>OX608053.1:32530880-34930880 GCA_951509405.1 Machimus rusticus | reverse complement strand
CAACTCCGCTCCGATTCCGGTTCAGTGGCCGTTGTTGTGGCTAAGGGCCCGTTCCACTCGCCGGAAATGGAACGAACTGCCCTAACAAAAAATATTAACGGACGTTTCGATTTCTTTAAATAACTTTCTTCCCTTTTACATTTATTTTTGATTGAAAATGTTAACCCTTTAACTGGTTACATTGAAACGAGTGCTTGAAAAATTCTTTCGACAAATTATTTTAATAAGAAGCGTTCAATTTATCTTAGCACTTAAGGCTGAAAATAATTTCTCAATCAGTGAACTTTAATTATTTACATTAATGTTATACAACAAAAATTAATAAGTAAAATTTTATAATTTTGAAAAAAAAACCAAACGATTATTTTGGGACGGTCCGAAACTCGTAGTGTTTCGATTCATAAATTGTTTCACAAGCATTTTGCCGTGGTAAAAGCCGGCCACACACGGGATGGTTTTTGGCGTACAAACTTGTGACAATCTTTATGACAAACTTTGTTTGTACGCCATTTTGCCCACAAACGGTGATGGTTTTCATTCCTAAAGCGATATTACAACTTTAAAGAACGAAATCGCGACTCCACAATCTAATGTCGGAGCAATTCATCTTGACAGATGATAAATAAATAAAACCACGGAAAAATCAAAGGCGAGAAATTTTTGGGACGGTTTTGGGACGGTTTTAAGTTTGTACGCCAAGTTGCCCACACACGATCAATCTTTTGTTTGTACGCGTGCTTGTACGCCAAAAACCGTCCCGTGTGTGGCCGGCTAAAGGAAAAAATTGAGTCGTTATTTTAAAAATGGCATAAGTCCACTTTTTGAAGAATTTACGTGAGAACTATCTTCAAAATTTAACCGAAGAAATTGTTGAAATAATATGTTAAACCACTTTCGTAATCACCGGCTCAATTAATAAGAAACATTAACACCTAAAATAGTTAGTTATGACTAATTTTGCCTTTTACAAATTATTGATTTCCTTCCTTTTTAATGATGACACATTAAAATCTTTCTCAATTAATTGAATATTTCAATATTTAGTGTTTGTAGTAGTTATTAAATTTAAATAACTTTATAAAATATTGTTTATACATATTTGTATTTTACAAAACATACATTAATTAAAGAAAACAAATAGCTTTAAATTATTGATAGTTTAAGATGTTGAACATAACTGAAACCTATGCAAGAATGACACGTGCATTGGCATTACTGGTGCAGACTTCACGAACATTTAAATAAATTTTAAATAAAATTGACTTTGTATACATATTTACATATATCTATGTGCACTTTTGAGTGCGGGTGGCCGATTGTAGGACTGCTTCTTATTTTCATTAGAGTTATATTAATAATGATGCAATAATTGTGCAAGCTTTTTCATAATAGAAGCAGTAATAACAGTCCCCTCCTGATTTTTAATATTTGTACATATAAATAAATTTTAAGATTCAATAGGCGTATTTTTCGAAACAGGATTTTTCGCTAAACTCTTTCATTTGATTCATATCATACAATAAATAAATTTTATATTAAGTATGCACCTATATTATACTTTTTTTACTAACATTAAAATAACCTTTTTTGCTAACAATAAAAGAACATTTTAATTTGCAAAAAAAAAAAAAAAAAATAATAGAATGCTTTATTGCTAATGTTTATCATTACATTACTATAGAAATTGTTTGTAGCAAAATTTAAACTTTTCAATTAAAATTAAATTGCAAACTAATAGTTTGTGAAAAAATTGATATTTCCACCGTGCTTTTATTAAATAGGTATATATTATTTAAAATCCAATAAGACTCATCTTAATACTAACAATAAGATTGGATTGAAAAATAAATAAATTAATAAATATCATAAGTACCCAGGTAGGTCAAGTTTTATCAGTTTCAAGAATTTAGTGCTTCTTTTAGTCAATTGGTTAACAACATTATCGATAAATGCTTAAAATTAACTAAATTAAGAGTTAAGTAGTGAGATTCACGCGACAACTTAAGTGCTTCACAGAAAGATAAGCTGAGGAGTTTCTCAAAGACCACTTTGCGCTTCTGTTTGCTTAAGATAGAAATTTGAGTGATATTTGTTATTTGATTTATTATAAGAACTAGCGACTTAACAATCGAGTCGACATGCAACTTTAAATTAGCAACCACTAAATTTATGGTTATGGGAGTGAGTGAGCGGAGTTTTGGATTTGTGCGAATTTCTAAGAACTGCTTTGAATTTGATTGATCGGTCGGCGGCGCCTTCGACAGGTAACTTCTTTTAGGAGGCCTTTTTAAAAAATCAGAATCCGTACTCAGAAATTCTGGAGTTGGAAAGCTTCAGGGCCAAACCATGGCAACAGCATTGGGCTGAGGACTGAGTTCGTTACCGCTGCGTGGGAGTCGCGAACTTCCTGAGGGCCCGTCGTCAGGTGGTGTGATAAGGCAAGGGCGGACGTGGGTGGGGCCCGGGGGTTGGAACCACGTGTTAACGCCCGGCATCGCATGCTCCCCGCGGCACGCTCCTCCGACGCTATTTCGCGGGGGGGAAACCAGCAACATAGAAAATTTTCTCCTCAATCAATAATGAACGAAAACCGAACGAAGGGCGCAGGGCGCAGGGCGCTTTCCGACGAAGTCCCCAAAAGCCATCGTTAGCCAGTTTTATATTTGACGTTTCTAAGATTACATCGTCGCGAGGGTTGGACCTTCCGGAATTTTTTAGTGGAGCAACAGAACGGACCCCAATAAAATATATATACATATATAGAAATTGCCTTTTATCAATTTCTTCCTATGGCCGACGGAAATGCCGTGGAAAATTTATCTTCTCGCCATAGCATGAAGCTTTTCGGCACGTCCGTTTGAGTGGAGTGCGAACCGTGTCTTGTATCTAATTATTTTGAGATTTTCTCGGGACGGAAAATCGATGCGGCAAGAAGATAGTTTTCGTCAGCTGCACTCTTGAGCCCCACGGGATCGTCTTCTTCGTCAAAAGTTGAGTTCTCTGTCTTGAGTTGGTCGCACGGTCCGGGTCCCGTCCTTTGAACTTGGATAGTGCGATTTTAGGCCCTACGAAGTTCACAAAGTGCCCACCCGTGCCGAAGAAGTTCTTCCCTTATATTTTTCTTTAATTGCGTGATTTGTGGTCGCAGAGGACTCCCCGCGTATGCAGCAGATGGTGCGAGGTTTGTGATTAATAAAAACGAAAAGGATACGACCGCCACCTGGAAACAGCCCTCGGAGGAAATCAGTGGACCGAAATCATTCCCAGGTGACTAGATGCTTAATATTGTCCTTAGATTATTTAATTAGTCGAAACGTGTCGTATTTTACTTCTTGAGACATTAAACAAGACTTTGCGGCTTTCCCACTTACACAATGTTGGGGCCCAACTCCGAGTAGAGTTCCTGCCCGAGGCTTCGTGGTTTTGTAACCATAGAGAAGCGCTAGGCCGCTCATGTAACACGGTCGATTGTCGAAGCTTTTCCAGATTTACTTCCCTGACTTTTCACCCTTTCGGCTTCAAGTCTCCAAGCAGGTTCACTTCGATCCGCCTAACTTGTTTCTGGAGCCTCCCACCTACGACCGCCCTCATATTTATTATCATATTAATGTGACCGTTAAAATTTCATACAGCATCCAATTAATTTGTGGCTCAATTTTCTATCTTCTGGCAGATTTAATAAATAACAGACGTAGTCCTTGAATTCATAGAAGCAATAATCCCGAAATTGGTTATAGATTTCCTTGATTTTTTTTTCCTTATGTGCGTCTGCCAAGCAAAATCAGACAAAACAAAAGGTGTGCTAAGATTAATTAAGTCCCGAATAAAGTCTCGAGTGAATGTAATAAATCTACTGGGAGAAGACAAAGCAAAATCGAGAAGAATAGGGAAAACTCTAAGCCGCATTTCTATGTAAAGCATTGTCGTGGTGAAAATTCACACCACTCGGCAGCGACTGTGTTTTTCTTCTATTACGATTTTAGTGCACTTAAGTCCCAAAAGTAAATCATCGTCCTAAGTCCCACCTGACCTACTGCTTCATTTTATATCTGCTTTATTTTTAAGCAAACATTCTGGTTTCGCTCAAGTACCGCTGCATTGCGCCCTGACCATGGGAGCTTTATCTTTTTCCATTACACGGGGATAATTCCTCCTGCTCCTCTCGTTGTTAATTTTATACCGAGATTTCCTGCTTTTCAGGTGCGACGACGGCAAAGGCATTCAATTACCTTTTGTGGAAACTCCTTGATTTTTTTAAAGCTGCAAACGGAGGTATTGTTAATTAGCCGACTGTTTAGTTCCGGAAAATTTTTTAATTCGAATGGAAAGTCGCTTTCCGTCCTTCGGTTTTGTTCCGTGCACATACATATATGCGACGGAAATTTCTCCAGTAGGCTAAAAATAGCCAGTGTGAAATTTGGTCTGTGACCCCCTCAGGTATTTCTTAGCTCCACCACTTGTCTAATTTTAGACTCTGTTTTTCATTTGTTTTTCCTAAACGTCTTGTTATTTGTATACACTAAAGCAGTATCAGATTACGACGTTTCTGTCCTTGTTTCTTCTATTAGTACATGGGTTAAAAAGTGTAGCGACTTTACGGTGAGGATGGAGGGCTTAAGAAAACGCTTGGTTCGAGGTTTGGTCAGCGACTGACTTTATTTTAACCAGAGTTCAGAGCTCAGAGCGATTGAGAAGCGGTACACATTTACACCTACAACTCCTACAACTCGGCCATCCTGGCCTTTAATCGACTCGATTAAAACGTCTCAATCGTTCTTTACAAACAATTAAAGTTGCTTCTCATACAATAATTGCAAAGTCCTTTGACAAATTTAAAAACTTTTAAATAACCGAAACGTTAAGTATCTATATATATACATTTCTGAGAATAATTTTCCTCTCTAGCCTCATTAACATTATAAATTTTTAAGAAATTAGCATAAAAATTGTGATCACACAACGATTGATTACGAATGTAATATCCTTAAAATAACATCGAAAGTATCAAATACATAAATACATTTATTTATTAATTAATTAATTTTTTTTTTTTTCCTCTTATTATCGTATATACACATACAATAAACGATATCTCTGTAAGCGATCGAGATTGTAATAATAGAAGAATAAAAGCATACACAGCCGTATTCAAATCTCGCATATACACAAAATATATGGCTTCATGTTAGCCGGTGAAGATACCCCTTCATATGGTAGACGAGTTAATTGGAAGCCTTCGATGTCTCCAATGATATATCTATCATTAACTAGCACCTTCCGAACCTCATAAGGTCCACGATATTTACAAGCTAACTTTTTATTTACTCCAGCAGTAGTGATTATATTCTTTATCATTACTAAATCTCCTTTATGGTAAATATTAGGTTTTTTATGTCTCCTATCAAAATATGATTTATTACAACATTGCGATCTTTTTAAAGTATTGGATGCTTCTCTCCTAATTTCTGCCAAGTTAACATTTTCATTTGGACCCAACGCCTGAATCTGTTCTAGCAATTTATCAACTACCTCGCCCTTCTGCCTGACCCCAAACAATAGCACACTGGGTTCAAAACCAGTGCTACGATTAATGGTGTTATTTATTGCGAACTCGACATTAACCACTTTCTTATACCAATTACCTGTGGAATCTTCTTCACAACTTTTTGATAACATGGGGATGAGAATTCTATTAACACGTTCCACTTGTCCATTGGATTGAGGTGAGTGTGTAGCTACTTTAATATGTTGAATATTATTATTAGAAAGAAAATTCGAAAATTCTTCTGAAACGAAGCAAGTTCCTCGGTCAGATATAATTTTTGTAGGGCGGCTATAGGTGTTAAAATAAGAATCGAGACAAGATATTACTTCTTTAGCCTTTGTACTACTAACACAATATAGTTTAACGAATTTCGTAAAACCGTCTATCACCAGAAAAATATAGCTCTTCCTGTTCTTAGTTAAAGGAAGTGGACCAAAATGGTCGATGTGTAGCACCTCGAACGGTTTATCTCCTTTAGGAATATTGTGCAAAAATCCTTCGATTTTTCCAGAAGGAACCTGAAAATACGCACACTTCAAACAGGTCTTTAGGAATTCTTTAATTTTCTGTTTCATACTCGGAAACCAATAATATTTTTTTAAGTAATCATAGCACTTATCGGCGCCCGCGTGACATAAATTGTTGTGATGGGTTTGAATGACTTGTTCGATCATATTTTGGGGAACATAGAACATGACCTCCTTATTATGTTTCCTGTATACAAGCCCATTAATCAACGTATAATATTGACTATCAGCTTTTTCCAGATCACACATTATATTGCGCAATACAGGATCTCGTTTTTGAGCTGCAGCTAATGCAAGCTCAAATGAATTATCTTCCACTATTAATATTTGTGTGCATCTGCTTAAAGCGTCGACATGCTGCATGCGCGAAGATGATCTATGTATGATCGTATAATCAAATTCTTGTAGCTCCAAAGCCCATCGTGAAATGCGCGGATTTAAGAGTTTTTTCTCCAAAGTCAAAGTTATAGATCTGCAATCAGTTATAATTTTGAATTTAATGCCAATGAGACAAATTTTGAATCTTCTTAGTGCGTATATAATAGAGAGAGTTTCTAGCTCGTAGCTATGATAGCGGGATTCAGCGTCTGTTGTTCTTTTCGAAAAATAAAAAATTGGGTGGAATTTGCCGTCAGACTGCTTTTGCAACAATATTGACCCGAAACCGACACTACTTGCATCGCAATGCAATTCCGTTTCGTTAAATGGATTATAAATTGACAAAATAGGAGAGTCTGATAATTTGTTTTTTAAATTTTCAAATGCGCCTAATTCGTCGGTCTCAAATTTGAAAACGGCATTTTTTCGAAGTAAATCATACAGACATTTCGATAAAACAGCAAAATTCCCAATAAACTTTCTAAAATACGAACATAATCCGAGAAAACTTTGAACGTCTCTAACATTTAAAGGAACTGGGAATTCAATTATAGCTCTTAAATTTTCAGTGCTGGGACGGATACCAACTGAGTTAACAATATAACCTAAATAGGTAATTTCCTTGAAAAAAAATCGACATTTGTCAAGACGCAATCGTAATGAATATTTTTTAATATATTGCATGACCATTTCTAAGGCGTTCAAGTGTTCCTCAAGAGATGCACTAGCTATCAAGATATCGTCCAAATAAATAATAACTTTGTTGGAAGCAATTAAGTCCTTAAATATGTTGTTTATATATCTTTGAAAGACGGAGGGGGCGTTTTTCAACCCAAATGGCATTTTTAAGTATTCAAATTGTCCTATTGGTGTTATGAAAGATGTATATTTTACGGTATCTGGTGCAACATCGACATGGTGGAATCCGCTGTGTAAGTCAAGCATTGAAAAATATTGTTTCCCTTGTAATCTATCTAAGAGGTCTTCGATTAATGGTAGTGGATAATTATCGCGCAAAGTGCGTTTATTTAATGTTCTATAATCAATGCACAATCGAAACTCACCAGATTTCTTCTTTACCAGTACAATGGGCGAGGCAAAAGGCGAGTCACTTTCCCTAATTATTTTCCTTGCCAATAAATCATTAATTATTTTTTGTAGCTCAATACGATGGCTATATGGAAGTCTTCGAGCTGTGCAATGAAATGGTTCAGTAGTAGTTAACTTAATGTCTAATTTAATTTTATTTCCTGGTCCAATATCATCATCTTTAGTATTTTCGGAAGAAGCATCCAATATGATTTCTGAAATTTTTTTATTATAATAAAACGGAATTTCTGTATTTATTTTTAACTCAGGCAAATGGCCTTCGTCACCTATTTGAATATTAAGAATTTCCTTATCAAAATCATTTAAACCACTTTCAGCAGAAACTTGAATACGCTTGTGGCTTACAGAATTTCCTTCAATACCTTTTAACTTATCCATACACCGAACATTAAGCTTAATATTACATTTATTAAAAAAGTCGCGACCTAGAATAACGGGATGTGCCATTGTATTGTCTTTAACTACATACATGTCTAACTTTACTATTTTATTATCAAAACATACGGTAGCACATACCTTACCTAAAATACATAGCTTACTGTTGTTTATGCCGCAGAATCGATTACTCTCCTCAAAACTAGCAGTATGAAGTAACAAGTCAGGCATGTATTTACGTTGAACAAACGAAATAGGACTTCCAGAATCCAGCAACGATGACAAAATACAGATGTAAACAGGTTTTAAAGGTGCGTCGTCTCCAAAAGTGTACCTCAATGCATGTTCGAACTCATGTAAATTATATACATACCAATTTTCCTTATCCTCATTGACAAAAGAATCCTCTTGACAGGGATGATCGATGCTCATTACTGGTTGTTTCGAAGATCTGCACTCATGAACCCTGTGGCCAATTTCACCGCATCCATAACAAGTTCCGCGCGCACGTCGAGGCTTAGGACAAGATGTACTGAAGTGTCCGGGCTGATTACAGTTGAAGCACTTTGGTGTAACCTTCGATTGTTGTTCGGTTTTGCTTTCGGTTTTTACATATTTTGGTTGTGGGAACGTGTACCGTTGATTCGATGACTGCGGCAAAAATTTTTCATACTTTTGAAGTAAAATTTTCAGCTCAGCAATGGTAGTAGCGCCATAAAATATGAATTTTTGTTGTTCCGATCCTGGTATCCCACTGATTATATAATGAATTAAATCAGTTTCCTCGATGTTTGATACCGATGCAATTTCCTGCATGATAAGCACATAACGTTGTATAGATTCGTTTTGGTTAATTTTACGATTTCTCAATTTGTTATGTATCTCAGCGCTAGTAGTTTTTCTATAAAATTCTTTCAAAAGCGCTTCCTTTAGTTCACGCCACGATCTGCAACTTATTGTTCGAAGAAACAATCGGGCTGTACCGCTTAACAGACGTTTTGCGTACATGAAAATTGTCCTATCGTCCCACTCTAAAACAACAGTAGATTCCTCGAAGTCATCGATCCATTTCCTCACGCAGTAATGGTCATCACCACTGAACTGTGGCAGGGATTGCTCAATATCGCTAAAACCAAAATAAGATCTCCTCTGCATATCTCTCGCTTCAATATTGTTCTGATTTTCAACGGTTTCCCGCGCGTCCAGCTCAGCTATTTTTTTTCTCAAGTCCGCTATTTCCATTTTTTTTCGTAGCTGCTCTTGTAACCTCTCCAGCACTGTATCCGTCTCCTCTTGCGGCTCATCCGAAACCAAGACACATTGCGAAGAATCGCCCTCCGAAAATCCCGCCGACTCCAAAATATTTTCCGGGAAAAAAATTTCCAATTCTTCGTCTGTTAATTTTGGAATCTCCTCGAGTAGGCGAAGTTTTAAAGTAGCCTTGATGCCCGAAGTTGAAGCCCCCATCTGCGCCAACTTGTCTTTTAACAAATTAACCGTCGCCTTCTCAGCGAATTTCGAAGCACGTGGAGCCATTACAAAGTTTACACATAAATCAAAGATCACCTATGATCTTTTTTTTTTTTTTTAACACACCTATGTGATTTTCTTTAAACGCGACTAATTTATATTTTAAATAACTGTATCCCACTTCTGACGATGTAGCGACTTTACGGTGAGGATGGAGGGCTTAAGAAAACGCTTGGTTCGAGGTTTGGTCAGCGACTGACTTTATTTTAACCAGAGTTCAGAGCTCAGAGCGATTGAGAAGCGGTACACATTTACACCTACAACTCCTACAACTCGGCCATCCTGGCCTTTAATCGACTCGATTAAAACGTCTCAATCGTTCTTTACAAACAATTAAAGTTGCTTCTCATACAATAATTGCAAAGTCCTTTGACAAATTTAAAAACTTTTAAATAACCGAAACGTTAAGTATCTATATATATACATTTCTGAGAATAATTTTCCTCTCTAGCCTCATTAACATTATAAATTTTTAAGAAATTAGCATAAAAATTGTGATCACACAACGATTGATTACGAATGTAATATCCTTAAAATAACATCGAAAGTATCAAATACATAAATACATTTATTTATTAATTAATTAATTTTTTTTTTTTTCCTCTTATTATCGTATATACACATACAATAAACGATATCTCTGTAAGCGATCGAGATTGTAATAATAGAAGAATAAAAGCATACACAGCCGTATTCAAATCTCGCATATACACAAAATATATGGCTTCATGTTAGCCGGTGAAGATACCCCTTCATATGGTAGACGAGTTAATTGGAAGCCTTCGATGTCTCCAATGATATATCTATCATTAACTAGCACCTTCCGAACCTCATAAGGTCCACGATATTTACAAGCTAACTTTTTATTTACTCCAGCAGTAGTGATTATATTCTTTATCATTACTAAATCTCCTTTATGGTAAATATTAGGTTTTTTATGTCTCCTATCAAAATATGATTTATTACAACATTGCGATCTTTTTAAAGTATTGGATGCTTCTCTCCTAATTTCTGCCAAGTTAACATTTTCATTTGGACCCAACGCCTGAATCTGTTCTAGCAATTTATCAACTACCTCGCCCTTCTGCCTGACCCCAAACAATAGCACACTGGGTTCAAAACCAGTGCTACGATTAATGGTGTTATTTATTGCGAACTCGACATTAACCACTTTCTTATACCAATTACCTGTGGAATCTTCTTCACAACTTTTTGATAACATGGGGATGAGAATTCTATTAACACGTTCCACTTGTCCATTGGATTGAGGTGAGTGTGTAGCTACTTTAATATGTTGAATATTATTATTAGAAAGAAAATTCGAAAATTCTTCTGAAACGAAGCAAGTTCCTCGGTCAGATATAATTTTTGTAGGGCGGCTATAGGTGTTAAAATAAGAATCGAGACAAGATATTACTTCTTTAGCCTTTGTACTACTAACACAATATAGTTTAACGAATTTCGTAAAACCGTCTATCACCAGAAAAATATAGCTCTTCCTGTTCTTAGTTAAAGGAAGTGGACCAAAATGGTCGATGTGTAGCACCTCGAACGGTTTATCTCCTTTAGGAATATTGTGCAAAAATCCTTCGATTTTTCCAGAAGGAACCTGAAAATACGCACACTTCAAACAGGTCTTTAGGAATTCTTTAATTTTCTGTTTCATACTCGGAAACCAATAATATTTTTTTAAGTAATCATAGCACTTATCGGCGCCCGCGTGACATAAATTGTTGTGATGGGTTTGAATGACTTGTTCGATCATATTTTGGGGAACATAGAACATGACCTCCTTATTATGTTTCCTGTATACAAGCCCATTAATCAACGTATAATATTGACTATCAGCTTTTTCCAGATCACACATTATATTGCGCAATACAGGATCTCGTTTTTGAGCTGCAGCTAATGCAAGCTCAAATGAATTATCTTCCACTATTAATATTTGTGTGCATCTGCTTAAAGCGTCGACATGCTGCATGCGCGAAGATGATCTATGTATGATCGTATAATCAAATTCTTGTAGCTCCAAAGCCCATCGTGAAATGCGCGGATTTAAGAGTTTTTTCTCCAAAGTCAAAGTTATAGATCTGCAATCAGTTATAATTTTGAATTTAATGCCAATGAGACAAATTTTGAATCTTCTTAGTGCGTATATAATAGAGAGAGTTTCTAGCTCGTAGCTATGATAGCGGGATTCAGCGTCTGTTGTTCTTTTCGAAAAATAAAAAATTGGGTGGAATTTGCCGTCAGACTGCTTTTGCAACAATATTGACCCGAAACCGACACTACTTGCATCGCAATGCAATTCCGTTTCGTTAAATGGATTATAAATTGACAAAATAGGAGAGTCTGATAATTTGTTTTTTAAATTTTCAAATGCGCCTAATTCGTCGGTCTCAAATTTGAAAACGGCATTTTTTCGAAGTAAATCATACAGACATTTCGATAAAACAGCAAAATTCCCAATAAACTTTCTAAAATACGAACATAATCCGAGAAAACTTTGAACGTCTCTAACATTTAAAGGAACTGGGAATTCAATTATAGCTCTTAAATTTTCAGTGCTGGGACGGATACCAACTGAGTTAACAATATAACCTAAATAGGTAATTTCCTTGAAAAAAAATCGACATTTGTCAAGACGCAATCGTAATGAATATTTTTTAATATATTGCATGACCATTTCTAAGGCGTTCAAGTGTTCCTCAAGAGATGCACTAGCTATCAAGATATCGTCCAAATAAATAATAACTTTGTTGGAAGCAATTAAGTCCTTAAATATGTTGTTTATATATCTTTGAAAGACGGAGGGGGCGTTTTTCAACCCAAATGGCATTTTTAAGTATTCAAATTGTCCTATTGGTGTTATGAAAGATGTATATTTTACGGTATCTGGTGCAACATCGACATGGTGGAATCCGCTGTGTAAGTCAAGCATTGAAAAATATTGTTTCCCTTGTAATCTATCTAAGAGGTCTTCGATTAATGGTAGTGGATAATTATCGCGCAAAGTGCGTTTATTTAATGTTCTATAATCAATGCACAATCGAAACTCACCAGATTTCTTCTTTACCAGTACAATGGGCGAGGCAAAAGGCGAGTCACTTTCCCTAATTATTTTCCTTGCCAATAAATCATTAATTATTTTTTGTAGCTCAATACGATGGCTATATGGAAGTCTTCGAGCTGTGCAATGAAATGGTTCAGTAGTAGTTAACTTAATGTCTAATTTAATTTTATTTCCTGGTCCAATATCATCATCTTTAGTATTTTCGGAAGAAGCATCCAATATGATTTCTGAAATTTTTTTATTATAATAAAACGGAATTTCTGTATTTATTTTTAACTCAGGCAAATGGCCTTCGTCACCTATTTGAATATTAAGAATTTCCTTATCAAAATCATTTAAACCACTTTCAGCAGAAACTTGAATACGCTTGTGGCTTACAGAATTTCCTTCAATACCTTTTAACTTATCCATACACCGAACATTAAGCTTAATATTACATTTATTAAAAAAGTCGCGACCTAGAATAACGGGATGTGCCATTGTATTGTCTTTAACTACATACATGTCTAACTTTACTATTTTATTATCAAAACATACGGTAGCACATACCTTACCTAAAATACATAGCTTACTGTTGTTTATGCCGCAGAATCGATTACTCTCCTCAAAACTAGCAGTATGAAGTAACAAGTCAGGCATGTATTTACGTTGAACAAACGAAATAGGACTTCCAGAATCCAGCAACGATGACAAAATACAGATGTAAACAGGTTTTAAAGGTGCGTCGTCTCCAAAAGTGTACCTCAATGCATGTTCGAACTCATGTAAATTATATACATACCAATTTTCCTTATCCTCATTGACAAAAGAATCCTCTTGACAGGGATGATCGATGCTCATTACTGGTTGTTTCGAAGATCTGCACTCATGAACCCTGTGGCCAATTTCACCGCATCCATAACAAGTTCCGCGCGCACGTCGAGGCTTAGGACAAGATGTACTGAAGTGTCCGGGCTGATTACAGTTGAAGCACTTTGGTGTAACCTTCGATTGTTGTTCGGTTTTGCTTTCGGTTTTTACATATTTTGGTTGTGGGAACGTGTACCGTTGATTCGATGACTGCGGCAAAAATTTTTCATACTTTTGAAGTAAAATTTTCAGCTCAGCAATGGTAGTAGCGCCATAAAATATGAATTTTTGTTGTTCCGATCCTGGTATCCCACTGATTATATAATGAATTAAATCAGTTTCCTCGATGTTTGATACCGATGCAATTTCCTGCATGATAAGCACATAACGTTGTATAGATTCGTTTTGGTTAATTTTACGATTTCTCAATTTGTTATGTATCTCAGCGCTAGTAGTTTTTCTATAAAATTCTTTCAAAAGCGCTTCCTTTAGTTCACGCCACGATCTGCAACTTATTGTTCGAAGAAACAATCGGGCTGTACCGCTTAACAGACGTTTTGCGTACATGAAAATTGTCCTATCGTCCCACTCTAAAACAACAGTAGATTCCTCGAAGTCATCGATCCATTTCCTCACGCAGTAATGGTCATCACCACTGAACTGTGGCAGGGATTGCTCAATATCGCTAAAACCAAAATAAGATCTCCTCTGCATATCTCTCGCTTCAATATTGTTCTGATTTTCAACGGTTTCCCGCGCGTCCAGCTCAGCTATTTTTTTTCTCAAGTCCGCTATTTCCATTTTTTTTCGTAGCTGCTCTTGTAACCTCTCCAGCACTGTATCCGTCTCCTCTTGCGGCTCATCCGAAACCAAGACACATTGCGAAGAATCGCCCTCCGAAAATCCCGCCGACTCCAAAATATTTTCCGGGAAAAAAATTTCCAATTCTTCGTCTGTTAATTTTGGAATCTCCTCGAGTAGGCGAAGTTTTAAAGTAGCCTTGATGCCCGAAGTTGAAGCCCCCATCTGCGCCAACTTGTCTTTTAACAAATTAACCGTCGCCTTCTCAGCGAATTTCGAAGCACGTGGAGCCATTACAAAGTTTACACATAAATCAAAGATCACCTATGATCTTTTTTTTTTTTTTTAACACACCTATGTGATTTTCTTTAAACGCGACTAATTTATATTTTAAATAACTGTATCCCACTTCTGACGATGTAGCGACTTTACGGTGAGGATGGAGGGCTTAAGAAAACGCTTGGTTCGAGGTTTGGTCAGCGACTGACTTTATTTTAACCAGAGTTCAGAGCTCAGAGCGATTGAGAAGCGGTACACATTTACACCTACAACTCCTACAAAAGGAATTTGATTATTGAAAAATATTTCAAATGAAAACTGAATCTTTAACTATACTTTTAAAAATAAAGTTATTTATAACTCATATAGAAGATTTCTTTTCCCGCATGTAAAGTACATTATGAATTTAGAAAGCCAGACTCTAGAATATGTAGTTATTTCCTAAAAATTTACGGAAAAATTACAAGTAATTGATATTTTAAAATTGAAATTAAAGGTTCAAGCTTTAATTTGAGTTCGAATTCGAGTTCCTACAAGGTTCCATAATTTTCTTTCATTTTTCGAAAATTTTCAAAATACAGTTTTTATATTACTTAACTTAACTGTGAACTACACAGAAAATACTAAAGAAAGAAAACTTAAAAGTGTTGCAATTTTTTTAAGGTTTTCTTAAGTTTTTGAATATTTTAAATATTCACATGTTTTTCACACTCAATTAAGAAAAACTGAAAAGCAATTTTATATAATATTAAATTCGAATATATGAAATAACCATTTTCTTATTTTTCAGTGTTAATTGTTTTGAAACATAGAGCATATTGGAAGATGATAGAATCTATCTCGATGGGTAAAGATAACAAAGAAACTAAAACTATCTAACTATACATATCTACCTAGAAATCTAATTGAGATTAAAAAAATTAATACCTTATTACTCAATGGTTATTCGATATCATTTGTCGATAAATGAATGTGCTTATGTTCACCCCAGCTAAACTGCTATCATTTATTACCGATAAATGAAAATGTGAATAATTTTATTTATCTGACCTTTATATATATCACTGAACTTTAAATCACTTCCGCTCCTATTAATAATAAAATCGATTTTGGATGCATATAGCACATAGCACATTGTGAAAGTTATGCACTGTTTGAAAAAAAAGGAAGAAATATTCAAAGCACAACAAAAGATTAAAATATTTAATAGTAATTATAAAAGAGAATTCTCTACTTGTAGAATTTCTAAAAAAGAGAATACAAGACATATTTAAAAAAAAAAGACAATGTATAGTTTGATATTTATTTCAATTGTAGTTCCCAGACAAACTTCGACTGACAAAAATAAGAGAATTATTTACATAAATGATATAATTTATTAATTTAAATGAAAGAATTCTTTCTTTATTTGAGGATTTTAGAAGAATTGCTTGCAAAATTCTTATGGAACATTGTTGTTTATTTAAATTGTGATTATATGTATAAATTATAGGAAAACATTTTTTATAAAAGAAGAACTAGTAAGAGTGAGCCTTTGTTTTACTTACCTTCGATGAACAAGACCAATCAATAAGGGATTTGCGTGCAGAACTGTCTTTTTATTGGGACAATTACACTTAAGGACCGCACATGAATAGTGGAGGAACCTAAATTTGGGGAAACAACTATTTTGAGAACTGACAAGCCTAATTACAAATCGAAGCGAATCAGGAACAAAAAAAAGAAAAAAAAAATCATAACGTTCCGACCGACCTTCTTATAAAAATATTCCGATTTCCTAGAT
The DNA here is from genome assembly GCA_951509405.1 of Machimus rusticus. Lineage (NCBI taxonomy): Eukaryota > Metazoa > Arthropoda > Insecta > Diptera > Asilidae > Machimus > Machimus rusticus. Next base: position 34,914,630 of record OX608053.1, on the reverse strand, counting down.
AGTAAGAGAAGTTGCACGCCAATTTTTCAGAAATAACACACGATCTCCGCCAAAGTCTAACATTTTGAAGCAGGGAGGAATATGAGACGTGTGCCAGGTACTCCATAAACCGAAAATGCACTCAGTGCCAAAGCTGAAAGTGATAAATGGAGATGGCTAAAAATGGAAAATAGAAATTTTCAGTGCCAGCTGAGTGGAATGGACACGCCTATTTGCTGTTACATCAAGGACTAATCAGCTTTTTTCAAAAAAATTTTCTTTCAAGGTCGTGTCACATGTGTTTCCCAGCGGGCGTGTCGTTAACGCGTCAATTTTCACAGAATATCCGTCGAAAAAAGGGGGCTTTACTACACCCAAAACGAAAGAATTTAATTTTAGGCTTCGTTGTTCTGCACGTTGAAGGGCATATTCATTTAAAAATGCACCTTTGAGCTCAGAAGTTGGTTTACTGTGGTACAACAGTTCCATGTTGGGCTGATTCCAGAATAAGGTTTTTACTGAAGTTTTAAATTTTCAATGATCCTTTGAGTTTATTGCAGTGCATACAGTCCCACAATGACAACACCAATTGGGGGGATGTTGAAACAACTGAATGTCTCCTATTTTTGTATGTTTTGTTTTAACATAGGAGTGGAGTCGTGGAGAACGAGTAGTATAGGGGAAAAGCCCTGCAAAATCACGTGTGTTAGGTGGCACTTATGCCCTTTGCACAATAAAAACGTTAAGACATACCTACAGTGCTCGAGAATTTTACGCACAGGCGTTTTGCCCAAAGCAATAAAATACAATCAGCATTTTTATGACTTTTTTACAGCACAAAGGTTGCTTCCTTATGCACAGCCTTCAAGAAATAGCCCGCACACGTTCGAAGTTTGCCAGAGGTGCCATAAAGGTATGATTACCTTTTCTACCTTTGAATCCAACACTTTCGAGAAAGAGGTATGGACCAGATAGAGACTGTAAATCTTGGTGCTAATGACTTCAAATTCCATTCTGGGTGTGTGTTCAGCACTTTTGCATAATAAATGGCTAATCGTGCCATAAAATTTTTCACTATAACGTTTCCTTCATATAATATGATAATAAAGTTTGTTTTCATACTCGAACTAAGCTCTTAAACTAATAGCAGATAATCTACTAATTTAATTTAATACACCTCAATGAAACTATTTTTTTTTCAGTAAGTTCACAAATTAACCAATTTGTGGTATAATGTGTATAATTATAATTAATGAAAATTTTTAAGAGCCAACCAATTCTAAGCTATATTATTAAAAATGTTTATGCTATATTTATGTAGGTACATTCATAAATGCGAGAGAATCTTATAGTTTTAAAATATGTAGTTTATTTAAGTATAAGTCGACTATACTTGCTCTAATGAGATAAAAATTCGAAAATCCGTTGTTTATAAAACTGTCAAAAATACCGTGACATGAATTATAAATTCCTCAAAATTGTATATTTTTATTTTATAATTTCCATAATTAAGTTAACCGTCTACACAGAAAAATATGAAAGTTTGTTTGAGGATAATTGTTTTGAATGATAGAATTCTCAAGTAAAATTGTTCATCAATATGAAAACTAGGTACATATTGTTTTTTTAAATAATTTTTGTTTTATCCGTCATCGAAAAAAGAGAGAGTATTTTTGGGAGGGAATGAACTTTAAAACAAATAAAATACAAACGAGGAAAATGCTATAAGCATTCAAAAACCAAATTATATGATATATAACAATATGAAATATTTACATACACATGATTTAATATCTTCTTACATAAAAGAACCAGGGCGGTTTAATGTTGTTTATGCTTCTCCCAACGGAAGGTTTTCATTAAATTGAAAAAGATTCGGACCCCATTAGCAGGGGCAGTTTAATTTGAAGAATAGCAAACAAAGCACGTAAAAAATTAAGAGGGTACGAACGTCTCCCCAGTTCCGTTCGCATCATGAAAATGTGGCACTTAAAGAGCTTAAATTACCCAGAACCACATAACCGAAAACAACTTATCAAGGAAAAGAAATCAGGACTCAGCCGAATGTTTGCGTATATTTTGAAATGAAATTTCTTCTTGTCCCAGAATGGCACAAGCGGATGCCTTCTCGGCAGTTACCTCGAAGCCTTAATTATCAGCCATTACACGGAATAACACAAATTAACCAAATCTACTTTCGTCTAAGTCACATCTTAAGAATGTTTTACGGAGAAATTCATCCTGTGCAGCGTCGTTCTAGGCCCAAACAAATTGGTAACAAATTACCCAGAAGCTGAGCTTCCGAAGTGCTCTTCCAGGCGACTAGCTCAGGGACGCCCCGTAACCTTAGGATCTAATAAGGAATGGGCCTAAATTATTATTTCGGCCCATAAACTGCTACGACAGCCTCTAATGATTTGCTTGAACCACAAAAGTATTAGCCATCACTTCGATGACCCACATCCTGGCGACATTACCATTTGTAAATATATCTAAAATTCATTTTGCTGCAAATTTATAAATCGGAACATAGAATTCCCATAGACTTGAATTATAAATAAATTTGTAAAAGCAATTAGAGGACCTTATTTAACTTTAATAAATACAAATATGCATTATTTTGTTTACAACAAAAATAAACGTTGTTTATCACCGATTATATGCTGTTATTATGTTCAATTTGTGATATTCATTAAAAACTCACCGAAACGAAATTCTCAAATATTTTTCTTAGATCTGGGAGCTTATTGATCAGCTCAAAAATTCATTTATGTTGGCTTAAAACAATGCAATTAATATTCATTTTTGTGTGAAGCTTTTCTCCAAGAAAATTGATTAAATTGCTCCGGGGAACTGTGCTTATTCGAGTAAAAGTAAATTAAATTTCAAGGGATTTGAAATTTCAGTTGCCGAATTTTGGTTCCTCAAATTGCTTCAGTATCCGTTAAATTCATTTGGATACTTCCTTTTTACTTTTTCGGTTTTTTGTGCAATCATATGTATTTGCTAGGATTATACAGAAAGTGAAGTATTACAAATTTTTCTAAAATCAACAAATTCAGATATTATTTTAAAACGCAAAAAGTACAAACAGTAGTCTAACTTGCCGGAAAACAACATACCTAATTTATAATCATGCAACACTTTCAATTCCAAAAGTTCGTAGGAAATCTTTTGGTCTGCACCGGCATTCTTATCTACAATAAATACTCTGAAATAAAAAATAAATATTATTTTAATTTTCTTTCGAATATAGTAAGGATGTCTCTTGTCTGAGTGAATTTATAAATTAAAATCATCAAAATTGGTGTTTTAAGAAGATGCTTCTTATCACGCCAGAATTATTCATTAACAGGTTAGTTAATGACGGCGGGCGGCCAGAACTCCACGTCATTCGCTGATCCTTAAAAGTAGGACAGCCGGGGGCCCACCGCCCACTCAGCCGCAACTGATGAATTATTGATTGGCGCCAGGTAGTTAGCATCGGGGGCCCCATCTCACTCCCGCCCAGCCTCCGAGGGCTGGGGTGCCTTGAACCGGGGGCTCCACAATTCGTGTGGGAATTTTTGCTGCAGGAGGATTTCTAGCCACAGCCGGTAAAAGTTTTATTGTTGCTTTTCTCTTTTCACTCTTGAAGCGAACATGCGAAATTATTAATTTTATGCTCTGCTACGAACGGTGCCCTAAAGTTTCGGCATTATTTTTTTTTGCTTTCGGGACCGGAAATGAAATGGATATTGAGCTCACGCCCGCAACCGCAGAGCTTCAATAATGAATGATGAAATTTACTTTCACAAAGCAAATGCATTTTCTGTTTGATCAGTACCGATCGAAATTTTGATGTGTTTCGATATTTGGTAATTTGGACTTATAAGGTTAAATGATTTTTGCAGACTCCAAGATATTTTAACGATAGCTTTGAGCAGTTAAACAGTTGGAAATTATTCCTCTGTTGAAAAGTTTCCAACAATTTCACTTCTTCGCAAAAATATTAGGTATATTTACAATTTTTGATCAGTACTAATAATAATTTAATATATAAAGATTAGATTTCAGCTTTATTTATTGTTTTATAGAAAGAAGATATTAAAAATTATGTAATTATGAGTAAGTATTTCGTAATTCGTTTACGTCCTCTGTTATTTTCCGCGTATATTCATCAAGTTCCAACTAAATTAATTTATGACAACAAAATCGCCAGGCGAGAAATTTCTTAAAAGTTGGAATACTCGATTTCGATTTAAATATTTATTTAATTCTTTTAAGTGTTATAAATTTCAATAGAACAATTTGCTATAACAAACTTAAACACATTATTGTAATCCTATTAAGGGATAAATAAAACAATGATGACAATTATTGGTATTCGTGAGAATTATACTATATACTTATATAAAAAAAACGGCTCAAGTACGAATCCAACTCAGATTCCGCATAACAATCATATCCCAAGGCCTAAGTAAAATTCAATTGTCTAAAAAATATAGAGAATTGATATGTAGGTAGAGTTTTCGTTTAAAACAAATCACAAATTGTATCATGCAGCGGGTCTAATTTTTTCCTGATTTAAATAGTTATTTCTTAAACTAATTATATTCTTTTACATTTCAGCTAATATATGTAAACGTGAACGATGATAAGGAGCCAGGAAAAGAAAAATTAAGCGGTTATTCTAAAAGAGCGGGCGTCAGCAGTGGACAAAAATTATTCAAATATCTCTGTATATGCAAAGAAATATACGCAAATATCTACATAATATCTATTGAGAGGTCCAGCGCTTGCAAAATTAAGTTCGACAGGATATGCATCTTCACTTCGAGAAGAACGTGAACACGAAATGCGACTGTTCGATTTTATCGCTTTCATGGATGGGCAAGGTACCTGACGACATACCAGAGGTAAGTTTGCACAACGTTTTACCCCCCTTAATTTTCCTAATTTGTTTATTTTGGAATTTGCATAAATTCGATTATTCCCTACTCAAGAATTCATCTTAATCCGGAAACGGCAGGCGTGTGTTATTTATAAGAAATTTATGCGACACAATACAACTTGAAATTTGCATAGTCAACATGTTCGTTTTGAAACTCCTCAATTGAAGAGAGTGAGGCCAATTTTCATGTTAAAATTGTAATAAGACGACAAATGTAATTTTTATTTTCTACAGCAAAGTTATACTTTTTGATACAAACTCTTTTTGTCCGAACACTGATACATATTTTATGTTCACTTTGGATTCTCGAATAAAATGGGGAGGGGATCTTCGTCCCATCTCCACCACTTATATGTGCATCCTTTTAAAGAAAAGGATATTGATTCCACTCCCTTTCCGTTGTCTGCCATTGACAGGACGTAATACTTACCTACTTAAGCCATGATTGAAGAGGAGAAATTATTATTTTCTGTGGCCTGTATTGACGATAAAATTTCTTGAAGGACACAATGCGATGGGATACAATGATGAGATAATATTGAAGTTTATTGGACGATCATTTAAATCTTGCGAGATAAAGGATAATTCTTAATAAGTTAGAAACTTAATTGCTAAACTTGAAATCCTATTTTCGCCGTGAAGCGCAATTTGTATCTAACAAAAAATGGGTTCAAAAATAAAACCATAAAATGCCTACATTCATTTTCAGTGTACCATATTTTATTCATGACAATTCAGCGTTTTCAGACTTAGGGACATCCAGAACACCTGCTCAGTATATGAAAAATGAAATATTACCACGCACAACAAGGATTCAGGGGACCTATTCAAATCTCTCAGTATAAAAGCAATTTTTTTTACGAAATGGGAAGACAGTAAAAGCTAAAGAAGTAAAATCGTATTTGAAATATTTTTATCAAAAACGCTAAGCAGGCCTTCTTCTACTTTTTAAGATGTAACAGCAATTTCATGTCGAAAACCATTAAGTTGATTTATTTTCGGTTTAAGTTTTTTTCAGCAAGCCTCAATTTATAACAGTTGTATTCCTTGTCCTTCACTTCACTGCTTATCTAAAATTTGCCTGCCAATTCGCATCACAACAACGTTTTATTTTTATCACTACAGGGAAAAAAAGATATCGAAAGAATTTCATTTAACTTTAACTTGAATCTCTCGAGCAATTTATATAAAATCGCTCTTCTGTATCTACCAACGAATGACCGCCCTTTGCGTTTACATTTTTTTAGATATATTTTTATATTTCAGTCCTTTCATTTATCAATACCTTGAAATTGGAAACCTAGATGTTGAAATGTGGTCGTTGTCTTTAAATTGTTTATAAACAATTATTTTTCAACAGTATTTTTTTATTATAATCCAGGCAAATGAACCGTACCTTTTCCCTCTAGAACAGTGTATCAAACTTGGCAAATTAATACATTACGCGGTCTGCCATTAATAATACACCTGAAATATTAAATAAGTGAGTCCCGTGATGTCTTGGCGTTTCCTTCAACCAAACAGCCCCTTGGGAAACGAGCCAATGAGGCGCGGATCTTCTAAATTTTAATTAAATTTCGCAAAGTTTTAATGAAAAATTCCTTATAAGAAAGTAACAAAGTTTTTAGTTATTAGGACTGGTTTATTTATTAACGTTGTTGCTATTCTTTACAAAATGTATATTTAATGACTGTAAAGAGGTAGGTTGGCTCGATGATGAGTTTCCTTTGAGTTTGATTTAAACTTATTAAAAAAATTGAAACAAATTTATAAAGTATTTCTGAAAAGGAGGTGGAGAAAGACGGTTAATAATCTTAAAATAAGCTTACTCTTTATTTGTCTATTAAATTTGAAATTTTCGGATCAGAAAACGAATTAGTATGATAAAACTTTTATGTGTATAAGCCTAAGAATTCATTCTGCCAAAAATCCTCATTCCTATTAAGACAATCTTTTCCATAAGTTAATTAAGTTAAATGACTGGTTTTGGTAAAAATGTTGAAATTTTGCCAAATAACATTACAAGCATTAAATAAAAATTACAAATACATTACGAATTAATTTTAACAAAAATACACTAAAAAATAAAAGAAACCTTCATTTATATAATTCGCAATACACTAAATGAAAAGATATAACACCGTCTGTGGGATCATCATTTTATTCTGAAATAATTTCATGCCTCTCAAGTGCGAGAATTGTCGTCCATGTGGTGTTCATTAAATCAGGAATACTTTCGCGGATAGCAGCCTCCTTGAGTTATTTGAAAACTCGTGAAAGAATGCTGAAGAAGACCATGTGCATGTGAAGGTGGATACATCGAAGCAAATGTGCTTCTATACGTTTTTGTAGCCATCTTTAATTGATTCAATGAGGACGATATGATGAAAGAAATGTGAAGTCCCCGTAAAGAAGTTCATGTAGTTTAAAGAATACACTTAAGAAGATATGAGCAGACAAAAAATATATGAATTTATTTATTTTTGCGAGCTGGGGTCATGAAATTAATTTCAATTTATATATGTTTTTAGAAGTTGAATGTGGTAATTTTGTGATAAAATAAAAATAAAACTCAATGTTTTTTCAGTGAGAACATATTTAAGTTTCCCCTATTTCGGAAATGATTTAAATTTTCAAAATGTTAAGGAATTGTTAATATACTGTATTTGGAATACTGCGGGTAATTTGGAATAAATAGCCAGGTTAACTATTTCTGCTAACTGGATTTTGGCAACATAAAATGTTAAAGGAAATGTTTATAATAATGATAGGTAACGATAAATTCAAATGTTTGCTAATTAGTTCATGATTTAATACCTACTAGTGGTCGCTCTCTGGTCGAAATTCGACCTACTGGGGTTACTTTACTACGAAAAATACGACTGGACAATGTACACAGCCTACTATGTGTGTTTGAAATTGGCACTGTCAATAATAAAATTATGACAGTTTGACTACAGACTACTAATGTGTTTAAGATTGATAGTATGAACGTAAATAATGAATTTATTTAATTTAATTTATTGTATTTGTAACACATATTATAAATAAATATTAGCTTTCTGCACTTCTTCTCTATATAAACTTTAACTACGCCAAATCTCACACTCCTCCGTCCGTCCAATATGCTTAAAAAGGGGTACAAAGTTTTCTCTTCACGTATTAATATATAGAGTCACTTGAGCCTGGGAACCAAAACCGGTTATGCAAATGAGGGGCGTGGCTGGGGTGTGGCGGGGGTGTGGCTAGGGCGTGGCTAAGGCGTGGTTAGGGCGTGGCAGGGGTGTGGCGGGAGAAAATATTTATACTTGTTTTACTTTTTGCAATGCTTTTTAAAAATATGATTTGTATGATTAATGGAAATGAAATGTTATAATTACAGAAAGAATGGTGGCGCAAATATATTTGAAGATATTCAATGGAAGATAAAAGATCAATCGAACTAACTTTTAAAAACAATATATTCCCAAACTTAACAAATAACAAAGTTAATAATATTTTATGCTAGTAAGTTAGCTGCACAAACAGTGAAACTTATAAAAATGATTAAAATTGCATGTAAATTTGTTTTAGAGGCGTCACCCCGCAAAAAATCTATGGTGAAGCAATCAGGTTTATTGGAAGTAGACGGAAGCGTTGACGTGAAACTAGCCGGCTTTTTATCGGGCGTGTAACCGAAAAGCCTAATTTTCACTACAAGCCCCTTTACGTTTTGATCATAAATGATCGCCTTTAAGGAATGGTCGCTGACCTGAGAAAACGTTGCACTCGCAGTCTCCGTCTTAAAAAAAGAAAGCAAAATATAAATTTGTTTTTTGGCAAAATTTATGATCTCCATTACTCACTCCGATCGTCGCAAATTCTGCATATGTAATAAAATTGCTGTCTATATAATAAAAAGTGATTGAGTGGTTTTCCGGCTTTTTTGAATCTTCAGAATATTGGTACGTTTCGTATAGTAGCACATCGTCTGTGTAGAGGTATTTGTGTGGGAATAAGTCAAAAATAAAAGCGATAGATCTCACCTGGCTGTCTCTCCCCGAGAGGCAAGATATTGTCATCATCATAGTAAACATCATCATCATACTCGTACTGATCCGGGAACACCATAGTCTCAAGTTTTTTATTCGGAAGTAGCGCGGGATGGAAGTTGGGCGGTGCATCCTTGTCGTCAACCACAAATACGCGAATTTTCACCTCTAGTTCGGGGGAGTGGGTGGCAACTACAGAGCCCTCCAGAACTCTGTCTGGAGTCAATCCAAAAAGGGCATATGCATTCTGAGTGAAAGTAAAGCTTCTTATCACGGACAAGGGCCTAATCAAAGTATCTTACAGTATTTGCCTCAATTTCAATGTATGAGATGGATTTTGGGACCGGGTACTGAAACTCAATCGTACGATTAACAAGTCCTGCTGATTCCGTCTTTTCAAGGAGAGTGTCGTTTATTAGAAGCCGGTCACCTGCCATGTGAATGGAAGCGGAAATTGGCTTTATTGGGCCATTAAAGAAAAATTAAAAATTTTACCTTCAACACGAGCACCTAAGCCATAAGTTGATGCACTGGCGGCCGACGTAATAAATAACGTCATTAAAAATGCACTTTGAAACTTCATTATTCCGGTTAAATACAATAAAACACAAATTTTCAGGTCACTCAGAATGGTAGTCGGAAGATGGATGTCAACGTTTCCGTCACCGACTCGCGATTCCCAAAATACCATCCGTTGACATTGAATAGGAAAGGCACTTTAGCGGGAAGCTGCAGAGTTGCCATGGGAATGTTTTGAAAGAAAATTCATTTTCTCAACCTACTCGCTGGCTTTTCCGGGAATTTATACGCTTCAGAATTACCTCGCAAACGAATAAAGTCACGCTTCGGTAGCGTTCGTTTTCAAAATAAAAATTCTAATTACGTTGGCTTGCGAACGTTAATCTTTTCTTTATTTTGAAATGAAATACATATCATATTTGTAAAAGCTAACAACGCTTTGATCTAGGAATCATTTATTATTTTAATTTTGAATGTAATTGTAACTTTTAAACAGATATCAAAATACGGTAAGCATTGGATAGGAAATATATGTATAATTAACTTGAAAGATAATATTATATATGATATATATCAATTGGTTTTTAAATAAAAATATTTATTTAATCAATTCTAATAATAAAACTATAGCTGTTTTTTGTCTGTTTCGTCATAACTCCTCAACCGAATTTATAGATAAAAAATAATTTATAATTTACCCAAACCAAATTTAAGTTTGAGCCAGGTTGAACATTCAAAATTTCGAATCCAATGCAGCAAACTATTTTAGAAAATCATAATGCGACCCATTCTGTTACTCTTGACGTAAACAGATCGTAAAGTTTGGTATTTATAAACTTACATATGTATGTATGTATTGTTTATTGTATACGTATGTATATCAAACAACATAATCCAAAAAGGGTAATTATTTTTGGGTATAGGTATGTAAATAGCATTTTCTAAATCGAAAAACATACACTGAAAGAAAAAGATTGGTAAAATTTAACAAAATGCTTGATCAAAAAGGTGGTTGGCATCTAAAGTTGGTTAATTTTAACAACGAGAAATAGTTAATCTCCTGACGGCGAGAAAAATTCCGACTAACCGCGATCTGCGAGAATTGGCGCTTCTGCAGCTCTGCCATATGCCCCATGCCGAAGCTTTGTAAAGTTTGATTTTCCTGTTTCCTTTTCCGACTTGGCTGCATTCGAAACCTAGGGCCTCCGAATTGGCGCATCGCGCACAGCTCTACCACCGAGCTACCCACGCCAATGGGTTTTGACCTTAATAAAGCGATGTGCGGCTTCTGAATTGACTATTTTTAATAGTTAATATTGACCAACGAAATTGTTAAAAATTTACAGATTTGTATGGCGTGGTATTTTAATAATTTTTTTCGGTCAAATTGAACAATTTTATTTTTTTCAGTGTAGTTCTAGAATTGATTTTGTTTTCCATATAAAGATCACAGAGCACAAATTATAAAATCGACTATTTGTTTTGGCATTAACATTTTTATATGTAATTTGTGGAGGACAGTGGACAGTATCATACCTTTAATTGGAATCAAACTGGCATTTTTCGTCCTGGTGTGTAGGACTCGAACCCACTTCAAGCATCACAAACACACCCCAATTAGTGCCTTGATATTTAATACCCTTGGATAAACAAATAAAAAAATTTTTGATGCTAGAAACTAGAAACATTTGAAACTCTTTAACAGCAAGCGGTATTTACCAAAGTCGTGCCCTAGGCTGTCTGTCACTCCCTCTTCATTTTTTTAATTGACCATAGGATGTAATTAAAAACACCCCCACGAGCACACCCACGCTTTTATAGACATTAATAACTAGTCGAGGTACTTTTCATTTACTTCGCCCCATCCGAAGTGCTTAATACACCGCCCTTCCCTTGGGGGTAAGCAAAACCAGCAAAAAGAAAACCTTATCAAATTTATGTGCTTCCTAAAATGTATTTTTGGGGGTAGCTATTTGCTGGTGAGGCATCGATAAGAGTAGTTCAGAATCGGTACCGAACTCCCAGCGTAAAATGTTTACTTGCTCACTCAGACAGAAATTATTTGATAAAAGTGGTGGAAAAAATTGAATCGATAAATTTCCGAAAAAAACTCCTACAATAGACATGTGGTTTGGCACGATTAAAATAAATGGCTAGAAATTCGTACGGCTTCACAGGAATAATTTATTAAATATCTTTCATGGTCCAGACATATGTACACCCTACTCACCGTGACGTGAGATAAGCCGATTTTCGGCATCGCGCTGATAATTGACGTTACGTATATCAACTTCATAAGCACTCGCTTGTTATGCAATTTCAACAAATCCTAATTAAATAAAGAGCAGGAGTTGAAGAGGTACGCAACACAACACACCCTGCAATATAACAGCCTCCGGGTCTACATAATTGAGACTGTAAGCTTTTCAGTTAGCATTACAAGAAGAGCCGGGATTATGCTTTTCCAGAAGTATGGCGTCGGCATTGTCGATTCATTTCGGGTCCTCTTATGAGTTGGATCTTGTTTGGGGCACTTTGTACAATAGTTTATTTTTGATAAGGAACTGCTTGCGAGGACAGGTCCCATTCAAATTAACTTCAATTAAAATTTCCACAGTCGTAATCTGTGCTATTTCAAAGCATTCGTTCACTTGGTAAAAAGGAGATAAAATTTTCTAGTCTTTCGAGAATTTCGAAATAACAAACTTGAATTGAATGGAGGAACTGAAGCATTTCTAATGAAATCAGTTTCCTTTTGGGCTGTGGAACGGAAAAAGTTCACATTGTTTTAATTAGCTGATTTGGATTAATTCTTCAGAAAGTTCCCACGATTTTCATCAAATACGCGTACCTAAAGTATTCAAAACCATTTCATGTCAACGAAAAGAAAAACGACAAAAAATTTAACAATATCCAGGTGAATTGCCACTTATTAATTGCTCTGACGGAGCATAAAAGACCGAGCTGTACGGAATGTTGGCAAATTTTCAAAAAACCTTTCACCACGCACCCATTTCCGGGTGAAATGTATTGCCAGGAATCATTTAATCCTCGCATATTTCATTTCTTCCGTTAACGTCTGACACTGGCAGCCTTCACCTTTTGTTTTAAATTATTTAATCGAATTCTGTGTCAGGGTTAATGGAGCTACGCAAGGGCTGTGTAGTGTGTAGGTACATTTATGGAATAAAAATATGTATAACTTTTGCAATTTATCAACATAATTCGTCGATAGCATCTGCTCTTATATAAAGTAGCCTTTTCCAGTGATAATTTTTCATAATAACATGCGGAGAAATTATTTTAATTGGAAACAATTTTCTACCTAATATTGAGGGAGATTTTTTTTGTTTATTAATGGAGCATTTCCTGATTTTATATATGTTATTAAAATTTTGGAACTCAATTTAAATTAGTATCTTGTAAAACCACTAGAAACGATTCGCATTTTCAACATTTTGATATCAAAACTTAAATAAGTACTTACATCCAAAAACCCAAAAACCCATATATGTACATTATTGCGAAAATCCAACCAAATTAAATAATTTGGTTAGTCATAAAAGAGAAGCCAATTTTAGATTCTAAGTTTTGATAACAAAATTAAATAAGAAATATGAAAAAATGCAACTCAATTTTAAGCATGTCAGAAGTCATTTAGACTTTTGGATAGCTTTTTAACAATTTTGAACTCTGTACGCCACATCGAATGATCTAAAGAATTTATGTAATAATATTTCAAAAATTGACTTTTCAGCTATTCCAATACCCAAAACTAATAAATTTGGAATTCCTACATGCGGGTGTTTCGGCTACTAATAAATAAAACATCCAACCTACCGAATTCCTCTATAAGCAGTTTCGGAAAAGCATAATAGAAATAAAATAAAATTTATTCGCGTCGAAATGTGAAAATTCTCTCTCATTTGGAAGAAAATTATTAAACGGAAATGAAATGCTTTCACCTTCTCACCCCTATAAAATTAATGGGAAGGGCGAGTTAGTTGATTTGAAATTGTAATCTGTTTGCTCAAGGGGTTTGTTTCCCTGACTTTCACTTTTATTTTTACTATTTTCAGCTGTCCTTTGCATTCTCGGCTCTTTTAATTTCGCTGTCACAAGTAAAACGATTTTTTTAATTAAATCGAAATGGGAGGTATATTTTTAATGCCTCTCTCTCTAATCCACCGGATGGACTCATTGTTTCTATGCGACAGCCAAATAATTTTGTTGACTTTTTTTAAAACTGCCAGGTAAAAATCTCTTAAAAGGTTACTAAATTGTTTTAACGAATGGGAAAAAGAGAATAAATGAAAAATATAAGTAAACCTTAGGGCGTTCGTAGAATATTTTCCTTAGGTGAACATTTCTAAGAATTTTTTAATATAAAATATTTACTTGCGTCCCGAATTGCAATTTTGGCAACATCTCAAATTTCAAATTTTAATCTAATATAAGAAATGAAAACTTTATAAATTATAAATAAAACTAGAGAATCACATAATTGGGTTGGACGATTAGAATACAATTAAAGATTGATCATGAAGCGATCATTTATAGAAATTTATTTGAAGAAACAAAATTTTTAAAATAAACCTCTGTTTTTTAAGGTGGTTTAATTTTAACATACATACATATGTATTTTAATAGAAAGTTACCAGTTAATTACAAAACCGCAATATCGATCAAATAAAAAATTGTAGCATAACAACGTCATTCAATTAAGGTTAGAAAACATAACACCCACATGAAACTTGAAACTCTCCAATTTATGTTTTGTTTTTATCAAAAACTGTTTTCCTGTGAAATGTAAAAAGTATCTTGATAACAGTAAAAGTTCATTAAAAAATATGAAATAAAATCATCCTAATGGTTTTGAAATTTCCTTGGTATTTGCAGGACGACGGATGGAAATTGAATCGAACCAATTACTACCAGGAGGGCTGGCTGGCCACAGGTAACATAAGAGGAATTGTGGGTGTCACATTTACAACATCCCACTGCAAAAAGAATATGGATTATCCCCTGAGGACAAATTACAATCTGCGAGGACATCGCTCAGATGTAGGTTTAATTTTTACTATGCCTTTGCATATATTTATAGATCTACTGATAGAGAGGGTTGACCCTTAGTAAATAAGCCAGATGCACTGGAAATTTAATTTAAACAATTTGAAGGCTAATTTGCAATTTTTCCGATTGAGGGAAAATTTAATTTCTTTTTCTGTAGTCGAGATTTTTAGATTACATTCAAATAGTAAAAATAGAAAAAAGGAAATGTTTTTTCACTTGTATGTATCTTACTTCTGTTGAACAGTGAAAATTTAAAAAAATATATAATTTTTTTTTTCGATTTATATGCATACAACCTCCTTACTTTTTTATTAATAGATGTAAATTTCCATAGTTTCGGTTCGAGTTGTATTACTAAACGATTAGAATTATTTCGAGTCGTCTTTTTAAATTACATAACATCGAAAATACATTTTCTTAACACTTTTTAAAAATTTTCAGGTTATCCTAGTAAAATGGAATGAACCCTACCAAAAGTTGGCTTCTTGTGATAGTTCTGGCATAATATTCGTTTGGATAAAATACGAAGGTCGCTGGTCGATAGAATTGATCAACGACAGAAATACTCCAGTCACACATTTCTCTTGGTCACATGATGGTAGAATGGCATTAATTTGCTACCAAGACGGATTTGTGCTTGTCGGGTCAGTAGCAGGTCAAAGATACTGGTCGTCTATGCTCAATTTAGAGTCCACTATAACATGTGGAATATGGACACCAGATGACCAACAAGTCTACTTTGGAACAACTCAGGGTCAGGTCATTGTGATGGATGTCCATGGTGCTATGGTTTCGCAGGTTCAATTATGTTCAGACGTCGGCATCACCTCAATGGCGTGGTCTTGTGAAAAATTTAAAATGGAAGAAGGCGAGGAAACGGAGCCAGGAGTAACAAATGCCTGTATGTTATTAAAAAAATTTAAATTTCCAAAAGGGGAAGGGAATGAATAATATTTGTATTGCAGCTAAACGAACATTTGTTTTGGCAGTAAGTTTCCAAAACGGCTTCATTTACCTGCTCAAGTCGTTTGATGATGTTTCGCCAGCACATATCAACACTGGCTTGAACGGGGGTTTGGGTTTTATGATGGAATGGAGCAATTCTCGAGAATTGTTAGCTGTTGCAGGGACATCAGAAAATTGCACGTTGGACCCTCAGGGATCTCCTATTTATGAGAATCTTTTACAGTTTTATACAGAAAACGGAACGCTTTTGTATACTGCCCGAATACCGAACAGTACGACATCAGTAACGGCATTAACATGGGGACATAATGATAAGAGGCTTTTTATTGCAACCGGAACTCAAGTACATATCGCTTGGGTGTCAAGGAGAGTAGCTTCTCTACAGCTACTTTGTCGGCTACAGATTCAAGCCAGTATAGGGTCAGAAATGACATTGCCATTGCTGCCTTTGCCATCTAGGATAAAATCTTTAATAGGAAATTTGTTTGCTCAAACTATTCGGGTAAGCATTCATATTTATCGTTGTAATTCTTCTATGAAAAATCCTTTAAGGTTAAGGCAGGAATGTTTTGCTTAGTTTTCGAGCTAATGAGTATGTGTGTATATGTACATACATATTTATTTTTTGAATCTTTAAATGTATGTCTATGGAATTTTGGATCTCGATAGTTTACCTTAAAGACTTTAGGTCTGGATATGTAAAACTATATAACTCAAATCATCATTTTAGTGCTGTGTACCTGATTCTAAGTCATTAAGAGAGTTCGTATCACGTCCACCATCGTGCTCGACGCGATTGCATTGCACAATGATTCGTCATGATGACGATTCGAATATAAGCTCTGGTACTTGCTATACATTATATTTGGAGTATTTAGGAGGGCTAGTACCACTTTTAAAGGGAAAAAGAACGTCCAAAATACGTCCAGAATTTGTTATATTCGATCCACAAGTAGATGGTTAGTTAAAGAGTTTAACAAAAATATTTGGAGGGCAATGTATAAATTCATTTTTATATTTGAATAGATTCTTCAGTCTTTTTACAATTTTCACCGGATTCCAAGAGTTCATCAGGATCTAGTCACTCGACAGCTGGATTTAGTGGTCGAACTGATTCATCTGATAGTGATTTTGAGGATAGGTGTCATGGATCTCCAAAAACTCCTAGGAAAAGGAAACCACGATCAAAGCGAAGGCACTACAGTGGTGGTGATAAGCCAAATGGTACTGAAACTGAGATTTTGGATGAGTTAGCTTATGTGGATACCTTACCAGAAGTATAATTGAAGTATCTTTTATACTTATTAACTTTATTGTTTTTCTTCTATTTAGGAAGTGAAATTGGTTGAAGTTACATCGAATATTTGGGGGACGAAATTTAAAATTCACGGCCTTGCTAAAACTGTTCCGGCCAACCTAGGGCAAGTTACTTATAAAACTTCTCTACTACATTTACAGCCAAGGCAAATGACTCTCGTTATAACTGAGCTTCGGGATGATTTTCCAACTGGACCAGATCCCAGTTTTAATCCGAACTTATTTTCAGAGGATGAGGAAGATTTAATAAATCAAAATATTGAAAAGCAAGTTCAACAGCCACAGCGACGATTAAATGAACCTGCTCCTCCAATTGCACCAATGTCGCCTAGGCCAAACCGATTTACGGCACGACATAGGGGTGCGGCTTCGAACGGCTGTCGAATTTTGGAAATGGGAACCCCAATGAGTCCATTAGCCCGAGCTGAGTCATATGATGATGATACTCTGGTCGGGAATGAGGCCAACGAATCTAGCAGTAATAGCAAACCCATCCGACCTAAAAATATTGAGACTTTGTCCATAAACCCACCACGGTCCGGCCCTAGTTACACTAGTCTCATGACTCAGTACAGTCGATCCTCATCTAATTCTAGCGGACAGTCGAGGCACGCAATATCGCCCCTATGTTGTGAGGGATCCGTGCCAACTCTTCAGTCACCCAAGAATGCCGTAGCTCCGAGTGATATAATTTTCGATAGACCTCCTGCCGGCCAGACGACCTTAATGAGCTATTCGAGCAACAATGATTATGCACATAACGTCGTACAGGTCAAGAATGCTTTGATACCGGACCAAATCAGAACGACCAATGCTCATGTCAATCCCGTCCCATTAAATTTAAATCTTAACTTTGAGAAGATGGACGCCAGGACGAAGGAGAAACAAGGAGGCAAAAAAAAGGATATGACTTTCATTGACGAGGACAGTCAGTCGCCAGTTGTGGCAACAACCAGTGCGTGCGTGAGCAATGGAGAATTAAAAATCCGACGCACTCCGACGGTTGTTTCTATTGCTCCTGCACTGCCTGATTCGATTACACGAAGTTGTAGTGTGGGATATTTAGACTCTGTCGAAATAGTCCCTTCAGACGAGGCCTTGTCTATGCTACGGAAAGATGCGCCTAACAAGCGGTTGATATTAGTTGATAAGAAGCCTCACAAAAAGAAAAAGCACCACCAAGAGGTGAGTGATCCTTTATTTATGATCTATTTATGCAGCGGACTGTTCCCCAATATTGATTATTTCTTTATTTTATCGATTTATCCATAATTATAAAGTTTGTAATGCGTAACTCTTCGCACGCGAATCGGACTCGCACTTAGCCAGTTATTTTAAATTGTGTTTACATTAGTTACTTCTTACATGCACAACTTCAATTTTTATGATTCTGAAATCAGCAGAGCACCAACAAAGTACAATATTAAAATTATTTACCATTTCTACAATTTCATTCAAAATCACTATGGAAGATTTTTGAAACCACCGGTTCTGAATTCTACGCTGAATTTTGAGATTCACAATGACAGACCCAAAATGGCATCCTTTTGAAGTTAGCTTCTATTGTTAGTGGCAACAGTAATTCCAAATTTAACTGAACCCTGGACAGTTCCAATAATAGTGATAACCTCTTATCTAAGTACTAGAGGCTAGTAAACATAGTGAAATTAGTAAATTTATTGTGTACAGTTGGTTGCTTCTCGTTTCCAGCTGTTTTGAGCCAAAGTATATAGTAATAATTACTATGCTATGTTAAAATCGTTCCAAGTAATTTTCAAGCGAAGAAATAAAGTCGTAGTTAGGGTAGCGCAACAAACTCGTTTTTATTTTAAATTTGGAATTAGTTCCTGCTTTATAGATTTATACTAATTTTTTTTTGTAGAAAAAAAATTAAATAACGTATTCCACCAGGATTTTCGAAAGCCGAAACTCCACCAAAGCGGAAAATCTAAAAGTCTAGACTCGTGCGATCTTCTTTCAACGTCAACATCGAAGGGAAATCAAAAAAGTCAAGATAACACAATGCCTAAATTGCACGAAGTTGTCGAGAGCGATGGAAAATCAGATAGCGAAAAGTCCTGCGGCAAGTGTTGCAGCGGTTCAGATTTCGACAAATGCACTCGTTGCCAGAACCAGGATTTTAGTTTAGATAGTGGTGAAAAAGGAGCTCAAAAACTAGAAATCGTTAACAGTTGTAGTAGTAACAGTTCTAGCAGTAGCAGTAAGAATCGTCTATCTAGTATGAAACCGACTCGCAGCAAAAACAACAATTTTGCTGAGCCGAGCGGACTAGTAGGGAATTCAAAGTCCAGCAAACCCATTAGTGATCCTCGCAAGAAGACTGACGTGATCACCAGCTTTACAGATAGTCCACTATTTTCTAGGAAACATAGATTCGGCAGCAGTAGTAACGGCCACGCCAATATCAACAGCGTTAACAATAATGAGTCCATCTCAAGTAGTTCTCTTTTAAACGGTTTGAACGATAATCATTCGCCAATACTAAGTGGAAAAAACGAAAATAGCTTTAGTTTAGTTAAGCAGTTGTCCGAAATTAGAAGAAGGAAGAAAGAGTCGCAAAGTAGCCGGGCTGATGCCGCTGGCTGCGACGGTAACCAAATTGAAATCACCCCGGTCGAATCCAAAGCGTCCGTTTCGCTCCACACACAGGTGATTTTTATAGGTGCATTATTAAGAAGTTAGAAAATAGCATTGTTGGATTCCAGGCTCTAACAACGTTAGAAAATATCATCAGCCGCCTTCGAGATTTGGATGAAGGGAAATTCACTCCGCCTGCGTCTCCACAGAGATTGCCGCGAAGCTCCCCAGCGTCGCCAGCTCCAAGTAAAAAGGGGAAACGTCATCAAAGTGCCTCACCGATTCGTCATATTTTGAATTCACCCCTTTTGAATCGACGGCAACGAAAGAAGCAGCCTATAGAGAGCTCCGACGAGGAGGGCCAACTCACCAACGGTTCTGGTGAAGAAAATGGTAAACAGTACCGGGATTTGGAAACATTTCAAAAGGCACAATTGAGGCAGAAGGTACGGTTTTATTAGTATTATTCTTTTTAAAGGACTTTTCATATTTTATTTATTTATTTGTTATTTTATAGCTCAAACGTGGAAAAATTGAACCAAATGGAACTTCATCACATTCCAGTCCAGCGCCCCAAAGACGAGAATTTGTAATGCATAATAAAGCTCCGATGTGGAATGAGAATAGCCAAGTTTATCAGCTCGATTTCGGAGGTCGGGTGACGCAAGAGTCGGCCAAGAATTTTCAAATAGAATTTCTTGGAAAACAGGTTTGAAATTTTATTTTTTTTTTCCGAATTGAGATTAAAAATTTTCGCGAATTAAGCGCTCGAGCAAATATCGGCAAAGTATGCACAATGAGTAAAAATGTTAGCAAGTACTAGATTTCAAATAGTATTGATACTTTTTCGTGTTTTTTCTACATTTTAAAATCTTGGTACGTAAAAATTCCTTTAGTGTCGCACAGGTGCATCGTTTCAAGGTCTAGAATTTGGGATAAATGTAACCCATAAAATTACAAATTCTAAATATACACACATTAGGTGACTTTACGATATTTTCTTTTTAATTACAAGTCGTACTTTTTTTTATAGTTTCCGATTCTTTAGAGAAACAATAAAATATGCTTGAGTTTTTTTTAAACAGTTTTCGAGATAAATATTAATTCTTTATATTAAAAATTATCTAATCAACTAGGAAATAATTTAAACCTAAATATGTAAATGGTTACAAAAAGTTTAAAATAATGGATTGATGTAACTTACCTTGTGTTTTCAGGTTATGCAATTTGGTCGCATCGATGGAAATGCATACACACTAGATTTTCAATATCCATTTTCAGCTCTTCAAGCTTTTGCTGTAGCTCTGGCAAACGTAACGCAGCGTCTTAAATAAATAAATACAAAAAAAAAGCAAACAGTTTAGCTTATAAGAAATACAGTGTCCATCCATTCAGTTGATGATCTAAGAAGAAACCAAAGATTATTATTATGTTTAGCTGAGCATAATGGATATAAAACAATTTTAAACGATTTTGTATGCATGCTTTGAGGCATTTTTTATTGAACATTTTGCGAGAAAAAAGAAATATGTATTTTACTTTCTTATAATAAGTGTGCAATAATTAGACTTTTTATGATGTTTTACAAATTTTTATAAATGAACAGATAAAATGGTGTACGCGGAATGATGCAGTTTGTAATTCCACAGGTACAAATTTACAGTTTTTCATTGCGATCCAAAAAAAAGAATAAAATATTGAACGATGGTTTCTACTTTCCTGGAAACTTTGGAAATTAAATATTTACTAATGATATTTGAAAAGCGTTTGGTAAAAATGTACAGTTTTAACAAACAGCTTCATGCAAATATTGCGCTTTAAAATATTTTTGAGGGAAGTGCTATTATCGATGTTTTTATTCATGTTTATTTATTAATTAAACCTTACCATGTTCTTGTATCTCATTCCTCGTTGATTTGGTAAATCATAGTCTAAACGTGCTAAGTTTGTTTATTGTATAAATATATCTATCTATACGTGTATACTCGTTTAAATATGCAAAAGAGTACTTCCTGTAAGTCGTCATTTTGGCTTTTCAAGAGTGTCAAACAACTGTGTATTCATTATTGGTGAATTTAAAGTACATTTTTTAAAATCATTGTCAAACATATCCACAACAATAGCAATCTTGAACATTTCAGGCAATAAATAAAAGGGGAAAAATATAAACGATATTTTTATGGAAGCATACACGATACATAAGTGAAAAAAACAAGGTTACACAAAAAAAAATATAAAAGTCAATATTTTTTATCTTTAAACATTGAAATTTCCCAAATTTTTCTAAATACAAAATAAGTTTTATCGCAAAATTTTGTTGGATTAGTTGCTTGGTTTCGAAATGGCTTCGTATTTTAAGCGGATAATGGCTTTATAAAACGTAATAAAGACAAAAAACCGGCTTTTTTTAAACACCACTGAGCACTTTTTTAAAGAAATTATTTCGAAAATATATTCGACGGAAACTCAAGGAATGAGGCTATTTATAATTAATCTGCAAATTTGTTTTATATAATAAAACAAATTTGCAGATTAATGAAATGCATAATAATAGAATGACTTTTATGAAAAATTGTTTTTATTTACATATTTATTTTTAAGCACATTCCATGTACTAATATGAACTGTTATTTTTTCCTCAATTATGAAGAAGACAGACTTAAACATTAATTTTAAAAATTATATGAAACCTTTCTCCCTCCCGCAATACAGTAATCTTCAAATATTTCTTGAAGACTGATTTTTGTATTAATGTATATGCTTCTTTTTTACACGAAGGATACTGAAGTTTGATAAACGTTTGGTCATGTCCGTTTCCAAACCAACATTTAGTCACCCCGTTTTACAATGCTATTAACCGCTGGATATTTCTGAAAAACAATCTCTTATAATTTTATTTTCAGTTGTGCTTTAAATGTTTACAAAATATGCAAATCAATTACTCAAAACGTCGAATATCTAGCGCAAATACGATATTTTTACAAGTAGTATCTTCATTTTCTAGTAATACAGTCAATAAAAAGAATTTTCAACAACCAACAAATAGATGTACTAACGTCCGATCCATATTTTGAATATAAAAAACACGTCTTAAGAAAAAACCAAAAAATAGATGCAAATTAAATTTCGGAAAAGTAATTAATACGATTGTACTTACAATTAGATTTAAGATAGCTAAATGCGTAGTGTATTTATTTTAAATAAAAAGTTCTTTTTTACAATGTTAATTTGTACTGCCTAGCTTCTGTTGTCGGTGTTTCCTGTTTATTCTATTTCCAGTTGAATTCTAGCACCTGTTATGTACTAATTTTATTTGTGACTTCCAACGCCTTCACACAAAACATTGTTTTAATTGCACAGCGATCTATGTTCAATATGAGAAATTGTTTAAAAAAGAAAAAAAAGATTTTATGATATGATTTTATGTTAGAAATTTGTTTTTTATTTTAGTATCGGCCTTTTTATAATATTTCACTATTACAGCGTTTATAAAAAATAGTTATAAAAACGTATAAACTTCATGTACGGAAAAATATATGTAGGCTTTATTTTAGTTTCTAAAAATTATAATTTGTTGAAAATAAAGTGTTAAAATTATTTGAAAAATAATGTAGATATATTGATGCTAAGATGACAATTCTCATTTTGAATGTAGATTTGCTGTGAATTGTTATTAATATAGACTATTTCTATCTACAAACTGATTATGTTAAAATTAAGTAATTTAATTGCTAGAAAAAAATTATAACAAATATTTGCGCCAGGCATACTGATTCTGTTAGCAAATAAGAAACAAAGATGTGTAAAATGTAAGAAGCATTTTCAAGGCGAGTATATTATGTTTTTACTTAAAAGTAAATAAATGTATGGCAACATTTCTTACTGAGTATCTACCGCACTTTTTTCTGTTCCCTATTGGCATTGTTTCTTTCAGATCTTTTTCGTTTTAAAGAGCTAAGACGCGTAACAAAATATAATATATAAAGCTCTTTGAGAACTTACCTAAAAGTTCTTTGTGTCTAATGGCAAGCGCTTTTGAAATGTGTAAAACTTTTTTTTTTATAGATTATCCGCTAAGGCCATGATATATAAATTAATAGCGACCGAAACTTATTTGGTTTCTAAGACTTCCTAATTCCTAATACACTTCCACAGGGCATTTAAATTGTGCAAGAACATGTTTGATTGCGGATTCAAGCGTGAAAAGTGCCAATCCAAAACGTTTTTCTCGAGTCCGAACTAAAGTGGTAATTTATTTATGTACTATAAAACTATGGGTTTTAATTTCAAATGGCATTTGATAGAAAATTAATTAATATACTTACTTATATTTTTCTCCAATGTTAGTTATTTGAAGGCTTATAAATCAAAATGCTCTGGATCTTGTTTGATTGTGAACATTTATTAACTAAACAAAGCTCTTGTAATACTTCGAACCCGAAATATTCCTGTTTTGAAGCTTGTTTCGTTGAATTTTAAGCTGCTTTTTTTGTTTTTATTTTTGAAAGAGTCGAGAGTGTGGGTCCGATTTTCAGCTCGCGAATGAAACGTGTTTCATGTAGACTAGAAACAAAAACACCTTCTTAAATGCTAATCGAGGAAAACTAGAGTATAAAACATGTACGAATGTGTGAAGATATTTCTAGCCAAAAGGGGAAGTGTCTGTAGAGTTTACACGAAATAGTCTGCCAGCAGACGATAAATTGAAAAACAGATTTGGTTCCTCTCTATCCTCATGCGATACACTACTACTTCGTGATATTAGTTTCACATTTAAGTTTATGCCTGCTACGTGTTTCGCTAGAGTAGCCTAAGATAAAGGGCATGGGGATAGCACGCGAATGTGATTTGATTACTTGTTGGAAAAAAATAAACAACAAAAAGGTATCTCAGTAAGAATGAAAAAAAAAATTAAAAGTTTACTAGTGGAAAGCAAAAGAAAATTAAGGAATTGTTAGCCTCTCAGCATGGTGATGATGAGGATTGCGCGACGATTTTCACGAGGGGCGGCAATTTGTCAAATTTCTAACCGATATACAAGAAGCGGACTTTCTAGAGCGTCTTTTACTACTCGAACTCTTTTTATTTGGTGCCTTCGAGTTACTATTTGCCGCTGCTGCTGCTGCAGCGGCTGCATTCTTCGCTTTAATCTCCGCAGCTGCAGCAGCCGCCTGCCGTGCAAGTTCCTCTGTAGAATACAACTATTTCAATAATTTTAAAAAATATTTACCACAAAATTTCACTTACGGTTCAAATCGTGTTCTGTAAAGTAAACATCTTCCAAATCCTGTTCGGTTTCATAATGGTAAGCTTCTAAATAAGGCAGTACTGTTGAACGTCGTAGCTCATCATTTTTTAACGGTGGGATGCGTATTGGTGGTCCCTTTTCTTCCGGCGCACTTATAAACCACCTAACGAAGCAGCATAAGAATTAAATTTGATTCAGTTACACAATAAGTGTTCCAAACTTACGGTTGATATCGAATTTGTTGTAATGTAAACCGTTTAGTTGGATCCGATTGCAGCATTCCTAATATTAATTCGGCTAACTTCTGATCCATGCAATAGAGCCAATCTGGTGCTTGCCACTGACTCTTGCCGATATTTTCTAATAATCTGTAAATATTGTCTCCTTCGAACGGATAGAGTCCGGTTGTTATATTATATCTGAAATAATGAACCTGAATCTAAATAGGGTCCCGTATTATTATTATGTGGGAAAGGGGTAACAAACGAACTAATTTTAAAGTTTAAAAATGACGCATGGCAGCGTTTTTATTATTTATTTGGTTATCATTTGAAATTCAATTGCAAAACAATAACTCCAATCTTTGGCATACCGTCCATTATATCGCGTATTTTGACAAAAAATTTTAATTTAAAAAGAATCAATCAACGATGCGGCTTACAGGTAATTAATAATTTGAGCCCTACGAATTCATGTAAAGTCCACCTGAAGTCTGACAGACAAGTGCTTTAAAAAAATACAAGAAAACTTACAAAGTTACTCCACTGCTCCAGATGTCCACTTTGAACCCAGAAAATGTTTCATGCCCATTCGCAATTTCAGGTGGTTGAAAAGCTGGCGATCCTTGACCAGTCGTGCATGTGTCGTCCGCAGCAAACGAATCGAGCTGCTCAGCTACACCAAAATCTGATATTTTTAATGTGTGATCTAACGTAAGCAGGAGATTTCCGGGCTTTATATCCTTGTGGATCACACCACGACCATGCAAATACTCCAAACCGTCGATTAGCTGCTGAAAATAACGATGTGCTTGGAACAGAGGTAGTTTCTTTTGTGGGGCATGATCAAGCATTTCCTTTAAGAAATTTTTTGTTTATAATTTTAAAAATATTTTTACGTTAAGAAAAATTACCTGCAAACCTCCGACACAGTATTCCATGACCAAATACATTTTCTGCTTCTCATCGTTATACAGAACATCTAGCAGCTCTATAACGTTTTTGTGTTTCAAGTCCCTTAGCAGCTGGATTTCCCTCCTCACGTTCTGCTCCCCGTTCGGTATTCGTCTCAGTTTCCTTTTTGTTAATATCTAGAAGTTTTTATTGTGAAACGTTCGACAAAGTGAATGCCAGGACCTCACCTTCACAGCCCTTCGATTCAAGGTTTCAGAGTCCAAAACCTCCTTGACTTTCCCGTAGGAGCCCTCGCCGAGGATGTCCCCCATGACGTACTTCCCGACCATTTTGCAGACCTTTTTCTTCGCCTGGTAGATGATTTCGGCGCTGTCCACTCGGTTGAAGAACATGTTCCCTGGGTCCGCCGTCAGCGAGAAGTCCAGCCTGTCGATTTCCTCGTCGTCCAGCCAGGTCACCTGGTTCTCGGAGTCATGTGAAAGGTACTCCTCGCCGCTGACGAGGCCGTTCTCCGACATATTCGTCGTGCAGTAGTCGGGGTTGGCCAGTAGCAGCTTCGTGTCCGACTCCTTCTCTGGGCACTCTGATTGTACGCACATTTCGCTGGGTAATCTGGTGCTCCCGTCCATTGCAATGATGGTCATTTGAAATTGAAAAGTTCCTCCCCTTTGACGGCTTTCGACTTGCAACCAAAAATCGCAGGGCCTTCCTACAGCATAATCGCGATAATCGTCTGTTTTGGGTGCACAATTAAATTAAAGCTTTGTTTATGGGCAATTATATAACAAAATTTAGACTAGATTTTGAATTTTTCACCGTAAAATCAAGCGTTAACCGGCCCACAGAAAACCATTTTACACATTAGACAGCCATAACTGAATGAAGCTAGTTGTAATTCGATGTTTGTTGACAGCATCAATCAAGCGAAAAACAAACAGGGTGTGTCAGATATTTTTAATTTGTGGGCAAATTTGGAGAAATGTACATATATAAACAATTTATATGATTCGATTAATAAAGGAATTAAGAGTTAATTTCAAGTAGAGTTTTGAAATTAACTGTCCCCTTTTATTTAAATAAATACTCTTAATCGATAAATTGTTAAGAAGTCGTTAGAAAACGTAGTATATTGGAACTATTATATTATGAATTTCTGTGCTAAAATTATAATTTAAGCCATCTAGAATCATACCACACAATCTTTGGCAAAAAGTGTCCTTTTCTTTAATTAGTTATAAGGGCTAAGGCTGCTTGGTGATGGTGACTCAAAGGCTTCAGGAAAACAAGTAAATATATTTGAAATAGAGATTTATTTTCAAATATCTTTCAACCAAATCAAGTCTGCGCTTATCTCTTCCTGCTGCTCCGATTTAATTTTTTTCTTCTTCACCGGCTGTGGTTCACTCTCGGAAACTTGCATTTTCCTTTTCTTCTTTTCCTTCTTGATTTGAGTCGGCTGGAGCACCTCATCTTCACTTTTTATCTTAGCAATCTCACGCTTTACCTTTTTATGCACAATATCGTGGCAGTGAGCCAGTCTTTCTTCGACGTCTTTCCTCAACACAATTTTCTCTGCGTAATCCAATCCGAGCAAGGGATGCCGCTCGACCAATATCTCGGGAAAGGGTACATTCTTCCTGGGCTTTATAATATCTTCGCTAGATTTTTCTACTTTTATTGGTTTCATCAATTTTTCTCTAACGACCACAGTCCCCTGAATCGGCAGCAGTCGGACCTTCCCTGGTTCTATCGCCATCGGTTGCATGCGGCGCTTCAGGAACTCCTCAGAAATTAGCTCAATGCCATTCAGGCTAGTTTTTCCGGGGAATTTCAGCTTTTCACCCTTCAGTCGCTTCAAAGTTATGTTTTTCGGGCATTGAACTATCCAGACATCGTCTTCCTCAGCAATCTTAATCGGATCGGAAGAAATTTCGATTTCCTTCAAAAACTCGCTCTTCTCAAGGTATTGTTTGATTCGACTAGGTTTCGAGGTCATTGTTACTAAGATACTTGAAAACTATTATTTTGCAGTGTTACTAGGAAATTGATTTCCCTTTAAAAATGTAAACAGTCCTCACGCGTTCGCAAATGTCAAATTGTACAGGGTGTGCTCAGCTCAGTACTTGTCGGGGAGGGAAATTCTGGGACATTTTTCATAACTAAGTGGAATGTTTTATTCGTTCGATTACAGTAGAAGGAGAAATTATTGGGACATCGGCAAGAAGAAATTAAATTCTAAATAATTTTCTCTTCCCGGTAAAATTTATGAACCAACTATCAATTACATGGCTGCGGAAAATGCAGAGTACCGCAAAATGAATTTCGTTGGTAATATAATTAGAGTTTCTCTAAAACTCTCTAAAACCACCGCTGCAACCCGCAAATTTTAATAAATAAAAATTTTAATAGCCGCATTTTTTTCTGTATTTTAGCTTTAAAAATATTTAGACTACAATTTAGATATAAAAAAATTATTAATTTACAAGTGAAGACGGAGATAAGGGAATGAAAAAAAAATTAAACTTTGTTTATAAACCGCCTTAAATCCATGCCGTATTCAACCCGTATAATTTTGGGAAAGATCAAATTAAAAAAAAATACATTAAAAATTTGTTTGAGCTTAGAATTGATAGGCTTATTATATTAAGTTTTTATTTAAATAATAATAAATGCATAATGCTATGAATAAATTAAGCAACAAGATTAACTCTACTGATTTTACTGGTTTTGTTCTATGCGGTTTGATGCATATGTACTTCTCTTCAGCAATTCGTTTAGGGAATTATGTAAAGTGTAGATATTTTAAAATAAAAAACTTGGTGTTATTCATCCACGCATTTATTCCTATATAAACTTATATTAACTCTGTGTGCATTCTTCCAGCTTACACTTACAAGGTTTGTTCCAAGGATTCTTTATAACATTAATTCCAAAGTGCTTTGGTTTAATCCTTATTCATATTTTTGTACATCATTTCTTAGACAAAATATGTAGTTATTTCAAATTGACAACAAGAAGTAGAAGGGGAAGGTAAATTTTGGGTAATAAATTAAAATTGGAGTTTTCGTCAAATTACATTAGTGAGCAATTGTTAAAAATTCGGTCTAATGTTGCATCTTTAAAATTTCGGAGAAGTGGATACAAGAAAGTTCCATACACTTCCATATCAATAACATCTTAAATACTATGTATAAAATAAATAGATAGTGTATTCGTAGGCGACATGTTCACTTTCCTTTAGCTTAAAATTTAGTGCAGTTTAAATTTAAATCTCCAAGTCTTATAATACTAAGTAAAATATAAGTTTAAATTTATTAAGTCTAGAGACTAGCACAATTACGAATAAATTCATATTTCCTTGTTTATTGTTTGAAGTAGATTCACTTCTGATACACTCATTTGGTAAAATGTAAACACGACCTTTTGTGAAAGATTTACTTCAAAATTCTTTAAATGCAATCAACCGATTTTATGAGTTTGACTAGTAATATTACCCAACATTGCAGTTTTTCACATTATTTTCACAACTTCCGTTTTCTTCTTGTTGGACTTTTACGGTAAAAACTTATGGATGAATCATATTTTGTGTTTCGCATAGTAATTAATTTGAACGTTAAATTGATGCCATGAATCAAATATATTCAATAAATTTTTAACTTCATGCAAGCTTTGTTAAAATTAAATCGAGCAACGTGACTTAGTACCTGGTTTACTGTTTCACATTACGCCCATAACAAAATTAAATTAATTAATTTAAATAAAATTTATGTGCTATTCACAATCCTTCATTCACTAATTCTTTAAACATTTTTAAATACTGAGTCGTTTTTACCGTTTAATTGTAAAAATAATTTTATTTTATATATAAAGTTAAAAAGTTCGATCTGCTCATATGCATGCACAAGATAAAAATCGAGTTGAAATTTAGGTTGATTTGGTAAGATACATTGTTTCAAAATGGCTGAACAATTTATCTACTGTTATGCTGAGCAATATTAGAATTGTACGGTAGACGTTCAAAGTTAAACATGTCAAAGCCAGCCAGGTTATTTCAGTTGAGTTGACTCGACCTGTTTTCGACTCAAGTTCTGCGTACATGAGAGCTGAATCGAGGTTCAACGTGGCTTCAAACCTCCTTGTGTACTGTTCTGACTTTCGTACTTTTCCGGTTTAAATAAAGCTTAACAATAGTCGATTTTAAAATTTTAAGTATAACATCACAATTTTTATCATCATCAACTGCTGGAATAAAGTTATCCCATCCTATGGTAAAGTTACGTTTTTCGGGAGATTTTGAAATTTTTATTTAATCCGAAGTAGCATTTAAGAATTTTTAAAAAGCTGCCTTTTATCAGTTTGATGGCAAGGGTTGTAGGTGTCATGTTTTATTTATTAATAAAAATTTGATCAGATATAAAGCTCAATGCAGAAGGCTATAACTGATTATATCTAAGAACTTCATTAGCAAACATCTCACTTTTTTCTAAAAACGTAATATCAGCTAATAACCCTAATACGGCTGATGACAGACTTCCTTCATAGTTGGGTTATAAATTGAAATAGATCATCCAAATGCATTTACCGTAAAACTGACAACTTTTGTTTTTTAATTATTGCACAAGCTTTTGATTTTTATCCCCTGGAATTTTTATAAATTGAACACTTCGAATTCAGTGTTTGATTCGTTTCGTTTGTGGTTCCAATTTAATATCGAATTCCGTTGGGTATACAAAATCGAATTCGGAATCCTCTTGCTATTGGTGAAAATAATGATTACAGAAATAATTTGGGGAAAATACACTTGGCCTTACCAATTTATTACTCATGACTGCTATAGCTGTTGTACGCTGGGCCTCGGCCACTTTGTGCTCAATTAGGAAAAACATGTATTCGTCATATAACAGACGAATTAAATGGAAACTACCAAAACTTGACGCCGACCGCAGAGTTAGGTCACGTATTACCATTGAGCTGTAGAAGCTCCACTTTAAAAGGAACTGTCGAGCTGCCTTTGCATAATTCGGTTTTCCGCGATAATCTTCAAGTGCTGTATCAACAACCAAACGCAGCCAAGCAGCCCACTGTTCCAAGCTGTTCTGCTGTTGCAATGCTGCCTTAAAATCATTTTCCAATCTCTGCACAGTTGCTGTATCACATTGACATACCCATGCTGCTTGTTCCTTAAAATAAAACAAGCAAGAAAAATTATAGAACTAACAGTCCAGTTATTATTAATTTTTGCCTTGAAGAAGGAAGAACTCATTCTGATATATATATATGTATTTAGGTCGGTCATCCTACTGATAAAACCTAACTATTGAAATAAAAAACGTCATTTACCTGAACATTATGAAAATCGACACGATTGAGATCATTGAGCATTTGTGCAATTTGTGAGCTATTTTGAAGGACTGCTCTAGCAGCTTGAGCCAAATGATTGAGGGATGTATAACGACGTAAAGTTTGGCAAAACGCAGAAACCGCTGAACTTTTAATTTTTATTATTTTTTCGGGGCATCCGTTCATCGATTCGCTTAACCAAATTTCGAGATTTTTAGCAAAATTTCGAATAGCTTGAGTAAGAGAATTGGGAATAGATCGAAGTACATCGGGTATTAGCACTTCAACCATATTTTGATAAAAGAGATAATCCACCTGTAAATGAATAATTTTGATTTGATAACAGGTATAGTATGAATTAACTAATATAAACTGACCTGTTTAATAAAGTTTTGCACGCTTTTACATTGACACAGTAAGTATAGTTTTGATTTGCTCAGGTATTTTTCCTCCTCACATTCATCGATGTTATTGTTATCTGAAGATCGCCAAAAATCTCGCCAGAGCGATTCAATTGTACTAAACTCTAGGTTTAAAACAGCATCCAAAAATAATTCACAATGTTCACGGTACATGGACCGGAAATTCTCTAAGTCTTCAATAGTAATTTCTCCGGGTATCGCAGAATCGATTTCAATACTTGGAAAAATCGGAATGGCACCTGTGCCGTCGCCCAAATACTGGAGAATTTACCAAATAAACAACTACAGCATCTTATTACATGCACAACTAACCTGAGAGCAAGCTTCATAGGTTTCGGGTTTAGCACCAATTTTCTTAATTCCTTTATTCATGTTTGAGTTTCCGGAACTACCTGGATAGCTACCGGATTTCTCCTCCAGAGCTTGAATTAAAGCGGAGCCCGGTTTCACGCGAATTCCATAGTAATGGTACTTGGAATTGCCTCTAGTCCCCAATCGACGCGTACGAAGTCCGGTGAAGACAGACCGAATCAATTTTCCAAAACTGGCTGCATTTACAGCTTCAAGCTTATTTTCGGTGCAGTGCTGCATGTAGTGGTTGTAAAGTGTTGACCTAGGAAGGCTAACACCTTCAGCAGTCTCATAATTTTCCATAAGCCATGAAACCTAGTAAAATATTTTAGTTTAAATTTTCCAGATATATATTTTCCAATAAAACAAAATTCTCTACCGTTGCTGGTGAGATTCTTGTTGCATGCGTTATATTAGGTGCATTTTCAGTATCATTAACACCTGCTGTGGTGGACGAAGGAGTTTGCTGAGCGTTTGGGTGATTTTCTGGAATATAAGTCACTTCCTGCTGGCCGAAAAAAAAAATTAAATACAGAAAAATCCTCTAATTTTCCAATCGACTCAATTTACCTCTGTACTTACTGTTGTTAAACTTTGAGGTGATTCTCTATTCTGAGAACTACATAAAAGGCTTTCGTCTACAGGAACTATGTAAGGCAACCCAGATGAATGAGAACTCGATGTGCTCGATGAGTTTGTATAATTGGCTGTTGATGAATAGTACGATTGACTGCTCGATTGATAGTCGCCAACAGCGCAAAATGGATATGTCCTGGAAAATATTACGATTCATAGGAAATTCTTAACGCTTATGCTAGCGTTTCCTAAACTTTTCTATTTACCTTACCCCCAAAACAGTAATAAAAGTATAGTACCAGTGTAGGGTATTTTTAGCTAATCGTTGAATCAAGGTGATTCATTACGGAGGATTGAAACTGAATGAGTTAAAAAATCATTAGGTAGTCTTGTATTATTAAATAATTTACTTTCAAGTGTATGTAACCCCAACTACATTGAGAAAATTTGTTTTTAATTGATTTTATTCTGCTGGTTGAATAACCAACCAGAAAAATCGTTTAAAACAAAAAAACGGAAGTTGTTTTAATGTTACAGTGCTGCCCTCCTGAAAAAGTTTAGGAAACGCTGGATTATGCAAAAATTACATTTGGGATTGATTTTGAGACGAATTGTGATACAATTCCGGATCAACATATTGCACTTGATATGGTCCACCGGTTGTTACGTTATCTTGAGTGGAAACTGAAAAATTAAATAAACTTCATTAAAATCAAAATTTATAAATTTCATTTCACATTTGTATTTTTTGTTATAGTGTAGTACAATTAGTGATATCCAAAATGTTGTAATACGATAAAACATAATTAAAATTCGAATTAAATGTTAAGGAATCATACCTTAATTTGGATATTACTTTTTTCTATTATAATACGCTATTTTACTTGAATAAAATACCAAATAGAGCTTAACTGATCGATTAGTCTAATATTGTTTTTCAATCATTAGACAGCACTTATTCGAGCAATAAAACAGCTATCAGGTGAATAAACTTCTTTGCTCGCTTATCTGAGTCCGGTAGAATATTGATACGAACAATTGAGTCGAGTATTCGATGTTGGTACTTTTCCTCTATAATAATGAATTCAACAGAAAATATTTTGATAGAAGAAAATGAGAAAAATTACAATAACTCAAACTCGCTTTATATAATATACCTTCCAGGAAACCAGGGAAAAATATCGCAATCTGAAAAGAAGCTAGCAAGCATTCTATGTGTTTTCGATTGAACCCACATTCTTTTTAAAAAAGATAAATTAATGATGCAGGAGGGTTTCTGCATAAAACTTTAGAAGCTGTTAAGGGTGATTTTCAATTAAATGCAGGCTACCATAATTTCAAGATATTGTTGCTCGATGGCCAAACTAAATGTGAAGTAATTTTATTTAATGAATACATAGTTATCATACGGTTTTCTGACTCAGTTGGAAAAATATTCCCAGGTAAGTTTAAAAAACATTTGAGTTTAAAAATCTGAATTTAATTAAAACAAACTGACTATTTTCTTTCATTTGTTTTGCAATAAGCAATAAGTATTAAAAAACATAATTATGTATTTATCACTAAAATATTCGTACGATTTTATTACGTAAAAAATCAGTCTCGGTAAGATCTGAAAATGTTCATGATTTTTACTGTTACTGTTGCCATTTAGCCTTTCGTAATTATAATAAAAATGCCAGAAGTCGTTGAACATTTCCATGCTATTTAATAGTTTATTTCTGTAGTTAAATAAAGCTATTTTTGTGTTAAATAACGTGTTGTAATTAATCTAAAGAGCGCGTATTACCTCCTGTAGTAAATATGAATTAATGTATTGTATACTGAATCATAAAAAATACTTGTTAACGTAGCAATATACACGTCTAGCAATTTGAGTCTTGTTTTTATAAATACATATTATCATACTGATATTCTGAATGCTGCAGATATGCAATTTTATTTACCCTGAAATTTTATTGGAATTCCAAAATGTTCTCACACATCTTCACATAGTGACACGTTCTCTCTTTCTTCTTTAATTTTGCCGTTGAATAAAAAAAGGGTACAGAAACGACATCTCAAACCATTGACGTACTGTGAATATCTATTGCATTCCTATTTTTTATGTTATAATTTACCTTCGTATCTCCATGCCAGCATGGAGTTTTCAACTTTTAATAATTTTGGTACAAATCAGGGTACAGTAATTGTAAGTAAGTAATATAAAAAATACAAGATATAACTGTTATAATGATGATTTTTTGTTTGTTTCGATAACATAAAAATTATCAGCTCGATTAAAAATAAACATTATAAACCTTAGATAAAAGAGTAGAGGATACAACACAACGTGTAGAAGGTCCCCGGTAAGAATAGAGCTCTTACAAACATTTATACATAATAACGCCATCTGAAATATGTTATTCCAACAAAAAGTAAAGAAAAGGTAAGGTTTTATTTCCGGGAATAGTTAACTTAATTTTAACGGATTACATTGTATTACATGCTGAAATTAATATCTTTATCTAGTAATCTCTTTCGCGAAGAACATATTTCGCCTTTCGGATATTTTTTTTTGTAGGATGCTTGTTTCTCGAGATATTTTGCAGTGTCAAGTTAAAAATAACTCACCCGAATTTATTAGTCCGCCAATTCGCTCTGATTCTGCAGGGTGGGGCAGAGCAGTTAGCCGCACGTAGAAGAGCAAATGAATGAAAATCGCGATTAGACGTGCAAAAATCAGTTTTTAAGTTAAAAAAAAAAGACAAATTAGCGTTTTGATTATGATTTAATATCAGTTAAATTTGAACTGTTTAATCTCAATTGTTACAAAATCCTCTAATTATATATATTAAAAGATTTTACCAATGGCAAAAAGACGCTTTCTCTCCTATTCAATCATATTATTTAAGTTCGAACGTTTCGTGTTCCTACCAGCGACAAACTAACTGACATTTAGAATTTCGAGCACTTATTCTCAATTTTAGATCACATTTGAATTTCTTAAACATTTTTGGACGAATGTTCTATTTAAACTAAATTTTGACATAAGGACTTTAATTTCAAAGCAATACAATAATTATGTGGATACGCTCGAAATTCTCATCATCACGCAGGTTGACCAAAATAATTTATCTTACATATTTCATAATAGATAACAACACATTCATAATTTAATAATAGAGACTAAGTCAACACCTTATAACGTTATAATCAGAGATTTAACACATTGTTAAGTAATTGGAATAGTTCTGGGTCGGCTCAAGCTTTATAATTTAAAATAAGGAGGAGAAGGACAATTTCCCTGCAGATACCGAATATTGTTACTTAATTGGAATTTTGTTGTCAACGCTATAGTTACAACAAAACAGCCAATATGATTCATATTTATTAGAATACATAAAGTTATGTGAAATACGAGTTTTCGTTTTTCGGGAACGGGTTAAGAAGCTTTTATTATAACGGGTTTGTCGGAATATAAAATTAACAAAAGAAAATAGCTAAAATAGTACAAAAAAATTAACAATAAATTGACGAGTAAATAAATTATTTCTCAAAGACTTTCCATAGCATTTGAAATCGATTACAGGGAATTAAGATTTTTAATTGGTGTAAGATATCACAGCAGTACCTATTGGATATTTCAGTTGATGTAGCATATCGGCACAGCTTAGAAAATTAACAAATCGAGTATTCATACACACCCATATCACTGTGATGGAACTGAGGATATTATATTATTACACTTTCTATAGCAAATATATTCAAAATAAGTTGAAAAGAAACACCGAAAGAAACCCCAAAGACCACGATTTAGCGCTACCACAGCTGAGTGAAGAGTTTTATACCATAGAAATTGTACCTACTTGTTTTATAATTATGCCGATTTAAATTAAACATAACCGTTCACAGGTTTTCCGGGAGGACTTGTGTTTTGTTGAGGATCTGGAACCAAAACATGGGCCTTTGGGACCGGAAAAATAGCAATAAAAATAAAATAAAATATAATATCTGATCTATTAATGTTTAAATCGAGAGGTGGACAGATAAATTTTGAAACAATTTTTGGTTAACCAAAATGAATAGATTCTAAGCCTTAAAATCCGCCCTTCATCTTTGATTTCGGTGCAGTGTATAGCAGGTTTAAGTGTGGTCTGAAGTCAGACATTATTTAACATTTTCATCGCCGATAAAGCTGCTTATGAGATTAAGCCCGACCAAAGAATTCATTATGCTGTTTTTTAAAAAGGTTTTTTGTTGTCTGCTAACATGTATTGTAATCAATACATACATACATATATTCGTTCCTGGTGGGAATACAACTAAATAATGTAAAAATGTTTAAAGTTTAAATAAAAAAAAATTTATAAAATAAATTAAATTGAAAACAATTTTTTCGTTGGAGGTGTTTACTGACTATTTTGTATATTGGTGATCTCATTCACCATTTGTTATTTGATTCAGCTTGTTACCTTAGTTGTTTAAATAACGTAGCAGTTTACTGATGAGTTGACGCTTAAATCTGGTTAAAAAATTAGAAATTTTTAAATTGTTACCTCACAGAATATTAAATGTTAACTAGAGTTAGACCGCATTAGATAAAACGATTTTTCGTTATCGCACTTTGAATATTTTAGTACATATTTGTGAATATTTTTTGTTACTTTTAATACTTCACACGTTGATAGCGGCGGCGGTTGCACTAAATAATTGATCTGTTACAAAAAAAACTTCCATAATAGAAAAAGCCGATAGAATTCAAAAAGTTTACATGACTGTGACCACAACGAAATTCAGCAAACCATGCCAGGTGATAGCAGAGGCCTAATAAAATATTTTCAGCTTTTCTTGGGGAAAAAATAATGTTTTATAAATATCCGAAACTCACTTTTTCCCGTATTCACAAACACGTATATATCTGCTTTAGAGTCCGATGAGAAATGAATATTTTGTTAGGTTACTACGAAATAAATGTTCTGTTACCTTTCATGCATTCGTTTGAATATGCTTATGTAAAATATGTCTTTAATACCTTTTCATTACATTGGTACCATCTACGCAAATTTACATACATACCAAGCGTATCGCCGCGCCGCAAAAAAGCCAAGAATGATCATACTGCTTTACAGCTTCGGTTTACTTTCAGATTATTCATTTTTGATATTACATGAATAAAATTCATTTTTGTTATTCACTATAAATATTTTTATGTGCATTGTTGGATAAAACGGTTTCGGTAGGAGTCAATCCGATCGACGTTCACTGACTTTTAATATTTTGAATTTATTGAATAGAATAGCATTTCTAACTTTGCGATAATTTGTTTTTAAAGATTCATATCAACTGAAATTTTTTATTTTCTTAGAAAATTCCATACACATCTTGAAAGTAATTGCCGATATATTTTAATTTAAAGTATAACTCCTCGCTGATCCGAATAGATGAAAAAGAAAATGTATATTTAATGACATAGAACTTGAAAAGTTCTGTGTCTATCAAACATATATGTTAATGAAATCAAATAATTTTATTCTAGTTTTTATCTTATTGGCGAAAAACCAACGAACCATATGTTTTCTGAAAATTGCATATAGAAGAAGGTTCAGTATGTTGGAAAAAAGTTGTATCTACTACTATTATTTTGACTAAATTAACATTGAGTTGTTAAGAATACAGCAATTTTCATATCATATTCGGTATGAGTAAATATAAATTTGTGTTTAGTCAGGTCTGAAAGACTTAATTGCGGACTTACAAGTTTAAATAATGTGGAAGAAGTAAAAAACGTTATTTAAAAAGAATATTTACCCCCGGAATAGAAAACACTGCTGTGGCGTTGTCTATACATAGTAAGGAGTTGAAATCTTTTCAAAACTTCTTAAGCAGAAACAGACAGCGTCGGCGAACTTATTTTAAAAGTAAAGTATTTGTAATATGACACCAATTGAACTTCGTTTAAATACAACAATAAAAAGGTCGTCACTATGGGCGATGAACTAGTTTCAGGATCAGAGAGAAAAGCGCACCGAAATATGATACCATTCACCCAATATTCATCGCTAGAGTAACTGAAAGTGAAAGGAGTTCCGTACTTTGTGCCTAGCAACCGGACTACACGGTGACGGTAAAATTACAACTGAATCCAGAATCAAATTTATCCTAGCAATATGCTCTCTAGTGATGTATCTAAGCAAATTTCGTAAAATTTGGTCTGGTGTGTGTGTGAATTTACCCAAAAGTTCGTCCCCGTAATACAAAACTACATAAGTCAGAAACTTTTACGGCGTGCAATACGAACAGACAGGATGCGATATATTTATATACAGCAAACACATGCCAAGATATCTAATTACGTATGTAAGCAATAGAATTAAATGCCAAAAATGCAGATGTGAGATGATACACCATTATGGGTGGATTCTGAGGATCAAGAGCAACCGAGTAATGATAAAAGCAAAAGGAACAATGAGAGGTGCAAGCAGGTGAAAGTGATCCACCTACCACTAAAAAATTCTCCCTCCATTAATAAGCCCCAGCTCGCAGTGAGCGACAGCCAATGGTGGATGCTTTCGTTGTTAAAAGCACCTCCCCTTTTCAGATTCAGTGGGCTTTTGGTTGGCACAGCATCCCTTAGGACCGAGTTTTTATAACATGATGCGAACACAAACAAATGATAACTCGAAAGAGGGTTGTCCCTGCAAGGATAAGCGTATGGCATCGTGCGAGCTGATGAAGAGTTGATTAGACTTCACTGCATGAGTCTGTTTTTTATTTCTGCAAATTTTATTTTAATATTAGTTCCAATTGTTTCATATTAGAATTACGGAAATTACCGATTATTTGCACAAAAAATTCAACAGGAAAATTTATACGAGTAAAAAACAATGAAAAATCCTGAATTATTTTGTAAAAGCGAATATTTCACTAAACGTTTTAAATGATTATAAAAATAAGTAATGCGGTGATGATAAGGTGGTGTATTCGCAGCTAATGTGAGTGAGCAAGTTCAGTGTTTATACAATAAAATTAGCAAAAAAGCAGATTAATTCAAGAAGCACTTTTAAATTAGGTCCTGCTAATTGGAATATAAACGGCTGGGTTACATAATATAACTTTTTAAGGAGAATTATAACGACTAAAAAAACACTACAATAATGTTAATATGTGTGTGGAAGAAGTGAGCGCAGTGATGGATAATGTCGGTTTTTGAGCATTTTGAGGTTTTTAGTGTATAGAGAGACTACCTGTACATATTCCTCTTTTTCTACAAAGGTGCTTTAAATACATTTAATTTCACCTTAGATAAGACAACTTTTAGAAGTAATTTAAAAATTTTCATTTAGGATATTTGAAAATTATGCACAAATATGTAGCTTTAGTGTATACTACATCAGATTGTTGCATGTTCATGCCAATAAGTTTAAGATCACTCCTTAAATATCGT
Source organism: Machimus rusticus (assembly GCA_951509405.1). Lineage (NCBI taxonomy): Eukaryota > Metazoa > Arthropoda > Insecta > Diptera > Asilidae > Machimus > Machimus rusticus. The sequence goes on along the minus strand of OX608053.1, from coordinate 34,874,718 downwards.
CCTTATGGTTTAAAATCTAAAAATATATAAAAATATTGTATTGGAAAAAAAAATACAGTGTTTATTTAAGTTTCCCCCATATAGCTATTATTGATTTACAGAATCGAAACTGTATAAAGTGATACTTATATGGATATTAAAAATATTTAAAATGTTCTCTAACAAATAAACAAATAATAAAAATATTACTAATACAAACCGCTTTTATTAGTCGTTAGAGCTTTCAAAAATCAGAAGTCTTCTTTTCGATTGAAAGAACTCGATTTTAAAAGAGTGCGTTCAGCCTGTACGTAATTTAATAAATAATTGAATTAGAACATTCTTGAAGCGAAGCTTTTATAACGTCGTTGCGCGCTCGGCCGGCGAAAAGAAAAGTGATTGTCATCGTTTTAAATACATATGAATTTAAATATATAACTTAATATTATTTCTAAAAACTTGCGAAAATATGATATAAAAATAGGAGATCTCACTTTTTCCCAAATTTTTTATATAGAAATCATAGAATAATTGTTGACCTAGAGGAAAGGCACTTATTGCTATTTTTCCCAGCCTTATTAAAGTAAAGCCTTTCAAAAGTCGCACAGATAACTTGGGCGGTTTTCGTTTCCCGAAGGGATTTATTTGATATTTATCATGTACCTTGATCTATACTTTTTTTCACCCACAAAGGTTCAAAGGTTTCATAATAAAGAGGGCTACTCCCCCATGTATAAAAGATTGCAAAAACTGATAAGTAATTGTTCGACAATTAAAAAGAAGCCAACAATATCATTGCAGATTGACCTCTAAGGTTTCCTCTCAATTTCTTGAACATTCAACAGATTTTTATTATTTTTTGTACAACATAACATATGAATGATAAGTAATATTGGTTTTGGAGTGATTCTTAAGGGGTTTTTTACTTAATTGATCAAAAACAAAAACGTATTTTAGTGCAAACAAGAGAAAAACAACTCAATTTATTTTCCTTCTGAGATAACCAGAAGGTGCAATTGGGAATACAAGTAAGCTTAAAAATATTTGTAATATAAGCAATATAAAAATACCATAATAAAAACAATGTTAATTTTTCGGTACAGTGCTAGACTATGAATTTTAACAATTCGATTTTATCACAAACATTATGAAAAATGTAATTTTATTTGTTTTTGCGCTTTCAACAACATTGAAGTCTAAACTTATAAACAAGGTAAACGCTAACAACTAACGACACATTTAAAATGCAGAATCGAAACTGGTTTTTATAATTTTAAGACTATATAAACCTTAAAAAATCGTTGTCTATGTATATCAACGAAGGAACTTACATATAAATCTTGAAAAACATAAGTGTTTTCAAAAATTTATCCGGATGCACGGATTTCCCTTGGAGTTAGTCGTTCAAATATTTTGTCTGCAGTCAAATGCGCCGTTACTTTTCTTTCAAAATTTAAGCTATCAGAAGCCAAATTTGTGTGCAAATGCTCAGATGATTTGTGCATGTATTTATTGATGAATTTCTTTTTGGAGACTTTGAAATCAATGAAATCCTGTTGTAGTCAAACTGGGAGAAATACGCTTCCGTTATAATCACTAAATTTAGATTCGATTTCAAAATCTGTTTTAGATTTTAAATGCAAGTATTGCCAGTATCTAAGTGATAACATTATATTTGTTTAAAGTGGTTATTACGCCATATTATTGCAAAATTGTGATGTTAAAAGGCATATATATATAGTTTTGTAATGTCTTATAAACTTTGATATGTAATAAACAAATTATCCAATTTTATTAGATAATATATTATATTTTCCGAAAAATATTGTACACTTAGGCTTTATTGAGTACTTTTACGACCTCAAGAAATATATAATTTGGAGATATTAAGTACCCTCTACACGTTGAACGACCCTACATATTAGGGGATAAAGATGCAGTACTAAAACCCTTGATTCAGCACTAAGAAGTGATAAGATAAAGTGAATGACCTTATTATTTTAACTAATCCCTTGATGAAAATCAGTCCAATTTTACCTGTCTTAAACCCCTGACGACTACGTTTCATTTGTTGCACCCTACTTGATCCTTTCAATTTCCTCGCGGACATAATACGAATTCAGAATGTTACAACCCCTGCAAGATAGCGTGAAAAATATTTCGCAGGAGGCACACCCTCCGGGTGCGCACCTTATCCTTAGTGCAGCACGTGCAGAACGCAGGTATGAAATTTAAGTCCCTTTTGTTGTTTAGGCCAAATTTTACTAGTTGGGCGCTCCTGATACAAACAGTGAAGAAAACATGTGTCCATCGGCGGCTCACTTCTGATTTTGGATTAATTTAAATTGATACACATCACGGACGCATGTTAATTGAAATCGACAGTTACAATAGACGTGTGGTAGTACAAACTTATCTTCGGATTTACCAAGTACATGTTTAACTGGTTCGTATTTAATCATGAGTTTAATGAAGGCTTACCTGTTACAGTGATGAAACGAGGGCTGTTCCCTTCGTCTGGACTCTGAGAATGAACCACTGTGACTTGGGCTCCCACTTGCTGGGGCATTGATGAAGAACTTTCGCAAGGAGACAAATCCGACTCAATTGCTGCCACTTCTGGGACTGTAATTGGTGATTCATTGCTTGAATCCGATGAATCCACAGGAACAACATCAACGACAGTTACTCCGGAGTCATTGGTTTGTAAAACTAATTTTTTCTGTTTTTAGAAATGTAGGGGAAAAAATCTGTTACATAAAATATGATTTTCTCATATAAAAACTAGAAAAGTAAAGAATTTTTATAAATATTTGGAGAAAAATATTCTTTTTTACTTGGCATATATTTTTTTTAAAACAAATTTCAAACAACCTTCAAGATTATACAACATAAGTGGGAACACATACAGCAAGTAATACTTTTAAGAAATTTATATATTTTTTCAAAATAAAACTATCACTTATATCCTCACTTGTTAGTATTCCTTATTTGTGATGTTTAAATTAGATAAAATACGTCTCAAGTATATGGTAAATTTGTTCCCCGAAAATGATACGTATAATTGGTGTCTACAATTGTTTTTTTTAAATACCACTAGAAAAATTTTCCATTCGATAAAATTTAAGCTTTCTTTTTATTAAAGCGTTGTTAACCTAAAATGCCGGGTAAACTGAAGCTCTTCCACTCTTCTTCTACCATTGAGTCGAAATGTATTTAAATATATTCAGTGTATTTTGTTTTTGATTATTTGAGTTTTTGGCTCATAAGGCTTTAACTAATTTTTATTTGTTCCATTGAATATTAAAACAATAAATGAGAAATGCAAGGTTTTTTATTCTTCTATTGTTGTATGAGTACGTAACCTTTCATGAAATTGATAAATGTATTATATTGATTGACTATGGACATCGAAAACCTCAATATGTTAAATTTATTGTGTTGTGATTAGAACATTATTATTAAAGGTTTCCACAACCAATTTCTCGGAAATTTTCCTCAGAGTATCATGCTGTGAATGAATATGCACTTCATCGACTATGAAATGTATTTGTGAATTAATATTGTCACTAATAAAACAAGCATTCGGAAATGTTGAGGAGAATTCAATTTCAATTGTCTAAAATGGCAAATAGTGAATTTAAAGTAAGAACTATTGATTGTATTTAACGTTTATTTCATTAATTTGAAATTTTCCAAAACGTAATTTAAGGAAATATTGGTAAATCTAATAATTTTGCGAACTTACCTGAGAAATAACTTGATCAATATCAATTTCTCTCCCTTGATTAGAATTTCTTTGATCTCCGGATTCGGATGGAGTTATAGATATTACACCAGATGAATTGTTATTTGGTTTCCTTTCTTTGCTTGTAGAAGTTGGAGTAATTGTTACAAAATTCCTTTGTGTTGCTAGTCTGGTTGCCATGTTAGTTAATTAAAATACAGATGTAAGTGTAATTTCTGTTTTATTCTATGACTAGATTCAATTTTTGGTATAACATTAATAGTTTTGTGTAGATTTCTTGCAATTAAACGATCCACAGTTGAAGTTTTTATGGCATTATAAACGAATTCTGGAAATAAACAATAAGACGACTTATTTTGATGCGTTCATGTGGTTGTGCGTAAACATTCAATTGTGCATGGAATCAAAAATGAAGCGAGGAAACGAAAGCCACCGAGTCTTTAAGCTCCAAGGGTGTTGCTATGAGAAAGATCTCAAGAGCAAAGGTAACTATGACAAGATATCTCTTGGCTTCGTTGGAAAATGGCTTCCTTTTTTATTGTTTATTATCCTGGTTGTGAGTGTAGCCAACTAATAACATTTTCCGCAATAATAAAATTATAGAAGAAGCTTTAGGCAAGTTTGAAATAACATCTGTGAACTAAAAGACAAAAGAATGTATGCTATGTTGAGCTCAATGGTAAAATTCTCAGAATAGCAGCCGCTCCCATTCTGCCAGTAGCATTCCTTTTATAAAATGACTTTATTTTTTCCTGTTATATAAAAAAAAATTGTTTACGAAAAACTTATCGATCAACAACATTTTCAAACAAAGAAAACATACTACAATTGGTATTACATATATAAAAATTGATTTATTTTGGACTATAAAGTGCCCACAATAATCATGTTTGGCAATTGAAACTAATTTGCTAATTCCAATAGAACATAACAAGTTTTTAGAGTTGTGTGCATAAAATATGTCATATTAAAAACAATAAATTTGATTTTTGATGTGCCAAATTATTTGGCAAATAAAATAATCTGTTGTAAAAATATTTACAAAGGCAACCGAATATTTCGTGTAATGAAAAATAATAAATTAGATTTCTATTAACCATTTAATTTCTAATTTGATAAGCATTATAATTTATTAGACTTTTGTAATTACATATTCGATCTATATTGTTTTGACAAAATGATATGAAGTTAGACACTTTATGATTAAAACATCATTGCACTTTAAAGGGTACACCCTGAGCAGGTAAATTAATTAAAAACACTGCAATTCGTTGTAATATTCACAATTTTAACTATTAAAAGGAAAACCGGGTACATCACTCAGTTCCCTTGGATACACAAATGACGGGAATTCAACTTTATCTGCAAACTACCGCGTAAGCGCGATTCGTAGCGATAAACAAATTATTGATCAAATAACTCCAACTCTTGGATGATTTTCACTGAGAGCCCTGCACCTACGTCGGATTGAGCTCGAAAAATTTCACAGAGCGGATAAAATGCGGCGAACAGGATGGTTTTTCCTGTTTTGTTTTCGATATTAAGGTAAAAAAAATTATTTTGAATTTACTGGGGTTGAAGGGTTCCCCGTGAAAATATGTAGGGTGTTCCTGTCCGCGCTGCAGCTTAACAGGGACAGGTGGTATATTAGAAAAATGCTTCCAACTGTGGAGACGGGCGAGGGTGCTTCGTGTGCGATAGGAAACGTAAGGCTACCAATTTTTGATCATTGATATGTCCGCTGACCGACGGAAAATTTTAATTCGTTAAAACATTGAGGGTTTAAAATTGTCTTGTTTATAGTACTCATATTCTCATCTGAATTTTAACCATATTCAAAACTTAACTGTTTTACATTTTAATTTTTAAAGTTACTTTCAAAGTAAAACAGATTAAAAACAATTTCGTATTACAATTTAAAAAAAAAAAACTTCTTCTTCTTCAAAGAAATAAAATCCAAACCAAATTCATCATTATTTTCGTTAGAAATATATTTGGCTCATCAATTACGTTAACATTGCCGCATGAGCACTTTGAAAAATAAGTAATTCAAACAGACTCATCTTTTGTAGGCATCCACGTGTAAGTTTAATTACCATCGCTTCTGTGCAGCATATCGACAACATACCTTATCTTATTCGACAATCTTGAACTAATTAAGAAGTAATTAATAACGCTCAAATCACTTCACATTTAAATTTTAAGACGAATCATTCAAGCTTATTCGTGGGGTATTAAATACTAAAATGTATGAAGGAGTAAATTTTGGAAAGAAAGCTCATTTGGCTTGTTACATGAATTTATAAACTTTTTTTTATATAGTTTAATCTCCAAATAATTAAGATGCTATCACATACATATTAAAACAATATCATATGTTTTCTGTGCAGAATTATAAATATGCTTATCAGAAGCTGACACATACCAGACATATTTTATCACAGTGAAATAAAAAAGTAGTTTATTTTATGGCAAATCACCGCTGCACGATTTTTGGTTTCAATGAAACTTGGTTAGAATTTGTTTCGATGCCAAAAGAGAAAGTTTAACGTAATTTTTATTTTTGAACGTTTTAGTTCTAATCCATTTCGATTATATTAATTTTGGCTGCTAAAATCGTCCTATTTAATGGTTTCAAACCGAAACTGATGCGCTATTAAAATAGGAATACGATATCGAACCGATTAAGGACAAAATACTGTAACATAAAAATAATTCTAAGCAAAGATTTGATGAAAGTTAACGATACTCTGTTTATGAAATTAATCAATTATTATATTATTTATCAATTAAATAAAGCTAAATATTTATGCACAAAATAAAATCAAATGATGATTTTCGATGCATACATATTACCTTAATTTGTAATTTTAATTTTAGGTTATTTCCCATTTTTGTGGGAATTTCAGCTTTTTATATTGTTTTTTAGAAACTAAATGTCTGTCTGTCTGCATGACAGCATCCGGATCAGACAATATGTACGTATTTTTTGGTTTTCAATTTAAATTCGGAATAACGCTCTGTTGGAAGATATACATATGTTCATATCAGAGCTTTAATACAGATGATTTTCAGGTTTATTGAAAATCGCAGGGTATATATCAACATACCAAAATATAAATTTTCCTTTTCAGATATATTGCACGAGAATTGCCTGATGATTATTGTGAAAAGTACACATAAGTGAATTTTGCCATTTCAGAGCTTAAGTGCTTTCATTGCAATGAGATCGCATCGGCTTTACCTCTAGCGACATCGCTTCACCCACTAATTGGACAGTTAATTAATATAAATTTCATTAGTTGGTTATTACAATTAAAATCATGAACTTTGAGCTCCAGTGTTTAAAGCTAATGAAATTCATTTGAATAAGAGTGATGAAACAAAATACACATTACTGATTTGTACGAGAATTATGCATGCTGTTAATAAAATAAAATAAAATAAAATAGCGTCTAAAATTCTTTGTTATAAAATATTCGATTAAGTTTTTCTCCCTTATTATAACTCCTTTAATGCTATGTATGTAGGTAAAAAGTAGCCTCTCATAACTCCAGTAATGATTGTACTATTCCAAATGTACATATGTATTTGTTGATTAGCGATTATGTATTTGTCGATTAGCTATTAGCAATTCTTTCATTTTCATTTTTTCCGATTAAAGGAGGCTTTAACATTCATTTGTTGTTAATTTTATGCTTTTATTCGACGTTTTTAATAAAGTATATTATTAACCTAACTCTATGTATTTTAAAGCAACTATTTGGCAATAACGTTATGTTTTCAGCTTATAGAGTAAGTATAGGGGGGGCACGCTATTGTATATGTATATCCTTTTGCATCATAGCACTGCGAGAAAAATTTTAAATTCTAATACATATTTCTTTTTATACAACGATGTAATAGTAAATGCAGGGGTGCAAGGCCTACTTGAACCAAAGCGTGAATACCATCATAATTACTTCAATTGAAATCGCATGAAATATAGAAAAATCTAAAAACTTTTATTGTAGCTCAATTGAGTACATGATTTCTTATAAGAATTATTGAATGATATTCAGTTGAAACATCATTTTAGAAAATAAAATGCCAAATTTATAAAAGGGAAAAATTTCCTTTATTTATCTTTTTGCATGATTCCGCTTCGGTGCCTTTTGAACACGCGATAGATAAAATTTGTAATTGAAATTTCGTCTTAATTGTAATCCTAGTTCAGCTTATTTTCTGACACTGACTGTCATAACGATACGAAGACTTGGATTCCGAGAGAGCGTTAGCATTTAGTTTCTTAAAATTATTAGTCTTAATTTTATTTTGCAATCAAAAGGTGCTATTTTGCCTCATTGATTCTTGCAGTTGAACAATGTTTAATCAGAAAGTGCTGTTCCCCATATTGACATTAGTCAGCAAAGTTTTGACCAAAGAGAGCTACTTCCTAGGTTCGTTTCATTTATTTATTTATATTTTGTTTACTTATCCTAAACGCAATTGATGTAAACGTTAATTATCATTCATAAACAAAGGGAGCTGTTTTTAGAATATCTGAACAAATTAATTTTCTCTTTTATTGTTTATTATTTTCTTTTTTAATAAAAAATGCTAAAAAGAAAATTTGTTATAGAAATAACTAGGCTCTTCATAAGTTAAAACTAAATACCTAAACATACAAATAGTGTAATACTGTAAGGTTTTTTTCAATGTTTTAAGCCCCAAATGCATCAATCAGTCAAGTTATTTTATTTCAAAACTAGGTTTATTCAATTTTTGATAAACGTATGTGAAGCTGCCTAAGTTTTGAAATAGACTAGATGAAAGTCCCCACATCACCGAGTTACTCAATTAGAAATAAGTGTTCGAATCGAAACGTCTCTATATGTGAATTCCGTCGTACCAATTCCGCGGTACCAAATATTCGGTGAATGTTTGTTTTCTTTAGCAAAATCTAGGTATTAAGCCTCCGAACTGATCAGAGACTAAAATGAAGCAGATCTGCCTGAACGGATTGTGTGGCCATACACTACTATAGTTCTACTGAAACGTCGCCGAGTAAGGACGTGCAAAATGGTCGAAACGGAGCTGCTTTGCTACATGGTGATTGTGCTATTCCTTAAGCATTGCATTGGGTTAGTCCATCCGGGCAGGTGAAACTGATTCAATCGGTTTAGTCCATTCGGCCGTCTAATCTGAGGAGAAATTGCCCATACACTTAACGATTTCGCATTTGGTTAGACGGAACTGAAGGCAGAACTGGGGACTTTAAGGAAGGTTGAGAAAGCAAGTATTTCTACGAAAGACACTACAAATTGAATGCAGAAAACAAACTCACAATGAAATAAGAGAATTTTAGTGGAATACCTTAAAATAGTTTTTGCTTTACTTTCAAATTACCCTTCATTTATAAAGAACTTATGTGTATATACCCAATTGCAGAGGTTTAGCTTGCGATTGAAGAGTGAATGTAGCGTACAACTTGCAAGTTCATCTCCCCATAATTAATTATGCAGCGGAACGTTGGCATCGTGACGTACTTGCTGCAGCTGATTTTATTCACCTGCTGTTAAATTTCGCACTTGAAGACGGGTGCTCCGAAAGGTCCTTTTTTTTTGCTACGGAATTAACTTAAGTAATATGTGGCCAAACAGAGCAAGGATTTGTTTTGAATTCCTGAGATGTGGGAAGCCAATGGTTGCTCTATTCTGCGACGATTTGAAAACTCTAAGCAAGCAGGGCAAACATTTGCGCCAGTTGTTAGTGAAACTGCACTGAATATTCGTGTCGAATTTACTTTTTAAGAAAGCCACCAAAAGTGCGGGGGAATCGCTGGATAGACTTGGACTTACCAGAACATGAGGCGCACTGATGGGATCGCTTGCTGACTTCGGAGCACTTGTTAAACCGTTTAGTTTCTCAATCGCACTTCATTTTCACCTACGGGGGAACAGATTAAGCATTATTAACAAATTTCGGGGATGTCAGCGAATTACCTTCGGTTGTTGTGTTGGTTGCTAGGGGCTTGTCACCTTGACTACGGATGGTGGGCCAGCCATGTTAGAGTCTGCGCACTAGAGCCTTTCAGATTCGCTTCGAGCGGGCGGAAATCGGCGGCGAGTCGACGGTTCCCAGGGCGGTTAACTGGCGATGCACTTCGGCGGTAATAAGCTAACCGTCAGCAAAAGTCAAAAACAGCTGGACTGACTCCGCAGTGACCCCGCCACTGCATGGATGCACTTCTGACATTTCCAGCAAAAAGGCTGCGCTCGCTCGTTACAGACGCATTCGGTTGGGCACGGAATTCTTGCACTGGTTTCAGTCTCACTTACTGCTCTTGCGTAGTACAAAAGATTCTCTTAGATGGAGCCACCGATCTGTTGGCGGTTACTCAACTTCGCGGTTCAGTTCAAGTTAAAAAAATTGGGCAAAACGGCAGTTGGATGCAAAAAATGTAAAATGTCTAATTCTAATATCTATGGAAATATGATACTTTTTTGATTCGTTCACTAACTAATTTGATTAACTTTATGATGTCTATACTTTTGATTACATGTTCAAGTTGTGATATCCTTTTAATTTTATATTTACCGATTAATCTTTTAATCTCATCTTGGTGGATATTTTCAGAGTAATTATTTTCTGTTTTCTTAAACAAGTTAACTAAATCATTAAACAAAAAACATTAACCTTTTCTATAGCTAAATATCTTTCATTAGATACTCGACATGATGCGGTCGACTTTTTAAAAATTTTCTTATTTAATTTGACTCTCCGTTATTACCCATAATAGTCAAAATTATTTGCACATATCTAAAAATAATCTGGATTATTATGGGCACTATGGCACAATATAACATGTTTTAACTATGCAAAATTTTAAGTTTCTAGATTGTATCGTTTGTGTATTGGAGTTTGTAAAAGACAGATTGATGGACAGACTCCGAAGTGGGGCCTTAATTGTTTCGTTTATTGAATGGGTAAATTAAATGAAAAATTCAAATAAAGGATCAATTTTTAACTCATCTATCCAGTACCAGTACAAGTACCAGTATGTTGAAATAAACTTGTTGTTATTAAAACTAGGAAAAAACTTAGCTTCTTTATAGTAGTTCGAATCTTAGAATTCAGTGGGCTGAAAATGGTACTTTCTTAGCAGTAAATCGAATTTGAATTTGAAAGAGGCACCATTAAGTCCACTAATTTTAATTTTAGTATCCAATTTAGAAGATTCAAAAAAGGTAGATCTAAAATAGTAGCATTTTGGTAAAATTATACTAACAATTTAAAAAATTGGTGCGAAAGTGTATTTTGGGTTGTTGTCTTCATTTTTGTCGATGAATTTTAAAGAATCAATAATTGAAATTGAAATTGGGCTCTATTTTTAACACGCTTAACTTCAAGTTCAACTATTAATTAGAATGGTTAGGTAAAATATTGCCATCAAAACTTTGATTAGGTCTAATTGCATAAAGTAGATATAACTTCTAAATTGTTTGCCAGGTAAAATAAATCTGGTGAAAATGCAGTATAATCTTTTTAAATTCAATATAGCAGAGGCTTCAAGAAGGCGAACATTTTTTTTCTTCGTAAAATCCTAGATAATGCGGGGTATTCGTGTTTGAGCTTATATGATTTATTTTAATGAATATTTTGGTCCTATGTAGATGATATGCAGTTTTTAAGAATTGATTTCTAAAGTGAAAATTATTTTGAACTATTTAGATTTAGCACTACTGATTTTATGAAGGGGTGGGTTCTTTTCTTTAAAAAACTTTGAATTTCTAGGATGCAATCACTTTTATTTTTATCATGGTTTCGATCGTGACATCATTACGGCAAACTATCCACTTATGGAATCTTTAAGGAGATTTTCCGATGTCTTCAAACTTCAAACTCAAACTTAAACTTAAACGGTGTCATTAGGGAAAGGCGGCGAGGCGATGACAAAGGGCGGGCTGCGCCAGAGTGCGGCGCATTATTGATGACCTTCTCGAGTGGCCCGGGGCCGGGCTTGGGCCGAGCGCGACTTGCACCTGACGTGCAATTTTGCATGCCCTTTTCATCACAAAGGATTTTTGCTTGGGAATGTTTCTTTCGACGAAAACAAGCCCCTCGAGAGGACGGAGCAATTAATTCGCAGCATGAAGCCCCCCGGAGCCCGTCCTCGTCCGGAGGCCCACCGAAACACCTCCACACATTCGGGGAATTTTCAGTGCATGCGGGGGTGGCGCTATGCAGGTGGGGGGTTAAAATTCCAGGCGAAACGTGAAAAATCCACTCTATCCGGGTTTTCTTAATAATGAAAGGGCGGTCGGTCGGGGGCGGTGGGGGCGGGCGCATTGTTCCTGCTCGGGCCTCGGCACCCTTTTTAGAATTGTAGGGCAGTCGAAAGCAGGCAGGAAGGGCAGTGAAAAGCTCCCGCACCCGCGGCCGGGCAGCTTTCCGTGGAAATGCAAAGTCGAAGGCCGAAAACCACAAACCAGGTCATTTCGAGTTTAGTGAATGGGGAGGGCGGCCGAGCTTTCGATGACATTTTTCCTCATATCGGAATTTATTTGTGTTTAGATTGCGCTTAAAGCTGTTTATTATCAGGGAAAAAAGAGAGGCACATAAAAAAAATCGGTCGTGGGGCGCCGGCTCCGCAGAAATTTCCCCAACGTTTCTGACGATTCTCACTCTGTATTTCGGGTACTTCGCTGTAATCGATTGTTAACGACGCGGCGACGTTAAAATTTCTTAGAATCGTCGAGTGTAGTCGAGAGCGTTAATCGAGATTCCCAGCTCAGGAGTTTGGAGAAAATTGCATTTATTTAGCCAGAATGGAGCGTTTTCAAGTTTCCTAGCCAGAACCGTTGGTGTTTCCCAGAAGTTTGTGAGATCCTGCTGTGTGTGACATTTTTTCGCAGGAAAATGACCACCGACTTTTTGGTGGGGACCAATTTCTATGCCATAGAATCGCTAGTGCTCCGGCCGAGTGAAATAAGATCGTTTCATTCCTGTTTTATTTTTTGAATAAAAGAAAAAAGAAAAGTGATTGAATCGGGAGGATCACCGCCGTTGAAGTGAAATCGTTTCTCGTTGGTTACTCCCAGTTTTCGAGAGGTCGCCGCACGCATTCTGGAGGCTCCCCAGACAGAGTTGAGGAGGCTCCATGGCCAGAACTGCGCCCCATTTCCCCCCTGCGGAGGATCGGAACTATGGTGGTTTCGTTCGTTCGCTGATCATCCGGGCATTTTTCATCCCTAAAACATTCATCGGAATTTTTCGTTCACAGAAATGAGCCAGGGAAAAAATGAAGTCTATTAGAATCGATCGATAGGGAAAAATACGAAATTGTACGAGCAGTACACGTGTATTTGTACGCTAGTGATGTCATAATTCTATGCATGCATGTGTTCTGCGGGGAAGGACCTCCCCTTTGCAGGATGCACAGAACACGGAGGGGTAGTTCCGGGTAGATAGCTAACTGCGGCTGTGTGGGTGCGCGGTGTGTGCAGCATTGTCAGGCTGGGAAAAGCGACTAGAAAAAAAGCTAAAAATTGTGTCAAACATGCAGAAAATTGTATTTCGGGTTCGGCGATGCTCTCGGTCATGGGCCATGCGAAAACCTTTTTTCCTTTTTTTACCTTTTTCCGCCTTGTGCACCCGGAGCTGTGCCAAAGGTAAATGCACTCGCGCCCTCGCGGGCTCGGCTAGGACTTGTGCCAAATTCGCGATGCGTTCGGATGCACCCGCAAAATGTCTCGCTTTCATGCCAAATAACCCGACTCAACCCTTTTTGAGCTGCCTCTAAGCGATTAAAGGCGTTATGCACCCACCAGATATTAAAATTATTTTCGGTAGACTTCGATAATTAGAAGCGGTCCGTAAACCACAGACATCTACTTTATAAAAATAAAGTCTGCTTTAAATAACACAGATCAACATTTTTTACGTTCGTTTATATAACAGAACAAGTATAGAATTTTTTATTTTTATTTAATTACGAATCCGGAAACTACAATGTTTCAGAATGTTAGGTTTTTGAAAAAAAAAAATAAGATATCCTAGGTACTTAAGAGTTAATTTAAAGAATTTTAATATCGTTATGAAATGTTAATGTGGCTTAAATAAATCCTTGAATCTTAAACTAACCTTCCATAAAATATGAATATGCTTCACATTTCATCTATAAAATATAAAACATTTTGAACTTTAATGGATTTCCGATCCTTAGCTGTATGATTAGCAAACCTGTGATGAAAAATCTGCTCCAAGAAAATTAGAAAATTTCAAGTCAAGTTTCATTGATTAATTTTTTTTTGTAATAGTCCTTATACACTTCAAACTTGCATTTATAAATGTAGTTTTATTAATTTTTAAAAAGTATTTTTACATCTGACGCATCCTTATGTGAAATAATTGCACTTTAAAATGGGTATGTTTTTAAAAAAGTTTTTATAAATTACCCTATAACGTTTTTATTATTTCCTTATTTTGCTTAGAAGGCTTTCCACTGATGGCTTAACCGTCTCTTTATCAAAAAATATAACATTTATCCGGTAATTTTTTTGTTTTTATTTTAGAAAAAGACACAAAGTTTCTTTCTTCGCGATCATTTCAAGTTTTGAAATTTCAGTTACGATTCCCACAGGCCATAGATAAGGAATTTACCATTAGTATTTGTTCGTTATTACTGCGGGGAATAACATCATTTGGTTTTGCGCCTTTTCTTCGGATATTGAACACCGTAAATATTTTCTCTGCTGTAATCATAAATCAATTTAAGTTTGCTTGGATATTATAAAAGGCACTTTCCCTTGCAAACTCATAAACTGTGCCTTTTAACTTTGTTAATGCATTTTATACATTTTAATATACTTTCATTAGAATTTTAATGGTTCTTATTTTGTGGAGCTGGAAGAGGCACCAACATCCTGTGAAAGTTTTTACCTCTAATGGTGCAGCTTGTTATTAGCTTCCTTATATTTCAAGAAGGTTGTGTCACTTATTTCCTGTCAGATGACTTCATTTTATGAGCCTTAAATATTTAAAATACCAAGAGCTCTGCTGAAGGATTCCTAAACAGCATCTTCTATAAATACATATACCCGTATATTATAGCCTGGTATTTATAAAATATTGTACATTAACGCATCAAACATACAAACATCCTAATACCTATATTAAATAAGGTCGTTACGAATGTCGTAAATTTAAATTACAAACCAAGTAAAATGTGGAGAAAATGTAAAAATGGGAGTAACCAACAAATTTCCTTTTATTAAATATAAGTTTAATGTACGATACACGAAATTGCTTACAGGAATATATTTTCGGGGACTTAAATAATCGGAATTAACAACATGTGCTAATTAGTATTGAATTTTAATTCAATTGCTTTCAAGATCGTACTTGTTTTAAGGTCAAAAATAAATGCAGCTTGAATGTGTCCTATAACTGGCCTGAGAACTTGCATTAGGCGGGGCAACACGCCGACGACTGAGCCACATAGAGCCATCATAACTTAGATTGTATACTAATGCAGTGGAGGAAGTTTACCCGATTGAAAGCAGCTACAGGACATTCGCGTACGCGAAGGATGCTTTGTTGTGGACGAAGAAAGGTAAATTTTCATTTTTAAATGATTAGCAGTTAAGTAAAATTCTACGGATAAAGTTAGCTTACAATTCTCGATCCTAAATTTCAAAGCATCAATTACTTTTCATGTAGTCCTTGTTTTTAATATTATGACTTTAATGGCGAAATTCTATCAAGCTGGACTAGTTTTACATATTTATGAACTCATCTAAATACATATGCAACACTCATTTAAAATATCAGTTATACGGTAAGTTTCAAAGAAATATTTAGAGCTATTTTATAAAATATTAATTATTTTTGATATAAAGTTTTGTAAGAATTGAAATTTAAATTTGGTAAATATGGGTCATAGAATAACTAGAACATTTTATAATAATATATTATATTAAAAAGAATACAAAATTCAGTAATTGCGATTAAAGCTTCAATTATCTTCAACTACAGATGTAGTACATATAATGACAAGATAAAATAACTTATAAATTCGGCCGTATTGAAGACTATAATTCTTCAAATAAGTATTTTACTTGAATTAATTCCACCAACGATATTTATAAAAATTTGGTATTCAACCAAATAGTGAAATAGTTCTTCTGTTCTTGTCTTGTATACGATTTAATAAATCGGTACAATTTAAGTCAATGAAGTTTTCATCATTATTTTGTGAAAAGTTAGATTTTCATCAGAAAAATGAAATGATATTTTGTAGTAAATACGAAAATGATCTCAAAAAAATGAATGCAGTACATTTAAAATTTGTGCATATCTTCTTCATATTTACCAAACATTCTTGATAATTATTGTTATCCTTGCAAATGTGTCTTCTTATTTTGAAAAAAAAATCCGTTTACACATCTATTTTATTGTAGAAGCTTTATAGAAAAAATATGTGACCAAATAAAGTGAGAAGCTCATTCTTAAATCAAAATTGTTTAAATACATAAGTACAAAATAAATAATGTAGACAAAGAACAGAACGTTGCTTTTATTGAGCTCTCCTTCTCCGTTTTTAAAATAATGGGTCTCGACTATTATTTTTATCATATCTATTTTTAATGCTATCTACATGTCTAGTGGCTGTTGTTCAGATTTTGTGGTCAACATAAACCCCATAAACAAAAGTTTGTAACACATTTTTGAAAAACAATTTGATGGTATTAAAAGCATGCCCTTATGTTATACCTGTTGTGAACTTCTGAAACTTTCAAACATCTGTTATTTATACTTGTTTGAGGGTTGCTGAATTTACGACTGCTTCTTATCTCGAAAAGCTTAAACACAGCCATGAAAAGGTCTTCATAAATAATGCTCCTGAAATATAATTAAATTGGAAAAGAGGAATGGAGCAATACCGTCAATGTGTCTCTCTTAAGCGATTCAGTTTTTTCTACATATTTCTTTTCTTTTGTGGCTGTGGGACATTTGTCATTTTTATGGCCATAATCAGTATTCAATACATTCGTAAGCCTGAAGCAACTGAAGCCATCATACTCTGCTGATATTCTGCGCATTTTGGAAAGATGTTTCCAGATCTGGGTCACACACCATATTGCTCCCATCTCATTGTTTTACAGGGATAAATCTAATGCTATTTTCACAAAATTTAAGAGAGATGGAATATCCGTTGAAATATTACGAAACATTTTTCAACATATTATACATTATTAAATTGGGAAGATTTTGCAAAAATTAACTAGAAAATAAAACTCCCATCTAGTGGTAAATAAATACATATATTCATAATCAACATCGTAACAAGAAAAGGAAGGATTCCTTCCATTGTTTTTGCTAGGTTGTTTTTAAGTATAATGGGAACGCTTTTGATCCTTACAAAGCAACCGCAAAATTTTCGAGCACAGAAGAGAGAAACACGGGACCTCCGACCTGCGTTATTCTTCCTGCTTTTTTTCAAACAAAGACAATAATATCTTCGACATTCCCGCAAAAGGAAATAATTCTGCTCGTAATCAGAATTAATTAAGGAATTTCAGCGAATTCGCAGGTAATGTCGGTGTTAGTGTGATTCTCTTTTTTTTTATGTGTGCTGGCACACGGACAGGGATAGGATTAAGACACCAAGTTGTGCAAAGTAGATGGTATTATTGAGATATTTTGAAAAATACAAAGAGTAAATTTTTGTGATTTTACCTATGACTGAAATTGGATGAGCAAAAGAGCCACAGTTTTATATACCTATTAATTAAAAATCATTTTTGAGTAAATTATCTCGATTGAATACGTGGCACCGGTAGTAGATGTCAATAGTAACAATTTCAATTATTTTATTATATATGTACATATTTTGGAATAGTTACAATCAAAACCAAGAAAACACATTTAATAACTTTTCAGTTAAAGGTGAAACTTTAATTAATCTAGCTTAATTGTATTAAAACTCCCGCAGGTCGCTCTTCACATAAATGCCCTCTTCTGCAATCAATTTACCTCAGTCTGCATGTCGGGTTTTAAATTAAAGTTAAAATGTAATAAAGATTAAAATCGAATTTCTCTGGGTTGCGCTCTTAATCTTCCGGTTTGGTATAGGCTTGTGTTAATAACGAGTTGAAAGTCTGAGTGAAATATTTTTCCTTTCAAATCATTCGTTATGTTTCAGCAGGATGTCATCAGATCTCGGGCCAAAGGGGGGGAAGTATGACGTTTGTGAAGGTTGGATTAATGAATTGATAGCATATGTGCTTTTTGTAATTTAAATTTTAAGTGACATACACGTCTCAGCGGTGAGGTAAAACTTAAACTTAAAACCATTTTCGCTCACAAACATGTGCGGCAATTTCCGTGGCATTTCAAAGTGTTTGAAGAGATATTGCGGTCTATTAAACGCCGGATATTTTTTCAAGGGTCTTTACAGCTTACGAGTTATTGACGTGCAATTAATCTCTGAAAGTGTATCAAAGGCTACTCACATTAAAGTAAGTAGGTTAAAATAATGAAGTTGGAAAATTAAATTGGCCATTTGAACTGTTCTTCTGACAGTTTCAAGCATTTTGTCTTATTCAAGTTAAATACTTCTGGTTTTGATAAAATAGAGGATTTTAAAGACTAAAACTCGTTTTTCAAATAATATAAGGGAAAGCAAATTTTTCCTCTTCAGCCGTTATACATGTTTGAAATTTGGCATACAGATGGCCAAAAGGAAGCTCTGTTACTTTCTGAAGTGGTGATTAAAAGACGCCTTCGGAAGGGATTGCAGCAAGCAGAAGGACTATTTGAAGAAAAAAAGTGAATTTTCTCTCGCAAATCTCTTTCACTTAGGACAATGTTAAGAAGAGATGATATGGTTTTATTTCTAAGCTAAAACTCCTTTACCTTTAGGTTAAACCTTGTGTTTCCTACCTTATACACTTTTAAAGGGATCTTTGGACTGTGAAAATTTTTGTTGAACAGATTTTAGCTTTATATTTACAAAGGGACGAAATTGAAAATTTCAAAGAGGGTGAATTTAAACATATTTATAAATGGGTTTCTAAATGCTAAAAGATTCCTATAATTTAAGTACCATAAATTCTAAATGCTCATAACAACCTTTAAGCTAAAAAATCACGAATACTAAAACAATTGATAAGATTAAAAAATAGCTAGGAAACTGAAATTTAGAGGTATAAAAATAAGGACAAAATAGTAATTATTTAAAATTACTTGCATTAATAAATATTTTTCATTATTATATATGTATATACTTACACATACATATAATAATTTTAGCATCTTTTTGAAACCTCGCTTTAATTACAAACAAAATTCATAAAAGACCTTTGGTGTGTAAAATAGTCAGTAAAGTTTGATGCCCATCAATTCATCGAACGGTTTTCGGGTTGCAATAATTAAAAGAAATCTGAATGCAATTTAAATTTAATTAAACAGTAAGAGAAAGATTGAAACATCGAAATTTCTTCTTTTGATTTTAAAACTATTTGCGTTAAATATAGAAGACGAATTTATCGATCAAATATTTTAGTATTTTATTTTAATAAATATGTGTACCTATATATAGTATGTAAATGTAATGCATAATTCAAATTTAATTCTATATGAAATGTTACGAAATTTATTCAATGCTATAATTTTATATAGTCTATGAGTAACATAATAATAAAACTAAGTTGGCTTTGAAATTTCCTCTTTAATTCATCTATATTCTAACGATCTTTACTAATACATACTAGACTTTTCTTTTCAAACCAAATTTGGGTTAATGGGAATACAGATGATTCAAGATTGACATTCTAATTGATGATGTAATGATTGATACTTTGGATGATAGTTTTATAACATATTCTACATATATCGTTTACTGTAGGTAGAGTTTCTAATGACGTAAATAAACGAACGTACATACATTTTTAGATATTTCCGGCAACTGGCTTTTGTACAATTCTGAGAAATAGTGTATGTTTTCTAAATCCTGAAGCAAGGGCAACTTCTGTTCTGGGAAATTGTTTACTGACATAACTTTCTTAATAGGAAAATCGCCTGAATTGCGGTAAAGGCTTTTTGGGGATTTCCGTCGTTTCGGTGAAGTACTATTCATGACCTACCCTATTTGCAAGCCTTGCTTATCGCAAAGGTCAATTTTAAAAGTTGAACGGTGCCTGCACGAGGGGCAGAGTTTACTGGGATTGTTGAATGAAAACCGGCAACAGCTCATTCATTGTGTCTGGGCATACTATGCACAATAGTACCGTGCAGCGTTTACGTACGATGCGAGCCGACAATACGCGTGACCGTGTTGTGAACACATCGACAGCGGAGGTTCGGTGGGTTCACTCCAATAAAAAGCACAAGGACCTTTCTCAAGGACCGCATGCAAACGACCACTACCATTCGCGTCGCCAGGACGAGCCGGGCGCATGCGCCGCAGCGCTTCTGGCGCTCCTGACGGGTTGCATCTTGAGGGTTGTGTTGGGCCTCTACACCCACCGACAGGACGTCCTACCGACGGAGAAAGGTTGGAGAAACGAACCTTCAAGGTCTGCTCGTCGTCGACAAGTGGGTGAGATTGCGCACTGTCGGCGGCATACTCCTGCAAAATAAAAATGTGTGGAATGTTTGCCCCTTCGTTGGTTGCCCTTCTTCAATAAATTAATAAGGGTTCCTTTGTAAAGGGATACGTGGTACACTGATAGGCGCCATATTTGCGCCCGCAGGACTCTTCCTCAAATCGCCTAAATTTAAAAATTTTCCTTAAATTTGAGCACCCCTCGCTGGCTTTTCGACCGCGAGTGACTAATGTTTAAAACTCATCTGTCCCTCAGTATAAAACCAGTCGAAGTTTCCTATTTAAAGGATCATCGCGAGGGCGAAACGTCTATGGAGCAATAGACGACTTCGACTGAGTGGCGCTGACTATGTGCCAACCCCGAGTTATAGATTTGTAGTAATTGTGTTCAGTGAAGTGTGAAGTTTTAATAGGCAGACGATGCATGCAGATCCCGCTGAAGTGAAATGAAAAATTCCTCATTCGCCATAAACAATTAAAAATAAAAAATAAACTTAGTATAGTGCTGGTTGTGGTCCCTGGTATATCCTTAAAATTAATGTGCGATAGTACCAGTACAGGGTGTTTCTTCAGCAGTGGAAAAAAGGTAAAATAAATCGAGCTAATTTATCCTATTGTTTCTAGGGTTTTTGTTCAAAGAAAAGAGTATATAAAATCAACAATTGAATTTTCGGTATACCTGGGATTTGTTGATCTTAGGAAATCTGAGTCACTGTATTCTGCTGCAAAAAACGGAAAGGTTTGCGGTGAGCGGCATCGGCATCGTCCTAGGCTTATCGTTTTTCATCAAAATAAACCCAAAGTTTACTGAAAGGTCGTGTATTTATGAAAAAAAAATTGAATTGTAAAAACCGGTTTTATCCGATCCGCACTAAATAATGGCTCGTAATTATGCGACGATAAATCGTGTTTTGCCTTTATGAATTGAATAAGTCGGTTGGTGTTTTAAAAAAATACATTTAAATTGCAACAGGTGCTTTTTTAGAAATGGTTTTGTTCGGTTTTGCTTGTCTTATCAACGTTTTCATAATAATTTCAGTATGTTTATAAAATATGTAGGTGGTATACATAATATTGAAAAAAGTATATACATATATTGAAAAAATTAAATATTTGTCTGTGATCATAGGCTATGTGGATCATGTACCATACCGCAAAAGAAAACTAAAATTATCGATTGATTTTAATCTTAAATTAATATTAATTAATAAAATTTCATTTAAATGTTAATCTTAAATTAAGATTAAAATTTAACTGAAACGAAATTAAATAATTACTGAAAGAAAAGGGTAAGATAATAGGGATACTACCCCACCACTTTTGCAATTTTGTTTTTATACGATGTATAGTTTTAAAACTAAAGTTCAAAAGGTTAAATGTGTAAGTTGCTATATTTCACATACAATTTTTATTAGGTACAATAAACTTTTAACTGACTTCCATATCTCATTATCCCCTTCGGATCTTTAAATTTAAATTTAAAATCCCATTTAAATCTGAGTTGAGTTGAGTTGGAGTTACCTCAGACCCAATTTTTTGAGACTGAATTTTAATAATATTTCTTTAAGTTATGTGTGGGAACAACAACATTATTAGACTTTCGGAAGACATTATGACGCGATCGAGATATCGAATTGTCGTAACGTAATAATAACAACCTTCCATAAATTCTTTTTCTATTAAATATTGAAGAAAATCCTGTTGTGTCAGCAAGACGAGCTCTATCTTAAAGTTATATATTGAATTTATTTTTTGCATAGAATGCAAAACAACTTTCTTACGGACTATCTTTAAGACTTTTCCCCTTTGATCTTTGGTCAGTTCATTTTCACTTTATGTTGGCGTAAATATTACAACACGAAACATGAAACTTTTTCCAGACTTTCGGGGAATTCAATGCTGTACGACATTTGCTTTTGTGGTATGAAGAGCAGCAGTAGAAGCGGTCGAAGTCGGAAAAGTAGCACAGACTACACCAGTTGGGCCTCTACTAAATTATATTGGCGAACTTGTTAAAAGTTAAATGTACGAGAGCCGGGAGGCTGTATGCGTAGAAACTCAACGGAAAATAACTCTTAATTTATAGAATTTAATTTGGGAAAGTGTCATTCCAGTTCAAAGTGCTACCTGCCATCTATTTTAGGTAATTATTCGAGTTAGAGTTCGTCATGAGTTTGAGCCTGTTTGTCTGGGTACACTTTGTGTGGCGACTGTATTTAGTGAATCATCACGATTCTGAGCAATTGGGAACTTTTGAGTGGTTGGGGTACTTTCATATAACTTTCGTCTGAAGGATACTTAGTCGAAAGTTGGAGTTGGTGTAAATGTATTTTAAAATTAAATATTGCATTACAATTATATTGCAAATTCTATCAATTAATTAATTCTTTGGGAATTTGTAGTTTCATATATCCTTCGCTCAACATTCGCCCTTTTCTAGATATAAAATAAGATAAGATATTGTTCTCAACCAGGACGAAAAAATATATTTTCGTGCTTCTCTTGAAAACTGCAAACTATTTTCAAAGAATTATGTGGTATAGGTGTAGGAACTGAGTATTTGAATTGATTGCTGAGAAATATATTGGACACTGATTGTATAGTTCCGAAAATTGGTTTTTGTCAATAAAACTTACTGAATATTGCATTATGGAAGGCAGAGCTGAACTGAATACGTTTGAAGAAAAGCTCTGTCTACATTCTGATTATGCTGTCTGTTCCTTCTTTTTAAAATATCAATGCAATGTGGATGTCCAGATGTTTTATTACTTCTAAAATTCTGTTTTTGTATCAGTGTTTCAAATTTTCATATCTGTATAAATGAATTTTTCCCGAAAATGCTTTATTGGCGTTAGCACAATATTTGTGATGAGCTTTACTACCGCAATGATACAGTTGAATTATATACATAATAAAATCTAATCGTGAATTAAGAGGATCTATAAAGAACTTAATCCGACTCGTGGAAAAGGGTTTCCTTCGAGAAAGTGCCTTCTCGCCCTGATAATATGTTTTCTATATTGGCATAAGACTATGCAACATACATTTTGCGGCTTAAAATCTGGATGGTTTCGCAGAGCTAAAATGCCAGAACTCCATTTAAATTTCAAGTGAACCCAAAATAAAAGCATTTATTTATCATGAGAAAAAGTTCAAAGTTCAATCAAAAGGTACTAAACAGTAAACACATTCAATTCAAATCCTCGCAAACTTTACTTAACCAACGTTTAATAAGCGAAGGTTTCTACTCCACTACATGTGGTCCGCAGATTGTAAATGTTGAGGTGGATAATTAACACTTACCTATCTCTTTGACATCGGCAGATGATGATTGTACTTAAAACCTAAATCATGCTCGGCACTAGAAATGAGCGCTTGAAATGGTAACCTAAATAAAAATGAGTAACGTTCCCTTTTAACTTAAATACAATGAGGCTGAGAGCTCGGCGGTAATCATCAGTAGCCTATTTCAATTCACTTGGTAGCATACTTATTAAAGGACTGAACTTGGATTTTCATTTTCATAATTTATAAAATGCAAGGGCAGGTAAAGCGAATCGGCACAAGCTCACTTTTCTAATTACAGGACTTGTCACAAATAAAGTAAATCGACCGAGGACTCAATTTATCTGCCTCCCGTCGCGGGGCTCCGTACAGGTGTATGTTCTTATTATTGATTTTTATCAGAGCGTTGTGTGTGCATAACTCAGCATGATGTAGACAGATTTTATGCCTGAACAAATCACGTCATTTTGAATTCTCAGAAGGGGACGTACGGTGGCAAAGGCGGTAATACTTTTATCGGAAAACTTGAATTAACTGGCTTTGTTAGAACATTAATCACTTAGACCAAATAATGGAAATTTCATGTGAGCTTAATTTGGATGAATTATGATGTAACATTAGACCAATTCAAAAGTACACGATTCTTTTACATAATTTGGTATTCCACTTGCGATGCCCCAACCGTAATTTATGCATAATTGCTTCTCCAGCGTAATACTATAGCTACTACTTTTTGACAAAAGTTTCATAGTTACTTTAAATAGGATACTCATATTATTATTTCTTTGCCTTTCAGGAAAATGGAAGATCAGTTCCTGATGTTACAGCCAGCCCTGGGCGGGCACCACCAGGGCCACTGCCAACAAGTTGTACAGTGCAGACGATGCCTCAGAGGCAGGGTATTAAAGAACCAGTCCTACTACAGGGAGATTTCCGAAAAGTGTCGGGAATCAGTTCAGAAATATTTAGACAGATAGAAGCCGTTGAAAATGATCACGACCCAAGCACTGCGGCGGCCCTTGAGGTGAGTACTTCCGCTTAATTTTTAAACTCCAAAAAACACAGTGAACTTGAAATTCAACTTAAAAGGTAATTTTACTGCGTTCTTTACAGATTTTATATGATATGTATGACGATCATATTTTCAAAGTAAAATTTGTTTACGCAATTCGTTCTTTAGAGATTTTATGTGATAGGTATGAAGATAACATTTGTTTATGCAATTCGGATGCGAGGTTTTTAATTTAGTCAAATTCTAAACTTTGTAGAATTTTCAAGAAAATATGTACACAGGGATTTCGGAATTCGCTGATTTCAAATCGTTTCCCACACTCTTTATTCCTTTATTGAATATAGAAACCTATGTATATAGGAAAGTAGAAATGTTTCACAAAACATATTTATTAAACAGTATCTATATATTAATACGTGAAGGGAAAACTTTGTACCCCTTTTTAAGCATATTGCGCGGACGGATGAGTGTGAGATTTGGCATAGTTAAAATTTATATGGAGAAGAAGTGCAGAAAGCTTAAATTTATAGATAATATGTGTTACAAATACATTTAATTAAATAAAATAAATTCATTTTATACGTTCATACTGTCTATGTCAAACACATAGTAGTCTGTGGTCAAACTTTCGTAATTTTATTATTGACAGTGCCAATTTCAAAAACATAATAGACTGTGTATACTCGTATTTTTCGTAGTAACCCCAGTAGGTCGAATTTCGACCACAGGGCGACCACTAGTCTATATATTAATACGTGAAGGGAAATCTTTGGACCCCTTTTTAAGCAAATTGCACGGACTGAGGAGTTTGAGATTTTGCATGGTTAAAGTTTATATAGAGAAGAAGTGCACAAAGCTAAAATTTATATATAATATGTGTTATAAATACATTAAATAAAATAAAATAAATTCATTATTTACGTTCATTTCATATTGTCTATGTCGAACGCATAGTAGTCTGTGGTCAAACTGTCGTAATTTTATTATTGAAAGTGCCAATTTCAAACACATAGTAGGCTGTGTACAGTCGTATTTTTCGTAGTAACCTCGGTAGGTCGAATTTCGACCACAGGGCGACCACTAGTGTTAATAATTACACAATTTCTTATCCTATAAAACAGGGTTCGGAGAACTGAAAAAATTAAATTCGCTCGTGAGCGAATAATAACCAAAGAATTTTATTTTGAATTCGCTCGCGAATTTTATAAAATGAGTTTTATTTTTAAAATTCTCCGTTCGCGAGCGAAATTTATTTTTAGAGAATTGAAAAATACTTTTCGCTCACGAGTGATTTGTAAAAGAATCGTTCGTGAATCAAATTTAATACCACACAAAAATAAAAATCAGTGAACAATTTTTATACTTTTTTATTATAAATTAAATGTCAATACATATTTTATTTGAAACATTGTCGTCGTTGAGTTTTACAATTAAAATATTAATAATTGTTTCTTTCGACCACTTTGACTTCATTTTGGTTAAAATAGTAGAAGGGCGCTAAATGCCCGTTCAACAGAAACTTGGGTTGCTGGCTACTTCAGCTAAGCGACCGAGATCAGGATCGTCTTAATTATTTAAATTTAGTTTATGTACTGTAGCATAATGTCTTTTTATATTCCCCGTACATTGTCCTTTTCATATTTTTCTACACTCCAAACACGATGATGAATTAGATATCTCATCATAAAGCACGTATTTAGACAATTCAAAAACTTTCCGACGACCCATAATTGCAAGTTTTACCTGATTCTGATTTAAACGCACGACGCACGCACTATGAACTTTACTCAAAGAATGAAAAAGAATCATTCGTTTCGGTTCTTTTTCACTCTCTAGAGAAAAATTGAATTCTCTTCATTTTAAACTCGCTCTCACGAACGAATTGTATTAGGTAAGGCGATTGCATTCGTTCTCCCTGAACGAATGGAATTTATAAAATTCTCCTCAAAAATAAAGTTCGCGAGTTGAAAAATAAAATTCAGTTCGCGAGCGAAAAAAATAAGGGAATTTTATATTTTTTTCATTCGTGAGCGATATTTTACGTACTTTGCTATAAAATATACCTATAGGGATAATTTTGTTTCTGAAATAAGCGTTTTATACCTTGTATATATGAACATATAAAATATTGCATGGCGTTCCGATTTTTTATATAATAAAATTGACTTTATTTTTAGGCCGTTGAACGCCGCGGTGAGATGATAGTTCGCATATTGGAGCCAAGATGCATTGGCGGGAAACAAGCTGTTGAAGCTGCACAAAAGTTAATGTCGAAAGGAGACGCCAGGCATACTGTACAGGTATACACTAGATTTACACAAGTTCTAGATATTAAACAATTAACTTTATTTCAGCTGGTTGAAATAGTGAAACGACCTGGCCAAACCTTAGGTTTATACATCCGAGAGGGCAATGGAGCTGATAGAACTGACGGTGTATTCATATCAAGAATAGCTCTAGAGTCAGCAGTTTACAATAGTGGCTGTCTAAGAGTAAGGAGAAACAAATTAATGTGTGTAATTAAATCTTTGAATAAATATAATTTTTATGACTTTCAGGTAGGTGATGAAATCTTGGCTGTTAACCTAGTAGATGTAACACATATGTCGCTGGACGATGTTGTTATTATAATGTCAATTCCTCGGCGTCTGGTTCTAGCGATAAGGCAGCGGCGTGGGAGTCGAGGAGCAAGTTCTCCAGGACCACCGCCGCTGTCTCGTCCCGAACAGAAGCCGCCTCCGGTCGTTGTTATAAAAAGAGACCTACGAGAGGAGGATTTGGACGATGCCGACAGAATACCAAGGTCTCGTTCATCAAGGGAAAGACGTACAGGTATAGATAGTGACTTATGGTAAACTATATTCTAAATACTGTTTTTAAATGCTGCAGGCGATGGTAGAGAGATGACAGAATCTAGGTCCCGCCTAGGACTCGGCCTAAATAATTACAGTCCCCAAAGCGAACAATTAGATTTATATTATAATAGTCGTCCGAATACAATAAGTGAGCCCCCCAGTTGGGGATATAAGCCTCCGCCACCACCATCTGTTATCACAGAGCAGCCAAAGAGTCACTCGTTTGCCCCATCGCATGCATACTATCAAAATGCAGGAACTTTGGAAAGTTTAGCTGAGAAAGTTCACTCATTTTATCCTGGTCCTTCTAGAAGGATGTCTACAGGAACTGGGGTAGGAATGAGCCAATCGCACACAAGATTCCCTCGTAGTGGATCTGACCAACACTTACCTCGCGTTGAATATTCGGATTATTCTTCCTCTTTGGGAAGGCATTCTCTTTTGAGATCAAGCTTAAAGACTGGCACTATGACGGGAGGCACCTTGGGTCGGTACGGTCGCTACGAGCCACCAAGGACTTCAAAATACGGAACACCACCAAGTGGCCCATCAACTCTGACAAGAAGATCACGCCCAACGTTGGACTATTCAAGCGATACAGAAGCAACTATCGGTCCAAGACCCAGCTACTATTACTATAATCGACCTGCGATTAGCAGCATACCGAGGGGAACATCGGTGCTTGGGGCTGCTACAGATCTAGCCAAATTCAATTCCCTTCCGAGGGAGCGGCCCGGAACTAGATTGGGAGGTATTCGCACTCGCATAGGGGAAAGGATTATGGATGACGCCGACGGTAACTTATCAGCGCCTGAGCTACCAGCAAGACGGGATCGAGACTTAAGAACGAGGATTTCTGCAAGTCCATCCATATTTACATCAGATGAGTACAGGGCGTGGTTGAGACGAGCTCCGAGCAGCTCTGCAATAAGCGAACAGATGAGATTGACTAGAGACCTCTTGAGTCAACCTCGCGGTCACCGGTTCTCTTGTAGCGCCGAAAATATTCACGATGCCCTAAAAAACGTAACATCAGCTAGAAATCTTGCTAACATTAAATTTGACTTGAAGCCGCTTTTTTTACAGACCGAGAGCATATACAGCAGCCGCACAGGAGCGCTCACAGGCACTTTGGACAGACACTTGACTGGTCCCCGGGGAATTTCGGCACTTCCCGTAAGATCAATGTCCTCGCAGCACATCAGCGGTCCATCGTCGATCCGTTCGCCCAGCATACGCAGGATGAGGCAGCTCCTGGAGCTCTCAACGGGTCCGGGCAGTCCGAGCAGTATTCTTAGTGGCCACCAGAGCCCAGCACCGACTCCAAGCGCAACACTTCCAAGAACGCACAGACAGATTGATATTAACCCGGCTGAGTTCGTTAAATACAAACTGGATAAGCCGGTGTTAGATGTGGGCGGGGTCTCTGGGATGCTCTGGATCCACCTGCTCGCGGGGCGTGGCTTGCGCTCGACACCGGATGTAACCCAAACCCAGGGACAGATGAGGGACTTGTACTGTGTGCTGGAATGCGATCGAGTGCACAAAGCACGCACAGTCGTTCGCTCTGGAGACCTGCAGTTCGATTGGGACGAATCGTTCGAACTCGACTTGGTTTGTAACAAGCAATTGGACGTTCTGGTGTACTCCTGGGATCCTCAACATCGACACAAATTGTGCTACCGTGGAGCCGTTTCCCTGGCCTCATTACTAAGACAATCGCAGTTACATCAACTAGCACTTAAGGTAGAGCCCCGCGGAACGATATACATTCGTCTTCGTCACACCGATCCTGTCACGTTATATCGAAGACGCGGGCTTCCAAGCTTACGAGGCGGCTATCCGCAACTATTTGGTGCTGACTTAGAAACTGTAGTGAATCGAGAATCAAAAGGTGCCCCAGGCAGTGCTCCTGTTCCAATAGTATTAAGACGGTGTGTGGAGGAAGTCGAGAGACGAGGGCTAGACATCATCGGCCTCTACAGGCTCTGCGGGTCTGCGACGAAGAAAAGGCTACTGCGAGAGGCGTTCGAGCGCAACAGTCGCGCTGTTGAATTGAGCCCAGAACATGTTCCTGATATTAATGTTATAACTGGGGTACTAAAGGACTATCTCAGGGAACTTCCAGAACCTTTATTTACTAGATGTCTTTTCCAAATGACAGTAGACGCTTTAGGTACGGGCTTTGTTCTACTCTGATCATTATTGATTATTACTTTTATTACAGCTGTTTGTTTACCCGATGATCCCGAAGGAAACGCTAAATTGATGCTTAGTATTTTAGATTGTTTACCTAGAGCAAATAGGGTACGTAATTTACTTAAGGTTATTTTCTTTAAATATAAGAAATTTACTTTGTTAGAGTTTAATTTTGATAGTTTCGGACATCACAATAGTTTCCTCAATTACTTCATAATAGGGGAGTAGAGGATCATTAGATCCCTCCATTTGTGTTTAATCTCTAGTTTCTTTAATCTAGGTTATATCTAAAATATGTTGATAGTAACATACCTAAACTTTTAAGTGTTAACTAAATAAATATTATAGATAAATTTATTTATAATTTCTTTAAAAACTAACATAATTTTCAATTTTAGGCTACGTTAGTTTTCCTGCTAGACCACTTATCGTTGGTGGTGTCAGCTTCTGAGCGGAATAAAATGTCCGCGCAAGCTTTAGCTACCGTAATGGGTCCTCCGTTGATGTTGCATTCATCAAACGCGGCTCCAGGAACGGAAATAGATCATGCCCAACCTATCGCAGTATTAAAGTATCTTTTACAAATTTGGCCTCAGCCACAGTCGTCAGCTGTTTCAGGTAACGTAATCCATTGTATGTTCGCTTCTACATATAAAATATATTATCATCGCGTTGCTGGTTTAGTGTCTAGGCGCTTTTTAGCGATGTTTTAATGTATTCGATTAATACAGAGTCCTATGTAGACAGGTCGACGCGGCGAGCCAATAGGGCAGCGTGGAAACAAAGTCAGTGCATTGCAAGTGGACAAACCCCATCAGTCCAGCAGTCATATCTCCCTTTCAGCAATCACTCACTCCCAAGACCAACATCATCTCTTAGCCACTCCCAGCAGTCATCAGTATCAATTAGCAGCGGTTCAGTCAGCTCAATCGCCTCGAGCCTTGCTACAAGTGGCCCCACAGGTAAAGGTAAGGGAATTAGAGTTGAATAGAAAATAAACTTATGCTTACTGCCCTGCAGCCCCCTCAATCGGCGGGCTTAGCGGACTTGGGAACGCAAGACCTATCGCCACTGCCAGGCACACCCTCCCCAGGCAGTAGCTCAACATCAACCGGGTCAGGCTCGGGATCAGGTAGTGAGATGGGTTTATGCTCTATGTTACTAAATAAAAATTCGTTAAAGGTACTGATACTATCAAACGAGGTGCTTCGCCAACCAGCATTATTTCAGCATCAAACGCAAGAATCCACGAATCTCAGAGTGCACAGTCAGTCAAGCAAGATCAAAATGATTTGACGAACAGTAAAACGAAAGAGAGTAATTATGAAAAATTAAAAAATGGTAGCCACAATATCAGCAGCTATGGACCAAGTACTACTACTTCAGACCCATTTCCATCCATTAAGAGTGTTCTAGCTACAGCAGCTATTGAAACATCATTATCACCAGCAAAAACTACAAGCTCATCATCACCACCGTCGCAGACATTGTCACGGTATTTAACAAGAGACCAAGGCTCTTTTGCGTCGGCGTCATCCAGCTCTTCACCGCAAGTGCGCGATACGTTGTCAAGCATTCGTTACACCAATAATAATTATAGTAGAAACATAACGAGTACTTTAAGTAAGCAATTACAATCATCACAAACATCGGAGCCTACTAGTAGTACGTATAGGAACCAAGTAAGTAGTAGCCCATCGTTAGGTACCTACCATTTCCCATCCTCTAGCATAAAGACCACTCTAGAAGAAGTGTCGTCGGCCCCTGCTACAACAACCTCCGCCTCATTGCTATCATCCACTTCATCCCCATCTTCATACAAGGTGTCTTCACCGTCTAGACAAATAAGTAACACATTACCTACGAGCGTAGCTAGAAATTTATTATATCAATCAGACTTGAATAATTATTACCTTACGAAGAGTCAGAAGGAACAAACAAATAGTTTCGCAAGCCCAGATCAATCGGGAACGGGTATGAACGGCTCGCAGGGTAGTGCAGCTATGAATTTATATGGTACGTTGCCCAAAGTGACCACATCCGCTTATTCATCGAACACAGCTTCAAGTTGTATGCCATCTTCGACGGCCATCGGAACTGAAAGTGCCATTAGCTCAGCAGCATCGGCTGCATCGGGTTCAACTAGTGGTTACGAATTCTATACGAACACTAGGCATCTATCTTCAATTAGTTCGACTTCGGGCAACAACTATCACACGCTCGGGTCATACAGAGTACAGTATTCCTCGACAAATCCATTTTTACCAACATTTGACCCACCACAGGGGGATTCAGCAACCCCTAATAATTCATTGAATTTAGATACCAAAGATAACGATAAATATGAAGGTGATTTGAAATAAAATTTACTCTTTATTTGATAAGTAACGATGAAACAATAATACAATAAAAGCTAGGGTAACCACGGAACTCGTCGCTGACATACCGGAGAGACTGGTTTTGCATGAAACTGCTGATTTCTTGGATGCTTGTAAAAGCTTATGAATTTGTGTAATAAATGCCAGGGCATATAGGGTAATTAGTGATTTATATGGTAGTTTAGTTACCCGAGAACAATTTGGACATAATTTTAGGATATTTGAAATATGGGCAACAATAGCTTTAAACTTTGCCTGAAATTCTAATACAGTTGTCAAATGCAGGATTTAATTTAGGAAAGTTATTTTTGCTACTTTTAAAAGAAAAGAAATATTATTATTATTATTAGATATTATTATTATTATTATTATTGTTTTCGAGAAGTTTGTTTTTACATTTTCGAAGCATGAATTTATTTAGTTAATTGCTCCTAGCATGTAAGGAGTATCATTTTATTTGTGAGTTTTGTGGATTTTAAATTAGCCATGAATCAGTAGACGGGAGCATTATTGAGTTCTTACGATCAAGCAATATACTTCAAGTGTGACTGGAAAGATTTTGAAATAGGAAAAGGCCAATGATGCTCCCGAAAATGTTTTCTTAAAGTAATTAATTAATTTAGAAAAGATATTTTATCTCATTTTGTGTATTGACTTTGTACCTACGGAAGTTTTACAGAGCTCAAAGAAAAATGTATTATGCTTTTAATTTAATTTTTGTTGGATTGTTATATTTGATGACTGTATACAATTTTTTTTATATGTTTTTTTATATTAAATGGGATTTTTGTTTCTCAACCTGAGAGACGAATAGCCAAATAAGAAATATGTACTAAGGTGAATTATTTATGAGACTATCAGTCGGTTTTATGCAAAAGCAGATGATTCGGATAACTCACGGAATAGATTTTGTTTTTGTATTGGTTGATTACATAATTGAAAATAGAAACAGCTCTAAGTTTTTCTTAATGTTTTCCACATTATACATACATTTGTAAGATTTTTAATAATATACAAATACAAACACGTTTTCCTTAATTTTTAATATATACAGTACTTTTTATACAAAAAGTGACAAACTGAATCAGTATTCGAGAATAATACAAAAATAAACAATTAATTTTTTGAATAAATTAGTAGTAAATAACGACAGTAGGAGGTCGTTCGTTGTTGCAAGAAAATCCATTTATTGGTGAAATGAATTAAAAATTGTTTATTGATCAATCATTGGGACTTTCGTCATTACATGCGCAAATACATTCTAACTAATTTGTTTCTAACCGTAACAGTGACCAAAGTGTAGAAAATAACTTTTAGGGCTAATCGACGTTTCATGCATAAGCTTAACAAATTTTTAACACTATTCTATAGTGAATACAAATATTTAACGGAACTCTTTTGATATAGGGTTTTCTTGAGGGATGAAACTAATGTACAATCGCCTGTATTACAGACATAATATACACGTATTGTTAACAAACTATACACATACACTTTACAAATTTACGGCTGATTTTTCAAGATTTTTACATAAATTTAAGCTACTTATATCTACTCAATACTATCTTTGAAAGTAATACTAGGTGTAAGCGGCGGAGATGTGAGTTATGACCACCATCGAAGGTGGTCTCTAGGCCTTACTTAAAGATGAGCTGATTAAAGGAGCATTTGCAATATTTCATAATAATTCACTACTTGTCATTTTGTTATACGTATATAGTATCTAATCGTTTTAATTAAGTTTTTAAAAATCTAAATTTTGAAGTTCTGTCGAATAAGATTTCCAGTCGTAATGTTATATTGTTTACCTGAAAGTTAAAGCCACGATTCTCTTTTAAGTTAATATTCGAATGAAGTTCTATAATAATTTTATATTAACGAATGTCAAATTTAAGTTCGAATTAATAGTAAAATTAAATAACAAGGTGACAAGATTTAAAAGCATTTCATTAATCATTGCTGTAAAAAGTTATATTGGCATAATTAAACTTCCAAATCATCCCTAAACGTTCGTTACGATCTTATACATAAAATAATTAACAAAATTAAAAAAAATTAAAGTAGGAAATGTAAATCCCAAAAACTTCTCCTTTAAAAAAGGAAAAACAACGAAAAATGAGTTTTGCAACAACGAACACTTCCGTTTGCAACAGACTTCTTTTACAAAGTAATGTAAGTAATTAAACAATAACAGGAGAAAAAAAAAAAACAAGTGAAGGAAACGTAAATGTCTGAATATTTACTCTTAGGTTGATTCTTAATACGATAGTAACTTACAAAAACTAACTCTAACGAACAATAACTAATTATTAAATTTAATATAGTAATAAACGCGCAACTATTTACAAAACAGAGCTACAAAGCAGAGGAGTTATAAAATAGCTGTTATTTAACTAGACTCAACAATAAATAAAAAAAGGGTGTATTTAAGGGAACTTCTTTTCTATCGCGCTTAATTTACCATTTATATCGAACACACTTATTTTTAAGTCTAGAAAATATAAACGAGTATTCTTTAATGGTTTCACTTATTTATCAACCAAACACTTATCATTTAGTTTTAGAACATTCCTCGAGTAGCGCTCTTCATTTAGACCAATATCGTATCAGACGCTGTTGAGTAACGATAAGTGTTAGCTAGAAAACACAATTGTACAATTAAATACATAAATATAACAACGTTTACACGAATAATATATCTAACAATAAACTGTATGGAAAAAGGAAAACCAGCAATTTACTACGAACGAACTTCTAATTATCACTTTGCCTGACATTTGCGTCTAATTATAACTTTAGAGATTCAAAAAGAAATACGAACATGAACTCTCCTATAAACTTAGTAAAAGTAAAAGACAAGAAAACCCATTAAACAATATAGTTGCATTATTCAGTCGGTTAATGTTTATCAGTGTGTGTGTTTGAGGTGTGTCTGCCGGTGGAATTTTCGAATTTAATCGCATTTAAGTGTTTTATTCGTTATTTTGCAATTGATTCAGTTTAATGCCTCATATCGAAATTTTGCTTAAAAAGCGATAAACGGTTACTAATGTTTTTATTTGTTTAGACAAAATTGTAGAATTTGATGGGGATAATAATTGTCGGTGTAACAATTTAGAAATATAAGATAGATCAGACTTTTTGCGAGATTTTCAGTTAATGCTTTTAATATTAAAAGACATTTTAATATTAAAAGAATTTTGCATAGATTAGAATTTTGTATTTGATGTTAATTGCCACTGTATGATTTTGGAAAGATAAATTTTTGAAATCTTGATTAACATATTTATCTGTTTGTTGGGAGTTCTTTTGGAGAGAAGTAGGTATTCACACAAAACTATAAACGAATCATAAATTTTGAAAGAACTAAATAAGTTTGTAAGATTTTCTATTCTCAACAATTAAATACTTTTGGAAAATAATATCAGCAAATTGAGATGAAAACAAAAATGAAAATGAAAAATAAAATTAATAATTGAACAAACTATATGTATATTTTTAAGAGAATACGTCTTTTTGTTTAATATTAAGCATTTTCGACAAATGTAAGAAGATTTTGCAGACGGAAATTTACAGTGGCAGATTGCTTTATTTTCGCTTGAAAGGTATTTCATTGTATCTGACCCTTAATTGGTTTTGTATGGAAACGAGTTCTTATAATGACTGAAATAAAATAGTCGGTCTTTTAAAAATAAGTTTGAGTAATTTTTTAAACGATGTGCACCAGTTGAGGGTTAAGAAAAATTTAGGAGCAAGTATTTTAGGCAGGATTGCAAAGTGGAATATTTTTAATTTAAAATTTTCTATAAGTTGTAGGACTAAATTTTTCTGGTGAAAAACACTGACACAGATAACTTCTTTTATGAACGTTTGGCGGCCGTAGAATTTGCTTAAAAATTATGAATCTAATTTTGTATCTAATCATGCAGCAGACTGCGAAAACAGCTTACATTTACAATACAAGCCATATGAGGTGGCTACTTTTACACAAATAGGTGATATGCACGAATTGCTCACACATAAGATTTACTATGTTTAGTCGCAAATATGTTTACTAATGTTAATGTAATTGGTTACAATTTCTTTATGAAATTTTTTGGAATGGGAGGAGGTTTTAAAAAATTAACACACTTAACACTTAACACACTTACTTTGTCATTCTGATGTTCACGCTTGAGTCTTATCTAAGAGGAAAAAGTCGTCAATTCAATGAGCATGCGGGAAGCAGGTAGAAAAAATAATAAGAATGTTGATAAACATAAAAAATAAATAATTTAAATTTTGTGTTAATTTTAACTGCAGTGTAGTGTGCACATTGGGGCTTTAATTGTTCTTTGTTTAGATTTGATGATGTAAATATGTATCTGTTGTTTGAAAAACAAACTGTAGAAATGTTTTATTTATTTGAGCATTAATCTCTTCATATTTTGTGTTGTTAAACTTGTAGTGTCTCGTTATACTGAACTGGTGGTACTTTTAACACTAAATGCTCCTCTAGGACACAGAATACGTAAACTTTTCATGGGACTGATTTATACGAGTATTGCTTTTCAGCATATATGAGAATATTAAAAATTGTTTTTGGACTACTTTGATATAGAAAAGCAAAGAACGGTACAAGCATGCTTTTCGTCCCACCGATTTTAGAGAATATCGACTAGTTTTGAGTGACGAAATGGAGGTGTGAGGACAATTTCCATAAATGCGCTAAGTACGTTTTCAATTAACTTAAAATTCTGCGGCCTAGGGAGATTTATTGAATGAAATCCGCCGCCGGCTCGGATACTAAACCGTTGTTATTTCAAAGTTGTTTATTGATGTTACTGGAGTATCCTAAAACTACCTACTTTAAGTGATTACAGTCTTGCTTTCTCGTTCTATCTCGAATTGGGTGCTTTTTACTAGAAAAGGTATTTTGTATATACATAGGCTTTAAAAAGACGTAAACTTGAAAAACACATAAAAATATTAGCAAGATTAAAGTGTGTTGTTGAGTTCTTAGCAATTTTATTACATATTGAATAAAGTTAGCATAACTACGTATTAGGGAGAATTATATGAATTAATTCAGCAATTATTACTGTAGAACAATTACACGTATATTTTAACTATGGATAATATAATATCAGTAGAGGGAATATGTATAAATACTGAATTACTAACTAAAAATAAAATTAGTACATTTGTCTGTGTCAATTTTATTATAACAAACAAACCAAAAACGATGCGCTATTTCTTTTGGAATATATATATATATTTTTTTCCGGTAACTTACTCTGTACGACCTGGGTTGATTGATTGCCGTAATTGTGCAATTTATCTTCATTAAGTATTAACAGCAAGAAGTTCCTATTTGTTATTTAAACTATTGCAATATTTATTTTACGTATTAAAAAAAATATAAAAACATATACTTCATTTTCGCTACTTCGCTTTCCATTTTTGAATTAAGGACACCAAGTATATTGAGCCGGCGCAAACCTTAAATTTGGCGCTAAGGAAGATGGCATTCATCACAAATTCAGCAGCTACGAAAGCTTCCTTTACTGTAGAAAAACTAACAAACATAAATACAACGAACGTCTGAGAAGTCCACCTGTGTATCATGTATATTCTAACGAATCAAACTGAGTTCTTATAACAACAAAGCAATAAAAATTCGAAGTGCAAATCTTACGTTAAGTCAACGATACGTTTGCCAAATGAGAGGGATGAACAGGAGAGACACAAACATTAACATGCTTGCAGAACTTAATTGAACATTTTTTTTTTAAATATTTTCTTTTAAAAGCAGAATGAACCAACAATCCGCGATTCTTTATACAATGATCTGGGCTTGCTTTGATATCACTGTTCATATCGTATATTTATAAAGAAAGTATATAAAATAGTTGAATGTATGCACAACATATACAAACAAAGTGAAAGGTATTGAACAAATATATATCTATATATTGAGTATTTGTTTATTTATTGTCATATTTATATTATAAAAGTAAAGGTAAATAAAAATACGCAATTTTTGTATACAAATAAAAGTGAAAAGCAACAAAAAACATAATGGTGTTAGATGACATTTTTTGGTTATAGAATTTTTTAAATCATGTTTACAATAATAAACGCTAACGTCTCACAAAAGTACATTTTTACGTAGCATTTCTATCCGCTAAAGCAAAAGATGTGAAGATCTGTACTGTTACTGTTCGTATTCTGCTCGATATTTTATAATATTTATTATATTTATACTTTTTCTACAATACAATATTCACTTCCCGGAATAAGTGCAACTTTTTATAGTAATATTCTTTGAATGCCTTAGTTTGGACATTTTAATCTTATTAAGGAAAACATTTTGAAAATGAATTTTGCATTTTGGAAATATTCCTTTATTTTAGACATATATGATTTTATGACTTTAAAACGTTTACACCAATTACCTAAAAATAACTTAGTGGTCAGATTTTCAATATTTTCAAGCATAGTCGATTTGATACACCTAACGCACAGACCTATTTTGTATATAGAGTTTATTTAATCAAACTTATTTAATTAATTAACCATCCTTGTTGTTTGTTTTCTAATTGACAATTGGAATGCGAAGTATAAAAGAATGCTTTCCATTTGAAATTTCAGAATTACCTCTCTCGTATCCAAGTTAATTTTTATGGAATTGAATAGCTGCTTAAAGTACTCTGCTTTTTAAATGAGTAATGATACCGACTTTCTAGTTTATTAGTAAGAAATATTTTTCGGGGGCACTTATTCCGGATTTTTTTTTCGTCAAAGAAAAACACAGAGAGCAGTAGAAAAATAAATATGTAATATTTGTATTTGAATAACTTTATTTGAGATAGTTATGGTTATGAAGAACTAATAGATGCTCAGAGGAGATCACTAATAAAAATCTAATAAAGTCAAATTTAAAGAAGAATTGATGTTTGTTGTTGAAGTTGGTGCAACTTAAAAGAAGAATTTAAGTCCATCAGCTTGCTCTATTGGCTCTGAATAGCTAAATTTTCATAATCTTAACTTAGTTGAAGCTAATGCGTGAATAGATAAGTTGCTGCACTGATTTGGTATTAAAAATTTTTTTAATTTGATATTCATTATAATTAATTGAATTAGATCAAAAGTGCTTTTGATAGAAAAAGTATATCCTTAAAAAACTTTAAGGTATATTAAGAGTATGAATTAATAAATTTATCAGAATCATTAAATTTTACTGTTAATGATTACTTCAGCATATCGCTTTACTATACAAACAGGAGAGAAATTGACACCACTTTTTGGGTGCCAGAGGGCTGAGTTAAATTCAATCAAGGCTTCTTCTAACATAAGCCACATAGTTAATTTAATTTATTCTGCGTAAGAGTGGACAAGAGATTGAGAGTGACAATGTATTTTATATTACGAGTTACGAGCCTTTTGCGAGTATATTCTATTAACTGAAGCTATTTTCAACTTAATTGCCGCTTTAATTGTAACAAAACCATTTTGATGTATGTACCCATATATTCTACAAGTACTTAAGAAATGGATACGTTTATTAACAGAGAGCATCTTCACGTTTTAGAAAAAAATTAAAGTAGAATATTAATCAAGCAGCTAAGCTCAGCTTTTAACAAGTTTTTCAAAAACAATTACATTAAAAAAAATAATAATCGCGTCCAACGCGTGACTTACAGCAATTTTCTGGTATGAGATAAGACAAGTAGTGTTAATGTGTGAAGGAATGAAATGAGCATTAAGTGAGGACTTATGGAATTTATAAAAAAAAAGAAAAACAAAAAATGAAAGTTATTTCATATATTATAAGAAAATGTTCAATATACAACCCAAAGAATATGTTAGAACATGAAAAATGTTTAATATGGAGAAATGAAAATTATTTAAATGCATATAAGTAAATACGTGTTTTATTAAGACAATTTTACAAAATTGGTAAACTTCTTTTCTGTACTGTCTATTTTAGTTTTGTACTTAAATGTGTATTAAAAATTTGTCCTCTTATGATTTACCTTGTTTATGTATTGATGGAATTTTTGTCAAATACAGGAGAGCGTGTCCTCCTGTGGAACGTTGTCCTTTGAAATTGTTTAAGTGGAAAGTAAGATGAATAAATAAATTTAGTAATAAATTGTCATGGACAAATACTCTGATTTTACCACTGCCACAATATAGTATAAATATATAGTTCTTTGGGCGAAATAAATGATGTTAAAATATTTAATACTGATCTTTTCATTGACCTTGTTTTGGCTTTTATTTCTAAGGGAAGGAAACGACGTCTGGCACTTTTTTAAGATTTAATATGGTTGAAAGTTATTCCTTGATATAATTTGCTCTGAAACAAATTTTAATTTCCTTTGGCTACGAAAATCCACATGATGTTTAATGTTGATTTTGAAATCAATAATGGAAAGACGGCCAATTTTGTTCATTGACAAATAATTAAAAAGTTTAAAAAACCATGTTGTACTTCTAATATTTTTCTTAATCTTTTAGGTGCAGTCGTTGGAAATTATCTTATTTAATTAACTGTGCTAGAAGTTTTCAAATGAGAGCAGTTTATAAGTTAAGAAGTCCTTTTTAATTTATTAAATTTAATGAAAAAATAATGATATCGACTCCGGACCAATTTCATTCGACGCATAATTACATAATGAACACCTAATAAAGCTTGCAAAAATCTACAACAAAATTATTATAAAAAGTTTTTCAAGGCAGTATGTGGGTATAGACCAGTCGTACCCAGCCTCTTTTTTTTTGGAAATGAGGCCGCAATTTCATGAAAGTATTTCTATGGTTTCCGTTTTTATTTCGCGCTGGAAGAAGCTTTGAAAAATAATTTTTTAGACTATGAAATTAATTATATAAACAAAATGTTCTTCCCAAGAATCCCGCTGATTTGTCGTTTAAACGGAAGTAATTTGCCAATTCTTTAAAAAAGTTGAAAATGTCCGAGTAATCAGCTTTTGAATATGTTAATCTTAAATGGAACAAGAATATCTTTCAAACGAAATGCTTTCAAGCTCTAAAATAACAATTTTTAATGATTAAAATCCGACTAAGACAATATGCTTATCTCTGCAGATAGCATAAAGTCAGAGAGCACTTTTAACCACCAGTTTAGAACCTTCAAAATCCAAAGGCTCTAGGTATATGAACTAAAAGCATTAGATAAAATGAATTTCTTTCTGACTGAAGGTAAACAGCGGAAATATGGTTCACATTAGTGGAATTGAGGAGGGGTGATTCAATTCATCGTTTCTACAAAATTAAACTCTGACTAGAAATGAATAGTGCTCCAAAATACCAAGTAAATATTAACCTCAAGGGAGCCTTGCATTATTTAAAAGATTAATGCTCTAAAAATGTTTGGGATGAATCGCCACTTCTATTGTTTTAGTAAAATAAAAAAAAAATGTTGACAAATATCTATATATATACAAAAAGTCCTCCAATATCTGAATAATAAAAGCAATTTAAAGCTATCGCAAGCCCTTCCGTGATTAGATTGCAATCCGGAAATCGAGGGA
Source organism: Machimus rusticus (assembly GCA_951509405.1). Lineage (NCBI taxonomy): Eukaryota > Metazoa > Arthropoda > Insecta > Diptera > Asilidae > Machimus > Machimus rusticus. The sequence continues at coordinate 34,833,132 of OX608053.1, read as the reverse complement.
ATTCTTTAGCACACGCTTTCATGGGGCAAAATTTATTACAGAACGTGGGTTTATTGTTTTTAGGGAGGATATGTTATTTTAGAGAACAATGACTTGTTTTCATATTCGAAATGCAATGACTGTTTTATGAATTTATTATGCAGTTTAATTGATTTTTCCTGTTAGATAAATAAAACGTTTTAAAATTCGGAACGTAATAGTATGTATTTTACTCCCATTTTTGATTTTATACACATGTTTTCCCATTTAGCAATTTTAAATAACCTTTAGTACCTACTTATTATATAATGGATGAAAACCAACGTTTTGCGATATGCATACAGAATGCCGTGCAAGGCTGATATTTTAATGTAACAAATTGGTTTAGAAAAACCGCTTAAATTTTATAGGTGTCGATGGTGTATTTACAAATTTTAAAATATGTGAGGTTGAAAGTTACGGTCCCACCCAATAAAAAGCATTTATTTTAAATATGGGATGTAATCAGCGGGGGTTGTTGATTAATCGCCTTTTCCTTTTAATGCCTAGTTTAAAACAAACGAGTACATACATATAAAGCTAATTAAGCAACCACCGAGGCATTGTAGGCAGATTTGCGTGAAACTGCACCCATGAGAAATTACCAGAAAGCGGCAGAATTGCCGATCTTTATTAATAACGATAAAAATTTAGAGACTAATTGAAACATGCATCATGCCACATTAATGGTTCCGCGGCCACCTAATGGCCCATTTACGCTCCAAGAACTTTCATTTAAATAATTAAAGGCACTTTATGAAAGCACATCAGAACAAGCCAAACGGCAGGTACTGCGTTATCATTTGTGCCCAAAATCACTACCCCACGCACTCAAATCAGGCTCCGCATTTGGCCTCGGGGATTTGGCAGGCTCCTCTGGCGTACGCGGGAATTAAGTAAATGCAAAGTTTCAACTGGAACAACATATCTTAATTTAATGCGCCCTTATGAAGGCTTTCAAGCACTAAAACATCCCAAGGGAAAATTTCCTCACCGAATCCTCGAAATTTTTCAATGGGGCTGGTTTTATTAAACCGCTGGAATAGAGCGAACGATACACAAAATTTGAATGGGAACAGCAGCCTCATTGGAATCTGCGGTATTTTGTTCTATAAAAATCGTAATGTATAGAATATAAAAATATAAAATGTTTAAAATCAAATTGTACGATCGTTTTGCGCTTAATTACACTTTTGATATTACAAAAAGAATGAAATATAATCTGGGTTATATTGACCAATTTAATAATCATTGTTATATTTGTGAAAAAACTAATTGTGGCGGCGAATGCATATAAGCAAAGAATAATTCCGGAATTTAGAAATCAGCAAAGCAATTTACTCAATGTAATTGCCGAACCAACCTGCAACATGATATTTTTTATTATCTGAATTCTAAGTATAAAGCATAAGGTCAAAACCATAAATTATAATTTTTCTTTACTATCTTTATTATGTAATGACAGCTTGCTTAACATGTCTAAGTTAAAGCAAGCAAATAATGCACCTCTCAACTTTGTAATTCTAGTACCTAATATAGAACTATTGTAAATACCATGAGTGTTAGTCATTTGTACAATTTCGTAAATTTAACAAATAAAGTTTATTATATACACTTTTGATCATTCAACATTTTTTTACACTAATTGAAAAATGCAGATTTTGTAAAATTAAGACTTTGTTTTTTCAAATATGTAGGTATTCATAAATTCGAACAAGCAAGCGTATCTTCTTTTTAAAGTACATACATATGCATGTAAATTTGAAGAAGGCAATTTTTAAAACGATGCATTCTGGTTAAACATTTTGTTATTAAATTGGTTACGCATTAAATTGGTTTCAAGTTGTATTCTTTTCTAAGAGGAAAAAAAAAGTGAAATAAATCTACAATGTGTTTTAAGCCAAATTTTCTGATGCGATGCAATATACATATATAGCTACATATGTATATCTTTGTAAGAACGTAAAAAGTTCTTTCTTATTTCAAGTAATTAAAATATAATTTAAAAAATCGAAGCAACAACAGAACAAACAGGTGATGAGTCGTGGAAAGCCACACTTCCTTTGATGATAAGTTATTAGGAAAAGCACTCAACTTATAATGTAAAATCGGAAATTAATTTTTTCTTGGAAATAAGGTCGCCTTTTGGAGACATCAGCTTGAGGGGAATCCCTCGTTTTTGTTTTAATTTTGATGAATCTTTATTGCTGAATTAAATATCTACTCAGAAAATAGCTATTTTACTGCCGAACAACTTGCAGTTGGAGTAAAAGGACTTTGCCTAAAATAATTCAGATTAATGGCTTATTTTTTTTTTATTTTAAGGTCCATTTCCAGATATTGTAGTCTCTCATTTACAGTGAAAATTGTTTGTTTTTGGGCTATAAATCCATTTTCGCCTGTTGTATAGACAGCTAGCGGGTCGAAAAGGAAATTTATTTGGATTTAATGGAAGTGATGGGTAAGTTTTTTCCATGCCACTATATTTAGAGGAATAAAACCAAATTAATTTTAATTTTAACTTTAATTTATTTTCTCTATAGCATTTACAATACAGCATGACATTATTTTAAAACTATACTGTTGTATTTAAGTAAATATATATATAGTTTACCTTCGAGGATTGTCTGGAAAAATTCATACCTTTTCCCTTATTTTCAGTTTTATATATTTTTTTCTTCAATATAATATCTTAATATGTTTTGTGCCCATCGCTGATGGCGAATATAATCAAATAACATTCAAAAATCTAAAACCGTTCTGGTCTTTTTTACAATAAACAATTTTTATTTTTTTTTACACTTTGAGCTAATCAATAATAAGTTCCTAAAATCATCAACAATTTTTCTATTCAAAAATAAAATTCCAGAGATCGTGAAATAACTCCCTTGAGAGGAGAGAAGGAACTAAACGTGAAACTGTCTGTTTTCATTTGCTGCTTAAAATAAATATTTAAAAATAAAAATTGTTAATCAAATACCATGAATCAATGAAATTTATTCGCGCCAATTGTTAATCTTGTTTTTATCTATCAAATTGCTCGAGATAAATCTGCTGCTGGTGATGACATTACGAAAATGTGCTGCAGTTTGTTGGATTACCGGAAGGAGATTTTCACGTGTCGGGTTTATTTTACATTTCATGTGGAATGTAATCTGTAGATTATGAAACGAAATCAGGGCATCCTTCCATGAATAGATGAAAGTCCTCACAAAAGTCCATATAAAGCAAAAACCAAAATAATTCCATCATGGGGGCGCTATCATTTCCGTAGGCTATAGGGGTTTTTGCAATTTTAATCCTTGATTCAAAATGAACTGCAGTGATCTGAGTTAATTTAATTGGTTGTATTAATAATAAACAGAAAGTTATTTATTCCTTTAGAACGGGAAGTTGGGTTCATGGTTAGTCCAACGTATTTTAAGCTTATCGTCACATCGTGCACTCTGGTTTTAATTTGGCTTACATCTGAATAAGTAGGAGGTACAGCGTTGTGCGAGATAATAGATAAAATATAAGATAATAGATTATTTATTTTTTTATTTATACAGGCTGATGAAAAATAGTTGGTATGAGACTAAATATTACGTAGCACAATAGTTCAAATAGACGTGGGTGTTAAAACTTTGAGGAGTTCAAAATATATACTTATTTTTAACACGGTTCTAAGCAATACAGTATCCAAATTTTGAAAATTTAAAAGAAACAATAAATAGTTGTAATAATAATTATTCATAACAACCTAAAAATTGTGATATTCAAAAAGAAACTTGGTTGGCTTAGGTTTAAAATTCTTGTCTTCTTATGAGTGAACAAATTTTACTCCAGCCAACTTAAACCAAAAGTAAAATAAATTGTTACTCCCCAGAGATGAGTATACACCTATATATGTAAAATAAAATTATAATGTGAAAATAAAAAGAAATGTTTTTTTTTTTAATTAAACATTTATTTCGTAATTATTATCGCAGAAATTTAAACAGACAATATTGAATTGACATTAGAAACTATGAAGAAATGGAATCGAAACGAAATACTAAGAACGTACGGTATAAGATATAATATACTACTGGGTAGGTAAAAAGTGCGTCAAAAGATGAGATTTCTTCTACTTTTCTTGTTAATAATTGCTTTTGCGTCTTCTTCTCTTCACTTTTTTGCATCAATCAAACGATATCAATTTGAATCATATTCGAAAATACCTCTTCCTTAGCGTTCACTTTAACTATTAAACTATATATAATTTTATTTTGAATAGGTTTGCTTCATTATCATTTTTTTTTAAATACTGGAATATTTCTACATACACGTTTCCCGTATTTTTTTTTAGCTCGGATTGGATTTACCTTCGTGTTGCTGCATTCTGGCCGATGTTTATGATGACTTTAGTTCTATTAGTTCACATCTTACTGTTATTGCATATAATGATAGTTGGTATCTGTAATATACTCTGTTTTACCGATATTAATTTTCATTTATTGTGTATAGTAATAATCTGTTTGTTTCATCCTTAATTTCTAAATTAATGCTGTCCCACTGTTTTTTCTTTGTAAAATAATTAGTTGCCTTGTTCCTCTTCACTTAGAGTCTCTCCCTTTTATCATTAGTTCGAATAAATTGTTCGTGTTGATTTTTGTAAGTGCTCAACACATTTGTTGTTTTTTACATATTTTTTCTTTAATATAATAATGAATATGTATTTATTCATTTCTCGTAAACCACTTGACAATGTGAGCGAATAACGTAAAAGACAATAAGAACAAAATGAAGATTGCATTGTTAAAAATTAATTGATTTGTTTTTTGTTTTTCTATATTTTCCATCGTTAGACATGTGCTCTTAAATTTGAACTTGTAAAAATTCTGTAAATGTGCTTTTGTTGCAGAAAATTTAAATTGTGCAGCTTAAGTAATAAGTTATAGGTACTAGAAAAAGAATAGACCTTGAAGAATACTCGTAGAGTTTTAACTTAAAACAACGGAGGTGCTATTCGAAAACATTCAAAGAAACCTCGAGATTTGTAATCTTAACTGGGCATTAAAATTAGGTGACCTATTATCGATTCATTAAACGAACAACATTCTAACAAAAGTAAATTTATGTAAACTACCACGTAATAAAGTATGCAATAATAATAATTATAATAATAACCCTTCTTTTATACATATACATAAAAAAACTTATTCTAAGTGTAAACTCGCCTGATTCACTTTCATCTCATCCTGTCTCTTCTGCTTATTCAGCTCCTATAGTATATTAATAATAATAATAATAATATTCTTTATCATTACTCTTGTGTTCTTCTATAACAACAAACTCTTTAAAATATGAACTAAGAAATTTATAAGAATTTCCTTTGTTTGCAAAAATTTTTTATAAGAATATTCTTTATATAATTATTTATGTATAATATGATTGCTCTTCTTGTTTTTTTTTGTAATAATTTTAGCAAATGCTTGACGATGCTAAGGGGGGAGGGGGAAAGTCTGCTTGTATATATATATAGTATTTATATATATTTTAATATCACTTTTACGATATATAGAAAAAACTTGGACCCTCTTTAGATTTTCAGTTTTCATTTTTTTTTTGTTCAATATGTTGCTTAATAGCTCCTCGCTAAAGTCACGTGTTTACCAATCCTTGTGGTATTTACAAAAGATATAACAAAAGTAGCTAAGGTTGAAATGGCATGTAACATATTTTGTAAAGTTGCAGGGGTGTTCTATCGCTTTCAAGATACTTAACATGCGGTGAAGCTGTGAAGAGTTAACCGAACAAGGAAAATGTTTCTGCGGTTTCGAAATATTCGAGTTCAGAACACGCAATTACATTTTATGAGTTTGAATGCATTGCGCCGGAGATTCATGTGGTTTATTTCAATAACAGAAAGTGCTAGTTCTTAGTGTAACTCACTAAATTTTATGGTACGCAATATTACCTTAGCTTTCCCAGGTCTAATATTTAAAACAATAATTCTTTTTAGCTACCAAAGCGCATTTTAAAGTAGTAACATCTCCGTATTATGTGGACTTTTTACGGTAAACGAATGAAATACCTGGACAATTTTTTATTTCAGTAATCTCAAAGCTTGCGACTCTTTTTCACAGTCTTTATTGTGGAGGTCGATGTTTTTATTAATACTTTTTAATAAAGTTAAAAATGGTTTATGGGAGGAGTAAACATTTTATTAGGCACATAAATATATGCGTCTTATATGGTCTAATTTATCTTTTAATGTGTTCTGGTTTAAGTTGATTTATGTTGCTTTAGGAGAGGAATCAAGACACATATTTTTAAACCAACTTTACAGAATGTGTTATGAATGCATATGACCTTTTAAGTGCAGAATTCTCCAAATTATTATTGGCAAGCAACTTTGACATTCGAAGCATAATTAAATAAACGTGTTAATGGGCTATTCCACAAAAACTAGAATATCATGCATTTTGTGAAATTTTTATTGACTTTTAATAAAACTGCTACTCTTACTTTTCCTGGGTTTCAATTTAATCCATTGCCATCTTTTACGATACGACATTTTATAAATTGATATGTATACGAATTGCACCGAAACCAAAGCACAATGAGTTGCTTTCTGAATTGTGTTCATACATTTATTTTAATTTAAATCGAATCAGAAAGTAAATAAATTGTGCATGAGTAATATAATTGAAGAAATGGTGACTTATTTTTATTTAAATATATACATTTTAAAGTTTTGATTGCAAAAGCGGATGAGCGGATTTGTAAAAGTAATTTCAAAGGTTTTTAAAATTCATCTCTAGTGCAGTGAGTCATATCTGCAAGATATAGATGTCCACTTTTCAATTTTCAGTTCTTTGTCCAAATAATTTAAGTAAGACGTATTTGCGAATAGGATTAAAATAATTGGCTACTTACCAAATAGTACTTCATGTAATTCATTGCGTTATTGTAATATAAAAAATCTGATAGTTAAAGAAAAGTTTATGTCAATTAAGCAGATTAAAATGATAGTAATCGGTGACAAAGCATGCTTTGGAGTTCAGATACTTTGAATTATTGTGGTTATAATTTGTCTATATTATGAATTGTTATAATAATTTAATTCGAGCACAAAATATGTTAATGAAACAAGTAAAATACGATAAAACACCTTTGCAAGATAAACGTTACACGATGCTTTTAAATTCGGGTTCTGTCTTGGAGGCTGGAACATGTTACTTTTATTTTTCTTTATCTATGCGTTGCTCTAAATAACAAATGAAATAAAATTCGAAAAATATAATAAATTAAAGCCTTTTGTTTCGGCTCGGCATGATAATTGTAGGCTTATTTTCTATTGTCACAAAAATTTTGAGCTTATAGTCGCGAAAAATGCGCGATAGGAACATTAACCCGGATTCCAGCAGCATTGATTTGCATTTGTTTTTTTTTTCTTTTTTTATTTTCTTGTTAAATATTTTTGGTTTATTAAAATTCAACAAACAATGGTAATAAGAAAACACATGCCTAACATTTTTCTAGTATAGTGGTTCGCTTGTCCGTCACATTTTAATAAAATAGGATGTCTGAATGCCACCTATACTTTTAACAACATGAAAACTGAAAATGAACTTATAAAAATCAGTTAACCCTCTCCCGCTCCCCCCTTACGCCTTTGATTGTTTGTATCTTACCCCGATATGTGGAGTTTTTGAAACTCGTTTCAATGATCCCATGTTTTATACAAAAGCGCTTGTTAGTTGGAATAAGAAAAACATTGTAAAAAAAATGAAGAAATACAACATAGTCGTCTCTATGCACTTTTATAATACCATTTTGCTTTCACCTAATATGTTTCAATTGATATGGGGCAGTTTCGGTTTGGGGTAAAACGCATGCACTTCCTCTGCAGACGGTCTCCAGAGCGCGTGTTTCTTTCTTTAATAACTACAAGCAGAAGCTTCTAACGAATTGCCAAGATCGAACCGAATGAGTCAGAATGGGTTTGTTGCTAAGGTGTCTTGTAGCTTGTTGCTGGTCTCTCCTCTACTTAGTTGTGTACGTCAATACCAAGATACACTCTGATCTTGTCTCGATGGGATAATTAACGTGTTTTTTGTAACCATCTATCCGCCTACGTCTACTGGTTAGCTTTAAAATCGGTCAAAAACTCTTTATTTGTCCTTCTCCTTCAAAATTTGCGACTCAAGCTTAGGCTTCATTTACTTAATGTCTGCTTTGTGTCTAACTTAAACTTTGTCCTTGTCTCAGCGTAAAACTAAATTGTCTTCTTACATTAGGCGTTATCTTTATTATTAATAGTAGTAATTAATAATAATTGCTGAATGTCTGTGCGATTGTATCACTTAAATATTTGACTTCGAGAAGCTCACGCGTAAATGATTCGACTCGGACAGCTGGTGGTTGTGCATTTTAATTAGCGCCAGGACGGCCTCCTCCACTGACGCGAGCTGAAGCAGAGCCATTTTGCGGTCCCTCCTGATCCGGAAATAATTTTTTAAAATTTATGTATATTTTTAACAAAATTTTAGATAATGCTTACGGAAAAAATTTGAATGCTTTTACTTCGAAGTCATTTTTCGTGAAGGCTTCTTTGATATCTTCTTCTGTACACGATGAGCTATAAAGAGATGAAATAAATTTATTTTATTAAATATGGACAGCCCGACATTTTCAAAATATAACACGTTTTTTAAAAGAATTGTTTTAGTCTTAATTAGAGCTTTTAATACGAATCTGAAAATTAAAAGTTTTCATCGCATAGGGTTTTTAAGACAAGAGCTAAAATGTTATGTACAATTAAATAATCTCATAGAAGAAATTTTCATTAGATTTCATTATTTTCATTTTGCACTCCTGAAAAATTGGCAATAATCTTGGGGAGTAATCAATATATTTAATTTCAAGGAGGCTTCCCATACATTTATACACTAAAAAACGGGGTTTTGATTTGACTTATTAGATTTAGAGGAATGGAATTATCTGGATTAAAAGAGCATTAACAAATTTTTTTATAAATATTTAAAAAAACGCCACGAATAAAATGCATTTATTTCTACATGGTATAATGTCTCATAATAACACATTCAATATAAAGTATTGTAGATTCTCGGCAAATTTAACTTCAAAATCATTTAAACTCAAAACTGATTCTCTTTCTCAATTGTTCATTCATTAAATGCGAAAATTTTATTTATATTTCTTCCGCCCTTAAGGAAAAATAAATTAAATCGTCGATGCTTCGTAACAAATAAAACCTCCCGAAGTAATGAAAGTTACTTTTTTATGAGAACGGAAAATTTACCCACAAAACGCTTCCTTAGGCATCGCAATAAAAATTAAATAATTTCAGCATTATTAATTTACATAGGCGGGCGACTTGAGGAAGACTCCTTCTTGCTAATAGGTAGCATATTTTCCTAGAACAATTGAAATGCGGCAGCATACTTTTATGCTTTGATAGGTATTTTCTAGGCATTTCACCGCACCCGAGGCTGTTGTTTCCAAGCTCATACATAGGGGAATTGAGTAAAAGATAAAAGTTCTTTGGATTATATTAATGCTTTTTTTCTTACATTCCTTTGATTAAATTTCTAAGATTGCGAAAATTAATTGTTTGTTCGAAAAATCGCGAAAAATGTCAGAATGTTCAGTAGACGTTATTGCCTTGATTGTTCGCTTTGATCTTTTTAAAATGTTTACTCTTGTATCTAGCAGCTAAATATCTTACTTAGCCTATAGTAAACAACTGTGGTAGGTATATAAAAATAGAATTTTAAAAATTTCCATGAATAGTAATAAATTTTACTAGTCAAATGTAATGAAGGAATTTTTTGAGAGAAAGATATTTATTATAATAGTGAATCTTCCTTTCAGACTAAATTTTTGAGAGTTGATTAGGGATTTTGCCAGTTTATAAAAATATAAAAAATTTTAATTGTTTATTATTTCTAGGTAAAAATAAACTGTTCGTTGCTCATGCCTAAATTAAAAATAACTTTTCTTTCTCAATTCAAGCAATGAAATCGGTAGTCATATAAATAGTAAAATAATGTATTTGAGAAGTCCATTGTATTTGTTGGTTGTTTTTAAAATTTGGCAATTAAACAAGCGTTGAATTGTGAATCGTGAACTTGCAGGCGTCCGATAAAGCAATTATTGCTCTTAATAAACCGCGTTTATTAATTTATGTTCGAACTCATCCCGAGTAGTTATGACTCATTAAATAGAAAGGTTTGTCTGGAAGGTTATTAATCGGGCGATATCAATTAATAAACGCGCACGGTGGTTTTTCGTAGACACTACGACGAACGCCCACTGCGATATTAAATAGCACCTCATCATAGAAATTTCTAACGACCAAATAACTCACAACAATGGAATCTTCCACCCGGAGCGCCGTGCACCAGGAGTCATTTATGATTTCCAGGAACCCTAATGGTTTTCACTTTTCTTGCACCCTGTATAAGGAGCGAGGCAAGAAAATTTCCGTAGCTTTTCCCCGCTGTTTTAGACAAAATTAATTGTATTTTGTGCGCTTTTGAGACGCCACCTTGGGAGCATTTTTGAAATGCTCCCAGCAGAAATAGAAACTCCGGACTCCCACTGTTTTTGTGTTGGGGTTTGGGGGGATTGCGAAAACTTTTAAGGACATTTTCAATTTCTGCTCCAGTTGCGCTGGTTCTTTTCGCAAACTTCCACAATATGGGCGTTAAGTGTGATCGAAAATTTCGACAGGGACACAGTGGGACTTATACCGATGCAACTTCGAACAGTTTTCAAACAACGTGAATTGGACCCATTTGGGTTCCGGAAACTTGACGGAGGGCAATCGACCGAATTCCTTTAGTGATTTAAGTGGCGATGCCTGAGTTTAAACAAACGACCTCGTCATTATCTTAATCGGATCAGGTCCATTCTGGCGGTTCGGATGCACTTTGCTCGAATGCTCTGAAATTAGCGAGATGATCCTACTTACGGAATGTTACTTAAATGCAGTGTTGCCGATGGTGGGTAGATGTTCTGGTAGTTCTTGCTGCCAGGCTTCTTGAATCGGTGCAGGGGGTTTTGAGAGTAGTCACGGGTCAGGCCGGCGTCCGGTTGTCCCTCCTTCGGCAGCTGAACCGCCTGGTGTTTGCTCGCCATAACGCGTATCGATTTACCCCACAAGCGTAATTTATCCAGGTGATTCATAGCTGTTGGGAACAAGAGGGAAAAACTTAATGTAAATATAGATAAATTTATCACTCTATTTGCAAGCACGTCAGGTGTGCTGCTGCTCTGTGGCCCTTTTCCACCTCGAGCAGCCCTCGCACAGTAGAAGTAGAAGTTTATGCATGCTAAGTTTACTGGTGACTGGACGAAACGTTGAAATTCAGCACTGCAAAATGTAAATAATTCAGCATCCTCCGCCCGGAGAAGGAAGGTCTTGCGAAGGGTCTGCATTTCAGTTGTCAAGGAGCAAGATAAATTCGCATTGATCCAGGATTGTTCCTGACTGCAGCGCAAAGGAGGAAGAGTCGAGCAACTACAAAAAATGCATAGGTCTTAGGGAGCGATTTTCTAGCTGCTACAGTTGGCATTTATATTTTCAGTTGCCTCCAGTTTAATTCATTGTTTATTTAATACGATTCTAAATTTTGTGACTGGTAAAATCAGATATCCTACTAGAAACATACAACCGAATTTGATAGAATGGTTTCTAAAGCAGATGTAGTACCTAATTGAACATTTAACGTCGTTTTAATTGATCTATAATTTGTAAGTGAGTCTACTAAGTTCGTGCCTATTTTCGTGTTTTTCAATTTTGGAGTCATTCACTTTCATTTCATATAATATTCATTAAGTGTAATTCGGAAGTGACTTATTAACAATAATTTCTTCTACTGACGGGTAAAATTTTCCCTCAAAATATTCACCCTATTTGCCGGAAAAGGAAAGGAAATATTACCAAGAAACCTGGTCGAATGATTTAAATTACTCAAGATATAATTAATTTATTCATAGTAGAATTCATTTAAATTGCGCACAGAGACCATATATGTCACGTAAAATTCAATTCAAGCAAACACAAATCCTTTTTCCTCCTTCGTTTTTTCCGCGAAATCGTACGAGCCAAAAATTGAAATATGAATAAATAACGTCGAAAAGGGCTGTAGAGTGATTCTAAGGCTCCCTAGGAAAATGGGGTTGCTTTGGGGTGGCACGAAGGTTCGACTTCTACCAAAATCACAAAAATTCTTCTACTTAAAATTGTATGTAATGAAATTTGTTTATTTAAAAATTTTGAAAGACCGTCGTAATATTTTTCGCTCTGCATTAAAAAAGAAAAACGTCCGCCAAGTCCTACAGCCCGAAAGTATCAGTTTCGTTTCTTGGGCTCCAACTTCGGCAGGGAGCGTGAATTAATTTTCCAATGATATTGTAGGAGTTTTCCAACACTCCCTTCTCGCGCAACCGCTCCCCGGCCGTAGAAACTTGCGTGCATTGAATTATTATTTTAATGGAGTTTATCTTCCCTCATGGAGTGTTTCGCTGTTTATCTTTGCTGCAATCGGATCAACTATATTTGCATAAAATTTTTCAGAGTGGAGCTCGATTTAACGAAAGCTAATAGAATTTTAAAGGGAAATTTTACATAAAATAAATATAGGGAAAAGGGTTCCCCAGATATAAAAAAAGCCACTTCTCTTTCCCATTGCACGAAACCAGGCATATTCCCATGTTTGGCTTTTGCTTTTTGAAAAACAAAAAATAAATTATTGCAAAATGCTCTCAATGTCTTAATTTCATTGCAAAAGAGGTAAATATAAATGCATTGCGCTTTTAATATCATTCCACTTTTCGAGTTAAATTACATGTGCACACTTGAGTTATTTCGTTTAATTACGTTCCGATTGATGATCATTTAGGAGGTAAACTTTTATGATGGCTTGTAAAGTACGATATGCAGTATGAGTACCATTTCCATGCATTTGCTTTTCTTCAACTACAAAATTTTGAATTATATTGCAGTATGATAGAACTGCATCACTGTTTATAGTAAAATATTTTAGTAATTATCATCAATAGAGAATGCTAACTACAGGTAGAATATTGTTTTTAATTATCTGCCCCGTTCAAACAGCGCTTATATCAACATTTCTACAATTTCTGTTAATATATTAAACTCACACTTTACATATTGATAGCAGTTTCAAACAGCAATTCCTAAAACCATTTTATACATACATATGTATGTTATAACAATTGAAAAAATATATTTTTTTATTTAAAGTTATATGGGTACCTTAAATATCCTTTGAGTTATTCAATCTATATAAACTAAAATCTGGATCTGCTTACTAACCAATTTAAACTATAACTAATTTTTACCTTTACGCTTATTAAAAAAGTTGTTGCGTATTACTCCACTAAAAGAGAATTACTCAACTCAATTATGGTTAGAAAAGCGATAGCAATTGTCCCAAGATAAAATAAAAGGTTATTAAATTACTATAGCTAATAAGATTACTATAACAATTTCATTGTTTTTGTTTTTTATATGATTATTTAGTATGAAAGTTAAACCGATATTACTTGTTATAATTTTTTTTAAGAACATCTTTTTGAATTGTGGACATTTTAAGATTATTTTCAGAGTATTTTGAGTAAAGGGATTCCTTTTGTTTTAAAAAAAATTAATTTACTATTATAATTATTGGAATTAAAGTTATCTTTATTTATGAACAATTCCTCTATACGATAACGGAGTGATGTTGAATCTTAGCCTAAAAATCATAACAAAACAAATAACAAAATTAAAAATAACTCAAGGCAAGACTTTAAGAATTAGATCCATATATGTTATGTACCTTTATAATGTTTGCTTGCAAAATAATGCTCTTCGTAAAACAAATTACCCCCTTAAATATAAAGTACCTTTCAACTCATGGGTCCAAGAAGTATGAAAAATAACAAATTCCACATTCGTAGCCACAGTCAAAATGGAAGGAACAGAATTTAATTTCTTCAATTTAAGAAAAATTGGGAAAGAGTTGCTCCTCATCCGGCTTTAGAAATTGAATAAGTCGCAAGGAGCACGAGATAAGGGCGAAGAACAACTAGCACTCGAGGATATTCGCGGAGGAGCAGCAAGACAACACTCCCTGCAGAGAAGGAGATTTTCAAATATGAACGTATCCCTTTGTGTTTAGCATAAGCCAGCAAAATACCACTTTAATGAAATTTTATGCTTTTCGAATTGTTTCACCCATGATAGAATAAAGTTTACCCCACACCGGAAAATAGCAAATCTCAAAGTAGGCCTAGCTCTGAGACGAACATTTTCGTTCCATTCAGGCAGAGGCGGCGCGGCGTCTCCGTTTTACAAGCACTTGTTGCTTTCGTGAGGTGCCCCCGTCCGCCACCGGAGCACCCTCAGCTCCAGGGACATGCCTTTGAGGTATAAAGAGACTCCCGGAAAAGATTCGATGATTGATTACCTCTCAAGGTATTTGTTGGTGCTTTAAATAGGATCAGGAGCTGCGATACCCGCCCTCAAATTACCCTTTATTCTGCTCAAGTTCACTTCAGAACTAATGATAGTATCTCCAGCATCAAAGGATCATTTTCGAAATAAATTAATGCAAGGAGATGCGTTTGTCTCTCCGTTTAGATATGAAGGGTACCGAGACAATTGTGGCTCCGGCTATCTCCATCGTTTTCACAAATTAAACTAAGAATGCCATTTTCTTGTGTCTGTTGAAAGCTTATTAAAGAAACTACAATATTTTAAATATGTACATTATTTTCCCCTAGTAATTCAGCGACAAATACAGCCGGAGTTATTAAAGAATGCAGATTACATATTTTGATTTTAATTTAGAATGTATTTCTCATTCTTTCGTTCTCTTTAAGAAGTATGACAAAATTAACAAATTCCCATTTCTCGAGGAAAATACTTTTCCTTCTGCAAAAATATGCATTTCTTGGATTGCATTAATTGAGGTTTTTATAAATTCACTTGTATTCATTTGAAGTTAAACATTTATTTGTATTCCATCTTATTATTGAGGAAGAATGGAGACTTTCGGTCAAATTGTCGCAGCCACCTAATTTGTGGATATAGTTCAACCATTTTACAATTGAAACTTTATTAATAATTTAATATACTTTACTTTTTCTTGATGGAAGCTGATAATTTTTATTTTTAGAAAAAAACAAGTAGTCTCACAATGAATAGTTTACTTACCTAAATAGGCTTGCTGAGGTTCGGCCATTTGTATAAGGGCTGAATCTTTTTTATTGTACAATATTTTCACACGTTGCACATCACCGTACACTCCTGAAGAAACATAAACAAGAAATAATTCACATAAATTAATAATAGAAAAAATTAAATCAGCATTTAGATGAAGAGACATTTCATTTCCATTTCATGTACATAAAATGTAATAAAACAATTTTGTGCCATATATGAAAAATTGTAATAAAAAGTTAACACACGAATTGAATTAAACGTATCTTAAAGGTTTGTGTTGACATTTTTATTTAAAAAATGGAACTTTAACAACATGAAAAAGCTAATTTTAAGGAAATTACGAATATTTGCATGCTTAATTACTTTCAAGTATTTTATTCATGCCCTTTTTACTTTATATTATTCTCTTTGAAGTGATTCATTGGATTCCTTCTCCAAAATCGGTTGAAAATTGAAAATAACTTAATTTCACAATGTCAGCTAAGTACAACGTAGTATATGCGTAGTTTGAAAAATAAAATAGTTACATTTTAGTGTCTTTTAGGGGATAGTTTTGATGATGATCAATAAACAAATAATTTTGAGTAAGATTGTCTCAATAGCTTAGACGTAGAGTATAAACAATTTTAATGCAATTTTTGATTGATCATAATAGTTTGTCAAAAAAAACACCGCTTTGATGAAATTATTGTATGAAACTGGAGAAAAGTGTGCTTCATAGTTTATACTCTAACATACATTAATTATATAGTAGTCTTGAAATTTGTCAGTAGAACAAAAAGCATAGTTACATTTGAATAAAACGAATTGTAGTTAATTGTAATTACATCTTCGCTGCTCGTTTTCGAGAGACGAATTTAATTACAACTGTTAAGCCCAGAAGAGTGCATTTAGTCATCTCATTAAAACTCTTTTATTTTAGATATTACACTTAAATCGTTTTACTGCACTTACGAAACAAAATTCGAGCTTTTCTAAAAGGCCTCAAAAGGCATTTATTCTTGAAGTTATACTTGAATTTCCAACATCTTGGAGTACAAAATCAAGATATGTTCAAGCGATTCTTTCGATGAGGAAACCTTAGCCGTTCTTGATGATGGCCTGTGGTCCAAAGAAAACCGAAACCGAATGTTTTCAATACAAGTCTTTTCTAAATTTCCTCTATATTGTATAGATGACAATACCATAAAACCGATACCTCCAATCCAATACATTCAGAATACGACAGTCTAGCTCATATTTCAAATCGGTGCAATAGCCATATCATCTAGAATTCGTCAATAAAATATTCTTGTCGTGAAGGCTACTTTTAACACTCAACGCTTATGTGGTTGGTATCAAAACAAAACAAAATTTAAGTAAGTAGCTTTGAACGTTTTCATTGTTCATAAGTGTATGTGTATGTGATTTAAAGAAATATTTGCGATGAGTATATGAAGCACAATGCAAATTGCTTCGTGTATAATTAAATATTTTGAGTAAAGTTGACTTATCAAATTGTCTGGAAAGCCCTTTTACCTTGGGAAAATGCCTCAAAGCAATTTTCCGTATTTGGTCTGAAGGTATCCTCAGGGAAAGGAATAGGTACCATCAGGAAACATGCAGAGCTAGCATTAGCATCATCGGTTCGAAAATTGTCGTTTGGTCAATGTTTCGGAAAGCTGCCTCACCTGAGGGCATGTAGGCCGGCTGATTCTGAAACATACGGCTCTGGCAGACGGAAGGGCAAAAGCTATTGAGCTTTACAAAATCATAAATATTTATTAGTTTCCGATCGTAAAAAGTTAATATCAATAACTATGCTATATGTGCATCAGTCTCATTCACCGGCCGGCGCTCCTTCTATCGGCACGGTACGGCACGGCACGGGGCACGTCTTGGCGCACACCGAACACCGGCGAAATGCTCCTTATCCACCAAATCCAAGTAGAATTGGGCCATAACCTCGAAGGTGTGGACCTGTGCGATTAGTTATATACGTGGATTATGTATGTATATCGCATAACAATTCAGAATTCGCAGTCAATTTGATATTTACATACTCAGCATGTTAGATTTACATGATGGCTCCTCGGGGACCACTTCGAATCGATATTGCCATATACAATCTGGATATAATCTTAAGGCGGTTCATCCAGCGCTTCTTTGTGCACTGGCGGAGCTTCTTGAGGCGCGCAGCCGGCCCCCTTCGCCCCTGCTGCTACTTTCGCTATTTCTAGGTTTATTGGGCTCTTATTCAAATGAATTATTGATCATAAATACTTTCATGCAACCCAGTAATGGCAAGTTTTACAATATTCGAATTGGCGCCGTTTTCTTCAATTTCTCTTCTTTAGCACACTTTCTTTACTGTTATTGCTTCGTCCTGCGCGCAACTTCATCTAGCCGCGTCGGTAATTGGTCATAAATATTATAATTAGTCCAAAATTTATTTATTCTACTCTCAAACCTTATTTCGGAATGGAAGTGCTTCGTTAGGGCTGCATAAATACTTGAAAGCTTTACTGTACGAAGATTCTTTTTAATAACTATATTGACGTTAAACTATAAAATACCATAACTTTTTATATGAAAGACCTTTAGGAATTTTTGTTATAGCTGTTCCTAAAAAATGAAAAGAGTAGGTACATTATTCGAAACAAATTTATATGTATGTACATTGTACAAATTTTTTTTTAGTTAGTAGTCTCTCAGAATGCAATATTCATTATTGTCCAAATAACTAGAAGAGCTCTGACAAAACCAAAATTTAAATATTGATATTTGCCATATCTATGTAATTATAATTAATTTGCTTTGTATGAAAAAAATTTGAAAATTCACAATAAAATCGTTCAAAACAAATTTTTAAAGAAATTACGCTTCTTGAAGAAGCTAAAGGGGTTTTGGCTTACTGATTAATTGAAAAGTCATTGGATTCAGTAAGTTTTCGTATCTAATATTCTTAAAAATGTTTTCCGCATTTTAGGAATAATCACGGTTTTTTTGAGTGTCATGCTCCAAACTTAATAGAATAATTAAATGCGAATTTCAATTATAAAACAGCGTAACATAATATAATACATATGTATATTTAAGTAAATATTTTTGAAAAATTTAATGGTTTGAGTTTTATGTTCAGCATTTAAAGAGCTTACTTAGAGTTAATAAACTGTTAAATATATAGGTACTTAATAGTATTTATAAAACTCTTTTCATATTAACATTTTTTATTTTTAATAACAAAGATAGTTAGTTTTTCAGTTATGTTTTATTATTTAATTTGAGATTTACATCTATTTTTCGAATTTTATTCTGTTTGAAGTTATGTATTTGCAGTGCCATCATTTTTTCATGCTTATTCAGTTGAAAGAAAGTCTTAAATATGTACTTGGCGATATGCATAAATATTTAATAAATAAAAGGAAGTTTATTGATTGGTATTTTTTAAATTGCATTTAAAAAGTTTTAAAGCACAAAAATATAAAAATGGATTTATTTCTTATCTACTAATATAACTTATGAATAAGAATGGAATATATTTAGTGACCTCATAACTTCATATTTCTGTTATGTGAAGTACTCAATCAAAAGAGTTGCCAACAATAAAACGGAAGTGAGATAAATAAAATATTACTAAAAACATTCCCAAATGCAGCGTACACCAGAAATATATTTTTAAAAACATCAACAGCAGCCGGTGATAGCGCGTAAATAGTGAAACAAAAACGTCCCTAGGAATGCACATGCGAAAGCCATAAACACACGCGGATACAGATATTATATAAATTCAAACATTTTATGATTCTTTGTTATTTTCGCTGATTGAATTTGTGGTACTAACAAATAATAACGAAATTTCGACGAACACACAAACAGAGGAGATATGTACACGCAGATGATAAAGGTCGAATGTACAAAAAAAAAATATTTGCAACTATTTTGCTTCGATAGAGGCAGATTTGAAGGTTTTATCTGAAGCAAAATAGAGGCGGAGGTTTATTGATTGAATGATGACACTCACGAAAAATTGTTAAGTTATGAGATGGCAAACATAATGAAATGATAAAAATAATAAACAAACGTTTGAAGGCGAAACAAGATTGACGAGTAGGATTCAGTTAATTGAGTATAGTAGTTATGTAAAATATAAAATGTTTAAAATATTAAATTCAATAAATAGTAATAAAATGTGCAGACGTACCAAAGAGGGTAAATAGAGCATCAGGCGTGACCATCTACAGAAAAGAGAAAAAGAAAGTCAGTTAGCAGAGTTTATGTCTTTCGTCGCTTATAAAATATTAAAACCGAGAAAACTGTCAAAATAAACAACTGGGAAACTAAGGTTCTTTGCAGGAACATATCTCGTGTAAAATAATCTACATAACATAACATATGTATGTAGTTGCGCGTGAAACAGGATAATCTTTTGGGATGGATTTTTGCTTTTTGTTTTAATGTGTGTCCCCTTTTTCCTGGTTTGTTTTATGCCAAAATTGTATTTTAGGGATTGAGAGGATTTTGAGGTTTTATACTGTCAAATGGGATATATATATATATATATATTTTTTTTTGCTGTTGAAACATTCGGAAAGGACGTAAAGTACATCCCATCCAGCCGAAACAAATCATTAGAATATGCTTTAGCCGAGCTTATGATCACGCGTGTGAGCCTTTCTACTTTTATTTTAGTCTAATACTTTAGTATCCAGGTATGTTTAAATATTCTACAAATATTGGCAGTCATTGATTTTGTTCTGTTTGGACATGGTTGTACTTATAACAAACATATATTAAAAATAAAGCCAACCATAATAAAAAAAAAGTGACCTACTTATTTTATTAGATTGCGGACATTGAGATTGCTGGATATAATTCTTTAGGTTTAAAACTTTATTATTCTGAAAGCAAATTTCCACCACTGGCACAATTCAAATTACTTCCGAACTTTTCAGTGGAATCGTGCAACCGATGTATTCACAATATTACAAATTAAAACAGAAAAACGAATGCTTCGTGCCCTCGTCTAAATTGTCGCTTTAATTTTTTTGAAATAAATCTACCCTACAAAACCCGGAGAGAAGGAGCGATTTAATTTAGTAGTGGTAAAACCATTCGGCAACAAAATTGCTGGGAGCTTCTCCCTTTTAATTGGTCTTCCTTTTTATCCTTTAAGTGCATCTCCTGAATAGGAGGGATTTTTCATGGAAGTTTTTGAGGAGCATTTAACTCTTTCGCCCGCCATTGTGTTCGGCAGCAATTAGCACATTAGTTCAAATTGTATTGTCGGGACTTATTCGTTTCATTATCGTTATGCCATTCGCGGCATCTTTTAGGCAATTAATCAAAGAATTCTTTGTTCGTGACCCACTGAATTCAGTTGCAATGTAACTGAAATTTTTGTAACAATGTGTCGACTTCGCTCACAGATTGATACTAGATCACAGTCTTTTGTCCGCCTTGATTATCCTACCACGACTAGACTGAATTTGTTTTATCGATTCCTTGGTGACGAAGGTAAATTGATAATCGTATATCGAAATTCGTTTTCTAGGCATTTAAAAATCTTTTTTTCTTATTAAATCGGGTTTTGTACCTTATCTTATCTTCTTTAGTTCCATCAAACCAGAAGAGTAGGTAATTATGGTATTTCATTTTCATAAAACTCTAAATGTTCAATCTCACATTTATCATTTAAAAGGATAATAATTGCTCATACTATTTGCCGATTTTGATATAAATCAAGGACTCAAAGACCTATAAGAAAAACTATAAATTGCAGATTTTAGCACTCTATTATTGATATTCTTAATTTTTTTCGACGATGTAGTTAAGAAATGAGAAAATTTAAAAACTTAAGTTATTTTATTGTTTAAGGAGCACTCGGTTTTTTACATGGTGAAAATAGATAGAAAAGTTTAATTTTTATGAGAGCCCCGCAAGATAAATTAACCTACTATATAATACTTAAATTGGATTTATGTATATAAATTGAAGCTTTCACCAACAACGACTATATTACAAGTGCTAGAGTTTTCCCATTTAAAAAACAAAAATAACACATTTTTCCGCTCTCTGATATAAATGTTAAATAAAATCAATTAAAATTACTCATGGTCAATTGCTACTTGTCGTTTGCCATATGTATTTATATGCAAACATTAAAAGGGGGATTCAAATTTCACACAGGACCATGTAGCGTGATATTGTAGTTGAAGTAAAGAATAATATTTTTATTTTTCCCAAAAACCAGCCTTTTTTATGCTCATTAGCAATCAATTATCATATGATAAACTAATTTAGTAACGAAAACATTTAAAAGTGTTTATTTGTTATTCGTTAGCCTTTGTTGTTCTTTTGTATATATTACAAGGTGAAACAAATTGCTTTTGTTACCACGAAAGGCTTTTATTTATATTATTTAAAGGTAATTTTGATGGGAATAAGTAAAACAGAAAATCATTCAACTCATTTTCAGAACACGACGAAATTAAAATTTTCTTGGGTATTATTATTTTAATATTATTATTATATACCTTCCAAATGTTGTGTAGAGTTTATCCTCATGTATGTAACATCTTATAGATTCTAGTTAATTTATAAAAACTCAAACAACATATGTATACAATAAATCGTTTTACATATTAATATTATTATAAATCAAATGACTGCCAATATTGTTGAAATTGTAACACTAATCGACTGAATGCTTTTAGCAGAAGAATCTAACTAAGCTATTATAAATACAAAGAAGTTGATAAACTTTAATTAAATCTGATGAAATTGATCACTGAACTACCTAAAGATTCTATTTTGGTGTATGAAACGAAAAAGATAAAATTTTAAAGGAAGATATAAAAAAACACACAAAAGTAACGAAAAAAGAAATGAATTTAGTTCAAAATAAGCTTAGGGAAAATTCTTTTAACAAAAGTCTTTTTAGCTTCGAACGCGGGAACCTATTCGAACTCCCCTTGAAAGAATAAATGTTTTTTATTTTTGGGAGGTACTTCGAATAGCTTCCTTGATTATGGTATTAATAAAGCGCTTGTTATTTTTTGTTTATTTTATTTTGATTGAACAGGTAGGAAAACAGTCGAATTAAGTGGTTTTTACTTACGTCTTCATTAAGGTTTGATACGAGCAAAACATTCGAGAAGCCGCGTAACGCCGGAGTGGCCGAACTTAGAGCACCAGTGTTTGCTAGAGCGAATGCACCTAAACTGGGGATTCCGCTGCTGTAGCCCCCCGTGAGGGGTGTTCCAATTCCCAAGGCAAAAGGAGGCAGCACTCCAGGAGCACCTAAGCCGTTCACTGTGGGGCGAATTAAATCAGTTTAAGTACTTTTGATTAAAAATTATGCGTGCTATTTTATTTTAAAAACAATATTTAATTAGTATAAAGCAAAAACAAAATTAACTATGTTAGAAAATTATTATGAATCCCACGACTACTTTGATTTGTTAGGTACTTGTGCAGATAAACAAGAACAACCTAATTTTCTGAGAAAGTGATAAAGCCTATTCCAGAATCCGTGGTAGGAACTCAAACAATTGTAGAATTACAAATCTCGAAATATACAATAAAATCGACACATGTACTACGGATCTTGGAGTAGGCCCAAAATATTATTGAAAAGGTCTGTGGCAAATTCGATATACCCAATTAAAAATTATTATCACGAATTTAAGATAACACGATTATATAAATAATTTTTTTTAGAATATAATAAAATGTTAAATTTTTCTATCTTACATGTGTGTGTCCACTGCACTGTGAAATAGAAAAAGAGACCTTGACTAATTTATGTTTATCTAAATATTTGAGAGCGGCATCAAGAAAAATGGGCAAATACCTATGTATGTTTTATTTAATATCAAAAGTGTATGAATTCCACCACTTTTTGTATTTAAATTCATCGACAGATATACCACTCAAAAGGAAAAAAAGCAACATAAACAGGTTTTTAAAAAAATATTATTATCTGATTTTAACTAAACTCCTGAATTAGAGTTACATCCATCTTAAGACCTCAAAAATTGTATTTTATTAACGGTGGCTGTCATAAGAACATTTTAACAATAAAATGAAAATGTCGTAAACCTTTAGATAGTCGCGCGAGTTTCTTCGTATTTTGTAGGTACTTTAATAAACACTCACTACTCTCAACGGTGTTCTTTTATGGTCCCACAAATTTTATTAATCGCTACTCTAAGAAGACTCAATTTCTTTGGATTATCACCAAAAGAAGTTTTGTGGATTACATATATTATTATTATATGTATATTCTATAGAATCTTGTTGCTTGGCTATTTGAGGCAAATTCTATAAAAATCAGATAAGAATTCGTAAAATTGGTTTACTTATCAATAGTAGGCGCTCGTAAGGTCGTGATAAACTTCAATATTTTAAATGGGCTTCTTCTCAAAACAACTTTTAGACAAGCGCCTAAAAATATAATGAATCTGATTGAAATTTTAACGCTAGGTTAAACAATTTTGGGTATACTTTTCGACCTTACGCAACTAAAAGTTTTATTATATTTTCGCGCAATTTACTAAAGGTTAACTTAAATCTGAAAATTTTATCGTGCCACAGACCTAAAGTTAATCAAATTTTCATTTTTGATATTTCGATGAATGGAGCTTTGCTGATTTTGAAGCTAATTATAAAAGAAGTAAAGAGGAATGATACAAAATCGAATATGATATTACAATAGCTAAAAAAGCAACCAAAGCGCCTGAGGAGTCTCAGAGCAAAACATTCGGTATCGCACACTGTTCTTGCCGCGGCTTAACACAAAGGTAAAAGAGTTATGATTAGTCAAACAGTTCACTTGATTAGTGCCGCCAAAAACAAAGAGAAATGAAACTGAAAATGAAGTTACCTAATTTATCACCTGTAAGTGCTGGCCGCTGCCGCGCTGCAATAAGCAGCAGGTCGTTTGTGTTAACGAGTCCACCGGCCCCCGGGATGACATCAGCGCCGGGCTCCCCTGGGGGCAGCGATGGATTTGTAAAATCTCGCGATTTGTCATTGTTGTACTTAACATTTAAAGCGGTTAATTTACTATTATCGATTCGCAGTGTACAGCAGCCGCTGTAGATGTTCTGCCCGTCGAGTATGCGTTTCGCCTGCTGCGCTGTCTGGGCGTCCGAATATTGGATAAGGGCCTGGAAAGGAACCAAATTCTCATCGATCGTTCGCTGGCAAGCCGCCTCCGCCAACACTTACTTGGAATGAATTATTTTTTGTAAACGTTACTATTTTTAGAACTTTTCCGCATCGTTCAAAAATTTGATGCAATATATCCAACGAGACAGGATACAAAAGTGACTCTACGATAACCCTGAGTACGGTGTTTGGACCTCCTTGGGCACTCTGAACACTCTGTGATGTAGGATCTGTAGTTCCGGAGACCGGTAGTGGCGATCCCGCTGCTGGTGACTGTATTTGAAAGTCTGTTTGATTTTGAAGAGCTGCTGATGCGTTCTGTAAAGGAAATTCAAAATTATCGCCGGATTTTTCAACAACTACTTCTTAGATGTTTCAAATTGTTGAACTACGTAATATAAGTTTGCCTCAACTGTTTAACTAATATATTGGTGTTTGTCTAGCTGGCTTAGCTTAGTTGTTATTTCCATTTATTTTAAATCTTTCTCAAAAAAAGTAGTGAAGTAGTCGCATCTAAAGGTCTTCAAAAAGATTAAGGTAATAAAAATACCTTTAGATATTTAAATTCCTTTCTAGAATAGTTTTCTTCTGTAATAACAAACATGAAAATGCACAATAACAAAGAAAACAAAAGTCCAAGGATAATTGCACTTGAATTTGGAGTTTGGAGTTCATTTGGTAAATGAAACCGAAAAATCCCTTGATATAGTATACTACTAAAAAGCTAACTATTTTATACCATCCAAAATTAGAAGACATATTGCATAATTTGCGAATTATAAAATAAAGTATATGTACTTTGCATAATAGTTATTTATTTTGCAACTTTACCATGCTTTCTTCATTTTTTTATAGACTAATCTGTACGATTTTTCGGCGGAAATCTTCATTGATTTTTGTCCACAGAAGAATTTCATTTAAGTACAATGGATTCAGGTTTTCTTTCATTACTTTTATATGTTTTATAATACACAAACAGCATATGAGAACTGCCTGTGTAAAAGGCTTAACGAAAATAACGAAAAAAAAATAATCCCTCAAAAATATAAAATTTTACTGTGAATTCATTCATCGAATTTCCATTACCTCCTCAGCTGACCTCGAAGAGGAAAACGTATTGTAACTGCCAGGGAATAAATAAACAGGACTGTTAAATGCATTCATATCACTCACTCGGTGTGGTTACATATTGCCTTTTAATAATCGGCACTATTTTAGGCATACGCGGAGTGCGCTTTCATTTTTAAATATTGATATAAGTGTAAATTGCATGTATGGCGGCAGGATTAATAATGATTTATGAGTGGAAATCGTTTTGTAGACTATTTATTTTAATCTCCATTGAATATTTCGTTCACTGCTTTTAATATTTCGAGCGTAATATATTTAATGTTCTTTTTTTTTAAATTATTCATGATGCCTTCCTATTCAATTATATCGTTCAGAGTTTCATTTTGATGTTTTTAATCATAATAATATGTATTTTATGGCAACTGACAGTGTTTACACAAAATATATTGTGAAGCTTTGTGCGAAAGCTTTCGGGCCAAAATATAAATAAGTTGGTTTTAATATGTAGGAAATATTTTACGAAATCCGTTGCAATTAAAACACAGAATGACACTAATGGTGAGTAATTGATGTGTGAATTTCAATTACTTCGATGTCACAAAGGTTAAAGAACATATTAAAAAGAAGAAGAACAAAGCTAATTTATAATTGTTATGAGTGAATTTTTAGAATTACTGAACGATTATTGTAATTTTAGGTAAAATTTTACTACTATAATTCTCTCAGATAATCAAACATGCTTAACCTAGCAAAATATGAATTTTTAATAACATTATTGACAAAAGCTTTTTGATAATTTAAAATGCCGGTTTATCTTGAAATTGGTATAGGTACCTAACTATTGTACGACGATTTAAAATATATAGTGCAATTGTCGCGAAAATTTTTAGATCAAAATAAATTTTAACTAAAGTAGATAATATTGTGATAAAAGTAAATTATGATGATGAAACATAATATTCGATTGATTTAAAAAGTGGGATCGTATTAAATAGGTAGTTTCATGACTGCCGTAAGAATTATTGACTCGCTTTTAAAGATCGTTATACAGGTTATGAAATATTTATCACTTTTAATATTGAATTGACAGCCACTCTTTGATGAGTAAGTATGAGTATTGTCTTGATGAAAAAGTGGTTAATATTCATTATTTAACTTTAATTTATAAACTCTAGATACTAGAAGATTATGCAGAAGTATGAAATGAAAAACTTAGATAAAATCGTACCTCCTTTAAACACTGTGACGCTCTAAATAAGAATTTGTGAATCTTGACAAAAAGCCCCTCCATCTTGAAGTAAGAGCAAGCAGCCTCGAACGAATTGTGCTTTACAAGGGGCCAAGTCGCCGTGGAGTTAAATCGCATGAAATACCGAAATGAAGTTTTCGTCGCATTTGCAGATCCTAGAAATTTGCGCTACAGATTATGGCAACTTGTACGTGGCTTTACCGAACTAAGCATACACAAAATTGGTTCTTCTGCTGTGGCATGTTCAGCCTCGAACTGATGAAACGAAAATATTAAGACTATTAAGATTAGCTTCTTTTCCCGAATGATGGGCCTTTCAAATCCCCCTTATAACTTTTGACAAAAGATTAAGCTCCGAGTAAACGTTTAACACTTGAGCCCTTTAGATACGTAATAAAATCGCATGAAGAAACTTTTTGAGGCTTTTGTGAATTGAAAAGGGCTTCCTATTCGGAATCTATTTAATCCAAAATGTAGACGATGCTTGCGTTGGAAAAGTTTCACTCGTGATTCCTTGCATCTCAGTTTCTGATGAAGCCCTGCATGAGTTTTAAACGCAATGCCCAGGAGTATTTCAGTTTAAAGATAGACGGTCTTAAATGACAAACTAAAGTTCGGAGGAATTCTATGAATGAAGGCGTCGGAAACTGCTTTAAGACTCGTTGCGTAAGTCGGGGTCCAGGGAAAAACTCCTTCCAGGGGACATGTGAGGGAAGGGATTAAACCTGCTCATTCATGGCTTGGTGCTGGATTAGTCGAAAACATATTTTAATGCCAAGAGCGTGTATTCGGATAATGGATTACGGCAGGCCAAGAAAGGATGCGTTACCCATTTATTGGTGGCATCATTTGTGGCATAACTCAAATCTCGGCTTTGCGTTATATGTATATTGTATAAATTGAAAATGTTTACCTTCCGCTGCGAAAGGATGGCACTTATATCAAGGATTATGGTCGCTCTCATCGGTCCAGATCCCTTTCCTGTCCTGCGGTAAATAACCGGTTTATGTTTGCATTACGGTTCGTGTAATCTATCTGTGTACAAGCTGCTTTAAATTTCGCTTTCAGCCACGTGAAAACTTAAAGTTACCGGCCCTGGCTTTAAGCCAGCTTAGTCGGCCTAGCGAAAGAATTATATTTCATAAAACATTGCGCTCAGCCCGGAGTACATCCAAACGGGGAACCGTCAGATTTTCATATGAACAACATAAAATGGGGGTCGCGGCCAGGTCATCCCTGTGGCACTGTGCATTTTTTATGCATTTGGCTCATCGCGAAATAAATATTAATTCCACGCGGGCTGAATTTATGGCAAATTTGTATGAGTGATAATGACCATTATTAGGGCCGTGATCTCTGCTTTGCGTGCCCGCTGATTACTCTATTGCGGTATTTTCACATATTCGCGATAAGTTAAACAATAATCAGTGCAAGCGGCCGCACCGCTGGAATGTGCAACCGCCGGTAATCTGATGGTTTTGCAGAGGACAAGATTTATTCACCCGAAAGGGCGGCGGCTGCAGGACTCCTAAAGCTTTCATAATACTCAAGGGCTTGAGCACAATTTGCAAATGTAAAAAATTTATAGCCCGGTGGGATTTGTGAAGGGATCTGACTGCGAGTATGTAATGTGTGTGTTGCTAAGGGCATTTAATTTTCCTAATTTTCCTAAATCCGATTCAAATGCAAGCATTACTATATTTTTAATGTAATTTTAAGATGGAACAATTCTCTTCCAATCATATTAGTTTTAAATTTTATATAAATCTGCATATTATTTGTGATAGTTTTTTTTTGTGTTATAACAGCATTAGCCTTAGATAATAATGTCAAGGATATTTTGTTTGAAAACTTCTTGAAATGTTGCAATTCTAGAAATATATTGAATACCTAAATATTTCTTAAAATTAAAAAAAAAAAAACTTGAACTAATTTTCTGCTATATTTATTTTTTTTCGATTATCCAAATCTATACTATGAAATCCATCTATCTGAGAATCAGATAATCTTATATGTATGTACTTATATGTACATATGTATGTAAATTGCGATAAAAACCTATTAAAATTGAACGTTCTTCATCCTGTGTCTTAGCTATTTTGGCTCGTGTCGTAATTTATTTTCAACTAATAGCGTCGACAGACTACAATTTAAACCAGTTAAGTTAAATCCCTCTTGCTTGATCCACATAACTAAAAACCGATTTCTAATTAACACACTAGAGTAGGCACAACCTAACCTGGGTAAACTGATTTATTAAACAAATAAAGAGTTTAACTAGTAAATAAAACTTTCTTAGTAGCTAATTCAATTTTAAATCGGTTTTTCTTAAGTTCTTGACAGATTACAATGCAAAACCAATTCGAAGAATTAAGCTGGTTTAAATTCCTTAGTCTGTCACTGCTGTAAGCCTACATAATTCAGAATGTAATCTTTCCAGTCCATGTAGAAAATCGGAAACGATGTAACCCTTTTAGCTAGTTAAATTTCTGGTCTTTTCTATTTGAGATAAGGAACAATAACACATCAGCATTTTATATAAGCACAGTGTTCAAACTCTCTCTTGTCTCTATATTATAACTATATATAAAGCATATTGCACAATGTATCATATGTATGAGAATTTGAAAATCGATACCTCCGTACCAAAAATTTTCCTATGTTACCCTGTTCAAGAAGTTCTTTGAAATTCAACACTGTAGAGAATGTTTGGTCCACCACATAAACATCTTTGTTTGCTTAAAAGGTTCCATTTCAAAGAAAATATCCCCAAGGGATGCATGCCGTCTGCATTAGAAATTAAGCCATGCATCCAAAACTCGATTTCAATTAAGTAATCAGTGTAGAGGAAAGGGACATGGGATGCTCGCAGAATACTTATTCCATATTTTTCAATCGTGAAATTCTGCATTGCACTTTGATATACAATCGAACTTGTGCGCTTTCATATTTTTTCTTAGTGCTTACCTCAAATAATCTGGGATAGATTTTCCTAAACTTTTCGTTGTAACGTGTTTCAGTCCAACAAATGTAAAATTTGAGGGAAATTTTGAAACCATGACGATATAACTACGAATCATTATTGATCTTATGTACTTCATATTCATATTTTAGACTTGTTATGAGTCAGATTACAAAGTCTTTCTTCAAGAAACTATGTCTGAATTGTTTTTATTTAAAAATAGTTATATTTGGGTTACACTGTGTTAATCTTTGCGAAAATTAAGGCTTTTCTTTTCAAAGCAATTGCATTATGGATGTCGATAAATTTTATTCATGGTTTGGGCCTCTATACTTTTTCGACAGTTTGAATTAGATAAAATATTGCTTCATAAAATAAAAACGCTGTCTTTTAAACTGAATGGTGTGTGATGATAATTCATGCATATATATTTGTTCTTAAGGTTTATAATTAATAAAATTAACCAATTCGGTGTAAATTTGTAAAACTTACAAAACTTACCGCGATGGAGTGGCTTTGATCTGTCTTTAATTCGCGATGATTTGAGAACTGCACGTAAACGATGCGACCGCGCACTTGAGGTGGATTGTTGGTGAAGCAGGCAACCATGGCGGTGGCTGAGACCTCGTCAGCCATCTCCAAAAATGCCTGATTTTTACCCTTTAAAACGAGGACATTTGTCACTCGACCAAAAGGTACTCCAAGCTGTATAACTTCTGCTTCGCTGGATTCATTTGGAATGTTCCTCAGGTGAATGACTCTCGATGGTTTTCCTGGAAACAAAAGAGTTAAAATGTTTTAGTTTGGAATCGCTTTCCGCGTGATAGAAAAAGTTTATCGCTTAAAGAGGGCGCGGCGGCCGGGGGAGCAGTGGGGCACACATGCGGGGGGCTCCGCTGCCGTGCGTCGCCCTGAGCCGCCCTGAGCATGCCTGACCTGACCTATTTCGTGTAGGGCTCCATGCAGGGAGCCCCGACTCAGGGAGGAGTCCCTGTTCAAACATCGCAGCCCCACTCGAGCGCTTCGAAACTCGGTTAGAAAATTTTCGGCTGCTTTTAATTTCATTTCATTAGCGAGTTAGCAAGGGGCGAGCGACACTAACCGGTGTTTGTTAAGCACTCCAATATTGGCACCGCTGTTAATTACTGTTTATCTGCCGGTTACGGTCGTAGTAATTAAATAGACGGAGAAAGCCCAGCTTTTTTCGCTCGGGCAAGGTGTAAATTTCCACAATTAGCTTTATTAACAAAATTAGTATTGTGCTGGGGAGCATGGGGATTCTTGGGGTTTTCGCCGACCGCACAAGAAAACCCTGGGCTGATTGGGTCTCAGTTTTCAAGACAAAATAACACTGAGTTGGAAGAATTCAATTTGCTGTGGTTTAAAAGGATCTTTTATTTACTGCATCGCATCGTCTTGGAAATTTTATCGTAAGAGTAGATTTTGATGCTTTTTAAGCAAATAGCGTGTTGTATTTTAATGAAATAATATATTTATGACGGTTGAAAATATACTAATTAACATTAATCCAACTATAATGAAGAACAATGTTTTCATGAGTTTTTTATTTTTATTTTTTCATAAAAGAGGCGAAACTTGTTATACAATATTTTAGATTTGCTTAATGTTATTAAAAACATGATTGTCACTTTTAAGAGTTACACTCGAATATACTACTTAAATCTAAAAACCACTTCTGCAAAGAACAATACAACTAAGGCAATTTTAAATCAAAGCCAAGTTGATTATTAGAACAGAACAATTTTATTCGAGGAATGTGGGAAGACTCGCCATTTAAAAATTTAATATACTTATGTATTTTACAGCTCTTAGCTTTTGCTTCTTTTTAAATTGTTTTAGAAGTAGTGTTTTTTAACTGAAAGCGTTTCATTTGGTAAAAATAATAAGATATTATATATTATAGAAGGTTAAACTGAAATCCTAATATATGTATGTACATACATCAAAATAATGAGTTTTAATAATTTTAAACCATTTTTGCAGTCTTGTTTAAGAGATATTGGTTTCAAGTGAAAGTAAATTTCTCGGAACGTTAACTGGAAAATGTTTTAGAGGCAAATCAGTTTGCAAATGATTTTTAAAGAATTCCTCGAAAAAGGGTTTTTTGTAGATGATTCCTAGAATTTTTACTGAAAAAGAGCCTGGTGTCATGTCATTAGCACTGCTCAGTTGTTTGAACTGCAAAACTTTTTCTACGAATTTATTACCCAGTTCCGTATAAAATGCGATTGAAATGTAAAATACACGCCTTTGAAAAATCTGAGTTAGGTGATTACCTTTTTATGTTATTTTTACGTTGTTATATCAATTTCATTTCGAGAATAAAGCAGATTTTTGAGTTCTTGTTTCGTAGCAGTCTGTTTTGAAAGCGTATTCCGCGTGAATTTGTTTTGAGCACGGTAAGAAATTTCTTCGAATGCGACGAAAAATATCAATTTTGTGACTTTGGTAATGAATATAAATCGATTTATTCCGTGAATTTGTATAAATTTAGATAATGGTCATTGTGGGAGTTCACGCAATTTGGGACTGAAGTACTAGTTAGATTTGTTTTGAAATTTGTTCTCGTTTGGAAAGGTTTGTTGGTGAGACGTAAATAAGATTTAATACGCTTTTAAAATGTTTTTAAGAATTTGCGTCCAGAAAATATATGTATATGCACATTGTGGATAAATGTTAATATCTAAAAGAGAGTAAATTTGTTTCCGTTTATTTTATCATACTTGGTACGAAATATGTACATATGTAGCCTCTTTCGACTAAAATTTAGAGAGCATATCTATTTATAATATTCAAATGTTGTTACAAAACGGTGAATAATACAAATTTACCGTAAACAAAAACCTACCGTTTTAGCATAATTGCAATCCAGTAGCATAATTGGCTGCATAAAGTGAGCGTGTTTTTTAGAAAATAGGCGCAATTCAGATGGCTCTTAACCGAAGCGCAAAAGTTGACAATGGCTAAAAGCCCACTGAACCAGAAGGGACAAAAACGCAAATTCGCTTAATAAAAGTTGCATAGAGATCAAACATTTCCAGCGGGGTGAATTGGTTCGGCAATTTGGTTTTTATGTCAAGTGAGCATTTTATAGGCTCTAACGTTTATGGTACGTTAATTAAAAAATATATTTGCCCGCGTCGGACAATTTCACCTGTTGACTGAATGGGCGAAAAATAAGCTGGCGCGAGTGGTCCAGCGATTGAAAGTGCTGATTGGTTGGCCCGATGAATTTATTCATTTAAAAACAATCGGATCAGCATTATCAGTTAATTAAGGTTCGCCATAATAAGGTGGGCAGACGGCCGGTAATATTAATTTTGGTGGGTTCGGTGGCAAACCGACCGCCCCGGGCGAATCTCTACCCTAATTTATCCCCCCGGGGCATTATTAGCAATAATTAATATTCTTAATTTGCATACAGGCAGCGTTTAATCTATTAATTGAACCCCTTGTTCGCTGGGACGCACTTCATGGAAGTACTCTGTTTATTTATTGACTAAAACATTAATTAAAACAAACCCGGCAACAGTTTAATGGCAATTTACGCCATTTTCTCTGAGTTGGCGAACAAAAGCACCAGCACAGCAGCGATTGCTCCTTTTTTTGTTTTCAATTATATTCGCGGCTGTTTCATTTTGCATTCCAAAGCGATATGGCGATACGTTTAAATTTTTTAATTAAGCCACCCATGCTGGCCGCGTCGCGGCGGCTATTGAAAGGGTGATGGAACCAATTGCCCGGAGCCATCGGGTCACAGGTCACAAAGGAGGCAGGTGCTCCAATTGATTACGTTTCAGCACCTGCATAAGCACCCCCAACATCGCAGTTTTATCTCCTTATCCGCATACAAAGCTCTGTAGCCGGACTTTGCTCTGTCGGTTAAATCCCCCGGATCCCGGATCCCGGATTCCCTGATCCCAGATCCCAGAATCCAGATCCTGGATCAGCTCCGGCTGGGACAAGATATTCGGGGAAGCCCTTCTCTGTCGGCGATTCCGACGGAGAAAAGGCGAAATGCGTGTGGAAAAACCATTACCATGCTATTTTTCTCTATTATTGCATTTCAGGTTCATTTCCGCGCTAGAGTAATCAAAAGTGTAATTTCCGAAGCACCTGTTCGAAGGATGTACGTAAAAATGGGACGCCGAAGGGCAGTGTGATTGATCGTCGCTAATTGATCTCACGGGTATGGAAAGCGACGGCCGTCTGCCGCTTGGACACCTTTTTTCTACTCCAATCGATTTCAATTAAGACCCGGATAATTGATACTCTGTTTAGGCGCCCGGGGCGCACCGATGGCGCCACCGGTGACGACCAACCGAGCCCGCTCTACATGAGTCCACGAACCGTGTGAGCCCCACGAAATTTGAGCAACCAAAAAGTTGCTTGTTCGAAATTTGAACAAATATTTCGCATTAGTCCCAATCGTGGCATTCTTGTCGCGTGGCTACTTCCAGTGGATTTCATTTTCAGACCGAAAAGGTGCACTTCATCAACAGATTGCGGGGGCGGCGCTACCGAAGCACCCACAATCGGAGCAGCGAACCGAAATCTGCCCGAGTTCGGTCTAATGAAATTTAATAATTACCGAAAAGTTACCTTGCAATTCGCAAGCGTATCAATCTTGCGCCCCGAGGATTATGTTAAAGTTGCTTAAATTAATGCTGTCCAAATTCATTTCAGTCCGTGCGGAGCAAATACAGCCCGTGAAGAATTTCCACTGTGGATTAGGTCGTGATGGATGACGGGGGCCACTGGATCCGGAGCGCTACTCAAATAATTCTGCTCGGCAGGACGATTGCAGCTGCGACCAGATCGAATATTTCGGAAGGAAATTGCACTTTCATAAAACGTCCTCCTCTACTTTGTGTGGAAGTACGAGGCGTCATTCACTGATAACAGACTTTCTGCTCATTTTGGCTCTTATTTTGTTCTCGATTTTCGGAATGGACGACTTCACAGTATTTGTTCTTTTAAAATTGGAAATAACTCTTTCATTAAGTAAAAACTAAATGTTTTGAGATTTGTAAACATCATAGATATGAGGTTTTTAGGGTCGCTGATTTCGTCGGTTTCGAAAGGGGTCGGCCACTCGAGGAGGAAAAATAGGACAAACTTTGTGGATATTTTTTAGCGAAACTATTCAACATATCGAAATTTGGTAAGAATATGTTTATCATATAAGTCTTGAATGGTTGTGAGAACTCTTAAAAACAAAATGGCGGCTTCATAGCATTCTCCCCAGCCGTTTTTTTTAAGTACTCTGCGGCCGGACCGTAAACTCCTGGAATTTTGAAAATATAATTATGGAGCAAAACAATTTTTGATGTAGTACCTATGATAGCATTTAGAAAAGTACGTAGGAGTTAATTTCATATTGATTTTTGTAAAAATTTATCAAAACTATTGGGAATTTAAGTAAAACTAATAAGATATCCGAACTATTCGGATATTCCGATAGCTAAAACTTTTAATAAAAACATAAAAACGGCTGTCAGCAAAATAAAATGCAAAAAAAATATAAGTTGCTTTGGAATGATCCAATAATGGTACGCAATATAACACCAGTAATCATATTATCTGTGTTAACATCGATTTTACATCTATTTACAAGCAATTAAATGGTATAATATCGATCAGAACAGAGTTCTTAAACTTTGCAAGATTTTTAAACGATTAAAAAAGCCACTTGTTGTTTTTAATTAATTATATGCATTTAGATCTAATTGCGAGTGCGTAGATGTGGCTATTAACGAATAACACGATACATTTATTAAGCAGATCAGTGCTAGCATGTTGTAAAATTGAATTGTTTATTGTAGAACTACATAAAGAAAATTACTAGCAATGCGTTCCGGTTGTCGCTTGGGGTAACAGAGTGTTAAGGGCAACGAATGAGAAATGCGATTATAAACTTCTGTCTCATTTAAAATTTAACTAAAACGAAAGAAACTCTTATAAGATCTTTAAAGTGATATGTTTTTATGAGCATTTTTTTACTTTTGTTATCCTATTTTTCATATAAACTTGTCATGAAAAATTTTCAATGTAATATGGGGCGTGGTTTTTCTGTTAATGAGCGTATTTTATGATATAAGTTTATAAACATAACTGGTATATCATTAAATCTTAAGATAATTTTGGTTTTAATTTTCTCAGTTAGATTAGTTATTTTCACCACTGTGGCGTTATCTGGAAATCTGCTTTAACATAAATAAAATAAACCGACATTTCCTCCAAAAATTCTGCAGATCCCACGTAGTCGACCTGGTCACGTAAAACAAAAGAACGACTCATTTGTGGTGTACTTTGTATACGCACATAATACTAAAATTCTTTAATAGCCACTTGAACTTATTAACACGATTAATCTCCGAAAGCTGAATGAGTTGAAGTTCCCATGTAGGACTTCATAATCATGTTTAAGTTTTATGACAAGTAATAATCGTTTAATGTTTGAACGCAATGCTCCAGGAAATCAAAGCATGAAAGTGTTCCCAAACCAAGTGTAAATGCAAAAATAACCAGGAGTGGGGTCTTTCGGTTGAATGACCCTTAAGGTGGTTACTGCTCATTTCGCGCATATTATTACTCTCGATAAAATCGCAGCTATATTGCCGCAAAACATAAAATGTTGGTGGGATATTAAAAATATAGTTTATGCCTGGATATACGGAAAAAAGGTTAAAATTATGAACATTTTGGAGTAACTTACCAACTCCGGTCAATACTGTGTTCGTATCCAACTTCGCCTTCTTCGTCGCCAGGTCTTGGTTATTATTGTCTGATGCTGGTGCCATAACTGCTGCTTGGCTTAACAGTTCGTCGCTGCCTCTCTGGAAGAAAAAGATGGGGGAAATTAATTCGGAACTGCTGGCGAAGACACGACCGAGGAGATATGCAAACATTAGCACAACAACGTAATTTACAACAAAGCCTCCACAAAATCAACCAAATTCTATATCTCATTACAATGCTTCAAAGGCAAAAGGTAAACAATCGTAAAATAAGTTTATTTTCATTTAGGGCTGCCTCGGTACATAGTCGTACTAAAAATTTTTGGTCGTGCTGTTCATGATATGCCTGGGAAATAGACCGAGGAGCTCCACCCGCACCCTGCCGAGGGATCCCCCCGTGCTGAGCTCGAAGAAAACCGCAGCTCGTATCCAAACCATCTTAGTAAGAGGTTTACGTTACTTTACATACAGGAGGAGGCGCACCTCAAAACGTATAGTGGGGCTCCGGGTCCGGGTGCCAGGGAAGCGCCGAGTCTCAAGCGGGCGACGGTTAGCCCCATAAATAAAGGCATAGGGTGATATACGCCGTCAGATATGCAGAGCTCCTATCATCCAAAATAAATAGAGACACAACATGAAATATTAGGATAAATTAAATTGTGCTCTTCGTACAACAAAAGAATAAATTTATTACAGTACCTAATGGGGACGACCATATCTGACGACTTTATCTCTACGGGAATTAATTCACCGGAGAAATTTCGCGAACGTAAAATTAATCGCGATTCAAATTATGTGCGCCACCTCATATGATGCGATGCGCCCAGCCAAAATGTAAAACAAACATACTTTTTTTTTACATATTTACATACATACGTATATAAATATGTAGGAAAACATGAACCTAGGAAAGAATATACCTAGAGTCCAGGGATCTCGGATGTTGGTAAACGCGGCAATTTTATGATAATATGTATTTTTAACGTAGCCCAGGTAGAGGTAAGAAAGGCTTTGAAAATATACCCCAATTCAGCGGAAATGTAAATATGAACATTACAAAATATACCCATGTTTATTTTTATAATTCCTGTTACCTTCCACTTTGAAGCTTTTCCTAATTAGAAATTCTGGCTAATATCACCCATGGTAGCTACTATCGCACCAAGGTTACCACGACAAAATCTCTTTAAATTTAAATTCACATATGTATGTAACTGGGTATACTTATTGTTTTCCATTTATTGAATGGAAAATACACGATGAGTACTTTGAATTTTTTCAACTATTGTTATTGAGTAAGTCTGAAAATAATATACAATATTATTCATCAGAAAAATTATCCGCACGAAATGGTATTTATTTTATTTAAAATATTTATCAATTACAAAATGTCTATCCCTAAGTGGCATGGGTTTAAGGTTTCACAAAATGGATAGATGGTTGATTAAATCTTCAAGGTTTAAAAAAAATGGTCTGTCTGGACAATGCTCATTCTGATAGAAATATATTTATACCGATTGATAACTTTGATTGATTTATAACGCCTAAAAATAAAAAACATTTTCGTAGATTGAGACTTTGAAATTGATATTTTGACAATTCTGACAATGTTTTCATAAATAAACCTTGGAGTGCCAAAAAAATTCCAAGCGGGATTCAAATTATAACTAATGTCCTCCTCAGATATACATATGTAGTTATAAAATATTGGATATTTACTCTTCAGTGTATTTGGTCTTCTATCCTGTATATTCAAAGCTTCTATCATAGCAAATACTTATTACATTGTACTTAAATAATATACACAGCAACAAAATGCATTTGACACATTGTGTATTATGTAGATGTAGAAGTTAAGAATAGGGCATGCCTCTAGCTTTTGAATATTACAGCCTGGTAAAATCGAATAGTGAGTACCCCTATAATTAAGGTGCAACACCTTACTTTTAATTGTTTAGGAGGTATTTATTTCATGATCCTTATACAGTAAATGTAATTATTGATAACATAATATCTTTTAAGTTATATGTATCAGTACTTTAGTTTATAAGCAAATTGCTATACGTTCCTAAAACACTTCATGCGAATTTTTCATTTTGTAAGCCAACTTTGTTGGAAATTCCATTGAAATTTTCAATATGTCCAAAGTTTCTGTACGGATTTATTAAAGTTTATACAAAAATGTCTGAGATGTTGCAGATAAGTAACATGGTTTAAAGAGGAGCAATTTTATGGCGAAGACATATTCTATGGGAAGTTCTAAGTGAAAAGGAACGCTTTCAATTTCAGCTACCGGAAGGTGAAAAAAAACACAAAGTTTTCTACTATTTGCAGAACTATAGAAAAGAAACACAAAAGTGAGTCAAGTAAATTGCTTACAAACTAGATAAAAAAAAAGTTTTTGATAAGAACCTTCCCCCCATTGAAGGTGACTTTCCGTAGAGTGGGATCTATCTTAATGGCAAAGTTTAAAAGTTTTACATATTTACAATCACAGCAATCACTCAAAAGAAGGGAAGGGAAAAAAAATCAAGGAAAATGGGTTAGACATTAAAATGCTTTTATGCGATGGGAACATCTTCAAGTGCTAAACTGGCGTAAACCCAAACAAAATAGGAGCCGACAACAAAAGCGCAACACGGCAAAGGGAAGTGTGGAAGAAGCCATCAGCCTACAACAAATCCTGGAGGATGGCTGCTGCCATGCCACTGGCAACAGCAACAACTCGAACTCCCCACCTTGAGCAGAATCGAACAAAGCCCTTTGATGGTATGCTCAACAGGTTAACACTCAACGCTCAACACTCAACACTCAACACGCAACACACTTGTAGATTTCCTGGCTCCGTTGAAGGCCGCGTCGCATGTACGCCCGTCGCCAGCCCACACATCGAAAGGCTCCGGCTCCACAGCCCCAGGACCCACACATCTTCGCGGCTCTCTTCGTTCACATTCACCCCCACAGAGGGCCTCCAGAAAGTTAAAAGGGAATTAAGTTTCTTGGCGGTATCTGTGTTTGGCGACGGCACCCGGTTTGAGAGCTTTGGGTAGTTAAGTAAACATCCCATAACCAGTGCGGCGATATTACCTGTAGACTTTATTTTGTGTTTACATTTATGCGTGTGCTTTAATGCACCCATTAAAGTAGCATATTAAATTAGAAAGTGTATTAGAATATGCTTTTAGTGGAAGTTTTGCGCCACTGCCGCCCGTGTCGCTGTCGTCTTTGAGGCCCTTAGGCGAATTTCACTACGTCATTTCGTCTTGTTTTATTCCGTCATAATCGTTAATCCTGTCCGCTTTACGAATTAGGACCGAGACCAGGATTCCCCCAGAATCCGAGCATTTCATTCAAATATGGAAATTCCCCAATAATTCTAGCACTAGAAATGTTTCCATTCCGCAACTAATATGGTTGTAGTGCTTTAACGACTCGAAAGGGGTGCGTTCCATAAATCTCCTCCTGTTAATTTAGGACGTGTACTCGTTATACAAGAGACCATGTGGTTTAGATGACAGCATAAAGTTAAGCAAAGGAAAGTGCCCTTAACGCCGACGCCATAAAAGTATCTGGTAGGACGGTTTTGGACTCTAATGTCGGTTGCACAATCGCTTTGCTACTTAACATGAATGTTGGTAATTCATTTAAACGAACCAAACGATTACTATTTTTACTTTATGATACAGTTAATAAGCATAAATATTGGAAACATTTTTAGGAATGAAATTATTTCAGCCAAGTTTTTGCATTGGTTTCAAAAATCTAGGAAAAAGAATGTTATTTTGTACTTTTTTAGACTTCTGATTTAAAATAATGAATTCCTTTACGTGCACAACCTCTATCTAAATTGGTAAAAAATTAACGCTTTTGTGAGAAATTATTAAGTGTACAAATAATTTCTGCCGGCATCATAATTTGAAAAATACAAAATATTTCATAATATATATTGCTGTTAAAGCTTCAGAGAATGCACATTTTACAAAAAGGACTTCTATAAACGCATCCATGCAATATCAGGGATATAAGTATAGTTTCCAAATAAATATCGTTAGTATTTTGATTTTAAGTAGATGATCAATACTTGAGTTCCACTGAACACCGCCAGTCGCTTTTTTTTATTCTCGTTGGATTGACAATAACGCACTTGCTGATAGCTATTATGCCACAAAATTAGATATTAAGACTTCTTGAAACATGTAGTATGGGAATAAAAAAGTATTGGTAACAAAATACATATAGCTCTGTCTAGTTGCATAAAAAAAATATTTAAAATATGTATACAAAATAAAATAAATCGCAAAACAGAAATGTGTAAATGGAAAGATGATATTCGAAGTAAGTACATATATAGCACTCAAAGCTTTTCATAATTAAGTACTTTTTCTAACAGAATAAAAGTAATTGCAATTATGACGAGAAGCAGTAGTATTATATACAACAATTTATATAAAAGATTTTTCGGAATAATCATGGATTAAATGCAGCGAAACAATCAAAATAATGAAAGTACGGGTTTCAAAGAGTTTAATGAAAATATTATCTAAAATATGAATAGAATGCACGTCATGCAAAAAAATTTGATATGAGGCTCTAAAAATAAACAAAACAAGCATGTATTCTAATGCTAAATATAAATATTAGAAAATTCACATAGGGTTTAGTTATAATATTATCGTTTAATTTCTTGAAATGTGTCTGAAAAGATAAAAGGGAACTTAATCCGAAAACAGAAAATGGTTCTCTCTCTCTGTGTTGCATGATAAAAGTTTTAAAAAACGATCCATCTTCTTCTTTTCAGATTACTCTCACTTAATCTGGACAAACTGAATAAAAATTACAATTACGAAATTATTTTGTAAAATGCTCATCTGTTCATTATTGCTGTGACTACACGAACGAAGTTGCAATTTACCCGATAGTTTTGTATCTATTATTGTTTAACAATTCCGTGGATTTCATTAACATAACAAATGTTTTAAGAATTTATGAACTCGTGAACGATTGGATATATGTAAAGGTGAAAAAATAGTCATACTGCCAAAATAGCTTGCATTTTAAAATGTGTCAGGAATTTTTTGATGAATACTCGTGACATAATTGACCAATTCAAATAGACTAAATTGGCGTTTAATTTTTGCGGGAAAATTGTAAGCAGTAAATGAGCATAATTTACATAATCGCCCATACGAAAATTCATCGTCAGCATTTCATTGCATAATTCGTCCGATGGGGATGAGCATGTGTTTGTCGACCATCAAATATCCTCCGAAGCCTCGGGCCGAGTTTCACAATCAATTATCGCAAACATGGTTAGTGAGGGACGTTCCATTG
The DNA here is from genome assembly GCA_951509405.1 of Machimus rusticus. NCBI lineage: Eukaryota > Metazoa > Arthropoda > Insecta > Diptera > Asilidae > Machimus > Machimus rusticus. The sequence goes on along the minus strand of OX608053.1, from coordinate 34,791,358 downwards.
ATTTGCGATAATCGCATTGTCAGATGAAATTGGGTGACTTGTTCGTGCCAAGATTATCGAAGTAACTTCATTTTGTTGTGCATAAATCCAAGGCATCGGACGAGCGGGGCATAAGTTTCGGTTGGTGTATGGTTTTTGTCCTTGCGGAGAACCTCCTGTTGGCAGGGCACAAAGTTTAGCCTTGTTCGATTTATGCAGTTGCCCGATCGAAAGGCCTAAGCACCTGTGCCCGCAACCTCGTCTATTGCCAGAGTGCGATCCCACACATGACACCAACGTCCAGGATTTCAGAAAGTCTCACAATTGTGGTGCTCAGAAAGTCACATCAAATGCTAGCATGAATACAAAGAAGTGTTCTGGAGCATTATCAGAAGGACAATTTGCATATGTATATGATCGAAGAAGAGTGGAGGGGGTGCGGGGGAGTTTATTCCCTCCCCGAGTACATTCCTGCCACTCACAGCAACTAATAGCCTGAAATGAAAATATTTGATGGTAATTGCTGAGCTATGACAAGCACTGTTGACTGTAAATAAAATTTAACTCGAGCTTAACCTTAATGAGTGGTTCACAGTGCCTGGAATAGTGCTGCGTATGCGAGTGGAATGGACCCGTCGAAACCCTTCGCCTCTCCATGAGACGTCACATCACTGCTCCTGACTCTGTTCCATTGTACTCCTCGAAGTACTTATGCAATTACAAGTTAACTACTTTGAGTGCTCACCATCCCCAGAGACTTGTAATGAGAATTCCAGGGCGTTTTGTGAATGCATTGACCTCATTAACTTTTTATAAGTGATGAGCAATGGTGGTGACTACTTTTGGGTAACTTCTATTCACAAAATATAACACATATGCGTTCTACATATGTGTCACTTGATCTGAGCTTGCAAACTTGAATTTTCGCTCAAATGCAGGTGTTTCTTCTTAGGAGGTGAATAATGATTTTTAATAATTAATGTATTCATTCATTGGGGGTATTCACATGATCCTACGTCGAGTGTCTATTTTCGGGAAGTAATTATCCGATAAGAATTGAGTAATTAGCATGAATTTTGAATTTAAAGCTTTCAGATTCAGTTGAATGACTTCTACCAGGCACTCTGATTCCTATTTAAAAAATCATGCGCTTAATAAAGGGTTGGACAAATTGACAGTTTTACTTTCAGACAGATCATTTGATATACTGACAATTATTCGCTTTCGTTTTTTAACTGTTTAATTACATTAAACTTTAATTATTAATAGCTGCAAAAATTACAGTAATCAGTGTTGGTCTATTTCACAGAGCAAGTAAGAAATAAGATTCAATATGACGTAAACAATGTTCATAAATAATATGAAACGTAAAATAGGTACATTTATGAAAATTTTGTTGTAGTGTTGCTAATTTAAGGTTTACTTTAACATTTCAATTGACTGTGCGAATAGTATACAAATTGAATTGAATATTCGACTTACTTCAAATTATTCGAAAGAAAACAATCAGTTTTATTTCGGTTTAATGTTTTTTTATTATATTTACAAATTGAAAAATATCATGAATTATATATATTAATAGTTAGTGAAAATGGTTCTTTTTTCGTGATGATGCAACTAGCCGAGGAAATAATTAGCATTTAGCAATTAGCATCATATATTTTAAAATATTGTTTTAAATACAGAGATAGCGTTTGTATTTTCTTAAACCTAGCATTAGACGTATCACTTTTTAAAAAGTTCCATAGTTACCCTCCGCCATTTCGAAATATGTATATTGTATATGTATATTTATGAAGAGAAAGATTTGGGTAGTATTATACATAATGTATATTTAAAAGTTTCGCTTTAAAGTCCCCAGAAGGAAAGTTTGCACACAATAACCAATTGTTCCAGTGTTATTCCCTGTTCCAGAATTGACTCAATCTGAGGCCGGGTGTATCCTTGCATAAACAATATCCTTCAGGCAATTAGATCAGGCGCTGTTTAAATTTTCAGGTAAGCAATCAAAATATAATTTCCCTAAGTTTACCTAGAAACAACCTTTGACCCATGATGTGACCGCAACAAACCTCTTTTGCCCCACAAAAGCACAAATGTTACATTCTGGCCAATTTGGGCTCTAATTTGTCTATAGGCACAGGTAAGCCATCCAAGTTTAATAACGAACATATTTGACCACAATAATTTCGTGGCCAAATCTCGTTCGGCGCCCCAAAAAGGTCCCCGAGTGGGGCACGTACGGAGCCCGAGTGGGCGCCATCAGCCGGGGGCATTGACTGTGAAACATGTGCTCATCGTCCTTTGATGGGGAAATCAAAATGTGATCCGTGATTATTTGTCGGGTGCCGTCCCGATACACCTGACTTCCCGCACGGGGACTCCGACAGGCAGCGCCCCGCCCTCCGCCCCAAATGACTTGTATAAATTACGTCAGACGGTGGCACGAGCGGGGCTCCTTGATATATTTATCACCTTGGGTTAAGGATTCTGAAACATTTTTAACCCGCATCACTGAGCAGCGCCGCAAAGAAGCTGGGCCCCAAAGCATCTTCCCTTTGACACCTTCCTCGAAAGGGGCGGTGCGGGGCGGCGCCGGGTGATGGCTGGGTGCTCCGCGGGGGTGGGCCGCCCCAGCACCCTGGATAAATTATTCGAAACGACCTCCCCAGGAGCATTCCGGCATTAGCGTAGTTATAGGACCTAGGGAAGCGATGCGGTTAATTCAAAAGTTTGTCTTTTGCGTCCGAATGAATGGTTTAAATATTTCATGTAATTTCGCGGGACCTGCATAATGGGCCGGGCGTAATTCATCGCGGCCTATTTGTACTAAGTGCGGGCAATTTTTTTTTATTTTATTTTTTTTTTTTTGTGAGCTTAATTACGAGTGGGCGCTAGCGAGATCATGAAGACGTACAGTGCTCAAAAGGAAAAGTTAACTGATTTAAACGGTCGCTTGATTGCAAATTAACTGCTCCATATCCGTCAAAGATACTTATGCAAATGTCCCACTTGCCTAAGAAGAAATAATTAAAGACCTTTGGAAACAGAGAGACATTTTAGTTCATCAAAGACTTAATCTTTTATACTTTATTTGCGATCAAACTTATTTGTTGACAGGATCGGTCAATTAACATTTTTACATGCGCATACTTTATTACATTTACGGCAATTAAAAAGAATAGATAGTTTTCACTTTTTTCCTTTGATAACATACATCATACCTTACACTGAAAGAATTAATAGATTAATTAATTAATTGCTTAGTTTCTTGATTCCTGTTTAATTTGATACAAATAAATAATTGATTTGACACTATCAATTATGTAACTCAACCAGATCCATAGCTATTTTCAAAATACTATTTAAACTAAAGTTTCCTAGTGAATGTTAACAGAAATCATACTAGATTAAAATCGATACGAAATATTGTTGGAACAACCTCAAAACTCGTAGTTTTAACAAAGTGTTTTTCTTTTCTGTATACTTTATACCTTTGAAAAAAATGTACTATTTTTAAAGAGAAATCCTAAATCAATTTACAAAAGCAAACATTAAAATGGTATCAATCAAAAGATAATAATAGTAGGATAACAATTATATTTGCGGGTATTTGTGTGGATGTTCCCAGTCAATTTATTAGCTGAAATTTTATAATTAGCATATATTATGTAACCTTTGCCATACTAATAGAGCTGCAGACATGCGAAAAAAATAACCTTCTTTGGATGAAAATTATTATTAAGTGGCGACAAGAGTAAGGCTTGCAAATTCTGAAAATGATTCACGAAGGACCAAAAGTAATTCATTAAGGCGCTCAGATTCAAACTCCGCTTTGCGTCAGCCATTGAACCGTACTACATCATGGTCATTCGTGGAAAGTGGGCCATAAATTAAAGGGGCATTTTCAAAAGTGCCAAAGAACACTTAGATTTTGTAATTAGGACATGAAAAATGCTTTTAACTACGTCCAACTGGGCGCCCAGTTTGGAGGCGTTTTCCTCCTCTTTACGAACATTAAACGCCATCTTCCTCGGCGCGTTCTTTCGTTCCAAGCGAATTTCCTCGCTGCGGAAACACAGGGTGACGGTGCATTTATCGTAGGCATGATGCAATGAAGCGGCACGGCGAATCCGTGTCAACATGTGAGCTATTGTTATCATTTTAATTCTTTAAAATAAACACCGGCACACACTGCGGGGCGAATATCTCGGAGGCGGCCCTCCTCGAAACGGCGAGCACAGTGTGTGCCTTCTGCAGAGGCGAGTCCCCCGTTTTGCACGTCTGCGAGACGTCGGACGAGGGCTCCTCCACGTGAAACGTCTCTCAGGTAACTCGCTTTCATGTTTGAGTAATGCTTCCCGGGAGTACTTTCCTCGTTTTTATTTAGCCCGTTCAAAAAAGCGAAACAACGAGCTCTGTTCTTAGAGTTCTTCTCAAAAGTTTCTCGTTCTCGTACATTTTTGGAAGTTGTCTTCTATGCATCACCGGCAGCACGAAAATATTGACGTGCCCCGCCCGGGGGTGGGCAGGGCACGTGTGAGCCAGATATAGGCACTCTGGCAACTAATTAAGGGATGTATGAAACAGCCCGGCCCTTTTCGATATGAGCAGTCGCACGCTCTCGAAATGTGTGCAGTTTCTGGGTAATTAACGATGCTATTAGCTTTATTGCAACTCTTGAACACGTTGGGGAATTTTAATTGATATGACGGGTTTAGCTGCCTATGGCCGCGCGGTATCCTTTTTAATTGCCTCACACGAAATGCCCTGTTTAGAGAATGTCCCAGGGAACTCAGCGGGGCAACTGCATAATGAATGACACCAACACTATTTTGGGACAGGGCTAGTTTATTGATTTGCACCCCAGGAGCATATGAGCTCAAGGTTGGAAGCAAAAACATAATTAACTCGTTCAAGTAAACACAAGCTCTCTGTGCAGCCAAGATTAAACGTAGAATTCCTACATGAAAATCATTTTCGAAAAGTTGGCTTTTAATGGAATAGCTAGATGATTTACTACTTGTTATGTATTTTACTAGATGAATTTACTACTTGCAATATGTATTTTCGGCCTGATTTCAAATTTAAAAGGTAGAAATAAAAACAATAAACAAATAACAATTTTTAATTAATTTCAACACAAATACGAACTGAAAAATTGAAAAGCTTTGCGCTTCCACACTTCACTAGAATTGTAATAAAGTTGTGAAAGTTTACTTTATTTAGGCAATTTTTTCAGATATTTTGAACCGATAATTTAGGAATTAGTAGGGACAAGTGCCGCTTTTTAATAGTGTTTTTGATAGGAAACATCTAGTGACTGAAGGGTTAAAATCAAAAATTTCTAAGATATTAAAAAATAATTTTAAGTACCTACCTACACTTTTCATTTTACATATATGAGGACAAAATTTATATTTAAAATATTTTTGTATTTTTGTAGACTTGTATTTGCTAATCTCAATATCTACAAAATATTTCGAGCTGTGGAAATTTTATCTAATTTTTGTATACATGTTCCTTTAAATGTTACTAATTAAAGTTTCAAGTAGGAATAATGTTTTAAAGTATGTAGATAATTACATTCATTTTCAATTATATTAATATTATGATATCCTTTTTTAATTACTTCGTGAATACAATTTTAGACATTACTCATCTTAACAATACTGCGTCGTAAATTTTAAACCTTAAACGTTAAATTGTATCTTTAGAAGTATCCTCAAATATTTACCACATAACTCTAGCTACTCTAGTATTCTAAATTTATATAAAAAAATGTAAACTATCCTTCACAAAAGCTAGTATGAAAATCGAAAGGGTTAAAGAAGTTGTATGTGTTGTATTGTGTTTATGGTTAATGCAGGACGGAAAAATATAGTTCCTTTTTTTTCATACTAAAACATAGATTGCCTATTCGAAGAATCCTCCAAGAAAAGAGCTGCCATTCGAATGCGATGCTGTTAAAAGTGAACAGCTCCCAAGTTCGAATCACGTTGACCCAAATTCGGAAAACCGACGACATTCAGAAGAAAAGATGATGATATCTTGTTCACCGGGTTTGGGACAAAATAATTTTGGTGCCATTATTGCCCTGGATGTGCTCCACCGCCGCTACCGGAGTTTTGCTCCGGAGCTCTGTCTCGAGGGCGTGTATTTCGGGCTACAAACTTACAGGTAAATGCAGGCACCTGGCTGAAAATTATTCCCTTCAAACATCTTGTGACCTAGTTGGAAGGGTAATGGGTCGCGCTGCCGTGCAATAAACAATCAACTTTGGCTCAGTGCGCGAGGTATGGCATAAAAGTTATCGTCAGCAACAAACTGGAACTGCTAAGGGCACGAACGAGATACCTATGTGTGTCGTTATGCATGAAACAGGATCGTTTAATTGGTGAGACAGTAAATTATAAATTCATAACTTTCATAAGAGTACCAACATTGGGTAGAAAATATATTTTTGCAGGAAAACGCCATGTCCAAAATTGTATCGTAAAGTTTCTCTTTAAACTCAAGAGGATACCTATACCTTGCTAATATAAAATTCTACATATTTTTAAGTTATAATATCATACTTTCTATACAAAATGTAAAAACGGTTCAAGAAAAAACACTACTCAAACTAAAAGTTCTACTAACCGACAAAGAAATTATCGTCATCCTACTGACTTCGTAGTAAGCTGTAAGTTGATATTACAATACAACCTCGAAACCCAAATTTTAAAATTAAATTTAATGAATAAAATTTACAGTGAGACAGTAAGTTTAGTAAAAACAATGGGGAAGTCGCTAAAACTTAACAACATGCGGTGTTCGTTTATTCCTGAAATAGGTCTCATGAAATTAAAAATGAATACATATATGTGCTCTAGTTAAAACTTAATAAAAACTTGAATATACCATTTAAACATTCAGATCAAAAAGTAACAGTCATCAAAGACAATTCTCGAAATCAGCAAAGATAAAAGAATTTATTTCTACATGAAAAATAAAATAAACACGAATCCAGCAGTAAAAACTAAAGCGTTTCTAGCTTTCTATCTCGAATTTATTGATTTTGCTATCAAAAGAAAATTGATACGAGAGCATCAAGCGATTTTGCATGAATTTGCGGGGAACGGGGAGGAAACAAAAGCGGACAGAGGCAGGAAGACGTTCTTGGAACGACAAAGACGATCGTCAATGATACAGCTACCGAGTTTCTTATTAAAAGAAGAAAATTAACACGCAAATCCCCTGCAACCAATTTTATAGAGAGCAAGTTCCATTTTCTTTCAATTTAGTTCACCAAAGTTACAAAGTGCTTTCGCTGTGGTGGTACGCCACACCGATCCACTCAGCGAAATTGGAATTGCCGAGTTCAGCGGCAAGTTTGTGTGCGCGCATACCTCTTAATAAAAATCCTCCAACTACGCTACCGAGGATTATTTAAAATCTTCATAATGAGTTTTCAAATATTGCCCTTAAGGCAGAAAGTTACTAGATCTCCTCGCTGGCGTGTTTTCTCGAAAACTTTATTGCGGTACATATTTGATGCGTTCTGAAAGGTACTCACCGCTTTCCGTTTCAAGACTTTATCCTTATTATGACTAACAATTTTATAAAACAAGAAATTCTGGATAGGTAAGACGAACAGGACCCGCCGCTTCAGTTTGGGCCTCGTCCCACCTCTCCTAGCTCATTTAGCTTATAATTTTCTTGCCTACGTTCGGGAGTGAGCGTGTAACTCCCGCACGAGTTCCTTTAAGACGCTGCTCCCACAGGCACCTTTCGCAGGGATAAATTCATAGGGGCTTTTTGGCTAGAAACTAAGCCACGACGAGAACATCCCGCTTCTGCGGATAGTAAAACTTCGGGAAAAGTTCCCAAGTCCTTAGAATAGCAGTGGGTGTCCTTTTTCATGTTTACGTAAAGAGGTAAAGTGTTTAGCTTCAGACTCCACTCGAGGTATTAGAGCTCCACCGAAAGAGGAACAGTGGAAAAGCTACTATAAAAAATTGATAAGACTGCCATCCCGCAGCCAGTGTCTCAGGGAATGTCTTAGAGCTCACTCTTTCAAATGTGTTAATATTAATAGCCGGCATACGTGACGAGGAAATTGTTTACAAATTGAAAATCTCAAGAGCACGTACGGCTGCTTATACGAAATCCCTGGGGATTCTTTTATTTAGTTTCCCCTAAACCATAATTCCTACAAATCTTCGACGCCCCCACGGTCGTCCACCTTTAAAAAAGGAAAAGAGTTTGCTCTCCAGACAAATTTAAAGTTTTCTTTCTACCCAATTTTAGAAATTGACCTTTGTTTTTCCTAGCTTTGCTTACCTTTGATTCGGTATTTTGTTTCAACTAGAGTATATTTCAGATTTCAATAAATTTTCTTTTATGACATGGTAAGGGTCAAGCGATGACCCTATTATGTTTTCAGGAAGCCTTCATAGATTTCAAATCTATACACAAGAAGAAAAAAAAATTGGATTTATGGAGATTTTGGCAGGAAATGAAATCTATTGAAAGCCTCAATAGGGTACTGTTTTTTAAAAAAGAAAAATTATTCTTAAATAAATTCTAGCTCGTCCACGGGTTGTCAAAAGATTTATTTTTAAAACAACGAATATAATTTTCTATTAAGGAAAATTGAAAATGTTCCGAACCTTCCTATCGAAACGTAGTTTTTGACTAGTTTTTATTTTATGCGTAAATTGGACAATTTTAAATTTCAGCTTCAAAATCTAATCCTGTCTCGCTATTTCGCAGAAAATATGTTATTCAATTTAATTTCGTATTTTTACTTTGTAAACGATTCATGTGAAATGAGATCATTCATACATTATTTTGTTACGAATTTTCCTTTAAGTTTAGGTAGCTAAAAAAATTTCACTACATTCTCTGAATGCTTAACAGTGCAATAAATTTAAGACGGGCACTTTTATGATGACTTTTATTGAAAAGTAGGCAATAAAATTTTATTAGAACTTTAATTTAGTTAAGAATGTTTCAAAATCTTTAGTACTTGCTCTTATCAGGAATAATTTTTATTTTTAAAAGATAATGGCCTATAAATAGGTATTTTCACAAATAGCTATGCCACTACTTTTTAGTTTTATTTTTTCGCAATTACTTGAAGCTAAATTTTATTAACGTTTGAACAATTTATAAATTTAATTGCAATATGAATAGTGTTATATTGCACTTGGAATTTGCGTAGAAAGAAGTATGGTATAACTTAAAATCGAATTATATTGTAAAATACATATTATAATAAAAGTTACTTTTAATTTAAGTAATAACGATTTTTCTATATCCTTATCCTCTTAAAGTAATTTTTCAGCAATTAAATACACATGGGTTGACACGATGTTGCCATAACTAACTCTTATTTTTTTCAAAATTTGATTTTAATAAAACTTTTAATAAATGTAGATACGTATGTATGTTGTTCAGTATGAGATTTTTCATGCATGTCCGCTTTTATTAACAGATGAGGACGTATGAGCAGGTAGTGTCATTGATAAATTTACAGCATTTCCACGCAAAAAGTGCCAACTAATTTTGTATAGAGGAGAAATGAACATAATATAACAATTTATCATACTTAGCAGAACTCAGCGTCTCTGGGATTGCAAACCACCTGTATATTACTAACTGCAGTATTCGCGTTGCACAGCATCCCTAGGCGCCATTTTACCAATTTTTCAAGGAATGATTGCGTCCCACGCGAAGGAGCAAGTACTTTATTACTTTTTAATGCACATATAACGTCCCGAAAGTTAGAGAACCTCTACCTAGCCAAACCGTGCTGAAACATTTTTGATTTATAGTAATCTTGACGTGCCAAACTAGGGACTGGGACTGGATGTGGGATGGGGGATGAGGTGCAAATGTCTATTAGCTCTGAGTAGAATCAGAAACCACGTCCATAAAAGGAACACATTAAAATTCCCTTCGAGGATCGCCCAAAAAGTTCTCACCTAGGAAAACTTTCGCATTTGGCTCAAGTCACACGTATGTATTATATGGAAGTTTTTGGTTCGACAAGTGTCTGAGGACATGAATAAACCAGAATAGACGTGTAAATAGAATGTGGCCCCACGGTGCACTTCTGGGGATAAAGTCCCTGGCCTAAGTGTCGAAAGTAGACCTCGGCTAGTTATGGCTGCACCCCTTTTTAATTGTAATTGAATTTTAAATAAGGCCCCATCCACATAGTCACGCAAAAATACTCTGTAGTCTATGTTTGCACGGACGTTGGATGGATGTTGGTGCAGCCCCAAATAGCCCCCTGGATGTTGTTGATGCTGACTGGAGCTGGAGGAGCCCTACGACAGGTAGGGACTTGTGCCCACATCTAAAATGGCAGCACTCAGCATGTTTATGTTTCCCTACTTCTTTGCTCTATGTAATTACTGCTGTCCTCTTCTACGCGTTACAAAGGTGAACTTCATATATTTTCCTTGGGGATCACTTTAAGGCTTTTATGGTACATTTTAAACTAGGAGAATACGTGATTCCACGAAATTTCATTTTGGTCTGTCGTGTATCTGTGAGACCCTCGGAGTGGTCTCTGGGAGCCCACAGGAAAGCCTCCTTGTGTTATATGCTCAATACCAAAAATTCTTCGAAATATAACAGAGAGACTATTTCATTAGATGAAAAGATTTCTCGTTTTCTTTGTAAATAACTTGAAAGCTGGTATAGGCTCCCTTGAAAAATCCTATTCTATGAGGTCATTAATTATTCGCCCTTTTAAATATTTAGAATCATCTAGACCGCTTTTCAGTGTACTCAAGTAGTCCTGGAGGTCTGGAGTGAATCTCGTATGATGTTTGCCGCAACTCTACAGTGAATGGCAACAATATGCGGCGTTGCTAAGTGTAATTGAAGGATACTTCGTTGTTGTAATTGCCTATTGTTAATGGATTTAACAGAAATTGTGGGGTTCGAGTAAGGAACAAATTGGACATATCAAGACATTTTTTCCTTTAGATATCTTGCAGCTATTCCTCTGGGAAATGTATGTTTGCTTTTTAAGACCTTGAATTTCATCTATAGGGAGAAATTCGACCTTCTTCATCTTGTATATCTCGTAGATTGAGTTCATAGCTCAGATCATCAAATATTTAAGAGCTACAGCAATATAATCTTTACCAACTTTATGATTTTTAAAATAAAGTTGTAAAATTTATATTTATATTTATCGTTTAAAGAAAATAATATATGTACATATATGAAAATATCTTTTCAACACTTTTTTTATAAAATAGTGATATTTTAACTACTATTAAGATTTGGATCGGTTCGACAGTTCATAAAATTAAAGCACACATTTAATGCCTGAGATTTATAATCCTTAGCAATATTGTAATGTTGTAAATGAGAATCTGTCTTAAAAATTTCATTAGCTGTAGTGAATTAAATTGAATGTCTTTTAAGGGGTCAAATTAAAGAACAGTAACATGGTTATAGTTATAAGGAATTTACTTCGAATTTAGTAGAAAGGATTTAAAAGTTTAGTTATTTAATTATATTAACTGATGTTATATATATGTAAATTCATAGAAAGCAATAGGTCAGTTAAATAATAAGAGTCACAAAAAAGCATATCATATAGGTTTTAAAAATTTAATGTAAATGAAGAAGTTTTTTAAAACTATAACTCCGTGCGTTAAACTTCAGTTGATTTCCATGCAAATTGTTATAAACTCAATTGATTTTGAACGGGTATTGAAATAAAATGAAAATAGTAAGCTGGCAAATCTGCTTAAACTTTTAATTGTGACCTAATACCAACATCCAGAAAAAGGTCTATTGATATGTTTTCCACAGCACGGGAATAACCTCTGTTTTCTGCAAACGCATTCAGGAAAATTAAACTTTAGGATAAAACTTAGTATTTCATTGCTTCTTTTTATGTTTACTGCATGTAGCAGTAGTAGGTACTTATAAATTAGATCTACTCATATTACCCTAAGAAATTTCATTGGTCACTTTCTTCGATTTCCTCAAATCTCGAACGTAAGTCGTTCGGAAGACATAGCCTGTAGCCTAGCTAGGGAAATATTGAATAGAAATTTCAATTTTGTTTCGCCAACGGCGAACTGCCATTTGCTCTAATGAATCCTCCGACAGAAAGCCTCTAATTGTCGATAGAGTGAAAACGTACCCGCTCTGGGCGAACGGTTTGGTCTATAAATTCCGAGAGCTCCGCCGTCGCCTTTTCATTATCCAGAGTCGCTCCCGTGAAAGATGATGACAAATGGGTTTCCTTTGCTGTTTCTATCACCTGCATTAGCCGTGTTTTATTTCGGCGATTTATCTGCAGTGAACACATCCGTAGAGAGCAATTTATTACAGCGCGCGACTCCGAAACTCGGATAGATGGCACATGGCGCATTTCGACAAAGAAAGGCGTCCGACCGCATTGTGCCAGTATCAGATTTAGAGAAACATCCATTTGCTCCCATTTTTATGTAATAAAAATGAATCGCCACTTCGTTGAATGGGAACTTTCCCCGAGATTCGATTCTAGGTCCTTTCAGACGCGCATTTCGAGGAGCAACACACGCCGGGAATCCCCTAGGATGCTGGTTGTTGGCCAGCGCTAAAAGGCGAAAAAGGTCCGTGACGTGGTGTCGTTCACCTCAACTGCGAAAAAATTGTGTCACTAAAAGCGGCGCCTCGGCTATGCGGGGGCCCCCAGAGCGCTCAAAGCAGCCGCACTGTCGTCCTTGGCAACATGGCTAAGTTCGTACCTTTTGCTAGTTTCAATATTGCGCCACAAGCAACACGGCCTGTTTCCCTTTCATCTCCTCTGCTCAACTTTTCTGCCATCGTCGTCGACAAGTGTTGCTAGTGACAGAGGCTGGCTCTGGCTGGTTTTTGTGCTCAAGATCACTTTGTGAAATGCGACGTCGCTTTGTGTTTTCATTTTGCTCCGCTTTGCAATTTGGCGCGTTGTTGCGGCCCTCAACCGCTCAAGGTCCCTTGATGCTGTCGCTCAAAAAATTACCTAGGGCAAGTCCGCCCAGCATGGGTGGAGCTCCTCCTCCTCAACACCTTCGCGGTGTGGCTTTCCACCCCTGCTGGCTTACTCTTAATCATGATTGATGAGTATAAACTATGCGAACGGGGAATTCTGCGGCTGTCGAGTTTGTGCAACAAGTGAAATTTCCTTCAGCTTGCGGTGTTGCTTGGAATTTTTAGCCCTATTTCGCGGTTACCCTTAAACTGGTTCGGTTTTCTCCCTCGGGCCATTTTCTGATTCTTATCGAACAGAAGAGATCAACGGCTCGAAAGGATTGCCGTCAAGGCCTTATTTTTTCTAGACTTTGGAAGGCAAAAAGCGATATCAAAGGAAATTCAAACCTCACAACAAAAAATATCTTCGCAACGTTTATCTTTCCATGTCATCTGTTTTCTTAAAAAATACCTACATAGATTGTCATAATATTTCCCCCCCGTAATATCCGAAAGAAAATGTAACACTTATGTCATTATTATTAATAGAATCAAACTAGTAAGACTATCTCAATTCTCAATAAATCTCAAAACATGTCTATCAATTTCCTTAAGGATAGTTTGACGTACATACACGTACATACTTTAAAAAAGCACAACTAAGATGAAGATTGCGATGGTATTTTATAACTTCGAAACTAACCTCAAATTAACCTTAAATTTTTCTATTTTAATAACTAAAAGTTTAGAACTTTCTTATTGTGTTACTGTGCTGTATTAAAACGATGATTTAACTATACATATAGTATGAATTTTCACATCGATAATAAGTTAAAAAGAAAAATTCGTTCCGAATTAAGTATCTGAAATACGAAATTCTTGATAAATATTGCACTAAAAGTAATAAAATTCATTATTCAATGAAGATTTACTCTGTAAGATCAGAAAACCACTCCTGCTATTGACGAAGGAGTAATAAACATATAATGAGCAATGAGTATTAAATGCAGCAGTCTAAAATAAGGTTATTATGAAAGCAAACTTTCTTCAAATCAGTTCTTTTACATTTTTGAAGGAATAAACTTCTATTGAAGTAACCAAAATCCCTTTGGCATAATTAAGGGATGAAGTTACTGTTTATTGTCGAAAAATATTAAATACTACTACCTGCAAAAAATTGTCTAGTCTAATAGAAAAGAACAATATAAGTGGTTAAATTGTCTTGCGTTCCGTAAAGAATTCTGCAGAGTAATTTATTTGGTCCTTGTCTTTTATTCTACGTGAAACCTTGTCTTCAAGCGTTCTTCTACTAAGAAACCACTTTGTTTTTTGCTATGTACACCTTAATCAAATTTGATACAGCCTCTGGGGAAAAACGCAGATAGCCACAACCTCACCAAGGCACAGGTTTCATGACAAACAATACAAGCGCTCAAGGAAACCCCTAACAAAAATGTTCATGGATATTTATGACTGGTTGGTTACTTGCAGTCAGTAACAAGCGACACGTGCCCGATGCCACCTATTCTAAGCCAGATATCCGCGAAAATCATTTTCTAGGAGATTACCTCCCTTAGCAAATGAGAAATTGAAAATTTTCACAAATTTTCCCTTCCCGATTGCTTTCCGAGGGAATCTAGCACATCCAACCCATAAAGCTTTGCGACATCGACTAGGGATCAAAAATTTGACATCAGCCAATCTGCACGTGGAGATATACAGGGTGCTTCTACCCCTGCTCCATACTTCTTTCATTATCTTAAAATATTTCCTAGAAACCATTACAGGAATTGCTGTAACGTATGACGGATTCATTTTAGATGGTTAAAAAGTACTAAAGACTGTAGATTTTTGGCTAAACATTGATCTATTTAAGTGCCCTATATATCGCGTAAATTGACTCGTAATTAACGCAACGCTTCGCCATTTAATACGAGCTATTTTAAAAAGCATTACAAATTACTTTTGCTTTCGTGTTCTTTAAGAGCACTTAAACTCTTAGAACTTCCACACCCTTTCGGATTGCCTCACACCAACCACTTGTAACGTTAAAATGCTTTAAAGACGGCTCCTGGCGCTGAAGCGAAGTTACGCATGCAAATGTTCCTCTTTAAAAACAATATTAAATATAATTAGCCACACATTTACTTGGAAAAATAAATATAATTAAAAAAAAAAATAAGCTTAGCATTGGTATGAGTTCTTAATGATATATTATTCAAATTATATTAGTTTATAAGCGTTAATTGTTTATAAATGTGTCTAAAATCAGACTCACGAAATAAAATAAGCAAAGAGTGAATGAATTATTTTAATTTAAAACAAGAATAACTTATATAAAAATTATATTTAATATGAAGATTATGGTGAGATAATCAAGAACTACTATTACGACTTTATACAAATCCTCTAATATCAAAATTAATGTATATTATAGTTTTTTTTTCTATTAGCATAACTTAAAATGCCATATGAATATGATAAATGGGAGAAGTTAAGATTTTGTGGCAAATATTAAGAAATATCCGCAATTTTCGGTACAAGATCAAGTAAGCAATCAATGCAATCTGTTTTCCAAACAATGTTTGCATTTTATAGCACTGAATCCATTTCGTTTATTTGAGGGTTAACATTTTCTATCCTATAGGATTGAATTAAACCTCACTAATGATTTTTTATTTCTCAGAGATATTCTTCCGTTTTTTCCTTGGAATATTTGAGCCTAAATATTACGTCAATATGAGTTAAAAGTCATGATTTTACCTCATTACAAGAAGTCTTTTAAATATATTATACTTTATTCGGTAGACACTTAATGATCCTTAAAATATCCACAGTTTCTCCCAATCTTTATTAAAAATCAAATATTGATTTTTACTTAAATTTCATGCTTTCGTAACTAACAAGCAAGGGGATATTAAATATCTTTTGAATGGTTAAAAATACATTGTGGAAGAGTGTTGTCCTTTTTGAAGGTACATACAATAAACAGAAATGATTTGCAAGGATTCTGCAACTGGATCTTTAGTACAAACCCCGCAGAATTTGTTTTACCCCGTTTTCGCTCATCACTGAACAAATTTTGGTGTAAATAATCAAAATATGATAATTTTAACATTTCATTAAATATAAAGTAAACTTTAGAGGTACATCTCTACAAAAGGACATTAATTTGTCCAAGAAACATATAATGATTCCTTTTTAATAGACAAACGAAATCCTCTTTTAAGCTCAAACCTCAAAATATATGAGAATGATTTTACATGCATGCATTTAAGACAGCCTGAACTGCCGAAGTATCCTACCATGTTAACTATTTTTATCTATTTTAGCTGGTAGCTCTCGGATGACCAGCCGAATTTAGATTTAACGATCTTGATTTATTTAGAACAAGTTTTCATTATTAAATAAGAAAAATGGTTAAAAAAAAAAGGATTTTGACCTTCTTTATTAATATGATATCCGTGTAGCGAATACGGTTAAGCAGATGTAGTCAAAAAATTAGTAGCAAGATTTGAAACTAATATAAAATTAATCAATTAATTAAGATTAATTAAATTAAATAACAAGCTTAATTAACTTATTTGTTATTGTTTCTGTAACAAACTTGTTCCAATCTTCATGAATTCTTTATGCCAAGTAAAATAAATAAGAATGTGAAGAACTTAGATTTTTGTTGTGATTGATTTATTTCATTTATGTTTTGAAATTTTAAATTTGCTGTACTTTCTCTCAAAACTGGCAGAATAAATTTTTAGCTGATTGAAGTCGGTATTATAAATTTGTGATTTTAAGAAAAATATACTATGTATACTATGTATATGTGCAGTTTTATTTTTGAGTTTGGAAAAAACAAAATTGGTATACAATCTATTTTATTTTTCAATATAATATTATTATTTTATTGTAGGACGCTGTGCATCTTTAAGATAACAACAATTTAGGAATAACTAAAAACGTGCTTAGTTTTTCTTACAATCAGTTAGAAAAAAGAAACTGATCTGCAACTTGAAGTTGCTTCCAAGGATATACTGAGTGCGTCAATCTGTTATCTGGTTTCATAATCGAAACCTTTTGGGTACCCTCCAAGGATTTTGCATTCGTAAATCAAGTAGGGGAGCACTTCGGAAAGCCGCGAAACCGGGGGACCCAAGTACAAAATGTAAATGATTTCTCTCGTTCAAGGTAAAGTTCAACAGGTCAAGTAATTTCCCAGATTAAATTGATTTCGAGGGAAACTTCTGATGGAGCGGTGGGAAGAAAGAAAGAAAAGCTTTAATGAAAATCATGCCAAATGTTGGGGCTCCCGACGTCTCTGTATGGCGGGCGGGCGGGTAGTGTGTGGTAGCGTGGGTAGCCCGCGGCTGAGAATTCTGTGCAATCTCCGAATCAAGTGAATGAACTGCGACTGGGGAGCGAGGGGAGCCTCGGGAAGTCGTAGGTATGAAAAACGATGGATGCGAAGCGCACAATGGGGCCCAAGGTAGAAGAAAAAAAATATAAGTAAAAAAAACGATACCGCGATGCGCCTGTAGCTGCTTTGATTGCATTTCCCGCTAAATGCAGGCGGCCGCCGCTACCTCCTTCCCAGCCGAAGCCTTGAGTAAATAGCGCGTTTTTAATTAAATGGAAAGCAGCAGCGCAGCGCTAGGGCTCAGGCAGCGGCAGTTACGAGCGGGGCTACTGGCTCGGCAGCACGATTGCTAACTTGTCATTGACTTTGGTTTCTAGTTGGCTGCCTGGCTGCTTCGCTGCTTCACTGTCCGCGAAAATACGAAGACACAAAATACATCCCGTCGCGGTTGGTTTTCGCTATTCTGGCTCGTTAGAAAATTTTTTTGTTTACCCAGCGAACAGAGGTATTTACCTAGGCGTATTTTTTCGCTTCGCTTATGAGCAATTAGTCCTACCGATATCTTGACTTCTACTTAAAGTTTTTAAATAAATAGATAAAAATAATAATAATAAATAAATGAATTGCACTACAGACATGCGACACACACACACGAAATCAAATATACCTTGTTAGGAGAAGAAAAGTGCGGAGATGCCATAGAACAGTCAGAAGATGAAGAACTGAAACTAGCAGTAGATGGAAATGTCGAAATAGTTGCAGGCAGAACAGTGAAAATTGGATTTTTTGAATATTTGATTGCATTCATTGGCGGATGTTGGTATTGCTGAAGGAAGCCCTGGTGTTGGAGTTGGTGATGCTGGTGGACTTGCAATTGTTGCTGTTCGTATTTATGTTAGCCAAGACCAGGACGACGGGTTGGCATGGAAAATGTTAACAATCGGTCAGGTGATTAATGTTTTTTAATTTTTTTTGCGCCAAATATCGGCTATACACATTTTAGGTCTTAGATCTTAGATTGCGATCTTTCACGATATTAAGAAATGTTTCTTCCCTTACCATGATATCTTTGTAGCTCAGCTGGCTGGGGCTGTAGCTGTTGCCGGTGTTGCTCGCCGGGCTGATGCCGTTCAACGGGCTCCCGCCAAAAACTGCTGCTGTCGCCTGGGCGGCCTGCGGGTGGTTCCTCAGCGAGATCGAGTCGCACAAATTAATTTCGGTGTAACGACTTAAGATCAGCGTCGGCGTCACTGCACTCACGATCGGTGGGGGGCAGCAGTGGCCGCAGTAGCAGAGGGGGATGCTCGGGTTCTGCTGCAGCTGGTGGATGCTGTGCTGCCCTTGGTTTTGCTGCTGCTGCTGCTGCTGATGTTGCTGATTATGTTGCGATGTTATGTGGTGATGGTGTATCGAACCGTTCAGTGTACTTGTCGCGTTCGGTGGTAGAAATGTTGTTGTCGGTATGAGAGAGTGTGTTAGAGCAGAAGTTGGGTTCGGACTAATTATGTTTGATGCTACTGTAGAAGCTAATGACGCTTGCGATGGAGGAGCCAAAAAGGGGGGACAGATAGCGAGGCCCGGTGGGAAATACGTTGTGACCACAATTTTGAATTACAAATTATGCTCTTGCTTAAATTGATTATGCAATTTATTTCTATATATAAAATTTACACGGTATTGTCTACTAATGATCTCAATAATATTCGACCAAACCTTCTTTCAAGATTTACTACGAAAAGGTAAAAGTATTTATACTAAGAGTAAGTCTTTTGAGGATTGTCTTCTTATTACCTAGATTTATTTAATTATTTATTACATACGAGTTTAGTTTACGAAGTATATGATATAATGTAAATGATTGTATTGATAGAATCACATACAAGAGAAAATTCTATTAATATTTTTTAGCCCTTGACTAATAAGTGTAAGAAAATACTTATTTTTTTGGATTCAGTATTCCAGACGAATGTGTGTAGAAGAGTAAATATGTGCGAAATATCTCACAGTATGATATGAATTTATATGATTTTATACGATTCGAAAAAATTTAGAAATAGCTTTAAAACGCTTAGAAGATTGTCAAGAAGTTGTAGAAGATAATTTCCGTTCTTTTTTGATTGGTTTTCGCTATGCTAAGACTTTTGATTGTCGAAACGCTTTTTCTCACGTAACCTTAAATGTTCAAAATTCTTGTTTATATATTTCCCTAGGAGCTAAGGTTTTCTTTAAAAATGTAAATTGTCCCTAAATTTATTTATCCTCAGTTTATTATGTAAATATTTTGAAAAAATCAATGTGTGATATAACTACTTATTACGTTTTGTTCCTTTTTCATATATAATTAGTGCTATATATTACATGCTATATAAATAAATATATCAATTAAATCTCTCAGTTTTCCCTCGAAATGCACCCTAATTGCTAATATTGACTTGTTTTTTTACGCTAAAAATCACACGTTTTCCTCCTTTTTACTCTTCTTAACTAGACTAGCCGAAAATAATTGATGGTTCTTCTGCTTTTTGTCGCACAAAAGTAATATCTACTTTTTCTATCTTAGTGTTACAATTTTCTATATCTTTTCAGTGTTTGCTTTCAGTATATATGATATGTTGATAATAATTAATTAGCTTCAATAATTACACTGTCTATTTTTTGTTTTAATAATAAATTCGCGAATTTACTTTAACTATAAGTTACACATATCTTTCTTCTCAATATATTCAATATATATATATAATCTATTTACTATGTTCACAACTTGTCTATTTTGTTGTAGAAATTACGATCAAACAACCATTCAGTGTTTTTTTTCTTTTTAAATAGTTTAACTCTTTGGTGAAGACGGATTTTTTTGTTTATTTATCTTTTGTCTTTACTGCCTGTTTTCTAGAAGAGTTCACACTTGATCAAATTATTAAAACTATTTAAACTAAACGTCTATCTCTTCGCCCTAACTAAACAACCTAAAATGTATTTTGAATCAGTCGCGGTGTTTTCAGCAAATAAACTGAGAAAAATATCAACAATAGTAACACAAATATTGCACTTTACCTAAGTTTCGGTTTATAACCTAAAAAAAAAAACTCACGAACTCCTATGATTTTCCTCGCAGCGCTTTTCTTCACAATTTGTATTTTGTTTAGAATGTAGTATTTTTATCTAAAATATATTTATACCTTCTAAAAATTTCCTTTGAAACAAGTTATTGCAACAATTGATATAAATATAGCTCTTGATTTACGTCCTCTACACCTTGCCACTGTGTTATCGAAGTGAGTAACACAATTTTTATTTATTTTCAAAAATAATACTGATCAGATTGAACACTGGCTGGTCGAATACTATGATTGTTTTGAAAATAGTAGTTCTAAAACAATTTGGAAACAATCTTCGAACCGGTTTTTTGCACTTTGCCTCTTAGGTGAATCGCTTATATCTCTTTTTTTATTACAAAATATCACGAAAAAATAACTTCTTCATTACTTTAATCCTTTTTGGCTCAATATAATTTTTTCCCTGTTTTCTTTAGTTTTACTTAATTTTTTTTTATTATTTTTATTTATTTATTTATTTTCGTTACTTTTGAAGGAAGAAAACTGTGTCTGCTTGTGCAAATTGTTGAGTAGATGTGTACATGTAAATATTTTGAAGTGTGGAAAAGCTTATTTTTGTCCTACAGAGAGCAGCGAACAAGTGTGAAACACCACAGAGTATATTTGTAGATATATTTTTATATGTTGATAGCCTGTTTCTGTCTTCTCGGTTTTCGTCACAGTTAACGTCACTAAGAAATGCAACCACCGTCGTCGTTGTCGTCGTCGGAAACGATGCCTCTCGGTTAACTTTTTTTTTTGTTTATACTTCTCCTAGTCGCAGTGCCACCAAAATAATTTCGTTTTTAATTTATTACCTTTTTCTTCAAAACAAATCTTTTCCCTTTTTTTGCAAGCGTGAAACGTGAAAGTTTTTACTTATTTTTATTTAAATGAAGGCGTTTTGTAAGACAACAAACAAAACAAATATATATTTTAAACTTTTGTTGATTCTTTTTACTGCCGTTAAAGCTATAGAGTTCTATAGAGCAGAAACGTTTTACGAAGATAGAAAGGAAGTTGCTTGTATATTTTTTCGAGTTATTCGAGCGACTGACAGCAAACTTTTTATTTTTTTTATTATAAACGTTATAATTTTTTTAATATATTTGTTTTCTTTTCAATTATATTATTTATATATTTTTTTTATTATAAGATGGTAATTAATTATGTGTGTTTAAGAACGGCGGACAGAGTTGGAACGGGTTAAAGCAAAGACTGTACGAAGACTGAAGTAAGAACGACTGGTATTCTGAGGTAATATACTGTTTGAGAACGGGGAATACACGAAAAGGCACCAGAGGCAACATACCATCATCATAACAGAAATTCTATAAGAAAGATTCTAAAAACATCTGAAAAAGGCAGAGAGAGAAAGACATAAGTGGTAATAGCAGCTCCATTGGATATAGAACCCTCTATATGTTCGTCCAATTTCAGAAACCTATATCTACCTTTCGTTCCCTTTTTCGTTCGCTTGCACGTAGATTTCGAACCGTTGGATATGTTTACGAAGGAAAAGAGAAACGGGAGCTTTTTGGCCGAACCTCGCCGGCATTCTGCGCCGGTGCAGCGACCGTTTCCCCACCGATTCCCGGTATGATATAGTGGACTATACCCACCTGGATGGTGCGCAGTTCTTTGCTCTCTGAATTTACAAAAAAAAAAAATAATTCTTGGCTCCTGTATCTTACAGCTACAGGGCACACTGCACACACAATAGCGGGCGAGTTCGACACCGCTATACCCGCTATACCCGCTATACCATATACCAAATTTCATAAAATACATATAGGGCATTAAATATTCAGTGCACAGAGGCCGATTTGCAAGAAAACTTCCGAACTGGGCGCGATGCCACCGAATTTTATTTATTATATTTAAAACATATTAACCGTCCGCCGCAATCCATCGAGGCTCTTACCTGTTTACGAAGTTTTTGTGTATTTTTTCTATGAGCCGGACTATTGAGCACGTATTTAAACACAGTATCTTTAAGTTCACCTTTTAGCAACCAAAATAAAACAAGTGACAGCACCAGAGTCAAGTAGAACACACACATAGAACAACAGGGAGCGAGAACCTTTCGTGTGGTGCCCTTTTCTGGGTTCCAACCACTACCTTCTGGAGCCCGATTGGAAACTATACAACGTCACGGGGGCCAGGGCGCAAGCAACAGATTGGAAGAGATACAACACCACACCACCTAGCGGGGGAGAGCAACACCTATAGTCCGGGTAGAGTTACAACGGCGGACTATGCTCCTCCGCGGGGCGCATGTATAGAGCTACGTCAATTCCATAGAGGAGAAGCAACAATTCCTCCTGAACAATCGGGCCACAATCACCACGGCATAATGTTTATATACATAAAATTATTTGTTTTTTTTTCTCTTTTTCGGGCGGCTGGTCGCCCCTCGGAGCCCCCGGGAGCCCCCAGTGGGCGCATACAAGTACAAGGCCGCTCTGATAACACTGTGCCCTGCCCGCCAAATTCTCAGTCTCTGCAGGCGCTCCCCCCGAAGTGCTCCATCAAAAAGAAAAAAAACGCGAGAGAAAAAGCACCGGGGCGCTCCGCAAGCTTTAGCTCTTGTTGGGCCCCATCAGCAGCAGCAGCAGCAGCACAGAAAGGCCCCCCTTTCTGCGCCGCGACGACCGCTGTGCTCCGCTGGCGTTCATTTTTCCCAAACTAATTGTTGTTGCCAGCGAGGAATTCGCAAGAAGACACCACGAAGAGACAAGGCGAGGGCAAAAACCTCATACCATCGACGTAACAGGTTGTAGGCAACGTAACAACATAACAACTCATCGTATGCGCAACTAGTGATCCACATGGAAGCGGAGAGCCAAAGGTACATAAGGCGCGACTCACACTGCCGACGGCGGCGCGGCGCCCCCCATTCCCCCCGTCCGCCGCGGCGCGCTAATGCTCCGGCTGTGGAGCAGCATAACGAACGATTTATGCGATTTATATTATCGCAGAGGAGCCGCACCGTGCCGCGCCGCATCGCTCTCGAGGCATGGGAACGGAGAAGTGGCCAGCGGAGCACCAGCGGCACCTCACCGGAGGAGAGACAGACACAGATGCAGCCGCTAGATACAACATATAATACAACAAAAACGGCATCAATTCTTACCTGGCGGAGAACCGAGCCTACCTGTTTTTGATCGCCCCGAAAGAGGCAGCTACACTCGGCCCGGCACAAGTACGTCCGGGCCGGACAGAGACTGGCGAGTAATGACTGCCACACTGTTATAAATTATGAATTGGATACTCGGCCCAAGTCGCTAGAGCTCCCCGAGATATGGCAGCAAAACTGATGGGATTTCTCGTCATTATTTTTATTTTCCTTCTTTTTTCCGAGCAAATACGACATCTATTCCGGGCGCTCCGCTGCTTCACCCGGAGGAGCCCCACGGGTGAACTACGCGAAAGAATGGCCTTTGCAGGTGGTGTATTCTTCTCGAGTAGATCTTTTTCTAAAAATTGCCTACGTCCATCGATTGCTCGGTCTCCTCTACGGCGGCGGCCCAACGGAAAAAAGGCTTCGAGCTCTTCACATGTAATTGCATTCGCTGATAGCACTCCGCTCCGCCGGCGAATGTGCTTCGATTTCGTTTTATCTTCTAAGCCATCCAATTACCAATCTGCACTGAAGTACACTTTGCAGACTTTTCAAATTGGACAAGCAAATTTATGCTTAAATGATGTTAAGATAAAAAAAGACAGCGCCACAAAGTGGTGTCCAAAAATACAATGTACAACAAAACAAATCATCACTCTAATATGATTGTTTTCATAGATTATGAATCCGAAATTAAACATTTTTAAAAACACAAAAAAAGTAAGTCAATTTTGAATTTATTTTAAAGTTTTCAGAATCGTTATTTGAAATAATGGCATAAATTAAGTTTGAGATCTTTTCACGAATTTTGATAAAAATTTGTATAATGTCGATTTATATTTATTTTTTTTATTTATATTAAAATTTTGAAAGATGACAGATTTCCGCCGCATTTTGTTCATGCTCCGGCGGCAAAACGTCAATTTCCGGAATTTCAAAGTTAAATATCTCGGATAGTACAAGTGGCCAAAAAATGTATTTGCATATTCGTCATTTTTGTTTTGACTCCAAATGATTAATTCTACAAAGTCTTATCAAAACCTGTGAGGAGTCATCAAACTCAATCTGTTCCAAAATTATAATAAGGGTTAAACAAAACCTTGAAAAATTTAGGCCAATATATCACAACTGTTTTCCATAAAATGCAAAATTATCTTGAGCTTGAGTGAGTAAATTCTGATTTTGAAATGCTGTGATAAATTTACTTATAGAATTAAAAAAATTTAAAATACAGTGTGGACATTTTTGGAGACCATTCGAGTTCCATAACATGACCCAAATGTTTAAACTAAAAATGCATTTTACAATTTTGTATTATTGTATAATAGAGTAGGTATAATATGTTTAAATTTTCTTATTAAAAATAGTATTGTTACCTGCCCAAAAATATTGTCGGAAAAATTTGTATGCCTTACCTGCAAAGAAATAAGAAATCATCATTAGATATATTATTGGGATGTATTTTAAAAATAGTAGGTTAAAAATTGTAATTAATTTTTTCTCAAAAAAGCTTGAGTGTGGTTGTGTCGAGAGTTTTTCTTGTATCGTTTTTTATAAGAGTAAAATGGCAAAATGTATAATAAGTATTTTCATTGTTTTAACATTGCCAACATAAAATATTTAGCAAGAGGATTCAAGCAACTTAAACTTGAGATTTTTCTGCAACTCAGAATTGTAATTGCAATGTGGTAATAATAGTAGCAGAGCATGTATCATGGTATATTACCCAGCAAAATGCGCATATGGACTAAATTGAAATGCAGAAAGAGATTTTGAGAATTTAATACGATGTTATGAATTGAAAAAAACACGACAGCCAGGAGTTGTGTCATAAATAATTCTTTTGCGATGATGAATTGTCGAAAACAGAGCGAAACAGGAAACGCCAGGACAAATAAGGCGATTTTCCTGGGAATTCGAAAACAAATCGAGCCGAGTCACTGCGAAGCGAAATTGAGCGAGGGCCTTGCCTTCGTAGTATAAAACATGTACGATTTTTGCGCTGTTTTGCAATATTCACCAGCGGAGGTAAGCAGGGGCAATTTTAGATGGGCTGCTGCAAAAATTATTACAAGAGTCAAGACACGGGGTAAGATTGGAGCGCCGCGAAAAAGCCTCCTTTGAGCTCGGCAGCCGAATAGAGGTGTTGATAATAAATATTAAATGAGCCAGAAAATACATACTAAGTGTAAGGAAAGTACAATAAAATTGAGTAACGCTAAATTGCAGCAGGGAGCCCGACGCACACAGCAGATAAGCCCGGGAATCTTATGAGATTAACATTTTCCCTTTGATCTGGCGGCTTAATATCTGTCTGTAGCCGTGTGCTCCCATGGAATGATTCGACCTGGGATTCGTTCTTTTCTTTTCCCGAGTCATCATCAAATATTTACACCAGCTCCTAAAACAAGGGACTTACAGCGATCAACCGGCAATTTGGTGGTGTGCTCCTGTTCGGGCGTTACCTTCCGTCCCGCCACCGAAAAAACTCTTTTACACACCGACGATATTCCCAGGATTTTTCGCCTTTCCAAAATCATTTGATACTTTATTCTCTTTTTGTGATTTTCGAGATGTTTTCAATTTACGCAGGTCATGAATATTTGAGAATCAGAGAAATTCGGGCCAATAAATACGCACATTCTAGTAATTCTCGCTAATAAAATATTTATGGAATTTATACTCGCTCATAATGCTGCTGCACATATGTACCCTAAAGCCAGACGGCCGTTCGGCCCTACAATAACAATTTCTTTTATATTTTGTGCTGCAGACATAAAATTTTTAGGAACCTGTTGAGCAGTGTATTTATATGCATGGAGAAGATTGCCAATGGTGCATCAAATATTAAGACTGATTGTAAGGGTTGAACGGATATGGGCTATCATCAATACACCGAATTTATTTATCTATTTTATTTTTATTTTTATTTTTTTTTTTTTATATAGGTACATTACATAGGTTATATCTATGTATCAATCAACGAATGCACTCGGTTTTCCTGGTCTACGAATTATACTACATTCGAGTAGGAATAAGATTTGAAGGAAACGTCTCCACAAAATGCTATCAAAATCCGTGAACTTTAACATTAGGTAGGTAGGGGAGACCGGGGATGGTTGACTATAGGGGTAGGTAGACTAACCGCCAAAAATTCGACGACAGTGCAAATGTTGATTCATCAGATTAAACAAGAGAATCGCATTCCACGCCTAGTTCAGTCGTCCGAATCGCCGTATCATGATTGTATGTTGTTTTTGAGTGGTGACACATTTTTAATTTTTTAATCACGTAAGTAATATTTCGACATAGTAAATTTTTTGTTGTTATGCCTACACATGCAGTGCGAAACATTCTTTTATTACTCCAAATGTTTGTTAAGGACATATTTATCATATTTCAGAACTTATTTTTCAATTCGGTGGCAGTGTTTAGGTTAACCATTCGGTAAAAATAAAAAAATACTTCCGGGGCTGGTTAACTATTTTTTTTCGGGGCTGGTAGAATAATTAGTCAACCAACCCCATAAAATTTGGAGTTGATTGAAAATAAAACTACTTGTTAGTAGAACTATTATGCATAGCGAATATCCGGAAACGAAAAACGATAGTCCTGAGAAAGAAAATCTTATTAAAAAAAAATATACAAACACGTAAGGACACTTTTAAGGGGGAACGCTATTGTGACAGGCCAAAAAATTGTGAATTTTCGCGAATTTTTTTGGGCAGGTTTAATTTATTTTTGACGAATCGGATAAAGGAATATGTAAAGAGTACATATTCAACCATATGTACTACAAATTACAATTACAAAATATACAAAATTCGTTGAGTTATAAAAATTTTCGTAGTAGTCCAAAAAAAAATGCTCCTTCATTGTCCCAACGATATCATGTTGAAAAATTTTCTCAAATTGTAAAATAAAATGTTGTTTAAAGTCTATATAAATATAGCTATGGTTGTACGTAGGGGTTTTTTAAATTTTTTTATTTTCGCAAAAATGGTAGCGTTTTAAATTTTATTTTTTTCAATTTTGGCTTTTTTTCCTTAGTAAAATGGTATAAAAAAATAGTAATTTAAGAAATTTTTTAAAT
Organism: Machimus rusticus; assembly: GCA_951509405.1. Taxonomy (NCBI): domain Eukaryota; kingdom Metazoa; phylum Arthropoda; class Insecta; order Diptera; family Asilidae; genus Machimus; species Machimus rusticus. Next base: position 34,763,756 of record OX608053.1, on the reverse strand, counting down.
CGGCTACGTACAACCATAGCTACTGTAATTATAAAGCTTAAAAAAAAACTTTAAAATCGGCCCATTGGTCTTCAAGGAACCGATGGAACAAGGTCAAAAAAAGTTGTTTCGAGACAATTTATATAACTTAACGAATTTTGTATATTTTTTAATAAAATTTTGTTTACATATAGTTGAATATACATATACATATACTCTCCGGTTCAAACGGTAATTTAATGTTTTTTGAATGCAAACATTGTACTTCTGATTTTGGAGACTTTTAAGATTTGTTCCTATGAACAAAGATGAATATGAGACTGACTGTAAATTTAATTGGAAGATTTTTATTTCTATTTTTGTTTTAATAATATAAGTATTGAGTTACATATGTATATAAAAATGTTTTATTATTTGCCCCTTCTCATGATTTGTCTCTAATTGGTACATAGGTCAACTTACCCCTGGTATGTGGTCAACCTACCCCGGCCAAGGGGTAGATTGACTAAAAGTTGGCCTTCTGGACAATGCATTAAATCATCACTATTATAATAAATTAAGAACTAGATGTACATATTTTTATGAGTTTAATAGTTTTTCTATCAACTATTATGGTTTTCTTGTCTATATGTATTAAAACACAAAAAATATGTACTTGTTAGTAAAAAGCTAGTCAACCATCCCCGGTCTCCCCTACTTCTAGCCAAAAAGGAGATATTTTACTCTTCTAGCGTGCTTGCATATGTGGGATAATGATAAAATTTAAAATAATATTAAATTGCTGTGATTACCTGAAATAGCCGAAACTTCCTCGAGTGGGATTGAAATCGCTGATTAAAGTGCAATTTCATTGCAGAGTATATTTCGCGTAAATTAGTAAGTCAAGATAGAAAATATTCGAAAATATCAGAAAATTCTGAGTAGGGAAAGGAAAATAATTGGAGGTAAATAAAACCGAAGAAGTATCACCGGTATACCAAAATAGTTTCTAGCTATAATAAAGTCAATAACACACAGGAAAAAGTCAGCAGAACATTTCTGCCTAAAGCCACGAAACTAGGAAAACATATAACTTTGCTGTTCAGAAGACATCTGTTGAGGCGAAGTTCTAATGCTGTGTAGTTTGCTGAGCTACATGAATCGTCAAGAAAACCAATTAAAAGTTATTCCCCCTGAATTATTGCTGAAGGTCTTTATTAAGTTCATTACGTGGGCTCTCTCAAGAGTTTCTTTCAATTATTTACTAAAAATTTTAGGTCTGTCAAACGAAAACTTTTAAAGGAATTTACTTCATAAAATATGTTAGTACATTAATGTTATGCATAAAAGGAGTCATGGACGACAATTATAACATTTACAACAGCAACTGCATCAAGTTCCTTGTCGAAAATTTATTCATAAATGTTATGAAATTAAGCATTTATGTACGTATAATGTCTAGCCAATGATATTTTAATTCATTTGGGATATTATTCCAAAAATAGCATTATTTCATTATTTTTTCGCAGTTCATTAATTTTCGTAAAAATACAGCATGTTATTCACAAAAGGTAAAACACTATTTCTGCATTTAGTATTCTACGACTAATAAATGTAACACATTTACATATGTAATTTATATGAAATAATCAAACGATCAACTGCAACATGTCATGTCCACATTTTTTATAAACGTTAAATTGTAAGTATTTTATTCAAACCTTCACAGATACATTTTCTTATAAAAAATCAAAATAAAAAACCTATAAAATAGAGAAATGGGCTTTAACGATTCAATTTTATAAAAGAAAGCAACACATGCAGTTTTGTTTACTGTTTTTATTAATAATTTTAATGTTGGAACAAGACCATAACGAAAAATTTCGTATTTTTATGTTAATTTTCCTTTTAAGTCGAATTCCGAAAATTCACAAGAGGAACTGTGTCAATGTTCGTAAGTCATGTGGGTATTTTTCACATCGAAAAATTGAAAGATTCTAATTAATAACATAACCAGAAGAAAAGATATAAGAAAGTGATAAATCCAATCCACACTTCTTCTTCTTTTTTATAATACCTAAATATAATAAATTATTTTCCAATTTTTAATATTGTCTACACTGAAAATGAATTAAACAAATAGTAAAGTAACGAGTGAACTGAATATAAATTAGATTATTAAAAGAACGAGTTCAAATCAATAAGATAAAAGAGTTGCAGTGACATGAGGCTCACCGAAGACTTTTTCAGAAATCATTTTTAGATCATGTAGAGGTGATTGTTTGAGTGTGTGTGATATTGTGATATTATCCAAGCAGGAAAATTTGTCTGTCCAATTCCACAGACCATAAAAAGTTGATCTGCTAACTTTTCCATTTTTAGGTTCGTTTTGCATGTCAATTCACGTCATTTTTCGCTTATCTTGGGGCAGCAGAATAGCAGATGAACAATTTTTTTTCTATAACTTGTTGAATAATTCAGAACTTCATCAGTGCCGGGGGAAGTGGCAGCGGTATGTCAGGCACTCAGACTATAGAAAATAAGAAATTTAATCTGATTTAGCCGCAAAACACATTGGGGATAAAGTGCTGAAAATACAATTTCGAATGTGACTTTTGCGACACCGTCCCATGCGCTCTCGAAGGGTTCCTTGACTCAAGGTGCCAGAACTGCTGCGCTACAGAAAAAAAAAAACAATTGGGAATATCGTAAAGCTAATTTTGAACCCTCCACTTGTCGCAAATCATGTGTCACACCTGAATTTTTACAATAGACTTATGAAAAACTCCGCCTGACACGGGAAAGTTTGCGCTTCTGTCTCTAGGGTGCCCTTACTTTCGGATTAGGGCACTGCAGCCAAGTAGTAATTCTTGAAATTTACACAATTCCTATGTACACCCAGCCTTAGGCTCGGGACGGGAACATCACCTCTGCCGGTGCGGCACCCGGGTTTTGAGCTCGGTTAACGTGTTCACGGCTGGCATTATGCTCACATTGGCATGTTTAGTAGACCCGGACGTCTACGGGTATTATGTCACGATATCTGTTCTATTCAGCCGGTGAATTATTGTTGGTTCTGATAAGATTTATGCAGCTATAAAACTCGAATAAAAATAAAAAATGTAAGACGAAACTTTATTTACGCACGGCTTTACGAGGCTTTACGTCCTCTGGGCCCATCCAAGAACACGAATCCTGCAAGGCTCTTCAATACAGACTGATTTATTGCAAATATTATTCCTGCAGAGGCCGGATTATTAAGTATTCACCTGGCCATGGGAATTTTTCGAGTAGAATTTCACTACTCGTTACTTATCGTGGCTTCGAATTACTTACTTTCCCAATAAATTAATATAAGATATTCGTCCAAGCCAATTGAACACAACAAATTGATCAAATTTCTAACAGCTCAGACTGAAAGATGTAATCAAACTGAAAAAACGTTTCAAAAAAAAAAAAATTGCGAATTTTTCTCCATATTATTTTGGAAGCTTATGACGTTTTTGTCCTTTAAAACTAAACTCAAATTTCGCAAAAATTCATTCACTATCAACTTGCCTTGGGGTTAAAAGCTTTTTACTGCCAACTAATGCATTGCTTGTGGGAGAATTAATATTTTTAATATTAAAAGTCCATCCTTTGTACCTACATAAGATTTTGGACTGAAATCCAGGAAGGACTTCTGGCACTACTCGTATTTTGATTGCAAGAAATCTTCATCTTCATCTCTTTAAAAAGTATTTCAAAAGTCGCAATCATTCTAAGAAATTGAGTTCTTTCAAAGCAATAGCAAAAAGTTATATGTATACCTTATAAGACTTTATTGATGTATATAGTAAATAAAAATACATCCAATACTAACTTGACCATTGACCATTATTTGGCTTTAGTAAAGTAATTCTCAAATATTCCAAGTAATGTTAAAATATTATTGTTATGCTATAAATAATTATCAGCCTCTCCCCAAAATTCATCCGGTAGTGGTAGACTTCAAATTAAGTGGCTAAGTGCTGCAATAAAATTTCAGCTTTTAACTTTATGCATTCGAAAGTAACGACATTTTGTGCAATCCAATTTGCCTTGCTGTGGCAAATTAATTTTAAATATACCCCGCTCCTTGAAATTATTAAAATATTTTAAAGACTAAAAAACTTTTTTGTGGGACAGGCTTCCGTGTGTTTTCTTTTATAAAAACAAGCTTCCATTTAATTGGTGGATTTGTCTAAATCTGGCTTTTTAAAAATAAAATAGGATTATTCCACCAAAAATTGTCATAAAGTTGCGAGGGAAAATTAATTAAATTACCCTTAACGTAATTAAATTGCTTTCAGTATAATGAAATTTCTCTAAAATTGAATTTGGGTTTCTTTGAGCTGCTCCAAATAAAATATATGTATGTGCGAGAAAAGCGGTATTTCGGCGAGTGAAAATATTTTAGGTAATTTACAGGCATATTTTTATTTTTAAATTAATCCCTGCCCAAGTTAATCCTTTTTGATACACTTTGGCCAATGGCAGATATGAGCCTATATAACGCGACTGCAGCTGCATTTTTCGAATTCCACTGGGTAACTGGATCCCTTTAATACGAACATATGAACACAGGATACTTTAGGGCTTCGTGGATTATTTTATTTTTATATTTATTTTTAGTTTGATGCAATTAAAAACGACCTGTGAAGCATGTAAATGTCGGTTGGGTATCTGAGCGATTTTAAAGCCGCTGAATTTGTGGGGCGTTAATGGAAAAAACGCGTCAGTGGTTTACGTCTACCTGAAAGTCGGCTGAAACACCTGTCCAGGCCCGATCAGGAAGAAATCACGTTTAAGTCGGCTCTTCTCAAAACTTTACCATTAAAAGTGCTCTAATTAACTTCGAGGCGATTTACATAAAAAGTTGGCATTTACTTTATTTAATAGCTTTTTTCTTCTGCAGAAAACGCAGGCTCATGAAGAAAACCTGCAGCTTTAATCTCGTTGAGGAAAATTTTAAATGTTTCGTTTCTTTAATTTAATGCCCGGATTAAACTGGATGTATCGTCAGGGAAACAAGGCGGCGGTGGCTGCCGAAGAAAGTCCGTGGAAACCCGCTCCGTGCCGTACCGTGTCGTGCAGTGGCGTGCCGTGTCGCACCGCACCGCACCGCACCGCACCGCACCGCACGACCGAGGACGAGGTCCGGGTCCGCCCCGGCGAGGCGTCTTCGCCATAAAAGACTGCAATTAGGAATGCCCTCACTAAGTATGAGGTTCTCGTAAAACTAAATTTCTTCGCCCGAGATGATTACACGCGCTCTCAAAATCGCTGGATAAATAAGTGCGGCCCTTTCTTCCTCTTTCGGTTGAGATCCCAAGGAAATCTCAATTTAACCCCGGCAAGGGTGGAGCTCCTCGGAGCAAAGTTTACAAATATGAGGGTCTTCCACGCCGCTGTAGAGTTTATAGTTGCGAAAGAACAGATCTTGCCAGCTGCTTATGCGAAATTTTTACTTCCGAAACTGAGCCAAGTCTTCACAGACTCCGGCAGAAGGACCATTTATCGGGTTTTTGGGTTGTTTGATGAACCGGCTCCAGCGGGGGCGGATGTCGACCACCCACTCATCCACCATCCATTCGTCTTTCAGTCCCTGGCTTAATTTCAGGCGGCCTGCAGAGCTCCCTTACCCGATATTTTTATCAAATGGAGCCTAATTAATTTAAACAGGGCTCAAACCGCGTATACGGCGACACTCCGTGAGCCCTTACCGGAGGAGTTGTGCGGCGTGAAGTTAATTAGGATTCTTCGATAAAGGGATTTAAGGGAAGTGCTAACATACCGGCAAATCCTCTGTGGTTAAACGACTTAAAATAGGGTTAAAACGCGCTAACTTGCTAGCAAACTTTGCTTGTAATTAGAAACCTTCTTGTATTTAACAAATCTTCTGGTATCTTGAAATTGGTTGGAATAGCGAAAATTAAAAACAGAAACAACAAAACTGAAATGAAAAGCCTTCGATAACTTCGATCAATGCTATCCTCTACTCCATTAGAAAAACAACAAATGTAGGATCATATCCCAAGGTAAAGATAGCTCTTTCAATGTTACAGTAACTGTGAAATAAGTGTTTTGAAATCACTAAAATTATTAATTATTATTTATTAGCAAAATATTTGAATCAATCCTTTTATATGTTTCCTTGTGTTTTTTGTTCCTACTCAAGTGCAACTATCACCGTATACAATTATGGCAAAAAACAATACACTAAGGTGAAATTATTTAGACCACTTTTTCTTGCAAAGATTCTACTCAACTAATTGCAAAATTCTACAAATGGTGCATTTTTGAGTGGACAAAAAATAAACATAGTCCATCGTATCTCAAAAGTTTTCTTGAAATTCATATTTTCTGGTCCTATTTTGGGTTCTTTTATTGAAATAAAGAAAATAATAGATTGTTTTAATTACAAATATATTTTAGAGACGCGTAGTGTTGCCAAATACCTCATGGAAAACGCCAATTCGATGGGTAGTTCAGCATGATAATTAGAAAATGAGAATGGGCTGGTCAGTAGTTAATTAAAAATGGTCCAACAGACCCAATTCTATTATATACACAATGTATAACCTCGTTAGTTTTTTCGCAAGAATGTCCATCAGTTTTGGATTTATTTTAAATTTTAAACGTATTAAGAAATTTAATTCAATGTAAAATTTATTATTTAACCTAATTTATATCAACAAAAGTTTGGAATATTTCTTTAACCAATTTTGTACTATAATTTCTTAGACTGAGTTTTGATAAAATGGAGCCAATTACTTTACTTTTTTAGATATTTTAATATGATTACCTAGGCTATAAAGCCGTACAGCGAATATTAAAATTCTTAAAGATACATAGATCATTTTCTCACTCCATTCTCAATCCGCTGAATGAGCCCATTGATTTAATATTCTTAACGTTTAAAAACAAAAAATGAAAAAGAATATAAGGAAAAACCTTTAATAAGACAATTCTAGCTGCTGTGATTTGCTGCCACGTCCTACGTTTTTCAAGTGAATTAAATAATGAAAATTACCTTCAAAAACATTCCTTTATATTTCTTATTTTATATTAAAATTTCTCGTCAGTCGTCTTCATTCATATTTTTTTCAGAAATTTTGTTATCCTTGCCAGAAGCGATTTAAATTTAACCCGGTATTCTACTTCACAGAATTTTACAACAGATAAACGTGAACTTCAAATTTTGTAAAAAAGCTTAAAAATTAATGGCCGTCTTTCGAACCGTCCAAAGAGCCCGTCAATCAATTATTTAAATTAGCTGACCTTCCGGGCACCGGTGAAGTGACATTAGGAACCATCAGAAAAGCTATTCGGATGTTTTTTTTTCCTAAAGTATTCGAAGTACAAAAGGTGGCCAAAGGGCTCCTAAAGCACAAAAGATCTTTTCAGCGGTTGCAAAAGAGGACAACAATGAAATCTCAAAATATGTCTGGGAGCAAAAATTCCAAATAGATCTGTTAGCTCAGTGCAGCGCAGCTAAAGGTCTTTTGCATAGATACACTGAAAAGAATTCGAATATTTTACCCAGGCTGTCACTAAGCGTTGCGTCCCATGTTCCGACGGCGAAATTAAGTTTTCAGAAAAGTATTCATGTCGACTAGGGGACCTAGAGTTTCATGGTTAAGTAATCGTGTCAGGTTTAAGCAGGTGAAAAATATAGTCTATTTAACAATTTGCGGCCGTCCAAACTTGGGCGACATAAAACAATGCGAAGTTGGCCGCCAGGTAAAACAATCCGTCCCTTTGGGTCCCGTGAGGACAATTTCACTTTTAGGGGGAAAGGGGCACGTTCAGTGCACGTCGACTGTCTTCAGCACCATCAAACGAACCTGAGAAAGTTATTTACATGACATAGGAAAAGGTTGATGACGGTCAGCGCGCCCTTAAACGCACCTTGATTACAGACATTTGTTCAGGCACCTCAAACGCAGACCGGACTATCGGTTGACAAATGCGTCCCACTTTATTGTGGACTCCCCAGCCGGGTCATTTGACCCTTTCTACGTGTGCCTCCAGAAATAATTCGACTTTTCGTGAGTAGTTTCTTCCACTACCACATCTACCGCTGAACGGGGACTGTTTCGAAGGACTAAAAAAGTAGTCGGTAGCTTCACGTGGAAATTCTTACAAAATCAGTGATGAAAAGTAGCAAAGTGAAAGGTTTGGACGTCTTCCAGAGCTTATATACATTTTTTTTAAAACAAATTAAAAAGCCATTTATCCTACTTAGGATATTCTCCCGGGCGTTATCAAGATTCTTTCCGTTTGGGAAAATAATGATAAATTCCTCGTTTAGTGCGCCACCATCGAGCAGTGAAGCGAACGTATGCGGCGGCATGAATCACGAATAAATTTACGTGACTCCCACTACGTGATGGTGATGGCGATACTCAAAAAAAAGATACCATCCGATGGTATCAGACAAGGAGTCGTTCTGCGGTCCACGGCCTACCAAAGGACGAGGTCCCACAAGGGTCCGCGTAGACACCGTTTGGACCGCGGTGTCCTCATAAAAGCAAAAATGAAATAGGTCTGGCCCCATTCATTCAAATTAATGTGGATGTGAACTTACCTTAACACCGATGTGAACTGGAGGGAAATCACCGTGAAGAGTTGAAGGAAGTAGTGGCAATGGCAGGGGGAGGGGGCAGGACATCATGGCCGCTACCTGCAAAAAAGCGAAGGAGGAAATTAGATTTAAATCTTATTATCACGATACAGACTAAATTGAATAGAGGTGCCCAACACACCCCCAACAGTGGCTTTAAGTTTCAAGCAAATTTCAGGGGATGCTGCAACTTCCACCGGTGCGAGGGTTGGACGCAGTTTAATATTTCTATGGGCTTTGTGCCCCCGATGGGGCGCTACCCTTGTCTAGAGGCTTCCGCTTATCACTTGTCAGGAAGTACTATCTATGTGCTAACTTAAATAAATGCTTTCAAGAAACGACGACGATTTCTACTCAACTATTTGTATGCAAACCAAACTTTAGCATTAAAAGTTTTAACTTCTAAAGTTATTATAAGATATAAGATAGTTTGAAGAATCGAATTCTAAAATAAAATTATATTTCAGGGAAAGTTTAAAAAGACAGCAAATCGTCTCTTATCTCTATAGCCAAAAATTCATGCAATATTGTGGTGATTTTTTACAAACTTGATCACAGTGAATCATCCTTAACCTGTTAACCGAGCATTAACTTTTTTTCAACTCGTTTCAAAATAGGAACTTTTTCTTCCCACCTAAAGTAATTGTTTTTCAATTATTTGAATTTAAATGAATAAGAACGACCTAAAACGTAATGCATTAGTTCCTTTTTTCAAATCGGTTCCGGTTTAGGTTTAGGTCCTGAATTGAATTTTTAGTTCGCGAAAATAAAATCAAATTGCTTGGATATTATATACCCACTTTTAGTCAAAAACTTTATCTGGTTCAAGGTTTGAAGTTTGGATGACTAAATACGATGGCAATTTGATGCACTTTTCTCAAATTTGGAAATCGTCATAGATCATATGTACATATTTATGTATTATGTTTAATAAACCCCCAAGACGAAAAATTTCGTTATTGCCGGTTAACAGGTCAACCTAATTCAGACTGCAGCAACACTCCCTACTTAAAAGGTGTTCAACTTAATTTCTTCCAGATAGTTCAATTTCATGAAACTTAATAAAGATGCACAAATTGATATTATATAAGGATTGATTAGTTTTGGGGCATTTAGATTCAAATTCACAAGAGCAGCTTGATTGTCAATGGATAGGAAATATGCAGGTACAGAGAAATGGGTGACCACTTAATTAAAATCCTGAAATGTCTTCTATTGAACGTTGCATACACTGTTAATGTGTATAAAGTGTATCTGGTCAATTTAGAAGTAATTAATTGAAATTGAAATGTTTATGAAAATCCATCAACCGGAAATCTCCAGGACAACATTTATTGAGTTTTTAACTTTTTAATTAAGATCGTATTCCTTTTTCCTAATATGTTATGATGCTTAACTATAAAGAAGAAAATAGAAAAATTGTAAAATCCATCAGAGAAATTTCCCGCCTGATTTAGTTCCGAATTTCAGTGCGACCTACGTTTGCCAGTAACGATAAAATTGAACAACATTTTTATGTTCGTTTATGTAAATGAGCAAGTAATAGTTAACTTTAATAGATTTTTTCTGTATAGATTACAAACTCGAAAATAAAAATGTACTATCACGCGACGTTTTTGAGAAAAAAGAGTAAAAACAGTTCGTATTTTGAGTATTTTTGAAGATTTAAAGCAAAAACAATTTAGGTCAAATACTATAGTATTTTAATAGAATAGCTAAAAGTCCGAACTTTAATTTGACTATGATTTCAATCTCTTATTTTCATTCATGAATTCTTGATCTATGGAAAAAGTCTTATAGATTCCTTTTCTGTGGCAAAATGTTGTGACCAGCGAAAATAAAGCAGATATCTATAAAATTTTATTGAATAAGAATTAAAGATTACCTGTTAAGCCGTGATACTGATTACAAAAATTATCGAAGCTGAAAATGATTTTAATAGGCCAAGATGAATCAAATCCCTTTGACATTGTGCTTAAAAAACCATCCGGACCAAAAAAACAAAGCAGATGCGAATGCACAAACAAAAGTTAGGGCTTTTGGTAGATTTTTTGAGGGGTTTGCCGTCATCAGGTCGGCGATAAATTTCATTTTCCAGAAATAAGAACGAATGGAGCCACACACGGGAGGAGGGCGCAACCATCGCTCAGCACCCGGACCGCCAGACATCCCGGGGACGTCCAACGAACCCATTTCGTTCGGTGATTTTCCCCAGCACAGGTGTTTGCTTTTAATACCAAATATAATTTAAGCTGATTGTGCCTTTCGGTAGTGCGCCATGAAAGTAAAATCGAGGGTATTTTGTCCCGGCGAGCGGGAGCACGGGAATTTATATTGGAACCCGAAGCGATGCTTGCCGGCCCCGCAGCAGCCCCATTCCGCCATTTATCCATTTATGCGTGCTCGGCGGAGGTTCGAATCCGAAGTTCGCCTATTATGCCTCCTAGCCGAAGTGTAAGGAAGGAAGCATAAAAGAACAAAGAAGCCGAATATATGACATTCATGTCGAGCATATGCGAAAATTTATTATCATAAACATAAGCTTCCCCGAGCGGCAGGTTTATCTCGGTGTTTTTTTACAGCTCGACTGGCTTGCGTGTCACACATCGGGCGGCATAGTGTACACCTGTTAAGTTCCTGCCAGGTAAATCTAGCGTACTGAAATTTCCCTGGCTTACGAATTCCCTATAAATATCGTCCTTTATCCAGCCCACAATGGCCGAGGTTCAGCCCCGCACCTCCGCGCCCCAGCGCCCCATTCGCCCGGGAAGGCGTCCTGCAGGCGCTGCTGCAACAACTGCTCCTCGGGAGTCGAAACGAACGAAATCCAAATGTTAAGATTCTTCGATACGAGGATTGTATCGGCTCTGCGGAATATCTGAATTTCAAATGAAAGTAAATTCCGCGTCGATTATGCAAAACAGGTTTTGACGGCGCTTCGACAGCAGCAGCATACCCATTGGCCAGATTCTTCTATTTTTGCAGGCCACGACAGCGTCGGAAGCGGCCGCCAAGATGATCCCATACTCTTCGTTACTAAGACAAGAAAAATTTGCGATCCTCCGCGATTGCAAAATTTCCTGTTTGCGCCCCAAAACAAATTCCGCGGAAATGAGGAGTGATGTTAATTTATCGTAAAAACGACTACCACTTTGCCGCTTCGCGGTTTATATTAATTCACCCGCAAATTGGTGATTAATTGTAGTAGCGACAACAGTCACGAGTATTAGAAATTCTTCACCGCTTCCTTATGGAAATTTCAACCGTTTAGACGAAACGCTAGCACTTAGACATGACTTAAGTAGTTAGGTATTTCTTGTATCAATCCGGATAATTTGAATCAAATGAGTTACGGGTGAAATTTACCATGTAATTATTTCTCGTTTGACGAGAACTTTTATTCACATAGAATTTACGCAAATTCAAAATATTAGGATCCAAGAGCTTATTTATTTTATTTTATTTAAAAATTAATACAATGTATATAAAATTTTGGAGCCATATAGTGACGATAACTACTCTTGAAGTTTAATTTTGTAAATCCAATTCTAAATCAAGCTTACAAAGGCGGAAAATGCATTTGCAACGTCGCTTTTACTAAATTAATGTCCAATTTCAATTTAATTGCATTCAACTGATACATCCCGAAGTAACTTAATTTTTTTGCTCTTGCGTTCTCAGTCAATTCCCATATTGGTAGGATATAAGCGATTAAGGTGTAGAGATAATGAGTTTTAATCAATTTAACTGATAAATCAATCAGCTGTTAAAAATAATGCAATTATAGGTGGTCGGCGAAAAATTGAATAAGTAGGGTAATAAAATAATGTTTCGCGGACAGAGCATTAATGAACATTTTTAATAACTACAATTATTAAGGTAATTGTATCGTTGCACATAATTTGATTCCTTCATGACTCAAAAAGGTATAAAATAAAGAGTTGCATACCGAAATTTTTAAGTTGAGACGAGAGAAATTCTAAGTTGGATGTTTGTCATCTAACAATCGTTAGAATTAAACACTGCATTTTTTTTATAACATTAATAAGTAAAAAGCAAACTATTTTGCATATTTTAATTGATATCTATTAATAAGCTTATAAACATTTGATTGGATTTTTTGAACAAACTTTGTAAAGATATTAAAAATAAAAGAGTTTCAAAACAATATGAATTCATCGAATGTGCTCAACTCACCTTACGAAAATGCTAAAGTGACCTTAGTTATTATTATAATAAGCAGATAAGATTTCTTAAATGATAAAATTCAAACCATCGTGGAAGTATCTCCGCAACAATCGCTAATGAATTTATTCTCTCTAAAAGGAATACCGGAAGACGGCCTAACTCATTAATTCAGTTACAAAGCCTCGCATAATTTTTCCGTAGAAAAAATTAAATCAAATGTTTTTGTCATAACTCTTATAAGCAGAAAGGGCACGATTTGAATAGATCACTGACCTTTTGCCTCAATCTGAGCTAAAAGTCATTTCTCAAAAGAAGATCGTTTTCTTCAACTTTTGTACGCCTTAATTTGGATCTCAAGACGCAGGTTCATTGTATCTTCGAGTTTTCAGCATTTTATACCATCAAAAATTTCCTTACCTCCCGAGATTTCTGGCAACACTTGCGTTTTCGTTACTCAATTGGTTTTACGTCGTCTTTCGCTGTGAAGATTTCTAGGGAAAAACCGGTTTTTCTTAAGTCATCGAATTACCGTGCAAAAGTCTCTTGAAGACTTCGACCACGTTCAAGGTCAAGCGTGACATTTCACAACTCGCGCCAGCGAGGTATAGCCACATTTTGCCGGTTGGTCTCCGCGGCCGAAGCGGCCCCAGACGGCTCGCCCGACCGGACCCCAGCAAGAAATTTATCGAAGCGAATGATCGTAAATTTCTGAGCCTGTGTTCGTCGAGCCTCTACGCGGCCGGAGGAGACGCGGATTGGGTCGCAGCGCCGCGAATTATCAGCGGAAAATTGCGCGTTCGACTCACCGCACTCGGGCAGGCCGCGCGCCGATCGAACCATGTGCACACTGCGGCGCGGCGCGGCGTTGCATGAGAAAGGTGTGCGGCCGCGTCCCGTGCAGCTTCCCAGGTGAGGGGCGAGTGCACCGGTGCTGAAAGTGCATCGTTCCCGCTTGCATGTCGCGGCCCCAGAGTGCAAGGTATGCACTTTTTCCGCTTAGCGACTTCTAACCGTTCTTTGTTTCAAGTCAGAGAACAAGAAGGAATCGCGGCCGCAGACCGCGCGCCAGAACGGCCCGCGATGGCCTGCATAGAAATTAAATTGTGCAACAATGCCCCGCGCCGCGGATGAAAGCAATTTCGTTCGTGATAGAATCCGCGTTAGAAAGCGAGTTATTGACCGCGTAATGCAGTGTCACAGATTCTTGCCTGCCCGCATAAAAAATCGTTACTCCTCGCGGCCACTATGAGCCACTTCCTACCCGCGGCCGCGACTTCACCGCTAATCCGTCGTCGTTGGCAGGGACTGCCCGCGACAGAATATTTTTAGCATAAACCAAACAATTCCGAGCCGCAACCGGGTTTCTAGCTGGGACGTCTGCCTGGCCAATTTAACAAGCGTGACCCGGACGAAATGATGGACGGACTTGTTTAATTTGCATAAATGTACGAAGCCACTCTAATTAAAAGGAGTGCACCGCTTCGGAGGACTGCGTGACGCCTCCAACGTAACTAGAATACGTTTAGCGGACCGTGTGGTCTTGTTCGGCCGCTGAAAGCAAGCGCGCCTCCAGCAATACTTTAGTACATTTTAGATTACACAAGACCAGGCACAAATTCAATTTCCGTCGACGCTTGATCCGACAATGATTTCTGAAGCATCTACAAATCTGAATAAGTTTTCGAGCCATAAAAGAGATTCTCAGACTCCTAGAGCAAATCAAACATTTTAATTCTAGTACATACGATAGCCAAACGTCTACAGATTTCAATCACGTCGGATTTTTGAATTTCAGATCAGTAGAACTGCCGAGATCATCTCAGCCCCTAACTACCCCTTTTTTACATCTCTTTTTATCTAAAGTTGCCACGTAGATTCCACTATATATTAATATTATATTTCTGTAAACAATTTTTATTTATTGTTAAAATGTCAATAAATATCTAGTAAGAATCCCAAAAAAAATATACTTTCGTGAATCCTCACAAAAATTTTCAGAAAAGGCGTTCGACCGGCCTGCTTCATTTAAAATCTCTTCCTAGATCACAGGTAGAAGAAGAATGCAATTTTTTAAATTCATTGTGTAAGTAAATAAACAAATTTTAACAATAATAAATTCAAAGCTTATAATTAAAACAACTATACTATTAGATAAAGAAAAATACCAAAAGTGGTGAGCTAGTATAATAACCTATAGATATGCATATAGTTATGTGCAATTCCGTTGAAACTAATGGCTGAATTGGAGTTACATACATATATCTTAGAAAACATCTCCATTTTAAATAGAATCCAATAAATTAAACAAAATGTATAATTAAAAGGCATTTTTCCTCTTCTGACCCCAAAATTCTTAATAGAGCACTCCGTCACTCTTCTCAATCGGAGTTCAAAGTTTTATTTGCAATAATTCTCTCAAAAAAACGAGTAGTGAGAAATTGAAAATTTCAAAAATTGCTTATGCGGTCATCTGCGTTTTGCAAGTGTTAAATGTATGACGTAACGACATTAATTTGCTGTGTGGACGGCAGAAATATAAAATTTATTTCAACTGAAACTTCAAAGTAAGCTCGTCCCCCGTTGGCCGGTTGGTGGGCTGGGGCAACTCCGTAAAAATTAATCAGTCTCAGAATTTGGCCCGCGCAATGGCCGCATAAATCACTTTGGTTGAGATCCCCAACTGATTTATGCAGCGACCTGATCCGCATATCATTGTCGCTTTCAATCTGCGAAAAATTTCCCAAAATAATCTCGCTCATCCGTCGCTGATTTATGCACTCGTCTCCCACTTTGTTTAGAATTTTTTCAAATAGCCGCCGAATTGCACGTTTCATGAATGAAGTCGGCGGCGCAGTAGGCGAAGGTGTTCTACCGCCGTCGGCGCAATCGTAGAACACTTTTCTGGCGAGCATTAAAATAAATGTTGCGAAAGAGCGTTAATTATGAGTGAAATCTCGCCGATTTTCAACGCGGGGCGTGCGGCTGATTTCGCAGCATATTGCGCCTCGGACGCCATCGCGCCTCATATTCAGCCGGTAGTTGGCGACTTGCGGCGTTGGAACAGGCGGTCGGGGCCTATTTATCATCATCAAATTTATTGCATCCAATTAAACCTTTCTGAGATCATTTAAGTTGTCTACGGTAATCCCTTTGGCTCGGAATGCTCAAATTGCCATCAACGTCGTCGGGGTCGGTTTTACATCAAACAGGTATCATTGGATTTGGGCCAATCTCATGTATTTACACCATAATTTGTCTGAAATTATGGACCCGCAGACACATCTATTCGGCTGAGGGAATCTGCACCGACTAACAACGCACTATCTGGCGGCCATCTTTTTGCATTCCCTCGCTTAGGCATAAATTCTTGCCGGCTGCACCAAAGGATTTAGGGGATTAAATCTTATCTTAAATTTATTACGCTTTGACTGAGTGACTTTTCCCAACTCCTTGCCAAAAGTCACGAATTTCGCTGGCTTTTCCGAGTTAATTGTTAATAATTAATTCATCTAACAAGTGCTGAGTAATTACTGTGGCCAATTGCAATATTTTATGGCTCTGTTGAATGAAACGGCTCTCATGAATGAGTTGCATCTAATATAATAATTTTCGAGGCCAATCCAGTGGGATCAAACTTAGCAACACCTCGAGTGCTAAAAGAGATTAAAGTGATGACAATCATCTCACAACGAACATCGGACAAAGGATTAAGATTTTAATTATCTAAATCTCTCGAAATTTATTATATAGGAACTCGTAGTTTTCGTACTAAGTATATTGAAAATCCAAAGTGCATCCTTAACGTTTTTAAACACTTTTGTTGCAATCCAAAGTTATAATGAATAATCTGAGAAAATGTGTGAAAATCCGATTTAATTTCGTTAAAATTATATTCTTTATTAAACTCTTTCAGTCTTTAGCTATCAATAGAATTATTTCATACAAAATTATAAAAACTACGTTGAGAAAAATAAAATTCGTCAATCTGATCGAATGTTAAAATACAATGCCATACAAATCTGTAAATTTTTAACAATTCCGTTGGTCAATATTAGGTAAGTATTAAAATAAGTCCATTCCAAATTTTATTCAAGCTGCACGCCACATATCGCTTTATTAAGGTTGAATCCCTCAAAAAGCATTGGCATGGGTAGCTCAGTGCTAGAGCTGCCAATTCGGAGATTCCAGGTTCGAATCCCAGCCACTGTTAGTCGGAATATCACAGGGAAATCAAATTTTTCTCGTTTGTCAGGAGATTAACTATTTCTCGTGGTTAAACTTATACCAACTTTATTGGTTGGCGCCTTTTTAACCAAGCATTTTGGTCATTTTTACCAATCTTCTTCTTTAAGTGTATATATAGTATCAATAAACATACATAACTTCCATTATAAAAATAATTGTTTCGAAATTTTCTTTAAGACATTTTTTTTTATACAGAAATGAATGTTATATTTTGAGAACATACATTAATTGATTAGCTTTCATTTAATATAAAACAAGCAAAATGTTGTTATATTATATGTTATATATATAATATAATTATATTTTACTATTGACTTGTGCCATATAACTAACATCTAGACGCTGAAAAGTATATACTAAAATATAAATTTTACATTGAAAATAAATTCTTGTCTGAAAACTCTTGACTTCGTGGACTCTATGTAGTCACCATAGCCCTTAAAAATAGGTTCCTCCGTCTACCTGCAAATTTTAGCATGCTTAAAAGAACAAAGCAGAATGCACTCGAACCCGACAAGTTACCACAGAACTGGTTAAACTTGTTACTCCTCGAAGTCTTCTGCGCAGAAGAATACACCAAAGTAAGTAAGTTCTGTATGTACTTTGGGCGTCTTTGGGCGCAATTTTCTTCAGACTGACTCAGCTGCCTTGACTGTCGTGGAAGAGCGAACAATGCGCCAGGGCACATAAGGGCCCCGGCTGGAAGCAAAAAACGAAGAAGTGCAGTCGAAGACGAATTTCTTCAGATAATAGACGCAGGTACCACCTCACCTGAAGGCCCATCCACCTTGCTGGCAGCTACTTTGCGCCCTTGCTCGTAGACCATGAACAAAACTTTTAACTTCACGGCCAGGAGAACCGGTTTTGAATTCCGAGACCGCGGCGGTGGCGGCGTCTCGTTCTCCTCCGTGACTGCGGGATGAAGCCAATGGCTGGAGTTGTTTAAGTGATCGTCACGTCACGATCACACCAACAAAACAAGTGAAGTGATCACCGAGACTGCACCGCCCGAAATGAACTCTCGACTTCGGCTGGGATGCGCATTCCTGTGGTAAATCGATAACTTTACAAGGCCCATTAAATTTTGATGAAATTCCTGGGCGCATTCGCAAAATCTTCAGACTCACTGGTTCCTAAAGAATTTGCAATTTTTTGTTTGAGCT
Source organism: Machimus rusticus (assembly GCA_951509405.1). Taxonomy (NCBI): domain Eukaryota; kingdom Metazoa; phylum Arthropoda; class Insecta; order Diptera; family Asilidae; genus Machimus; species Machimus rusticus. Next base: position 34,745,555 of record OX608053.1, on the reverse strand, counting down.
GCTTTTTAAAGTGAAGCAGCAGATCAATTTAATTTTTTAATATCCCCTGGGACACTTGCACTTTAATTTAAAATTAAGTCTACATATTTTTAAGGTACGCTTCAAAACCCTTATGTGCTAAAATTTCATTGGTTGTTTGCAATTTATACGTGATTCGGGATTCCTCAACAAAATTCTAATTTTCTAATACATACTTACATATTAGGATAAGTTGTTGTCCAATTAAGATAAAGGCAAAAAATTGAATGTGATATAAGTTGAGACTGAATCTTGAAATTTTGAAATTGATTCAGGTAGATTTCTTCACAAGGTGTTAAACTATTAATTAATATTTCTAAGGATCTTAAAAGGTTCAGAAAAGAGAAGTATAAGATATTATTGTTTTAATTAGTGACTGTAATTTAAATGCTTCGGTAATGTGTGTAACTGTTAGGAATTAATCGCAAAACAGCAAAAATAATAATAATAATAATAAACGACGTGCCAACTTAATAACGAGGGAAAATTTTCAGTGAAAGCAATTTCAAGAGGTATGCAATGCACCCTAGAAAGGAAAGATGATTTTATCACGTACCTTATTCCCGGGAATATCGTCGTCATATATGTAAGCTACTTCATGCACACATTTTATGGGAAAAAAGACTTTGTTGCACATGGAATGCTATTAAAGCCTGTCGTCTCCTGTTTATCCAAGGGGAAAATTGCTTTAAGGGAAAATGAGATTGATACCACAAACTTGATACTGAACGCCTTTTTTCTGCTCCCTCATTTTTATATAGCAGCACCAGAAAATAGGCATCTTCTGCACATTTGACGCGATAGTTCATTTAAAAGAAAACATTTTTCACGGCAACAGCCATTTGAACGGGTAAAAAATTCTTTTGTTAACGATAAAATCTCTGTGCTGAGGTGGGTGGCAACGTTATCGCAAAAATTCTTGGTTGAATTTCTAATTGAACAGAAATGTTACTTTGATGATTTTCTATTTTAATCGCTTAGTTTGCGATAATTTCCTCATGGAAATATTGCCTAACCCGCGACTACCACACTGAAACTTCTATGGTTATAAAATGATTATTAAGTTACCGGATTGAAATGAGTTTAAAGAAATAACTCAGCAGCATAAAACAATGGATATTCAAACAATGGAAAAACCCCCAAAAATCACGCACCCTAGTCTTATCACGTTCAGAAAAAACTCTAGAAGATTTGCTGCCCAAAAACTTTATTTATCGCCGGGTCTCAGCGTTGCAGGCGCGTTTAACGTTTTCGAAATCATATGCAGGCCCCGCACAGCTCATTCATCACGGAGCACTGCGTTAAATTTTATGAGGTATAAAAATGAAAATTTTCAAAATGTTATTTTAAACTCAACTAGTGCTGGTGGAACGGAACAGTCGAAGCAAAAGCAAATGCAGCTGGTCGCCTGCTTCCGAAAAAGTTTGAAATTTTTAATGAGTGAAACTTTATAATTTTGTTAAATTTAGTTGAATTAAAGTATGGCAAAATCATCATGCCTAATTTTAATTAAAATAAATATCATTTTAAACTTCGACATTTTTTAAAAAGTATCACTCACTTTTGTTGTCCTCGTATGGTAACAAATCCTATAAAAATGAGGATCGACTACAGTGGCAGATGAATGAAGAAATAAAATCGTATCCTCGAGGGAAATTTTATGCAATTTATTATTCTATGGCATTTCGAATTCTCAACAAGTTCATCAGGAAATAAATAGTGCATTGGAGCATCCCAACAATTGGGACAGCGAAGAATGAAGCGTGAATATCGTCCTCCTTGCGACAGTGCGACTTCCGCTCCACCACAATTTACTGACTCTTAAGCATTGGGGCAGGACTTATTGATTTCATTCAAAATTTCCGTGCGGTTTGCTAAGAGCCAGGATGGTTTGCAGCGATACCATTTCAAGAGACAGACTGTCATCTCCATTTGAATAGTGCACTGGGGGAAACAAACGTATCCGCTTCGGTGAAGTTCCTGGGGGCTTCCAATATTTAGATAACCTAAGCGAATTAATTAAAAGATACAACACAACCTCTTTCGATTATAAAATGCAATGTCTGTCCATTCGTTTCATTTATAGTTTGGGAAATGCTTGTACCTATGATTTTTAACTGGTTTTTTCTTTCTTGTATGTAGGTAAATAGTTGCATTATCCAATCATAATATTAATATAGACTTAATCTTAAGAAAATCAGTCTAGAATAGAATGTCCGAACTAATGTTTGTTTTCTAATTCTATAACTTCTTAGTTTGTTTAGCCTAGATTTTCTTCTAATAGTACCTACTATCACTCATAATCAATAGCTTCTTTTTTAAATGTTTAAAGATATTATAAAAGAATCACTTTTAGTAATAATTTGTACATATGTAATTTTGAAGTTTCTCACTTATTAAAAAAGGAACTACTGCCTACAATTTGGCTCTGGCCGGAGGTTTAAAAATAACTATCGGTTGACAACAAAAATAAGCAACGATCAAGCAGGCTATGATATTTTAACCTGTATTTTAATAACATAAATTGAGAACTTTTTATATATAAAAATGGCTCTGTCTTAATTTCATTTAATTTGTTATATTATAATTTCTGTTAAACAGAAGGAAGATGCTTTAGTACCATTTTAATTATCACATTATTTATACGAAATTAAAGAAATATATAACCTATGTATATACAGAAATATTTTGCATTTGCATTAATGAACATTTAAATTGAATCAGTTTTTTTTTCCAATATAAAGACGAGATACTAATTAATTTGCATATTCATTTTGAAAGTCTAAATTTTATAAATTACAATTCTCTGAATTATTCCAGGAACTGCGTCTTTAAATTTATTACCCTGTTATTGGGACCACAATCTGAAATTAAATTTCTCAGAATCTAAATAATAAATATAAAATAAGGTCAGATGCCTAAGCTATAGTTTTGCAATCTACATACTTTTGATTTTGTTATTATTATTGTTCACTAAACAGGTGTAGTTTAAGATATTTTTGTAATAAACGTTAAAACAATTGAAGGATAAGTTTATATAACTCAATTGCGCACCAAAGTTAAAGTTCTTACTGCGTGTTAAGAAAATTAAGATAATACACCTCGTCTATCTGCCAGGGCAAGAGCATGCATTTTCTAGCATTGCCTGAATATTCTCAGTCAAAATTAATATTTGCACTACATGCGAAAATTTCAGATTACACCTACATTTTCATATTTTTCATACTTATCTAAATCTCAGCGCAAATAAAAACAATATTTTTGCAGATTATAAAAGCTGTGCTGTTGCAATGATGTAAGCAGGTATTCGTGTTTAGAATGAGTTGGAAAAGAACATTTCTTTTTCAAGTTGCGCCAGTTACCTGGAGCAATTTTCGATCTAAAACTATCGCATAAATAAGACAGTTAATATCGCCGTAAACAATCTTCGGCGATCATGGACCGAGTAAATATTTAAAAATAATTTAAACTTCTTTAATCCGGCAGTGAACATCTCCGGAGAGCTCTTCACCGATTGAACTTTATCTGAGCGAAGATATAAACAGGAATGCGAAGCATTTTCCCGAATAGCATCACATAAAATCGTAAAATTTTCTTTCTTCCAATATTTATCTTAGAAGCCGTAAGACGATCATGTGTGTGTTTGCACTGCGCTCCGCTCGATGTAAATTGTGCCGCCTCGCGGCTGCCTTTCGAAAACTCATCGAGAGTCTGCGGAGGAACTGCAGGAGCTATTCGACCGGGAAAACTTTTCCCGGCACCCACTCAAGCCTTTCATTTTTCATTCGAGGGTCGTCCTCATTTTTCTAGAATTGATAGCTTCTTCCCGACAATCGAAACATGCCCTGAATAAATAGCGTTTTACCTCGGCTAAAGTGCACTCGGAGGCTCGGGAGCAGGCGGTGCAGACTGCAGGTGCAGTGGCCAAATTGCAGAACCACTTCGGCCTGCACGAATGCATCTGGGGATTCCCCTGGACCATGTCCTCGGTGAAAATTCGGGACGAGAGGTCTCAACTCTCAGGTCTCAGACGCATAGATAAAATGCCCGGTTAATTGGCGCAATTCTTTCGGCTGCAGCTGAATTCCCTCAAAAATGGATTTGTTGCCGCAGCCGAGTGCCTTTCGGAAATTCCCTGGCAATGTCCCAAGCTCTTCCCGAAACACGAGCGACACTCGTTCTGGCGGGACGGGAGCGGGGCGGCGAAAGAAGCAACAAGTGCCACGTTTCCGCCTTCTCGGCGTGGTGACGTTTTGTTTCCTCCCGGGAGAAGGATGCGCGGTATCTGCATTTGGTATCTGGTATCTGATTTCTGGTTTCTGGCTTCTAGTTTCTGGTCTCTGTGTGGGATATAATTCAAGAGGCGACCTCCCGCCGAAAGCTGTTTTGTGTCGAGCGGTTGCCCTTTCACCCAGTCACCAACGTGCCCCCGCTAAATGTCTTTTCGACATGTTTAAGGCCTTCCGTCGTCTGTTCCGGGAAGCGAACTTTTATTCTTGATTTTATAATGGGCTTGTAGATGTTCGCCGGACATCTACATTTTTACTGACAGCATAGACAAATTCGTACTGGACTTTTTTCCCCACTTATAACTTTCTAATAATACCAAAAAAAATTCAGGTAATCCATTTCAGATGTCTACTTCATATTTCGGTAGTGTCCCGAGAAAATGTTTATTGAATAATTAACACTGGTCAACAAATGTTTTGTTTTATTCTGCACCTGGAAGCATAATGGGTCTTTTTGATAGGACTTTCTCGGTAGATTACGAATCCGAAAATAAACATTTTCCAGCACGTTAGGTTTTTGAGTAATAATAGTATAAAAGGTGAAAAAATCCTTATTTTGGCCATTTTTGAAAAATTATTAAAAAATAATGGAATGACGTAGAAGCTCGAAACATATACATATATGTATCTCCTAAAACAACTTAAATGTTTGACTGCACTTATAAGATATCAGTTATTTGAAAGGTCTATCAAGATTTGTTCAGAAGGTACTTTTTTAATGCAAGTACCCGTCCTACATAATATGCATGTCTACAATTCATTTATTTGATAGGACCTTTGGTTCATGAAAAATTCATACTGTGAGCAAATTTTAAGAAAGTTTATAAATAATATCTAATCTTTTATTAGAGGTATGTTTCACAATCATGCGATAACCCGTTATTTTTGAAGAAGTTTTCAAATATATCTAATATAGTATATGATTTTTTTCACTTTTCAACCCAATATTTCTCGAAAATGAAGTGTTGGAAAATTTTAATTTTCAGATAAAGGTTCAGCAACGAAACCTTCATATCCATGATATTTTTATTTGAAGTACAATTTCGTTGTAACACAGGTAATTAAACAAATGCGCGATTCTCGAGTTATCGAAAAATGAGAAAGTCGAGGTGGACGATATCCAGTAGAGAGTTAAAGATCTATGCTTAATTAATTGGAAATAGGCTACATTCTAAAAAATTGTTTTGTAATTGTTATCACAATGTAAATTGTATTGAACTAACATTATTTTCTCCGATTCTCACTCTCATTTCGGATATTTTAATTCTAATTTCTAACTCTTGTTAAAAAGAAATTGTAAAATATATTTGCAATTCATAATCTATATTAAAATTTGAAAACGAGCGATATTTGATAACATTTTAATGTATCCATTTATGTTTGTGTCTTTTATCTTCCCAGATTTTTGCCATAAGCAAGAAAGAAAAACGAAACATTTCCGAATATAACATTTTCCAATTATATTATAGATTATTCCATCAGAAATATTTTTTTCTCTAAATAGCGTGGTTCTCAAGACCCACGTATATGTATATCGAATTCCATCAGACGCAGCCAAGTTGCCTTTGCTCTCGTCAGTCCAAATAATTTTTTCCCCAATCGGGAACTGTCCGGTTTTCGTTCTCTTGTGCAAAAGCAAGATATAAAGCTCTATGCTTTGCCCGGAAAAGGGTTTGCCTTTACCTTTCGGTGCCTCCAGGCAACACGTCATAGTTGATATTTTGAAATTTGAAAATTTCACAATGGATTAAAGTGGACTATTTGTTGAGGCAACATTATTCAATTTTGTCTGACTCTCTGGAACGTTTTATGTATTTTATTATGTCAGATGTACATATTAATAAACGAAAGCAAATGTATCCCCATTTATTTAAATTGTGGATGCTTGTAAAAAGGAATGGCTATTCTAGAAAAATGTTTTATTAGACTCATCTCACTCAGTAAAATTAAATATTCATATTTGTTATTGTTCAATCCATTTCAAAAACTCTTAAATGCAGTTTAGGAGTTTAATTATGTTAACCGAGAGTTCACAACTTAGTCAAAATATAATATTTTCAGTTATGTATGTCAACTTAAGGGATTATCCTAAAGTAAATTTATTTATGGTTTACTGCACGTTAACCTTAAGGACATTTTTTGGTGATTATAATATATGTATATTATATTTCCTAATAAGGTTTTTTAAGAAGTCTTTTTATTCAAATTATTATTGCATTAATGCAACACTTTTTTAAACTTTTATTGAAATTGAAGATTTTATTTCCTTTTAAAGTAGTCTAAATTTACAAAAGATTTTATGATGAAAATTCATGATATATATGAAATGATTAAAAGTGAAGTGTGTCATTACTTCTGAATCATGCCCATCATCGTATCAGTTTTATGAAAAAAAGTTCTTAAACAGTAATGTAGTATTTCTTCGACTTCAAATCATGTCTAATTTTTCTTAGAATTTATGTAATTTTGCTTTGATATTACTAAAAATTGTTCTGGGTGTGTAAATACAATCAGTAAATCTTTCACAATAGAATCTTTATAACAATTTCAAACTTTCGAGCACATCCATAAAATATTCAACATCAGTTGAAATTGAACAGTGTATTCGAATTTCAGTTTGATGGATATCCTCCAAAGTCAGATCCTTTTTATTTGGGAAAGCCATTCAAAATTTAATCCGGCAAAACCAAACCCAACACTGACAGATAGATTAGCTGACATTAAAAATTGAGACAAATGCATTTCGAACCTTGCACTTGCATTTATTCGCATTAGGAAAACCAAACACTTGGATCCAGCGAACAGCTCTCGTGCTGACCTCAATGCTGCGAATTCAACAGCTCCAGCGACTGATATGTAGAAGCCGAGCAGTTGAAGTCGAGTCATCGTGGAGGAGGAAAATTTCCTCGAAAGACGCCTTCGCCTAATGACAGTCCGGGGCTCAGAGTTCCTGACTTAAGGAAGGCGTTAGGCGTTAGGCGTTGGGGATCAGAATCCTCCTGAAAAGGCAAGTCAGCCGCCCGATGATAGACAGAAGATGAGCCCTGGCTACGAGATGCAGGCTGGTGCTAATAATAATCAGCGAACGCCACACTTTAGCCGCAATATCAGCTCCAGTCGCAGTCTGGGTTAACGTCTTCATATGCTGAAATCCGACACTTCTAGTTGCCATAGAATAAAGCTGGAAATTTCGCTTTGGACGTTCGACGATAGCCGGCAACTGGAACAGGCAAAGTAATTTCGTATCGTCGAGGGCGATCCGAGGGAATAACAATTGCCTCAAATTGCGGGCAGTTTATTCCTATTAAAGCTAATTGGAGAAAATGGCAGGGCCTGGAAGCAACTCGAGTGGCTGATTCGAGAAGACAGCTCGGATTACAATTTTAGTCTGTGCGTTCTGATTTCGGCCTGACCAACGACATTGCGGCCAACGAATGGAAAACACTTCTGATGAACGCTCGGCCGTTTTTGTTTTATAAATTTTTATATATTTTTCTTTTCTTTTCTCGGTTACGAAAAAGTCAAGTAACACTTCTGCGTAATGACGATGACTGGAGGACAAATGTAGTCACGCAAGTATAAAAATATGCTATGTGATCACTTTATTAAAACAATGCTGCGGTTTCCCAAGCGATTATTTCATGTAATGCAAAAGTATAGATTTAAAAGGATTTACACTTATATATTTATACTCTTTTCGACTTTGACTACTGAATTTAATTGTGTTTTATGTATACATATAGCAAATCTATAAATAAAGCAACTATTTCCATTTTGAATGTAGGTAGATATACATGTGTATGTTTTTAAATTTAATAAACCCCAATATATATAACAATATACAGGAGTTCAAGGCCTGATCTAAACATTTATTTTAGGGGAGCCCATATCTAAAGATACTCAAAGGTCCCTTTCAAGAAAAGTTCTTTTAATATGATTGAAGATATTCCAAAATTAAATATAAAGTATTCATTAATATGTTTGGCCTTTGCGCCAACCAATTAGACGTTTTTGTATTTCAAAACAACTCTTTGTCATACCTTTCAATATGACTTACTGTACTAGTTTATTAAAACGACGATAATAAGAGTTACTTCACTGCAAATCTTAGTGTTTTATTTTAATGCACTAAAGGTGTTTTAATATGACGGGTAATTAAAGTAATTAGTTTAGCATAAGAAAAAGCATTTTGCTAAAATCAAACTTCTTGACCATTTGTTTGTAGTATCATTTCGGATTAAGAGCACGCTACACACTCACGTTGTTCGAATTAGACTGTAACTAAAGTTAGTGGACTATAGATATTAGGATAGTTAGTCTACTTAATGGCTCTTTATATACGATCCCTGGTTACAGAGTATATTTTAATCTAGAACCAATTTTAGCTTCCTACGTATACCTATATTTAAAAGTTAGTAGAAAAACAGAAATTCTGTGCCTTTGCTTTTCATAATAAATTCATCTCATTTTTACGTCTGAACAATGAAATGCATGAAATCGAAACCCACTGAAAACAAATGTTTCTACCTTTATTCTATTTAAAGAAAATTAACAAAATTGATTCCTTGTCCAATTAAAATAAAAATGAAATTTGAATCTATAAAGAAATACGCAGAATTAAAACAGGAATTTTTATTCATCTCATAAAATGTAAGATTACAAAGTGCAAAAATTATAAACAAATCTGTACGACTAAAATCTTTATGAATATAAAATTAAGCTCATGTAACTACTACAGTTTTAATTATCTATATATTAATACGTGAAGAGAAAACTTTGTACCCCTTTTTAAGCATATTTGACGGACGGACGAGTGTGAGATTTGGCATAGTTAAAGTTTATATAGAGAAGAAGTGCAGAAAGCTAATATTTATTTATAATATGTGTTACAAATACAATAAATTAAATAAAATAAATTCATTATTTACGTTCATACTATCAATTTTAAACACATAGTAGTCTGTAGTAAAACTGTTGTAATTTTATTATTGACAGTGCCAATTTCAAACACACATAGTAGGCTGTGTACAGTCGTATTATTCGTAGTAAAGTAACCCCAGTAGGTCGAATTTCGACATGCGGGCGACCACTAGTTATATTAAAAGCTTTTATTTAACTTACAATTTTAGTGTAAATCCGGTACAAATTTTGCAAGTCAATTCTGAACCAGTTCCTGTATAAAATATTTAATATTTTTCTAAATCCAATATGGGGGGGATCCCTCCAAGATGGCGGAGTACCGTTTTCTTTACAACCCTCTTGACATGGGAATCAAATGAAAGGATTTGACGAGGAGAATACGATAAGCTATGTAAAGTCATTCTAAAATAAATATCTGTATGTGTACCTAAATATATTTATAATCACACATATAGACTTTAATCTGAGAAATCTTCTCGGAATTTGTCACTAATTTTAAAAATTTAATAATGTGATGATGGTGCAATTGCAATGAGAAAAATCCCTGAAAGTTATGTGCGTGTTGCGGAAGTGACTTTTTTGTTTTAATTGGACTTAACCTTCTGCTGATAGCGTTTCTTGAGGAAATTAAAAGTTAATAAACACAAAAATTTTCCTTACCAACTGAAGCGAGAATAATCAGGTGAATCAAAGACTGTTTAATAAATTTTCAATTAAAAATCAATTGCGTCTACTCGCTTCGAACGCACTAATTCCGCTCAAATGATTGATGGCAACATAAGACGCTTTGATTATCATTCTTTCTCGTAAAAATTTTCCTTTTTGCACGCAATAAAAAATTCTGGCCAAATGACAGTGTGGAGCACTTAACGCATGACTGATTTTTTTTTCATAAAGTACAGGCAACGGAGCAAAATAAATTTTTTTTTGTGTTGTGCGTATAATTTTTAATAGAAAACTTTTTATGGCCATCTTTTGCCTTGTCCCCTTTGAAATTTGTATTTTATTAAAAAAGTAAAAACAAGGAAAGCAACAAGATGAGAGGAAGAGACAAAGCAACAACAAAAGTTTACTCACCCGAAATTAAAAAGAGCAGCACATGTGTTTCTTTAAACAGGGCGTCTGAGGAGAAATTCACTTTCTGCCTTGGTCGGCCTCCTCCGGCACCACTTTCCTTTTGTCTTACTTGCGACCCCACCTTAATCAAAATTATGATTTTTTTCCAGCTCTTAGATATTTATTTATTATTATTATTTTTTTTTTTTTTTTTTTTGTTGGATATTGTAAAGCTGCTGTTTTTCGGGGAAATTATTAGTGTCAAATCGATTTTGACTTTTCGCTTATCTTCAGCCTATGGATGCAAGCTTAAGGGATTTTCCGGATATTTTTCTAATTCTCCTTTCCAATTTTCCGGTTATTCACTGGCCATAATCAATTTTTTCGGTTTTAGGTTCTAAACCAGGTTGTGTCGGACTTTCTATTGAAATGGAGCAAGACCTGAAATCAGTTTTAATATCTTGCTGTAGATAATGGAATTTCTTCGTTTCGCAAAAGAGGATTAGTTGAGAAGAAAAACCTAATGAAGATTTTAGTAGCAATTAACATAGGAAAACAGCTTACTATGGTAAGAGGCATAGAGACACAACATCGAAAGAGGTTTTTGCACGTGGCACACGCACACAGAAGGTTTTGTTAAGACAACTTTACTTGGAAGAAATGTGATATGAAAAATATATATTTACAATATACAACAACATTAAACATACGAAGTGTGCTCAGCAGAAAAGAGTGAAATTTTATAGAAAGAAATTTAAAACTCATACAATTTTTTTCAGGTAGGAAATTCTTACTTTAAAAAGACGACCACAAATACTTAAATTAAAAATCTATATATAGAAATTGAAAATACGCATTCATTACACTCTTCACTTCTTTTATATATATATATTATATTTTAAGAAACAAAGAAAGGTTATTTCTTATCCATATGTAAATAATGGAGAAAATAAAGATTTTTATTAAAGAATAATATATTTAATTGTATGTATAATCTTATTATAAAGCAATTTTTTTTTGGAAATAAACCCGAGTTTTAATATATTTATGTGTGCCTACATTCCAAAATATATATATTTTAAGGTAGGAGTTAAAACATTAAAACTTTTTCAATTTAAAAAATCTACAGATCGAAAATAATAATACAAATACAAAAATATTTAATAAGAAAGTTGAATTTATCTTTAAATGCGTAAATTTTTGTAGAAGAAGTAATATTTTAGTAAGCTTCTCAAGAAACAACTTTAGACCTTAACTAAAACTATTCCGTCATTGCAATCAGGTTTGATTATATTTATTTCATCAGGTCGTTGCCGGAGACCCTATTAAACATAAATTAAAAAAAACTGCAGATATGACAAGAACGAATGCTTAACATGCATTTAACCGCAATCAAAATAATTTCAGCAGTTTTTACATCGCTAAGTAAATTCGATGGTGAGAAATATTCGCACTACGCCTTAGAAGCGAGTATCTTCCCATCAAGCAGTTTTAATTACGTGAAAAAAGCAACACAGCGCTGCTACTTATTAACACATGTTCATCTCTATTTTTAGCCCCAAGACGAATCATAAGTGAGACATTCGAAATTTTTGCTGTAATAACGAAATATGGGTTAAATTGTCGTCGTAATGAATGTGGACAGAGTTTCACGAAAGTTTTAGCTCAAAATACTTTATTCCAACGCTTAATAAGTTAGATTTTGATAATATTAATGTTTTGCTTTTATCATGTTTTTGAAAAATACTTCAAATATTCATCCAAATATCTAAAAGCACATTTTTAAATATGAATTTGGAAAATATGTTTCAAGTATATTTGCCTTGACAATGAATTTGCTTCTAAATAAACTTGCATTTGCAAATTGAAAAGCGTGAAAAATGTAAAAGCTTTGTTCCCACATGATATTAGTTTTGCTTATTAACTTAAATTGACATGTTTACTAACAAATATAGAACTTTTGATGAAAAACCACTTTATTGGGAAGAAAAATCGTCCTGCAATTTCTCGTCCGAATATTTTAGGTCAATATACGTATAATAAAAAACTTATGAGTTCAAGAAATGTGCTACAATGTAAGAATATAATAATAATAATAACTCTCTCTGTGAGCAGACATCCTAGAAAGGTTTTTTTTCTTGCTTGTATTATTTATAATATCAATATTGGACCTACATTTAGTAGAGAAAGCTAAAACCTTTAAAATATTTTTAGTGGTCAACATTAGCGTAATTATTAGTAATAGAGTTCGCCATTAAATTAAATTCGATCCATTTCTCCCGTGAACCAAATAAAAGTGCTTCCAAATGCGTAGACACCCGTCGATTGTCGATTTTCGGATAGAAAATGCCTACCCATTTTGCCGCATACCTCTTGCATGAAATAATCTTATAAATGGAGCATGCTTCTTGGAACATCCCTTTTTTAAAGATCGAATGCGAGCGTGGCCTTTGAATGTCGAGGCTCCTTTCTGTGAATAAATCCATGTATCCTCCGACCTTCTGTGTAAGATTTTTATGTGAATATCCCTCAGTTTCCAGTTGAAATCAATTTTCAGCGTTCTACGTATTCGGGAAATTGCGCTATCGATTTTGGACTTTGTTCCCTAAGCCCAATACTGATTTAATGTTTTGTTAACTTCTAGAAAAAAAAATTGCTTTTCTAGGTAAAAGCGATTTTAGCCATCGCTTTTCAGGAAGATTGAGCATAGGGCATGAACCATGTCAACCTTATTAGTATTAAATCTTCCATTTGACTATTGATCTCAGCAGGCAGCACAATAGTTACCTTTTAAAAAAGAAAAATTATACAAAATATGGGATTATACCTAATTGAAGTTAAAAATCTAAGTTCAATGAAAATGTTTTACAAAAGTTTGACTATACCTATAATATGTACCTATATGAAAAGAAAATAAGGTATAAAAAAAGTCAATAAAGAAACAAGAGTTCTATCGACTTGACTATAAGATCGCAATTAAACGATATCCAGTAACAATTTAATTTAATTCAGGAATACGCAGACACGGGCTAGCCTAGGCTCAGACTTCGCGGTGTAATGGAAATGTGAAAAAAGAGCCGCGAGGCGATTGTTGTTTAATAAAGAAGTGGAAAGTTGGCTGACTAAGAAAAAGGTGTGGCAAGAGGCCATCGGTTGTCCACACAAAAATCTGTTTGGCGCAATTAACACGTTTCAGAAGATGGGTTAGGTTCTACTTTGGGGGCAACGACCGAACGAGTCGGTCTAGCTTTTGTTAAATTGGTGGAATCGACAATTACTTATAATGAAGTTGTCTATAGACTTACGACAGCTGAAGAAACATTTAATTTAACTATTAAGAATTGCCAAAAAAATCAATAAGTTGCATATTGCGTTATTAAAAAAGTTTTAATCTAAAACAAAGCTATAGTTAATACCAATTAAAATTACTTTTATTATTATTTATCTATTAAATAAGTACATTTTTAAGTTGGTACAATTCATTTTTTTGTTTTTAACGACTCAGAGTTTTTTTAAACCCTTATAACTTCAGCCTGAATACATAATATATAAGACCTCAAATTTTGGGGGTAAACTTTTGAAATACACAACATTTTTTATAATGTTGCTGTTTTAGATTTTATTAATACGCAAATTTAATTGATTTCGCTCACTCACTTACGCAAAATTTTCTGAAGTACTTCTTGAAGTCTAAGAAAGCCGAAATTTGCCAAGTAAGCATAAGCAATGGTAATTGTATGTAATTCATAAACCTAGAAGATTTCATGTAAATTTTATGTTTCGAATCTGTAGTTACTATTTGTTACCGGATTCCTCACTAAATATAAATGCTTCTACACTATGCACTTTTGCGCGCAGACAAGCACGCCCTTGTGGTGTATGTCATATTTTTAAAATAAATGACTTTTTACGCGAACATTTTGTTTAAACACAAATGTCATTTGGATAACGAGAGATAAAAAGATTTTAGTTTATATTGTATTATCGTTCTTCTTCAGGTTTATTCAATATTTAATCATAGAAGTAGGGTTGCTTAACTAGTGCAATTTTATAAAAATAAAAAAACATTTGCGATGGAATGGCTTTTGTTTGTATTGACATTTTGTCAAAATTAAAAATGAATAGACTGACAAACGGACAATAACAATGTCTTGACTTCGATTCCATTCCAAACATCTCCTCAACACAAATTTTTCAAAAAAAGCTTAATCATGTACATATTGATTCATAAAGAAGCTATTGTTCTTAGAGTGCAGTCTATAAACAAATTATGTACCTATTTAATTCGTATTAGAATCTGTAACGTTAAAGTCGCCAGTTATTATTTTTTATTTTTTTTGATTAGTTCTCTTTATAAGTCGTTTCAAAGAACTTTCGAGACATTTCGTCGCACTTGTTTCTTTCAGCACTTCAAAAATATAATGACACCACGTGCCGGAACGCTCGTTATGTGATAATATGAAAACTTGCTCAAATTCCGCAAACTCTACGTGCTGGAAACGATTGATGCATGATAATATGGCCGGACCTTAAGCCTTGTAACTTTCTTTGACCATGATGTAGACTTACTTATGGCTTACATGAGATTTCATAACCCTTTAAAAGTAAAAATGAAAAAAATATTTTGTTAGGCCGAATTCATTAAAAAATATCCAAAAATACTGCGTAAGAGCTGCCTTATTTAGTGAGTTTTATCAATCCTCCTTCATTCGGAGAAAACTTCCCTACTTTTAACCCTTTCACAGTGAGGTAAAATTACGAATTCTGGTCAAAAAAAGGACTAGTTTTTTCATGTTCGGATATGCTTCGGCATGTAATAAAAAATGTAAAAAAACGTGTTTTATATGTATCTTGTACTTGAATGGTACTTGACGCTCTGCCCGTGACTGTCACGGGATTCACTGTGAATGGGTTAAATGTTCCAAGCAAAGTACTCAAACGAAAATATTTACAGCATCAGATCGAACATATCCAGCATCGATGAGCAACACATCAATCAAGAGAACGATTCTTTAATCATCTTTGCGAAATTTGAGATTGTACATCTACGCCTTTCATAAGCAGCCTGGCTTTATTACATTGCACAAAAATTACTCGATATTCGATATTACTAAAAATAAGTAGAAGAGAAGAGATGAAATGTATAACAAAATATTAATAAAAATTAATACTACATTTTAAATGTATAATATGATTTATTGCCAATTAAATGCAAAATGTAAATAGTGATAAAAAATAAAGTATAATTTATTTGAAATCACCCACTCATTTAGTTATAGTCAAAATTCTAATTGTACACATGTTTGTTCCACCTAATATTTCTAGCAATTTTAAAATGAACCAGCTGTTTTCAAGTTTATTCCGGAGTAAGCTCAGAAAAACATATTTTACACAATTTAATTTTTAATTTCCCATCCGTGTGTCACTATAAAGTACCGCAAATTGCCCAACTTGATCGCTGCTAAAAACTTCACTGCGTGCGGTGTTACCTGTCGATTCCCTTTAATATGGTTGACAGCAACTAAATATATGAAAGTGTTTGAGGAGATGATGTGACACTAATGTCATGTGGCACGTCCAATCCATTTCACCCGAAAATTGAAACCACTTGTTCGAAAGACATTGTGAAACGTCTCTGTCCTCTGTCTAAGGCGGAATTTTGGGGAATTTCAAAGGAATTCCTCTTGAGCTTGATTAGGCCGCCCCGATGCAGGTTCGGCCTCTATAAACTTGTCATCGGTTTAGAAATAATTTTGGGCGTCAGTTTTTATTTTGGGAATATCTTCTGACTATCAAAATTTTCTGAGTTTCTATATAATTGATCCTTGGCGACAAATCTATTTCAGAGAGCTAATTGCGAAATGTTGGCAGAAAACAATGCTAATGTGAAATCTATTAGACTACTAATTAAGTTGCATTGTTTGTATTTTTTTTTCTTATTTTCGCTAACTTCCTTATGTGGCATTAGCGGCAATAATATTTTTCTTAAATTGGTTTTCAATCTAATCTCAGAGGGGCGTTCGCAACATTGTAACCTATTTTTAGACCTTGAACTCAATCGATTATGGAAATCTTTGTTGCGTTGTCGACACGCCGAAATTATGAATGCTAATTGATACTGTTTCTAGTGTTACATAACTGTGAAACGAAATATGAACAAGTTCACATTGATATTAAAGTGGACACGATTAAAATGAAATACTTAGAATTATGCAAATAAACCCTCATACTTCCTCTTTCTAACAAGTTTTTGCAGCTTTAAACTTCGTAACAAAAACAATTTTATTTGCTTGCAATGTTTGAACTAAAGCGAATAGCCCAATTGAAATTAATATAAAATATGGGCACTATGCTTCTTGGAAAATTAAGGTTCTGGCTCTCTTCTATTTATAATAGAAAAAATTAAATCGTTCACTGTTGCAAGGCGGGAGCACATTCCAATAAATCTTTTGTACAAATTCCGCCATAAAATTTTATTATCATCTGACGAGCTTCATCTGCATCTACGTTGCCAAATTCCCAATAACTATCCGATCCACGCGATGACACTCGTCCGCGAAACTTTTAATTATTTTATTGTTATTGGCGAGCAGACCATGGTTCATAAGAGCGAGTGAGTCGCGAGCTTCCAAATATTTCTGATTCGCCGATGTTCCCATCATCAGCTCGAATTTTTGGCATTGGCCTTGAATAAATTAAGAACCGGTTTGAGTCCACAAACCTCCAAAATCAGTTGACAAAAATTTTGGTACTTTTTGAGGCAATTGAGCAGCTTTTTATTTGTTACCTTTTTTGTGGGAGCAGGCTGTTGCAATGTTTGAGCCGATCGAAATCTTTCTTTGCGATTTTAAAAACTGGTTCTTGTGAGATTCGCGGCTTGTGGCGGTAATCTCAAAGCAATTAATATTTATTATTGAAAATTGATCAAACCACGTTTTGTTTCCCTGCAATGTAAGGTTATTGGACATACATGTACTAATTAACCGACCTTCCTTTTATTTGTATTATACTATCTAAGTGCCAATGAGTAATAACAATTAAAGAGCACATAGGTTTGTTAATTATAAATTTTTCAATTTACAATAGATATAGATTAATAAACCAGTATTCGCAACTCATGCAACTAAAAAAAGCACATGTTAAAAAAATAATTAATTTGTATAAAAAACTTATCTGCAAACAAAGTATTGATATTAGTTCTATGAACAAGTTTGTCTGAGAAATGTAACGTTTTAATGGTCAAAGTTCATTAAATAAGTAATGATTTTAACAATTTACATACAAATCACTAAGCCGTACTTTTTAATGAAAGATACCAATTTAATCTGTTTAGTCGAATAAAAATTAATAACTTCAACTTAAAAAACTAAAGGCCGCAAAGATATAATAAAATAATATTTGTTTGTATAACAAAAGACTTTATTTGTAACATAGTAATTGAACAAAAAAAGCTAAAGTAATTTGTTGGCACTTCACATCAAAGAAAACGTGTTTACTCGTGAATATTTCATACAACGTTTTAAGAAATTATCCACTTGAAGACCTTTTTATTTATCGTCTTCTAAGTAACAATAATACTGAAAATAAGGCGAAAAGCAAATTGATTAACTACGATTTGAAAGCATGAGAAGAAAGTTATTGTTAACAAATGTTAGTTCATAAGCTTAATGGGAAAAAACAATTTTTGATTATTTTTAGCAAGCCTCGTGGATCTTGATTATAAGTGTTATTGAGTTTAAAAAAAGTTACTCGCGCTTATAAGTGAAATCCATAATTCATTTGTAAACATATAAATAAACACTTTTCTCAGTGCACGTATTGATTAATTCATTTATTAAAAAGTTAATACATTTCTGAATCCATTATTATAATTTTGTTGGAAAAATGAATTTTAATATTAAAATATGCAATTAAGTATATACATATATGTAATGCAAACAAAATAAATTATAATATTTCTGGCAATTCAAGATCATAGAATAACGCAGTCTAAATAAATTTCAGCAGTTAGTTAATAAGAAAAAGTCACTTGTGTTTAAGCCTGTTTATGTAAATTTTATACATCTGCATAGCTCGTTCATTACATTAATTGTAATTATTTCGGAATTGCACAATGTATTTCTTAAACTAATCCATATTTATTATTCGAATAATAAAATGTTATTAAAAGTAATGAAGTCTGATTAAAAAATTTACAAAATTGTAATTGAATTTACATTATATATTTTAACATTGTTAATTTTATTTGAGAATAAAATAATGGGAGTTTACTAGGTACTCTTGGCTCAAAAGATAATCCATTGATTTTATTACTTCTTTGCTTTTTACTACCCCTTAGTTTCGAACTTTCCTGACTTTATTTGTTACCTTCATAAACAACAACACATATTTAGTCGTAATTATAATTTTGAGTATTTTAATAATGCGATGATTTTAATGTAAATGGTACATAAAATAGATTCGATAGTCGGTGTTTTGTGAAACATTGTGGATCGTGAATATCATTTTCTGCATAATTACATTTACTTAATTTATTTTAGAACTTGTAAAGCGACTAAAAGTTTTGCAAATGCAATGCCGAAAAATTACATTAGTTGTTTTGGTTAACACTCAATGGCTTTTTTAATTTCTATACTATATGTTACATACATACATATGTACCTCAATAATGGGAATAGCCAAAACTGTCAGATAATGTATTTTTTTTAACCTTGGATGGTGATATCAAGGTCCCTTAAATTTTGTACAGAATCAATTTGTGACTACAAAAAAAAACTAACTTTTGTCTTTTGTCGCAAAGCTACTATTAATATGAGCCCTTCTACAAACGCTTAATAATCATAACCTCTAAGCAATCCTTATTCTAGGAAAGAGTTCATCAAGCTGCAATGGGTCTATGGAAAGCTTGCAACTATTTTAGATGTTTCCTGGCAGTAAAATCAGTACGGGGACTTCAAAAGGCAAATATTCAACACTAATCCCGGATGTTTACAAGAAAGAGTTCTCAATTTCAAAGTTTGGCTACGTCCGCGAAATAATTGAGCAGAGCTACTTGCGCAACTCTTTAAGAAAGAAAAATCTGACCCAGCCAGCGAGCAGTAAGCAATTGGAAATGATGTTATTTTTTTAACAAGAGGAGCAAGCAGAATTGGGCAACTCGCACGTTTTATGACCATTCGGTTGCATAGGAAAAAATTGAGAAAAAAAATTTTTCAAAGAAAAATAACTTTTAAGACTTATTGGGGAATAAGCGGCAATTATAAGGCGTAGAGCCGTAGAGGAGCCATTTCTGGCAAGAGACTGGGGCCCCCCAACTAAAATTGTTACGGAAGCCTGAAGCCTTCAGTTTGCCGCACGAAATCTTAATGAATTGCGAGAAATATGACTTCGGGGCCGTCTGAGTTTTTTCCAGCCGAAGCAAACAGAGGCAGTAAAGCGCGAGATTGAAAAAAGCGCAATAGAAAATCTTATATACGAATTCCGCGTGTTGCTGGTGAGCAGTCATCTCGGTTTCAAGGTCGACTAAATATTGGGTAAATGGAGAAGAATTTGTAGCAGCTTCAAATCTGTGCAACCGCGGCGACTCGAGGCCTCGCGCACAACGACGCCTTAAGGCATGTGCACACTTTATAGACGGCTTACGGGTTTGGTCGAGACTCGAAAGACTCACTGCCCTAAGGTGTTAGGGATTTCTTACACCTTCTTCATCAACGTTTGATCTGATCCAATCTTACAAATACTTGCACTAAAACTGCGTTTTAACGAGTTCGTAGGGATTAAGAAAACGTATATTCGCTATAAGAAGAAGTATTAACAGATGTCAATTAAAAATACATAGAGGGACCTGAGAAATTGGTTCATAATAACGAAGTTTTAGTTTAGTAGAAATAGTAGTAGTCAATTTTAAAACACACAGATTCTAAAATCATTTCTTATTTGGTCTGCTGCTCGAAATTGAATTCCATTTTTCCAATCTTAGAGCTTAGCTTAGAAACAGTTCTGGGAGATCCAAATAAAGATTACTGAAGTTTTATAACTTATTTGAACTTCTAGATTCTCGAAATAGTTCAAAAGGACATAGTTATGTAAATATTCCTACACAAACTTGCCTTCGTTTATAATTCACACTTGGTATTGCATCTAAGCAGATATAGAGGAGTACAATTTTTAGGGATCAAAAGGCGAGGAATAGAGGACCTATGTTTATGTAAGTAGAATTTATAAATATTGATTAGGTTCCGAAACCTTCTAAAGCGAGTACATCAAAGGTCTTAGGGATCAAAATGGAGTCCAATATACATATAAAATATAGAATCGTTATAGCGTGACATGTAATTTTAATCAATATAATACAAAATTGGATAGGTGGATAAGTTGCATTTGTGTAGAATAAGTAAAAACAAATATTCATATGTTACTGAAAACTTCTAACAAGTAGGTATAATGAAAGTTAAAGCAATTTCAAGATTTGGTAAAGTAATATTTCTTATACATATACAATACCTACATGTATAAGTCCAATAAGCACGATTTCTCAAACCTTTATCTTATTTTAATTTATGGTGTTGTCTTTAAAATTTACATTGTTATATGTGTACCATACAGTATAGATGTGAAAATATAGTGGAAGAAAGCCGTAAAAACAATTTTTAAATAGTATTTAGGGTTTGTACGAATTCTGACTTAAATAAGTAGGTATTAAACTTTAAATTTTTTTTGGAAAATAATGGAAAAGCAGTAGGTATATGTACTTCCAATTAATGTTTTTCTGACTAGACTAAATTTTAATCATGTGATGGACAATGAAGAAGAATCAGTAAAAGTTGATTTACAGGATTAGAAAGAATTAATCAGTACCCAGCAGGAAATGTAATAGTTACAGTATCGAAACCATAATGCAACTCGTTGATTACCATCGTTTACATTTATATTTATATACATATAGTGATGTCATAGGCAGTGAGTTATCGATTACTCTCCGTATTGAACAAATTATAATCGATTATTTAATAGATGATGATATATAACATTGTGTAACAAATTAATTGAAAATCCAGTATTTCACCGAGGAAGGGTAACTAGTAATGGCATGAAAGTATAAAACTATAGATGTCTAAGTTTTGTATAAACTTTTAATAAATAATAATAATCCAGATCAATAAAATAAAAAACTAAAGAATTCAGAAAAATAAGTGATACATTTAATTATTCTTAAATAACAGGTGAACAATTCATTTATAAATCAAATCAAAATAGTCAAAAATTGAATTCAAATTTAAGTGGAAAAATTACCTTTTACATTACCATTTAATGCACTATAGAAGTGATACCATATACAAGGGATAAGTAGTTCATTATGATATTCATCAACTATGGATTTTCCTGCTGGGTAGTTAAATTCTAGTCCAAATTTGTAGAGAGCCTAATTATACTTTTGTAGCAATCTCTCAACAACTGCCGCAAGAACAGTCGCCTATTTTGTTTTTAATAAAAATTATGAGGGTCTTTTATATAAATAATAAAAAGGGCCATAGATTTAAATTGAGGCTGAATTATGCACAACGCTCAGCGTTTGATGAAAGACAGATAAATGAGTCCGCACACTTACTTACTTGAATGTTTAGATTGGGGCTCCGCAGGTAGTGAAATAATCCAAATCAACGGAGGCGGCACTAGAAGGGGACGGGTGTTTGGGCGCAGTAAATTGCTGAAAAATCAAACGAAACCAGCACGACGCGCACAAAACTCACCGATGAAGCATTTAGCGAAACAAAGCCAACTGAATGCAAGATTTCTTCACCAAAATATTTAAGTGTGATTTAGCACTATAAGCGGAGTCCGGCCGCGCAGGAAGCCCACAAATATAATTTGCAAAGAACCACAGAAATGACACCAATTTGTGCACACTCGACTACCCCGCCTCGGCGGACTGATCGGGGACCATAGAGCATAAGGCACGGCGGCGCACTGTACGCAGGGAGGCACTCTTAAAAAATATGAAGTAAGAAAAACCAAAGGGAGTAAAAATCGCGGTAGCCAAGATCAGCTGCAGCAGCGCGCCGATCCTTCGAACCCAAATTGTGACGTTTATCCAGAGGAATGAATTTTCTACCTTTGTTTCAAGAAAGTACGTCGCGGCAGGTAATTCACGAAACACACTTTTGAGTAAACAGAGAAAAAACACGCAAGACTTTGTGACTTCGGTAAGCGATCATCAACTGTAAACGCCTCGAGATGATGGCAGCAGCAGCGGCGGCGGCGGCGGCTAAGCGCGATGGCGGTGTATTAGCGGCCCGTTTGTCTGAGGCTGACGTCGTCGGTCGCCTCGTCTTTATTATTTTTCCAACTCAGAAATTTTTTTGGTGTGTTGGACTCGCTTTGGCTGCTTTTCGGTCTGTTTACGAACAAATCAAAGAAAAAAAAACATATTTATACATATATATATATATAAAACAAGAAGCAGGCATTCGGAGGAGCACGTCTCTGTTCTCGCTGCGCTGCTGAGAACGCCGATCGCGCCGATAAAAGATTCCTGTTCTACCTGAGATCGAGAATCGAGCCGAATAAAAAGAACTGCCTCGAGAGCCAGAGCCTCTAGAAGACGGCAGAGGGACACCAACAGAACACGGCACGATCACGATCACCGTCAGCACACATGCGTCGCTCCGGCGAATATGTGAGACGCGACGATCCGACGATCGCCCGGCCGCTCAAGAAAGGTGTAAAATAAGCAAACCAACGGCAATACTGCCGCAGCCCACGGAGGAAGCACGTCACGGCGCTACGGTTGTGGTGGTGGTGGTGCGACCAACACACCGAGGCCCGGCCGATCTGCTTCAAAATTCTGTCAGACGTCCGTCTACCGATTTCGACGGACGACGCTCGCCGCAGTGTCGCATTAATTAAAATTCATTGAAGCAGCACGGTGCACACCATCAAAAAATTTCATCCGCGCAACCAAGCGCGGTTGATTGATCGACATTGAACCGCGCCGCACAAAATATGCGCGCGCAGCTCAAACGTAAGCCAGACCAGGCCAAAAAGGAGGTTCCTTCGCCTCCGAGGCGTCGGAATTTTTTGGTAAATACCATTTGAACAGCGTGTCTAACGATCGCACGGCACACACACTCGCATCCCTTTAAGTAGTAGTAGTAGAAACAAACGTGTGTTGGTAATGAATCAACAAGTGAGGAAAATAAGGGCGTTTACTTGTATTTTTGTACTGCCACCAAAACCGAGAGACCGATCGGAAGCTCGGAACACATGCCGCGAGCATCGCCGAACAGAGTTGGACTTAGGATTTTTATGCGCGTATAGCGGCTCTCTCGCGCTTTACCTGCGCACACCGGAGCCCAGCGGCTTCTTGAAAACCTCTGACTAATGTTGCGCAAAAATCTCATTCAACAGGCAGTGCCCCTCCCTTCCGTCGCGGAGCGGGTGTACTTACGGTGTAGTCACAGTGCGCGCTTTTCCGTCTGGAGAGATAAAATGCGTCAACTTTGGTAGTCTAGAATTTAGCGGTCGTCGCGCCACTATAAATTTTTTTATCTATAGTGCAATTCACTCATCATCTGGATATATGCCTACAAATGCATACCTACATACAAACATATAACATATATGTAACAAACTTCATGTTTTCGCGGCGCACTCAACAACTTGACACATTTGCGGCGACCGAAACGCTGCATCGCATATGTCTAATTGTAAGATGAATTTTATGTGCACTTGCCGATCACTGGCAGCCAATTAAGTTCGCTAACAATTTTCGCGAATAATTCACAGGAATTCTGTTAATTAAATGATTTGAACGCTCAGAAGTGTTAAGGGACTTTCAATTGGACAAAGTTAATTAAAACGATTAGCACGACAATTAGAGATTGTCGATTCTTGAAACGATTCAGGTAATATTAGAAGATTACTAGCTTTAAAGTATAGGCATATATACTTAGCTTTAAAGTATAGGCATAAACAAATTATAACACGTAATCGTAATTTCCGAAAATTTGAACCTTGAACTTACTATAATCCCAAATTAAAAGAAAATAATTACGTTGTATGTTTAGATATACTTATGTACATATGTCAAAGCTATGTTTGCAGAAATGTTTAAACAATTTTTATTTCTTAATAAAAGGTAAACAATGTCAAATAGGTGCACACATTTTTAAAAGAACTGGCCATTCATTCACTACTGAGGTTATGTTTATTTAGCCATAAGCAACCACGAATGCTAATGCAAAACAGGAAAAAATAAAATAAGATCCACAAGCTAAGAAGCCTCAATTATTCAATATTTTGCTTAGACGTACAGCGGTCAAACATCATCCGTTTTGCGAACAAACTCAGCCTTACAAAATTTCATTTCGGCTATACGACGGTCGTACAGTAAAATGTAGTTAATAGATCTACTACGTTTATTGCTAGATCGGCCTTACAACGATCGTACTGCAGTCGTTTTACTGCAATTTCATCCGTACGACTGTCATACCACAGTCATTTCAAGGTTTTTTAGCCGTATTATTTAATTTCATAACAACATATGATAAATAATATAGACTCTTATAAGTTATCTTTAAAGCAAATGAATTTTTTTGTCATAATTTTTAATCAAGTTTCGTCACTATAATAATAAGTTTAAAATTGCTTTCAAATATTCATACAATCCAAATCAATGGCTCTACCATGACTAGGAACTAAAATTAAGAGTACATAAGAGCAGCTATAAGCTTCCATTGGGAAATTACTTTTAAATCATATTTATTGTAAACAACACCATAATTACGAAGTATTTTAATAATTGTATTTTTCCCATCTAATTTATGCCCAAAAACGCCTAAAAGTATGTCTTCTTATTTTCCTAAAAGATTTCACACTTAAGCCTTAAGAACTTTCCTCATCTTCTTCTTGCTATTTTATTATTAATCGACAAATCAACCCTATTAAAATTAAAACGAAAAATATTGAGATATTTTTTTTTGTAAAATGTGAAGCCTTTTCTTTAGAAAAATATGGAGTCCAATTATTGAATCAGTTATTTGAAATATGGAGCCAATTAAGATTTCTTTAATACGCATACACAATAAAAGGATGATATCCAAATTTGTTGTCATTTCCTTTGGAGGATTGATTTTTATACAAAAAAAAGGAATAGCCCCATGAAATAAATACCTATTGGGTGAACCATGCCAATTACCGAGAGGATTTGTTTATTGGTTATGGGGCCTTTTTATATTTTTCTCGATTCTTAATAAGATTCGTTTTGAAATGTTTTACTTTAATGTTCGTATCCAGTATCGTGTCCGATATAATTAAATATATTTTCAGCATTTTGTTAAAAATATTCATCTGAATTGATACTAAAATTCATACTCTATGATTATTTTGCTAAAATTGTATGGTTTTTATTTGTTTAAGAGTTTTAAATGTGTGTTAACCCACAATTTTTTATAGTCGTAGCTACTAAACAAATTTTGAATAATTTCAAAATTCATAAAACACTTTTACATAGTAATATATACCTATATCAAGGATATTTTACTTAACCAATTAGAATTCGAGATTTTTCTGCAGAGATTTGTGTGTTTTTTCGAAGGAAAATATGTAGCATAAACACAAGATTCTAATTAAATTATATAATAATGTAGTAAATTTTCGCACACGAATTTAATAGAGTAGTTTGAAGAATAGGGTTCAAGATCACAAACTACCTACTTTAATTTACAATTTGTTATCAGACGACACCGTCGCACCATAGTTTTTCTATAGAGTTCCAATTTTATAAAAATAGAAGGGATAAATTACACCAGCCAGCAAAGTTGGACTAAGATTTGCTAAGGTTAAGTAATATACGTATTATATTTAATGTAGAAATGATTACTCACAACCTATCAAAAATGTAGTACCCAAATTTTGAGTGATTTTGTCTTATCTTTCCGTCTCTCAAAAAGAAAAATCCAAGCAAGTTTAATTAATGTAGCGATCGTTTTAATAACAGCGTTGATAGCGATAGCAGTTTTGAGACTTTGAAAGTTAATAAAATAATTGTTTAAAAGTACACAGAGATTCTAATTAAGGTGCCAACACACTGGGAAAGTTAATTAGCGCGACAAGTTGAGTTTTTACTTTCGTACTCAGTTATCAATTTCGATAATTGTTTAACCTGAATAAAAGTTGTGCAGCCCTCTGGAATACATTCAAATACCTTGAGTAAAATGGCTGCTAACGATGGAGGGTTGAACTTCAACAGTAAAGTTTTAAATAATTGCGTAACTCAAATTAATAATGCCCTAAGTGTGTACAGAGCTCCGCTCCGGCGCCAGAATAACCAATTATTTGTTTAAACATGTTTGCTTCAGTGGAACATTAAATATGAGCTCGGGTTGTGTGCACTAGAACACCGAGATGAGGACGAAGACCAGTAGTCAACCCCCATTTGTGGAACTCAACAAAATGATTCAATTCAGTGGAAATAAAATTACTTCGTGGTTTTAGCAAAATATTTTAACTCACTATTAAAGCAGGAGATTTTAGTCTTCACAAATTGGATTTGGCTGTCTACTGTGTCTGAGGAATTAATTGAATTACCGTGTTTAAGGAAACTCATAATTGATGCATGAGAGTACTGACCTGTAAGAATAGTGTTGATAAATTATATTTTCGGCCCTTTGAGTATACAATTGTATGAATTTTATATAATTCCCTAGACTTGAAACGGCGGATTATGTTCTGGAGTTCTCTAGTTTTCGGGTTCGTCCGAGGTATTTTCTATTATCTTCCCATGTACATTCTCTTGCGTCTCATTTTACCTTGTAATAGAACTAGGTAATTTACAACTTGAAATCTTGTTTGCCTCAAACAAAACTTTGCTTTGCACAGTTTCTGAAACATGATGTCAACTTTTTTTGTAGGAACATAAAGGATCATAAACAGCCCACTTCAAAGAAAACATTAGAGTGATTTTCTTTGTATGTTTAAGATTTGTGTAGATTATTCACCTACTTTTTTAGTTACAACTCATGTAAAAGCTCGTCCGGAAATTTAAACCTTAAGGTTTTACTTATTAAGAATTTGTGAACACAAGAGTCCTGTTGAGTTTATAATATAATTGTAACATTTCAAAAGAAAAAAAAGAATGTAATGTAATAGTTGCCAATGGTATATAAAAAAGATCCAAGTTCATATCTACAGAGATTTCAATTAAGTTTTCTTCAAGTTTATATTAATGTAGAAAACAAAATTTAGTTTTATGTTTTAATTTCGGAAATAAAAATAAAATTCACTTTTTTAACACTAAGCCTACACCAATTCATCAAGAGTCACACTATCGATTTCTGACAAAGTAGCAGATTTTTAAGTAAAAATTGTTTTCATACAAAATAAGATGGTCAGTGTAGCAGATTTCGATTTTTTTATCAAGTGGAATTACATTCCACACAGCATTCATCATAAGCATGAATATTCACTAGGAACGTGTTATTTACCTTTGTGGAACTATTTTTGTATAATGTTCTAAGTCTGCGAAAAAATAGTAATCTAACTTAGAATTCTTTCTATTTCTAAGTGCAACGTCATCTTTTTGACTTTAGACTTTGAGTTTTTTTTCATTATTCGTGTAAAATATAAACCTACATGATATTATTCCAGAAAAAGCCTATTAAAATCTATTATATTGCACTTTCATATGTTTTAAAGATACAGCATCTTCGCAGCAGCGTAAAAGCAAAATTATCAAACGAAAAGGTATACAAGGTACAACTTTTAGCTTGTTGAAATCACTGTACAATTCCAGAAAAATGAAAATGCAAAAATAGCCTTTCACACGCTATTAGCAAATCTTTCCGTGCAGTGCTTGACCTTTGTTAGTACGCGCTAACAATCAATGGTTCTCTCGTTAGCCTTGTTCCACTGAATATTTTAGCGCAGAGCCCCACTTGTAGCACCTTTGAGCTTCGGTGATTTCAGGGGCTACTTACCTACGAACCGCAAGTATGAGGTTCTTGGACTGTCGAATTAAGAGCAGTCCGAAACATGATCGAAATTAGGCAATGAGCCAAGACGACGGAAAAAAGTTCTTTTTATCATTCGAAAAGACTTTCCGGCGAGCGCCAAGCAAAATAGCCGCGATTTATTCCTGCGCGTAGAAATAATTGTGTGCAGCACGCCTAGAAAAACAATTCCGAAATGAACCGAGCGCACTGAAGCAAATATTTACTTCTCGTCGTCTGAATGTTTATTGATTCGAGGAAATTCTGTAGGCCGGTAACCGCCAGTTCTGCCAGCGGCGTCAATTATTAGCGCGCCGCCGGCCGCCGCCCCGCGACGATGTGACTTAAAGTCAAGCAGTTTGATGAAAGAACGCGACTTTGTTGTTATTTCGAAGGAGGCTCCTTTCTGTTTCTGCGACTACAGAGTGAAACGCAAAGATGCATTTAAGTCACAGCAGTAAAAAGAATAGATGAAACGAAAAAAATTAATTGCGTCAGACCATGACGCAATCAACGTAAGACTATATAGCCGAAAATTATATTTGCTATGAAAATCTTCAAATTAATTAAGAAAGAACAATTTTGTGACCTGTTGCTACCCGGAAAATAGATTTTTAATACATATGAAAGTGATTAATTAACCTTTCTAAAATCCAAAAGCCAAAAGTTTTAAATTGAGTTGAAGGTCTCCTCTCGAATTGCGATGAAATTTTATGGGAACGATTCTCTCAAAAATTGGTAATCGAACAATAAAACCAAATTATTTGAAGGAAATCTAAATAAAAATGTAATCAAATTATTGTCTAATTCATTATCATGACAAAAAGGTAAAGGCAATAATATATGTACTTTTACAGGAAACACAAATAAAGGAAGTGAACACGTTAATCTACAATGAAATTTTCAAAATTGAAATTGAAATATATTGCTACTGATAAAGAAAGTTGTTGTTTTCACTTTTGGGCAAAGAGAAACGTTCGCACAAAATTTCATTGAAATTCGTGAAGTTAAGATCTCCTAAATCTATTCCTAACTTTTAATTAACTACATGCACGTTAAACCCAATTTCCAATTTAATTTATATACATATACATATCTAAAAGAGGAAGTCGATCTTGTACATTGACATCTTTGTTGTAACATGTTGCAAAACAAATGGTTTCGGCAAGGTAAAAACTATTTGAAAAGCTTGGCGATATTTAAATGGTGGTAGACCACATCTGTGATTTTTTAGTGGAATTAAATAGTTCACTAAGATAGAAGGGTATGCGGTTTTAAGAAATTTTATCCAAGTTTTAAATGTGCATTTTAAATACGAAATGGAATTAGGTGTTTCTTCTACACAACTTAGAAGCAAATCATCGAACTCACGTTTGCAAGTCAAGATAGACATACAACAGGGAACCACCAGTCCTCATGCTCTTCGTGGAACTTTTAAAACTTTGTTTGCCAAAATTTGTATTCAAATATTAGGTAACAAGCAAAAATAATAATATAGTAAATTCCAACAAGTACAAATATAGTTTAACACATCAAAATTGATGAAGGTTTTCAAATGCGACCTGAAGAAATTTTTCAAAATTAAACTATTATTTTTTCTGATATCTTCGTCTCTAGACATATGATACTAAATACATTTTTTACGGACAGTACAAACATTAAAATAAAAAGAACATTTTATCAACGGTCGCAAAAAGAATTCGGGCTCAAATCTCCAAATAAAATGTTCTGTCTCCTTAATAATTTTTATTTCAGAAACCATATTTCTCCCTTACCTAACATTAATAACTAGAAAATAATTTTTTTTAAAGAAGTTGAGGCTTTAAACGGTCACAGCGAGGGGCCATTAATTCTTGGCCCTTAAAACGCGCTCGTAATTCATGCTAACCAGGAGCGCGATTTCAGCAGCTCTTTCACCGGACAACCTAATTACCCACCGTCAATTTAAAGTTATCGCATATCATCGCGGACAATAGACCTGGGCCTGAGTAAATAAGGAGGAACCTAATGTGCCCTCGTTTGTCCTGCCGCGGGAGGGAAGCGAGTTTCTAAGCAAATAAATTTCGTAGTGGTCCATTACCCCGTAAAATGTTTTCGGTGGTAAAAAACGACCCATTTCACCATAATTTTTCTTTTACGAGGCAATTTTTTGATATTCCCTCAATTGCTTCCTAGGACACATTCCGTCCAGGTAGGGACAGTTATTAGCATCTGCTGGATTTAATTTGCTTGCGAAAGTTTAAATTTGTCGCCAATTTAAGAATACCCAGCGTAATAAAATCGCCGAATTAAAATCTCATCTAAGAGCATTTAAGAGGATTAAATGGCATACTTCCTCCGACGGGTCTACGCTCGACGCTCGACGCTTGCAGGCTCAAACTCAGACTCCTAGTTCCGGAGACACATCTGCCAAACTACATTTATTTGAGATGAATTAGAATTAAGACAAATTTCGAGTAACTTTGTTTGTAAGACTTAAGGTTTCCTCTGAAAATTGAGTTTAATTGGCAAGGAAATGATTTAAATTTGCTGTCTTACATGAGGAAACTTTCTTAATTCAATAACTGTCTCTACCCACTGAGGGAATAGCCATATAAAATTACTGAAAATATGTGTTTTTAATGAAATTCAGGAAAAGGCAAAATAGATGTAGTTTAATTCATTAATATTCTTCAATATACATTAAAAATACGAACATTTACTTAGTTCAGTAGTTCAATATGTGATATCAAGCTTATAGAAATTGAAGCAAATTATTACGAAATATGACAAAGTGTTTTACAAATTTTAAATCCCTATTTTCCAAGAGAAAAATTTTAAATTTTATTTCGAATATGTTTTAGTTAATTAAATTTTACGTTCGATAATGAAAATCTTTAAAGTACTACTTCACTGATATATACATATGAAACTATACATATATGTAGGATAGCTACCAAAATTAATAAAAGTTTATGATATAATATATTCAAGAGCATAAATGGCAATGTGTTGGTTTGAAGGTATTTTTTGAATTTTTGTGAACATTTGTGTTTTTGAAAGACAATTCAGTTGAATAACTTTTTTTTAAATCATATTTAGACCAACCAACAAATAGTAATTTCGAGTAAAAACTATTATTACGTAATTTTTAAATATATTTCAAGCTAGAATGATCGCTTACAAAGTGAACCTACCAAAAATAAAAATATGTCTCCTAAATATTAAGGAGAGCAATAATACACTGTATAGTATAATAATATATAAATAAATGTTACAACAAAGCGTTTTGGAGTACTATTACTTGTAATTGTGATAGGAATAGTAAAATAGACGTACATTATTTTTAGACTCTTCTTAAATTTGACCATTCTTTGGCCAGAGTAAAATAGCTTCAAAGTAGGGAAACAAAAGGAGTAATGCCTCAATGGTCATATCAAACATTTTCGAGGCATATTCATTTAAATTCCTTTCACCTGATGGACGTCGTTGTAGCCAAAGAAAGCGACCACTTGACCCAAAGTTCGGACGAGTTGACGGCTTTCATCGCTCGGCCACAGTCGTCCACACCCGTCCATACCCAAAATTAAATCTTGACTCACACAGCACCCGAGCGGGCGAATCGCCGCCCATCCGAGGCACTTTGTTATTCTCAGTATGGTAAACAATGGCCGGCTAAGTTATTTAATAATTCCAAAAGCAAAGCTGCAATTTATTTGGACCGTGCAGGAAACTCATTTGTGTGGCCAACTTGCCCTCAAACGATCCGGCACCAACGTCACACATCCATCCGGTGTGGCCGGGGCCCCGCATGGTTTTATTGCTGCAAATTTTCACATACCTCCACTTCAATTCGCAGGTATTCGATGGAGGCAAATTGAACTCAGCCTCAGCTAGAGTGAGGAATATTTTTCGTTTTTGCTTTTTTTAACGGCTGTAAGCCGATAGGTGATGCATACGAGGAGGCTAAATGAGCTCGGCCCCAACACAAATGCCTACCATTCATAATTAAAATATTAAAAAGCCAAAGACCCCTTTAAGCCAGAAATCACTCGTACAATTTTGAGGCGTTAAGTCTGCATTAAAGTTGTGTGGAGGAACTCGAAAATATCGATATAAATTCCGTCAGTAACAAAGTAGGGTTGGATAAGCAGAGATAAAATTTTGGCTTTTAATTTCGAAATGAAACAATTTTTGAGCAACACTTATAAATTCAAATTAATCTATTTTGACGAAACAAACGTTAAGAGAGCCTTCTTGTATCAATACTTTGTATTACAAAAAAATTCACATAAATCCATTAACTCAAACTTTAACCCGACTAGAATTAATCTTAGGAAATTCTTTGAGTACATCAGAACCTATTAAGACTTTCAATAGATAAATAGATGACAGTCTTACTTAACTTAAAATAAAATAGTAGTAAAAAATAATAGTAATAAAACTCTAAATTTAAAGTTTCAAATTTTTAAGGAAAAAAAATCTCTTTAATTAAAGTTAAAATAAGCCATATTTACCAATATACGTACATGTATATCAAAATATACTACAATAGTTTTGACAGTTTTCTTTATATAATCGCCCCCTTATAATAATAATTGATTTTTCTTATAATCTTACTTTATTGATAATGCAGATTTTCAACGTCGGTTTTAAGTAATACGTATGTAGTAAATATTATCACAGATCCCTTTGAATTTGAATCCAGTTTGATGTTTGCAACATCAACCCTTAGACACGAACTTACTGAATGTACTACAAATATCTAAACTTTGGTATGATTACGATTTGAATACAAACAGGGGGTTGTATTGTTCAAAAGTTCGTAACTGATTCGTTTGTACAAGCAACCTGCATCCTATGGGAAGTGAAAGGATGTCAGATTTCATTAAGTGGAAACGCGTTCAATTTCTGCATACAGTTCAACATCTCTTTGGTAAACTTGACTAGCACCAGACATGCAATTAACAAAGGTATCGAATATTATTAAATTTTCTTTCAATAATATTAAAAATGATAGCCTGAGGTCAAAATTTTTAGCGTAACTCCTGCAGTCAAGAACAATGATGGAGAATTATGGATAGGTACAATTTATTACCCAATAATCGTAAAAAACTTATTTAGTCGCGCCATTAAGGAAGAAAAACTGGCTTGGAGTTTTTCATCAAACCTAATAAATTTTCAATGTAGGCGTTAATTGCAGGATTCAAAAAACTATAAAAATAACAATACATTTTCGTTTTCGTCTTAATATTTTTAAAAAGGAAAATAAATAAATTAAATAAAATCACTCAAATACATAATATTTATTAGGGAGTGATATTAGCAACGAACATTTATTGCGCAATAACAAATTTAACATCTTCCTGGTAATAAAACAGATAAAATATTCGGCGACGCCTAGCTGGCAATTACCAAACCGGAAATTTGCCAGCGCTGCCAATAAAGAGTTATTGTGCTAATTATTCATCAAAATTCGGCGCATTTCTCGCCACAAGATTTGCGTGTTTTAAAAATAGATATCAAATTGGACGGACATCGCAGCTGCTGCTTAAGACTTCTGCTGTTATTATGATGTTGCTGAGAGATTTGCAACAATGCTAGAGACTGTCCGTTTTATTTATTAAAAACAACAACATAAAACAATATACGGACATCTGAAATTATTTTATTGTATTCATAACATGTCTATTTCGCAAACCTGTTAGTTATCTCGCAACTTCAGATCATTTTTTAGGATATAGTGGATAACATTTTTTAGAAAAGTTCGTAGTCTGTTGCCATTTTAAAATAAGTTGTGAAGAAGTTGTTCTTATACTGGATTCTGTACTGGAAACTTTTAGTATAAATACACAAACATAGCATCCAACCCAACCAAACCTTTAATATCATGGTGGCCTTTAAAAATTTTAAATTATATCGTTCTTTAAAATGGAGGATTCAATACTGAATTTCCAATTCTATAGCAGATTCTCCAAAAAATTCTAAGTACCAATTTATATAACAATCCTTTGCAGTTCACAATTTTTGATCGTTTTTTTGGTCCCCATTTTGAATTGTTCGCCTTCGCCATTTCTAGGTAAAATGTCGCATATGAGATTCAAGTCGAACCTATATAAATTATCGGAGATATAATAAATGTTTATATTACAAAAGAAACTATGGCGAAATATTTATGAAAAATATCCTAAATTTCTCTTGCTTCTGCATAAAAATTTAAAAGTTAATGGAACTTTATATTCATTGTTTGCTTAAAAGTCATTACGCTATTTAGTATCACAAAAACCACTTAGTTAGATAATTTTACATGCAAATGGTAGTATACCTGCTGTATTCCATTAAATGGAACACAAAAACCATTGACAACTTTTGAGAGATGCTCATAAGTTTGCAACGTTCTGAAACTTTGGAAAAACTTTTAACTTATGCACAGTGTAAACTTTGAAGTTTCGAGATACTTATTTTAATTGGGCCAACATTTCCACATGGCTGTTTTTTATTAACTAGATTTTGACTCAGCCACCCCAACGACAATTACAGAGACGCAAGGAACGTTTGCAAGCGCTAATGCTACTAAATACGTGCAACTACAACTAGCTACGTGTAATATTTTAAATTTTAATGGCGACAGCAGACTACATCGCATGCACGGAATTATTCTTTAAAAGCAGTGCAACCTGTTAAATGGTGCTGTGCGATGGGAAGAACCAGGGGATGCGCACCCTCAGCGTCACCAGAATATCCAAAAAGGCTTGCTAGAACGTACCTTCGAGCGACACAGTGTTTTTAGCCTGCAAAATAGAAAGATACACTCGTGTACAATGAAATGTAACTTTAGGAAAAGGAGCTTAAGCATGACGGAGATTAAAATTTTGGGGATGATGAGGGAGTAGAGGATTTACAGAATCGCAAATGAGTTAAAACCAAACTATGGCACAACCAAAACGCAAATTCAAATCACCTATAATAATTTTTTGATTAAAAATCTAGTTAAAGAAAATAAGATAATCACACACCTTATAAGATCAGAAAAAGGTACATAGAACCAATGGATTTAAGGAATCTCTCAATATGTCAAAACTCTACCAATGACATTTCATTTTTCCGCTTTACTTCACCTCAGGTTTCCGAAATGTGGGCAAAATTTCGCTCTCTTGGCTACAAATATATCCGTATATGTGATATGGATTTAATTGTGTATGCTCTACCTACATGACGAATGCTATCAAGCTACTCCCCATGAATAACGAAAAAGGAAATCAATGAAATTTGTCAGTTCAACGGAAGTAACCGGAAGAAGTTTCCGAACGTACCCAACCGTAGGTAAGCGGTGGAGACAGCAGCCATAGAATTAAAACAGATTGCCTCCTCCAAAATACTAGTGGACTAACATTTGGTTTAGGGATTGGTTTGCCATCAAAATGCTTGCTCAGGATGGAATACTTAATACTAGCTATGTAAACTCATGTAAGCGTTTGTGTATAGAATCAAACAGATATAATAATTAAGTCTACCTATATATACAATATATAGAGAATTCACTTTACTTTTAAACAAGTTTCTTAAAAGGCCCTTCAGGTCTAATTCGACATCTGTTGTCGATCTACATATGTACATATATTGTATTTTAATAATTTCGTTACTTATTTTAATTATTTTTATTTTAATAAATTTTGAATAAACACCGTCAAATTAAATTAAGTTTCGTAACATCTTTCCAAATGAACATAAAGTCGGATCATATGTATAAAAATTGGCATCTAGGGGTTTTAACCCCTTCATCTACGACTTTATTTCTAACAGCGCGCACACTCAACAGTCAGCTATGCATCGAACCATTTCAAAATGACACAGTTTGTACTAAGTTATCATTTTTGCCAAGAACCAAATTTGAGGTAATCATTTTTTTAGCTCAATCGATTTATCACGAACCTGACTCGTGATTATCATTTTTTGCTCAATCGGCCGGCTTAATATTGTAAACAAAAGGGTTGGGGTTGCTCATTGGTGGCAACGATTTATAATGTAGTATGACAGATAATTGCTTTATATAAACCTTAAGAATTTTAAAAACTTGAATTCGTTAATACTGATATCATATTATTTAAATTGAACAACTCTAAAATCCCTAAATGTTCTGTTTCTTTAATCAAATATTTAAAGTATTAACATTTTTATACAGTGTTTTATGTTAAGGAATATACATATATTATATTTCAGCAGTGATGTTTTGTTGTTTGACAGAGTGTTGTTTTCTCGATTGTGTATTAGCAAGTTCAGGGGAAAAATCAAATACCTCAAAGTAAAAGTGTTGAAATGTGATTTAGGGTTCATTCTAGCGTTTAAAGAAATAATTAGCGTATTAAAATATAAAGTTAACACACCAACGCTGTATGAGAAAAGTGAATCTCAAACTTTAATATACTTAAATACTGGCAAACGAATTTCCATACCTCTTTATTGAAGTTTTTCAAAAGGTACGGGAAACACACTGATAAAACAGATAATCAGCTTTATTATGCCATCTTCTTTGACTTTAACAAATTTACGCCGCAAACCGCAGTGCCTGCCAACAATGTGATTTTATCCGTCACAACTAATCCGCAGTAATCGATAATTTCCTGGTGTTCTAATTTACTCTTTAAGGGTGAACTAACGAAACGATACCCGAGCGGCGCCCTTTTAAAATGTCGTCTGAGGAGGAACATGGGGGGCGAGTTCAATTGGGATCCTCTTTTCGCAATTTCATCTGTTGAACGTTTTAATGTCCATTTAGAGAGACTTGTGCTATTATCAAAAATTCACAATAACGAGGAAGCCTGTATCCTGGGTATATCTATATGGAACGAGCGCCGAGAAATGAATTCAATCAACTCTAGAAGACCCCCCGGCCCCGAACAGCGGGTGGGCATTACAAGAAATCTCTAATGAGGGTAGCTGGAGTCCGTAGACGAAACCTGCACACGTTTCCGTGTTTGAATAGGATTAAGAAACGTACACGTACACTGGGAGGTAGTTCAGCTAAAATAGAAGCCCCGGCGAAGAAGAAAGCTTCTATATCTCTCACCTTAAGAAATGTTTCAAGGAAAAAGCCGAGAGGAGCAAATATTTGATTTTTACTTCAGTTGACGTATGGGCGAGCCACTTAAGGTTTTCTTTCCTCCTAAAGAACAACGTCTGACTCCTGATGTAAAGGTTTAAGTACCTCTGGAAAATAGGTCGTATGGGGAAATCTCATTTTGTGTACTTGAAAGGATTTTAGCCGGTGATGAATAGCACGTTTGCGCTCTCAGCTGGCTTGAACACTTCTAAATGCGACCAATATTACGCTCACGAAAAACAAAATTTGTTTTCTCTGAAATTAATGGGGATTCTAAGAAGGTGCATAAGTGAAATTTGCATTTCCCTGCACGTCTCTAGATTTCACTAATAATGGTGTAGAGGATTTACAATGAGCACAACACAAACAAAATTTTCTGATAACACCTTCCCGGTAGACTGTAGAGGAATGATTCAACGCATTTTGGTCAAACCAATTAAATCTTGAACAAGTCATTATTAATCAGCTTCAAAAAAGGCATCAAAATGTAGTTTTTAGCTAAACTAAAAACTATTTAACCAATTTTAAATCCTAAGCACTCTATACATTTTAACCGATTTGATTACTTTAAAAATTATTATCATACTAATTAAAAATGATTATTTTATAATTTATATGTGATGAAAATTTTAAAATTTTTTAATTGTTAAAGCATGTATGTACCTACATATTAGGAAAAGAAATGATTTTAATAACTCTATAACATTATTTCTAATTAGAATCGACAGTAATATTCTTGCCGACTCATATGTATTTATAACCAAAACAACATTATTAAAGACGAAGGGATGGATATAAAAATAGTTTTTGTCTTTAAGGAATTAGAAAACCGAAATTCATCCAGAACATATCTAAAACTAATTTTTTGCTTCAAGTTCTTGAAATTTATTGTACCTAACTAATACCTATGTCAAAAATGAGAAATAGAATAATGTACCTACTTTAAAAAAACACATACAAAATTATTTGAATTTCATCGTGAATCATTATATTCTATTTCTGCCTTTGACGCATTTGTAAAAATGATTTAAAGAAATCTTACGAAATCGCTTTAAAGGCGCTAAATGACTTATCTCATAAGACACTTGTTGGCTAGTAACACCTTTTGAGAATTTTTAATGAATAAGATAAAAGCTAAAGCTAAAACAAAAAAAAATTGGAGGCTTTATAACAAAATAATTATATGTATAATGTCGGGGAGTTTTATCGAACTAAAAAATGTAAGCGAAATGGGATTATTAAAATATTAGTAACTTGTTGCAAATCAGTTTTCTTTTAACTGAAATTAATTCACTTTGTACCGCTCATGGTTTTTTTCTCCCTTAATATTTGCATCAATAGCCTATTTGGTTCATAATAATGGTATTAATTAAATTGCCGATTAGAGCATAGAATTAAATTAGTTTCAAATGTGCGATGATAAAGTGTTAAAGTCTTGAATTTAACTCCCATCTCGAGAGAATTAGTTCGATTATCGTTAATTGCCATGTAATTATCATATAATTGCAGTGGCATGCCGACAATAATATCTGGGAATTTAAATTGAATCAATTTTACTGATGCAGGACATATTGGAAAGCCCAACAGATATTAAATATAGTGGTAATGTTTTCTAAAAATTAATTATGTATTGCTTTATTTAAAATAAAAGTCATAGTTATGTTCAATGATGAATTATTAACAATTGGGACTGATACATTAGCTAGGACCACATTTCCGTCCTTCTGATCATCCATGTCCGCCTCAACACCACCTGAAGCCAGTAGGTGCATCCGGGTCTTGTTTCCCTCTGACGAATAATTCCCAAAGGTTTCAGCATCATAATGACCACAATTATTTGATTTATGCTCCCGGCCCATTGTCCATTGGAACAAAGTACATCCGGCTTTAATTAGTTGTAATCAAATATCCATACGGCCAGTAATTTATGCATTGTGCGCTGAATTATTCAGGTCTACTACTCCGAAAATATTTATAATGCGATTTGAGTGCGACCTGGATTTGCACTGGATGCAACTAATTTTTAAAAGTCTGACTAATACCCGCAAAAGCGAAGGATCAGGTAAATAAATTTGATAAATGAGATGCATTTCATTATTTGCCTCATTTGTGATGCATCCGATTCGAAATTAGACCGGCATTTACCTAGGTATTGTTATTGATGCGGTCGCAAAAATTTGCATTAAACCACATATAAAAGGTACACCATAATACAATAGAATGACGAAAATTATCCTCGTTGTTTTAGTTAATTAGGATGCCAACAGCTGATACCTTTTATTTGAATTATGTAAACTATGCGTAGTAATTAAAGATCTTTGCAATTTAAGCTGTTAATGTTGCATTTCTTATAATCATGCTTTTTACACCCTTTAGAAAATTTACAATCAACTGCATTAAACTAAAAAACATAATATATACAAATATTTGTTTAGAATTTATAAAATGCACTACTCAATGAGAAAATAATTAAAATTATAACAATTTTGTAACTTATGACACGATACGATACTCAGTTTAGATTTTTATATTTTTTTTATATTAAAACAAATTTCTCTTACATTTGCACTGTATGTTACTAATTTAAAAGATGACTTCCAACGGATGAGAGAGGAAAACCATGACAAAAGTGTTGACATAAAGTAAATTACGGATATTTTTAGATTTTATTGAATATTCCCTTCGTCCACACTAATTGACATGTTTTCAATAAATTTTACACCATAAATATTCTACCGCTTTCGAGGAAACCCTGCTCAAGAGAATGATTCTAAATATATTATTATTAGTAAATTGTCTAAAAGGACAGCCGGTTGGAGCTCGCTGAAAGTTCATTTAAACTAATTAAAAGATAACACTTTGAGTAAACGACATAATGCTGAAAATTAGGAGGAGAATATTTCATTATGGAATGCCTCCAACTTTGAAGCTGACACCGAAATCCGCCGCCAAAACAAAACGCAGGCATCGCGGCGGTAGACGACACAAAATGTGGCAGGTCGCCAACTGTTATTAGTAAACAGAAAATAAAAGTGGACCTCCAGAAGGAAAGCGAATGTTTTTTAAGGTGAGGTGCAACTTCATTGTGTTTGCCACATTTCATGCGGCCATTAGTTAATTTCAGCGAAGTGCCCTCATCCGCAGATGGAAAACGAAGCGATAGCGTCCGGCATAGGAGCGAAATTCGTTTTCGACAAGCCAATAACAATTTATTGCGTCTGCCATAAAGAATCTGCCGTGCCAGAGGTGCCCGAAGAAGGGAACTCCATCTCTGCGGGGAGTGCTCCGGTGACGGATGTTTTTCAGCGACCACCCTTGCTTTTACTACCCACCTAGAGATTTTTCAGTGGATTCACCAGCGAAGCCTTTTTAATTCAACAAAGTTATTATAGTTCTAAAAACTACTAATTACATCTCTTCACGAAGAGGAACGGTCTCAGGGTAGCACTGTTTATGTTTGGTTCTGAAGCTAAAAAACAAGGGTTGCACCAAATGATGAGGACTAATTACAGTCTGATGAAAGTTTTATACAGAAAACAACAGTAGAAACAACTTTTTCAATAACTAAGTATTTTAAAGTAAAGATGGCAATTCAAGTTTTATAATTATCTACACTTTATGTAAGTGAATAAAAAAAATTACGAGATAATTTTAGAATTAATTTTTTACTCAGAAGTTGTAACAAGTTCACAAGTCATCAAACATATTTTGTTCGAAATGTTTAACCTGAAAGAACTGACATACAAAATGGTAGGGTTCGTCTTATTAAAAACATCAATATTAAAAAAATCCAATATTTAAATTTGCGTAATTAAAAGCAACTACTAAATCGTTCGAACTCAAATTTTAATATATTTTTTATAGAATATTATTTCTCATCCATTTTAGAATATACAATCGATGGATAATTTTTTATTTTATTTAAATAAAACAATCCTGTTGCATATCTGAACTTAGAAAACAAGGACTGTAGTGATTATGATAAAAAAGTGCTGCCCTTGGCCTTATTTCAAAAACTGTAGGCATTTAAATTCTCACAAAAATCATGAACGTTGGCAATGAAGTCTAGATTGAACGAAAATTATTAAGTTAACACTACCTTGAATAGTTTTGTTTGCATCACTTAAAAACTATCTTACAATATAAAACTTCTTGAGTTGCTTCGTCGTCTCGCCGCTAGATAACGTTACTGGTAAAATTAAAACACGGTAAGGTTTGCGTTAAATTGAATCATTTACTTATAAAAAGAACATTTTCTTAATAAGACGGTTATTCATGAAATGATTCAGTGTAAGTTGAGTACGATCCATGTTATATGGATACATTTATGCTACTACTTATATAACAATTATTATATGAAATGATTAAGTAATCTAGAATGGAACACTAATCGCCCGAGTCCCGACTCGCACTTGGCCGGTTTGGTTTTCTTTT
The DNA here is from genome assembly GCA_951509405.1 of Machimus rusticus. Classification (NCBI taxonomy): domain Eukaryota; kingdom Metazoa; phylum Arthropoda; class Insecta; order Diptera; family Asilidae; genus Machimus; species Machimus rusticus. Next base: position 34,703,772 of record OX608053.1, on the reverse strand, counting down.
AATTTCGATAATTTTCGTAATTTGATTTTATTTTTCTTTAAAACTGTCCTAAGTACGTTATCTAAGATTCCTAATTTAAAAACGTAATAGAAAGTAGAACTTAAGATTTGTTAAACAGCAGGATTCGTATGGTAATTGGACTTACGGTTATTACTTAATTAAAACTAGAAAGGTCTTATTCATTTCCCAATTTTATTTCCACTACCACTGTTTTTGTTTTGAGCGCGTTTGACAACAGCAGAACTAATTTAGCACGATAGTATCAGTTGTTTGTTACGTCCGAATTTGTCAGCGGTGGACAGATGAATATCGCACCTAAAGTGGGATAATATTGGTCACTTAGTCCCAGCAGAAGTTATTTGTTTTCGCACCGGCCAACTGGTATAGTTGCTTGAGCTGTCACGATGGAGGTTGTTACCGATATTTATACCATTAATAATTCAGAATTGACTACATTACACGTGAGCAGTGAGGGAGGCCGGCGTGCCCCCAAAATGGAGGGATCTATCGCAACACCTTGGAAAAAGAACACCTCTCCAAAAACACATTTTCGTGGCTACAGCCTGAATCATTTATAACCTGTTGCCGTCGGGAAGTGTTCTTCGTTCGTCCTTCTGCTTATACAAGAGATTTTCCAAGCAAGTTTTGTGGGTATCAGAACAGGGAAATTTCCGGGGGGCCCCAAAACCGAGCGGAACACCCCTGGGCAGGAGTGCTCCTCAAAGATGTTTAGTTTGGGTTTGTGCAGGTTTCGTGCTGCCCTCGTCCAACAACAGCAAAACATTCGACAAAACAAGCTGGGCGTGTTTTTAGTGTTCCGGGCGTCTATAGGTTTTTAGTGACTGCAATCGATTAGTTCGAGTAACTATTTGTGTGGGGTAAGAAGCTTAGGTTTAATGAGAATTGTAATTGATGTTGGCTTGCATGCATAACGAGGAGCTAGCCCTACGCAGGTTCATGTTTAATAAGCATTGCTTTAGGTGAATGAAATATTCACCACCGTTTTTGTTCACCTGTGCGCCCAACATGGGCTATTCATAACGAAGGTCAGAACATAATTAGACTTTTTTTTTCGGTCTCGCCTCCGTCACCGCTCGTAAACAGAGCTAGCATTGTCTAATAGATAATTAAATAAAATCATGAAAACTTTGCGCGTTGTTTTGACAGGCTTTTTGCTTTTGGGTTTTAGAAATTCTTAATTTAGCCAGCAGAGTCGATATACCATGAACCTGCTCCGGTTATCAGCATTGAAAAATTCTTTTCATAAAATAGAAATTAGAAATTAGCTCCTTCATTTCAAGGGAATCTATTTATTAAATCTTAATTTAGACCCAAAAAAACCGTGGACAATTACAACAATACAAATTGAAATCTACGACTTATATAATTACCATATTTGTGAAAAAGTACCTAAATGCAAACATTAATTTGATAAACTATTATTAATTTAATAAAACAAATATATTTGTACAAGTAAGTTACGAGAATTTTAATATGGATTGATCTGATTCAAGCAAAGTTAAGACATATTTTTAAAACACCAAATTTTTTTTTTTATACAATCCCGAGTTAAACTATATAAGCCCAAAATATACACCCGAATCGAGCCCGTAGCATTTTTGAAGACGAAATAAGATCATGCGGGCAAGTCTAGAGCTTGTTACGGGATCATTTCGGGCCTGTTGCGGGCATGTTTCAAGCCGGTTGCAGCAGCGTTTCGGGCCTGTTGTAGGCTTAAAAATGGAAATTGTTTAGAGAATTAAATATTTTTACTCGGGCTGTTCTTATGATAATTTTCTGTTTGCAGTATACTTTTAACTACGAATAATACCCTAATAATATGACCAGTCGTTAACACGAATATTGACAAAACATTCCATTAAACCATTAAAGCTTTTTTAAATCAAAAACTGCTAGTATGGGTGGTGATGGGATGACTAATTGAAAGTTGCTTTACTTATAAAACTAATTAAGATCTGTTTTCTGAATGATTAAAAATGGTAAATATTAATTTTCTAAAATTGAATTTATTTCTGTATCTGAACTAAAAACAAAATTTTCTATTTTCTTAAGACAGATACTCAACTGGAACTGCTATTAATTTAATGGAATTATATCGACTCTTATACAACAGCTGTTGATTCTTTGTTTTTAATTCTTGTTATTAAATATCACTTAAAAATGAATTCTGTGAAAAGCACATTATTAATTTTTTAATTAATCAAGCTCCATGATACTTAAATTAAATTTTCCGACAACGAACCTGCATTACGTAGCACATCCTCGCAAGTTGCGGAGCTGAGGAGCGACTTTGCACGTCTATAAAATATTATGGACAGAAGAACAGAACTCAAAGGAGGGCCAGAGGTTGAAAATATTAAATATAACTTTACTATATAATATATGTATATCAATCCATTTGCAGGCTATTCTCGAAATTCATTTTTTACACCTGATAGAAAAGAGCAGTGCCGGCCAGCAAGCGTCCAAAAATTCAGCTAAATTTACAATATTTAATTATTTTTCCAGTTCACGCTTTACCTTTATATAACGCGAAACGATTGGGCAGTACTAAACTCTGTGATTACGGGGGTGTGCTTTATTACCTCTGCAGGGTGCACCTATTTGCACTGGCGGCCAAACCTTTGTGCAGCAGGTGGATTTGAAGTGCAAACTTTCAATTAGGATACTTTTCGTTCCCTTTAATTTTGAATTAACAATGAACGGAAAATAAACTAAACGCAGGAGCTCAAATAATACAAAGGGCCGGGAGCGCTCCTGCTGAGGGCAGCACACACACATCGCCGAGCAGAGGATATTTATTATCAGAATTCAGGGCCGGAGGTGAATCGAGCATTAAAAGGAGGAGCTTGCCGGCAACTGCATTAAATTTTTGCGATCGAATCAATATTCCAAAAGCAATCAAAATTTCCTTTTGATTTCCGCTGGTGCTCTCAGTAGCGCAGAACATCTTTGTGCTCATGCAATTGAAATATGTGCGGATGCTCCTCGGGGTCGGAGGACGCTCCATGGAGCAGCATTGTTTTATACATTTTATTTAATGCAGCTCCTTGGGATGGCACAGCTCATGTAATAAGATGTTTCCTCATTAGATTTTGACGTATTTTCAAGGGTCTTTCTCCTTTCTTGGGAGTAATAAATATTTCAGGACTTGATCAATGGGAATTCGTACGTCCGGAAGAAGTAATGTCGTTGCTTAAGATACCAGTCCTGAATAATACACTCGCTTCCTTTCGCATCGGATGGGGCTTAGCAGCGATACCAGAAAATAACGTTTGATATACTTTTCTTCGCAATTCCGTCGCCTTCATTCTGTAACTTAACAAAAGGTATAGATATCTTATTTTATAACTAATAGTATACTAAAAGGAATCAAAATATTAATACGTACTTTTCTATATTTGCCATATTTACATTTAAGGGTCTTCTACGTTTCAAATTTTGAAAAAATCAAAAAACATTTTTTCACTTATCTTAAGAATATACCTACCAACAAAAACATGTTTTTAGTTGTTTTAGAGTCAGTCGATTTTCTAACCTCAAAAATCGGTCTTTTCTTAAAACATCGGCCATTTCGTTATTTAAATCTTGCTGCACCTAGTTAGGTACATATATCAAACCGATTGGACTGATACGTATGGGAAAAACTATAATTTTCTGACAGATTTTTATTTCTACACTCTTTAAATTTCCTATTTTGTAACTGTCCATTCAAAATTTCTATGGAAAATGTCTTGCGATGATTAGCAGCAAGGTCATTTGGAATCATATCAGTCTAAATTTAATTTTAACTATTGAAAGAAAAAGAATTTTTAATTTATATTCAAAATAGACATGTCTAGTTAATCCATGAAAAACAAAGTGTTCAAATTAAAAAGGCAAATAAAATTCTTAAAAAAAGAAAATCGATAAACAGAATAGATGTTTAAAATTCAAAATACTGTAATACCGTAGTGCAATGGATTAATAATTGAATACATAATTTAAAGTTTTAACGAGTTTTTATATCTGGCTAGTTACAGAGTAATCGATAACAACTAGCTTTAAGCCCCAATATTTTGAAAACGGTATATAGCATTGAATATAAATATATTTCGGGATAAAATCATCGAAAGTATTTCGTATCAAGAATCAAGCACCTTGTATTTTGAAATAGTCAAAAACATTCCACGATTTTACATAGTTTATAGATACCAAATTTAGCCTTTTCCATTAAATGGTTCAAATGTTATCAAAGAGTGAGAGATAGACAGATACAATTTTCACCTGTCCAATCCAACAGATCGTTACGTTTATCCCGCAGGCCAATTAAAAATTAAGCCACTTTTCAAAAATGAATTTGCAAGTGCGTCATCAAAGGGTGCACCTCGAACATATAAATATTCAATAATTGCATGGATGAAGTTATCGCGATATTTCAGATCTCGTACCGAAAATACATTAATTTCGCTTAAGCCCGGTGCGCTAAAGGGAATTGCTGTCCCTGCAGTCCTGACAAAAAGACGGGAAGAGACAGGAACAATGCCTCATCACTTTTGCAGGGACAAAGCACACTTTCAAAACAAGCCCCCGGCCATAAGCCGCGAGTGGAAATGTTGACAAAAACCCTTTCTGGGAAACATTTAAAAGAGACACTGGCGCACGGATCGTTCAGAGTCCATTTTTCAAACTCTTTAGTGACCGACCCACCCACACTTGCCCGTTCCACCGTTGTTCGTCAGGTGAATGCTTGCGTGCTTCATTACACCTGAGTGTGTGCCTTTTTTTGCCAATTAAATTATTGAACCAAAAGAGCGTCGCCCGAAGGGGATTTCGTGTGAGCGTGTCAGGTGTGCGTCCACGTCCGTGGCCTTGTTACGATGGACAACGTTTTCAGGACAGTTTATGCGAACGATTATGAAAATGATCATTTATTCAAAATGATAAAATTTCGAACCGAAAATGCCCGGTTTTGTGATTTTCGTTAGATCTACTAATGTGTCACAACCACTTTGTCTCCATGATTTTTTTTAGGTTGCCCGCGGCCCGGTGTCGCGCGCGACGCGGGGGAGTATTTTATTTACCATTCCGTGGGTAATAGACAGGTGCCCCGCTCAAATTCTATTGACAAAATTAATTGCTAACAGAGGATGTGCGTGTACTTGTCGTGTCGCATTTATTAGAGGCGCGGAATTTGCCTTCGGCCGGCGACTATGCTCAAATGCGTGATGGGGAACCCGTGTCACATATGAAAATGTCGCTGTGGCCTTTATTTTTTCCGACCATTATGATTACTTATTTATTTTGTTGCACAATGCCACTTAATAACGATAATAAATAATGATGGCAACATATGATATATGCGGCACTTTGGTTGTTGCAGCACTCTGCGTTAATTTTAATATCCCAAAGAACAATAAAATTACTATTATACTGTAGTCAAATATAAGGTAAGATGTATGTATAAAAATCATAAGAATGTCTTATCCAATAAGAAACAAAAACTGCCTTATTAAAAAGCGCATCAAAATTGCAAATCGATTTTAAATAAAACACAAAAACAAATTCAACCATTTTCGGTTCATTTTAACACCAACCTTATTTCAGATAATAAACGTTAAAAAGTGTTAAATATTAACAATTCATAATGAAAAGTTAGCAAAAACCGTCCATAGTAATATTTTTTTGAATTTATTAAACATATGTCGAAAGAACTATACTAATTTAGCCATTCGAAGAATATAAAAGCTATATAACATAGGTATACAAGTTTTACCAAAAACATATTCAAAAACATATAGCTTTAAAATGATAACTACGGACACAGTTTTCAGTTTTTTCTGATACGAAGTATAAAAATATTCAATAATATAATCAGAAGTAGTGACCATTTACGAGTATTTCATTCATTAATATACAAATTAAGAATAAAATTAAGAAAAAAGAGACCCTTTTAGTGAAACTTCGTACAGCCTTTCTCTTTGTCTGTCTGTACATCACTTAGATAGAGTATGTATGTCAACCATTTTCAAAACTATGAATAAAATTTAGAGAAATCATAAAGTTTGAGCGCCCTAACTCATTCTGACTATAAAATCTGTAAAAATATGTTTTTATCTGGTTATTAAGATTAGACCGCTCTGGTGGTATGCAAACAGAAATATTTACTTTTTCATTCAATGGGATATTAAAAATTTCTGGTTTGAAAATGTGGAAATTTATTTTTATAAATGTGTATCAAAACTGGTAAAGATTACAGAATAAGCAGGCAGGAACAATATGAAATATTTGACTGAAATTTTTGAATAACTAACAAATCTTTACGGAATTCTAGGCGCGGGAATCTGATTCTAGACTGTATAGAAACTTAATTTATAAAGCAGTCAAAGCAGAATAAAAGTTATGTAGTTAATCCGTCTTTAGAAATTACATAATTTTCGAAATGCGTGGCTTTAGGCGTTATTGTCGCTGCACAGGAGTGAAAAGACGTTCACCAGGAGGGCTAATTTTAGCGTCGGCACAGTGTCTATTGAATTGGGAACAAATACGTCGAACATTAGCACTGTCCCCATCGACGGCGTCGGGTCGGATGTCTATTTTATCGGTGAATTAACAGTGGCACTAAGTTCATAATTAATTGCCCTCGTCCACGCCACACGCCCCGAGTATCGGCTGCAGGAATAGGATAATTTGCCTAAGCCCGCTGATAAAACTGCGAACCTGTCACAGCCTGTTGATTCGCATTCAACAGGGCAGCCAGCCCCACGCCGCCCGTTGTCTTCATTTTGATTTAATAAATCGTCGCCTTGGGTTCCCCTTCTGATAAAAATATTTTATTGACTGAAAATCGATGGGGATGACGAAGCGCCCGGGAACGAACAAAGCCTCACCTTCCGGGAGATATTCGCTCCTGTTCGCGGGGGCCGTGTCTCCCGGCCAAAAGCAATATCTGGACAAAACGTGACTCGAAGATAAGCGTAGCCAGTAGCCGGGAAAGGTGTGGATCCGCGGGCTCCTTCCGCAGATAACGCCAACGCCGCGCCGCGTGCATTCCCTCTTTTTGCGGTTTCGACGTGGGGATTGTGTTTGCTCAACGACTTCAATTAGGCACGCGGCTTTTGGGTCGGATTAAAATTTGATCAATTGTTTTGAGAGGCCGGGGGGCGGACCTCCTCCTGTTTGCACAATAAATTTTGGAAAAAAAAGGGAATTTTTAATTAGAAAATTCCGCCTGTTTTGCATATACCGCACGTATGCCCGCACTTGCGTATTCCATGTGAATTGGCCCTGCCCGCCGCAGATAATCAAATTGCGTTCGGGATGACCAAAGGATTTGTCGAACGGATTAGCGCCGCGCTGTGGCCTCTGTTCAGCGTGACCTCTACAAGCGTTCATCCTGTTGATTTGTCTATCTGAGGATTAATTGCTGTCGGATAGTCGCTCATTTGTTTATTTTAGTTACGACAATTCCAATTTGTTTTAACAGTTCTGAATGCAATGCAAAATGGGAAAAAATTTATGGAAATAAATTTGTTTTCTCAAACCATCGCGGAATGATATTCATAATTTTAATTTAGAAATTTCAACAAAACAAGCTTGCTAATTGTGCATAATATTAAAATCTACTAGATGGTATTTAACTATATCTTTATATGTAGACATATAAGAATCATAAGATAAGAATCATTCCCTTTCTAGAAATAGGTATTAATTTTATTATGTAGAGACCTATAGATGTGTAGATGTGTTTGTAGATACTGTGAAATGTCGATTTAAGTCTACTATTAAAATGTTGAAATTCAAATTAACAAACAAAATTTTGTTTATTGAAAAGTTAGCCAAAACTTGTTTAAAAGAAAATATACTATAAAGAACAATGAAAAATTCAATTCACAAAAAGGTACAAAATCATAAAAGCGATACTGGAAAAAACTACTACTTTTTATAATCACAGGCCACTCTCGAATCACGTTCACTCCAAGTTGTGTTATTCCAAACCATATTATTCGATATTCATAATTCGTACAATTTGCGTTCCATGTCGCAATTCTTAGCGGTGTTTGTTCGAGGCTTTCGTGTAATTCATGTGCGGTGCTATTGGAGTACTGCCTGTATTATAAAATATTAATAAGACATGATTTTTAACTGACTTAAAAAAAGAAGAGACGATCATTCCCGAATCGTATCTATCTAAATTTCCACTTCTAAAGGGTTAGAATTATATTTCGAAAATAATCGTTATTTTATAATTTATAGCATTTTTTATCGCAATCCTGGTTAAAACTTATAGCACAGATAATACTTATAGGTAATAATATTTAAGATGTGGGTCAATTGAAAATGTTTCTAATAAATAATCAGTGATAATCGTCGTTTCATTTACTTTCGCGTGGGATTAAGTTGACATAAAAAAGAATGTAATGAGCGAGGATTCAGCTGAAGAATAAAGAAATGTAAAAGGTACGACGAATATTTTTAATTTAAAATGCGGTCGATCTCTGGAGATTATATTGAAGGTCTTTAGACAGTTTTAGTCGACTATAGTTAAGTTTGCAAAAATATCCTGTTTTGTGAAAGTTGTTATATTAAAAAAGGAGAAAGTTGAGTCTCCATCCCAGGACACTATTAATAACGGCCGCGGATATTAAATTTTCATCACTTTCTCAGTATTTTTACTTTTCGCTATATTTTAAAGATATTTCATTTTAGAGACAAGCATTTTTATGAGAGAACATTTACAAAGGACACGGTGACCCATCTAGGAAATTCCCTTTCAAAGAATATTGCAGAAGCTGTTTAAAAATAGCTAATGGAAAAGAAAAACCCCCAGATTACAGAAGAGCATGCTGAAAAAAAGAAGAGTTAAAAGCGAATCGAGCACGCCGACAGTTCTGACTTTATCACTCCGCTGACCGCCGAAGATTATCCGCAGATATTAGTCCACCCCCTTTGCAGGGTGTAATCCGTCTTATTTACTTTGGAAGCGCATAACGCGAGTCGGGAAACAAGCCGCAGAGTCACCCTGCACTTTAACTAAAAGCCTGACCGAGATTTGTTTATTAACTAAAAGAGGCAGGAGCGAGTAGCGCCACATTGTTTTTGCAGAAGCCCACAAATGGAGGGACGGATGAACTTTGCAACTTTCTAAGAGTCATTTATGGCGCTTGGCCATTGAATTTAGAGTTCTTTTAATTCCAGCTGCGATTTGGTGCGAAACACAAAAAAACAAAATCTCAAAAATAAGGGGAATCTTCTCAACAGCCGTAAAACTCTACAAATTTACTCGTCTACCTGTCTCTGGGGTGTTGAATATATCCGAGCTCCACATCTACAGCGGTGCACAAACGCGAAAAATGGTAAACTTGTGCAACATCGCTCGCAAACTTTGTCGTTTGTGCGCAATAAATACAGGTGGCAGGTGGTTTTCTGGATTGTGGCACAAACTTAGAAATCCTTTCTTAACGCTTTATAAATTCCTCTGTTGCTAGCTGCTTTTCTGTGAGGCGCAATGACAGCAGAATGTCTTTGTTACGTACAGTCAATATTAAATGCATTTTGAAAATTTAATGGGTCATGACCAATGCAGTCTGTTGTTTTTATCATTTTAAAGTAATTAAGTCGAGGGATCAATTTTCTTTATATAGTTGAGAATTACTCTATATACCTTTCGACTTAATTTACTTTTCAGGGTATGAAAATTCAGGTAATGAAGTAATATGGCAATACCGAAAACCATATACTTTTTTGTGTAATACTTACATATTACAGGTATATAGGTATGTTAAAAAAATTGTTATCAAATGCCTATCTAAACTAACACTTTGAAAATCGACTTCTTCACTCAGGAGGGTTATGATTTTAACATTTATGAAAATTAAGTATTATCATATTCGTGTTTAGATTTCACCAAAATTTCCATAACCTCTTTCTTTTTTTTAACTTGGAAATATCAATGGGAATCTGCATCTTAGATAAAAAATAATGTGGAACGTATATTTTATTAAGCTTTTGCTGGCAGCTAGGGGTCAAATTGACCCCAGCCTCATAGTTCCCACTTGCGTACCTTAAGTTTTTTACCATTTTTCAATTTCTTTTTCGTATCTCAATATTGGATATTTCTTAAATTTCCTCTTTTTATCTGTATAGTAGTAGTTAGAAAAAAATTTCTTCACGCCACTTCTGGTTCGGCTTATGTTGTAAACCATTAGCTTCACAAAATCTAGCATAAAAGACTGTTTTATTATAAAGTGTTACTTATTTATTAAGCAGTTACCAAATATAAGCAATGCTCACTGACAATGAAAACAGAGCACATTTCGAGGTTTACGCAAAGGTGTCTTGCCTATTTTTCGTTTTACTTAGAAAGCCTTTATTATAAGTACATATACTAGCTTGGCTTTAACATTGCATGAAAAGAGTGAAAGCAAATATTAGCTCTCCTCGAATCCTTGAGATGTTTCCAAGCCGAGGGAAGAAAGCAGAGGCCAAAACGAGGACCATCCTATTTTTTTAGGAAAGTTTTCTTTTTCAAGAAAATCTTTTTCGACACAGTTGCAGGGCATGGCAAGGATTAGGGATATCCTCGAAAGTTGACGGTAAATGTATATGAAGATTTGTCTCAGCGTATCTTCGAAACTTCAAACTTTTCTAGTCCGATTTATGCAGCTGCGGTCGGTCGGGTCGGGCCACTTAAGCAGAGTTCCTTGAAACGCCGCCACAGTTTTAATTAGTGAAGCGGCAATGACTTCGGGTGGAGTTGCTGCATAATTAAAAATTCGCCAGGAGCATTGATTAGTGCACAGGTAAGTTAATAAAAATTTCAGGCGAATCCATGATATTCTGGCGCCATTGGTGGTGCCCTAGACTAGGGGTAATTAAAATGCCTACGTAATACCGTTATGCGGTCCCTGGTCGCTTAGATAAGACGTGCGGGTGGGGAGGGGTGTGTTTATGTGCTTGAGGTTGCGGCCGGGGGCGGGGGCGGGGGCGGGGGCGGAGGCAGCTGAACGCAGAGAGCCATTTTTCGAGGCGAACTGCTCCGGCCAATATATCCGCCGGGTGAGCTAAAAGCATGTCGCCGGGCGGGTGGGGCCGCACCAGGGGTGGCATAGGGCCGCGTTTATTATTCATAAGCATCTTTCACAATTTACATGTCGCCCCTCGATGTTGGTGTTTGTGCTCTGGATTTGCTTTGTTTTGTTTGGTTCGCCGTCTCGTTTGCTTTTGGGGGGTTTTCGTGCGATTTCAGGAGCTTTATGAGTGTGCGTGGATAATATTTTAGATGTATATGTGTAATAAAAATGGCCCTAATACTTACTCAAGCATTCCAAAACGCAGCTGCGTTATGTGGACACAAGCCGAGCAGGACACTCATCCACACACACAACGACACTGGCGGAGGATACCTAGGTAAGAAATTAAGTACACGTGCACTTTTAAATAGTTTCTTCAGTCAATCCGCATAAATCCACCCTCGCAACTTTTGTCCCGGATCGAGTTTATCCAACGCACACATGGCAACACTGGATGTGGGAGACGTGTTGCTCTCTCACCTTATCGAAATTGCAAAACGCAATAACGGTTCAAGCGCAACAATCAAAACCGATTTTTCTATCTACCGTATAGAAAAATAGCGTCCTGAACCGGTATAAAACGGTCACCGAAATGACAGCGGCCAAGCCAGCCCCCCAGCCGAATCGACCCGCAAACAGCGCAACAAACAACCGCAAACAAGAAAGTGTCACTTTTTTAACGGCACTCGACACAAAAGGGAAAAGGCAAAAGGCGGATATCGCCAGTCAGACGTCAGAGAACACGCCACAGTCACAGCTTGTTGCTTCAGCGAGGGGTGTGCAAAAGCGGGGGTGGCTAGAACGGGACCGGGACGGGAGACAGCCGCAGCCACCCGCGCCTTTGTCTGTGTGTATGTTGCTAACAAGTGGTCGAAGGCGAGGGAGAAAAATGGCGATGGGAATTAATTTCTGTCGGCATTTGTTCTTTAAATAGGCGTCCTGCACGCAACCGTTGGCCGCCCCAGCCGCGGAATCATCTGATGGCCACTGGCCCTTAATTGCGGCACTCACTCACGGGCGTCGTAATCGAATTGGCGCCATTCCCCGGGCCCCGGCGAGCGCCGAAAGTTCCCTTTGTTTACGAGAAAAGCGCGTAGGCGGCCTGGCCACACTATCTCCACTTGGTCACTTGTCGCACTACCTGCGGTCGAACTTTAATTTGCCGTCAACAGGTCCTGCAATTCTGTCCCTCTGGCAATTGTTTCCCATTTTAGCACTTTAACGCAAACAGACGCTGCCGCAGGTTTTTTAAAGCTCGCGAAACGTAAGACCCGACTTTGACAGGACAGAACCTTTGGGGCACACCAGCGCACAGGGAAAAATCGCAAGGGCACCGCGCCTGTGCAGCGCTTTCCCTTTCATCCCATAAAGCTCCAACTTTGGGAAAAAACGGTGCACCCACCTGTGCCACCCGAAGAATCTGTTGAGTCAGGAACGGGGGCACTGCTCTAGCGCATGTGGAACCTTTAGAAGGTGTTTTCCAGGAGACATCTGGAGGACACTAGCTGGCCATTTTTCAATTTCATATCTTCGCCGATTTTTCAGATTCACTCAGACAAGCATTTGCATAATATCAAAAAAGTTCTAAAGTGCCGACTTTATTCTGAGAGAAAACCTTAATTATTTAAGCGGTTTGTTACACATCCAGAAAAAAAGAATTTTATTAGTTAAACCTACTAAATAAATAACTTGTACAATTATCATTTGAGCAGTAAAATAATTAAATGGCAGTTATAGATAAATGTTCGCCAGCTCGCAGCGTTTGGTAAAAATCAAACATTACACTCCACGAAGTAATAATGATGAAGTAACAATGAATATTTTTAGAGTGCAAGAGGGGGAGCTGTGGATAATTTATTTAGGTTAATTTAATTCGGTTCATCTGATCAGAAATACCCTTCGCAAACGGTATTTAATCAAATATACTTTATCTACTGTGGAAAACCTAATTCAAAAAATGGTGGACTTTTCGACCCAAGATACCCAACCGATCTCATCAGAAAAACCTTTCTTATAATGTACTGCTAAGACTAGGTTATCACACTCTAGACCTGACTTAGTTTTGAGAAAGCGAAATTAAAGAATCTAGTTAATAGAAGCGTTTTAAGTAAATTAGTCTATAGTTTTCAAGGGCACCAAATGAGAAATTGGCGATGTGGTAGGAAGACCAGTCGCACCCAGTTTCGACTTTATACAGCCGAGTGTAAGCATATATCCAATTGGATCTTCACTCAAACTTGGCCGCTGAATCTTTAAAAAATTCGATTTGTTCAGCCGCTGATTATTTTTAATCGGGTATTTTTAAAACGTTTTATTTTAAATAACTTATATTCAATTAAATAGGAAAACATTCAAATAGAAGTTGTGGTAAGCAAAATTAATTGACTACAAGAGAAATTGCTGATCCAACCAATTTCAAAATCAAAGCTAAATCCAAAAGAAATTAAGGAAATAAAAAGATTTGTTATACAATAATAAGTAAGCAAGATTTCAGTCTTAACTATGTCAAATTTTAAATTCAATTTTTCTTATTCGTTCTAAATGAAATTTCAATAATAATTTTCCTCACACTAAATGCATCTTTATTTCATTATGCATTTTCCGAACGCCGAACACTATCGAGCTCTTTATCCAATTGGCCATTCATTTACTGCCCATTTCGTCATTTTACTATCGAATTAGATTATGTACTAATTGACTACTCATTTCAAGATATGTTACTCCTCGTATATTTTATGCCGCCCATTGTATGATTGAAAACACAATTTGTATTTTGCGAGCTTGAATAAACCGAATATTACCATATACGAACGTGAATGTATGGCATGCATTATTAATTAGTACCTATATTAGCCTTTTGGTTAGTCTTATGTTATGTACAATTAAGTGTAAATGCATGTTGCATATCAGATATTCTTCAAATTAGTGAAATAAGAACCTGCAATGTATCGCTTTACGAATTACTCGCATAATAAGGTATTTAAGTACACCTATACATTAAGTTCGACTAGTTAAGCATTCATCCTAAATTTGCCCCAATTTTAAGTCAACAAGATAAGAGTACTCGAGTACTTGAGTAAGCAGGGCAGTAATTGATTCCTCAATTAAGGAGTATTCAATCATTTCAGCTTCGTATTGTATTAAAGACCTGTGGTATTAATGCTTTGATAAGTACAAATGCAAGTTAATTATATTATAGGTTTCAATTACTAAATGACTCTTGCAATGAAATCTATACACCTGTAAAATGAAACACCCTAAATTATTATAATTTATTAACGGATATCAATGGAACGTTATAAGAACATTCTATAAAGATTAAAAATAATGGAATTCTAAAAACAAATGTCGGTCACTACTTCCGAAGATTTTTAATACTTTAAGTTTGTATTTCTACAAAATTTCGTGAAGATTCATTCAAAATGATTGCTGCAAAGAAGCACTTTTACATAATTTTAAAACTACATATTCACGTTTAGAAATACTCTGTTAGGATTTGAGATCAAAGTTGGGTCTTCTGAATTCTAAGTCTGACATGCTGGTCGCTAAATTTATCTTAATTTGATTTAAGGACAAATGACGATTTACTCAGAGATTTAAATTTTGAAGTGACCCTTTTAAAATTATGACTCATTTTTATATGAGTCTCTACATAAAAACATTATTCTAGCTGGGTTCTTTTCGTATCTTCAGAACAATAGGAGAGGTCATATTGAACTAAACTTTATTAATAGCTTCTCAGAATAAGGATTTTCAATTCGCATCAACTATGCATCAAAATGCCATGATTTTATTTATGCAACATTTCAAATATTGAACTGAACATTTCTCAGTTTAACTTTTAACTTAAAAGTAAATAAAAGTCATTAAAATTTGACGCCATTTTTGGATGTTGAACCTTTGCTGTGGGTTCTTCATGATAAATTTCAAATCTAAGCTAAATCTCTTAAACTTATATAATTCATACAATTCTCACATATTTGTTGTTATAAAAAGTTTAGTTTTGTATCTTTATAGAATTTATAGAGGTTTTTAATGTAAAGTCTTAGTAAAAGAACTACTTAAGTGGTATATTTCGCTGTATGCTATACATTTCTTAAAAAGTTGGCAGCCTTAGTTCTAATCAAAGCCCACCAATTTATGGTTTCCATCCTCCGACCAAAATGTCGGCCAAAGAAATCGCAACCGAAGTAATGTAATTAATTTGAAAAGATTTTCTCAATCGAATCCATTCGACTTCTGTCGCCTTCGACTGTCTTCATAACTTCCTTCGGCGAATACTTGAAAGCCGGGTGGACCTGAAGAAACAGGCGACTCCCTGCGCCGAGGGAAGACAGCGTCTATCTTATCGCACCGAAGAAATCTGTTAAAGGAGATTCAAAGAGCGGGCCGTTTCGAAGGAGCCCCTGGTTTCATTTATTAGCGGGGATTTATCGGTGCGGCAGCGGAGCCCGAGCACGGGGGGCTCAACCGGTTTTATTACCGCCGAAAGACGGTGGATTTTTTCATTGTCGATGGGTCGGGCACCGAAAACCGAAGGGCCCCAACCCGAGCGCGCCGCCGTGAGTCATTAAGTTGATTTCGTTATAAAGCCCGCACGCATCACACCCGCCGCCAGGTGGAGCGCTTAAACGCGGCGACAGCACTCAGGTGTGCTCCTGGTGGGACAATTTCTCGCCGAAGGTGGTCCTCATTAAGTCTTAACAGTAACTACAATTCGCCATAAAGTACGCTATTACAGGGGAATTTGTCGCGCCGTAAAAATAAACTCGTCCTTAAGTGGAGCAAATGGTAATTTCGGTAATAGCGGTGCTCTCGCGGCTTAATAGCGGAGAAAAATTTTTCGGGATCTCAGCTATTGGCAAGCTCCAGAGAAATTGCTCATTTAAACGATAAATTGGATAAATTGGACGTACTCGTGCCTGCGTTCGTGGCGTTGTTTGGGGCTTTTTTTTTCTATTTATTGACAGAGCCCCCCCCCCCCCCCCCCCCCCCCTATGTCCCTCATCATGGAACTCCGTAGTATCGGAGGATTTAACGAGACGCGGGGGCGGGCGCCGCGACGCTCGAAGCAACAGGTTGAAAGCGAATCCAATTATCCTAGAGAAAGGAGAGCCCTTTTCAAGTGATTGTACCCGGGCGGGCGAAGTGGAAAGCCACTAAAATCGATTTTGGGCCATTATTTGCTTCGGAAACTCCTTGATGCCATCAACAATAAAAAATTTCCGGAAAATTCGAAAACAATCACATTTCGAAAACCAAATCAGGTAACCCTTATTGAATTCTGCTCCACTGTGTTGTTAGGATAGCCCCGGAACATGGGCGATGCCGGGCGGAGCCGCCCCGACCAAAGTACCCAGGACTAAACGCACCCTTGAATAGCTCCGAGCTGGGATGGTATTAAATCGAATTTCCACGTGAAAATTAGATGACAACATGAGGCGAGAGATATGAGAACCCTAAGCTGAGATCGTTTGCATGCAGAAAGGAAATCTAGGGAAGTGCCCTTAAGCATGCTCCTTCGAGAGCCTTCGCACAAAACTTGGACTTTGCTGCGATACGTTCTGAGAAAATCCTCAATAATTCACGCTCGACTAAGAGCAACCCGGCAAATGCAGTTTAGCAATTGAATGGATTTTGGGATCCTGCTCCAGACGCATTTTACTTCTGCTCCCTGCTAATTGTTCCCTGGGCTCAGCGGGGCGGACAACATTCAACAGGGTGTTTAACTTGTAAATCTTAGAGCTGTAAGTTGACTCTTCTTAGGATTAAGGGAATTTACAAATGATCCTGGCATACAGTCCCAGACTATGGGTGATCAATGGTAAAGCTAAATTTTATCCTATAAGAGGATTTTAAAAAATAAAATCTTTGCTTTCAAAACATATTTGCGATGTTTTTAATAATTTTAACTTTAAGTTTGCACTATTAAATTAACATTACTTACTTCAATAACTCGCTTGTTCATTACATAAGAGGCTGATTACATTTTCAAAGTCGGTTTTCGGAATTTATGAAAAAAATATTTGTAAAATGTTACCGTTTATAACCATAAAATTTCCTTTCGAGCTAATTTTTCTTACTTCAAAACTATGCCGCTTAAAGGCTTTTCAAAAAGTTTATTTCACACATACTGTAATATAAAAAAAATTTGTTTACTATCATTTCAATACCAAATGGCGGCGACAGAGCCAATCTTTGAAATCGCCTTTTTTTAAAACTCATTCAAGGGAGAAAGGATTTCTCGTAAAAAATAAGACCTGGAACAAAAAACCAACAAGTTTTATAATTTAATATATTATATAATAATAATTAATTTAACATTTTACGAGCAATTAAATCTTAAAAAGTGTTTTTTTACCTTCATTCTGCAATTTTTGCGCATTCAGAAATAAAATAACAACTGTAACGATTATAGCTTTTAAAAATTAACAAAATCTGTATACAAAATCCTGCCTTGGAGCACGAGACAAATTAGCTCTTGAGCTATTTGTTTTGATTGAAATTTTTCTTAAGAAAGGCAATATATTGAAAGCCAACTTTTAGAATAGGAATAACCTTTACCTTTTTATATTCATTTTTAATTCAATAACTATTACATAATAAATATGTGATGGTATTTGCAAAAGATGTGGCAATTTTCATGGTCCCTACAAATCATTACAAAGATTTATTTGCTCTCCGGAGTGATTTTGATTGTCGCTGTTAGGTACGAAATTTTTTATGGAATACTTAATATAAGAAAATTATTTAAGAGTAACTTTCCTCTTATCCCAGTAGCTAACATAATACAACTATGTTCGCTTCCCATTTTAGACTTACTATAGAACAATCCCATCTATGCCGAATTTTTCTCGTAATCTAACTTTTACAAGAACCAAGGAGCATTTACGTTTCATTTAGTTACAATAAAATAAACTCAGGGCAGGATATTTCATTCCCGTTCCCCTGTAACTAGCAACCACAATGAAGGTGCTCCGAATTCGCGATAAGAGCAGCAACCGTGTCGGCTTCAGGGACTAAATCAATATTTCAAGAAAATTGCTTCCTCGAAATGGAGGAGCAGTGCCTGGGACTTGGGAGCCCCACCGACGCTTATATGCAGCTCGAAAGATGCACACAGGTCCGGGATTGAACAATAGAAAAGTTTTTCACCCACCTAAGGCCCGACCTCACCTCACGCTGCCGCGCCACTACTTAGTTGATTCTCCCACAAAGATTCAATTGTTTGTTTGCCAGTAAAGTTGAGTTGCGTCACACTTTTGCTGGTTGCTTCCATTGAAACTTTTGTAACCTGACGGTGACTCTGTATTTTGTATGTACGTTAAAATAAAAGATAAAAAAAATTGTCTAGAGATCCATTTGCAACATCTCAGTGGAGCATCGGTTGGGGGTAAATGAAAAGTTAATCCCTGTTGTCGGTTTTTTAGTCCTCGTCTCTAGCAAAAAGTCTAGGTCTAGGTGTGACCGGAGCAGAGCATCTTTCTGATTTACCCCCATCTGAGTTGCAGCCTCGAATCAATGCAGCATACACCTGGAAAGTGTCGCCAGGTTATAGCAGTCCCATGCAGGGACGAGATTAGGTAGAAAATTAATACGATTCCACCATGTCATTATGTTTTCATTCCAAACCGCTTGGGCGCCCTGTTGCACCAATTACCATTCCGGGCATAATTCCCTTGCTCCAAATTAGAATTCAATTTCTGTCAAATTCCATTCACGCTTCGTCGAAAAATGGCAGCCACAATTGTTCTGGACAATTATGGATGCAGCTGGCGCAAAACGATAGAGCACATGGTAAACTTCGTTTCCGGGCGGGGGTGGAAGCCTGGCCAGAAAATATACAGGACAATGCACAGCTCCACACAGCACGATTTTGACACAAATGGAAAAAGGAGGAAGCTGCGAAGTGCTTTGTTCACGGAATCATTTGGGCATGAAAGTCCTCCTTTCATCCGGTGTAAAACAGAAATTTTCTACTAGCTGCAATCGCAGCTCCACAAATCTACCTTTTACATTATTACGTACCTGGGGCACGGGTGTCCGCGTCCTCCAGGACAGGTAAAGTCCTGGCTCCGGGAGGAGCTCTCCCTCGAACCGGAAGGAAAATGCTTTAGTTTTCGTTCACAAGCGCTTCATTGAATTTTCATATCAAGTTTTCTGTTTTCTACATTCGTGCAGTTTTCCTTGCGCACAAAGAAAATCCAACCTGACCATAACCAGAGGGAAAATAAATATGGAAGTGCATCCGCTTTTCGAGGCTAAACGGAATTTATTATGAAAAGAGTGATTACTGGAAGTTCGGAATATTACAGTGCCCTGCCGGGAGATTTTCGATGCGCTGGCTCATCCTGACCCGAACCGGGCATTTTTCGAAAAATCCAAACATTTTATTCATGAGCGATTCGGAAAGGATATCGAAAAACCTCTGATGACTGCTAAAAGCCAGCAAAATGCAGCTAGATCCTTCCATTTCCGCTCAGAAATCCTCGTTTCTATTATTTATTTTAAAAATTTCACAAAAATAAATCGACAACCACTATTTTTTGAAACGACGAGCTAAACCTTAGTCTGATAGTTTTGGAAAAATGAAAAAAGGAATAAACCGAACTTATATATATTGTAAATTTATGTTTTTATTAATCTTTTATGAGCCCAACGAACCAAAACAATCCATCCGTTAAGAATAAAATAGAACTATAATTATACTCAAAGGAATAAAGTTTCTTTTCATATTTTTTAGACATATTGAGATTTTACTTCAAGTGAAGCAAGGATGATAAATTTGTTTTAAATGATCAGAGGATATATAGGATGGACGAATTTTTAAGAGAAACAGGCTGACATTATACATATACATTAAAATATGAAGAAATCTTAAGAAATTTCTTTATAGTATTGAGTTATTTTATCACTTCATTTTTGAAAATATGTTAGAAACATTTTTATTTTTGAATTACTGATTTACAGAACAATTTCTTATAGCTTCACTTTTTCTAAATTTATCTTTGTGTTAAGAAATAAAACTATATAGATATATTAAAAAATCCATAGACAAATATAGGTAATAACTTATGCTAAAACCGCCTTTATTTTCTATAGAAACAGATAGATTTGGTCGTCATTACTTGTATGTATCAACAATGTCAGTTTCAAATTGAATTCGTTTCGTAATTTTGCTTTTAAATTACATAAATCGTCTATAAAACCACACATGCTTAAATTAAACGATTGCTTCAAACATATGAATGCTCTGCACGATCGTGTGCTCCCGAGTTGATAGATTTTAGGATTTCCTAAAATAATGAAAGCACTTCCTGCAAGAGCAGAATACAATTTATCTAGAACCTAGAACCGAATGCGAAGGAGCTTCTCTTACAGTGGGGATGTATGTAAGAAAAAATTATAATGGAAACGATTTTGTTCCAAAAAATAATCTAAATTAAAAGAGCTACTTGCACACATAATGCAGCGCATGGAGGTGGTAATTTAACTTCTCTGCTTCAAAGAAAACTTCTTCAGATTGTTTGCTCATTTTTGTTATTTAGCTGAATAGAAAAACTTATCCAGGAGAAGCCGACAAACAAAATAAAAATTCTAAAATGGATAGAAGAGCTGCAAGGGCGGTGATGACAACAACAACAAAAAATTGACTTAGTGCAGAACTTTTTAATTTATTTCCCGGGCATTTGTCACCAGCCGGGATGTCTCATCTTAATAGGAAAACTCCTAATCAAATTAACTCAATTAAGGATGAAGCATTTTGAAATTCGAGATTCAATTTACCGTCAAGGAGGTATTGAAAGGGACTCAATTAGGACTGAGATGCTAGAAAGCACCTGGCAAATTATTGTCCACGAGCACTCGATTTGGGGCCCAAGAAATTCGCAGAAGCAACAGTTCACCTGCCCGGCCCCTCCCCAGACGGACGCCACTGGTGGGAGGGTTGAAGTTCTCAATCTGGGTACGCTTTCGAGGGTAATTACTCCATATATACCCAGTGCGGGCGGGCAACTTCTGGCGAGTGGTGACGGAGTTTTTATTTAATTGCTTTTATTGCTGGCTTGCTTGGAGAGCTCGGGTCCTTGGGATGCTGTGCTTAGGTTATTTTTTTAATTTTCAACTTTTTCTCAATTAGTTCAGCTTAGGGTACACCCTGCATTTAGCTTTAAGTTTCTGAGAACACTTGAAAAAGTTTACCCGTTAGGAGTTTACTAGAGGTGATGGAAAACTCTTTCGCAAGTGTCTGATTTAATGTAACTTAGTTCAGGGCTAAATCAACTTAAGTTAAGAATAAGACATTATGTATAGCATGTAATTTTTACCAAAAATCATACACAAATTGGCATAAAATTCTTCCATACCTGCATTCGGACGAATTTTCGTTTTGAGATTATTGATTATGCCCTTCTCCCAAAAATATGAAGTTTTGTTAATAGAAAAACTCACTCTGAAAAATGTCTTTTAAACAAGAAAGACATTACAGAAGCATCGCATACCTACTTTTCGAAAGTAATTACCCGCATTTCGAGATATCACAAGAACACCAAATTATTGAGGCAGGTATTAACTTAAAATTCTGAGGATTCAAAAACCAAGTTCTGTCCAATAACTACATTACAAAACACCCTGTATAATTTAAATTCCGTTCCTCCATACCATACTCCAAATTCTCAAAATAACATTTTTTAAAAGTTTTGAGATCAATTACTCTGCAGTAGGATTATTAGGTACTGCTCCAATATTTCTGATCTCAATTATTTGAGTAATGAAAATACCTGAGTTCAAAGGTTGAAGTTTGAGTGAACGAGTATATGTACCTGAGTACTCGATTGCTTGAGAGAAAAATCGAGGAAGAGGATATTTTGGTACTTGTATAGTAGATTTCAATGTAATTTCATTGTAGCTGCCTTATCCGAGAGATATATGGAACAAACATAAAGTTTTACTCTAAATTTTTTCTCAGTAGAATGCAGTTAATCTCAACTATATATGCAGTACAAAATCGAAAGAAAAGCTTTACCTGTAAAATTCATCTGAAATCTATGGATATTAAATAATATTAAATTCTGATTTGGTTTTGCTAAAAATTCAATTTCGACGGAAATACATTATATACATATGTATCGTACAACTGATATTGCAGTAACTGTTTAAGTAGGTGCTGAAAATTTAATAAAATTATGCAAGTATTGTGCAGGGTGCAGGGTCTACATGAGTATATTAAGTGGATTAAGTGGATCAATTAAATATAATGAGGATTTGTTTAATCAATGAATTAAGTTGCATCGCGATAATTGCATATATTGCAAACTACGAATGGCAAACTACGAATACAATATTTCCTAGAATTTATTTATTATATATTTCAGAAAATATTGCAACTCAAAAAACAACATACCGATTATCCAGAAACTTTTATTAAATTAATTTATTAGAAAAATGTCTTAGTATGTAAATAAAATTTAAATATTCAGACTTGTTAGCTTTAACCTATTCTATATCTTTGAAGCTAAACTTTTAATTTAATTTACCTTTACACAAACATGAAGCTTGTGACCCTATGTCCCTCTGAAAAACTTAAATAGCCAATCAAAGCAAAGTGCCCCTTTCACAGAAAATAATCCTTATAAGAACGAACATTTTTCAACACCGAATACCTCTCGCTTTTTCTATTATATGCAGCAAAAGTGGGACCCGGAAATAAACAAAACTTTAGGGTAAGAATGAAAAGAGCATTAATTCGTACTCCCAATAGAATGGCGGAAGGTGGTTCCGTCTCTAAATAATAGCGATCCCAAATATTGAGTTAACCCTTCTCTAAATAAAAGCCGCCACGTTCGCTTTTTCGCTGGTGGCTCCCTCTTTCCGCTCGACTCGGCACCTTCCAGAAGGTCTACCTGTAAACAAGCAGTTAGCAGTCTCAACCGCGAAATCCATTTAAGGAGCCATTCGTAACCATCTCGCCCAATATGCGTATGGCCCGGGAAAAGTACAAGAACAGATGTTATCACCTAATTCTTCCACAAAGAGGCGCCGGAGCTACTTTCATAAACCTCTGGCAATGTTATTAATTTAGTTAAGCCAACCCAGTTAAGGTAATCGCTCCTGCCAGCCTACGGTATATGTAAATTACTTGAACACCTCAGGTGGATTTCCCCTGAACTTTCTAATTGAAATGGAAGTCTGCTGTTAACTTAATCAAAACACAGTAGCAAGGTGGGTCCCAGGCAACTACTGTTCTGTTTAATTGAACATTTATTCGTGCCCATTCGTTTCACCTCTAGCAGCTAGCTGGTGCCCGAATGTACTTCCCGGGGAGTAGGCTAAATGTATTTTGATAAGACGTTCTCATAATGACTGGAAAACGCCACCGCCAACCTTTGTCTGTAGCCCCTGCTCGAGGATCCACAGAGATTAAAATAACATTTGAAATTGAACCATCTCGACACTGGCCATTCGCCGTCGAGTGGATTCCCTGCCAGAAACGCGCCTGAAAACGCTCCTCGAGGATCTATTTATATTGGATATATGATATCATCGTGCGAACTATTAATGGAGAAAATGAGAGCATAAAACGTGACCGGAATTCGACAAGGGGAGGTAATATCCCATTTACTGCCCCTAAGTGATGTCGGCCACATCCGAAGGATTCCTCTGCCTGAGTATCACTGGAATTTTTTAGCAATCAAGCCGACAACAATAAGAGACCTAGACCCAGAGCCCTTCCAACAATCTGCATATGGCATATGTGTCGAGGATGCGCGGGGGTACCGTAAATCACAATAATCAGGACAATAGGTCCCCGATGAGATGACCAATTCAAAGAGAGAAACGCAAATTACTCGCAACAATTTAAGAATGCAACACGAACCCATTTTGCCCGTTTCGCCGCCATTCAATCCAATATTCCTAGATAAATCTCGATTTACGGATCATTACACGTGATTCACAGGTCCGAACCGTACGATAAATGCCCTTTGATAGAAAAATATGGAGGCGATAAAATTCTACAGCGTGTCCTATTCCCTTTTGTAGTTCAGTGCCGTCCGATGCGGCCGGACTATGTCCTTTGTTGGGCGATGCAACAATCCCCCAACGAACGATTTTAATTGTAGTCATATGCTTAATTCTCAATTGATTACCATTCTCCTCTTCATTGCAGGTACCATCGATTCATTCAGCCATGTGGAGACTAATGAACGACGATTATCTGGATAACTTTGCACATCCAGATTTACTTGAATTGCTTAACAAACATCTGCACATTTTTACTGTACGCCGTTTTAAAGATAGATCCATTTTAGATAACTCGCTTTACAAAATTTTGCATATATGTAATTGCCCTAATCCTCACTAGCCGTACAGAAATCCTTTGTCACTTATAGAGCTAAATACCTGTAAGGACATGAGATGAAAATACATACATACATATACATACATACATGTGAAGATCAATCTTCTCTTTATTCATAATTTCAGTATAGTTGTCACACATCAGAATTGGTTACCTTTTTTTTCTCCATAATAATTAGTGTATTTTAAGCCATACAAATAATCCTTTCTAAAAAAAAGGTAAGTTTTAAAAGCGGCATCTGGCGAATTTTTCTGGGAAACTTTCGGAGATAGGAGATTGATGATCTTAGATGACCTTGAAAACCAACAGTCGAATTTGGACGACTCAAAATTAAAATCGATAAACAAATCACTTTTAAAATAAGTCACATTTTTTTTACATACCATAACCAATTTCTTCAACATAATAATTACTATTTTTTGAATGTTTTATTTTATACGCGGACGAAATTGGTAATACCTCCCAGATAGCAAACTAAAATTAAATGGGTCAAAAATTGAGTGGTCTGATCATGTTAAATACCTAAGTTTCACCCTTGACAAAACGATTACATTTCACAAACATATAATCATCGTGACACATAAAACAAGCTGCAAAATAAAGTCATAATTTATAAAATTATTTTTTAAGCTCTTAAATTCTCTATGCTGCTGCTGCTATTATAAAACAAAATTCTTAAAATGATTTTAAATTTACCTTGGCACTTTTCAACCACTGAGCTACATATTAGGGCCAGGCCAATGTGGAGTTAATAACAGATAAATTGAAATGCATTGTTGAAGAATTCTGTTAGAAATGTTTAAAGTCTGAAATTAAGGAATTAAGTAGGTTTTAATTAGTATGTAAAGATATTTTCTTTTTCTTTTTTAATGTAATTTCACAGGACTTCTTCTAGTTTATTTTCTACAAAAAAAAACTCTTCCGGTTAGGTCATACAAAAATATTATAGATGGATGGATTATTATTAATTCCATTATTAAATTAATAAATCTTCGGTATTGTATTGTATATACATTTATATGTATATTAAACTTATAATATATAAATAAAATAAAATAAATATATTTAGATGTAAATGTTACAAATTTACACAAAATCGATTCATCCCTTAGCTTAGATATTTTTACATTTTGGTATTCTTTTCTTTGTCTTTTATGCTGTATGTTCAAAATATTAACTTATGATATGACTAATCTGGTAGACCAGTTATCTATGGAAAATCCAATTAATTTTCAAATCAATACAGACACCATAGAAACCGACACTAAGTCAAGACTGTGGAAATTTTGTAATTAATTAAATTTCCAGGATTGCCTAAGATTGTAAGATAGGTTAGCTTCAAGCCATTGATGACTGTATTTGATGGTAAGGTGTCCTTCCGCAAAGCAAAATATTTCTATTACATCGGCCAGAACGGCCCAGGACCAATCTATCAATTTAATTAAAACAGCCATCATTATAATTGATTATTGGGATAAGCTAGCGCTCACCGTTGACTTATTCTTCGATACTCCTGCATTCAGGTAAGTAATCTTCTTTATCCAAGAATCATTATGGAAAAAATTGGTTAATTAATTTTCAATTAGCCGGGAAATACGAAATTTAATAAATTATGAGCAATTAACTTTCCTTGCAGAAAGTGAGGTATAAAGCGAATCTGGGAAGGCAAAGTTTTTCCTGTTAAATGCCTTAAAAAGGGGTAAACGCGAACACGAAATTAATCTAGTTCGCCTAGGTTTATTTTGGTGTGCGTCAAAGTCTGAGATTCAGGATTGGTTCGCCAATCCGCAGCGAGTGGGGCAACATTGCAAAATTATACTAATTTGTCCGCACAAGGCAATTCGATGCCGGCGGGACAAAACAATCCTTAAAACGAGGATGAAATGAAACCCGAGGTAGAATGGAAGATTTGTTGCTTCCCTTAATTAAAAGTTTAAACTACTCATCCGTGCGGCCGACGGAGGAGGACACGATGCTATCATAATTAAACAACTTGGGGCGCGTTCAGTCTTGGTCCGGCAGATAAAATAGAAAAGGAGACATTTTGTTGCGAATTTTATCTTGTTGGATAAAAGACGAAAACTTTTATTGTTTTAGCAGAAATTTCCTTAGCTGGAAAAATGAGACATGGGCACGGCTCCTTGAGTAGTCAGTCCGGTGCAGGAGTCGTCTGCTCCGAGCAGTGGAATAGTGTAACTGCTCGGCTAATTAACTTTTCCAAGACAAGCAATTGAACCGCAGGGAATGTCTTACCCTCGTAATTAAGCGGTGATATTATTTTTAATTTATATTTAAATGTGACTACTTACCCTCTCCTTGCAGTCACAAATTAATTGCCTGCTAACCAACGATTGGTGTTATACATTTTACCCCAAAAGGGTATTGTCATGCTACAAATTAAGGCTAAACCCAATTATGTAGATAGCACAGCAAAATGTCTTAAATTCACGTTATATATTAGTAGCATTAACGTAGACTGTAGAATACATATATCAGGTAAAACCCTTATTTGAAAGGGAAAAAAATAGTTTTATGATGTCATTCTGGTTAAAACTCTTATTAGTTAAAAATGAAATTTTAAAATATTTTGGATTGAATTTTTAAACCCAACTTTATTTATATGTATGTATTTGTGTGGCATGGAAGTAATCAAATATTTTAATTCAAAGGTAAGAAAAAAAATATTAATTTTAATTGAGTAGAAGTAGTCACTCTAAGTAAACCCAAAATGGCTCCGGTGAGGTTTTCATGAAAAAGACTTTCCGAAAATATTAGTTAACACACTTTTATTCCAGGAAACTTCTTATTTCAACCAGAAAAATCTGAAACATTTAGAAATATGTATGTACATACATATTTATTCAAGTATTGTTATCGCTATCATTAAGAGGAGCCATTCTTTTCACCTTTTCACAAAATAGTAACCTTATACATAAGTACTCGAAATTAAAGTGCGACTTTTACAACTTTTTACTACTTAAATGTCATGAAATAAATATAACTTTAAAAAATATGATAATATTGATGCAAATATCTGTTTTTTGTTTCTAATTAAGTGCAATTACTTTTCTTAAAATAATAACTGTAAAGAGTTAATTTGAATTATTGATTGTGTATTGATCCTTTCCCCGAAAATTAATTTTCTTTATTAAAATATTAAAAAGAATTGAATTGTAAAGAGATTTTCGTTTGCATTAACTTTAATAGATAATCGAAGTATAGTGTTCCGCACTCTGGTTGCATCGTTACATAATAAGCCTAAAATTTGTACTAATTAAACCGAGTGTGTGCCATAGAGCAGCTTAGCCACTCTTACGCCATAAATGTGCGAGAAATCAGAGGTAAACTATAGAATGTCAACTAATTGGCGGCCATTGTGGAATATGAATTAAGCAATTTGGCGCATATTATGCAAACAACCTGTTAACCGTTGGCAACTCAATTAAATTACGTGCAGCCCTAATTGATGTATGCTAATATGAGGGTTCCGTCCCGAGCCTACGCAGAGGACACACGAAGTTCACTTCGCACGATTCTTGTAAAACTCGACTGGGAAAAGCCTGGAAATTGTTCGACGGTAGGAGTCCACGGGCGGGCGAATACCCCGAGGACAGTTCCCAGTTCATTATCGAAAAAATCCGACATCTTGTCAGAAGGCTAGAAGCTAATTTCTTTCATGAAACTTTCATCTGGCCTGAGAGCTGCGTAGCCTCGGGAAAAGGTTAAATGAAATACAATTTCTTGACATTTCCTTCATATCGAGGACACTCGGTGATTTCTTATTCACATACAGAATATCGTACATATTGTATAACATCCTGCCCTGTAAAAGCTTTTCCACATCCCAGTGGCGGAAGACTTGAACCTTTTTTGTCTAAATATCTATTCAAGTACCTGGGACTTTTCATCCCAATTCGCAACGCACAGGTGAGTGCGCTGAGATGATTGTTTCAGAATTTTCCCCGGTAGAATGGTTTTCCATTTGGCCTCTCATAGTCAAGTTTTCATCTTCCGAAAACAAAAAGTGAAAGAATTGCGGCTAGCTGAAGGCACTTCCACAGAGCGAACACATCACGTAGTAGGTGTTCGGTGAAGTAAAAGATGTTCTTTGGAGTCTGGATATTACTCGGTGAGCATGCCAAAACCGTGCATTCAAAGGGATTAATTTCACTTTTACGGATATCTTTTGTTTATTTTTCATCATCATAATTTACCTTCTCCAGCACCTTTTATAAAAAGAAGTTAGTAAAATAGAGTAGCATGCTATTTGCATTATTCTCACATGATGGTACTTTAGGATTTTACAAGTTGTTCATTAACGTTAACAGATATCGTAAAACTGGTTGCGTAATATTATAGAGGGCAAAATTGTCTATAGAAATGCGTCTATACATTTTGACGTCCGATTGACCATTTTTGAGTTATTTATGAAATAAAACTGTCAAATTTCACTACTTTTATTTCGCAAATAACTCAAAAAATATCGCAGTTACGGGAAAAATGGATATAATCAATTTTGTACAGAATTTAATTCCCTACAAGTTAGGTGAGGACACTTGCCCATGTCAGAATAAAAATTAGCGATTTTTTGCAGAAATAGAACATAATGTATTGGGCAAAAAATTGTTATCTCGAAAATTATAAGTCTATTTCTGCTAACTATAAATCTGATGTAAACAGGTGTCCTCAGGTAATTTTTAGATTAATAATTTTCATAAATCATGAAAGAAAATATGTTTTTTAATTTAGCTCTTAAGAGGATATAAAAAAGATTTTGATGTTTTCATTTGATGATAGCTTGAAGTCCTAGTTTGGTGTGTCTTCATACATATTTTCATTAGAAATTAGAATGAAATTGTGTAGACATAGTACAGATATATGTACTATGTTTATTTAACTTAACAGAAATCTTGTTCCTTTAATATATAATTTAAAATGTTATCTGAGTTAAGATAAGAGGAATACAGTTATGACAAATGACATTAAATTAATGCATACAAATCATAAATATGTTATGTAAAATCTGTTTAAAACAAACCGAACTTGCTTCGTAGCTAACCAGTGAAGTTATGGAAAAAGTATGAGATTTGTTTTTAGGAAATTCTTCACGTAGCCAGAGATTTGATTTGTTAGAGGAGGGAGGACCAGAGCTTATCTCTGGACATGGCTAATTTTGACCTCCGAGTCATGCGACGCTTTGGTTCTGAATAATACCCAAACGTAAAACATATTATGTTTCTCAATTTGATATAATAACTCATCTCCAGTGGACAATAAAACACGGAGTGTACAGAGCAATGTCACAAATACTCGAGGCGCTCCTTTGGAGACACCTCGCTGAACCAAGAAGTATCAACAATTGCACGTACGTGAGAAAAAAATCCCCAGTAGGAAGATTTATGATCCCAAATAAAACACATTCCACCCGCACAGGGTACACTCGCAGCCGTATGCATGCATAAAAGATTTGACGTCCGCACCATAAACGTGCATACTAGAGTGTTAGTGCGAGTGCCATTTCTTTCAAATTCCAGGACAAATTACGGCAATGAATAAAACATTTAAAAGACATTTACTCCTTTATGATGCTAACAGAACACGTGAAATATGACTGGAGAGCCGAAGCTAAGTGGCGAGATAAATAGGGGTAATGGACTATGGACCAGATGCGCTTTTCAGAAGATGTGAAAAAGATTGCGGCTATCCGCGTAATTAGTGGCACTCGCAGCACTGCTCTCCGCAAATTATTCGCCTTTTCATCATTACTGTGCAGCCAGGTGTTAATTCCTCGCAGGACAAACGTACTCTTGGTTCTGTCCGCCATGCCCCAGTTATGGTTTTTGCAAAGAAACGCAACAGGTAAATGAAAAATATTCCGTCTCTGCAA
Organism: Machimus rusticus; assembly: GCA_951509405.1. Lineage (NCBI taxonomy): Eukaryota > Metazoa > Arthropoda > Insecta > Diptera > Asilidae > Machimus > Machimus rusticus. The sequence goes on along the minus strand of OX608053.1, from coordinate 34,673,456 downwards.
TCGTGACTCTGATTTTAAATGGTTTTTCATCACCATCCCCCTTCAAAGTTCACGAGACTCTTTGCACAATTCAATTTAAAGCCATTAAGAGCAATTTCGTAAAACTAATTTAAAAGGAGGACAGACTCTGTCTAAACTTCTAGTAAGCACCACTTGGAGGAAATGATAGTTACCTAGCTAATTACAGTTTTCTGCAACAATGCTTCAGTAGCATATAGTTTTTAAAGAAAAATTATAGTCATTACTGATTAACCTCAATATTTAGAATATCTAATTTAAGTAATAAAAGCAACTTTGTCCGTTCGAATTATAATTTTGAATAATTTGAAGTCACGAAACGAAATCAAAACAGCTTCAATAGGTACACTAGCTGCAAACAAATAGCTACACTTTAGTGTATAAAAATAATTGTCTCCGCATACAATTCAAAAATTTTACCTACTATTCTGATAAATGGGAAATTTGTATAAAATGCATATCACAGTTGAAGGATTTTTTTTTGATATGTCAAATTATTGTGCCCATTCAAAAATAAATGTTTACTCTATTAGTTAACTCTATTTATTAAAACAAAATTATCGTTAAATAAAACCCTCCAGAGACACTTTAAAAACAAATCTTCAAGTTTGCAACACCTAAAAACAATTTGAACGGCCTACGACGGATAGTTTCGAGGACTAAGCATCGATGAGCTCAAATTAAACAGATTCCCTTCAACCCATTGAATGGAATAATTTGAGGCATGTGTGAATTGGCTCATCAGTCACGAAACCCATCCGACAATTTAAGATAATTAATGACTCTTACGATTTACGAATGATATTAGTCCAACCCAAACGATGGCTGTATGTAGCTACCTTTGTTTAGGTTTCGACAGTGATCAATTTATTACGGCGTCCCTTCGGGGTAATCACAGCTTGAAGTTTTGTATGCAAATATCGAGCCTAGGAACTGTTAACACTAATGGATTCTGTCTTAAAATCCCCGTCTCCTCAGGGACTTCGTCTTGGAATTTCGGCAATTTGTCATAATGCGATGATTGTCATTTGCTTAAGTACTTCTGAGATCGTCTCAATATCTTAACAGAAAGAGAATGTTATTTGCATATTTTTGACAAGATGCTGAATAATTCTTAAGGAAAACTCCTTGATGTTTCAACTTGAAGGAAAAATGCACTTTTAGATACCTGCCGCGCCACTGCCTATCTACGGAGTTGGGTAACTTTTTAGAAAAAGAAAGAACGTGTGGCTAACCTTGAGCTACAGAAAAATTTCTTTCAATGAAAGAAAGAAAAATAAAAGAAGTGTTGTTTTTAATAGGAATAAAAACACTGGATGATATTATTTTTGAACCATCAGAAAATTATTACTTCATTATTATTCACTAAAATAAGTCTTAACCAATTATTCGAAATAAATAGTCTGGAATGCAAACCAGATATTAATAATAAACAAGTATTTCAATCAACTGCAAAAATACTATGATTAAATAATCTTAAAATATAAGATTATTGATAATACTCAATCTCAGTATTTTTAAAGTGATACCAGTTGACGTCCAAACTCTTTTAATTTGATATCTTGCAACTAAGCGTGTTAAGTTGCAATTTTTATCAAACACAATTGTTATTATGCTTCTATGATCGTTCAAAAAATATCGTTTACATTTAAAATGATTTAAGTCGTTTTTTTTATTCTAAGTTTTAATTGCCTATATACATATGTATAAAATTTTCACTATATTGAAATAAAATCTCGAATTATTAAAACTTTTGAGCTAAAAATTGTCGGATCAAATATAATGAATTGTTTGAACTCATTAACATTTAAAAACCAAAAGGTTATGATAATGTTTATGATTCGTCGACATTTAAATTTTACTATTAGTAGACATATGTACATTATACATATATTTAGTATTCCATTAATTATATCTCATTCACAGGTGTATCCAGTTTGGTGTAATCCATTGCTTTTTCATTTTGGGTGGCACTAAAAACCACTACGCTTTAAAACTTTCCGCTCATTTTTATCTAAACAAGTTTTGTATAAATAAAGCTTGGACATTTTGTGAAAGTTTTACCAATTTGCGGGGCTGTAAATTAAAGCCAAAAAATGTTATAAAGCAATAGGAGCCCGGCACACCATAAATTATGAATGACTCAAAACTCGGAGATGGGCTCGTTTGGGAATGCTTTGTTCCGCAAAACTCCAGGAAAGTTGAACCGCGAAGGCCTCGAGCGAGTTAGCATGGAACCCAGGAGTCAAGAGTAGTCACATGTCCATGTATGGGAACGTATGAGGAACGGCCGTGAATTTTCCGGATGTTCATCTGACCGGGTTCAGTGCTTTTGGTTGAATAAGTCTATTTAATTAAACAAAGCCAGGACGATTTTTCGCAACATTATTGTTGGAATCCGAAACTAAAATGCCCCTGGCTGGTGTATGCAAAATAAACCAACAACCTCACATCGCATGCCGACCGTTTGCGCCCGCCCAGAAAAGGTTGGAAAATTAAAATTTAATCCTAAATTGGGTTCCCGTTTCCGTAGGTGTGAAAAAGAACTTCTGGAATGTTTTACCGGGTCGGCAATTTTGACAATTTATTTTGCGTTTGCTATGCCCGGAAGCTGTATGCTCTTCTATAGCGTTAATATTTTAGAGGAATACGTGATGCATGCACAGCCCTTCGCGGAAATCCATTGATTATGCATTTGCGTTGCATCTAATTACCACAAAAGCATTCCTCTGTTTGGTCAGGGCTTATTGGATTTGATGAAATGTGCGGTAATGTTCACCGACAAAATCTGTTCATTTTCATGTATGTTTTCGTATTAATGTAGTTATCTCTCCTCTCTTGCTAATCAGGGGTACTTGCAGCATTATAATACATTGCACCAGCCCTCGTCATCATTAATTTTGTGCTTAATCATCTGACATATTCACTTTCTATCCTACAACAAAATTCCACCTTCTAAGTCTTAATTTGCGAAAGTCCATTTAAATTACTGGATTGAACATGAAAAGCAAACAGAGTGTTGATAATATGCTCTCAGTTATATGCTATTATTTTCGTTTAGTCTAGCTTTATTTCAATTATGGTAAAATCAATAAACGAATAAATTACGTACATACATTTCTACTCATATACTTGTGTGTAAAACATCAGCACTTTTGGACGGCTTTTCGATATAACTACTTATTAATTGAAAATTATATGCAGTATATGTAAATAATGCGCGGCTTCATTAATCTGCCTTTATTCTCTAATGGAAAATAAATCATTGATCGTTTAGAAGTTATATATAAACAAAATTGTTCTGAACACCTCCTGTGCAAAACAATAGCAGCTTATTGATATTTCTTTTTTAATTCGTGTGATCTCCCTTACTCTTTTAATCACCTCTAATACTCGACGGACTAGAACTTACCATTTAAGTTAAATGCCTTGTAGTTAAGTCCAATCGGTATTTAGTTACATATGTGGAGTAAATGAAAAGGATATAACTTAACTTGTTTACGTTGTAGTCTGTCCACGCTTAACAATAACAACTCCACATAACTAGAAGTCGATTTAAACTTATATGCTTGACTGAAAAAAACAAAGTTGGTCAATTTGACCAAAAAAAATGTTTAAAATACCCCGACATACAAACGTGTAAATTTTTAACAATTTCGTTGGTCAATATTAACTTTAAAAAAAAAAAAAACCAATTCAAAATGTGGTTCTTAAGCAACCCACGCCACACATTGCTTTATTAAGGTTGAATCGCTCAAAAGGCATCGGCATGGGTAGCTCGGTTGGAAGAACTGCGAAGCGCTAGTTCGCAGTCAGGAGATTAACTATTTTTCATAATTAAAAAAAACATAACCAAATTTATTGGTTGGCGCCCTTTTAACCAACGATTTTGGTTATTTTTACCAATATTTTTCTTTCAGTGTAGATAAAACCGATTTTGCTTGTTGGTTGAAATGTCAAATAATTAAAATATGAAAAGATAACTAGAGCATGGATGAAGTGATTTACTAAATAAATAAAGAATTTAACTAGTAAACAACACTTTTTTAGCTAATTCAATTTTAAATCGGGCTTTTCTTAAGCCAGTTCTTGACACATTAAAACGTAAAACCAATTCGACCAATTCAGCTTGTTTCAATGACGCATTAAAATATATATATATATGTATATGTGGAGTCTACAAACATAAAAAACTATAGTTAAACACTTTATTAAAAAGCATCGGGCAGACAATTTGAAAACTTTTAGTTATACACACATAGCTAATGGGTCAAGGAAAAATTACGCTAATTTCAAAACATAGTATCTACTAAACCCTAAGCGATAACCCATAAACTACTTTCTGTTTGCAACGTACATTCCTACAGATGCAGATTTCTGGAAATGACTTAAAAAAAATAATTCTTTCTTTGTGATCTAGATAACAACAGTAACAAGTTTCATTAAAATGAAGCTTCCGTATCGCTTAAAGGAATATTCGTTTTCTGTCTGGAACATGTAGTCAAGGAAGGTTCGTCCTCGGGCGATGTGTCGCAAGAAAAAATAACCTGAAATTGTCCTTTGTCAGCGGATCGCAAGGGCTAGGCACATGTAATGGTACCTACATTTCGAATTAAAAGGGAAGAAGATTAAATAATTGGAATAAAAATTTTGTTCGTTTCTTCGTTGTTTATATAACAAATTAAACAAGTGCCGGGGGCTGTTTATCAAAACTCTAATGGAATTTCGCGAACATTTCGCCCGCCAGCAGTATCCACAGAGGTATGTGGTATTATAGCTACAGCCCGAGAAGAGGAATTTTCGAATGGAAACTGCTCGCCCTTTCTATAATTGAGTTTGAGGTGGAATTGTTATTCCACTTTGTTGCTTTTATATGCGGTTTCTACGGGTGGGTGCCTGTGTCGAATTGAACTTTACCATATTTTAATTTGCCCTGTCCCACGGGAGATAAGCACCCTGAGGAGCTCAGAAAGCGGAGAAAAAAATCCACATTATGAATTACATTTCAACCCACTTTTCTTCCTTTTTTCCTTTACTTTTACCTTTGATAACTGCTTTTATAAATTCACCTTTATTTCCGAGTTACCAATTAAATTTGCAACAACCAGAACCAGAACCAGAACCAGAACCCGCCCTGCACCACGCTCGATTCGCACCACCTGCGCCATTCGCACTTTGTAGATGGCGATTGTTGTTTCTGGCGTAAAATGATCACTGTTAAAAGGGATAAAATCCCAGCGTCATGTAAGGGAAACCTTTTGTAAATTAAACCACTCTCGACATTAACAAATTTTACATCTCTCAAATTATTTGGCCTGCCTGTATAATTATTAAATTTGGCAGGGACATATCCCGAATTTGGGCACGCAAATGTTAGGTACTATGACATACTGATAAAAGAAAATATTTTTAAGCTATTCATAGTACAGCTTAAATTCGTTTTATGAATGTATGTGCACTCTAAATCTAATTTCTAGGGAAATGTTACTAAACTGTATCTCAATAGCGTACTCTAGACAGTATAGTAGATTTGTAGTGATGTTCACTAGACAATAAGATATTCTAACTATGTATATATTTTTTTAATTTTATTATAATCTAAAGAAAACAAAATAATTTAATATTGTTGATATTTTATTCCGCAATTATTTCAGTATTTAAAAATATCGCTGTTCTGACTCGTATTTGTTGTGTGAAATGTCAGTGAATTTTGGCGGTTATGTATAAAAATTCATGAATTTATGTAGATGTAAATCTTAGGGCTATAAGAGACAAATAGTATAATTCTAACGATTTTTATATTTTTATAGGAATTTCAGTGAATTCTAGTTAAAACAATAGAATTCTATCATTTACATCTGCAATTCTAATACATTTGGGTAGAATTCTAGTTAAAATATTTCAATAGATTTTTGGTGTCTTTATTTTCACTAGATTATTTACAAATAGATAATTTTAAACAACTTACATATGTATTTTCATATCTGTTTTTCAGTTCCCTTAAGTTTTTATTAAACTGCTTCGCAAAAAAAAAAAATCATTTTATTTTAGCAGAACTTCAAAGTGTTTTTCGGGCGGGAGGATCCGTATCTTTGGATACGCTCCTGAAGGATAGTGCGAAATAGTTCCTAAAGAGTAACTATTTTTTATTAGCATTAAAATTCAAGAGTTAAACTAATAAATTTCGCTTTCCTTTTTCACTATATAAATAAGAAATAAGACTTTTACCCGTCTCGAATTTTCTTATTTACCCGCTTTCAAAACGAATCCGCGCCCTTTCTTTAGCAATAATTCAGTTGTTCTAAAAAGTTAAATTTCCCCCAATTTCACTCATTGCACGCCCTGTTTGTTTACGACATAACTTTTCACGAGTAATAAACCCCGCACATTTGCACACATTTCCCCAACTCCCGTCAAAGGCACAAGTTATGCTCACCATGCTAGTTCACCTTTGATTCCATTCAGACTTTGTAAATGCATATTCAGATTCAGGGCCGGAGTATCTGTTTGCCTGCAGTCCTGATTTCACTTCAAAGTTACGTCCTTTGTCTTTTGAATACGAGGTCTCTGCGATAGTAAATTTAATTAAGAAATAACTCCGCAGGGAATCTCATATTGCGCACAATATGAGTCCAAACGAAACTGGGTGGAACGAGCCATTCAAATTTAATTGTGCCAATCATTTTATCCTGGCCTTAGTCGGGGGCTTCGTTACTTTTATTAGATTTTCCTTGAAATCGCATCACTTTGAGTGACTTTCACATTTTTGCGATATATAATTATACCCTTTTCTCCCACCTTTTAGAAAAAAGAAAAACAAATAAACTATGTCGGTACTTTTACAAATATTTATGTTTCGTTGTGAAGGATAATAACTGTAAATTACTATGATTTCGAAAGCTGAAAATAATTTCTTTACTTTATAACAAAACCACTGCGAACGGATTGAGTTTAAGGTGTTTTGTTGAAATGGTGTAAAAAACACAGAAACTCTACTACGATCTAAAGCTTATCATGATATAGATTAGATATTCACTTAATTTAACCAGGATTAATAGTAAACATTTTAAATTTTGTTGATGTCGATGATTCCAAAATTAAATAAAAAGCAATTGATAAGAAGTAATGGTAAATGTAAGAATTAAAATAATTTTGAGATTCAGTAATACTTTAAAATATTACGAAGTTGTTAATTTACAAATTGCTCTATCTAACTTTAATTAAAATTTCTTGTAATCCATTAGAAAGTAATCAGATAAGAAGTATGCAAAAATTTTAAACTTCATAGTCGAATATCCTTTTTGCAATTTCAGGGGTATCTTTTGAATACCTGGTAAAATTCTTATTTTACTGTAATACACAATAACTTTTTTCTAAATATCATAAAAAAGCGAAGAATATGATCCACCACGGATTGCCTTCCGACTTGATTTGATGTGATACTATTGCATATTTTTACAATTTCAATTTAATAGAACATTATAAATTGGATTTATCAATTTGCAAAATTTCATTACACACGGGCAGGTCATTTACGAAATTGTTTAAAAGTTTATACTATATAATAAGCATGAAAAACTTCTGATAGAATAAAGAATTTAGATAATGACCTTTCCTGAGGAGACCTTTGAACAAAACTCCCCTAGTGGCAACAGCAAGATGACGAAGGATCACCTCTTTGAAGTCCTTAATTCGCACCGTACGTGTGCAATGTCAAATTCAATTAACACTTTAATCTATCACTCCTCCAAGAAAGAGAATTTTTAATGAACTTTCATATCATGCTCTTACTGTGCAAACATTAACGAAGTTTCCGCACTTATCCCATTCGAATTATTTGAAATTTCATGAATCAGAGTGTGTACTTAGGGAAAAACCTGCAGCAGAGTTAATACCCGATTAAAGGTCTCATCAAGACCCAGATCAGGGATGATAAGTTCCAGAGGCAGTCATGTTCCATTGGGAGTAAAAGGGTTTTAGTTAATTTCAACCATTTTAAAGGTTTCTATGAAATTGAACCGCTCTTCTTATTTTTCTTTGGACGAGATTTTGACCATCTTTTGGGGTTTATTTTTTGGAAACGAATGTAAGAATTTTCCCCCCTTTATTATTTGCATATCCATATACTTTCTAGAAAGCTAAAACTCGTAACCCCACCGTTTTTTGATAAATATTTTATCCATTTCCTTAATATCTTAAAATGTTCTCAATTGAAGCTTTATACCAAAACAGGCGTTTAAGAAAGGCTGAGGTAGAGAATAGAAGTCCTTTCTCGGAAAGCAAGGTCGTCTTGCCACAATATTCAATAAGCACGAAATAGACCGCAGAATAAATTAATTGAAGGGTAGGTACGCAAATGATTCCCTTCGGCACCTAATAGCTATAATTAATAATTTACTTACAAGTTTCCTTCGGAAACCTCATTTCAATTCGATACAGCCCCAGGGGAAAACCACAGCTCCCATTTGTGCCTCTGGGAAATTGACTCTCTGCTGGAATGGCTGCTGTATTCGCCAAAGGGTTCCCGATAATCAGGGATTACTCAATTTTTCTTCCAGTAAATGCCTGGACGATGACTTAAAATGAAGTACTTGCTCCACGAAATAAATGATTTCAAATTTTGGTAGTTGATTAATTTGAATGTGGTATCAGAAAGTACAGAGGGACTAGAACCTCTTAATGGTTTGGGGCTCTATGTACCATCCAGAATTAGAAATAAAATATGCAATTTGTCTGAAATTTTGTCCTGGACGTTTTTGGGATAATCGTCTAGATTGCATACATATCCCCCCATATACAGCACAATTATGAATACGGCTTTTTTACATCACTCCAAAGAGTATAACATAAAATTAAATTTTGAGATTTACTTTTCTCAAATATTAGTTAGGTCCAGAGCTTGTCAGAAATGTTTTTTGCACAACGGATCTGTCTCTAGATTTACTAGGAAATTTTGCATTGAATTGAAATTTATGAATAGTTACCCATATCAAAATTTATTTTATTTCCTGAACCTGGATTCATACCTACTTTGCGTAAAAAATGTAATTCAAAAATTTATCTGGTTTGAAGTTTGAATGGACAAGTACCTATCATGGCAATTTGATGAGTTTTTAGCAAAACTTAAAATCTTTATATAGTTGACTATTTCTTTAATTCAATCCAATGCAAAATTTCCTAGTAAACCCAGAGCGAAATCCGTTGTAAAAAAACACACCTATTGAATTTTATGTCTGGCTTTATACGACGAGTTGGCGAAAAAAGGTCCGGTCATAGTATTTTGTTACGCAACAATTGACGTAACTAGCGCTAGGACTATAATTTTTATGTTTTATGTAGTTAAAGAAAAATTGTATTAAATTCTTCCTCTAAAGGTCAGCAGGCATAGCCGCAAGAGTACTTTGTGAATATCGGGTTAACATATACAATACAATATAATAAATATTAAAACCAATCATAGAAAACTGCCTTCTGATATCAAATCTTTAAAACGTTTCAAAATTTATTTTTCCTTTGAAGTTATGATAGGGAATTTTGAGGAACAAAAATAAAAAGCCTTCTGATTGCGAGTGCATACTCTGAACTCTCATGTTTTATGAAATATTCGAATTCGACCCTTCAGCAACGGGTTAAATGACTCATGACATGCTACGAAAACAATCTGAAAATCAAGAGCTCTTGTTCTTCGGCAATATTGCAACAATTGAACACTTATGCGCTCTTTATGAATAATGGATTTTAGGTGGTCTTTTATGTCCCCTTTGGACGTAAAATTCCCAACATCATAGCAATTTTTGTTTTCTTCTCTGTTTATCAATCAAACAATGTCAGATCCTGGAGCAATTGTGCGGAGGACAGAATTTGCTACAAAAGCTATCGAAAAGACACAGCAAATGAAAGGCGTGGAGAATTTTGGTGCCTGAAACCATAGGCTGAAATCAGTATGTTTGCTGACTTTCATTATATTTTCGGGTCTATTTCCAAACCATGCCACACATGAGAGGATTCATAAAGTACCTACGAGCGCAACAGGCACTCGAATATCGAATTCCCATAAATACGCCAGAAAATGTATACTCTAAACTGAGAGGTCTATTGGAGTGGTTGTCAAGTCGATGACCACGAGGTCAATGCAATTAGCAAATTAATTTAATACAAGCCTGAATATACCCGCTTATAAATTAATTAATTCAGAACCATTAGTCGCAAAGGTAAGAAACCCACTAAGTGGTGATTTTGCGAATGGCGGCTTCAATTAGCACAAAGAGACAAGTAATTGAAGGTAAAAATTTTCCTAATCAGCTTCATATTTACGCAGAACAGTGCAAAGGATCACCGAAAAAGGTGTAATCCGTAATCCAAAACCAAACAATACTGTTTGGAAACTCTGTAATAATCAATTCATTAAAATAATTATAATACTTATTAGTGGGTAACATAGATCAGAGAGTGCACTAACATTAGAACTTCTAATATAAATAAAATTATATTATATTACATAATTATATGGTAGGTATATATTCAAAAAAACTTTTTGAGTTAATACAATTTATAAACGGCGTATAACTCATCGTATTCTACTCATCAAACTCTTTTATTTGATACCTACATATATAGTATACATATCAAGGCGGTGTGCAAGAAAAGGTAATCCGCCATCTTGGAGGCGTCCGCCATATTGGATTTAGAGGGATGTTATATATACTATATTGCTTGTCATAGGACTTATAAACGTGTGCAAAATTTCAGCTTGTCAACAGACAGATAGATAGAATTTGAAGCCTTTCACACTCTTAGAATTATTGACCCTAAAATCAATGTCTCCAATGACCTCTTACCATTAAAAAAATATAATTAGTGCAGATTTTCATAAAATAATAATAATTAATTATGATTGACCAGTTTTCAAGAAGAATAACAAAGGTACGGATAAAAGAAATAAAATAAAAGCTGCATTAATTCTAAACAACGCTTTACAAAAGTATTCCGAAATTCGTCGAGCTCTTAATCAAGTGAAAGGATTAAGACTATTGTGTTGGAAAACCAAAACGCCTACAATCGAGCTCATCTGATAGCATAATGTACATATTCTACATACATCCGCAATTCACTTAACTTAGTCTCTCTGGCTGTTCAGTGTGGCATGCTAATTGACTTTTAAGTTCTCGTAGCGTCTTGAAAGTCAAATCGAGCACAGGGCGATTTTATCGCTCTACCTTTTTGAATTAATTTCCAGATGAAAACGAGTAAAATTCCTTAGATTTTGTTCTCCAAAAAGTAGTCAAGTTTGAGTCTTACATGCGGGATGCTGGTCTGAATTCTTGAGGGAATTCCTTAAGATTTAGTCTTATTTAGGATGATTATTCATTATCCCGCTGCCAACTTATCTTCACGGTCTTCATTTGCACGCTTGAAAGTACGGACTAATTACAAGGTAAATAATCGGAAAGGCTTACAAGTTTAGTATTATACCTCTTATAGCAGTAATTATCTTGTTGATGCTAGGATAGGATTATTTTATTGTATTCCCAATTTGAATATTGCCTTTATAATTTTCTTCAATCACATAATGTGACAAAGATAAAAACGATTACGCAAAACATTTTTGGTGATGAGGTAGGTATATTCTTCAATTTATTTTAAAAAACATAATTTATTTCCTTCCAAAATGTTTAGACAAGACATGTTTGAATGGATAAATATTAAATCTTAAGCTATATTACTTTAAAAAAATTCTAAGACTGAATCATAAATGGTAAAAAATTTAAGATTTGGATTAACCTTAAGTAAAAAAGTTATATCATACAAAAAGTATACTAATACAGGTTTATTTTATCCTGCTAAATAGATGACCGATTATATCTTTCAAAGTTTTCCCACTAAAGTAAAGAGGCTGAAATTTTCTTATTATTCTGAAATCTGAAAATGTCCAATTATGTGCAGAAAAGATGTTCGTTTTTAAGTCTCACCCTGTGCCGCACAGATAATCTATTCTACTCTAGGCCCTTTCATGTAAATCCTCTCAACAATGCACCTTTTTAAGTTGCCGAACAATCATCATGTTCTTGGGGCTCATAATTAAGAAGACGGCAGCCAGCCACTTGTTGGCAGTGAAATTTCATCGACGACGCTCTGCCCTCGAGGGCTTTTAACATAAATGATCTTTTGTGTAAATAACAATTGAAGTATGCCAGAAGCTTTTAAAGTATTCTTGAGGCAATTTCCCGTAATCCGCCCCTACTTATCCGCTGAAGGTGTATACTGCACCAATTTATGTAATGGGATACCTTTCTTCGAGCTCCTTACGATATCTTTAAGGAAAATGCACAGCTTAATGATGGTTTTGTTACGGACCCAAACTTTTGGCTTTTGGGATTTTTGCAATTCTTTTGTTTCTTTAAGGCGGCAGAAATCACACTAACATTTGCAATATTTTCGCTCTTCCCAGAGCTATTTATTACTTAAAAATAGAAAAAATTACCTTTTACTCTGTACCGACAGAAGCAAATCACAAGAAGTTGTATTTGACTAAAAATAATTTGAACATTATGTTGTAATATTAAATAAGGAGATTTTAATTTCAATCAATTGACATTTTGGATTTGGTTTTGGGCAGCATTTTCTTTACATTGAGAAAACCTCAATTTGTAAGATTGATTCCAAAAACTACACTAACATGCGTTAGAAACATGTTAATTTATTAATATCGCTTACATCTGACATAATGAATAAATTATTTTTTATATTTCAATAAGACAACTTGACAGTTCATCACTGAAAGGAATTCATGAAAACCCGACTTAAATTCGGTTAATGAGTTGGGTTTATGCGGGCAAAGATGTTCATTCAACAACAAAGCAGCCATTCAAGAAGTTTGGATTAACATACATACCTAAAGTTTTTTCAGATAAAATCTGGGAAATTAAATTAATAAAAATTTCAATATTTTATATATACTATTTGCTATTTGCTTCCACTGTAAATGAATCACAAATTCAGTAACTACAAATTAAAGGATCTGCCTTCTACTGTTCCAATTATGCTCTCCAAAACTATTTGGACCACAAATTCCTAGGATATAGATTCAATAAACTCACAACAAAATATTCGAAAAGTTGTTAATTAAATACGCTGAATGAAATCGAGCAACACCAGCAAAAATGAACCATAACTCCAAATGTCATTCGATATTCTGGAATGGTAGATATACGATTTTCAAGCTCTTAATGAATATAATTAATTGAGAGAAAATGTATTTTTGTACACTTTTGGAAGGCACAAAGATCTGTTAATTGAAAGAAAAAACCAATCCAACTCTCAAGACTTTTACAAATTGCAATAAAACTAAGTTATTTTACTTAACATAAAAAGAATTTTTTTTGTTATATTGGAGTTCCATTGAATTTGAAACCTTGATTAATACTAACTTACTAAAGAAAAGGCTAATTATGTATAAACCTTATCTTTTTGTATGTCTCGAAATTTGTATCGATGCACAATTTTTAATTTAATGCAGTTCACTCTATATAAACACTAGACTTAACCAAGAAATACGAAAACAAAATATTTGTGAGGAAGATGAGGACGCATTAAAAGTCTGGAATAATAAAAGCAACATCAGTAGAATGTTATCATTAAACAAAATGGTAGGTAATCAGAGAAAATATCTGCCACAATAGGCCTCATTGACCACTTTGACGCGGGCTGGAATGTCTAAAACAGATAGCCACTGTTTCCGGTTTGCCCTTTTAATTGGGAAATTTGTCGTCCTCCCGGTTGCTAGGCCGGTAATTATCTGAAATGTGAATTTGACCCTAGATTAAGCCATTATTTGCAATATATCGATTTGGAGGACTGTCCGGTGCAACTGCAACCCACTGTGCCTGGGACCTAGGACTTATCGGGGCAAATGCGGCCCGGTCCATTCCATCCGTCCGAGGCCGGAAGCCTTTGAATAAATTAGCGAATCACAGTCGGCGATGCGTGGAGTATTAAAGTAATTACATTAGTAACCAAGCCTGAGATGTGTAAATAAATTAAATTTTAAGTGGCTTTGAGCAGTCCTTCCGGCGTGCTGAAACGGCAACGGCCGAACGCAACATGTTAAATGGAGCATTAAGTTAGGGTCTTATTTTGCTCGACTTACGGCTCAGTCAGAGGTAGAGTTGAAAGGCTGACAACATGGAGAGCAACCACCTGAAAAATCAGCTTTTAAGCTCCGGAAATAGAGACGTACTGCTCCTGGTGGTCCAGAGGGATGAGGGATGAGCACACCGAACAGAAAGGGATTCCGGCTTGTCATGTTAGTTCATTAATTTTTCATTTGAGTGAGCCAAGGGGCTGTCAGCGGAAAGACCTGGAATATCGGACATGGCGCAGCGAACGTACATTTAGATTGTTTCCATCACACCTTGCCTTTGGGGCCTTTATGGTGCACGCTCGGGAGGCGCTCCACACAAATCCTTTGAGTTTTGCTCTTTGGGCCCTTGCAGCCATTCGAGGGCTACTCTGCACGAATTATCAATGTTTCAGTTAAACAATGACCACAACGAAATTCAATTCTTAATTTATGGTTCTACTCTCCTGAGGATTATGCCCGGAATTTCGTTTCATGTGATCATAATTCAGTTAAATTACCTGTTCTTCACGGAATACATCTTAGCTACATAAAAGGCTAACTTACTAAACATTTACTATCTGTAGCATAGAAATTGTTCTCACAACAAATACATATTATATTATAATATTTTTCTTCTCTATCTTTAAGTTAAGCTTTATCTTAGAGTACCCAGTCTAATCTGTCGAGCACAGTATTTATAAGCCATTATTTTTTAATCCAGTCCAGTCAACTGTCAATTTTTTTAACATATCATTTTAAAAACCCCTCCAGTTCTCATGCAAGTTTTTCAAAAAGCAGACTATAACTTCTTTCAATATTAGCGTCAGTCACATATTAAAAAGCGCAATCAATTAATCAGCGCAAAAGCTAAATTAATAGTCAATGATTTCTGAGATGGTCAGAATTTACGAATTCAAGATGGCGGTTTATCAAATTTTGTCTATGAAATTTTCACCAAACTTGGTACTTGGGAGTTTTTGGGGTCGCTGATTTCAACCCGACTGTTAGAATTTATAAATTCAAGATGGCGTATTGCCAAATGTTAAAGTCTATGATGAAATGAGATTAAATAAGACAAACACACGGCAAACGTAGCGCAACCGCAAGAAGCGAGGGAAACAATAAAATTAATAGTACGCAGGCCTCAGTTTTGGACTCGTTATTTTAACTACCTAATTGCTCTTAGATTTCCATAAAAGTTAACATTGAGAGGATGCCACGTAAATTTGCAGTTTTCAATTTTCAAAATTTGGCAAATCAATTCAGTTCGGTTTTAGATTTTCCATATTGTACCTAATCTTAAAATTTATATTTTACATATTTTCTTATAATACATAGAAAGTCGTTTTTGAACTCCAAAAATTTAACTCCCACCATCAAAATAAGGATGAGACAGAGCTTATGCAAAAACTTCGTTGCACTGGCCTTTTACAAACTACGTTTAGGTATCTAATTATTTTACTTCCAACCGCGCAGGAAATCTCATAAATTTCCTGAAAACTTGCAACAGAGGAGCAGGTGGTTGAGGTAAAGGACAGAAGAGATATGTAAATTTTAATATTATTTTTTTATACCGTTTAACAGTCACATGAGCTAATTACATTTTTATCTCGGTCAAAATCAACAGGCTCTCTTAAAATTTTCCACTGTTCTCGGTGCAGTGCAATCATTTAACCGTCCAGGCCATAACTCGCCCAGTCGGCGACTCTTCCAATCTCGAAAATTGAATCTATAATTGTAGATCCCCAGTCTAATAAAAAATTAACATATTTTTTTTCATTTTTATTAGCTAGGCGGAAAGGGAGCAGTATCAGGCTCGCAAATAGTACCGACGCCGACTCATGCCCTTCAGAAATTTCAAAGCTCTAAAAGAATTCATGGCGCCGCGGAAATGGGGGATGGGTGGCGTCTAGTAAATATTTGGTTTTAATCAACCTAAAAAAGTTTCTACCTGACTTGAATTTGATTACGAGCTTTCTGATTTGATATGTTTGCGTACACCCTCCGCGAGGGTCTCTCCGTGTGAAGCGATGAGCGCGCAAAGTGACTTCTAATCAAAAATTTGCAATCGCAAGATAAACCTCATTCTACAAGACAGCGCTATTTGGGGTTTTCATCCGAACATCAGCGGTAAGAAGTGTCCACATTTAGGAAAGAAATAGTCGCATTTGAATTGACAATATTAACAAGGAGATTTATCCCTTGTATTTAATACATTTAAATTAGAGCGCATTGAGTTGCCTGAATGAAGAGTTATAAAACGTTATTGGTTGCATAAAAAGATACATAATAAAGACATAATACATGCTGTAATTAAAGAATTGGGGATAGAGTTATATAGTCTGTAAAAAGGAAATTGTCTTGGTTTATTATTCAGAAAAAGGTAGAACCAA
The DNA here is from genome assembly GCA_951509405.1 of Machimus rusticus. Lineage (NCBI taxonomy): Eukaryota > Metazoa > Arthropoda > Insecta > Diptera > Asilidae > Machimus > Machimus rusticus. The sequence continues at coordinate 34,656,926 of OX608053.1, read as the reverse complement.
GAGTTTTTTTTTCAACTAATTTAAACCTGGCCCATACCTGATTCAAGTCAAGTATAAGTTAACTCAAATCTAATTAAAGCTTGGCTTAAAGCTAACAGGGGCAAAAAAGACAGTGATATTCTAAAAGTAAAATCATCATATCATAAAAGACTAGTTTCGTCGTTATGTTTGTTTCGATAATAAGAAAGTTGTTATAGGTATTATATATAAATGAATTATTCTGTAAATGCAAATTCTTTATAGAAAACAACATATGCACTATATGATCGGAACGATAATGTTTCAATCTTAGAATATAGACATAAGGAAGTGCTAAAACGTTTAAATATATGTTGTGTACACCATTTTTTGGGGGATGCTCTGCAGAAAGAGATAAAACTTGAGCAAGTTATTCAAATATTAAATCAATTGCTATAGCAATCCGGAGCGAATTGCAAGAGATCTGATGAAATATATAGAAATTACGATGAAGCTCTCTTAAAATTACTTTCTTTTTACGCCTGTACTGATATTTCTCATACTAAAGTGCGAGAACTCACACATAAAGAATTCTGGTACGCTTGACAAGTCTAATCTAATATATCTGTGTTCTAAGGTTTCAATATGATACCTCTATACCAAAATAATAAAGTGCTCTTTTGAATGAAATAAAGTCGTTTAACTATGTATTTAAAGTCTAAATATTTGGAAATTCTATCGAAACCAAAAAGGGGTTCACGAAGTTCGGGAAAATATAAATACATGATTAAAAGGTTCATGGGGTATAAACATTAAGGAATAATACATAGATTTGCACACTGACACAAAATGCTAACAATCATACAAAATATAGTGCGTTTTAGTTATATACCTACTGTATGTTTAAAATAAAAAAAAATGCATAACAAAATACATATTTCCTTGCAATGAAATTATTTATCCGTTTTAATACGATATATAAACACCTCACCTACTAGAAGCTCCTAAAATTAATTTTCTTTGATCTCAGCATAGCTAGCCCGGCTCTGTCGCTTTATGCGTAGCACTGAAAATATTCACTCCATGTAGTTTATTATTTATTAAAAGCATCAAAGCAATGGGATCCAGGCCCACCTGCAGAACGCTTTGAATAAATGCAAATTCCAGGGGCTTTCAAATGAATATCACTACAAATTGCAGACGCTACTATTCGCTATTGTCACCCCCCACGTTGGGGTCGCTCGACATACATCTCGAAATAATTATTCAAACATGCCGAAGATAAAATCCTGCTCGGGACCCAAGGATTAAAGATGCAAATTCCATTTATATTTCAGCTGGACGTCGGTCCAGCCATAGTCGGGGCTCGACCCCTGATCCTGGGGGTCCATTGCTAATACTGGCGCGACCCTCAACCTTTGAGTTGGGCAGTCAAAGAAAAACTTTTCGTTTGGACATATAAATAAAAGAAGCATAATTATTCAGGAGCTCATCTCTCGGCTGGACCGAATGTGTGCGAATTTTAATTTCAATTACAGTTGCATCCACTTTTGATTATTCATGTTAAAGAGAAGTCCGACAGGAAGCTCCTCCGAGCTGTGATAAAAGCCTTCCGAGTGAGTTGGTCGAGTTACCTGGCTGAGGTCATATGCAAATGTGATTATAAATTGCGAGACCTTTAATGGCATTAATTATAAATATTACGCCCTGGCTGCCGTTTGGACACTTCGCATCCTCGGTCTGATGAAATTTACTTGAAGCGTGCACATTACGTCGAGCTTTTTTAATAAAATAATACTTTTATTCAAGCGTTTCTATGCCCATAATCTTTCAACAAGAGATTTGTTCAGTAAATTACGAAGTTGGGACCCCAGATTAAATTAATTTCCTGTTATTCCGGAAACAAGTTTTTTTCCACGCTATAAAAGATTTTTACAATATGTAATTATTGAAATTTATTGTCCACACTAATTATGACAAAATTACATTAAAAATTATACCTGGGAAAAACATTAAAAAATTTAAAATCGTCAAACTACAAAAATTTTGTACATTTTAAGCTTACCCAACGATATACTATGTATATGAAATACAACAAATATTGAAAGATCTAACAGCACTTAAGGAAAAAATATAATTAATAAAACATTCAAATTTGAATTAATACAATATTAAATAAACCTATTATTCGTTTATTTACAGAACTCTGAAGAACATTTTTTGAAATTTTGATTGTATATCTTAAACAGATTGAATTTTGCGCCTTTTGTGTTGTTGATGTTGTAAATTTTATACGACAAATTGTGTATTTCTATTTCTCATTTTGTAAGCTTGTTCAGTCAAATTTTTCAAATTTATTTACATACACTCTACATTTCTTTTTCACTCGAATGCAGCGAATACAACTAGAGTTGATTTCCTAGATAAGGAGTTAAAAATTTACTGAAAATCGAGTCGATAGATTAATGATGATCATTCTTTATATTTCAATCAAAAATATATCCTATTGAAAGTAACACAATTTGAAGCCATTATAGTTACATTTTAGTATAAAATAATTTAGAAAAATTCTTTAATACGGATGATTTGCGCTTTTACTCAGTCAGAAATAAAAAGAATAAATCCGAAGGTGTCCGTCATTCACACAGAAAATTTGAATAGTTAGTCAGTGAGATGTTCTAACATAATTTCTGTTGTGGCGGTTCCCGGCTCACTGGTAATTTTCACTCATGTGATAGCAGTGTAAAACGTGCCAAGCAAATTAAAAAGCCATTTCACGTGGCCTGAATTAATCCCCTTTTTCTGTTCCTGTTTCTGATCAGAGATGTGCTCATGTTTGTACATGGGTCAAATAGCCCCAGGTGAAATGCCTACATATTGTTTATTAGGATGGAAGTATCAAAGTCTTTGCTGTTTCTGGTCGACATAAAAGTGGTTACAATCTTCAACATCCCCTTTTAATCGCATTACAATTTTTTTATACTTGCTGCAAAGAAAATCATTGGGAAATTATACTTCAAATGCATCCCTAAGTGAGTTAACTTTGATCTAGCTAGAAGTCTTCTAGAAAATTCAACCTCAAAAAAAAATCTGACTGAGTTCAAATATGAGTTAGCAGATAAGTCAATGAATATGTTTAAACAAAACAATTACTATTTCGGACCAAGAAAAAATTAAAACACTATATTTTACAAAGGACAAAGTATTAAAGAAATTTAGGTATGTCATTAAATCCTCTGCAAAACTAAAAACTCATGTAGACTGTTTTGAAAGGCAAACGTTTTACAAGATTTCAGAAAGTCCTTTGAAGAGGTAACACTTAGTATTTTGTAGTGGTTAAATAAGAAAACTTTTAATCCACTTACCTCTTCTGTAATAATTTCAACAGCTGCGGCATTTGTTGTGACCATGAATAAACTTGAAAAGGTAATCCCTGCCTAGGGTTATAATAAAGGGATTGCTTACTTTATGTTAACAAGTTTACACAAAAGGTCCAAAGTATAAGGATTACATCTATACAAACTGAGCCTTGTTATATGAGCAACTTTTGGACAATATCCATATTACTAGTCGTTCACTAGCAAATATCCTTCCTTGCTATGACAAAGTAATTCGCGGCTATAAGAGTTCGCTGAAAATAATTTGAAGGATTTTAACTTTTAATAAGGCTTTATGCAGGATTTACCACCACAGGGATTAATGAAAACACATTAGATTCTGAATTATGTGTATGTAAAAAGTTATGTGCAAAATTATATATCGAATCGGATTTTATTCATTGAATATTTAGAACAATTATTCTATTGAGGCTGTAGTCCGGATCAGTCTCACGACAGTTATTTATTTTTATATTAAAAGTGCAACTGAACTGCGAGCAGAAGAATCTCATAGATCGACGGTATAGAACTGGATGCTGGATAGAGCTGGAGCTAAGCCTGATGAACATTAAAGTCAGTTGTTCTAGGCAGTTCATTGGGTAATATTGGCTAGGTTCATGGTTCTTTATTGTTTTCTGCTTTATAAATTTCTCTAAATAAGTATTTTTTTAATTATACTTCTAGGTGATATATTAAGATTACTACTCAATGGTAGTATTAAAAAACGATGAAGACGTCGATATTTTAAATATTCCAGAAATTAGTTATATGTATTCCTGTGAAACACAAACAAATAAAGAATGCTACCCATGTGGAGATTTGAGAGCGTCTAAATGAAAACGCATTAATGGGTACTTTGTAATGAAAAGCATACTTCTTCCACAGCAAAAGGCAGTTCTGTTATTAAAATTTGCGGTATGCAAATTCAAAGCCACCTACCATGAAAAATGATTTCATGCTTTTACAAAAACCTGCAGGAAAAGGTAGGCAATAAGAGAATATCCTTAAGAAGTAATTCCACATGCATATTTAAGCTTCGAAGCGCCTTTAATGTGGGATTCCTTAAGATCAGGGCGTAACTCGAAGATGCGGGTGATAATAATGAGTTAAGGCATCCTTGAAATAAAATATCCCTCTGCTCCCACCGCCAAAATGGAATTCTTTTCAAAATGTTATCGTCGCAACAATTACATAAATAAAAATTTGATGCGGCCGAATACCTGACATAACTCTGCCAGAAACTCAATCATTCCCCAAAATACCGGAGCCGTATTTCATCATGTGCATATTGCGAATTTAGGGCATACCGCGGCACACTGCGTGCATAGAGTTCCGCCACAGATTTTATCTCATGTATTTTTTTGTCTTGGGGGGTATTCATGTCTTCATCTCAACTAATTGACAAGAAATGCTACATGTACCCTACACATCGCAGGTATGTCCTTCTAAGGGAAGGCGGATGAAAAGGGATTCCCTTACAAGGATTTGATGCTTTTCTTTTGATGTCTCCTCGAGCAGTATGTCCCAGAAAATGTTTTTGAGCCATTTAATCCCTAAAAGAGAAGCAAACATTTTTCGAGTTAAGAAAAACTTTCTGGCTACGCTAATTTTGAAAAGCATCAACCGAAATGTAATTTCCTATCGGACAAGTTGGCTATATATGTACATATGTATGTATGTCGTACTTGTTTGTCTTATTGTTTTGTTATTGGGTGCCCAACCTGAGAAATAATATCCTGTATAAGGGATTTCCGAACCATTCCGTAAAAATTACTGTCTCCAGGAGATTTGAGGAGTTACATGCTGAAACTTTAATGAACTCACCAGCTCATCCGAGTGACCTCTAATGATGGTCCAATTAGAACGCTTTTAATTATGCACATAAGGATACTGTGGGATGATGTGACTGCTATCATCAACTATGTATGTGTATTTATTAACTACGGATTTTTCTCTCCGAAAGACTTTTCTGACATTAATTAGAGATTTTGCAAAAAGAAATCACAGGTAAAAGACATTTCTAGGAATAAAAATAAATTGGTGAAAAACTCTAATTCCTTGTTTTCCTTTAGTTAAAAGAACAGCGGAAATAGAGGCACCTTTTACATTTGCACTTATGTATTGCCTTTATGGTACATATTAGTAAATTTAATTACATTTCCTATTTTGAAATATTCTGGAGCAGTATACATTACATTCAAAATTCACTCGTGCAAGTAATCTGTAAATTATTGTTTCAAATTAAATATTCAATAAGGACGGGACAACATAGACTGCATTAATTTAATTCATGCTCAGTCTTTTAATATGTATGTAAATACTATTGTTTTGCATCTCCAGGCAATTATGAATAATGATTGATGGTATCACAATAAATGTTGAAAGATAATCCCAATAATATATTCTTCGTATGATACATTCTCCGCAGGTTGAGTTAATTATAATAGCGACAAAAATAGATAAAAGTCTTGCTATTTAAAAATTTATTCATTTTCATTATTTGCTTACCAGCTTTACACGCCATCTCTTCTTTTTTGGATTGAGCACTTTTTTTTAAAGTTGCATAAGATTTGTCTTATTTTATAAGACAACGCGGTTTTCTCTATTTTACGATTATTATGACATTCTGCAGCAAGGTTTTTTCTAAAATATTAATGAATTAATATTCAATTTCTAGAACGTAAAATGGTAAATATTACTTCAATCTATTTAATAAATGAAATAAAAAAAAACGGCGCTATTTTTTTTATTCCAAGAAAAGCATTTAATATGCATAAGACGTAATGGAAATTGTCAACTACGCAAAATAATGAAGGGCTCAATTTTTTCTTTCCTACTGAAGCAGTTTACTAAATACTATTTCAATGGTGCAATGAGGAGGATGAAGAATATCGAATTACATATTTTTATTGAAAATTTGCATACCACACACGGGAATTGCATGAACTCATCTCTTTTCAGGATTATGGAGTAAAAATCTTTGAAAAGGTTGTCCTTCTGGGCATACTGAAGCATCCTTAAGTGCAACCATACAGCTGTAATTACATTGCGCGAAGTAGGAATGATTTGAAAAGAGCTCTTGTTGGGTAATATTCGCTCGTTGTATCGGGAAAGAGGGCAGTGCTCAAATATTCCATCAGTACCTACTCAATAAAGTTGAAAAGTTCAATTGATTTCAGCACACGCCACCCACGACATCATCATAAGAGTAGAGGGCCAATTGACTGAAATTCAATATCTTCCGCAAGGGTGTGTCACAATCTTATTTCTGGTTAACAAAAGAGTCATCGCACAGGAATGCGGCTGAATTTATGTTGGAATGTTCTTACAAGAATTATTTTTTTAAGGGAGCTCGAGACGCACTGCTGCAGCCAGCTTCTCAATTTGTGAAATTCGATTAAAGGCTGAGATAAACATTTTTTTGTCATATTTGATGGTTACCTTTAGGGTTAAAAGCAATTCCTTTACATATGTAAAAAATTGTTTTCATACATACTTGCTTTAATTCGGAGTACTTCAGCTCTTTAAAATTCAACTTAATACATATACTATAAAGTTAACAAATGATACATAAATATGACCAAAGTAGGGCGTAGTTTAATTTTATTTACTCTTACCCCTAAAATTTATATGTAAATCGCAAGCCAACTGGTTTCTCTAGCTTGAATCAAATGCGCAGATTAATTACACCCTCTTCGGAGCGTCCAACTCCCACGAAAGCGGCGATGATGTCAACATTCAACGCCTGCTGTTCGGACAGAAAACTGTGCTATCAAATTCAGGACTCAGGGGGAATTACATCATGCACAAAGACAGAATCAATAGAACAAATCTGATAAGAAGAAAAGTACTGTCCCGGCGAATAACAAAAGCTAATATTGATGCCCGCTGCCGTAGATGTCCTGCAAGCAATCCTGCGGGGAGGAAGTTTTCGATGCCGACTATGGCATTGATTCCCGGTTTTCACAAGGATTTGCGGAGCTTTTCCATAAATTCACTTAAGGTTCATGAGATTTATGTTGTCTTTCTTTCAAACTTAATTAAACCCCAAGAAAAATTATGCATTTGCATTCGTGGAGTTATCGTACCTACAATTTAATTAATCTAACGAATTTTATCCACACTAACATCAAAGCTAATTAAATAGAAAGCATTATGTATTTAAAATTACAAAACAAAACTACCTACATCCACTAATTTCGCACATATATATAGCAAACTTTGAAATTAGTGTTATTGCCTGCAAATAGAGGCTAAAATAATTTTAAGTTTCAAAGGACTACTCAAATCTGGTAATTCAAGACGCTAGATCCAATATAGCAATCGAAATTTATAAATTTTAAAAAATTCCAATGAAAATCAACACATTGAAATTTTCAGATGCACTGATTTTAGCTCTCACTATTAACATAATTCTTACTTCCAGAGAAATTCTTAACAAAACTTTCATAATCAAGCAAACAAATTAAAACTACTATTGCAATTTTCAATGTTAATGATTGGAAATCTAATAAAACTTCCTACTGCGAATAAAACTTTTATTTTTTATATAGGTAATTTCACAATGGAAAACATTAATTTAAAATTGAACTACAAAAATACTATTCTGCTTTCTTAAAAGTACAAATTCTATAAGACATTTATTCTGTTATGCTTTCAAGTTGCTACTGAGGGCAAGTCTGATATTATCAAAATAGTTTATAAACAACCTTTTTTTAATTATAATCTCTAAAACTTATTTTTTTTATATTTGCTAAAGGAGTGTTAATTTTGTACAAACTTCGTGTAGGTGATGTAAGCTACCAAGTAGTGTTGTCTTACCGAATAGAATTGTTGTCTTAAATAACGAATTCTTATCGAATCTTTTGAGCGCTTGTTTCCCTGAAAGTGTTAAGCTGTTTTATTCTTTGTAACAATTCCCCTTTCTCTGGTCACGAACGCCCTGCCATTTCTGAATAAAAGTTTACCTTGTCTGTTTCTATTTATCGTCTCCTGGCTTTCACTCAACAATATATCAATTATTTGTGTTTAGAGAGTTTTGAAATTCGAGATTAACGTTTCTAGATGACAATTTCAAAAATTAATTAAAAAAAACCCAACTTTAAAATGTTTAACGTTTCATTAATAAAAATGACGGATTTAAAATCTCAACCGGAAATAGCGACCAACGCCACCTATGAGAAAAATTGCTTTTTGAACTCCCTAATCTTGAAAACGTTAGGGCTACGGGGCACTTAAGTTAAGGAAAGAAGAAGACATTTGACAAAACACGTGTGGCTGTGAAATGTCATTGGTCCTGGTAGTTGTCTGAAACTTGAGAATTCAGCTTGTATCCAGTGTACTGCGGTAAAAATGGGAAAATTAATACAGAATCAAAAGGCAGCACCTGGGGCTTTTGTGAGACTTCAAAGACAGACGAAGTTTAAAAAAAATTCAAAAGAGAATAAAGTGAATAAGCAAAAGGTTCCGCTAATAAAGCAAACTGCAGTTGCAAGTGCAAACACGAGGCCTACAAAAGTTCAGAACTCTAAACATAGCCTTTCCAACCTTGTATCGCCTGTAGCTGCACAACAAATTAAGCCCAAAAATGTACCCGCTGGGAAAAAGAAGAAAGTGACGAAGCCCAAGCCACCAGCAAATGAAAATTCTAAAGGTTTGCTTCTTTCCCTATATAGATATAGATATCGAATATACCTAACAAATTATTTTGCGCAGGAACCCAGCCAAAAGGCAATGCCCAAAAGCCTTTATCACCCGAAAAGCCACCGGTAAAGACAGCTCCTGCAGGTTTGCTTGTTTTCCATATTTTCTATATTTTTAATATACCTAGCAAACAAATTATTTTACATAGGAACCCAGCTAAAAGGTAATGCACAAAAGCCTGTATCACCCGCGAAACCACAAAAGAAATCTAAGAAAAAGGATACTGACGAAAATCGTGAAAGTAAGCATGTTTTAATTTCAATTTTAGCACACATAGACTTTAACAAAATTTGAAATCTTTCAGAAAAAGTTTATGACCCTGAGGACAAGAAACGGACAATATTTGTTGGAAATCTTGCACCTAATACAAAAAGTATTCAGGTGGAAAAATTTTTCACAAAATTTGGAAAAGTAAAGTCTGTTCGTTTGCGAACGGCTAGCGGAAAGAAACTGTTCAAGCATAAAATGAGGAAAGCAATTCCGGCGCTTAATGCATATGTCGTTCTGGAAAGCGAGGAGAGCGTCGCCAAAGCCCTCGAAGAAAGTGGATGCGAATTCAAAGGACGGCACATTCGAATCAATCGCACAACGAATGATGATGTTGATTCTAAGCGTGTTATTTTCGTTGGAAATCTTAAGTTTAGTAAGTACACTTAGCCCTTAAATTCCAAACGTTTTCAACATACCAAAAACCCTACTCTCTGTACTTATTATTTTAAAAAAAACATCATAAGTAATCAATCCAATAAAGACTGAATACCCAAATAAATGCAGATTAACGATATCTGTATTTATTTGGCTAGGTATTTAAAAAAAAAGTCATAGGTAATTAATCAAATAAAGACCCTATAAAACAGAGACGTTCCGCTACTATTTGCCTTTAATATAACTATCAAACTAACTAAACTTCCTTTCACTTTGAATTTTTATACCTTAAATAAAGCTACGTAAATAAAATCGTAAATTTCTCTTAACATTTTTAAAAATTTTCAGCTGCTACTGATGAAAAATTGCACGATATATTTTCAACTTGTGGTGAAATTGAGTACGTTAGAACATTACAAGGTGAAAATGGATGCAAAGGAGTTGCGTATGTTGGATTTAAGAAACCGGAATCAGTCACCTTGGCCCTTGAGTTGAACAACACAATGCTTGATGAAAGACCCATTCGAGTTGAGAGATATTCAAAATATAAGCAGGAATTGAAGCAAAAGAGAAAAGAAGAGGAGGGCAACAAATTGCAGAAAACCACGGGTGCTGTAAAACGAATTGCTAATAAAATCAAAAGCGGCAAGAATATTAATAATACGGAAAAAAGAAAAGGTATCAAACAGGCGCCTAAGGGAAATAAAAAGAAGTCAGAGTTCCGCGGTGTTAAAGTTGACATTAAAAAGGTAATAGGAATTTGTATTTCAATGCTTTACGACTTATGCATATTTTTTTTCTAGAGACCCAAGAACAAGAAGCCATCTGCTATGGTGCAGCTTGCAAAGAAAATTGCACCGAAAAGTTAAAATATAGACGTAGATTGAAATAAATGTTTATTTCGCAAGAATCTTTTTTACTTTTGTCTGCACCTCGACAGGGAAGCTTTTCAGGTGTTTTTTTATACAATTAATGCAATAATTACTTTCATAAAAAAAACTACATTCAATATCCTTACACACTGTTATCTCACATTTACTGCATTTAGATCCTAGTACAAGATAATACTCAGGTTTTGATTTTGATCTGTATGGAGGCGCTGTAAATGGATCGCGCATAACATAACAATCTTCTAGAAATTCGACTTTAGTTGCAAACGGCGGAGTTCTCCCATAGTAGTGGCATTTCTCCTTCATTTTACATAATTCGCAAAAAAACTCTATTGTCTTTTCATAATGGTCATACTCTTTTTTGGGTTTCGTTGTGGGTTCTTTTTTTTCCTCAACGTCCTGCTCTGGCAATTCAACGTCAGAGTCATCATCACTTTCTTTGGTTGGCTTTGATGGCCCAGGCTGCGGAGAGCGATCCATTACAGGGCTCTTTCTGGAGAAAACAAATATTTACTTTATCTTAGTTCCTAATAGTTTCGAAAAAGTACGTTAATTCAAATTGTTCTTATAAAAATCGGTGCACTATCTTAATGTCGATTCTAGATGAATTCTTTAATTTCTAGAGACGGTCTCAAATTGTTAGATTTTGTAGGAATAATCTTCCTTTTATTCAAAGAACTATAGTTTGATGTTTGTTAAATCAATGACGGATTAAGTATATTTTTCGAGAAAACAAAAAAAAAACAAGTGTTGCTGCCGTAGAGCAACTAAGATGAAAAATGTTACCAAATACTACTCATGTTTTACATAAAACTCAAATTAATGTACAATTTTTATTTAATGGATTTTAGAGCAGTGACCGAGAGCAACAATTACTATAGTATCGTTTAGTGTTTCATTAAAATCTGGGAGGTATTCGAATTATAAGCCTAAACCTAATATTTCTACCAACTACATATTTCAAAACTGGAGCCGACATTTCAAAATACTGGATGTGTCTTATTATTGAAGGAACTGTACGTGGATCGATGTATCTCTGACGTAGGCTGGACAGCTGTTCCATAGCCACTCTTCCCAGAGGTAAGCGGACTTTAATCATTCAAGTGCAGCTATCTGTGGAGTTACGTCACGAGCTGAGCCAACTGATTGAATTGATGTACGAAGTGTTTCTGTCTACTGCTTGCCGAGCCTACTGGCCATATCGAGTACTCAGTGTGCCCAACAGATAATAATAATAAAAAGTTTACGTTCGGTTTAAAATTGCTAAGCTGTACATAGTTAAACCTAGAGTGTGTTATGTGGCTCTAATACTGGAGAGAAGAGGCGGTCTCTTAAGCAATCATCGTACGTAATTTCTCTATAATCAGACTTTTTTCACTCTACCTTGCAACGAGTGCACGTTTTATTATTTGTTTATCTCAATGATAAAAGGGGATTTCCCTTTTTGCATGTGTAAGTATATGTTAACAATTACTTACCTTGAGCTTAAAATGAGGCCCAAAACTGATCTGAAATTGTAACACTACAAAAAACCGGCGTTGTCAAAGTCAGCTGCTGCTCTTAGGCTTGTCAGAGTCACCGAATTTCACTGAAAATTTCTCCACCGTTGTCTGTGGAACTTATTTGCTTTATCATATGTATGTAAATGAGGTCAAAACCGAGCTGTTCTGATTGAAACAGAATTTAGCAATTAGCATGCTACAACAAAATTTTTAAATTATGGGTACACAATTCGTATATTTCGCAACTGGACAAAATCGAGTAATAATAACGACAATTTAATCCATACTTTTCTTCAACATATATGTACAATAAAAAATTTAAACCAGATATGATATTACATCAAGTTGCCCAATTTAAAGTTTTCATGTAAATTGTTAGAAGGTATTTTGAAAATTTGGCACTGAGCAGATCAAAATCGTCTATGACAAACCTTATTCATTCTGTAAGTTTATTTATAAACAGATATCGGATTTTAGAGCACTTCGTTGGAGCATTATGAGTATCTTTGTTTTCTCGTCTGAACAAGAATTGTATTTAACAATATTGTTTGAACAAATACAATTAACTATTTTAAAATAACAATGCTATTGAGTTCTCGATATTATGTATATCTTTTTTATATCCAAAGTTACCATACGCATTTGTAAATTTCATAAAAACAATTCTATATTTACGATGCAATAAAGTATACTAATAAAAATACCAATTGCACTTTACAATGCTCAACATTATAAGTGCCATTTAAATTGCAATACCCTAAGCTATTTATTAAATATTATGAAGAAGCAAGCAATCATTCACTGATAATAATCAGCTTATTACTTTATGGATTACTAAACATAAATTTAGGGAAAGAACCGCTTAGACCAACTATAAACTTCTTTGCAATATTAAATATTTTCTGCAATTGAAAATCGATCTCTTTCTTTAGTGTCAAAATGAAGGTCAAATCAATTTTAATAATCGCTTCCTCACGTTCGTTTATGAATGCGGCGTGCTGGCTTAGAGTACCCAATATCAATAAAAAGATGTAATTAAATTCAACTATCGTCTCATGTTTCCAACCAATAGAAGAACCCGAGCGCCTTTGTGTCTTCTCGCGATAAATTTTTGCTTCACAGCAAGAAATGGGGAAGAAATTCTATAATACCGCTCTAGGCGATGCACACTAAAGATTTTATCTACAATTTCAAGTTCAAATAGTGAAACGCGGATTACTTAAAAATTACTCACGCGCGTGCGTGTATTATTTTTTCAGATTGACTCCTCACCGACTAAGTGGATCTCATTAACCCCCGATACCAAGTAATTTTGTGATAATGGATGGATTTAATGATAAGGATAACAGACAGCCCGACCATGTGGATTTCACTGAGGAGTCAGTTATTTTAGGACCGGAAGAATGTTTAGTCAGGTACAGGTGAATGTTGTTATTTTTTTCTGTTCGTTGATTGATTTGTATCCACCATCTACATTCTGAAGTGTTTATATTAATTTAGGTAATATTAAAAGTTTGTGTGCAATTTTATAATTACATGAATTTAAGTACACCTTCCATATTACATCGATAGTTTCAATAGAGGATTATCGGCTTAAATTGTGTTCACAAACCTTTTATCTATGACATTCTGTAACAGCTAGATGAAATTTTCGAGGGCGACGAGTGAAAATCTAGTGTAATATTTTGTAAAAGTTCTTTTTTTCAACTAAGTTTGGTTTTCTAATAACAAAAGTATATGTTAATTACGAACTGAATTTTAAAAGTAAGTGCTCATTTTTTTTTTTTTTCGGTGTGATTCGATAAATTAGTTTCACATATGTACTTAAAAATCATGACGCGAACTATACTCAATTTTAGTCGCGCTAGAATACATTCCTTTCTGTTGAATTTATTTAACCAACTTTTAACTTACATAATTTGTAGTCAGTCTACTTATATTTGTCTGTGGTTTATAATCTTGCAATATTTTTTGAATTGTCATGTCTGGGTCTTATCGTTGATGTGACTAACATTGACACAGAAAATTGTTTAATTTTTTCGTTCTGGCTGCAATAAAATATGTACTGTATATACTTGCTACATAGCCAGATCCAGATATCCAGATATACGCATGAGCATGAGTATTATAGATATATTTATTTGCAGTTAAGAAAAAGCGACAATAAAATCTGCCTCGAGTTTCAACAGAAAGTTTTTTATGTTTTTTAATACTGAGGTATCTCTCTCCAATCTGACTTAAAGAGCATAATTTGGTAGTGATCTTTTAAGTCTCAAAGAATTAATATTGAAATACATAAGTAAGCATTATCTTACTAAATTAAATCTTCAACTATAAGTAGGTATAAAATGATTTCAGGATAACATCCTTCAATTAGATCTCTTACAAATAGACAAATTTTTCAGTCTACGACAGAAAGTTATGCGGATCTCATAAAAACTTCTTCCATTGTAGGTTTTACGAAATCGAATAATTTCGAAATGTTCAAAATAAAGAAAAACATTGTTATTTTGCTTATGAAAGTATGTTCATGAATACCCTTCTGAATCGATTTTCCTCAGAGGGTCTGCATGGATTAAAACTTAAAACTTTTAAGTTGCCTATCAGACTGAAGCCGCTTTCGGAAACCAATCATGCATTTTTTCCTAACACTATGTAATTAATTTAAAGACTATAGACGCTAATAAAAATTATTTTTCTTCATTTTAGAATGATTCGAACTGATGCAGACGAAGAGCGCACAGTTCTTAACTCAAAAATCCAGCGACCAAGAAGCTTACTTCTGGACACACTCGCAATATGCTTCGGTATAGGATCATGGATTGGCATAACGTCGGTTTTCCTCCAAATGCCACTCATTGTGGACAAGGCTCCCGAAGGATGGGCGCTGCCATCGTACTTAGTAGTAGCGGTTCAAATGGCTAACATTGGACCAATTTCTTATACTTTACTACAAAAATTTTCCCCAAGATGGCTTAAAGATGCTTACATGATCGACTTCGTGCATCTGGTGGGAGTGATTGCATCTCTATTAATTGGCTTTTTATATGAGAAAACAGTTGTGATAGGAGACCAGTCGTACAGTTTGGCACTATATGTTCTCGTGTTCTTGTTGGCCATCGTTGGCTGCACAAGTTCGGTGCTATTTATGCCCTATATGGGCCGATTCAGGGAAATTTATCTTACCTCGTATTTTATCGGTGAAGGTCTAAGTGGCTTTCTTCCCAGCGTAGTCGCATTAATTCAAGGAGTTGGAGGTGCCGAATGCGCTAAAAATAGTACAAATGGGACTCAACCTGATGTGCAAGAATCCTACCCTCTTTTTACTACTGGGCAATTCTTCATATTCGTATTCTGCATGATATTCACCAGTTTTATTTCGTTCAATCTAATGCACAAGCTTAAAAGATGCAAAAAGGAGTATGCTGCCGTAAATATAATAAATGGCAACAAGTATGTTTATGAGGATAAAGAAGCAGATAAAAAACTGGATGATACTCAAAGTGATATTAAGGTGCTATCACCCAGCAATTATTCTCTTCTAATGATTTTGATGGCCGGCATTTGCTTCTTTATGAACGGAATTCTTCCGAGTATTCAATCGTATTCGTGTCTTCCGTACGGAAATCTCACATATCATTTAACTGCTTCACTTTGCGCGATGGCGAATCCAGTCGCATGTTTCTTGGGCATATTCATCCCACATAAGTCGATTCGATCTATTCTTGTTTTGGCCTCTTGTAGCGTTATCCTCTCATCTTATGTTATGACCACTGCGATTCTTAGTCCCCATCCACCGATGGTGGGATTAGTCTGGGGTGAAGTCCTGGTGGTAAGATCATCGATTTCGTAATAGTTTTTATAATATTAATTTATTTTATTCTTTAAAATGCAGATAACAAGTTGGACTTTGCTGTATGGATTCGTAAGCTTCACAAAACTAAGCATCTCTACTTTGATGCGATCTCAAGGAGGCAAATCGCTAGTTTGGACCGGTGCTGTATCTCAGGCAGGATCGGCTACTGGATCTGTCTTTATATTTGTGCTTATCAATTACACCTCTACTTTTACCTCCTACAATCCTTGTCAATGATTGATCAATTAGATCAAATTATCATAGTTCAAAAATCACACTTCATTTATTAAACGCCTTAATCTGTGATTAATTGTACTGAAATGGTGTTATCTGATTTAGGTATTAATTTAGTTCTCAAAAGAAGGGAAATCAAGACAAACAAAAAGTACGAAATATTTGTGTAACTCTATTGAGTCCGAAAGGTTTTTTTACAACAACGCAAAACCATTACATTGCTTCACTTCTTGCAGTAGTTTATAAAATAAATGCTTTTAAAACTGTTGTTACCAATCACGACTATATAGGAACCTAGATTAATCGAAAATTTGGTGCGAGACTTAAGTAAATTTTTATATATACATAGAGTAAACAAAGAGGCTTTTTTAATTTGTTACATATTTTCCAACCCAACGAAAATTCAATTTCTTTCCAGAAGATGCATTTACTGTTATCAATTGTGTCCAGTAAACCTGCACAACCCAAGTACAAAAATAGTAAACTTCTGCAGGAATTCACTAAATTCACAATTTAAATTACAATAGAAGAAAAACTGTCGGCTAAATTTCAAATTGATAAACCCTTGCTTGAGCTTATAAGTGTGGATTTTACTATTCAAAGATTGAGCTTTTTCAAAATAATTCCATCATTGTTTAAAGCTATAAATTATTTCAATACGAATTCGTACACGATAGCTTTTCAAGTAAAATAAAATATACACTTATAATAATAGTGTAGTATTTAAAAAGGAATAGTTTCAAATTAAACTCTTAAACATAATTTCGGAAATAGCATTAAAGAACGATGGTTCCTGGCCTAAAATAATATACAGTTATTTATATTAAGAAAAAAAAGTAATAATTGAAAATAGTGCCTTAATAATTTTAGTAGCCACTAATCGTCCTTAAAAGATTTTATTGAAATATTTCATACTTCATTGCATAAATAATAATCGTAAATTTAAAGAGGGGTAGAAAACATAGAAACAATTACACCTAATTCAAAATGCGTTTTGAATGGAAATAACATAGAAAAGATTGCCGTTAACAGTTCCAACTTTACTAATAATTTGAAAGATAGATTTAATTTTTGAAAGGTTTACATCGTTTTTATAGAGAAATTCAATAAACTTATTGTACAACATTTCTGTTTTATTCTGATTCCCAAAAGCATTTTTAATGTTATTAAAATTAGGAACTTATAAAAAATATGTAATAAACAAAACAAAAAAAGGCATTTCTCTACATTTCCGTCATGCCAAGGGTCATCATGTAAAATTAATTTGGTTTGAAAACCGAATCATCTAATCCTTTAAACGGAAATCATGCAAACTCTGTACGTTCGGGTAATAAAATTGTGAATTCTAATTTTACTATAAAATTTATAGCGTCACATATTTGCGCATAGTGCAAATAGTCACTCGTAACTAACAAGCGACTTAAGTGAAAATCCCAAAATACGAGGATATTAAACCCAAGTACTAGCACTTAATGCAACATTGTTGCATGAAAGTGGAAACCTTAAGCGATTTAAAGTGTTCCGCGTCTAAGTAAATTATTCCGTACATGTGCCGGCAATAATCAGTAATTATGTCGCTTATCATTCAAAATCCTTCATTAAATGCGTGTGTAAGTCCCACCCAAGTTGAGTAGCATCTTTGGGAGGAGCAGACTTAGCCCAATCCCACTTACGAACACTAAAGTCTTCGCGTGTCAAAAATAGCACACCGAGATCTCTTGGTACTCTTCTCGTAGTGCTAAACTCATCCCAGTTCGGTGTGATAAAGGCACTTCGTCTCGAAATAAATATATAAAAAAATTGTCACACATATGTCCTACTGTCGCCCAGTCGCGATGGATCTAGCTGAACTCGGAGACTAAAAGGCAGATTTTTGGTCGCCGTGAATTAGTTAAGATCGATCTTAAGTAGGTACCGGGATGAAGTACATTCGGCGGTTAAACAGAAAATCCCTTTTTTGATCGCCTTCAAGTTGAAGAATAATGTTGTGTTTTAGTTAAACTGTGCAAATAATTTGCAAGTTCTGATCGTTATATTTAATAGTGCTGTGTTCTATCTTATCTCCCAGGATTAAAAAGTTGTTTTGTGTCATTGTTTATAAAAATTAAGTTAGTGTATCAATATAAAAATACTTGTCATTGGTGATCAGAATGACAAAGTACAATAGTCAAAATTCAAATGCGTACAATTCGTTTCATCGGTCTTATAAACTGGACTATGGAAAGCATCAGCAAAATGTGTCTGGCTACTACAGCAGATACGATAGCAACTTTGAAAATAATTCAGGATCGGAGGGAAAAGGAACCCTGACGTCTTCGCCGCCACTTACGGACTATGATGACAACAGCGTAAGTTCCGAAGAACACGTTTTAGCCCCTCTTAGCTGCTCAGCAGGACCTTCCAGACCTTGCTTAACGTGGGCGTGCAAAGCCTGTAAAAAGAAGAGTGTTGCAGTTGATAGGAGAAAAGCAGCTACTTTACGCGAAAGGAGAAGGCTTCGAAAGGTAATATATAAATCTTTTGATACATATTTTCTTTTAATACCATATACTTACATAGAAAATTAGATTTATGAACTTTACAAATGACTGCCATATGTAGGTAATGCTAGAAAAGACAAAAAACCCAACTTAAATCTTTTTTCTGTCTTTCAAATTTCTTAATAACCTTAAGTTTATTCCACAAACTAAAACAACTCTTTTGTGGTATAACTCAAAAATGTTAATTATTTTATAATATGACATGGATCCTGCTTTTGAATTTATTTTAGCACTAGCAAAGTCTTTTTCAATTGAAAAAAAAGTTTGAGTTTTGAGCAAAAGCTGTAATAATTCTTACATTACCCTGGCTCTTCTTTCGATTTGAGAACAATTTCGAAAGTATTTTTTAATAAGTAGAGAAGAAGGAAAAAATAATGAAAAAATCCAACTCTACTTGTTTTCGAGATATTCATAAAATTAGTGCAAATTTGTCATTCCATTTACGGACAATAACTAAATGTCCTTTGAATTCATATTTTCCTTTTACAGAATATTTCTATTAACTGAGAATTTTGCTTATTATTAAGATGCAGTAAATTATTTAGCAGTATTAAATTATATTTTACATTTATCTTGAACCTATTTTCGATATTGGTAATTTTAAAGAAATGAATTCAATTCGAATGTAAGATCTTATGGATTATATAGGAACCAGTCACAAAGAATCAAAAGGGATGAATATTAAAAAAAAATTTGTCGGTTGCTTCTTTTTCCAGGATATTTAACTTTAAAATTTTTAAAAATAACTGTTTTCCGTCGCGACTTTTTCTATATTCCCTCAATGTTTAAACCGAAATTGTAGAAAATTCTTCCAATTATGTTTCCACCTGGTTTTGATTAATAATTCTATACTAGTTCCGAAATGAAGCAAATTAGAAAAAAATTTTACATTCTACTTCGAATTTTCATTTCATAAAACAAACAGATACTGTTTTAGAATAAAATATATTTAACCTAATGTTACCACTTAACTAAGTTAATCTAACTTCATCTTTTACTGAATTTTTAATCTTAATCTAATAATCATGCACACGACTATAACGGAGAATAAAAATTGAATGAATTCTATTAAGTATCGATATGATATCTTTTTACTTTTGTCACTTTCCTCCCAAATTCATTTTGCTGCTAAGTGAAAAGCTGATTAATTGATAGATATTAATTTTCATTTATTTATATCCAAAATTGTTTAATTGATAGAGTAGGTAAAAAACAACCACATTGTCACAAACGACTGTCTGAGGGAATATTTATTACAGTTCAATTATAAATTCAAACTTTCTTTTTCCATAAATATTATATTAAAGGTACCCTTAAGATCATTTCTGTGTATGAATAATCCAAGAGGCGATAGGAAACATAATCGTATTAGTCTATTTAATGTGTGCATACGTGAATTAAAGTCGGTTACATTTAAAATTTCTCTCAAATATAATGTATGTAATGTAAACGTTCTTCTTTAATCAGTACCCATAATTCATTTCTGTTTTTTTTTCAGGTAAATGAAGCTTTCGAACTTCTTAAAAGAAGAACTAGTTCAAATCCAAACCAACGTTTACCAAAAGTGGAAATTCTCAGAAACGCTATAGAATACATCGAAAGTTTAGAAGACCTTTTGCAGGTATGCAAAATAATTAAAAACGAATTACATATATTTCCCTTTGACTATATGTGTATGTACAAAGAAATAACAATATTATTTTATAATCTCTACTCTACCTATTCTAATAGTCCAGAAACTAAACGAAAAGTCCAATAGTTACACGCTAAATATTTTTCTTTAATCTGCATATATTAGATACAAATTACGAATATACATTGATGTTGGTCAATTTTAGGCTTTATATATTTATTTTTACTTCATTTCAGGAATCGTCACCAAGAACTATTTCAGAAAGCTTAACTGATAATGTTAACACAAGGACTACACCCCAAGAATATTTGGTAAGTGAAATATCACTTGTGATTTTTAGAATACCATAACTCACTTCGTTTACATAATTACATTCTTTCCTATACTGCTGTCGTGGCTCGCAACAAATTAAAGTATTTAAAAATAGTTATGTGTACATAAATAACTCAAAATTATTGTTTTCGTTCTTTTTATGTAAAGCAAACTAAATTATTGTTTACAACAAAAAAACAAAAACATAAATATTTGGCATACCTTGTATAACAATTTTCAATTTGTTAGCTCTACTTTATCGAAATCAAAAAACAAGTATAGCGATTGTGACAATAATAATGACGTCGCATTTTTATAAGACATGATTTATTATGTCGAATGACACTTTAATATCTCACTTTTTTTATAGTGGAGGAAATTAAGGTGTCACCATTAATTCTGGCTAATCACAATTTCCTGTTTTTTGTGGTCTTATATATTGCCTAGTTTCCTCATGAAACCACTTAAAAACTGTGTTAACAAAATGTTTCAAACTCTGGAAAATCAAAGTGCCCGCATCACGACTATTTTTAATATGGGAATATATTGCTATTTGATTTCGCTGTTAAAACGAACATCTAAAAATAAAAATACCTTAAATAAATCGCAAGTATAGAAACGATTTAGTATTTTATCTCCATCATATTTCCATCGCATACCTCAAATAGCCTCGTCGATCTTTCATATTTACAACTTAATCTCTCCCGGGAAGGATTAGCTTGTCCCAATTAAAATTAAATCAAGCCACCTAATTCAAACGGAAATTCTTCGAAGTTCTAGCGCAACATGGCGACACTTTTGCTACTGCAGCAATGCGAATTTTCAAGACTATGTCCTAAATATACTGCGAATGATACCAGAGCCTAGCAATGCTGGTGTCAGTGACGAAAAAATAGACTTATTAATACTTAAATCCTAAGTTATGATTACCGCACAGCATGTCTCGTTCAAAGGGGGAAAAAATTAGAGCGGCCGAGGTGATGCAGTAAAGGAAGCAGAAAGTCAAAACAGAACTTTGATTTATATCAAAGTTGTCACCTAAATCTCAAATAGTAAAAGGAAAGATATTTTCCGCCAAAGACTAGCTCGGCTATTTCTGTTTTTGATTCTTTCAAGCCACACTACGCGGAGCTACGAAAGTCGATTTCGGGGAGCATGTTACGCTCACATGAGCCATTTAGACATGGTTTTTGTGTTTGGAGCCCTTTGTACTTTGACTTGAACATATTATCGTCATTGGAATCCTGATGACTTAAAACATTTTACATCATGACGGCTGAGAAATTGCCGAACATGATTCTGGATATGGGTGACGATTTACTGGGGAACTAAAAAGTGTCTTTGGTCTCTGTATCTGCGCATGAATTAATATCTACAGGAAAAATTAGTGAAGAATAAAATTTTGAATTTCATAAATCATACCAAGTGAAGGGGAATAAATTTAGGTGTATATAATGTGCTCTAGAACTGACTAAAACAAGGGTTATAATTGCTGCTATTTGTTCGAAAGAAAACGGATATGTTGAAAATTTCGTTAGATAATTCAAAAAGAAAAAGAATCAAGTAGAAGGAGTCAATTGAATCCAAATCTCTCTCTCTCATCAATTTTGCAAAAAACAAGTTTTAGAATATTCTTAATGAATTAAATCGTTATATTCAGAAAAATAACCGAAAAATAGTGATAATTTTCACATTCAGAAACCTATAATTTCGCAAGGATGTACGCATAAGATAGAGAGCCAATTCAGCATTTAGAGGAAGTATGTACTGCATAGTAATTACCTAAATAGTATATATATACGTACATATGATCATATCATAGTCTCATAAAAACAACTATCCTGAAGTAATCAACAAAATATGTACCTACATATATTAAATAGGTACTTTCAAACGTATCTAATCCAATCTTCGAGTCGACAGTCAACTTCACGATAGGGAGGAAAATTTTTAATTAAGATTTCTGTAAATTTATCAATTGAATAGTGTATTAAATAACTTTAATCGCTGTTTAATATGATAAACCTATTTTATTTAAGACAAGTGGTGGCCGTGAAAATTTGAAATGAAATTATTTTCTATTTAATATAATGATTTAAATGATTCAACAATTTTTATTTTTCTACGTGTCCATCTCTTTAAAAAATGATTTTTATTTTAAATATTCTCATTGTTACTCTAAGGTTCATGTCACTCAAGCTAAAGTTCGAGTAATTTACTAATGAACATTAAACCTAAAAATAGCAATTTTTCTATCACGATGATTTTCTTATTAAACGAGTGCAATAAAGTCTACATTCGCGACAGCAACCTGTTTTATTTAGTCTGTTTTTCATAATGACATCAGATACAAATCTGAAAAGTTTATGTTTTCTCAAAAGATGAGCTCCATCAATTTAGTCGCATGATGTACGCTACGTAAAGCATTTCGATCCACAGTTGGATAAGTCTTAAAACGGATTTAATGAATTCACCTCGGAGTTTTATTTATAGAGACCGTAGAGGCCATAGAGACCAGCGTGGTCTACTGAGGCTGAGTGAGCTAACGCACTGTTGAAACGGGCACGTCGTCTTATGCTCTTATGCTTGTGTCCCTTTGCATATGCACAGGATTTGTATGCTGTGGCATCTGGCCAAATTTCAATCAAACAGACAAATATCAAGGGTGTACGGTAAATTAACAAATTGGTACATTTCGTTACTTACCAACTTTGATGGTCGTTTTTTTTCTGAACATCTTTAATCAAATCGTGTTGGTCTTTTTCCGGCTTTCCTCTATTCACTGCTGGTGGGAGAAATGTTTGTGGTACTGAGGAAAATGAATGATTATGTAATATACATATTTGCAAAACGGAATTTAAAAAACATACATAAATGGACTAAAACTAATTCCTGTACGAATAATACACAATACATATACTATATCACACATAAATATAAAGCTTTCCCCAACTCTTTCTATAAACATCATATATTATCTCATTCAAATCGTATTAACGTATCAAAATAGACAAGCACCACAATGTTCAACTATTTTTAGGGTAAATTCAGCAAATTTGCTCAGATGTTTGAAATGGCGGTGACAATTTTAAAATCTTATAAAATATCTTGTGTGGTCGCATATCACTCCTGAAACAAAGCCATAAATATCTGTCGGTATTAGAAATTGTTTTGCTCAGTGTATATCAAAGGAACACACATACAAATCGTCCCAAAAAACATGACACCAAACCGAAATCAACAGTTTCGGCAGGCAGAGCTATTTATCCGTTGCACCTCTGTGACTTGCCCTAAGAAAGATGTCTTCGCATGAATATCAAAATGACACAAGGCGACAGCGTAACATATTAGCGGGTGCCATAATTAATGTTCAATTTGACGATTGGTGGGCGATTAATAGGTTCCTCCTCGAGTTGAATGTCTTCGGTAGATCTGGCTTTTCGATGCTGTAGCTGTACGTAATATTTTTGAAATTTTCCCTCCGAACATACACCACTGTCTTAGCAAAGTGAGGATTTTTACATTTGGATAATTTTAGCATGACGAACGATTTAGAAAATGACTTTGTAACCGAGATATTTATTTGTCAGCTAAGAATGCCGGTGTACAATTTGCTTTTTTGTTGCCTTCTCAGCTTTAATCCATTCTGATTTATTGCGATTTTTATTATTATTATTGTACCTGGATTGGCTTCCTCTTTTTGCTTTGTGTTTTATTTTTACTTTCGAAACAGACAAGCGACAAGAGAACTTTCGAATTATGCATCCAATTATTATTTCTTCGCAAATAAAACGAATCATCAGGCCAATTAAATGTTCACTCCAGCACCGCTTAACTCAAATTTAATTAACATCTGTCATGCATATGTTGCGGAAATCTTGTTACAATTGAGTTCCGAATAAATTTAAAATTCTGCTAAAACCTTATTTTGAGCCAATTTAATTTAATATATGATAACAACGAGTGATCAAAATCTCCAGGATTATGAGAACTTTTACATTAAACTTGGGCCTTACAGTATTTTCGGGTACTTAAAAAAAGATATGTAATTACTAATTTGCTAAATTTTCAAGTTAAACATATAATAAATATGATTCCTCATAAAATGTGTAGGAATCCATTGTATTTGAAAAACAAAACTCGTCGCTTTGGTGTCGAAAGCTAATGAAAAAAATTCAAACTCAGAGAAGCTACTGTTTACTAATATTGTATAAAATAGGAGAATTTCTTAATTGAGAAATACGTATAGTGTCCAACCATCTACATATTTCTCAAAGTTACATCTTGAGCTTCTTATAGCGTGATGAATTGATGTTTCATAATTTTCAAAATTGCCGGAATTTCATTAATAAATTCGAAAAAATAGTCCATTGGTGCTTATTTTAAAATTGGAATAATTTTGTAATAAAACAATGATAACAAAGCGCCATTGTGCAGTTAATTTAGTTTCAAAATAGAAATTTATAACAATAAAGCGAGCTGCAGAAGCGTCCATGCAATAGAATTAAATAGATTCCAAATTCCTCTAGAATTCTAGACTGTGGCGTTGTCTACTTCGCGCCTCTTAGCCAACTTTGACTTCATCTTAAATATCAAATTAAGTGGCCTGTGGAACGGATCTATTTCTGTTACGTATGCATCTTTTCACTTTGATGAGGGCAGAGATACCTCGGATATGCAGTAAAATTTCTTTTCTTGATATTTTCTATGTTACCAGGAGCATGTCCAAAGCATCGGAGGAACAAATCTGCGTTTTATACTGATCTGTTTAAATTTGAGGACAGATTTACTAAAAACATGACCATAAATTTCACCGAAGAAGCTCGGGAATTTTAAAAGGAGAGCAGACTGCACACGACTCCTCGCCATCAGTCATGTGAAGTGAATCATGGCTGTGAGGTCTTAATGGCCGGGGTATGGAAGGGCATTTCTACGGGGATTGCATAATTATTAAGATGGATGTTGAATCAGACATGAAAAAAATTCTAAAGAATAAATTATCTTTTCACCGCTTCAAATCATCACTTGTTATTTGTCCGAAAACGAAAAGTCTTCTTTCTGTTTACGTGAAACAGTGCCAACTTGCAGACAAGCCAAAATGTCTCATTTGGCGCAAATCTGCTGCGAGATTATTAATTCAGATTTAATTTTTCCACAATTACCCACTTGAAAATTTGGCCGAATGCAATATTTTTGCCAATGTTGAAAGCTTCTTTTACACTTCAACGATCTTGATCGAGATTAAACCTATCTACATTACGTCTTAAATTTACATAATTAAAAACGAATATTTCTTGTACCATACCGTAAAGTATTTTTGAAATTTATATTTTTAATTGTCAATGCCAAATCATTAAGTTGCTAAATAATAATACATACATTTCAAACATAAATAAAACCAAACAAGAGCAAATCAATGAAATATTGATCCTCCTCCGATCCCAAGATAAATGACTTGTCTTTGAAGCATTGTAAAAATAAATATTCTTGAAAGATCATAATAATCTCCTAATCCAGGATTTCTTATGTAAGCTGAAACATGAAACAGAGGGTTGAGCGTTATGAAAGGGCAAGATTTATACGGTGTGATTTACACTTTTTTGCTCCAATTCCTTTTCGAGGATCACAAGCGACCATATGTAGCATGATCCACCGCTTGCATTTGCTCTATTCCTTTTTGAGCAGCTTTCAAAAATGATATAGTGCCACGGAATGATGAATCGCTTATAGAAGCGATTCCCCTTTACTTTAGATACGAAGAGTGCATTTCGTCTGGGAATGCCACAAATCTCAAATATCCAGAGAATTAATTTCACTGTTGATCGGGGAATATGTCATTGGGGCAGAAAACTCAGTGTTGGTGATCTCAAAGTTTTCATTATTTTAATTATTTCAAATGAACACCAATGTCAAGCAAGCAGAGAGAATAACTTGGCGCTGACTTTGACATCGCCACGTAATTAGAGGCCCACTTTACATGTGATTTCTGCTAATTATTCTGCAAACAATTAGACAAAAGACACTAATTAGAAAGCGGGAATGCTTCTTTGATTGTCTTTCTCTATAATGGGAACACGTTTATAAACTATCTACATGTTGCTGTTTTTAGAAATAACGAAATTCTCTCTAAAAATATTATCACGTACCTAAGTATCTCACACGGTCTTTTTTAAAACACACAAAAAACTAAACTCGTATTATTATAAACACTTCCAGGCGGTAAAAAATATACAAAGGTATAAATATAATCCTCTCAACAAATTTAATACCGGTTTTGATAAGAATAAAGGAAATTTCAATTTTTACATCCCATATTCAAAAAAAATAACTAATGTAGGTGAATATATCTTCCTTTTTTTAATTATAAACTGATAGATGATGTGCTTTTACTTTAAATTTTAGTATAATCGAAATCCTTTCTTTACAGGCTTCCTACACTGGTAGTTTTCTCCGAGAAAAATTACAACAATTTTCCAAAAATGTGGACAGATACGCCCCTATTTCAGGTAAATTGCAAAGTAATTGTTTTCAAATAATAATTCAATTTTAAGAAGTAAAATACAACATATTTTGTTTCAATTTTTATTATTTTTAAATTCAATAAATATTAATTTGGTTATTTTAATTTACCTTCCTCTTATTCCAGAATATAACACCACTCCTCCAAATGGATCTAGTCTGGAATGCTTAAATTTAATAGTACAAAGTATCAGCAGTAGTTCGACTGATTCCAGCCACAATGTGACACCTTTCTCGCAAAAATGTGGAGCCCAAGTGTAGATACTAGTTTTTAAAATAGCCCTTTTTATATAAAAACAAACAAAATTAATATATCGCACTATAATACATGTGTTTTGTTTAGTTCTCAAAAAAATAAGAACTTATATGAAAGATCAAAATATACATATGTAAAACTGAGCAAAATACAAAATTTCTCAGATATACATTCAAAAATACTTTTAAGTCGAAAATTACCGCTAAGTAAGTCAAGGTGTAAAAATAGTCCTAAAGTGCTTCTTTAGAGCCAATAAAATGTAATTTTAAGTAGAAGCACTTTGTTTCATTTTCGTTTAGCACTCCCCTGAGATTGGTCCCGAACCAGGCACGCATGAGGTGCACCGGATTTCGGATGCATTTCGTCCTGCAGTCCCTTTCGGCGATAGGTTTCCTCTTAAGAGGTCACATCCGGCTACATATTTTTCCTTTCGCTGCTTTTTGTAATTCGAACGACATTTTATGCCTCAGTTCATTTTCACTGATATGCCTGACATAAATCTGCCTCTTTAAGAGCATATTAAGGTGTTGTCAAAACATGTAAGAGGAGGCGGCACGTTGAGAATGTTATAACTTTATTTTTGGAAGGATCTTAAAATTCGGAAACTTTTCATTTTGATATGTTTGATTTTGATATGATAATTTTAGGTCATATTTTTACATGATACGGTTGTACAATGTATGCTTAACCTGCTAATTATGGGTTGTAAAATTAATTTTGAAAGTATTGAGACACACTGCTTGACGGTTTGGATTCTTCTACAAAAGATCTGAATATTATTTGGACGCCGTAAGGCCCTCTACGGATAGGTGAAATTCTTCTTCACTCCTTCAAACTCCTACCCCTTTTTTAATACTTTTTACTGGCTATGGAACTCCAATCGATATTTCTTGTATATTTATAAATAATATAAATATACAACAGATATCGATATTATAAAATTTATAACAAAACTAAAACTTCAACATTTTCACTAAAGCTTTAAACGATTTAAGAAATAATTCCACGATTCCTGTAGGGGAAGACTTGCCATAAGCTTATAATGACTTTGAAATTATTAAATACGTTTTACGAAGTCTTCGAATAAATAATCATTTTAGTTATTTCCGTGTAAATGTGCGGTAAAACGTAGATAAGTGCTGCATAAATTTCAAATGTTTTTGAAAGGCAAAAATAGCTCATAGAGACAGCAAGAATCCTTAAATATTGTATAAATTCGAATGATCTTAAATTAATTAAAAAATCATAAACAAATTCACCCGTAATTTTCAAATATTTGTTCCTTTTACACTCCTCCCTGGCATTCTTCTCTCCGATTTTCTAGAACATTGGCGGATGCGAAGGCGTCACAAACTATTAGAGAAATATCACTTTTCGAGCAATCTTCATGCACCGGAGATCAAGGAGGACAGCGACAAATCACAACAGTCTTGTCATGCACCCATCCGAGGCGGCCTATTCGAGCATTCAGTTTCAGGAGGAGGAGGATCCATCCGGCAAATGAAACGGTCGTTAAATTTTGTCAATTTGTTCGGCGACTCAATTAGCTGTGACGGGTTTGTTTGAAAATCTTCGGCCAGCACTCACTTTAATCTCTAAAACGTGCTAAGACCTCGTTTTTATGGCATGCACCGGGAGCATAGCACCGAGTCGAAAATATTTAGGGATAATTTCGTTTCGCACTCAACTAAAAATGGGGGAAATGTGCATCACTTTATATTGGGAACAGGCAATTAAAATGTATTAAATTTATTTTTGACAATTTTATTTATGATCGTGATACGCCACAACATGACATCTTTACTTGTATACGAGCGTATGGAATGATCTTGCCGGAATGTTGATCACAATATTCCCACTAAGTTTATCGTAAATATTCAGCTCAGCGGTGCTATCTCGTCTGAAAATAAAATAACTTTGAGCGTTGTTCATTCTAGACTCAATGGATATTTATTTTTATGAAGGATGTGTTATGACAAGTATATTTCAAAGTTAAACAACGTTTTCAATACAAGCTGTTTTTTATGTCGTATTATTATTATTATTTTTAGGTGCGTTCAACCGAATCTGCTATTCATTTTTAATTTAGAAAAACGTGTTTATACTTTCGTAAATGCAATGACAACAAAATGTTATACTTGGATACTAGAATTAAATACTTAAATTAAAGCAAATATGGGTATTCACGTTAAAAAAATATAATAATAACATTAAAGTCGATTGCAATCAAAATAACAAGATTCAAAAACAAACAAATACACGTAAAACAACATTTCTAAAATGAGTGTTTTGATGGAGATGATGTTCGTAAAAAACTTATCTGTTCGTAATTTTTTATAGGTTGATATGTTTTAAAAGCAGAAATACATACCCGTTGAAAATAATAAGTACCACATTTCCGTCTGGTCTCAGGAAGGCAACAGTTGAAATATTGCTCTTAGGTTCAGAAGACCATATGCGTATAGACCCTTCAGTAATAAATTTCGAAAAATGCCCAATACCATAAAAAATCGGTTGTTTGTAAATTTCTTCGCCGCCTGTAGTAAACAAATAATAAAAATTACTACATTAAATAATTTTATTTAATATTACTAGGTATTTTAGTATTACTTGTTGTGTTTACGATGATCGGGGAATCAACATAATTTTTGACATAATTAGGTCCGCCCTGTTCGTCCAACACAATATTCCAGTCAATCCACGCATTCACCCAGTGGCGTAGGTCATCCAGATAATTTTTAAAGTATTTTTCAGCCCGGGACCAAGATCCCAATTCCGGTCCATGCTTTTCCCATGGTTTATCACCAACGCTGGACTCCGTATTTATTATTAATTTATCTTTATATAAATTATGAGTCCTGTCCATAGTAGATGATCCAATGAAATCGTCCCAATACCAATGGACCGCTAAGCCATCTAGATAAGAAGTTGAACCCTTTTCTGCCCGTTCCATCTAACGAAATTAAAAGGTTTTAAATTTGTACCAGACTCAGTCTGTTTTAGTACCGCTCGGAACCACCAAGGGAATGTGTAGCGCTGATCATCATTTGAAAACAGTTTCACATTCTTGAAATTTGATTTCCTGATAGTTGGACCCAAATTTCTGCCAACCCATCTTCCCTAGACGAGAAAATTATCCTATTAAGTGACTAAATATATTCAATGAAGTTTTTACTTGATCCTCAGCTATCCATCCCAAACTCATAAAACGAACGAACATCCATGCGATGATGCCATTTAACGGCTCATTTCCAGTTGATATTGCCCAAATAGATATATTTTTAGCAGCCATTAGCTCTATAAATCTGTGAGGGAAAACGATATGTGAAATTAATAAAATTATACGACAAACATATTTTAGGGCCAGCAGTACTTGACATGATAATCCGCCCAAGTTTGATAGTATTCCTTCTTGAGCCAACTTAAACCTGTCCAAGCGTTGTTGTTTTTCATCCAGGGTGGTGGGCTCCAAGCAGATCCAAAGTATTTTATGTCGAAATTACTCGACACCGCCATCAGATCTTTTAGTTGCTCGACCTACCAATGTGCCACCAACTATATTTAGCAATGTGCATTTAATTGCATAAAGTAACACGCTTACTGACTTTTCTCTCGTCGCGGGCATCAAGCTTAGTAAAATTGCTCAAAGTGGCATCTTTGTTTGGGATTTCATTATACGCCCAGGGCTTCAAATCAAAATCACAGCCTCCAATTGATAATCTAATAAAAGAGTATCCAATGCCTTCTTTTTTCGAAAAGTATGAACTAATATTGTGATATGAAAATTAAAAATAGCAGCGTTTCAAAACAAATCTTTTTAACTACCGATAAATATGGTGACGTAAATCTTTAGATAACTTGTCCAAATTATATGAAACTGCTCCAGTGAATGCGCCACCAAATCCATAGATTTTTTGGTAAGTTTTAGTTCTGTCGACTTCAATAGAAGTTCTATAAGTATTTGCTGAAAAATATATATACATTATAAATATTAATTTTGCAAGTTCCTTTCCACTAAACGTATTTTTATGAAACTTTCAATATTATTATTGCTTACGTAAAACAGAGGATTACTAATACACAATTTTGCGTAATAGATCAGCATCAATCAAATTTTTGAACTATTTTTTTTTTGTATTTAACGAGTAATGTAATTTTTAGGGACTTTTTCCTCTGTATTGATATTTTAGATTTTTTTAAATATTATGGTATTATACATAATAATATAACTTGACTTGACATTTTTGATTCGCAGAGATTACATAAAAAAATACTTTTAAATATAATTATCTTTATAATAAGACAAAGAGATCAATCATTTTGAAAAAAGATAAAATAATAATATTAATTTGTAGATGAAACTCAATTTTTGAGAGAAAATAAACATAACAAGGTGCACACATTGAATTTTTTCAGTATGAAAAACCAATAACTTACCACGTCTTTCCCTCAAGAGGACTACCGGCGGATCTTCATTTGGAGTTACTATGCCGGTTGAAACTGAAAATCTCAGACCACCCTAAATAAGAAGGTATTTAGCATGAAAAATTCTTAAGCACAAATAATCTTAATCCTCGACGCGCATTTGACTATAGTTAATGTATCCCGTGTTTAATTGCTTGCAACCATCAAATGGCCTAAGTGCAACATAAATACTCACTTTCGACGACGACACCAAAATAAATTCACCCGGTCTCTCCGGACCTACGTCATCCAGGGAGTCGCAATAGCTCGCATTGCATACGCATACCGTCCCGGAAGGATAGTCCCGTGGGACACACGGGAGCACTGCAAGTCACACATGAAAAAACATTAATCCAAATTATTATTTTCTGCATAAGTCAATGCCGTATCTTATGCAAGACAGTCTAATTATGCTATTCGTCACCACAGCCGTAGGAAAACAATTGTTTGTTTAGAAAGTGTTTCGGACTTACAATTCGCCGTCTCATACAGCAGAAAGAGGACAGACAATACTCGGTGAAAATACATTTTCATTCCACCGAATGCGTAACGATCATTCAAAAAACTCGCGCATAAACTGACCACAAGCAGAACTTGAAGTTCATTCACTAACTGACCACCGACCGGCACAAAATATACAGATCACTTCGTGAAAGTTAAAGTGATGTGACTGTATGGCTTTTTTAAATATTCCCCTGTGCTATGAGCTCTCGCGTTAAAATTGAAACTGCTGCGACTGCGACTGATACGACACAACAAACATTCGGCGAATTTAATTTTTTTTGCCGCACTTCCCTTCATCGGAAGATAACATACTATATCAGTTGGGATTTAATCAGTTTTACTTGATATGTAACACTTGATGAGTTTTTAGGAGGGAGACATGTTTTCTAAGGGGGAAATACAAGTGATAATGATAAAATCTAATTAGATTAACTATATAATTGTTCAATTCATAAAAAGATAGAAATGATAATTTGACGCAGTTTTTCGCTTAGTTAAACTCAACATTCAAATTAAAAACAATTATATTGTTATCCAGAAAAATTAAGAAGGTTATTCCCAAAATGAAGTTAATTAATTAAGTAGTTACCTGACAGTCTTTATATGTATTCCACTTACATTTTCAGATGAACATTTTTTAAAATATATAACAATCTTCAATTTTGTTTGCCAATTTTATAATCAGAAGTTTTTATAAATCTTTGTTAAATATATTTAAAAATAAACACCCACACTTCAAATAATTTAGATACAGCTTGTTGTTGAGTCTTGATTCAGCATTGTCAACTCTTTTTTAAGTGATTAAGTATCAAGTAGAGAAATAATAAATTGCTTGAATTGTAAACACTTAATTTAAAATCTCTCAGGAGAATACTCGACTGTATTTACTGATGTACTTAAACATATTTAAGATACGAATAACTTAAAAGATAAAATCATTTGAAATTTTTGTTTTCTTAAACTGTTATACGTAGGTGTTTCTTTAAACTTACATAGGTCATATTTCGTGTAACGGCTTCAGTGTTGATAGGTATTTATTCGATCACTTTTTTTTCCAAATATTTCTGAAATGCAATATTTATATTTTTATATGATATGTATTCTTGTGTTGTCCGCAAACTTGCAGTGAATGACTTAGATTTTATTCTGTTATTAAAAAAAACACCTATTATTAGGGGCAATTCTTATTGTAGGTATTTAAGATAGATATATTTTAAAAACAGAAAAATATTAATCCATTATTTATATTCATATATAGCTGCGTTCTTTTCGTATCTCCAGAACAATAGACAAATTTATATTGAAGTGAAGTTTATTAATAGTTCCCCAGAATAAGGATTATCAATTAATAATGCATCACATGATTTTTATTCTTTCAAAACTTCAAATCTTGAACTGAAATGATGACTAATAAATAATAATAAAACTAAAGCAAAATCTCCTTTTGTTCTGGATAGACGAAAGAAACACATAATAATAAAAGTTCAATCAAAGGAAATGTAAATAATTGCTTGAAAGATATTTCAAAACTTATAGCTTATCGACTTCTTATGCAGTAGTACCTACATCGCAGGCTCCTAGATTGTACCACATGCCCTAGTAGTAGGTAATTGGATTTCCTCCTATTCGAAGTCATCAACTGGAATAAAACAATTGCACAAAGTAATGAAGTATACCCCGTTGGAACGCAGAGTTCGTCGCGTTTTAGCCATTTTGTCGCAAAATCCTTGCAGAAAGCTTTCAGAAATTCATAGGTCGAAGGAATTAGTGTCGAACCGCCGAGGGCAATATGTGCCCAGAGCGCCTGAACAAGCTATATCGATAGACGTTATAAATAGAAGGGAACTTAACAAACCCTTCCACAAATTGCTGCCTTATCTCAGAGTAAACACCTGTTGAGTCGGACAATTGCCGTGGATCGGTCCATATGTGATAGAGTCCCAGTTCTAACAAAATATTCGGAAAATTCTCAGTTTCGGAGTTGGCATCCTCAACTGCAATGTTAAGTGAAAGCTGTTATCCCCGTGTATCTCACCAAACTAGGTTCGGAGTGGTCGTGATTGTTTACTTTGCTCTTTTCCTGGATAATGTCCTTCTGACTGTTATTGGTATGCAAACATAATCTCGCTTAAATCCTACACTTTTTACGCTTAATTTAATTTCAGTACCAATTCTTCCGGATTATTTGGTGCTAATTGATAATAGATCAATGTTCTCGATGCCGCAGAGCATCGCTTATAAAAATTTCGACTTGCATTATGTCCCAACGATTCTAACAAAACATCCAATTCCTGGTAAATCTCTGGTGAATTTTACAATTAACCCTGGCCCAGACAGCGGTCAGAGTGAAGTGAGTGAAAGTGTCTTGAACAGCGAGAATGGCTCAATTGGAGTTCTGTTGGCCATGAAGGCACTCATTCAATTAATTTGCAACCCTATAGTGGGTGGGATGACAACTAAATTTGGTTATCGACTGCCCATTGTTGCGGGAACCCTGTGCCTGTTCATCTCCTCGCTTGGTTGGTTCTAATTTCACTTTGATACTGCCATTTTGTGATACAAAAGATATATTTTTTCAATAATAGTTTTTGCTGCTGGCGAAACATATGTTACATTATTGATTGCTAGGGCTCTTCAAGGGATCGGCTCCGCATGTATCGGGGTTTGTGGGATGAGCTTAGTTGCTCAGGTGTGACTCATACTTTAAAATAAAAATTTTACAATACTTAGCCATTTTATTTAGCTTTACCCAGAAGACGACAAACGATCAAAAGTGATGGGCATTGTTTTAGGAAGTATTGCATTAGGTGTTTTATTGGGATATCCAATTGGCGGAATTTTATATGATTTTGTTGGAAAATCAGCCCCGTTTTATATCTTGTCCGTCATGATCTTTATCAATCTCAGTAAGTAAAAAATGTTTTAATATAAAATTTTAGATTTTTCCATATAGAAAAATTGTTCTCATATTTTTTATGGAAGCCAAAATTAACTAATTTTGTACTTTCTACTTGTAATAACTTTTAAATATGCAATTGAGTTTTTTACCATGGCGATAAAAAAACTTATCCAAAAACTTATCTCGAAAATATTAATTTCAACACGCCAACGCTATTTACAGCACACAAATTCTTGTAAAATTACTCGTTTCTAGATAATTTAATTTAATTTTATGTTAACTGCCGGAAGATGACTTTAGGGGGGTAGTAAGGTAAATTCAATACAAAAAAAGCATATTTTCAATAATTTTTTTGACAACACAACAACAACATATATTGTATATTTATTTCTATAGTTTCTACATAATAAAGTAACATTTGAAGAATATTCTGTGAAATTTTCATGAATTTTTATGAAGAAATGAGCTATTGGCAGTGAATCTCCGCGGACTTCGCAAAAACAGTGTTATTGCGGTGGCAGCCAGAACTCATCATCAGATAATTTGAAATCAAAATCCAAAATGATTTTATAATTTGATAAGTTTCTGCAGGTATCAATGTCGAGTTTTTTTTATTGAGTTTTCAATTTTTTACAGCACTTAGAAAAAAAAAATGCCGATTTCTTATCCTCGTCATTTATGTTAAGAAAGAGTATGCAAAATTTCAAAAGGATCGATTCAGTAAATTTTGAACTACAGATCCCACCGGCTTTGAAAAACCTAAGTATGAGAAAAAGAGAATTACAGACTTGTAACCCCATATATCCGTTAGTTTTACTTCAATCGACTTCAAATTTTGACACAATAATCTTAATATGTTGTTTATCAATATAAAAAATAAATACAAATTAAAAATTAAAATTAAAAACACCTTACTATCCCCTTAAAAATATGTAACAACTTTATGAAGTTCTATATTTCTATAAACTCTAATATATTTTTAAACTTTTAAATTGAATAGTTTAATAACCCTGAAAAAATTAGTAAAATGTAACCTTTTTTAGTTGCTCAAATACTTCTAATGGACTTATCCGTTAAACCAGAGGTGACGCACTTAATTAATAATTAATCAAAATAGATTTTGTTTCTAAATAATAATTTTAGGTTATTATTGAACCAGATAAGCCAAAGTGGAAGCCTCTTCTACAGAATAAAATGATAATCGCAATAGTAATTGCGATTTTCCTCTCCACATCAACAATGGCAATATTGGAGCCTTGTTTGCCCATTTGGCTTTTAGAAAATCTTCACCCAAAAAAGTGGCAACTTGGAACAGTATTTATCCCAGATTCCATAGGATACTTCGTTGGTACAAACTTCTTTGGAACAATTGCGTACAATGTCGGGCAGATCAAGGTTTCCTGCATATCTCTCGTTCTAGTTGGTTTTTCTTGCATAATGGTAATCTTTAGAAAGGTAACCCTAGATTTTTTCATGTGTATTTAAATATTTAAGATTCCCAGTGCGACTACGGTGTATGGACTGCTCTTGCCTCATTTTGGGCTTGGTCTCGGTATAGGAATAGTGGACGCGGCGCTGGTCCCACTTTTAGCTTCTTTTGTCGACGCCAGTCTCAACGATGACGATTCAACAACCAGTGATTTTATGTCGAGCTATGGCACTGTTTATGCTATTCAACAAACATCTGTTAGTCTGGCATATTGCTTTGGTAATTGATACAAACTGCTATTTGTCGACTTTCACATTAATTCATCTCATCTTCCTTAGCGCCACTAATTGGAGGTGAACTAGCTGAAAGCATCGGATTTCCGTGGTTGATGAGGTCCATGGGAGTAATAAATTTGATTTATGGACCAGCTTTGAGTGTTTATTACTCACGCCATAAATTAAATGTAATTTATTAGCACTTCATTTTTATAGTTTTATTGCTGAATATACATATATTTTTACAGGTGTATTTACCGAAGAGCAACCAAATTCTACTCTCTGAAAATTCTGAAGCTACAGCCGATTATAAAAGACTGTACAACGCGGTAGAGTAATTTATGCTCAGAATTTTTGAAAGGTTTGTTTTCATATAAATAAATAAAAATTACATTTAATTGCGTTTTTAATTATACCCATACATAACTCTTTTTTCTTAAAACATGAAATGTGAGAAACACCGTCGAATACAAAGAGACCATACCATGCCTTGTTTTGTTTGTTTGATGTGCTAGGAGATATTTTCCGTTTGCACTTTTTACTTTACGTTACTGAAATTGTAGGTACCGCTGAAAAACAGCATGTACTTGCTTTGTTTTTTTTTTTTTATTTTACTATGACGTCTTTACAAAATTAAGAAACACACATCATTCGGTTTCAAAATTTTTTTGTATAACATAACAAAAATTTTTCGGACTTTTAAAAATTACAAAATTTAATATCTTTGAGTTAAATACGAAATTTTGAGATGGCGAAAAATAAAGGTAATATTAAGACTCTTTTAGAACAGTTTTAAAATTTCAACAATTTTTAGGGCCTGGACCAGCTGCTTATATGCTTCCGACGAGTGTTGGATATGAAAAACACAATGTAACAAAAATTCGTCGACCACAATATTCGTTCGGATTAAGAAGTAGCGTGAAAGAACAATTTTTAGGTCCAGGTCCTGCTGCCTATAAACCAGATAAGCTTAATCGTTATGGCCCTGCTAACTTACCAGCATTCTCCCTACATGATAGAACTGGTCTTAAAGGTAAACTTTTAAACAATTTATATTTATATATTTATGTTATACCTCGTCCAAACTAGATCGATCCGTCGGTCCTGGCCCGGCTGGATACAATATTAGCGGAAAAACAGAAGTTGATAAGCAACGTGCTCCTGCCTATAGTTTGGCTGGCAGGACTTACACAGATAATAAAAATAAAACTCCTGGACCCAATACTTACTTATATGGTGTAAACTTCGTGAAACCTGGAGCTCCTGCATATAGCATGTTTGTTCTTTATTTATCCCTTTCTTCAATATTTTATTAATATAATTACACTTTAGGGGAAAAAGGACAGAACTGCCGAGTGACAAAAATACATCCCCCGGTCCAGCTGCGTACGGCAGGGGCGACGTGAGTCTAATTCGTACGAAACCCCCTGCATACACCTTGGCAGGACGTACGACCACCCGCGATAAGCGTGTTAGTCCTGGACCCATGGCCTACGATTTGAAAAATTATAAACCCGGAGACAGCGGTCCAGCATACAGTTTTGGAATTCGACATGCACCAGAAAGTTCGCCTATGGTGGTGGAATGCGATAACTAAAAAAAGGGTTTTGGCTTCTATCAAACTTGTGGTGTTTCGCTCATCTCATTATTTAACGTGTTTGACTCATAATCTTAAAGTAAAAATAGACAATTTTATTTCGATGGAACTTATATTCAGAAATATATACATTTAAATAAAAGTAGTATTTACCCAAATAATTTTCACAGCAACTACAAAATTGTGTGATTTCTCATATCTACTTTATTCGAATCGCTATGCTTCTTCGAAAACCTACCAAAGAAGCTAGCTTAAGCCGAATAATAGGGTATTTTCAAGAAGTAATCCGCATGCATATAAGTAAGTTTGATGCTAATAATCGATTTTTCACATTTTCGACCGATTTATGTGCTAGCTTGTCGCTTGTGAGTTTAAGCTGAGTTCTTTTATATCTTAAAAATGAAATTAGAAGAGTATTTTAATTGATAAGTAATTGAAGCACGCGATAGAAAACCTCAAACATTACATTCTCAGCACAAACATTTTATACCTCAAAGTCAAGAACAACCAAATCATCTAGTTTTAGCGCTTGCACAAAAATTTTGCTGCTAGCTAAAATTTTGAAACAACAATTTCGACGCATTTGACTGCAATTAGAGTAATGCAGCCTATATTCTTTAATCAATAGTCACATATATGTTAGTTAGTACATACATATTTGTAAATTTTATTGAAATTCGTTACTGGTTGAGGAACTTAGAAGAAATGCTGAAAAGATAAATCTATGACTCCAATTTAACCTAACTAAAGAAAGTTTGTTTTTGCTGCACTGAATTGACTAATTACACTAAAAGTTAATAAATTAAGATTACATTTATAACACGATTATTCAATTTAAAAAATTTGGTAACCAAACCATTCTTTAATTTCAATTAATTTTTCTGCGAAATTATTTTAGCTACTTTACTTTGTACGAAAGCATTAATAGAAGCCAAAGGTAACTGAATTGAATTTGTTAAACAATAAGGAACTTTGTTAAGGCAATTTCATTCGAAAGGGCTTTTGTAAGCTCTTTTCGATTTGATTATCGAATTTAAATGATTTAAGAATGAGGTCCACCTTTAAACACCGATATTGAATATGATGAGCATAGTACTGATCGTTTTTTTTAGTTCATAATCTAGAAAGGTATAACTCAGCTCAAACTTGTACTAAAAGTGTATTCGTAATTGTAAAAATTATTTTAGAGGGAAAATTCACTTAAACGAAAAGAAAATTGTCTCTAAAAATAGATATACTACATACATAAGTGGTCTTTGCCTACTGCACGTAATTTTGGCATTTTAATGAAAGCTGTATAAATTCTGTTCTTTTATTCCGAATAAGATAGGCCGAAAATAAAAAAAATCACAAATCTCAAAAGAATAAAAACATTCGTTATAGTTCAAAATTCGCTTCCAACTAAACGGTTCGTTGAAGGGAACAATGAGAACCTAGTGCCGCTTGTGGCCAACTACCTAACCTCAGCGGTATCCTCAATTTCGGTTCAGTGGTAGAACAAATTTTATAGTTAGCCGTCAAAATCCATCTCTGGTGCACCGTTCCAACTTCTCAAAGGATTCTCCGTTATTTTGTTAGTTTAGCACGTGAAAAAGGACAATTTCGGCAGGGAGGACACCCGGCATCGATCAGCGCTTACTAATGTTCAATTGACTATGGCTAGCAACCTAACGGCACCTCCTACGGCTGGAACTGCCGACAATCAATACTTCTACGAGGACGAGGTGTTTCGCATTGACAAGAAAGGACGAGTCAAGTTTGGGCTGGTCCTCGAGAATTCGGAGGCGTTTTCCAGCGATGAGGAAGACGATTTCGATGATATTTTGTCGAAGGGCGAAATCCGCGTCGCCTGGCATCCCGAGGGCAAGGAGGAGGTCCTGCAGGAGCGAGTCGTAAGCACATGTCCCTTTTGGGTTATGTAATGATTCACACCTCATTTATTTAACAGGTTGGGCTGGCTGACAGGACCCTGATGCCAGGGGACGTCGTAAGGCGACTGGTGCCCGGGAAGGACACCCAGCGAGGCTACTGTCGAGAAATTAACATGAGAGCTGACGTCAGGGTCGTCGGTACAAAATATGTAGTTAAGAATGTGATGGCCGAGCGGCTGCGTCCTTTGGTGCGAATGCCCCGCGACAATGCTGTTTGCCTCGACTCGTGGGTGGGGAGCACAAAGTGCGTTAACGAAAAAGTTGTACTCAAGTAAGTTATTGATTTGCGTCAAAAAGCAAATCTCTAATTATTCCACCTCAGATCATCGTGCGGTGCTATTCTCGAGGTTTCCGACATAGACCTAGGTCAATTAAAGGAAGCCAACACTAAATTCCGCAACGGCCTATTCGCGGACACAGTTTTCTACCCGGGGCAGACCGTCACCGGTAGGATCGAATCACTGGATAATGTGAAACTACTAACTCCGTCAATTGTCCCTAAAACGAATAAGAAAGGGAAGCCAATTGCACGGAAAGTAAGCAAACAAAAACCATAGAATTTTGTCAGACATGAATTTTTCCCCTTGTTCCCAGTTCGTTGTGCAGTCCGTTTACATCGAAGGAGTGTGGGTTCATTGGCAGTGCAAAGCGCTGTCCGAAGATGGGTCCGATTTAAAAGCAGGAGTCTTGCAACAGCCTAAGCCATACGTAACCGGAGATGACCTTCAGAGGCTTAAGCGCCTGAATCTATTCGAATCGTGTATGCTCCAAATCAACGATAAAAATTACCTGAAAATAACTGACTGTGATGTTATCGTGCGAAAGTCTCTTTGGGAGAAAGAACAAGGTAAGCTATTCCCTTAAAATTTCGAAAAATAATAGTATAATTATAACATGTTCTGTCACAGCTATTAAGTACAAGCTCTTGTTAAGCCAACAGCAAAAAGAAGAAAACCAAAGCAAAAATACCAAAGCGCCGCTACAAGGCGATAAAATCAAGATAAAACTTTCGAACACAACTCTAGAGAATGATAGAAAATCAAAGTCGTCAAATAATTCCAATGTATGTCCAAAAATCGTGAAAAGTGTTAATGTAGATACAACTAGTAGTAAGGAGAGAAAAGAGACTGAAAATACAGCTGGGAGGGATGTACAGGCGAATAAAACAAGCGACAACAAAGACGAAGCCGCGGATTTAATAGATGATTGGCAAACTGACGAGGAAGAAGATGATGATAATTCAATTGCTGATAGTTCCACAACAATATCAACATGTTCCAGCCCAACCCCTAAGAGTAGCCCAAAGAGATCTCCTCTCTTGCATAAGAAACAAGTGAAACGTCTTAAGAAATCGTCACAGATTGCTGAAAAAATGCCAGCTGTCGGAGATGAGATCGTTACAGAGGCTCTTGTCGTCTACAGCACGGCTACTGTTGTTTGGCAGGACGGAACTGTTGAATCGGGAATACCATCTACTCAGTTATACCCAATTCACCACTTGGATGATCACGTAAGTCTGGAGTTTTTTACATTTAAGTAGAGATAGAAGAAAATAACCAAATATAAAAATATGTACATACATAATCATTCCCAAAAACACTCTAAACGCTTTTAAAATCGCTTATTTATACTTAACTTCAATCTTCTTTTTTAACAGGAATTTTTTCCTGGTGATTTCGTTTTGTCTGGCGTAGAAGGGGCTGATGTCTCATTCCGCGACTATGGAGTTATCCAGATAGTAGATCATCAAGGTAGAACCGCACGGGTAAAATGGTTCACAACCTACACTTCTACCGACGAGCCAAAGTAAGTAAAATATCAATTTTGCAAAGATAAAATTATCACACTGCAACGCTTTAGACCCAGTTATACTGGGGAAACAGAGGTGAGCGTCTATGATCTTAAAGATCATCCAGATTTCCAGTATCGCCCAGGAACAATAGTTATTCGTGTTGCTAATTTTGTTGGCGAAGATGCGACATGCACTGCTGGGCAAATAATAGATAATTACATTGATGGGCGCGTAAAAGTTTGGTGGGTGGATGGACACATCAGCATGTGCTGGCCACAGGATTTATTTGAAGTAGGACAATACGATGCGGACAACAATTTTTGGGGTAACAATGAGTCAGACAATGATTCATGGGAGACCGAAAGCGAAGTCAGTGAGCCTGGAGGTATTCCGCAAAAATCCATTTCTGAACCGCAATTATCAGCTAATTTAGAACGTGCACGCGTAGCAATGGCACGACTAGAGGAGATATTTATTATAAACCCCAACTTGCAAAATCATGAGGTGAATTACTTTATCACCTTAAGGCAATTAGGTGTTAATATGAGTTTTTCCTTTACAGGTAATGCGAAAACTCTTGGCTGTGTATAAAAAGTGTCGATATTTAGATAGGTTAATGAATACTTCGTTCTTTCATGAAGATCACTTTATGGGCCTACTTGAGCCTGTTAAAAAGGGCGGAAACCAAACGAAAGCCGAAAGGGCTCAAGATCAAAAGAATCGCCTCTTTAATCAGTCTCCGAATTCTAAACTTAATTCATCAAATAATGCTCAAAATAATTTATCGATTAGTGAAAATACAGCCCAAGCTAAGGACTATTCAGCTAAAGTAATATTAAATTTAACGTCTACGCCATATAAGTGTATTAAAAAGAAAACCAGTAAGCCTGACCTGCAGATTGGAAGCCAGGATGCGATTGATGCTTTAACCACAAACCCCAAAGAAACAAAACTTAGCAATACTGAAATAGTTACTTCTGCCTCGCTTAACGCAAAAAACTCTCTTACAATAATACAAAGCAATAATTCAGATTTAAAGAACATTAGCTGTAGTTACGAGAATAAATTGCTCTCTTGCGTTATATCCAACATTGATAAGGCTACTCAGGAGACTGAGGATCTAAACAAGTTTAACGAAAAGAGCTCTAAAAAAAAGGCCAACATTTCTCAAGAGGATTCTGGAAACTATTCCAGAAACGAGAACTGCGATGGCAGCAGCTCCACTAGCTACGCAAGCTTTAATGATTTAACTAATGAGGCTAATATGGCACAATTAAAAGTAGCTGACGATCAAAAGTCGATTTCTTGCAGCAGCATTGAGTTAACAGACGATACTCCTGAATATGTCTGTGCTCGTCTCTGTGCTTTACTTAAAGCACAACTAGTCAAAGCGCTGCAAGAAATCCAGCAGAAATACTGCAAAGATAACTTAAATCTTAGCGAAGTAGTCGAGTATGATGTCGAGGAGAAAACTCTGGAAGACCTCCCCTTTGCAATTGCTATTGCAGTCACTGATGAACCACAAAGCCCCGTCGAGACTCCAGTTGAAGAGACGGAAAAACAAATTACAACTCCATTGGTTTTGGCAGTGCCATTGGATTGCTTTCAAGTCCTGGAGACTGCCCCGAGCACTCATAAGTTTCATTTGACCATCTTTCATCCAGCAAATCCACAGCAATACTACAAGGCTGTGCGTCGGGAACATAAATTATTACGCAATTCCCTGCCTCCTGGCGTGTGGGTTCGGTAAGTTTTGATATTAATCATTATTAATTTGTTAATCAAATGTCTCAAATAATGATAGCCCCCTTTCGATTGCCTTACATACATATATAAATTCAAAGTCATGTAAAAAGCCTTGAACATTAATGAAATTTTAGCGTTTTTGAAGACCGCATGGATTTAGTCAGCGTAATGATAGAAGGCCCGAAGAAAACACCATATGAAGATGGCATGTTCTTTTTCGACATTCAGCTTGGCCGCGAATATCCAAAAATGCCTCCGCTATGTTATTATATTAGCTATTGCTCGGACCGTCTTAATCCTAATTTATATGAAGACGGAAAGGTTTGTGTTTCTCTCCTCGGCACCTGGTCCGGCCGAGATTCTGAGGTTTGGGGTTCTAACAGCACTCTTTTACAAGTAATTGTCTCCATCCAAGGACTCATCTTAGTGTCAGAACCGTATTTTAACGAAGCTGGTTATGAGAAGCAAAAGGGTAAGTTCTGAGTAAATTACAGGTTGAATCGTTAATTAATTTATTTATGCTAATTAGGTACTCAACAAGGCAAAGAAAATTCCCGGATGTATAACGAAATGGTTATAATAAAACTCGTCCAGTCAATGACGAAACTTATCTCATCACCGCCAGAAATTTTCCGGGATCAAATCATCCTTCACTTTAAGGAGCGTGGAAAAGCCATGTACGAACGCATCAAAGGTTGGATGGATTATTCCCAACTCCAAGAAACTTCTCAAGGTAAATTATTTAAATTATTTGTTCAATATTATTGTACGAGCACGGTTTTCACAGATA
Organism: Machimus rusticus; assembly: GCA_951509405.1. Classification (NCBI taxonomy): domain Eukaryota; kingdom Metazoa; phylum Arthropoda; class Insecta; order Diptera; family Asilidae; genus Machimus; species Machimus rusticus. The sequence continues at coordinate 34,612,074 of OX608053.1, read as the reverse complement.
AATTAAATACATCACCAGAAAGCTTTACACCACCAGAATTTCCACTTGTGCCTGCTAGCCGTGGCTTTTGTTTAACATTGGCTGGACTGTTGGATAATTTTTATCGCAAACTCAAAGCAATCACTGAGTAACCAACCCTCCATTTACTTGTTCCTAATTAAATCGGTTTAATTTATTTTTTCACGTGTCATTCCTAAAGCTCTTTCTAAAAGCAAATACCAAAAAAGATAAAAATTATATTCAAATTTATTACTATTTATGGATTATCGATTTACTGTTATCACGATACTAAGCTAGTTTGAGACATTTTTGAAATTTTTAGCGTGTGTTGCTGTAGTCATTTAACAAAATGAATTTGTGGTAGACATAAGCCGCAAGCAAACTACCGGGTACATGATCGACTCAAGCAAAATAAATAACATAAATGCACTCGCAGATCTTCTCGATTAAATCTAAAAACGTTTTGTTGAATATTTTGCAATGGCATTAATAAATAAGAATATTTTCCAATTCAATATATTGTTTTTATGTATTTTTCCTTTTGGACAGAATTTCAAAGGCAATCATTTGATGGAAATGAACATCAATTTAAGATAAAAATACTTTTCACTTCCACAATATTTATAGAAAAAAAAATGTCTTAAGGTGTTTGGGGACAAGAAAAGGAAAAGATTAAAAAACATATGTCCCGCATAGATTTTTAATGCATATAAATTTATAATTTAGCGAACCAACAGCACTGGTAATCTCTATAGTTTTGCTTAATTAGGAAATTACCTATATCATCTTAGCGCAATTTAGGGTCGCTTAACGTTGTTGGGTCCGTACGAATAAACGCTCTGAAACGCCTCACCTTCGTCTCCAGACTCCTCGGATCCCTCAGTTTCGAAAGTATTATCCGGAATATCATACAAACGGATCATAGGCTTGTTCGGATCTTTCATGATCAAATACTTTCCGTCCTTTTGCTTCATGCACAAGTCAATAATACACCGCAGAATACCCCAGGCATTGTCCATGCTCAAATTGATCTGCGTAGCGAAATCTTGCGGCTTGAACTGCTGCACCCCGAGGATAACATGCCGGGATGAATCCCTAACATTTACACGAGATACGTAACCGAACTTAATCTGATCGGATCCAGCCAAAATTGCCTGAACGGTCCACTTGGCGAGCTTGCAAGCATTGTTCCTCAATTCATTAGCTAGTACAGCTCCACGTTGCGTGTCCAACTTTTGCCTCCATTCAACGCCATTGGACAATTTCGAATCCCACTCGTTCAGAGCCTTGATCGTAAGAAATTGCGGTTCACCATTTGGAGATTGAAGAACAGCATCATGTTCGCAACGAGCTACCAAAACCTGCGGGGAAAAACGAATCGTAATTTAAATATACATATATGGGTATTGAAGAAACTTACAATTCCATTATTCAAATCCCACTTCCTGTAGCGATACGCAACGCTGGCAACTTCGCCTTCCTCCTCCTCTCCAATAAATGGATTGGGCTCCTCGAACTTGAATTTTGCCTCCTTTTCTCCGTTCTTCAGAACTTGCTGGCTGAAATTGTGATTAATGAAAGTGGCTTCGATTGCCAAATTCCTTGGAGAATTGAGAGAATTGCTGTCGTCCTGCGGAGGCTCAACGGATGTCTCGTTTACGGTTAACAAATCGAATTCAGTGTTGTCACGTTTATCCATAAAAAGTTTATCGCCTGTGGATCAAATTTAATTTAGGGTCGAAGATCAAAATTTAAATATAATATAGGTATCGGTGAGTATTTCGGTACAAAGAAATGTTAGAAAAAACTGGCCCAAAAATATTTTACCAATTTTCTCAATAACGATGTCCCAGGAATAATTGGACCTTGTGCAGCACATGATTGTAGCCAAGATAGCATCCGTGGCGAAGACGTTTCCGACTGTCTTAGACAAACGCCGGATGACGGGGTCATCCGTGGTGGTAACGGTGTGGACGATGCGGTCCACCTTTTGCAGAGGACGCTCATTCTTCACGTTCACGCGGTCATAGGATTTATCGTAGTACTCCAGAGTACCACAAGTAGCGATATCTTCACCCTCCTTGATGGCGGGCAGAGATAATTTCGTCAATCGCGGGAAGTCCATTTCCTCAATGGTTGACCAGTCGGGGCGAACTGTAACAGAAGCATCACGAATTTTTGGTGGAGGTCCACGGTTGCCCCATTTCCTTGTATTTCCGCGGCGCTGATCGCGAGCCTTAACACTTTTACCTAGCGCAGTCATGCCAGATTGCATGCCACCGCGCATTCCTCTTCCTCTGCAAAAATTACGTTAGGATAAAAAGCAAAGAGATTTTTAGTCCAGCAGAATTTACCTTGCATTCCGTAAATTTCCACGGAATCTTCCTCGTTGGTAAGGAGGCTTCTGAACTCGGGTGGTATCCACCAGATGGAAAGTGGTTTCATCCTCGTCGTGATAGTAGGCATACTGGTTGCCAGTTCCAAAAGACGGAGCGTACTTATCTGGAACAAGCAAAATGCCACCCGTAAATAATAAAGTTCGCGAAAATCTCAGAAAACGGCGATGGCGGATGACCAGCCCCGCGGCTGCTCTCACACCATAAACATAACCTTAGTAATCTGAAAACATGTTTTCGCCCGGGGCGTCGGACTCACTCTGGTATTTCTTGTCAGTGGTGGCTGTGCCCGTCCAGTCGCAGATTTTCCCGAGACGGTCGCTCTTGCTGAAGGGCTGGTAGGGCATATCCTTGAAGGTCTCGGGAAGTTCGCATGGTCCCCACCCGTTCCCATTGTATTGGAGGGCCGGCTTCTTGAAAACGGCGTACTCTTGGTTTGACGAAATCATTTCACTCATAGTTTCTCTATCCCCAACAAATTGAAGTGTTTTTACACCTTAATATACTCAAAATATATCAGAAAGCTCCCGTAGATTCCGTCGACGTGACAGACGATGAAAACTACGAGCGGAAAAAGACATAATTTAGTGGTGCCATACATTTGGCAGATCAGCATTTGTCATTGTTCAGAATGCTTTCCTATCAAAAAGCCGTTACTCCTTTTTAAATCTTAATTATTTGTATTTAATGAAGATGAATTTTCAATTATTTTTATTCTTTTAAAACAGCAATGATTCGTCGATTTTAAAACTTAAAGGAAAACATTATTTTTAAAAATAAATCCATCTGGAATGCACAAAGTTCAAGAAGTACCTACTCTTTTCAATATATAAATAAATTAGTACAAACGAATAACTGCTTATAATTGCTATAATAAATCTTTCTAAAAAGAATTCACACAAGAGGAGTCCTGTAAAAAAAGATTAAGAAAATTAACCGTTCCCTTAACAATATTAAGTGGGTTTTATTCATCAATCTTATGGATTTACATCGCTCGTAAGATTAAACTTGAAAGGTATAATTGAATACTTACTACCTCACAACTGCCAGCAATTATAAATACAGTATGTATAGTTTTACTTAAAATTTTGGTAGCGCTTGAATTAATTAGACCCCCTTTTTAAAAATTGTCGATTCAACCCCTCTATTGTCTATAAAGTTGTAGCTAACAAATAATTAGAATAAAATATTTATACCCCTTAATTTCAGATGAATTTATCTGTTATAATATCTTATTTTCATCTTGCTTCTAGATATTATTAATCAAAAGCGGTGAAATGAAGCTGAAAACAAAAGTAAAATTGATCGGCTCTAATTACGCTATGCTTTAATATTGGAAGAAAGTGAGAATCAAACCAAACTGATATTCACAAGACCATTAACCTGATTGGCACACTTCGATTTACCAGACAAGCAGCTAACTTGCAACCGATCACTGTCTTTAGAGCGCGGGGTACCTAAGGCAAAAAGATATCACACGATGGACGCGCACCTGAACCCATATCGAGCGATGCAATTTGCATTGGAGATCATTTGGCCGTTGAGACTGTGGGCTCACGTACATTTTGTAATTTGCCACTTTCTCGAACTAATGGTCGTCGCGTATCTTTAGTTTTCGCTGAGCTTAGGTCAGGCACAGGAAAGTATAGTATTATTAACCGCGCGAAATTGAAGTACATGCCTAGTCGGCAAATAAGCAGTTGTGTTAAGATTTTTGCCAAAGACTGTTGCTTCTGCAGCATCAGTTATAGCTAAAGAATTTGAAATGGAAAGGTTCAGCATCTCTGCCGCTGCAGTTCTCAGTTTAATAATATGTGCTCTTGTGGGTGACGGGAAATCCTACGATAATGGATTAATTTTCTACAATCTTAACACAAAAGAAATGATACTTCCGCCGATGGTAACAGGGCCTATGCTTAGGACTCGCTTGCAACTTCCTTCGCTTGGTCAACCGTGCAACTGCGAAGGACCAAACTGTGAATGCTGCGTTGGGATCAAGATTGATCGCTTCAATTTTGATCAGAAAAGTTAGTAAGCCTTCTTCAACTATTTTCCCGGCTAAACCCAAATTTTGTCTCAGTGTGTGGCAACGTGGCCTTCGATCTTAGACACCTGGAGGTCAGGCTCGACGTCCTTCTCAATCAGAAGAACCTTGTTATGTACAGCTTGTCTGCGAGCAACCCACCGCCGTTTTGCATTCCTGTGCCGCTCCCGATCCCAGTCTACATGTGCATGAAATTGCACAACATCGAAATCGTGGACGAGGGTCTTCAGATGTGCATGGATTGGCTAGTGCGGGTCGGAAGCAGCGATGTCTTCGTTTTACATTTTAGGTGCTTTCACGTTGGACCTGGCGGAATTATGGCCGCACCAGGGCAGCAAGATGAGCCCATAATTGTGGGAGATGTGAACAGTGATGTGTATGATGAAGTGGACTTAGATTAAAACGGATCGTTTTGTTTTCACTGTTATTTGTTTATTTGCATAGCTATTTATTAAACTGTTTGTTATAAATATCTATTAGGAAACATATGTATTTTTCTCAAACCGAAATGCACTAATATTATTTCCAAAGGCGTTTTTTAAAGGTATGTATTATAAAAGTAGCACCTGAAAACCCTGAGCCCAATCATTAAAAATTGAATATCCAAAATATCAGCCAATATTTTAGAAAAAATATTGGAGCCATGTACAAAACAATTTGGGTAGATATAGAATAAATAATTAATTCGTAAATATTTATAAAATTCTTATTTATTACATTATGTTTATAATATTTTGACAAGTTCTTAAGTAACTTGAACTAAAGACTGGTAAAGTTTTTGGACCGCAGTATGGACGATTTGCCTTAACGAGCCATCTTCGGGACAAGTGACAACCTTTTAACATAAACAAATTATATAAAATACTACAATAAAGACAAACTACATCACTACTTACCAAAGTGTTAAGATTAACTTCAGCCTTTTTTCCACTAACAGTGACTGGCAAAACATCTCCTTTGAACATCTTTGGTACTGAGTGCTCCCCAAAGGTGTCCTGAAAAGTTTCAATGAGACATTCCTTAAAGTGTGTTTTATCCGGCTTGATTCCCGCAGCTGTTCCCTTAATATTTGTACCCCCCATTTCAGTTTGCATCACACAAGCCAGCACTGAGTCCGCAAACATATCATTTACTGGAGTTGCTTGCCACTCCATCACAATAATCTTTCCCTCGACCGTTAAATCAATGCAATTAAAAGCTTTAATTTTCTTGTCCGAGTCTAGAACTTCTACTGTTCCAGGTCCGCCAACACGATCCAGCAATAATTTCAAAGTAGACATTGAGCCTGTCCAAGAAATACTTTGCCTTTGTGATACCACAGACATACTCATGTCGGTATATTCTGAAAAATAATTGAACTAAGTATAAAGTATGTTTAAAATGTAAGCCGAAGTATTACTGGATAAATCAGATGCAGCTAAAAGATGATATTTAAAATCTCGCTTAACAAGAACTCCAGAAAGTTTATTTCCAGGTTCAGGGCGGATTGTTGCTAAGCTGCCCATCACTTTAGCTGTCTTCTCACCACGGAAGTATAACTCAACGGCATGTGTATTGCGAGGATTATGGAAAGTTATATTTATGTTTGGGTCAGTCTCATACTCCCTCTGAAGTGCTGACTTAAGTCTGCTCATTTCATTCTGTTCACCATGGACTAACACCTACAATCGAATGAATTAATATTGAATTATATAAATTTATTTATTTTTGCTAACCACATGAGATGGTTTCAAAAGGCGAATAAATTCACTTGTTTGTTGATAGTCGGTATGTGCAGAAAAAGATATATAGTCAACCGACATATTCAAGGGCAATTTTTGGCCCGAAAGCGTTGTTATTTCCTCTGGCTCTGAAAGGATGGTTTTAGCCAAGGTGCCCTCAACACAGTAACCGGCAATAATGACTCCATTTTTGGGATCGGTGCACCAATTTTCAAAAAGCTCTCTTGATAGTCCACTCTGCATCATACCTGGAGATGCCATAACTACACAAGGTCCAATGTCTTCAAAATGATCAATTCCCTAAATAAAATAGTTATAGCCAATTTCTAGAAAAAATACTGTGAAAACTACTCCCTACCTTTAAATTTGATATATGCCTAAAAACGAATGGATTATTCACAGCAATTTGGCGTCTGATTTTATCGTTCATAGCGTTGATATAAGTTTGATAGACAGCCATACATTTTTTAGCCAAAGATGAGGCATAGTAAATAGGAATTTCTTGAAGCTCTGGGTTTTGGCTCCAATATTCATCCAAAATCAGAAGCAACTCCTGTGCACGTCCCAGCGCAAATACTGGAATAAGGCATCTTCCGCCCTGCGTTACAATTTTCTGAACTAAAGAAGTAAATCTGTTCTCTCTATCCTCCCGCTTTTCATGAATATGAGTTCCATAAGTTGATTCTGTTATTAAGACATCCGGCCGCATAGTTGGAATTTCAGCCGCCATCAAATGGCGATCTTCCTGCCGTGAAAAGTCGCCTGTATAAAGTATCTTAACCCCTGCAATTTCGATCATAAACATAGCTGCACCCAGCACATGGCCAGCATTGTACGCCCAAAATCTAACGCCCATAACATCGCGTTCTTCATGAAAATTAATTGTTTCAATCTTCTCCATACTCGCCTCTAAATCTGCTTCTGTATAAAGCATTTGTTCCGTTGATATATTACTAATTTTTATATAGTCAGACAACATCCACCTATAAATGGCTTTTGTTGCATGGGTCATGAAGCAGCGGCCACGGAAACTTGTCTTTTGTAGAAACCATGGTAGAGCTCCACAATGGTCCAAGTGAAAACTATTTTCAATGGCACTGTGAGTATTTATTCATAGATCTGTGTATGTATACAAATTATTACTTACTGTGAAATAAAAAGCAAATCAACCTCATCTGCTTCGATTAAGTCAACGTAGGGAAGAGCATCCATTCCTGAAAGACCAGGATGTATTCCACAATCAAGCTAGAAGTAAACATGTTTAAAACAACTTAATTCACAATAACACGCTACTGATAGAGGACGGGTTAAAGTTTTGAGTATTTCAGGAAAGGGAATGAAATTTTTCTGAATTGCGGACAAATATCTCGATGCGAACGCAGTTCTGTAAAGAAAAGGTACCTGTTTTAGCAAAAGGTTCATGATATAAGATGCGCCTTGAACAAAGCTAGCGGCTGAAAATTCAAGCTTCTCAGCTTAGGATTTTATTGCTTTGTAAGCACGTTTTATTGTTTTGAACTACCTCGAATTTTATTACTCTTGAGGACTGCGCTCGGGCTACCTGAAAATCCAACAACACATGAAAATATTCTCTAGGTAGTTTTGGGCAGGCAAATTGAATTTTTAGGGGAAAATATTTCTCTGTTTAGTAAGCGACCCTAAAGGCATTGTGAATCGGTCTATTTTAGTTATGAGTTCTTGAAAAATGTATTGTAAGTTTGCACTAAAACAATACGCTAGAATTTCAATAGCGTCTAGTCAAGCATAGGCAAGATTTTAGCGCCAAGAATAACAACGTTCACATGCTTTGAAAGGGCTTAAAGTGGAAGATTTGCATTTGGGATGATTGTAATTAAAACTGCTTGATACTTTAGTTACTGCAAATATTTACCATGATTTTCTTTCCTTTAAACTCCAACATTATGCAAGATCTACCAACTTCTTGACCGGCGCCACTATAAAGATGATTTACTTGAAATTTACTGATTTTTAACTGCAGAATTATACTTACAGAGGTCTAATGGAAAGCAAGTCATTTTCCTCAGCCGGAATAATGTTATCTGTTTTCCTCTTAGTGCCCATTTCTGGTAAAAAATTCTCAAAATATTCCGTGCCTTAAATTTGTTTGTTTGCACTGTCACACGATTGGCTTCAAAATTCTGAAGCATGTGCATAAACAGCTGTTTTCAGATATGGTTCAGAAAATTATCCGGCCTTTTCAATTATTTATTTTATAAGATATTTAAAGATATAAAAGAATTGAAATCGCTAAAATATCAGGTAACCCTCAGCTTTTAATTGCCTTCATTCTTTCACTTAGAAATATTTGAATACAAAATAAACACTTCATGTGGAATTTAAATGGTCCCACAAACGATTTGTGGATCGTAAATAGGCTGTCAGAATTTGGACATTATTTTGACATCAAGTATGTAAAAATTTTTCAAGTGAATCACAGACCAGGCAGAAGTTTACCCATTTCCCTGGAATTTCGTCAAAAATGTTCATTAATTCTTAAGGAACTCGTTAAATTTCGAGAAATGGACAAACTGCACGCAGATTCCGACAGTTCAGAGGAGTTCTTCGACGCTGAAGACATCACTCCGGATCGCTTGTTGAAGTAGGTGCTTTTTCATTTTCTACTTCTTATTGATTAAATCTTTCCGAGCTTCTGCTGATCGCTCTAATAGTTCGTTAGCGAAAGTACCTTATCCGCGATCAGTGAGACTCTGATGAGTATTTAATCCAATGATGACGTTATTGCAAAAGGTGAAATTCCTTGTGCACATTCAAAAAGTAAGTCACAGCTGGGCAGAAAAGGGGACTCGCAAAACGAAAGGGTAGACGGCATTTGGACATTTGGTCGATCAGAATTTGAATTGCGATATAAATCTCATCAGCTTAGAAACATGCTTGTTTACTCTTGCCACCCACATACCGTCGACTTCCGAGAGCATTCCATTAAGATTTTGTTCTGGAGCAAATCATGGTGAACGCACTCGCAAGGTCACATAAATATTTCAGAACAAGGTCTCTTCAGAAGCATGGGATCTTATTCTGGCAGCATTTTTGATGACGAAGTAGCAAATTAGTTTATTTATGTATTTTAATAATTAATCCGTAATAGTCCGCTCATAAATTAATTTGTTTAACCATATTTTCTTGATTGTTACATATTCCGTTAAATGTAGCTATTTTGTGAGTTTTAATTCTAATATTTCTATTTCTATTGCATCTACTATAAATTGACAAAATGTTAAGAAGAATTTTTGAATTATGGAATCGCTTTTTACCTATCTCCGAAAAGGCTAATGTATTATTATTGTTAAAAATATTTATTATCGATTGCCAGTTTGATAAAATTGCACTTAATTAAAATGCAGGAGAAGAGCAGGGGCGACAAGTTTTTCATTTTCGGTTCAATTTGGTACAACCATTCCTTTTTACAATGGTTACACCATAAAATAGAAAACTAGAACTCCGAGCGTTAGTTAAATTGCCTTAAATCAATTATTTTACAATTCAATATTTGTTCTCATACAGAAAAGACTCCAAATCCAGCACTGAAAATGAATTCATATTTCCGGAACCCCAAATTAAAATTGATGCAACTGAAGATGATGATGGAACTCCTCTGGCTTGTGCAACTCCATCGACTATCAGTCCAAGTACTAGTATATCAGCCCGACATGCTAAGCAGGAAGATCATATTTTCGTAGAGCCGAAATCATTGGGAAAGGTATGTAACGTCTTAGTGTTTAGTAAAGAAATAATCTACTAATAGCTGTATGATGTGAAGTATTCTTTTATATATTTATTTCACGTAAAATGCGAGTGTGTAGAACTTTCCATATATGTTTCATAAACTGATATTTGTAAAATTTTGATTGTTCTTTGGACTAGGGTTATTTTTTTATAAATTGGGCAGTATTGGAAAGCTGAGAAACAGTTTTTGTCGAATAATAACAATTTAGAATTGTTCAAATTTGTTTGTTTTGCCAGTGTCAATTAATGCTAATATAAAATGTTACAGATTGAAACGAATTCTTGTGAAGAAGCTTTAATTGTGAGCTTGTAGTGGATTATGTGTTCGCTAATGTATCGTTTATCGTCTGTCGTAAAAGTAGTTGCAGTTTACAAATAGAAGCAAATGGTTTGCTTTTGACTATAGTAGTAAATTATTTGTCCAACATTCAGGTCTGAAATCTATATATTATTTTATTGATTGTAAAGCAACCCGCTTTACAAGTATAGCAATCCCATTTAAAATTGTTAACATTAAGACAATGGGGTATGTCTTTTCACATCACTTATTTAACTTCAGACTTCAGGTTCAAAGGTAATTGTTTCATAATATTTTTAATAAGTGAAGAACAGGTCCTTTTCAATCGCAAATTATAAAATTTCTTCCAAGTTTCTTTCCAAGATAGATTTTTAATTAAACCATAGTCTAGACTGGAGCCTCGTTATGCATAATAACTAATAGTAACTTATTAATGGTGTTATTGTACATCTTTTTTTTAGCATTAGGTAGGATATTCATGAATGCCATATAATAGATTGCAATTACTACATTCAAATCAGTTATAAGCAAAAAAAATAAGTTCTTTATATTTCTTAGAATAAATCGAAGATCATGTTCTTTAAGTTGTGCAATGCCATAAAGTCGGTATATAACTTATTATATACTTAAAGCGTTATGTCATTCTAAAAGATTTGTATAATGAAATTTATTGGCGGCTAAGCGATAGTGTTTTTCATTGAATTCAAAATTCATTTCACGTTAATTGTGAGAGATTAGTTGGATTGCATGGGTATTATTTCTCATATTTTTTGTATAGCACATATTGGGTTTTATAATTTTATTAACACATTTTTTGTAAAAAATTTAGTATGGAAGGCAACGCTTTCGTGAACTTCGTCAATGCATGCAGAATGATGAAGATGAAAATCCTGGGAATACACTAACACCTGATTCACAGGTACAGACAATCTTTCCAAAAATTATATTTTCTCTTAAATGTTATGCTTGCAAAACGAAATCGGTTAAATGTAGTGGATTTTATACATTTGTCTCTTTGGTTATTGTGTCCACAGAATAGCTCAGTTGAAGGTGTATTTACAAATCGTCCATCTCATCCGTTCCGCATCATTGAGAATGATACTATTAGCCTACAAAGTATGACATCTCTTGGACGTGTCGGGAGGATTTTAGCCGGGAGTATTGATGCTTCAGGTAAAAATTGCGTTTCCTGGAATTTAAAATAAATAACAATGTATACCTCTAAAGCAATAAGCATAGATCGTGAATCCATTCGCTATTCGGGCTCAGTAAATTCCCAGTCAACAAGCGGTGTACTTTCCGCACATCCGACCCATCTTTCGGGTACAATTGCAGAACAACAAGGCAATAAAATGGACAGTACAATTAAAAGGGATGATATAACTAAACAAAAACCCTCTCTGGAAGCTAAAGTTATTCTACAAGAGCCTGATGTGATTGCAAGCACAAAGTTAGCTCATTCGAAAACAACGGATAGCATTACTTCGAGCGGTCCTATAGCACCGCCAAGAAGAAAGAAGAAATCAAGAAAAATTTCCACAAGTTCCTCCGAGCAATTTAATTTAAATGAAGAAATGAAATTGCCTTCAATTGATAACGATGATGCACAATCAGTCAAAAGCACTAAAGATGTTCAGAAGATTGGCGAAGATTTGGTAAAGGAGTTGGAAAGTACGTGGATCGAAAAACCATTGCCTTCAGGTGGCACAAGACAGGTCTTCGGGGGATCTATGAGTCGTATTTCACATTCCTTAGGAAATTCTTCTATTTCTGTATATTCTAAGCCAAGTCCATCAAATAGTGCGAAAAGTAATTCAGCACCCGGTCGTGTAAGGTAAACTTATTTTAGTCTAAGGTATTTTTTTAAGCATACTAATTGACATGTTCTTTAAAAGTTCCATAGACCCCAATCAGGGCCTTAACCTTAATAAAGCAACCCAAGGACGATACGTAGTGAAACCAAAAGACGAGGCAGCGAACAAAGCCCAAGGACCTCTAAAAGAGACTCTTGATCGAATTGGAAGAATCATTTTAGACGATACTCCACGACCTAAACTAGCTGGTACTGGATCAAATAGTTTGGGAAGCGGCACACGGTATAACCAAATTAAATAAAAGCATAAATTTCTCCTCCGATACACTTCTTTCTAGGTACAGCTCTTTAATTCAAAGGACAAGTAATGCAAAGGAGAGACGAAAATCTGCGGGGGATGAAGATGTCCTTAAGCAAATGAATATATGCGTTAGGACTCGAACAGACTCTGGTAAAGAATTAACGGATATGGAAATTTTAGAGCAAGTACCAGTTAAAAATTTAGACACCGGCGAAAATATGCCACTATCGGCCGTTAAACCTCCACCCCCACCAGACGGCTGGAATCCTCTATCTCTTCATATTCATAAGTTGACTAGTCATTTGGAGGTAAGTCAGAAGGAATCGGACGAAGAGAGCGTCATCGGTATTCCTGCGAGTTCTGAAGTACCCGCCGGAGAAGAAGAGGAGTGCGAAACTGAGGAAGGAAATCGACTTAAGAAGAAGACAGCTAAAATTAAAAAATTCTTTGGATCAACTGTCCGCAAAACTGTTGATAAAGCGAAATCGATTGCATCAGAAGTTTCACATGCAAGGCATAAGGAAGATGTTGCAGATATTGTTGATGTAGTCAACCCGGAGCAGAACATTAAAATTAAGGCGTCTAGCACGAATAAAGGACCCTACGAGTTCACGAAACTACAACATGTACAAGTACGAACAGTTTCGCCCTAGTTATCTTCATATTTTAATATTAATTTTTATAGGATCTTTCTGGAGAGCATACAGGTGCTGTTTGGTGTATGAAGTTTAGCTCTTGTGGAAGACTGCTTGCGACTGCTGGACAGGATCGAGTGTTGAGGATATGGGTTTTGAAGGATGCCTATCCGTTCTTTCAAGTAGGACTATTATATTACTAACAAAAATTATAAAATTCACACTACAAAAAAAAAAAAAACGATAAGAAATACGAATGCATGAAATTTGATCGTCTAAATTTATACAGGATATGCGCACAAAATACAACGCAGATCAAAAATCCTCCCCAACTCCCTCACAAGAATCACTAGTATCCCAACATTCTGCTGAAGAAGCGATAGCCCTGGCCTCTGCCGCTGACAGCACGGGACCATTTATGCCCAAGGCGTTTTGTTCCTACACTGGTCACACCTCTGACCTTTTGGATGTATCTTGGTCAAAGAATTACTTTATCCTATCTAGTTCTATGGATAAAACCGTCCGACTATGGCATATTTCAAGGAAAGAGTGTTTATGTTGTTTTCAGCACATAGACTTCGTTACAGCTATCGCCTTCCATCCACGAGATGATAGATATTTCTTAAGCGGCAGCTTGGATGGGAAATTACGCTTATGGAACATTCCTGATAAGAAAGTTGCACTATGGAACGAAGTTGATGGCCAAACAAAATTGATAACAGCTGCAAACTTTTGCCAAAATGGGCAATTTGCTGTGGTGGGATCATACGATGGCAGATGTATTTTTTACAATACGGATCAACTCAAGTATCATACACAAATTCATGTTAGATCCACTCGTGGAAAAAATAAGATTGGGAGGAAGATTAGTGGGATAGAACCAATGCCGGGGGAAGATAAAATTTTGGTCACTTCGAATGATAGTCGAGTGCGATTATATGACTTGCGCGACTTGAACTTAAGCTGCAAGTACAAGGGATACCTAAATATTTCTTCGCAAATAAAGGCATCGTTCAGTCACGATGGAAAATATATTATTGCTGGATCCGAAAATCAGTGCATCTATATATGGAAAACAAATCATGACTACTCGAAGCTCAGCTCGGTGAGTATAATTAGTCTTAATTAAACTTAATTAATAGTCGATTTGCATAAAAGGTGCGGCGAGATCGTAGCGACTTTTGGGAAGGAATTAAAGCACACAATGCAACTGTAACTTGTGCCATTTTTGCGCCACATCCTGAAGCCATTATTAAACCTGATCCTGATGATGAAATATCTCATGATACAGTAAGTTTTAAAATATTGATTTTCATATTTAATTTTTCTTTTTCAAAAAGAAAAAGCTTATTTGAAAATAAAATTATTATTTCCTTTCAGACACAAAATCAGCCAGACCCTCTGGTTGAGCAGCGTAAAAAGGGTTGTGGATACGTTCTGGTCAGTGCTGACTTTAACGGCGCTATTAAAGTTTTTATAAACAAAACAAAACCAAAACATAGTAGTTTACCATATACAGCCATAGCCGACTAAACATGTTAGTAGATAGATTCGCTTCACAGAAGACTATTGCAAATAGAAACTACTTTCAAAATATATTTTTTGACTTTAAAACTATCCTCTATTGCTTCAGGCAAGATATATACCAATTAAATCGTTCACTTTTTGTTTGTTTTATAACCACCCATGAATGGCTCGCGCCTGTGCAACGTGTGATATGTTTTTAATTACTTATTTGAAATACTATTTACTTCTTCACATTTTGGTCGTGTTTCATCGCACGTACGTATTGTACGTTATTTGCATAACTCGCTATAATTTTCGTTCTATCCTTTCTTTTCTAAATTTCATATTAAATTTAAATTCTTGTGTAATATGCTAAAAAGAATGTTCATTTTATAAATCTATGAATAGCTCGCACAAGTTAATTCGAACGCAAGCTTAACTTGATTTAAAATCTGATTGATACCAACGCTTAAATATAGATTTTCAAATAAATGCATTAGCTTGGCATTGTGTTTGAAAATCCGCTGAAATTACTCTACGTTCTACCGGGAATTGTTATTTATAAAAAAGTGAATCTGTGAAAATTGTGGAAATTTATATTTAAGAAAACAGTTTGTATTTATGTATTCATTGGACAATTTATTGTAAAGCATTTAGAAGAATGTTCGTTATGTATTCGATATGCAAATAGTTTTTTTTTCACAAGAACGAAGTGTTTCATTTATTCCTTTTCTATAACTATGAAATTGCAGTAATGCGATGTTAAGAAAACGAGTAACTCTCAATGGTTTTCTTCCGACTTACCTTTACAATTCCCGTGGCTCTCATTGTATTCACTAAAAGAGAAAAGAATCATTATTATTGGCGAACTTTCTAGCATGAGATAAATCGTCTCAGTGCAAACGAATTTTCAAAGGTTTCGTTAAAAAAAAACCCTCCCTCTTAGTGAAGATAAGAAGTTTAGGGAAAGTATGGTAAATAAAACAATAAAATAACATTCGAGTGTTTTTAATGACTTTCAGTTAAAATTCATTTAAAAATCCTCGGGGCAGGTATCCTGCCGACTTCTTAATTCCAATCCAGTTCACATAAATGGTCAAATAATCGAATTAATAATAAAGACCGTGACGTTGTTATATTTTAAAAATAACTACCCTAAGAAATTTCTTAACCTGGCCTGCTTAGAAAGTATTGTAATTTATACAATTTATTTGAAGTTGTCGGCTAAATTAGGACTAACTAAAAACTAAATAATGTAGATACGCCTAAAATGTTTACTTGGACGCCTCTAGCACAGATCGCCAACATTTCAGGGCGCATTTAAAGAAGTAGAAACTAAGACACTAGCTATTGCACTAAAGAAGGGTTTCTTTACAGTATGAGTAATTCAATAAATAGAACTAAAAAAGGTTAAAATAGTGGTGATAAGAGCCGAATATTGTTTGATTTTTACACGCAAATACATAGATCTCACATGCCCTGCAGAGAAATTATGCTTCCGTCGTAAAGGGGTCACGAGAGTGGTGAATCTTAAGGTGCTTGTTGTGATTAGTTTTTGTCGTTGAACTCTTGCCGCAGATCGTGCAGAGGAAGGGCCGCTCTCCGGTGTGGGTACGTCTGTGCTCTATCAAATAATAGTGTCTGTGGAATAGCTTCCCGCAGAGATCGCAGCCAAACTTTTTCTGGCCATGATGCTCTCGACTGTGACGCATATAATTGTACTTCCTTATGAACTTGCAACCGCAATACTCACAGGTGTACGGCTTTATTTGCTTGTGAGCATTCATGTGGTTCTTGTAATCTATCTCCCTTACAAAGGCCTTCACGCATAAATCACATTTGAACGGCTTTGCTGTTCTGCTAGCGTGCACCCAGCTGTGGATTTTCAAATTCCATTTGGTACTAAATGACTTGTTGCAGATCACACACTCATGCTGAGTGTCCATCGAGTGTGTGCTCATGTGCGCCTTAAGACTAGTTTTTGCGTACACCTGATTGCATACAGGACATTCTGCTGGCTCTGTATAAGAGAATTTGTCCGAATGCGCTAGTCGAATGTGCCGCCGGAGACTGTTAGAATGTATAAATCTATCCCTGCAGTAGGGACAACATTTTGGTTTTGTATCATGCGTTTCCTTATGCCAAAGGAATCGAGCTTTCGAAGGTAAAACTTCTCCGCAATGGCACACGTAATCCTTTTTCTTCGAACTTTTGGTTTGATGGCATACCCTTTTGTGCTGCGTTAAATTTGAATACCTTTTGAAGTGTTTATCGCAAAACTTACACTTTAAAGGTGTAACTCCAGTGTGCATGCGCATATGTTCTATCAGAGCACTGCGAATAACGAACTTTTTACTGCACACCGTACAAGCGAAATCTTTCCAACCCAAGTGTCTCTTTAAATGGATTGAAAAGTACATCCATCGAGTAAACTTCTTACTGCATGTGAAACATTCCGCCGGATGATCTGCCAAATGTTCATCAAACGACTTAACACTAATAAAATCCCTTTTGCATGTGTAACAGCAGAAGGATTTTGTATCGAACAACGCCTTGTCCACATCCACATTCTGATTCTGCTGTAAAACACTTAAATTAAAGTTCATTAGCATTCGATACACTCCAGCACGAATAGCATCATATTTAGTCCTAGGAAGATGGGAAGACTCGATCGATGCAATTGCAGTCAGTTCAGGCTTTTTGATGTCAATGGTATCATCAGTCTCAGCTGGGTTTTGTGCTTCTGTTTGGCCAGTTGTTACAGTAGCCGGAGGTAGTTCACGTATTAAGCGACGATTAACTCTCTTATAGCTGTGACTTTCGAGCAAATGAGAATTTCGGTCTTTTAACTTAGAAAATACTGATAAGCAGTGGTCACACTGAAATGTTTTCCGCTTTTTTACGGTAGAACACTTTTTCTCCTTCCCTTTAGTTAAAAGTGGCTCTGGCTTTTCCTCTACTGTAGTCTCGGTTGATCTAGATATGAAAATACTGCTTAAGATTTTTACATTTTTATAAATTGGTACTAATTGCGATAATCGTGTTTTATTCGATAAAACTTTAAAAGCAGATTAATTTCTAAACTTACCTGCAGGTAAAATTTGAAAACGTTTAGTCTTATTCAGTTAAAAACAATTCTCGCAACAAGTACTAAATTGAAAATCAAACCGTTTACTTACTTAATCGACGGCTTTGTATCGGTGGTTAAGTTTTGCGGGCTGAAAAAGAATTCTTCGTTACTAAAACTTCCGCTCTCCCTCGTTCCATAGTTCTCTATTTGATTGTTTTGCCGCTGGGTCTCATTATACAACTGCAAAGAAAAACAATTTGATTCAAATGCACAATCCAAAATCTTTAACATTTCTTACCGCTTGACTCCATGAGAGATCAATTTCCCCATTGCTTTCCTGCTCTGATATTTCACCCTTAGCAGGCATCTTTTCATCGGTACGAATGTTCAAAGCATCGACAGAAGGAACTGTGTCAGTACTAGTGTTTTTCTTGCATGCATCTAGATCTATGTAACTGCTTCTTTCCGAATCTATATCCGGAAGTTGCATCGGTGCAGTCTGCTGAAATGTTGGTCCGCCATACCTTTGCCACGATTGATCATCGGAGGGATAGATGGGAGACAAGCAGCCTTTATCCATATTATTCGTGTACAAAAAGCTAAACGGATAATCATTATAGCTATGGGAATTTTGGAAATCAGTCTGTTCACGTAAAGCAGCAAAGGAACTAGCTGAAGGTTTCGAGAAAGATGTCGAAGGAAATGAATTCAATGTAACTGGCTCACTCCGTCCTGGCTGCTGAGCAACACTATTTCCGGGACAGTCTTCAACTGATTCTACGGCAGATAGATGAACGGAATAAGAATCCTCATGGTTGTTGTCCATGCATTCGTCCAATGCCCTCGTGAAATTATTTTCATTTGTGCTTGCTGTATCGGAAAGTTTTTGAAACGGTCTCGATTCGAATACATTTGGCACCGGAGGTTCGTCCAGTGTTGTGGGTTCATGAACAATTACCAAGGGCATATTTGAGGCATCTAGAGCCATTTCATCTGCCTTCTCAACCAATTTTTGTAGTGTTTTTGAATCTATTGCATGCGTATCTGAATTGGCTTTTTTGCTACTTCTTTCGTTACTATTTGCCACTTCTTGATTTTCGCTTTCTGTAGGCATTTGAACTTCAAATTCTGCAAGGATTGTGCTCGCTTCATAATCTACAACAGATAGTTCCTTCTTCGCATCCTCAGTTATCTCATGCATTTTATCCTTCACATCTTCAATAGCTTCATTTTTCTTCTCATTTTCTACTGTGTTGTTACCTGAGCTTAACGAATAATTTTCCTGAGATTGCGAAGAGCCTGGCTGTGGACTAGAAGCTTTCCTATTTTGAGTTTCAACATTCCCTACTTGCGGTGGATTTTTGAATTTTACTACAAGCTTCTTCGGTGCCTTTTTAAAAGGGCTTTTGCCTAAGTCTCGACTAAAACCCGACTGTGTCGTCTTTTCGACCTTGATTAGCCTGTTTGGTATAATTTCTTTAAGGTTTGGACACTTCTGCATTGAAGCCATTCGAATAACACTTGTTGCAGCTGAAGAAGATGGTTGTGGATTCTCAACAGTTTCCTTTTCTTTTTCTACAAAAGGTGCACCCTCAGTTGCTACCTCACACTTGGGCCCTGACGATTCAGATGATTCCTCCACAATCTTGATCTCCTTTTTGATTTCATCTGATACTGATTCAACTAGCCCAGTCCAAAGTAACTCCACACCAGGTGTGGTTGCCATTATATTTTCCATCAGCCCCAAGGACTCTTTTGGGGCAAGTTTAACATTACTTATGACCTTCACATTGCTGAGAGCTTCCTCTTTTTCGTCACTACCCACATCACTTTCTACTTCAGCAGTCGCTTCATTCGTAACTGAATCAACGTTCTCAGTACTGCCAAAGTCTACATCATTATCATTCTCTTGAAAGTGAACCAGACTAGGTGGTGATTTTATCACTTTTTCTATAACAGAAAACTCCCCATCGTCCTTTTCGACGCATTCAACAATATGCCGGGGAGTTTCTTGAACTATAAAGTCACCATTCTCCCGTTCAACGTAATGAGCAGTGACTGGGCTTTCGGCGAAACGAAGAACCGACGGTGAAGAACTCGGCCTTGGAGACGAATTTCGAGGTGCCATCGGGAGGCGTGGACTAGTGCTACTATTGCTGTTGCTGTTGAACGAATGTTCGAAACTATTTTGATTCGGCGTATAATAATTTGAATTTTCATTGGTTGATAACTGATTAAACTGACTACAAATATTTTGAGTGCCCTGCGATCTAATCTGATTTATTGCTGCCCCGTATGCTGGAGGCGGTGGAAGAAATTTCACAGCACTTGGTCGTGAAGCGCTAAAGAGCTGAAAATGAGAAAATATTTTTTCCTCGTAAATATGAGGTTACTTATTTGCTCCAAAATATTTTTATACATCTAAAAATTAGTCTACTTGTTTACAATAATGCATTGCGTTCCATTTTAAGCGCGCGTCTTCTCTCTTTGCACTTTATTTCTCCATTACCACTCTATTAATTGTGATATTAAATTTATTACACAATCACTTTTTTCTATTAGAGAAACCATTATTGAATAAATACGTGCGAGCAGATGTATGTGATTTGGCCATAAATAGTGTAGTCTAATTGTAAAATTCTTATGTTTTTTTTTAAGAGGTGTTTATTAATAAAATTCATCTTATCTGATTCAAACAGAAATCATATTTTAAAGAAAATCCAACTTTTCCAGTTCCTAATTACCTAGCTTCATAATATTTAATAAACTGGAAAGATAAATCAAGAAAACTACCACCACTTTCTTTGTCAGCTAATCCAATACACACTTCGAATGATTCGCGGAATAAAACGATCGACATGCAGAGGTACGATCATTTCAATGATTCGCGGAATATTACGCATTGCATATTTACGACGTACTAAGAGAACAACCAAAATTGTCCAATACAGAAGAATTTTTTCCATCCAAAGCAATTTTTCTCATCACTCTCTTGTTTTGATATATAATATACAAGTTGTAATGAATTTTGATAACAACTTAATAAAATATGAGCTAATATTCAAAAATGTAATTTACTTTTCAACCCTAAAATGTCGTTGTGACCTTGTACAATTTCACCTAAGGTGATATTCAAAAACAAATTGTCAAAGAACCGCGCTTACATTTTACAAGATACACTACACAGCAGGTTTGTAAGAAAACAACAACTTGAAAGGATATATCTTCATCAAAAAGGCATGAAAAAATCACCATTAGTTAGTTGGTTCCATTCAAATAAACAACCTTTATTTGAGATATTCTGATTTAAAGCGAAATATATCATGCTGTATATTTTTTTAATCACAACGATCAAAATTGGAGCGTGCGTGCCTTTTGTCCTCTTGTTGCTTCTACTAGATTTAGCTCGCAGTTTGAAACTCATGATAGAGGAGAAGTTTCAATTAATGCCATATTCGAAATTACTGGTTTGATAAAAGTTACCTATCTACTGAGACTATAATAAGATTTGTGGGGTGAATATTAAGTAAATTAACAGGAAACTAATTAAAGAAAAAACATGAAAATGCATTACAATTTAGATTTTGTTTGGGTCCGGGAAATTCAATTCTGTTTGTGGAGAAGTTGTTAAAAGCCTATAAAGTTAGACTCCTCAAACTCTACTATATTTCGGGTACTTAATTGATAAATTCCAGTAAATTGAGCAGACAGGTTGAGGTTTGCTTAATTTTTAATTTTGTTGAAAACTTGATTTGCACCGAACATATTGAAAATATGTATAAACAAAGGGCTAATGAAGAGAACTAGCGAACTAATTACTACTTGTAGTGAAGACTTGTCTCCGCCCTACGGCCTAAACTAAACAATATTTACTCATTTTGTAGACTTCATCGTCTCCTTTAAGTTTTTAAAAGGAACTTTTTGGGACTTCGACCTTGGCAAATAATTGATAAAAGCGAAATGAGCAACTTACTCGCAGCGGAGGTGGTGTGAGCTGGATTACTTGCGGTATCATCCGATGATGAGCAGATTCGCTGCTCTGATAGACCATGGTGCTCTGGCTATTGACGATCATCACATTGTGTTGACTTGGAGCCATGAGTCTCTGGGGCTCGTTGGGGGTCAGTAGGCCTCCGTCGGGAGCACCCTGAATGGAAGGTAGATGGCTTCGTTGTGGTACTTGTGCCGCCGGTGCTGGGGGTTTGCTCGGCTGCCTCCCCGATGCAAGGGAGCACAAAGCTTTTATGACTTGTTCTTTCGGGTGAGTCTCCAAGTGATCCGCTAATTCCATTCCTGGGTGCAGGAAAAGTGTGCACACCGGGCAGGGAATTTGTTCACCCATTTTCGTTGAGAGCTTTCCCAAAGTTCAATCAGTTCAAAAATTATTTCGTCTGGGTGTAGCTTTTTTGGGGTGTACACTACCACAGTCTCTCTCGCAGCTATAAATCGATAGCCAACGTCACAAAGTACCCATTCTTAAAATCTGTTTCCTTCGAAAAATTCTGCCTCGAGCCTCTGTTTTTCGCTCTCATCAAATTCTTCGACTGCTGATTATTTCCTTTATTAGCGAAAACACAATTTCCCAACTCCCACACTGTTGCGTTCTCACATTATTTTCATGTCCAATTCTCGGCTTAAATTTGGCCCAGGAATTATTTCATAACGTGCTAGAAACTACAGAATTTTGGTTCCTCAAAGCAGCCACCTCATTACAGTTGCATTTACTAAGCGCCGTGCAAATGGCTAGACTTCGCATAACTGGGGCCAAACCGAGATCGATTCCTAATAATGGCCTTAATGACGGAGGCCGATTTTCAGACGGCAATTTCATTCACTTCCCGCATCGTTTTTTGCACAATTTTCACGTCAAGAGATTTAATTTCAGGCAAACTACCCAAATACGCACGACTTATGCGAAAAACTCATTTAACACGGCTCAGATTTATTAAAAGTTCACCACTCGAAGCAGTTCCACTCAGCGTTTCCATGCAGACATGTTTATTCACAAATTCCATTAGGTAGTAGATTGACTGGAAGTTGGGAAAATGCAAGCGAGAACTATCAAAAGTATTTGGGGTGCCAGAGGAGAGGAATTTACTGAGGGAAATGAACTGGGTTTCCAATATCCCTCGGCACGGAAGGCAGACTCTTACTCGTTCCAGCTGCCAAATCGTTCCTACGCTATCAGGAAAATGCTACTAATTAAAATTAATTACTTTTAAATTCTTAATTCAATTCAAATAACTGCCTGCACTTCTGTTTTTGGGTTAAATAGAGTGAGGAGGGTATTTTTTAGCAGCCTTTCAATATCCGAAGTTTTTATCTTCCTACATTTTGGGGTCATATGAGACCCCATGCGGGCAGTTAGGTAATTTTTTTCGTGCGAGTAAGGGTCAGGTAAGGGTTAAATTTCAGCTCTGTTGAAGTTATACATACAATATAAAATGCATTTTAAAAATTTTTTATTACCAAAAATAATTATTGTTGGCCTTTATATAGACCAAGCAGTTTTCCTGATCATTTACCCTTCTTAAATTTTACAATTTCCATGAAATTAATTTATCCGTCTTTACATACGTTACAAATTCTTTCCATTTTGTGGCAGTCCTTATTAAATAAATTGAATTAGGCAAAAAAAAGCAAATCTCGCTTCTGGAGAAATTTTAGAACATTACCTAAATTTTTAAATTTCAGTGCTGCCAACGATGAGTTTTAGTACGAAAATGTCATTTTGCCTTACCGGGAGTTGGCGTTTATGCGGGAAAATTCTTGTTGGATAATTTTATGGTTAATGTGAAAGTACAATTTTAGTATTAACAAGAGTTAAAATGCAAAGCATGATAATCAAGTTGAGTTGAATTTAATGAAAGTTTTTTATTTGTCGCAAATCTGGGATGGTTGCATCAGTTTTCCCGTGCTGGCAGTGAAAAATTCACTCTACGAAATCGGCGTATTTTTAGGAAATTTTATTAATATAAGGTATATGGTGGAACCACTTTAGCTATCGGAAAGTATCTAGAATCAATTTGTGTTCGTCTTTTGTGAAATTATTTCGTGTTCGAGTAAAATTCGTGTATAACACAGTTTTCCCGCCAAATTCTTGACGTATAGCGGGGGGAGCTTTAGTAAATAAAATGCAACAGGCGAAGGTTACCAGAAGAACTGCGAATGCTTTAAAAAAGTCCGCCGGCAGGGCAGAAATGTTCTTAACAAGTGGTTCGGAAAAAACTCCTTCGCCTAAAACACGCTCGAATTTGGCCAAGTCATTTGGTTTAAAATCGCCGCACGTTTTATTGGATGAACTGGATATAAATAGGGTTCTGAAGGACAACCAACTGACGCCAAAAAAATATGTTACCACAGCTCCGAAAAGAAGTATGTGAGCATTGTTTTCTATAATTCTATATTTATGTCGTTTTTTGTTGTCTTAATTTTTAGGACGACCAAAAACTCAGATCGAAAATTTGCACTCAGATTTAAGCCCTAAACTCACTGAACTCTCACCAACTGAAGGGAAACGAAGCCGCTATGGTCGGCAGCAAAGGTATAAAGAACTGGCTGATTTCCTTCCCACCAATATTGTTTGTTATGTTCGCAGAACGCCCTCGAAATTAAAGACTGTTACCTCCCCTGGGGCGATTTTTGAACAAAAGTTCGTATCTTACAAGAGCCCCATTGAGGAACTTATTAAGAAAAACAAATTGTTGGCCAGTTCGCTTGAGACTTCCCCCACCGAGAATTCAGAAGAAACAGTGCCCGATTCCAACCCGGAGGCTTCGAAGGGCTTCGGGGGCTCTCCAATTTCTTCCTCTATCGTACCACCAAAGATGAACTCTCCAAAAACCTCCCCAAAGGCAGGTTCTGAGCCGGGAGGGAAGGACATCGACTCAAATGGGAACGACTTAAACGCGTCGAACCAAATGGTGGAGTACGTGAGTGGCTTGAAGGACAGAAATAACGAAGCTATTCTGAGAAATTTGAACAGCTCACCCTCAGCCAATTCCACAGACAGTGCAAAAGGGTCGTCGATTGATTCAGACCCGGAGGTGCCTCATGTGGCCGACATTTTCTGGGGGAGGGTCGCCTCATTTCCTTACTGGCCCTGTATAGTTTGGCCTGACCCCAAGGGCCACTACGTCTCCGGTGGTCTGAGACAACAAGTCCGGGTTCATGTGCGGTTTTTTGCTGATAACGGCCGCAGGAGTTGGGTTAGGCGCGAAAACATGCTACCGTACAACGGTTTGGAGGATTTCAATAATCGCATGAAAGAAGCCCAGCAAAAGTACACAAAGAAGGACAGAAACTACAAAGCATTCGTTATAAGCAGTAGCAAAATAGCTCTTTGGACGATTGCAGTATCAGAAGCTGACGATGTACATGCGGAACCTGTGGAAAATCGTTTTGAAAAATTCGATCAAATTTTGGATGCTGCTCGGTAAGAAAATTATGAAGTAGAGAATAGTTGAATCTTTTAACGAATTCTATTTCATTTAGCCAAAGAGTTGTTGAGACGAAACGCAAAAAGGGTATAAGAGACAATTCAGCAAGGCGAAATAGCTATTTGACCAAGGTAAGTTAAAGTCATTATTTTGCTTTTTTTCGGATACTTTACAATCAGGAACTTATAATTTTATCTTATAAAATGGTGAGAATTGCGTTAAGGTACCATCACAGTGTAAAATTTTGAAAAAATAATTTTTTTTTGGTCTTGAAATTCGAATTATTACGGTCGCTACGACCTTTCTAAGAAAAAGGAATTAGAGCCAGAGGCTATATAAAGAACTCCTCGTCCAAACTTTAAACGCGTTTATCTCGAAATGCCCTTTTTAAAAACGGTCCCCGCTTTCAGAGAGAAAGTTTCCAAGCTATAGGTTTGAAATTTTTGCAGAATATTTTTTATTCCAATCTCCATGCTCCTATGGAAGCTTTTTTTTTTTTTTTGAAATCTTCCTATTTTTTCACACGGAAAACTGTTGAAAAAAAGGGCTAAATGTTGTACTTTTTACTCAAACCGCCGCCATTTTTTCAATTTTTACAAAAAAAAAAAAAAAACCTCCATAGGAGCATAGCGGCTTACCTACAGATTGATAATCTATTTCAAATAGCCGACTTTTTTTTAAAGACACTTTTTCAAAACATTAAAATAATTATAAAAAATAAATAAAAATGAAAACAAATTTTTTTTTGGATTGCTAAATAGTGATATTAATCGTAAAAAAAAATCTTCCCCATTCTTCCATCCTATCCATCCGAAAAAGAATTGCGAAAATTGACTATTTTTCAGTCGGTCACATTGTGATGGTACCTTAAGCTCTTTTAGAGTACGTTTTCAAGGTTTAATCTGCCAAAAAATTGTGCTATTAAAACTATATATGTATTTATGGCATTTATAAAACCTTGTACTTTGAATAACAGGTACAGTCTGACACCTTCGCCACCTTTGATTGTCTTTATTTAGTAGGAACAATACAATAATATTTTTTACAGGGTGAGAGTCTATAAGATCAAATAACTAGGAATACCAGGACTTAATATTTTGCGTGAAGAATTATTTAAGTTTTTTTTTCACAAAATTATTCGAATTATTCGACAGAATTATAATTTACCTAATTTTTAAATTCAGAATATGAACAGCATGATGCCATATTCCAGAGAGTTCATCAATGTCGTGAAACGAATGCGATCTGAAACTCTAGATAGCGATACTTATGAAAGCACTGAAGGTCTAGAGCTCGTTAAACGTGTGAAATTGGAAGTAGAAGATAAGGGAACCACAGAGAATTCGAATTCGTTAGAGGAATTAACCCCTTTCAGACTCGCTCCAAACGAGGACCATGTAGAAAATGAGGAGTTCAGTCAATTATTTGATATTATGAAAACTTACACAATGTGTTTTAATAATGAGGATCTCGAAGAAAAGCTCTACCAGAGTGTTCAACAAATTTGGGCGATTCGTTCCTTGGGCAAGCGGGAGCTTAAAGACACAAGTCTTAGCTCAGATCTGAGCGTTGGCGAAATGCCTATAAGGCGACTATCTTCACGCATGCGAATATTGTCGAAAAAAGATATGTATTCACCCAGTACGAGTAAAAGAAGTGAGGAAAAAGTTGAGAAGAAAGGATTCTTTAAAAAACCATTGTCCAAGCCTTTGGAAGTTGTGGTTGAAGATATAATGAAGCTTAGTAAAAATTATTTGTTTAAGGGCTTAAATCGGGAGCCTGTTTGCAAAATTTGCTACAAACCGTCCGATCTTTTAAAGTGCTCGGGGCTATGCAACTTATGGATACACAGGTCTTGCTTGGAAGAGTCTAAATCCCCATCGAAGAAAACAAAGGCGATCATGCATGTCACGGGCGACACTGATCAGCTCGCAAAGGATAGATCTGCAGTTGACTCATTCCTTTGCGATCAGTGCAAAATGGGGGAAGAACAGCCCTGCTATGTTTGCAAGAAATCCAGCTCAGACTCGGAAGAGCTCATTAGATGCCAAATAAGCTGGTGCGGAAAGAGTTTTCATGTTGCATGTTTAAGATATTGGCCCCAAGCGAAATTGACAAAGTCTTCCACAAAAATTGAAAGTTTTCTCTGTCCATGTCATGTATGCCATACTTGCGTATCCGATGATCCTCGTGGAAAATTTCTAGAAAGACAGAAACTGACAAAGTGTGTAGAATGTCCAGCTACTTACCATTTGGAGTCTTCGTGTATTCCTGCTGGCACTCGATTTTTAACTGCCACTAATATTATTTGTCCTCGACATAGGCAGGAAGGTAAAAAGTCTCAAAATGTAAACGCTAACTGGTGCTTCATTTGCGCGCATGGAGGCACCTTAATTTGCTGCGAGACGTGCCCAACTGCATTCCACATTGAGTGTCTAAAGCTCCCACAGCCCGAGGAGGGCTATATTTGTGAGGAGTGTGAAACTGGAAGAATGCCACTGTACGGAGAGATGGTTTGGGCAAAATTGGGCGCTTACCGGTGGTGGCCAGCTATCATAATTCCTCCTCCAGAGGTTCCAATTAATCTCATGCATATGAAACACAATGAAAGTGATTTTTGTGTGCGATTTTTCGGCTCAAACGATCACACTTGGATTAGTAGACGTAGGGTATTTTTATATCAAGAGGGAGACTGGGGACGTGTTCACCAATCTAGAAATCTCGACCAGGTGTATAAAAATGCCTTAGCGGAAGCGCGTAAAACAGCCGATTTAATGAAGGAAAAAAAATCGCTAAATAAAAAGAAGGAAAAATGTCTTGCACCACTGCCTTATATAAAAATTAAAGCGAATAAAGCAATCCCTCCTGTTAAGCTTCAGGAAGTAGATATAAGCGAGCTCACTGCCTGCGACTGTAATCCGAGTGACGAGAATCCTTGTGGGTCGGGCTGTCTCAATCGACTGTTGCAATCCGAGTGCAATCCCAAAATATGTCCTGCTGGAGACAAATGCCAAAACCAAATGTTTGAGAAAAGACTGTACCCCCCGCTGAAGCTAACATTTACTGGTAACAAGGGATGGGGTCTCTTTTGCGAGGAAGCAATTCCTGCGGGCGCCTTCATCATTGAGTACGTTGGAGAAGTTATTGACGATGCAGAGTTTAAGCGAAGAATAGCTCAAAAACAGGAGGAGAAAGACGAGAACTATTATTTTCTTACTCTGGAGAATAACTACATGATTGATGCGGGCCCCAAAGGTAACTTGGCCAGATTCATGAACCACTCCTGTGAGCCCAACTGTACGACCCAGAAATGGAATGTTAATGGTGTTACACGAGTGGGACTCTTCGCAATACACGATATTAAGCCGGTAAGCAAATTGTTCTACATTTTCAATATAAGCGTAATCATTACTACATATATTACAGAATACTGAGCTGACCTTTAACTACAATTTGGAGTGCATTGGAGACAAGAAGGTTTGTCACTGCGGCGCCCAAAAATGTGCTGGTTTCATAGGAGCAAAATATAAAGAGCCAGTAAGAGAACATTTTAAAAATTGCCCTACAGGGCTATGATAACATTCTTCACCCCCAGGAAAAGTTGACACTAAAGAAAGCAAAATTGAAGACCAGGAAGAACCGTAAGATGTCCAAAGATGCACTTGTTGCGCCAAAGAACTGAGCAGATCTCACAAACGGTATTCGATAAAATGGAAATTGACTGTTTCAGCGATGTTTTAACATTTTCCCTCATTTTTGGGTCTCATTGGGATCGGACGTTCCCTTCCCTTTTTTACAGATTCTATTTATTACATTTTTTGAATGTTTCATTCCTTTTATATTTATACGTTAGCCTTATATCAGCCTTTTGAATTCTGTCTAAAACCTTTGCGTACGCGTTCTTGGCCCTTTGGCTTAAATGTAAGAAATTAATGAAGTATAACATTTTTTTAAAATGAAATATTTGTTATATTTATTGTTTAGAATAAAATTTTGTTTCTCTTTCATCTTTATATTATATTTTTAAGTTTTCATTATAAGTTGGCCTAAAAGGAAAAGAAGTATGGGCTAAAGAACTTCACAGAAAACTTTTGTAAATGAGTCATGCTACTTTAAATTTACATATTTGCATTGGCGCTTATTTTCTTTATTTAGCTTTGCTATACAGTCAAAAGACTTGTTAAAAAATTTCAAGTGAACTGACGCAAGAGAAAATTGTTGGCACGGTTTAATTATGTGATTTGCTGTTTTTTGGGAAATCAAAATTTTTAATGTTTATTGTGAAAGCTGAATTCGTTATGATTTAAAAGGCGCGCTCAAATGCTTCGACTGACAACTGACAACAAAGGATTTAAAACCGCGTCTCACTTCAGTGTAAACATAGAACATATGATTGTCAAGTTTTGGTGCATTACTCGTGAGGAAATTATTGGTTTTCTACGATGAATACGGATAATTCTTCCATGGATATGGACCCCGAGCTCGCCAAAGAGCTCTTCAGCAAGGGGGCGATTCTTGTTGTTGCTGGTGTCCCGATTGCTACAGAATTTGGGATTGATCTCTGCACCTACACAGTTGGGGACCGTTTTCGGGGCATCAAAATGATTCCTCCAGGACCACACTATGTTTATTGTGCTGCACAGTCACCCTACGGAGACTCTGCTCCTCGAGTTGGATTTCTGCACAACTTTAAGCCTTTCGAGATATTGGTCCGAGAATGGGATCCCGACACGGAAGAGCTCAGGCAGAGGAATATTTCAGACCCTGAGACGGAAAAGAAGCGCATTCGAGAAAACTTGAAGGATTTGGACAGGTTTCTTGGAGCTTATGACTACAGATTTATTACAAAGTGGCGCAACTTGACCGATTCCATAACCGAGGAAGGAATTGAGCGGTGTTCCCCTGAGTGTGGTGTGGTTAGAACAAATATTGAGCTGATGTCCTGCCCGGATTCAGAACGTCCGCGGGGGAGCACATCTAGTAGCACAAATATAGTAACAAGGGGTTTAGTGGATGAAGATGATTTGTTGCCGAATCTAAAACCAATCCCAGGAACAGCTCCAAATTTTACCGCCCTGCCTAGCAAAGTTCCCATGGAGGCGTCTCCCTCTGAAATATCGAAGCATTACCTTGACTGCATTGATGCCGTCGATAAAATAATGGAGAAATTCTCTATGCCAATTGACCTTATAGAAGAAATACAGATTGCGTTTGTCATGTTTCTTGTTGGACATTCTGTGGAGGCTCTGGCGCACTGGAGGAAATTGCTTAATCTGCTGTCCAACTCAGAGGAGGCGGTTGGGAAACATCAGCTGTTCTACATGAAGTACTTGGACGTCCTTCAGTATCAGCTACCCCACATGCCGGAAGAGCTGTTGGAACAAAACGACAAAAACACAGTTTACAAAGATGTTAGGAAACTGGTCCTGAATTGCTTCGTAGGCGGTTTAAGCGTTAATGCAGACAAACTGATAAAATCGCTAAATAAGACCATGCGATGGAAGTTCCCTAATTTGCTTGATGAAGACCCAGAAGATATGCCTGTGATAGTTGTAACAGAATAAAATCCTTATTTAATACATTTTGTCTTTAATCAACTGATTATTAGCTTCATTTTCAAAAAAACCAACGCATTTCTTACTTGTATATATGTATGTAATGAAATGTTCAAATTTTTTCATATATTCGCTATTAGTTTTTAAAAACGTAATAAAAAAATTATAAGACAAAAATTAAAGGGTCAATTAGTTTATTCTCTAAAATTCTATTCAACGTCCGTTTCTAATGGTTGAAACTTTTAAAAAAGTGGTTCACAAATGGAATGAAAAATTGCTAGATAAACTAGCTTTCATTTTTAAAACATATAAATTTGAGAAAAAGAATTAGCACTATTCAATTCCTACCACATGAAATTTCGACATAGTTGCAGTTACAGAACGTATAATTTTGTTTTGATGTATTGAGCAAGATAAATTAGTTCTCAAACTCCATGTAGCAAAATCACTGCTTTGCAGTGTTATCAGAAAACTTCACCTTGGCAGAAGAGCTTACCCAAGAGGGTTTAAATTCCATAAATAATTTAATAATCTCCTACCATTCACCATGGAAAAAGCTTCACATCGTTTTCACGACCATAGCATAAGAAATGAGTTATCGATTTTCAATGAGGTGATTTTTACTGACTTCCGCTGCTTGGATACGTAGCATTCCAAAACAGGCTATGTCTTTGCACAAATATTTTTAGTATCTAGTTCACCAGCTGAAACAGCAAGGTGAATACAGTCAAATATTTGCGCGCTAAAAATTTAAAATTAGAAGTTTCAAGATGAAGCACCAGCAGGTCGTTGTGGACTATTTTAATATGTTCAAGACGAGTCTCGTTTACCTCGCATTAGCCGTTGCTGGGTATGTCCTGATCAGGTAAGGGTTATAATTCGCAAAATAAATTTATCTGTGAATAAAATGCATTTGTCGCTCGTCCACAGGTCCATTCAGGCAGTATTTATTTTACCTGGACAGTTGAAGAGGAATCAAATGCGACTGGAGCAAATGGCCAAACACTACGAAGAACGTTTGAAGCACGCTGAGTTTAAAGAAAGTAAAAAAGTTGACGTGGAGGAGACTCTTCAAACAGAAAAGGAAGTTGATGATGAAAAAAAGAAGGAAAAGTAGTTCTCATGTTTCGTGTTTTCGTTTAAAACTATTTTAGAATTAGCAGTATTTTCAGAGTTTTTGAATAAAGTAGTTTTTACGTTGTGTAACAAGGATTTTTTTTACTTATTTTTGAATTATTCTATTTTTTAAAAGGTACACGTATGCATGGAATAATTAAATTATTCCTCTGTTCTGCGTTACAGCATCGAAGGACTTTTCTTTGATTTTAAACAGCTTCTCTGTTCAGTAGCCTTGGCTAGCAAAATGTTACTTAATAACATTACTGAAAAGTCTAATTTAAAAAATAGGTACATACCCTAATCATATTTCAATACACACATGATCCATTTCTCAAATTGAAAGGCTTTAAATAAAGTAATTTTTACTCTATTAGACACTGAATGCTTTCAAAAGAGCGTTTGGACTTTGAGTTAACTGGCTTGTAGAGGGTAGATTATCGTTGTATATATTTGAAGTTTTAAAGTGCTCAATATCAATTTCAAATGGATAAGACCAACTAGTTTTTTACTTACTTACTTATGCTGGTAAGTTAGAATCAAAAAATATTCAATGATCCGAAATAAAATAGCATACTTTGCGGTAAAATTGCATTGCTCATATAAAGCAAGTTTTGATTTGATATTCATATTATAACTTGACACTCAAAACAAACCCATAAATTAACAAATTCATTTATTTAAAAGGCGACAATAAGTTATTCTCCATGAACAATTCAAAATAAAATACTATAATGAAACAAAGCTGTAAGTTTACGTTTTGAAAAACACAGAAATTGCGTCTAGTTCTCTAAAGCGGACCTCAGTAAGCTTTCCTTTAGTTTCCGATGTTTGTTTTCAGCCAACCGCTGCATTAGCGTAATTCGCTTGGAGTTGTTCACATGTGGCTCTTGAATAGCTGGGTCGACAAAGTGGGAGACATTGACCTTTTTCACTGGTTCGGTCAATTTATTCGCTATCAGATATTCTTGGAATTCTTTCTCTGTTGGGCACTTGACCATAATTTTTTCACTTTCTGGAGTGCTTCTGTTCGAAGTAAATTTTTTAGGACCACCTCCATTCAGTTCTAAGGTGTTCTTTGCAGGAAAGATATCGTCTCCAAAATCGTTTTTTCTTTTCTTCGTTAAAGCTCTTGCCCTTATAATGCTGTCGTCGGATACTCGTCGCAGATGGGTCCTACTGTGGTCGCTGAATAGGTCAATTTTTGAGATTTTGAACGAATTTTCAGGCTCCTCGATTCTATGCTGAGGCACAAGTCGCGAGGGGATTACGGGGCGCTCCACAGGCATATCCGGAGGTTTATTAAAGCAGGCTGTAAAGGATGACACCGCCAACTGAGCCATTACCACAGCAGATCCTCGAATGGACTTAGCAGCATCGTTAATTGGGGTAGATGTCGCTGCAGGCACCTCATCCTTGATATTTTCCTCACTAATAAACACCGTGTTTCTGCGTTTCTGTGGCTTCGTAGGTAAAGGTGTGCTAGCCAATTCCCGATCGCCAAAATTCATATCTTTCTTCAACAAGTTAGAAAGATCATAAACAAAATCTTTATTTACAGGTTTGACTCTATTTCTAATTGGTCGTTTGGAGGTGGATGCAGACAGGGAATCCTCCCCGGAGGAAAGGGACAAATTGGAAGATGATCTTGTGAATTTTGTTTGTGCCTTCAAGGAATCGTTTTCAAGGTCGACCGGTGGTTTTTTCTCTACTTTATTGGCCTTCGGCCTTCTACCCCTTTTTTCTGTAACTATTTGTATATGCGGCTCTCCATTAAGCGTACCATCTTCAGAGATTATTATGTCATCATCAATGTCCTCACTTTTATCTTTGTCTTCATGAATTACTACAAACTCGAGAACTACTTCTCTGTCCCCGGAAAGGGAGTGTACCGAGTTCAAATGATTGATAACATCATACTTGCGGAAGGCTCTGTACTCGCATAATTTGCAGCCGAACTTTCTTCGTCGGTAGTGGAACATTGATATGTGCCGCCGCAAATTACTCAAAGCATCGAATCTTTTCTCGCAAATTTTGCAAAAGAATGATAAATCTTTGTTCACCTTACTTGTAGTTGATTGCACTTCCATTTTATCTGGCTGATTTTCAGTACTATCAGACTTTTCTAAATTATCTAGTGAAACCGTTTTAAGCGATAACTGTTCGGTGCTCTCATCAATTTTCCAGAATGAATCGTTGAATGATTCACCGTCGACTTCATCATTTTTGAGCAAAATTTTCGGGGCCTTTTTACGCTTTCTTTTCGCTAAGGGCTCATCTTTTGTTAAATCAATATTATCACACCTTTGACTATCTTCTTTAGGATTCACTATCTCACAGTCGTTTTGTTCCATTTTAATGGCCTTTTCACCACTTCTCACACTGAGACTGTCCGATTTTCTTGTATGAATTGTTTTATTTTTCACTGGACAGTTGTTCAGGTGTGTAGTGAGAACTGCTTTTCGCTCAAATGATTTTCCACAATATGTGCAAACCGGCAAATTGCCGCCACCGTTCTCAATGTTATAAATCCAAGCTTTATTCTCTGCGTCTCGTTTCTCCTTGTCTGCCTGCAGACGGGCTAATTCTCTATTAGATCCTTTAACTTGCACTTCATCGGCACGTATCCGCCGTTTGAATATTGACTCCCGCATTAAACGTATACGACGCATGGATTTCCTATTGAAAAAAAGGAAAATAAAAAAATCAGCGTAAGTTCTCAAATAAATCTCAAGTCTAACATTTAATATTGAGAAGATTTCTTAAATAATTAAAGAGAGAGATACGTAGTATTTGAAATTTCCTAAGCATTGAGTTAATAATATTTAATTTTTTTTGTAAGCGGCAAAAGTTATAACACATTTAATTTATAAATTTTTAATTCTTATCACATACGAGAGACTCATAAT
Source organism: Machimus rusticus (assembly GCA_951509405.1). NCBI lineage: Eukaryota > Metazoa > Arthropoda > Insecta > Diptera > Asilidae > Machimus > Machimus rusticus. The sequence continues at coordinate 34,577,506 of OX608053.1, read as the reverse complement.
TTCTAAAATGGCCCCAAGTAATTTCGCACAATATGAAAAATGTTTTTTTTTAAATTTTGTTATGTGAGTACTTACTTATGATCATTGCTCAAATGTCGAATCACAGCTCCAGGTTGCATAAACGTTTGAGTACATGACGGACATTGGTAAACGAATGTAGACATGATATGTTTGTTTTGAATATGTAATTTTAACGTTTTTTCTGTTGAAAATTTTAGGTTACCTGAAAAACAAAAATAGTTAATTCCTCGAATTATGGGGCTTTATTCCTAAAACTTACAAATATTACAGGCTACTTCCTCGTTTATAGGATTTGTGTCTAAATGAAATTGATGTGAATCGGAAGTAGTTAGATTAGAGTTCAGTTCCATGGCTTTTCCATCAGGTCCCAATACTGTTTTGTCTTTCATCAGTAAATCATGGATTTCGTTAACTTCTTTTTTTATGTTATCCGTTTCGGCTGTTTTAACGGTTTGATACACCGCTATGTCACTGTTGGGCACTCGGTCCAGTTGTAGAACATGTTTTTTGCGAAGAACTTCATCTTGAGTCAGTTTATTGCTTACTTGCTCGTAAAAGTCAGTCAATTTAAGCAGTCTGTTCGCCTGTTCTCTTTTAATTAATCTCTCTATTATGCTGCTTAAATCTTTATTAGACCCTTCACCACTTTTACCATCCTTTCCTGTACTTTTGCGAACAAAATCTTGTTCAGCTTGTATAATTGTTGAAATATCATGATCCTGGAATTAAAAATGTATTGTACAATAGATATTTGGACAAAACTTTAATTCATTTTTAACTTACTATGAATCCGTCGTTATGTGAATTGTTGTGGGTTAAACTGTTGAACGCAGTGCGACAGTAAACTCTCTTGTGACTAATAAAGTTTGTAAGGCTCCTAAACACGTTGCGGCACACTTTGCATTCATACATAATATCACACTCACGCGATAGCAACCGCCTTATCTGTAATTTAGAACATACTGAATTATTCCAGGTCGTTGGTATGAAAATCATTCTTGTACAAACCTCTTCAGTTCCATTTTCGTATGCTTTTTTAGCTTCGAAAAATCCCACAAGGGCTGTGAAAATTGGTTTTCTTAAAACACTAAGATCCTGCTGTTTTGTTTGCTCCGTATCGGAGCTATATCCGGACGTTCTACTCTTCATTTTTGAATTATTTCAGCGACTAAAGGTAGTTTTGTTGCTTCTACATAAGCTCAGAAAGTACTGTGACTAATAGCTGACCGGAACCTGAAATTGAACGAAGGGAAAAAATCAGATGCAAGATAATTGGCTCATTCTGAACAAATGGATTATAGTGTCTAAGGAATGATATGACATAATATACATTTAAAGCACAAATCGCTTCTCTAATATTAAGGGATAACAAGGAAGCTTTTAGTCCATTCTTACATGCGATAGGACTTTGTTCTACTTTAATCGAGCTTTTTTTATACTATGCCTGACATATGTATATTTTTCTCAAGTTCATAAGGAACGAATGCAGCGCTTTGAAGTTTATTCAACACCCATTTTTTAGGTATTTAGAAAATTTATTTGGTCGATGGGCTAAACGACAAACTTTTCCTTGGCGTACCTATGTATTTTAAATGCCCTTGTCTAGTGCTGAAAGTTAAAACGAACATCCCCCGGAGGTCGGTGGAAACACAGAAAGAGGTAGAGTGAGTCGGAAACGCCTGGGTTTTCTATTTTGCGAAATACCTTTTATACACCGAAGCAGATGTTTACACAACGCACTAAATACGTAATACTGCAATTCACTGAAATACGAAAATATTTCGAAAAGTTCAACGTAAAAAAGCTCTGCAATTCTATCAATATCACGAAAAAGATCTCGCGAATGTTAAAGTCACACGTTTGGCACAAAAGATTAGCAGCTAAGTAATCACTGATAGTGGCGCACTATGCTGAATTGAATACTTCGCCGAGTATAATTAACGTATGATAAAACAATGGACGCAAATCATTCCAGTTAGTTAAAATTGTACAACAACGATGCGCAGCAACACTCTAAGAAGGCACTTGAAACTGTTTTCGCAACAATGCCACTGCATATCTGCACTTTATTATTCCACAAAGCATAATCAGCAGAGCTCACAGCACTGTAGAGGATAGACTACGACAGTAGATAAAAAGAAAGAATCATCCACACTTTCACTATCGAGGCGCAGATTATTGAAAAAGATGTTCTTTCTCTCCAGAGATGTCTGTTAGGTATTTCAAAACAGTTCGACATATTACAGTGCCATTTATACACAAAAAATGAAGAAATAACCGGAGTCGGTAGGAGAAAAAACACGATTTAATAAAATAAACGATTCGAGCGAACGAACTAAATGGAACAGAGTATCACAAGTCGAATGAAACCACGTGCTTTTTGAAGCTTTCACGTTCTAAAAAGTAGCAATCTGTTGAAGACTGAAAACTTTTCCTCAAGCTTGTGCACTTTACTTAAGCACACACTGCCCAACGACCAAGTTCCTTTGGGTAAATCACCTCTTTTTCAGCGATACAACCGGATGATGTAAATCCAACAAATATTTCGGGAACAACGCTTTAATAATGATTACTTGATTCCTCATCTGCGTGTCGTGACTCACCTGGTTATAGTCATCAAACCTATCTGGTACCTGTTCTCTGGCCGAGTATGGGAGGCACTAGCTAAACGCGAATATGGTTAAGAATCTTAGGATCCCAAAGAACTGCCTTTCAGTTTAAGAAGGTGCAACTCAACCGGCATTGAGCACTAATCTCTGTAAACTGAGTGAAATGTAGCGAGTTAAACATATAATCACCTTGGCCATTATCGATTCGTAGGAAGTATAGTAGTACTAGCAACACAGACGTTTAACATGAACTTTTTAGCTATGCCTTCTTAAGAGACACCGGTGTATGGGTAGGCAAATCTTTGGATAGTGATCAACCAAAATAGAAAAAAGTCTTCTTCAATCTATGGTATGAAACTTGTTGTTGTAATATGTACTTAATTGTCCATCAAAGACTAATTAAATTTAATTGAGAAAAAGCGCTTTTGTGGGGTTCATCACACCTTCGCACAGTACCAAAGCAGACGGCGAACTCTGGTAGAAGAGATTGCAAACTACATTAAATCTCCTCCATTTTGTGGACTTACTTGATTTCAAATAACAATCTTCTTAGAGTAGCAGCACAATTACTTACGCTTCAGATCTTGTTTTGATGGTGCCTGTGGGACATGCAGATTTATTTTATTATTTTATTAAATTGAATTGCACTTATGCAGATTACCAGTAACAGTTGATTTACTGGAGAAAGAAAGAAAATAATTATATTTATCGATTGCAGAACTAAGATTCGCAAGGCAAAGATTTATACTTAAAATGAAAAACATTGATAGGTCATTAAATATTACCACGGAAGAAGAATCAATTCTATAATAGAGCTTTGACACCGTTAAAAGCAAAGAAAAACTAAATTATCTTCTTTTGAGAAAACAGTATTATCTTATCAATTACGTTTTTCACTTGTAAGGGCCTGACTCTTAAAACTTTTTAGTCTATCTTGGGGGCTTTTCAGAAACGTTGAAAAGGATGGAATCAAATAAATGAATATCATTACTTGGAAATATGGTTATAATGTTTTTATACTTTTCACGAAACGGATATTACGAAGAAAGACGTAAAAGCGTGAAAAGGGATATTAAAATCAAATGATAAACTTTATGATTGATCTTTAAAACTGAGTGAATAAGCAATTCCCAACATAATTACATAGGAAATAAAGTTAGTGTGCCTTCTATAAAATCATTGCTCTTAATGTGTATTTGCTGTTTATTTTCAAAATGCAATAATATTGCGTATAATTGGGGATACCCATGACCATAACTCAAAAAAATTTACTACTTATATAAAGAATTTTGTATAAAATTTATTTTTTACTTTCGTAAATCTTAAAACTTTAAACGTTTTCCTCAAAAAGGAATTTTTAAATTTTTTTTAAATAAATTAGGTTTACTGAAAATAATAATATCTACTACTCACACATCATTTTTAAGTCAAGGCTATACTTACTCTAATCTTATTAAAGTGTTTAAAAAAATTACGTTTTGACCTCAAATTGTTCGTTGAAAAATTAATATCTTGTGACTCCTGTGTATGAAGAATTGTATTTTGAAAGTTTATTATTTTGTTTAAAATCATATATCGACACTATTTCGTTCCTTCATTTCCACTATTCCATTCCAACTTGTGATTTATTGGTTTTTGGGGAATTTATTACTTTTAACACAATACTGATCGTAAAACGTCAATAATACATATGTAAAAATGTTGTCATAAAAAACCTATAAATGAAAAGCATTGTGAACAAAAATTTTTAATTTTGTATGGTTTATTCAATTAATGGAGGACTATTATTTTTCTTTTAAAGTTGGATTATTTATAGCATATCTAGTAAGAGCGATACAAGGCTGTAATTTTGGTTCTCTGGAACGAAGTTTACAGAAAATAAATTGAATTAAAGACCACCCATCGATTTTCACTCAAAGTAATAACTTTACCCATTCGATCCCTTTCTTAGAAGCATCCTTAGTAAGATAATGAGAGGTCAGATGGAGTGATATACATATGTTTTTATGTATTTACATTTATCTGTTGTGTATCTAATGGTTTTAGCTCCTATTGTAGGACGCTTTTGTATATTGAATGGACATGTTCAATTCTGCACAATTTGCGGGTTTCATTAAAGTAATTTGCACACCAAAATCGAATGTTAATTGTATTAGGAGAGGAAATAACACAGAATCAATTTAATTTTTTGTTTACATAAAAATATGAATTAATTATTAATGCATGTAAATTTTGTTATTTCTTAAAGAGGATACAAAATAAACCAAAATGTAACATTAATCGGTTCGGTATTTCTAAAAATTATGTTTTTGAATCTTTGTTGGAATTAACGTGTTGTTTTGTTGGCTACATATTCTTCGAAGTTTAAGTATTCTTCATTTTTATATATTTTTTAAAAGCATTATGTAGTATTAGTATAGTATAGTTGTGTTATATAATCCTCAACTCAACCTTCTTAACGCTAATACATGCATATAAAAATATAAATACAAAAAATCCTTGAGTTGTAAAGGTAAATGAACGATAACGATTATAAAATTTATTTGTCTAAGCAATTTGCACTAAGGTAATGTAAATGGCTTTCATTTATCACAAAATGAATCATTTAGAAAAGGAAAATTTAATCCAACTGGAAGGAGCTGAATAAATGGGACCCGCTGTTGAATCGCTATTACAAAATTTGAATGGAGTAAAAGTTTTTTCTTCAGTTTCTAAAGGCATAAACACAGAAAAATAAAAACTATCTTAACTTGATGAAAAAAAACAAAATTTTTCTTCTCTCTTGGCAATCGGTGTAGATAAATTTTTATAGCCACGTAATTCATTATTTCGTATTCAAAAAGCTTCTTTAAGACGCTTAACATAAAAAGCTGATTGTCAGTAGAATAGATGTATATCTTTTTTTTGGTGAAAAATGTGATGAATTTTAATTATGTATAAAACAAGTACCTAATTTGATCTTATAAAAGACACGTCTTGTAATTAATAATAACCTCCATAAAATAAAGTAACAAAAGTGCTTTCTACGCTTTGAAAATAAGCTTGCGTTATCACGTGAATGTTTGTTGGAAATGTGATAATTTTTTCTTGATAGTATATTTCAATACATTAGATTTTCGGCAATTTTTGCGCCCATATGCCTAATTTATCTAGTAAAAATCGTCAATTCAGCCTACAATTTATTGCACGCCTATTACACCACGCTTTAGTAGTGAGAGGGAAGTATAGTGTGAACTCATAAAAGCAATTCATCCAATCGTGGGCACATTCCTGTAACGTGAATAATATAAGTTGCACTATTGATAGTATATAAAATTTTCGACATAGAGCAACACTTGTATATTAAGGAGAGATATCAAAGCAGCCGTAACAATTCAGAAGAACCATTTATGCATTTGAGGGTGCTGCCAAGGTCATATCCTTTGAAAGTAAGCGCTGACATACATTTAAGTACAAAAGTGCTCCAAGCGTAATAAATACAAAGTATTTCTTCCTTAGTCAGAAAAACGGCAGAGAAAAAATGTCCTTCAAGCAATTTATTTTCAGTAAAACGTGCAAAAATGAGGCAATGCTTTCGAGAGGGTAGGGAGAGAAGCGAAATTTTAGTCATCTTCATAAAATATGGATGACTATATCACATGAACTGAGCACTGTTAGAGTAACGTAATCACAGTATTGATTCAGCAGCATATTACACCGGCTAAAAACGACACTCGATTACGCACAGCGGGCGAGGGTTAAACCAACATAATTCGACCATATGCACTACCCCAAAGTTCTCAGCGGGCGAACCCCAGAAAACAACTAGGTCTAAATTCAATATAGAGAGAAGTTGGCCAGCCAAATCACATCGCATTGATTTCTCAACTCTACCTGGCCTTCTTTGCACGAGGAAAAAATTAACACTGCTCTGCACTCAATAAATTATATTTGAAATACATATATGAGGCCATAATCTTCATCGGGCACTTTTATTCTCGAAGCCACGAGCACATACACTGTCGCTTATACGTATACGAGCCGAGTGGCACAAAACACCACCCCAAACTGGTACTATACTACTGGTCATAGGAGATTTTCAAATGGAGGAATGATTTCAATTCGTTGCTATTAAAGCCACTATGCACTACGAGTACGTATCAACGCGGTACAACTGTTTAAATATGATTTTTCCGAATCTCAGATTGTTTTAATTTAAATGTAACACTGATCAGACTGGAGAAGTTGAATTCGATTCTATATACAATACAAAAATTCAACGAATCTAGCGCCACACTTAATGATATTAATTAACCCAACAGGCAATGCGTGTGTCACATCTATCTTGATATAGTCAAACACGATACTACTGCGCTGCTGTTCTAGAATCTGCTGATAGTGCGTCGACCCAAATTTACCAAAAAGAAAAACACTAAAGAACGCACTTGCAAGGCCTTTATCAAACCAGAAAATGAGTGTTATAGCACTGTATTACATAATTTGCGACATCATAATACCATATAGCAATGAAAATCTACTATTATAGTGAATTTTAAATCCTGTGTATCCATCAACCGAATTTTATCACTATCAAAAATACCCTCTTCTATCCGGTTTACTTCACTACCACTCACCGTGAATTTACAGAATTTCTTTTTATATCATGAATATTAGAACATTTTGCGGAAGTCTGTCTATCTAGTAACCTTACGATGGTTTAAGAATAAAATGCGAAACAAGGTTATATGTTGAGAGTATTATTAGTCATGTTAATTCAACTACCTCTTGGTCCGTGAGTCGTATGGAAAAAGATTGGTTCATACGCCTTTTACAGAAAGAAAAAAAATACTTAAGAAATACTCCACGATGGTGCTTTGCCAACCTGCTCGTCGTCACCACGAGCATTCGGTGAGATTTCAGCCAGTACTGAATATTGAGTACGCCGAGAGATGAGTCTCGGTCTGAAGTTGTTTCAGGGAGAATTAAGGCATTGGCTACGCGAAAGCTAAAGCTGAAGGCACTATACTTTACTATCCAAATATGTATATATATCAATGTGCAGTCTAACGAAAATTCACCACACTGATGCAAACCCTTACCGTGACGAGCATAGTGTACCTTTTATATCTTTTACAAAACTTGAGTTTTCATCGGCCTGTACATTACTTACCTTAGCCGACGACGAAGGTTTTTCACTTAATTCTGAGCTCCTCGTTTCTTCGACTTTGGTACACCGACCGCCCCGTGGTTCGTTCGTTCATTTCTCTCATAAGTGCCGGCTCATTTTCCAAGCAGCTTGCAAACTATGTAAACAGTTTTGGATAATTCACACATCTAATGTAGTCTCCCCGTTTGTGCCACGATATTCTTTATTTCTAGTACGAGCACAGTGCATATAATATAGCAGGTCGTGACATTATATCCGTCTGAAAATATACTCACTAGGCATATTTAGAGCTTTGAGAAGCTTTTACGGGTTGTTCTCGGTGAATGTCGACAATTTTATATCGCATTGTTGCACAGTTCATTAAATTTATCATTCGCTCCACTTGAATCGGTGGAGATTAATTCGACGAACAGTTGTCTGTATTGAAGACGAGTCTTTGATTCTACTCTATCGATATTGTTGGCACAAGAGTTTTAAACAATATTGCAGCTTACAATTAATTTTAATTAGAAAGATATGTTCATCCAGTTCTCGAACAATAATTTTCCAATCTTTGATTTAGAAGCAACATGAGAAACTAATCAAGATTTTCTTAGACGCACTCAGTCGAAACAAGAATTTGACCGATATATTTATTAAACATGTCTTCTAGGACTGTTCAAAACTTTCTATTTAGTAAGCACACTCGGCAAACATTGTCATTCTTTGCACTATTTATCACCAGCCATAACATTCGGTTGGCACGGTACTCTCGTCAATTAACCTGTTCTTCTACAGCACTTTTTATCGCACTCTACAAAATCTAGCAACCTTCTTGCTCCCTTCATTCAAATATTCACTCCTAGAAAATTTTTCTGCACCCATTGAAGGGAAACACAATTGTTGCAAATGGGTTGCTTTATTAATTTTTACTGTTTTGCCCTAACATGACAAAGATTAATTGAAATGTTCCAACTCGCTTAATAGCCTGTTGTTGAGATGAATCACTTTTAAAGATGAAATCTTATCGCTGTTATCCTGTTTTCGGGAAGAATTGTAACACGACCCAGATTGCAATGTTCAGCATAATTAATATTTATAACGATAAATATTTCTCATAGCTTATATAGACATAATTAACAATTAAAGCATTAGTTTGATTAGTTTATAAATTAATTTGTTTGTGTTCCATTCAAACATATGTACAGACATACATACATGATACATATAGCTGGACAAATTATATCCTGCAAATGACTAACGAATTAGGAAAAAAATTAAATAATTTCTATTGAATATTACGTATTAATTTTTCAAAATGATTCTGATTATGAACACGTTTTGTAATTGTTTTTATGACATTAAATTGTACAGAATTAAATAAGGGAATAAGGGAAGCATCAATTTAAAATTATTCGAAAATACAAAAGCGGATCTAAAATAGAAGCTTTTTATAACATTTTGCAAAAATTGGTACTTACAAAATAACATCCCATAATATTAATAGATCGATACGAAAACTTGATTGACATTAATTACGTATTTTAGAAAATCATTAAAAGTAAGTTTTTCGGGCCGAGTTCAAACACCTACTAATATCCAATCCAAATGCAAAAATGTCAAAACACAACCTTTACTCTAAATAGATACATAAAACCGAAATAGAAATAGTATTAAAGCTCACCAGGTGTACCTGCGCTGACCCGCGACCTTCAAAGTACTGCAACCTTGTTTATAATTTGAATTTCAAAACCCCCTTTAACACAATATTTTATATATTTATTTAAGGCTTTATAAAGAAATGATTTTTGAGATTTTTAAACTTGCTACTTAGAGCAAAATTAATAATGAATACACAGTGCAATTGGGTTATGAATCCTTTGTCCTAATGGCCTCAATAAGGGCTCAATTTTTCAATTTCCATATGTCACTAATATGAGCGCAATCAATTTTAAGACGCTTACTTAGATAAAAAAGGGATTTCACCATGTTGTGACATACACTTATTGTTACTTTAAATTATGAGAATTAGAAAAATCTTACAAGATTTTTTTATCTAATACCTACTTAAGTTAATTCCCTTGACGAATGACCATTCAAAACAAAAACAAGAACGCCCGATTAAAAACTTAATTAACAAGAAGCTTGAAAAAAAATTAAACTTAAATAAATGATTTACAAACTAATTAATTTCTTTTGATCAACCCACAAAAATTAATAGAGAGGGAAATAATAATTCACCACTTATCACTGTTTTTCTCAACTTAAAAATTGCTTAACTTTTTGAACTAAGTGGGTAATGCTCCAAACACTATGCTACTATTACGCAAACTTTGCAAATCGACTTTCAGAAGATGGCAAGAAGTAGCTGAAAACCTTGTAATAGCGCCAATATGAACTCTCTTCACGACAAAATATCTATGAAAAGTTTGTTCTTCCTTAATCGGTGATTGCGCATATCTACAGAGGGCGGAGAAAGGAAATAATGTTCAGAACTGACTGGCTATAATCTTTTTAAAAAAAAGATGGTAAACAAATAATACACTTTCAGATCTTATTCGTTTCTTTTAGTTTATGGGGCTTATCAATGAGTGGGAATATGCAACATCATCACAAATTTCTTAAGGCTTCGAGCTTTGCTATTCAAAATCAATGATGCACAGCTATTTTTAGAGACAATGTGAGGTAAAACCATGTGATTCAACAGAGTCTCCGATACATATTGTAAAAGTAAGTTTAAGAATCATATTCGTTCTATACGTAAAACTTCGTATACTTGAGTTAACAAAATCGTGAAAACTTCGCTGTCTTCCTGGTACTGATCTCAAATTAAACAGAACTCATGTAACACTCCTTAGACGTAAGCGGAATAACTAAACTTGTGATATTATTGCTAGCTGGCAGGCACCCGGCACACCTCTCTGAGTCTTGCGAGGAGGCCGGCGCGCACCGAATTCATATTTCAACGACGAGCAGAGAAAACAGGAGCAGTTCAAGTTGTACCTAGATTTTCTAGGAGAGCAGAACTAATAGCTAATTTAAAAAAAAACATTTTCACTATAAATCGACTTGTAGGAGTCTCCATATGGCGCAAAATCCGCGTACCGTCCTCTAATTATAAACTTTTGTATGAAAAAGCGGTACAAGCTGATAGTCATCGTTCTCCATTACAAGGCTCCTATTTGTTTAGGACTTTGGGGGTGGGCCTCTCCTTGAAAACATCCGAACCAAACACCCTATGGAGCTTAAAGCTGTTCCTCATCGTTTTAGCACCAAATCCCATTCATCCACTGCCGCTCTGAGTGTCTATCTACGGAGTATCTAACCAATAAATGGAGCTCTCAGCATCATATTACAAGCTCTTTAATGTCACTCGCATAGAATCTCTATGGTTCACCCTATGGATATTTAATTTAATAGTCAGTCAAATTAAATTAATGAAGAAGAGCTTGTGTTCCGTCGAAATTCGCCGGGGATCGGTGATGGGAAGCGATGGTTGTTTAATTGTCGCCAACAGTCCTCTCTATCAAAAGCTTATTTAAAGTAAAAGCACGGTTAGCCCTATTGTGGTCATACTGAAAACAATTATGTTTATCGTGCAATAAAAAAAGCTTGTATTCATTGCATTAATTATGTCTTGGTGCTTTCCGCCAGTTCTATGCTATGAAAAATGTTTTCTCAGTTGGTTGGGTATTACAAATGAAAATAACACAAACAATTCCCAGAGTTTTTTCTCAAAGCATATTCGAGAAAAGGACATACATACATATCTTATAGTGGAAAGCGATAAACAATCATTCAATATTTATTTATTTTTCACAGAAGATAGAAAGTTCTTTTTTATTCTATTACTCTATATCAAACAAGGTTTTATTTGTAGGTAAATAGCACCTTTGCCCAGTACTTCTTGTTTTCCGACTTTTATATATACACAAACACTTTTAATTAGAAGGTAAATTTAATGTACTTTTATTGCTCTTTTGATCACGTCGAACAACATTGTTTAATATAATTATGCTTAATTATTTTCTGCGTCATAAAAGTAACCTCTGCTGCTCGGTTTGTGGAGAATATATTATAAAGTAATTTTCATAAACTTTCAAAAGTTCCTTTTTCACCATTATAAGTACATAGTAAATGTTCAATTAAATGAATTTATTTTCTTGACTTTGAATTTAAAGCACTATTTTATTAAAATGGTAACTTTAAACGAATGAAGCCAATTAAAAATTTTCATAATAGTTGTTGAAATCAAATAATATATTTTTTCAAATTATGTAAGACAAATAAGTTATATAAAATGTAAAAGAACATTGAATCCAAACAAAGTGTTCCATCCACTATCTTCCTTGCATGTCATTCACGACTTAGTGAAATGTCAATTTAGTTCATAGCAATTTCTGGAAGCAATTTCTTGAAATTTATAGAGACCGTATTAAGCTATGAAAAGTAAGAAGTGAAACATATAGGTACAACCACAGACTGTATAACTGTTATACAGTCTGTGGTACATCTAAAATCCACAATGCCTGAAAAACTTTAAGTTTGATTACTGACTGTATTAGAGCCGCAATTTTAAAAGCTAATACTCTACGTAGCTCAATCGTTTAAAGAAAATCGGATAGTGCATATTATAGTTTTTTTTATCATTAATGAAGTCAGGCAAATAATGGTGTGTCGGTCAAAAACGATTCAGGTCTGAGCAGTGAATCAAACGATTTCAGTGAGTTACAATATCGGTCAATCGTTCACCTGAGTGATGATTCGGTCTCCGAAAACCAACCATTCTCCACTGAACTAGCTGCTGGACGACTGACCATTGATTTGCTTTAGCTTTTTAAGTAGAAAGCAAAGCAAGTTAGGCTCTTTATGACAAGCAAAGTGAACGAGTAATGAAGGAAATATATTTATTCTTCCAAAATTGCTAAATTGGTACTAATTTAATAATGCAGAAATAGGGTATAAGAATAAAGTTTTGACAAATATAATTATTATCTCTATCCGTACATTAATAAAGCATGTTCTGAAGAATATCAAGATAAGGTAAAGAAAGAGCTGCCTTCTAATCTAATCATTGAATAAGGTCTTTATTGACTACATATAAATGCAACAAGCCAAATATGTATGTATTTATGTATGTATGTATGTAGTTAAAATTCCTACTTACCAAACAGCAATTTAAATATATCAACGGTAGAAAATTAGTGATTTAGCTAAGATGCCCATTTTTGCTAGAAGATTTCGATATTTGATTTTATACAGATTTTGTCTCAAGTATGAGATAGGAAAGTCACTTAACCTTTAAGATTATGAAATGATACTATTAATAGGCGCTGTATGTTTTAATTTATCATTATCCGATTTACCCGATGTCCTATGTACGTCAGAAGTAGTAATTCTTCGATTTCTTATTGTTAATTACCAGAAATTGAAATAAGATATCAAGATTCTCAATTCTTCAATTTCGCACCCCAAAAATTGCTTCAAACCGCAAAACAGATGAGTGGTGTATGACTGTGCACGAAGGAATTGCACTAATTCGTGTTGTGTTGACCCTGAGGAGCAATTATTCTTCGAAGATTTTTAGAAAGAAGAACTGCGCTGGGAAGTGGAAAGAGTCCGCAATTCAATTGTTTTTCCCAATGGGGTGTGATTTGCGGAAGTGGGAGCTTCCCAGGGATTCCCCCTGGAACTGTGTTTGGTTACTGCGTAAGCAAGGAACGAGAACATTATGGCCCCATTTTCCCCATTAAAATGAAACACGAGACACTTGTCGGCCTCAGAATATGCGTTATGCAACAAAAATTCGATCGAAATAATTTGCTCTTGCAAATGGCTGCTTGTTCGCAATAAAATTCGTTACGTACCTGGCTGGTGGTCGCTGAATAGCAGCTCCAAAATCCGATGAAGTCACTTTTTTCGTCGCCGGTGAATTGGTTGAAAAATACTTTCGAAAGTTTAATTTTGATTAAGCACAGGATGACTGTGTTCCCTCCTTATAGCAGTGCCCGGCGATAGTGGCGCGGAATAACTACTTTCGTGGAAAGTTCTGAAAGATTTTAAATCAAAATTTAATCGATATAACGATTTGACACACTCACGGGAAAGTTAGTTAAATTAATTCGGTTGTGATATTTGCAACCGACTAGCGAATTAACACATGAGCACACAGAAAACAAAAGAATTAATGCCGACGCTACTCGGTCTGGTCGCAAAAAAAAGGCAGTCTCTGTCTCTGGGGCGCAAATCACGATGCACAAAAGCAAAGCACCTAGAACTCGACTCTTCGACTCGAAATATCAAAGTCCTACTAATTTCTATTCGGGTAGTAGGCAGGGAACCCGCTTCCGCTCGAGGAGACGTGTTTAGTAGGCCCGGCCAGTGCGGGACACTTTGCGGCACGCACTATTCCCGGGCTGCTGGGGCGCTGCACGCTATCGCGGGAAGAATTCGATTCTGCTGGTCGGCTTTCGTATCGTCTTAATGCCGTCGAATCTCTTCAAACCTCCTTTGTAAGAGCCTTTTCTGCAATTTAACTAAAGCTGATTCTTTATTCAAGCGATCCTCCAAAACCAGTGCGAACCCACGGCCCGTTTTTTTATGAATGACCATTGACCGGGCATTGCATTAATGGAAACAATGAAGTTTTCTGCCAGCAGATGGCGAGGACGTCGTCTTCGCTGACAGTACTCGAGATCTGTCATCGTAATTGTGAAATCTCAACGGTCACACGTGGTGTGTTTTGTTCAGGTGCTCCTCGAGAAAAAGGCTCCCAACCACATCAAACATAATGGAATACGTTAATTTTGGCGCTCCAATTAAAGCAGAACCATCAGGCTCAAAGATGTGAGTATAGGATCATAAAAGCCTCAAATTTAACCCAATTTTTCTCAATGGTTGTTACTGCAGCGAAAGTGCCTGTAAAGAGGAAATCGTCACTAGCATTCCCTAATATTCAAGTATTTTTAAATTGAAGGGAGCATGCCAAAATATGCGCTAATAAGTCCAGAAATAAATAATCAAGCTGTCTGGAAGGCAAAAGAGAAATCTACATGTAAAAATTAATTTTATGTAAAGGGCTCCCAACATAGTTGAGATGAGATAACTTCATCCTCTATTCCTCTCATTGTGTATTATTAAGTAATAAAGAGTAATAAATAAATATTTAGAACACAACTGAGCAGCATTCTTTCAAAACAGGCTATTTCCATTTTATGGTCATTCAAGTTTTTTTCTCCACTTTGTTGCGAATAACTCAATAATAATAAATTTATTCAATTTCTAGATTATGTTGCGAATGTGGAGTTCTCATAGAGCCCAACCCGGCAAATATGTGCGTTGCATGCTTGCGAAATCACGTAGATATTACTGAAGGAATTCCCAAACAGGCTGTGCTATACTTCTGCAGGAATTGTGAACGCTACCTGCAACCACCAGGTGAATGGGTACAATGTGCTTTAGAATCTAGAGAATTGCTCGCTATATGCCTGAAAAGACTTAGAGGTCTCAAGGAAGTTAAATTGGTCGATGCTGGATTCATTTGGACAGAACCTCATTCGAGGCGGATTAAAGTGAAATTAACCGTTCATGGTCAAGTGTTAGGAGGGACTGTGCTGCAGCAGGTTTTCGTCGTCGAGTTCACAGTGAACAATCAAATGTGCGATGATTGCCATCGAACAGAAGCCAAGGACTATTGGCGCTGCCTGGTTCAAGTGAGACAGAAGGCCGAGAATAAGAAAACGTTTTACTATTTGGAGCAACTAATACTGAAGCATAAAGCTCACGAGAACACCTTGGGGATTAAGCCGATTCATGGCGGTCTGGACTTCTTCTATGCGAGCGAGAACCATGCTAGAAAGATGGTCGATTTCTTGCATACTGTACTACCTGTTAAATCCACAAACTCGAAGCGACTGATTTCGCATGATATTCATAGTAACTCTTATAACTACAAGTACACTTTCTCGGTAGAGATTGTTCCAATTTCCAAGGATAGTTTGATTTGCTTGAATAAGAAACTCCAGCAACAGTTGGGAGGAATTGCGGCTCTTTGCTTGGTACAGAGAGTTGCTAACACCATTCACTTGATTGATCCTAATTCGTGCCAAAGTAAGTTCATATTTATTCTTTAAATAGTAACACTTAATTGGCTCTATACTCTTGATAGGCTTTTAAACAGATTTCAAAGTTTTATTGTAGATGATTATAATATTAGTTGTTCATAAAAAATATAGTGCAAGAGTTTTTATGCAGAAGTGAATTATTCCCTTTAAATTTACAGAGAATAGTTACCATGATTTTTTTCCTTGCTTTAGTTGCTGAGGTAAGCAGTACTGCCTACTACAGGAGTCCGTTTGAGGCTATTTGCAACCCTAAACAGCTCGTGGAATATGTCGTTATGGATATCGAAGTTATTCTAGAAAAGGACAGAAAAGTATTCCCTGGGCAGGGTGCGATCTCCTACAAGCACACACTATCCGATGTCTGGGTGGTTAAAGCATCGGAGCTTGGACTCAACGAAAACACGATTCACACCCGAACCCATCTCGGAAACATTCTCAAGCCTGGCGACTCAGTGCTTGGCTACAACTTGGAGGATGCCAACATAAATAATGAACAGTTCGAGAAATTGAGCAGTGACAAAATCCCCGATGTGATTCTCGTTAAGAAATATTACGGAGATGCTCAGAGCAGAGCTAGCCTAAGAAATTGGAAGCTGAAACATATGACAGAAGAGGCTACAGATCTTGATAAATCGAAGAAGTATGTGTTATTTATCTTCAGATTTTAACTCATTATTAATTTTATGATTTTCTTAGGGACTACAATGAGTTCTTAGAGGATTTAGAAGAGGATCCAGACTTCCGTCAACACGTTAATATCTTCAAAGATTCTTCGAAACAATTTTCAGCAGGAGGTAATAATTCTGCTTCCGATAATGCCCCTATGATTAGTCTTACTGAAATGTTGGATGATCTAGTGTTAGATGATGTGGAAATGAATGAAGAGGTGTAATTATAACAAAATAATAAAAACGTACTCTTTGTATTTTTATATGGTTTATTTATGGCTGTATGAAGTTATGTTTTAAAACCTTGGGCATGATGGGCATTTGGGATTTTTTGTACAGCTTATAAAAGAGAAATTGTTGCAGTTTCGTCGTCTTTTTATTAAAATAAGAAATACTGTCTTCCTGTGAAACAAAGGAGTCTTTGCTTTGCAAAATTACAATTTCAATGAGCTAAAGGCTATGCAAGTATTTTAATATAAAATAAATTAATGAATTCCACGAAGTAGGAAAATGAAAAGAATAAAAGTGAGAAGATTTGTCGTTGCACAGCAATTGGGTTACGCTGATTCCATGTCCTGAAAAAGAATTCGTTGATAATTTATTATTTAAAAATTTGATTAGACTCACTGTTGGATCACAGTCTGCACAGTGCCATGAATAACCCCGTTTTTTGGGCGTTTTCTTTAACGGTGGATCCAGACAGGTGAAGTGATAATTTTTATTACATTCATCGCATCTTTATTGAAGAAAAGGGAA
The DNA here is from genome assembly GCA_951509405.1 of Machimus rusticus. Classification (NCBI taxonomy): domain Eukaryota; kingdom Metazoa; phylum Arthropoda; class Insecta; order Diptera; family Asilidae; genus Machimus; species Machimus rusticus. Next base: position 34,560,204 of record OX608053.1, on the reverse strand, counting down.
TTTTAACTAAGCAGTCAAAAAATTTATATATTCGCACATACTTTACAAGATTTTGATTAGTTCCTGCTTCATGACAAACATCGCATAACTGCTCGCTCCGACTGTCGGACTGACTGGAGTCTTTCCGACCAGGTTTCCTACCCGCTCTTCCCCGGGGAGATTTAGTTTTATTTTTTGCACCGCCGACAGGTGTATCGTCTTTAAGTTGTAGCAGTGAGGCTGTAACTGGTGTGGAAGTAGCCGCCATATTCTTATCTTCCATAGGAGACATGTTTTGGCTCATGTCGTCCTGCAAATTTTTTTGTTTATCTGACTTAAAAAAGAGAATGTTTCAGACGACTTACCGCATTCAATGTAGAATCATCCACGGTTTCTACAGAAGTTGGTCGTGATGTGTCTAAAGGTCGCACCATGTCCGCAGAGACATAAAAGAACTGTGGCTCAGGAGCAGCTTCTCCCGGAAGGGGCAGCGTTTTAAACTGTGTGTGGATTATATATTGTAAAACACCTTTGAAAGAAGGGATCGTACTCTGGAAGACCAGGCAAATCGTTTCTCGTAGGCCCAAAGTAAAAAATAAACAGAGAGTGCATCCAAACGTTTTTTTTTTCTATATTACGCATATATGTATACATTTTTGTTCAACAATTGCTTCACCTCCGCTTGACTCAGCCGAGGCCTATTCAAAAATTCAGCACTACACCCACTGCATTTAGGACCAAGTTCACCGCATAGACAAACTTATTAGTAACTATCTGTTAGAAAATGATTTTTTTAAGGAGCGAATTGTATCTAATATAACCTTCGCTTATTCCACAGGTTTACAATAATTCGAACAAAATTATTAAGGAATTTCTATAGGAATTTATCTGTAAATAAAAATTTCATTAGCTCGCATTTTTATTTGTTTGTTTTGTGTATTTTTTCAAAAAATTGTCGTTCATTTTGTTTTTTCTTTTAGAAAATATTTAAGTGAAACAGGTCCTAAGTCTGAGTGGGCTGTTTATAACATTTTCAGCGGTGCATTTTTGAATTCAAGGTTTTGCGGCTTGTGCAGTGCTACAGTTTTGAACAGATTTCCTGTTTGAAGTTATTTAGCTGAATTACATGTAAAAATTGTTATAAAAAAATATAACTTTTTGATTTGAAAAACGATTCGTTTAGTCTTTCAAAATACGGCCCAAGTGCATGTTTACCTTAATTTTAATTTTCGGAATAGAATCGCACGCATTTTCTCGTTCGTGACTCCTCTTTTTTCGTTTTCTCTTATGCTCTTTGCTTGGCGACTTCTTATTGTCGGTGGAGTATTTATTCTTATGTTTCTCCTTTCTGCGCTTTCGATTCTGCTTTTGGACATCATCGACCTTTTGCTCAGTCAAACTCATCTCAGCATTGGGGTCTCCAGTCTCATTAGTGCTGATTTCCATTGGAGTCACTTCTTGATTTGATTGAGTTTCTAACTTTACCGCTTCCTGGTTTGAAGTTTCCTCTGTTTGATCGTCTACAGTAAGAGTTTTTCGTTCTTTCTTGAACTTCTTACTTAGTTTAACCTTGGCTCTTGCCATCTCAATTTCAACTGCACTTTCAGCCGCAATTAGATTTAAACCATCCACTTCCTCCTTAATCTCTTCTTTAATTTGGGAGTCGGAAGCACTCGCTAAACATTTCGGAACACTTAAGGAGTCTGTTAAATCCTTACCCAAATTTTTTTTGTAAGGCTTACGACCTCTCTGCACTCCTGTAGGCTTAGTTGCTGTGGTTGTGAATAAAATCTTTTCGCTCTTCACATCCTCATCGATTGATTTTTCTTTCTTGGGCGGCTTGTCGATAGATTTTCTCTTAGCTGGTGATGTATCATTTTTTGAGGTATTACTTTCTGGGTTTGACAAGTTTGGATCAACAGGAACGATTGTACCATCTTTACTGAATCGCGTCCTAGATTTTCTAGGACCTTTGGGCAGATCAGCCATAGCGTCGGAGTCATCGGACTTGTCGCACTCCGAGCACTGCCATCCGTATAATTTAGATTTTTTTGGATGCCGGGTCAGAGGAGGGTTCAAGCAGCCCAAATGATAGTAGAAGTGGCAGGTATCGCACTTTGCTAAAAGATGCTGATCATTGCAGCGCTTACATATGCCGCACTCGTGAACCAAATCATCGCTATTTTGCCGCTGAGTGCTTAAGATGCGACCAGAGTCGTCCTTCGAACCGAGATTCACTAAAGGGAAACCTACTCCCATTTTAAGAGCAGCTGCAGTTGGTACAGACATTGGGCGCGGCGATGGAACTGTTGTAGGCGTCAAAACTGGCCGGCCAATGTTTTCAATTGAAGGCAAAGATTTGTTGGGACAAAGCGCTTCAATTTGCTTGTGGATCTCACTAACGCTTTCTTTAAGCTTTGTGTTTTTGGCCAATAGTTCTGCGTTTAATTTGACTTTCTAATTTTGTGAGAAAAACATATACTTCGCGGGAACAAATAGCAAAAGAAGAAAAGGTGTACTTACTTTATCATATTCTTCCCTAAGGCTTTGCTGTTCAGTTATAAGCTTCTTATTCATCTCTATATGGCGTTCGAGATTTGTTTTGAGATCCTTTAATCTGGATATACGATCCAGGTAGTAGCCAATGAACTCCACACTGAAGGCAGGTGGTATGTGCCATTTTTTGCGAACGTCGGAAAGAGCCGCCATCTGGAAAAAATCGTTTTCTTATTCTTTTAACTAATAGTCAAGGCGATTTGAAATCATCATGATAAATGTAATGTTAAAAAAATTAGTACAATTTGTACTATTTGTTTCGTAGGCAAACATTTCATAAAAAAATCGTTCTACCTGAGTCTCTTGGAATTCCATTGCTGCGGTATCAATGCCTATGAGTTCTGCTTTTATTTGCAGCCTCCTGCAAGCTGTGGCGCTTGTAATAAGTAACCTCGGCATCTTTTGCGTAGGCACTGCAAAACATAAATTTTTTAAAAAATATTCTCATCGTTGTCCTATGAAGACGTCTAACCCCAGGGATCAGTTTTAAGGGTTTTGTTCATTTTGTACTTCGACTGGTGCTTCATCAATTTCCTCTGAATTCTCAATTGTTCCGGGGAGGGTTTTTCATTTTGTGTTTCCTCCTTGGTAAGTTTTCGCTGCTCCATTTTAAGCTTGAGGGTGTTGTAGTTCCTCTTTCGATGCTTTATCATGGTCTTGTCAGAATGTACTTTGCAATGGGCGTAGAATGGATCGGCGTGATCCGCTTCTTCGGAATGTGCTTCGGATAGGAAACCAGCAGCTTGAGCACTACAAAAATAGCAAAAGCTCAATAAGATCTTTTCCAAGGGACACAAATATTCTTACCAAGTTACATGGAAATAAGTCTTACACATGCCCGCATCGCAGCCTATACAGACTCCGGTCCGGGCGAATTTTGCATCTTCGCAAAGAGAACATGTTTTGGCGCCCCATTTACTGTAGGGCATTTCGAACAAGGTGACTGAAGTCAATTGGTCAACCTCTCCAAATGCAACTCCAGGGACATAGAGTGCGCACACCAAATGTACCCACTTTCCTACGTCAGTTTCCTTAAAAATGCCACCTTTGTTGGGGCACAGCTCACAGCTGGGATCAGTCACACACGCCTTGCAGGCCTCACAAAACCACGGCTCGGTGCTGCAGGAGGATATTGTGCTCGAAACGCTGGTAGAGTCGCTAACTCCGTAACAGCCTTCGTGCACCGATACTCCGCACCCGTCGCACTCAACAATTTCGTTTGTGTCATCGCTCCTGTCCCCCAGGCAGGCACAGCAGATGGGATTTGTGGGCAGCTGCAAAACAAAGATTTTTAGAGAGTCGGAGGCGCTGCGCTGTAACTACCTTGTCCTTGATGGAAGAGACAGCTGCTTTTGCTAGGATATCCTTCAGTTCCGACGAATCCTTTGGCGCTTTTGGGGATCCCAGCAAATACTTCAGCTCCGATGACGCGCTGTCGCTACACTCGTCGGAGTCGCTTTCCTCGTCATCCTCATCGTCGTCCTCCTGACCGCTATCATCAGCATTTGAATTTTCTGAGAAGTCGTCGTCGCTCTCGTCGTGATCCTCAATCCTGAAATCGCTGTCGGAGGAGCTCTCACCCAAATCAAAGTCCAACAAAGTTTGTGTTGTCATTTTTGGCTGACGACCTTTTGGTCTCGATTTGTTGGCTGGAATATGAAAACAACGAACCTCCTCAATTGCCTGAAAATTCGGTTAAAATTGAGCCCCGTCCGAGGTTCGTTTACCCAGCCCGAACATAACCTAAACACAGGCGAAAATTATGCAAGCGATGGACTTACGTGGGGCCATTTAATAGTCGCTTTGATTGCAGTGTCTAGTCCTGTTTTCCCCGCTATTGCATGTTTTTTTCGCAATTCTACGCTCGGGAAATTCACGTTTCTCACAAAACAACACTTCGCAACTGAAGGGGAAATTTTGACAATTGAAATGAATGCAAGCGGCACCCTCTTCACCACAGGAAATTCAACATGAAAACTTGTCAAAATTGGCTGCGTTCGTTTTCGTGCAAAAACCGCTTGGGCAGCGAATGCGGCGTCGGAAAAGGGTGCATGCGTTGGCTTACTTTGGATTCGTGAACGAGCAATTAACGTCCAGTTAAAAAAAATATCAGCTAAAGCAATAATAAATAAAAAAAATAACTCAAATGCTACTACCTTGAGTCAAGGAAAAATCATTTGAATAAGAAGTCCTTGAAATTGTGCTGACGGAGACCAAAAAATGTAGTGGGCTAGGTTGAATAATAATTAAGCCTTTCGGCACCGGCACGTTGAATTTCTTCCTAAAGTTTGTAGCTGCTATCAATTCATACAAACCTATAGCAGGGATAACTTTGTAATATTATCTATATTTCAGGAGCTAGCGAAGTAAAAATTACATTAATCTATCATTAAACATATTTTGAGATCCTTTAACTATGGACGCCTGATTATTTTCAGCGAGATTCACACCGGTTCTAATCCTATTGAAAAAAGTTCGTAATCACATCTTTGCTATTTATATTGAAATCTAAAAGAGTTTCATTTATTTTTCATAAACGCTAATTGCAAGATAGCATTTTTATTTGTTAATATAATTTTAAAATATATCGGCTTTCAATTTTTTAATTTATACGAACACAAGTAAATCTACATTTAATGAATGAATATCAATTACTTTTTGCAGAAAAATATTAATTGTTCATTCATGCACCAATTAAACTCGTGACGGATTTTATTTTACTGTATAATTTGTACTAAATTTTAATCTATTCTCATTATATTTAAAGTTTTGATCGAATTACTTACCGTCCGTCGGTTGGAAATTGGAATGGAATTCCGGGATTTCTTGGGAATAAAATAAACATCATTATTAATTAATATGAAATTGGAAATTCATTTACATAACGATAAAGAACTTTCGGTACCCAGGTCCTAGAACTACTTTCATTTAGCAACAAGACTGGGGTGAGGAGGGTTAAGAGGGTTTGATCTCCCCAAAATGTTTATTAGAATGAGAGCGATCACATTCTTTTACAGAATATATATATGAATATGTAATATAAAATCAGTTAAAAATAAATCCACAAATCCTTTTTATCCCCTCAATTGAAGTTAAGGTAAGTAAAAGTAATGCAAATACCTCGCCTACATATGTAGGTTTCATTTGGTTATCACCAAATGCTTCTTTGCTTGGATAAATAAATGAATAGATAGATTTTTTTACTTTAAACAATTAGTATTGGAGTTTAGAACTTAATGGTGAAATTGTAGGGTAGATAAGTGCAAAAGTCTAAAGAAAACTACATCTTTTTTTCATTTTATCAAAGGTATATTTATAAAAAACTGTAACATTCTGAAATAAAGTTTCGTTTGCTTCTATCAAACGTCCAGTTTGAAATTCCTTTTTGCAATAGATTTACTTTATACATACGAGTATACGAACATAAAACGAATTTCGCAGTAGTTTACAAAAAAAAAAGAAATATTTTCATTGAATTTTTCTACCTTATGATGCTGGGACAATGGTTCACCAAACGGTTGAACAAAGCGACAATTGAAAAATGTTCTGGAGGCCCGGCGTCCTATCGAGCGTTAAAGGGATTTTCCTGTGACAATAAAAGAATGACTATTTTCGCTTCATCTCGCAAAAGATGTGTGTCATTGAGCTCTCCTTGGTGCCATGAAATTCCAGTCGTTTTGGATGTAATGCGTCCACAATTCCAGAATTCAGAGCTTGATTTTCCTTCGGGGTATTACCATAATTTTGAAATGGTCCACAGATGCAATGCAATCATCTATAAAATTTCATACGGCTTCCTGTGAACTGACTGATGCGCCTGATGATGACTCCTGTGCAGGATGCAGTCCAGGACGAATACCACGAATATGTTCCATGACATGGGGCTCACGTTGAGGAGGCCGACAGGCTTCATATCTGCCTCCGGGAAGGCAAGCCATTTGCAGTCACCCGTGATAAATTGGAAATCTATGGTTAAATATCTTGAATGAAAGGAGTGCTCTGAAAGTGACTCTTTAGTCAGATAAGGGCTGAGCCTCAAAACTTCACGTCTTTACTGCCATGTCATTTGTATCCGCATTTGTATCGTAGATTTTCATAGATTGATGACTTCATATATTCGTACAAATCAAATGAGGCCTCGCAGGTCTGCAGCTCTGAATGCGATAATCCGGGATCCACAGCCAGAAGATTTGACCTCATCACATCCTGTCAGTCTAGTAAGCGGTGCATTCTAAAATTCTTCGGGAAGGAGAGGTCTGAGTACGAAAATGGTTTGTACAGATGCAATTTGCTCTCAGATTTTCATCCTTCAGCTTCTTTAATTACGAATGAATTCAGTAGCCCTGACTTGGACAAGGTTATTGATATCCAGCACCATTTCTTTAATGCACTTTCTGTTTAAATACCTATAAAATTTGTCGAGACTGAATTTAAAAATTATACAACTAAAGCAGGCACTTCAAGGCTGTGTTTGCTGCGAGTTATGATTACATTTATAGAAAATTATTGGGCCATCAATATGTTTTAATAAAAATTTTATAATTCAGTAAATACGTTTATATTCTTATAAAATTTTAGAAATTTTTACACATAAGGCAAAATTGCTCGATATTAATCCACAAAGAAATTTTTTTTAAGTACCTATACCTATGTTGCTTAAAAAACCATAATATGTGATCTCAGATTTCATTTTAATTTTGCTACAATTTTTACCCTCTTACCATTTTCTGCAAAATTTCAAAATAGGACCAGAAACTTATAAGATAAGTGAGGGGAGGGGAAGGTTAGTTATAAACATATTCGGCTTTTATCTTGATTCCGACATATCATAATTTAAATTCGTTCTTAATAAGTACTTTTTCGTTAATGTTTAAAGTTTGTCGGAATTAAAAATAAATCTTTTAGCAATCATAACTAACTGGCATTAATTAATTTAACTTTTGAAAAAGTGGAAATTGCCATTTTTTATTTTATACCCCTCGATATTATGATTATTCTTGCACTTATTACTAAACCATTTATAAAGATAGTTCCTGAAAATTAAAATATGCATATTTGAAGGTTCACATCTCTGAAATCTCTGTCGTACTTTACGTAGCAAAAAGTTTATGAATACATATACATATAAGTAATTTTTATAAATAAAAAACATCGTTTTCTGAAACTAAGAAAATTTTGAATTGTTGGAAAAAAGATACTATAGAAGAAAAGTACATAATTATATTCTATTGTAGGGAAATGGATGCTTGTAGGGGCAATTAAATAAAAAAACTCTTTTTCCTTTTCAGACTTTATTAACTTCCTTGAAGGGTTGCGTAATTTTTAAATATATATAAAAGGCGCCTAAATTGTCTGTATGACAGGAAAGATATCTGTACACATTTATGATTTTTTTTTATTTGATTTTTATTTTACATTCAAATAGTCTATAAACGCATACATGACGAAAGCGCTCTGCAGGTGCGAAGCAAGTTGCAAAACAAACGAAAACCAAACACACTCAAAGTTAAAAGGGTTTAAAATTTAAAGAAACGATGGTTCACCGGCAGCGACAGGATGCGCGAACTTTAGCGGCGCACTTTGTTACGTATGCGTTTGGTAATCCTTAAACTCGAACAACTTATCAGAACTAAAGAAATTAATACATATTCCGTTACATTACACACGAATGCTACCTAACTTGCCATTAAATGGTATTAATTATTTATTTTTTTTCTCCATCAATATAACTTAGGACACGCACAATGTGTGCGTGGCACTCACGCAATTCAGAGGATTCTTTAAAAATATCAATCTTCATTTTAAATTACTTTACATAAGGCACTAGCTACACGTTAAACTTTGTGGTGGACTCGGCTCGGCGCGGTTCCCTTTGTACATGCAGTTGCTGCCTCAAAAATTGAACGTGTAACTACTGACCGTGAAACGTACGCGTTTCTAAACGAAACAGTTCAACAACACCAAATCGGTTGTATTGCGATAAACAATTCTTTACATTAAAAATACTTATAAAAGCCTTTATCTCGTTTTACAGTAAGCGATACTATAACTTTTTATCAGAGTGACACAGATCTCGGTTAGTGTTGGTTGCCATTAAGCACCTAGAATATGTTGAAAAAGGTTGACATGGGCCCTTTCCACTTAACTATGTTAAATGTAAACGCTATCATTAGTTTTTCTTATCTCTTTTTTTATTTTTTTTTTTGGTAGGTTAATGTACGAAAATGAGTGTGGTACTGTGGTGTCGTGTCATGAACATGGCGGGGCAGAGTGTCCTTGCGTGTTCGTGGTCTTTCTGGTGATTTACACTAATTCATTTTTTTAAGTTTTATAGTTTTAACTATTTTTTTTACTTACTTAAGTTGCCTAAAATTTGATTTTTCATTTTTTTTTCTTTATAGTTTTCTTTTTTTTCTTTATGATCGCGCTTTTTTTGTTTAAATTTAACTAATTATGTAGATGATGTGATGAAACGCGTAAATGATTTTGAGATTGACTCTCCTTATCGGCAGTTTATAAATTTCTTTGTTTTAGTTAATGAGATTGCTTCTGCTAATGACTGACGATTTACTTTCATTCAATTTATTTTACGTCTTTTTCATAACTAATTATTTTTAAGGAATGACTGATTGCTTGAAACGTACTAAATGAGGTTGCAAATCGTATTTTGAGCAGGGGGATTACTTCACCGGGGGAGTACAAAACTTATGAAATGAGATATGTTTCACGTTTCCTATAGGGCGTTCCTCTTTAATTTATAATAGGGATTGTGGTTGGGCAAAAATATCTTTGTTAGGATAGTGAGTCTTAGATTTCAAGGCATTCATTGTTTTCGTCTTCCCAAGTTACCCTATTAATGACCATAGTGCCAAGGAAGCAAATAGCATCATCTGAGGAACAATAATTTATAAGGTGAATCCTGTGCAGCCGTTGCCTTTTCTTAATTGGATAGAGGAAGTGCGGTTGATGGTGCTTTTAATTATGTCATGGTGGTTACGTAGAGATATTTACGTTTTGATTGCGTAAATTATTTGCTTATTTCCTCTCATAAATTCTGCATTTGCATAGTAAATGGTATGTGTAATTAATGTCTACGGATTTCTGGGTCGAAGAGTTGGCCAATTTAAATCAACTTTATTTCCCTCTGATTCCACGAATGACAGTCAAACATCGCGTAATTAGTAGGCGGCTTAAGAGTGCACCTTTAATCCCTGCCTCGTTAAAATCTCACCAGCTTACCCAAAGGCTTGTAGTTGATGCAGTGACCAGAAAATACACGAAGTAAAATGTGAAAATCCATTTAATTCAAGAGCCTGAATACAGGGAAGGATAAGCTTGCTTTTTAATTTCCTTTTTTTTCCATTTTTAAATTATGAATATTTAAGGTAGTGCCCACTTCGTATGAATTTTTAAATTGAAATTACAGGTACCTGGCACATAAATTTGCGCAATTTAAATTGTTTGCTATATTTAGCCCTGTCACAACAAAGTTCGATGGGTAATTAATCCTGCCAACTAAAAGTTAATTTAATTTATTTATTGATGCGGTCGGAATCGCGATATAATGCTCATGTGAGCCTGTTTAAGTCACCCTGACAATAAGAGTCAATTATTATTCATCTGATAGATGGGATTAAAATGTTTTAATTTGGGAAAGCATATCCGCACCGTTTGGACCAGTCACTTTCAAAAAACCGTTTTTATCAGGGGCATCAGATTCGAGGCTAAGATATCATAAAACCCCATTAATTTTCCTGTAGAGAACGTTGAAAATTTCAAAACTATTGACGTGCAGCTCTGGGGGATTCTTTTATGCGACAATTCAAGGCTTCTACGGCGATTGTTTCTACCTCAGTCCCAGCATTGAGGTCGGAAACATAACTGGGTCGAGGTTCTTCGTGATAGCAGGGGAATATAAAGGCATCACAATGTAAACGCTATCTAATGGACTTTTATAATTATAGGAGTATTTTACGTCTCTGATTTACTATTTTGCTTAGCAGGTAAATTTTGTAACACACTCCCTCTCTCGTAAAGTAATCACCCTTCGAGCAAATATGTTTTCTAAGTAATAAAGTGTTCTTAACAAAGATAAAAAATGAAAAAAAATCACTTTAACATACAAAGTCGTCCTTGACACTCACTACAGGGAAAATAAATATCTTTGTATCGTCTGTACAAGAAAAAACTAAGAATATTTGGTATTATTTTTGTTGAAAGTATACAAGCTAAACTTAAAATAAAATTAAAACTAAAAATATAAAACAGAAAACGCGAAAGGTTTTAAATCATACACTTTATAATAATAATTGCGCTACTGAAATCATTAACAGACTCGAAAATAAAGCCCTTAAGGGCACTTGCGCCTGCAATATACCTCCGTTCACAATGATGTCCTTCTCCTCGAGCAGTGGTGCGTCGATTACGTGGATAATTCCATTCGTGCACTTCACGTCCGGCCGGACTATGGTGATTTTTTTGTAATTCCACAGAATGGTGTAGCCTGAAAAAAGAGAACCAAATGAAATATCCATAAGCATTTTCATCCAGTAAATGGTGCGGGTGTTAATGCTATAATTATATAAGTAAGCAGCTTTATGCGAGCTACACAGTGACCAGTCATCTCTTGTTTTCTATAAAAATTAATCATTGAATAAAGCGAACATTTATGCTTGTATTTTTTTAACTTCAATAAGCATGATGCTGATTGCAAGTAAACAACAAATCCATAAAAGGACTATCCTAAAGGTTATGCAACATAAATTAAAATTTGTTTTCATAAATTGTTCTGATATTTTTCTCGTTGGATTCGGGGAAATAACTGGGTTCATTTTATGGGATTTCATCTTTTTGATTTCTGTGAATCACGGCCCAATACTTTATTTTGATTAATTAATTCACTCCAGGCTACTTTTCAAAAGGAAAATTAAAACGTAAATTATGAAAGGAAGGTTATTTACCTGACTGTTTGTTTTTGGATAATGTTTAAATGTGTTTTAGGATTGGGAAAAAGGAAAGGAAGATAAATAGATGGAAAATGTCATTAAATGAATAAATAATAATATAAAAATTGAAGAAAATAGAGTTTATTAATCACAGCAATTTATCCTTTCTGCTCTGAAAATTGATGAACTTGGATTACTTGGATTACATTCTGAACAAGCTGAAGTTTTGTGGAGACCTTTATTTTGATATGCTTTATCTCCATATTGAAAAATACATACTTCTTTGTATTAGTGCTAAAAACAGCGCACTTTAGAACCACTTACCGCAACAACAAAATAAATTTTCTTGATTTTAAATAATAATAAGTAACTTTACGTTTAAATGGGAAGAAAATATGTATGCGTTTATATTAACAGATATTTAACTCTAAATTCCATTTTTTATACTAAATTGAGCCAACGTCCCTTACAGCGAGAATGGATTTTTGTCTTACGATGAAGTTATAAAATCTTGTGGTAAGAATATTCTCAATCCATTCAATTGCCTGATACAAAATGCTATAGCGACCAATGCATTCATTAACTGTCCAAGGATAATCCTTAAATTCAGGAAAAATTCACAAAATATTTTCTGCACCATCGAATCCTCTAATTACTGGTACGTACCTTTGAATTATTTTCAAAGACCGAGAATAAAAGATCCATTTACCCTTTAATGAGTGAAAGGTAAGCAATTTTGCATTTCAATGAATTTGCTTAATTTCTATGAATTCTTTTTATTATTTTACGTCTTCTTCACCTTTTGTGCTTTTATATCGAGTGTTTGGAAGTTTATGATTTATGTCGTTTTCGTTTTCGCCAGTATCAATGGGCTTCTGAGTTATCTGTCCTCATTAAGTTAACTGGATTTTGAATAAGCCATTTCCGAAATCAATTAAATTTTTTCTATTTACAACATTTTTGTTTTTGGAAACACTTACTTCTTATAGTAACTTATTCAATGACAGTGCATTCATAAGCCATTGCAGTATTGGCCGATTTTTGGTTTAAAAAATGTATCGCGACCCTCAAATAAAAATAGCACAAAATGTTATACCATTTTGAAAAGAACCATTTCTTTTACTTTAGGAACATTGTTAAGTATGTATTTCATCTTTTTTCATATATAAGCTTTGATAAAGGAGAGTTACTTTTTAAGAAATCGTTACAAACACAAATGAGCCAAAATTAGTAAGATACACGTGAATTATAGGGAGCTTACATTGAAACGTAAAGAACACAATTCGAAGGAAAATTAAAGATTTTTCCCCAGGGGAAAAATCTAATCCAGGAAGGGATATTCTCCTGGAAAAGTTGAGCCATCTGAAGCCGGAAAGATACGTTCAGATCAATAAAGGTAAAATCCGTTTCGACCTGATTAATGGCCCGCAAGAAAGAAATGTGTTTTGCAACGGTTCGGTTGTATTTAGTTTTTCCTCATATGAAAAGTAGGTAAATCACTTTTATGCTTATTTTCTACGTTTATTTATTTCAGTTCATTGAGTTCCGACAAATTTCCCAATTTGCGTTAACTATGAAACTTTTAAATTTAGGAGGAAAATAATAAATATCTTACCAATTGAAGAGTAATGCGAAACGCCTGAGTTAGTTCAACGCAGAAGTTAAAACGGCTCCAAACTTAAAGGAGTTGTTCACTTTGTGAACTTTGATTTCCCTTTAGTAGAAAAATATTTCTTAAACTTCATATTCAACTGCGCCGAGGCTGCAGGTGCTCCAATTTATACAACTTCAGTTTTGCTATTTATGAATCAACTACTTCCTAGGAGTTTTATGGAAACTGAGACGGGAATTGGGTCAAGTATTGATTTATGTAATATCCGTTTGATTTCAAAGCGGTTATTTCGTTCTAGAAGGCAACGCTCTGGTGGAATGTTGTGAATATTATTTAAGAGGGGATTTAATTGCTTTCTTGTCCAGTACGTCCGTCCATCCGAGGAAGAGTTCAGAAATTTGAACCCCATTTAACACTTGCCAATAATCCACTCTGCATGCGAAGGCTCAGCGTCAGCTAATCGGATATGTGTCATTAATTAGAAGCTTTCGAAGCGTAAGGATGCTTGGCTTTGTAATTACCGGCTCTAATATGAGTTGAGTAGGTACCCGGTATTCACTGACTAAAAAAAAAATCCCATTTACACGCAATCTTGCTGAGCTGTGCCCCATTTACCCTATACAATTTATCCCTACTTCAGTAATTTCCTCAAGTGACCCCATTAATTTTTTACGGTGGTGAATTTTGAATTTCGTTAAGATCTACCTGCCAACGAAAAGGACGTGTACGGCTGTGTGGCCTGTTGTTTAGTATGAGAAAAAGCAAAGCACCATTTCACGAAATGCAACCGAAAGCATTACCAAACTGAGAGGAGTTCTAAAAACGTTCTAAAAACATTTTGCATGCAAAGCTATGGATTTTAATGCTAATAAATCTTTCTAGACATTTGAGCGCCAACCTACAAAAGTAAGCGTACACCAGCATAGCATCGCATATTTCAATCATATATCAGAGAGCAGTCCTTTTTCTTGAATGGCGGGCAGGCTCTGTTAATTTTTCATCTAGTGGTCGTCGCTGTGTACCTTAGCGATTTTTCAGTACTTTTTACTGAGCGCGGATAACTGATGAGTGCGGAAGCAACATTAATTAAAGTCAGTGGATGTTAATATAAGCGTCATGAAGAAGTGTTTCCCATATCGATTTTATATCTGATGAACTTAAATGAGGATGAAATTTATTTCACTTGAGAGGGAATTATAATAATAGTGTATGTTACAACATGTTGGGAAATTAGTAAAAATTATGTAATTTCATTTATTATATTTATATGTAGAAGTGCTAAAAGCCTCTATGGAATACAGACAATTTATAGTTGGGGAACATCGTAAATAATATAATATGCATGTGGTTATAATATATAATTTACTACACATATAGTTATTAAAAAAAATAGTCTTTATGAGTAGAGTCATCCATAAAAATTGCTTCGGAAAAGTCTTGAAACACACTTTTTATGAGGGGATAGAATCAACAACAGTAAACCAGAATCAGAAATTCATTTAATTTCAATATGTTTTGTAATTTTATGAATACAAGTATTATAGGTACTTCTTAAAACCTGAATATTTAGCTCAGGTATCGTTAGTGCTGATTTTAATGATAATTATGAGTTCGAATGCAAATTACTCCCAATTTATTATTTAACCACTTATGTAGTTTTCAAAATTCATTATGATGAGTGACATAGTGGTGTTATTTAAATAAATAGATAAATCTAATTTTTGTAAGCTTAAATAACATATGTATAATGTAAATAGGTACTCTATACATTGTACTAATACGATGCCAATGCAAATTACAATTTAGAAGAAATATTTTTCACTACAATGTTACCACAATAAAAAGTGGTTTCCCAGCGAGCAATTTGCTCTACTGAAACTAAACTGAAAATTTGTTGAATTATCTATCTACAGACGTCCTCATAGAGAGAAACGTGTGTTCTGCTGGACCGCAGAAACAACATGCGAAGCGTTGGTGGTTTTGTTTCGATAAAATTCAAAGGTTTGGAATTATTTGTAAACTTTCTGAACTTATTTTTATAAACTTACTTATTGATTGTGATAGTGTATTGGAATGAAATGTAATTTAAAGGGTCAAGGGTAGTCAGAGGAATGAAAAATAAGACAATTTAAAAAAATTTTGTTTACCAATTATATGACTTGTTTTTATCTTACACATCTAAAGTTTCACGCTTAAGCAATTAGTATGACATCAATAGTCGAAGTTTTTATTTTTAAGATATGTTGACTTCTAAAATTTTCAACAAACCCAAAATACGTTCTCAATGAATTTAAGAAGAACCCAGAAATCTTTATTTCCGTTTTTGAGTTGTTACTTTCGTCTTTCAACATTACGATTTCACTAAATCCACTTACTTTTTTTATTTTAGTTTTAAGTGAATACTCTTACTCTTAAATTTTTATGACTAAAAAACTCCCGTGCTTAACTAAAACAATCGACTTAGTTGACCGTCATTCAGAGTGCCGTTCTCTCTTTAAATAAAGTTTTGTTTATATTTGCTTTAGTCCTAAAATTAAAAACTTTTTACAGCACTAATTCTTTTTTGTACGCACGTTGCTTGAAAAATAAGTCTTTAACTCTGTGAATATTAACGAGTTAAAGTTTTAAGAGAGTTGTTTTTTAATTTAAAGTTTTTTGGCAGCTACCTAATATAGTTCCAGAGAAGTCCATTAGTATTAGTCCGTAGAAAAATGCTGAAGAATTTATAAGCAGTTTTAAGGAAAATTAATACAAATTAAAGGTATGAGGCATGCAATTTAAGGGATTTTAAGGATTTAAAATGCAAAGTATTTTTTGTATGTCTGTTCCGACATAATCCAGATAAAAGTTAATATATGTAATTTGGATTTAATGAGCTAACATAATAAATTACATTTTAATAAACAAATCTGAAATGTGTCCGATTACTTTCGAGAACGTCATTTTTGATGGAGAAGAATTAAAAATGTAATATCAGTTTGCTTACAAATGTGTATTTACACGATATAGTGAGGATTATCATTAATATATAATAATATTTATAATTAATGATATATTTCTGGGTGAGCTGCTTAAAAGCACGTTACACTTATTTGGTATCCTAGCACTTAAACATGTTTCTCGGGTGATGTTAAGCGACTTCTACGGGAATCAAAGCGGGGAGTGAACATAAAACACATTCATCGCCTAAAATTGTATGCACTATTGGGGAGAATCAACAAAATATTTAACACCTGCAAAACACTAAGGAAACTCACCAGTCCATTCAGTCAAATAATCGTCGGAGAGTTCTTTGTTCGCGAATTTCAAATATAAACATTAATTAGCTTCACGAATAGTTAGTCAGTTGCAGAGAATGGGAGGACATTTCAATCCTCGCACAAAATTTAAATCAAAAGTTGTTTTATTCGGACAAAACATTTTGGCTGGGATTGGGACACTAAGAAAAGGGATTGGAGCTGCATAAATTTAATGGGAGGAGGGACTTGTTGGATTCATGTACCTAATAATAGGAACTTGGCCAAGTGTAAAGTATTTTCGAGAAATTTCAACTACGTGCAAATTCCCGTGTAACTCATCTGCTGTATAAGGGAATTGTTCTAATGTAAGGGAAACGTGCCAATTTAATAAAATCTATTGATGTGTGCAATTATAGCAGAAATTTAATTTCTGTTATCGCGCGAATGGTATTCAATTCACGAAAATTTGAGCGAATAATTATCGTTATGAAACTAATTTTATGACATTTGAGTTGCATTTGTGCTGTGCAACCACTGCTGGGAAGCGATAACTAATAATTTATTGCAAAATAGGCCTTAATGTGCCTTTTTAAAGTAAATAAAATGCAATCCTTTATATATGTAGAAGCATTAAACGCAATAAATCATTTCCTGAATTTCAAATATTTGTTGCAAAATGCGCCAGAGTATGTGCGGAGGGATCTCGCAGGCAGGCTTCAATCAGAAAATTTCATGCGAGAAAATACACCGAACGGAGGGCGGAGCATTGCGCACGATATTGTCGTAAAAATTGAATTTTTATCGATTCTGAAAGAAGCTAACGGAAGGGTGAAATGCTTTTATAATTCGCATCGATTGACGATTTTCTCCAAAAAATGAACGACTGACAATCCTGTGATTGATGATATCATTTCTGTTCAAGCTTTATTTATACCCAGCTAATAACTAAGCAAGGTTGCGAGCATGCTGATTAATTGCTCCTTTGATCGTATAATAAAATTGTTTGAAGTGCATTGAGTGATTGAGCAAACAAAAGAAACATTTTTTTGCAAACACTGTAATCTGAGACTGCTTTGACATAGCGGACATTTTTAAACCATTGACTTTATTGATTAAAGGGTTACACCTTTTTGTAAACGAAATAAAAATCTTTACGTTTTTCTTTATTTATATCCTAAAATATAAATATAAATATGTGAAGCTGATGTTGATTTTTTTTAAATACAATTTGTAGTATCATATGTATCCGAATCTAATGACAAAATCGGCAAGTAGCAAGTAACTCCATCCTTTGTATTAATATTTTTTCCTAGGGATGAAAAATATCAGTAGTGATTTGATTTATTCTGAAGATACTGAGGGATATAATTTTTTACCTCTTCAAGCTTTAATATTAATGTATAAGTTTCTGAATCGATTTAATGCCCTGGAAAACATGCATCATATGCATCATTCATGTATCGATCACTGATCAACATTTTTGGTGATCATTTATGTGATAGAACAAGCGATATATAATTTTTATAGGATTTTTTTCCGCAGATTAATGCGGAAATTTTTGAATGCATTTTAACAATATAGTTTTATTTATTTTTACACTTAACTTTTTTTTTATTTCTCCAGTTTAAGTTAAAAGTTTCGTTAATTTTAAAAGACCTGTTATAAATGAGTAAAAATTGAATATTTTAACTTTTATCTCATTTTATCAATAATCGTACGTGTAGAAGAATTCGTAATCTATGCAAAATCTACTAACTATGTATATGTTCTCTAAAAAAAACCTTGTTAATCACTGATTTTAACAGTATCTACTTCTCCTAGAAGTGCATTCAGCTCACTTAAGTTCATTCAGCTTTATTTAGCTGAATAACCGTCGTTTTCAACAATGTATTAAATAGAGAAGATTCAAAACATCAATGTTGTCGTCAAACTATGCCAAAGTGCCCCGGAATACAGTAGCGAATGCAAAACACATGTTGCACCTCATAAAAGTAATAGTAACCGGGGCTTTATCGCTATGAAAAACAAAAGGCTAATAGGGATGTAACAAGAAGTGGGTACTTACGTCCAGAATCCTCGACAATGCGCAGCTTTAAGGAGTCCCTGATTGTTGGTAGTACAATTGAATCGGGAGACATTGAAGCCAGTTCGCTTACTGTGTAGGCGCGATCTGCGATAACCAAATGTCTCTGCAAAATCGACCGAGCCTGGGAAAAGAGACAAGAAAGCGTAATTTCAATAAGCAGCTGCTTAGCGAGCCATTTTCATGCAAAATATCCCTTTATGTGCAATTATTATCCTTTGAGCACATTTTTCCTTAAAAACTAAGAAGCCTTTATCGCTAAAGTTGGGCGCTTCGGCTAAGTGAATGTTGCTTTTAGCAATCTACTCCCCGGAATAAGGAGCAGTTACGTGCGCTATTTTGGAGCGTTTTATATACCCTCGACAGAGGCGTACTCGATGCGGGCGTTTCGCCTTTTTTTCTTGCCCGAAAAAAATTATGCTTGGATTTCATAGAAAGAAAATTTGCGAGAAAATGGAAAGGAAATTGTACTTACATGGTAGGCAAAGTCCCGCATAAAGAGCTTCTTGTGAGCTGATGGATACTCCAGCGAGGATTTCAGCCAGGCCTTATCGCTGGGCACGAAGAACGTGTAGCGCCTCATCGTGTTGTTTACCTGCTCAATGAACCCAGACTGTTTGCTTAGTTGGTATGTGGCGCTGCAAGGTATAATATTCAAATTGAGGACTTTTAAAAATTCACGAACGAGAGAGCCTGCAAAAAATTTGTGTGCCCTTTATATTCTACCAAGTTTACCCAATCTCATGCGGTTTAATTAAGGAGGCACTTCGTTGTGGTACTTTATATTTTTTTGCTAAGGACCAAGGACGTTTCTTCCTTCTCAAAGGTATGTGAAGCTTAGGTACGACCCCGTGTTGTACACACGATAAGTTTTCTTGCTAAATCGTGTCATCGTATAAGAAATGGGATGTAACCAAGTTAAGGAGATGTCCTCATTTTGTATCCTTTTATATTAGCGTCGTGCAAATTAAAAATGTCACTCAACTTCCACAAGTAGAAGGCATTTAGTCCCATAAAGTATTACAATATTATATACAAAATGGAGACACTTCCGAGTTTTTTAGCAATATAATTGACTGTAAGGTGTTTTTTTCCACAAAAATGTGATTTTTCTATTTAATATTTTCGAAATAGCCCACAATGTCATTAAAGGGAAAGTCACAAATGTTCAAGAGAATTTTTTGTGTTTGTCCATTATATTAGAAGATACAATAACTATCCACAGGACCAATTGTTAACAAACAAGAGAACTGTGAAATAAAATGTTCCACAGTGATTAGTAGATTATTTTTTATGTATACATACATACATACTTACATACGAACAAGAACCCCATGCATATATGTATATGTACAACAACAAGCTTTTTTGAGTTTAGTTTAGTTATAATGATAAAACAATAAAAATAATACCTACTCTCTGAATTTCTTGGTTAACGACTCTAAAATAATTGAAATTATGCAATTAATTACAATCTTCGCTTCTCCACGAAATAAATTAAAAACTCCACTTAATTGTAACAGTTGAAAGATTTTATTATGTGTTAAGGAAACAATTTTAAATATGTACATACCTTTCCCACATTATTTTCCCAAAAAAGTCAAGATATAACAAACAATAAAGGAATTATCCGTGGTTTTCCTCCAAATACCAAAAAGACATATTATGCTATTTTATTTTCTTCATTAATTTGGTGCAAAAATCATGTACATACTAATTAATATATTGTATGTTTTAAAAAATATATTAGTATTCAAACTTTTTTTAATTTTTATAAGTAAGAGCGTTGATAGCTGACAATTTGATTATAATAAACAGAGAAATTAGTTAGGTATTATATTACAAACATTGCAGCAATCGCCAAATTGCATGTTTTGGCATTTCAAAAAACTGTGTTTCGATCGTTACATAATATATTATTGAGCATTAATCATCAATTCATGTACTTGGGGACCCGCAATAGGTACAGATGCGGAACTCCTATAAAAAAATCTTTCATTCATTAAATTATATTGGAAATGCATAGAAATCAATCATGGAATCGACAACTTAAGCAACACACATTTAAATTATAATATTTGGTTGAATAATTTTTAATCCCAGAATGTTTTCATATTTCTAGAATAAGTTTTAGGGGTTGCTACAGTTTATAAAAATTTAATATTTTGAATGAAAAAAGAAAAACTATTAGATATAAAAATTCTATTCGATAAATATTTATAGAGCGTGCTCATCTTTATGTATTCAATCGTAAATAACTTTAAAAGTTCGCGTGAAACATCAGTTGCGAATATTTTTAATGAAATGTAAAAAAAACGCGGAATTTATAAAAAGCTTTATAGAAAATGAATTTAAGTGTGTTTATAAAATTAAATAAGTTGAAAGTAGGTAGATATAGTTTAGTTCACCACCGGGGCAAGCGTTGTTGGTTATTGAGAACAGTTTTGTTTTAAGATGTTGGTCTCGAATGATTTAAGACGCCATGTCTGAGTTTAAAAGTTTATTTCGCTTTAGTACCTAAATACACTAATGTGTTTTCAAACAAGAATATTTTCGTTCACTGGAAAATTAGAATAACTATCTTCCAAAACTTCTAATATGTCTACCACATTACTTCTCATTGTTTTCCAATTTCGTCGTGTTTTCTATTTACAATTCTATGTGGAATGTTACAATATCGATGATGGTGGGTTTTATGCACCCTCCGAGGCAAAAGTTCGTTTCGCTCATAAGATTTAATATCATAATTGAATAAATATAACTCGAAAAGGACAAACATCGGAATTCAAATACCGGAAGTATGATGCGTCTCAGGGTAGAGGAAGTTATTGAAATTCCATCAAGGCAAGTCGGACTGCAGAGAGACCTGAGTTAGAGTACGACGAGGTACAGTAATTAAATTTTAACAGAAGCTATGGGAATTGTTAGATTTATATTACGTGAACCTTACGCCATGCCATGACAAAGTGTCTGTGGAAAGTAAGGCCAAAAACGAGGCCAGATGATGGTACTTACTTGAGCATTGGGTCTGTGCTGAGTTTCGAGACGACGGTTGTGTGGGGCAAACCCAGGACCCTGTCGATTATGTGCACATACTCTTTTATTTGTGCAATATCCGCCTGGACGCGAGTGGCGTTCACTCCACCGCCCTCGACCGTAATTGTTTCGTCGATTTTTGTTACTATATTTCTAGAATAAGTTTTAGGGGTCACTACCGCTTGTAAAAATTTGATATTTTGAATGAAAAAAAAAAAAAAATTATTCAATATAGAATTTGTGTACGATATTTATTTATATATAATATATGTAGAGCACGCTCATTTTGGTTATGCATTTAGTCGTTATTAATTTTAAGAGTTCACGGACGAAACATAAATTGCCCATATAAAATTTGAAAAAATACGTGGAAACTTTACAGGAAATAAATTTGACTGTGGTTTTAAAATTAAGTTAAAAGTAGGTAGATAGTTTAGTTCACCACCGAGGCAAACGTTGTCGGCTATTGAAGAAAGTTTTATTTTAAGATATTGAGTCTCAAATGATACCTGAGTTTAAAAGTTTCTTTCGATTAGTCTGAGGTTTCAAACCAAGCAAAATTAAAAGTTGGGGTACTTTAGTAACATACTAAACTGCTACTATTTAAAGAAATAAATTTTGACTTTGATAATGATGTATATTCACTTGAGTTAAAGTTTCAGTACTGAAGATGACCTATCATGAAGGTTTGTTATTAAATTCATATAATACCTAAATACACTAATTTGTTTTCAAACAAGAATTTTCGTTCACTGGAAAATTAGGTTAACTATCTTCCAAAATTTCTAATATGTATGTCTACCACATTACTTCTCATTGTTTTCCAATTTCGTCGTGTTTTCCATTTACAATTCTATGCGGAATGCTATAATATCAATGATGGTGGATTTTATGCACCCTCTGAGCCAAAAGTTCGTTTCGCTCATGAGGTTCGCATCATAATTGAATAAATAGAACTCGAAAAGGGCAAACACCAGAATTCAAATACCGGGAGTATGATGCGTCCCAGGGTAGAGGAATTTATTGAAATTCCATCAAGGTAAGTCGGACTGCAGAGAGACCTGAGTTAGAGTACGGTGAGGCAGAGTAATTAAATTTTAACAAAAGCTATGGGAATTGTTTGATTTATATTGCGTGAACCTTACGCCATGACAAAGTGTTTGTGGAAAGTAATGCCAAAAACGAGGCCAGATGATGGTACTTACTTGAGCATTGGGTCCGTGCTGAGTTTCCCGAGGACGGTAGTGTGGGGCACGCCCAGGACTCTGTCGATTATGTGCACATAGCCGTTTGTTTGTGCAATATCCGCCTGGAGGAGAGTGGCGTTCACTCCACCGCCCTCGACCGTAATTGTTTCGTTCCCGGCTCCGTCGGAAATTATGTTGAAGTAGAGGAAAGTCCGGTTGTTTACAGTGGGCACTTGTGGCGCCTGCCAGGTGAATTGAAATGTAAATCCCGGGATATGAGATTTTGTCCGAAAGGCAAAACGGTCAAAAGTTACTCACCGTATCCCGGTTTTTCTGCTTGATATTCTCGATGCTCAGCCGGTCCTTAATGATGTGCATGTTGAGGATGTCACGCATCATTTCACGGTTCCTAGCAAATAAAACATGGTACAGGTGAAGGTCGTTTCTTAAACAGGGAAAATTCCAATAAATACCTGATGACATTGTTAACGTTCGTATTGTTCCACGCCTCGTTGCTGGGCGCCAGAATTGTAACGTCCCCAAGTCTGTTGATATCCTCTAGGACATCTCCTCCGATGTCCATGATCGTTTCATAGAACTTGTGCAATGCACCATTCTCATTGTCCTGCCGGAATACATATAAAAAAGTCACAACTTTGCCGAAAGAGTTTATTAAAGGGTTAGTTTTGCAAATACCATTTTAATTGAGCATTGAATGCCAATATATCAGTAAAACATAATGCGAACGAACCAAAACGGACATAATTTTCAAATTAACATAAAAGGGTAATAACAACTCTCAGCGCATTTCTATAGTAACACACATACGAGCAAAGCACCTAACCAGAAACCAATCAAATAACCCGGTTTATTGTATTCGAACCCTGTTAATTAGGACAGCATCTACTTGACATCATTGTCACTCAGCCCGTATGGAAACAAAATTTCATGAACAAGGACATGTATGTCTTTAGGCTATGACGAGGAGAATGGAAATTCCGCTCCTTAATTAATGCGAGTTGAGCAGATTTAGACCGGCGAATGATATCGCTAGGATTAAGGATTAGGGATTAACAGCTGAACCAAACGTAATAGCCTTGTACTTGAATGTGACATCAAAATTAAAATGCAACACCTTGCTTAGGTTGTCGAATCCTTGATATGTGCGATGGCAGGTAGATGTTCGTTCCACACAAGTTGGGAAATTTTGGGTGAGGTTCGGGTGGTGGGAAGCATTAACTTACGACAATTTCAACAATCTATAATAAGAACATGCATCCCCGAGTAAAGTGCATCAAAATGCCCCAAGCTGCTACATGAAATTGATTGGCATAGTTAATTGAATTGCAATCATGTGTCATATTACTATTAATTTAAATCCATGAGATAACTACCGACCTACTATGTATGTATTTAACTATTTGTTGAATATATATCATACATATGACTGCAAATTTATCCTTTTCTGCGTAATTTTAATGATTACTAGATTACGGATTCCGAACATGTTAAGAGCTTATTGATAGTATTAGTTATCTCTTAAGAAGAGTTGCTACACTTATGCAAAGTTAAAAAATCAGTTAAGTTTTTAAGTTGAAACTTCTAAACACCATTTCATTTTAGAAAGTATTATCATTAAACGAAAAAGTGAATTTTAATTTTCTTTAACATTTATAATAAGAGATTTTCAGAGACGCTGATTTGAAACACATAAGTATATTGCCGAAATTTATGAAATAGAAATAACGAAGATTTTGAATATCACCCCTTTCACTACCAGTCTCACATATACGTATGTGACGACCCAATTTTCTTTGCTGGGCCCAGCGTCACTTATTCGTGTCGGAAATAAAATTGCTCATTCCGCTTATTTGGAACGTTATTAATAAATCCCACAAAACTTAATAATAATTGGTATAATATCTAAATAAAATGTCTGGGCTGTGGTTGCGGTTTTGGTCCTGCCTGAGGCCCTGGTAGCGAAAGGGTTACTGAAAATACTCAACTAATAAAAGACCGTCCTTTCAACTTCGTGCATTGAATAGGATTTGTAAAGTTTCTGTCACTGTTTCATCTGAAATCAATTAATTACATTTTTGACTTTGAACTTTATTGCTTAACTTGATTATTGCGACCAAAATAATAATAAGTATGAGAAACGCGCAAATGAATCTCATCTTAAACCTACAGGAAGAAATCGTATAAATATTTTATAAAATAAGTCGGTATATATTTATTTTGCAAATAAGATCAAAGGTTGGTTAGGCATGTCAAGTTTAATTAACTTATGTTTTACCTAAATGTACATATATAATATCCTAATGTTTTATCGTGCCATGATATTTTATTCAGCTATCTTCAATAGATCATTGGATTTTTGATTGAGCTAAATATGAAGCTTGTAATAAACCTTCTTGGTTTTCCGTTTTTCTTTTATACTGTTCTAATATTTATTAAGTTGAGTCCTACCCTGTTAAGTGGCAGTTATATTTAGATTCAAAAATATACAATAACATAAAACTTTTTCCTGGGAAAGAAAATTATTTAGTAAATTTCTAAAATATGAAACTAGCAATAAGCAAATTCAAACATTGTAATTAAAACGATGCTAATGAAAGCCAAAATCTTAAGTTATCATAGTTTAAATAAACCGTTTCAAAAGTTATTATTGGTTCATTCAATGAACTAGTTGAGGACTAATTTGATTGTATTGCAAGAAACGCTGCAAGTTCACCTTTATTTTTTACCGTCTTTCAAAATTAAATTAATATCATAAAACAATTTCAAAATAATAATGAATTTTTACTAAACTTCAATTGAAACGAGAAGTGTATTTAAACGTGCAAACATTTTTACAAACTTAATTTGTTTTTATTGAATAGTAATATTTGTTCGTAAATATATAATATTTTAAATATTGTACATATTTGTGAAAACGTGATATAATACATGAAAAAAGAATTTTCAGTTACAATTATTAGCACTAAAAATACCAAGTAGAAGTCTGCAAAAATGATTATAACTTAATATATACACAGGCCTATTCTAGAAAGAGGTATCGTGTAGTTATACAAACAAATATGAAAAATTATGGTTATCAGATATGGGCGTCACAATGATACATATTTAATAATGTTTTAATGACACGCTTGGCACAAGTTCACCTCTGCGCACTAACAATAATCAAAAACTGTTGTTTCGCCATATAAAATATCCCAACCTGATACTTTTACTTATTCAAGAATAGGCTTGTAATTATTATGAAAACATTTCCAAATGAAATTGTACGAATGAAAAATCAAAGGGTTAATGAACGAATCATACCAAATGAACAGCAAAAGTAAATTACCCACGCGTAAAACTAATCAAATAACCATAAAAAAGTACTTCATAAAAGCCATTACAATAACGCATTTCAGCTTAATTGCACCGCAATACAATTATCTAATTTAAAAGGTTTTTGCCAGTGTCATACAATTTTTAGAATAAAATAGTATGTTATTGTGTATGTCGGGTGTTTTACGAATGAAAAATGCAACTTTTGGGTAGTGTTAATTGTTTTCTAATGCTCTTCTGGCTTGAACTATGTATATGTACAGTTTATATTATCAAATAGTAAATGCCAGTACTATTAGTTAATTTGAGAAACAAAATAATAATAATACTTACATTTACAATCTATTGTTGGAGGTAAATAACCGACCATGCATCAGAAATGCAGAGTTTAGTCCCATCAAATTTCATTTTGTCATGCGAAGCACAATGAACAAATTACACAAATATTTCAATTTTCAATAATTATTTTCTTAATATAGAAATTCATATTGTGTAAAATTGCATAATTTTATCTTTATTTTATTTGTGTGCGGCAATTATTACTCCTGTATTCATTTTTCGATTCGTTTGAATTTCGGAATATTTTAGTTGCTAATTGATGATGGCCGGATTTGTGTTGTTGTTTAAACTTGGACTCCACAATTTACATTTCCACATTTCGAGCAGTGATTATACATATTTTCGATATAATTTTTGGACCCACATATTTGGGATTGAGGACGGAAGTAATAATTATTAAAGTTTAGGTGGTAAAGTGAAAAGTAAATCAAGTTTGTGCAGTATTTGTAAGCATTGGTATTATTAGCCAGATTATACTCATTTCATTATGTTTACTTTCTTTCTAAATATATTTTTTTACATTTTTTTATATTAATGAAAAAACTCTAAAATAATAATCTGAAGTACTATTTTTTTTATTTATTTGAGAGAATTATAATTAATATGAGGGAATTTTGGAACGAGTTATGTAATGGAAGCATAGATTGATTGATGTCGTACATGGTTTAAATTTGAACTAAATAAATCATTAATGTTAGACAGTTTCAAAGCAAAAGGTAAATTAAAACTATATTCAATGTTATGTGAATTACAAAGGAGTTTTAAAAGTCCAATTACTTATGATAAGAAGATAGTTAATTAAAGCCATTTGATAGTGAGTTTTAAGTGTCCTTTTAATTAGAAGCTATATGAAATACGGCGTCGTCAGTAAAAGTAGTAAAAACGAGTTAGTTAAGGGAAGAGCTTTGAAGTGGATGAAATAATCCTTAATAAAAACCTATGTTTGAATCTTCCTTTTCTCTTCATGATTATTTAATATTTATTTCAATATTGCAAAATTGATATAAAAAATATATAGAGTTAAATTGGTTATTGTTTTGAAATGCTCACGGGGTACGTGGATCAATTAAGAGCTATAGTACATTTTATAATATACATATCTAAATCTCTGGAATTCTAAATTCCTTTAAATGGAATTTCTGAAAATCTCAAGTTGTGTATTTAAATTCTGCAAGTACTTTCCCCGAATCCATTTGTTATAAAGCGGGAGATAAACTGCATTTGTTGTAAGTTCCTTTTGTATTTTACAGTGCTTTTTGAATATGCAGAAGTTCCAAGTATCTTTGAGTAAGGATTTTAGTAAATATGAACTTATTCTATTCTGAAGCCGTTATGGTGGCTAAAATGTTAGCAAAAATTCATAACATAAATTTCAAAAGAAAAAGAAAAGAATTTCACAATACGGATGTAAATTGTATATATTGCATTTCTTTTGAATGCAGATGAACTTCCTTTCATAAATCTAGCTGTTATAAAAACATTTCGCTTGGGTGTGATGGCATTCATGACTACTTTAGAATGAAATCAAATGAGCAAAACAAGGGGAGTTTATTGAATAGCTGTCAGATCCAAGGAATTAATGTTGATGTGTGAGAGCGCCATTATACGAAGATGTGCAGATAAAACCTGCATGCACACCTCCTTCATGCACCCAGCAGCGCTGCAGTAATTCCGTGAAACTTAAACTTGATCATCCAAGGAAATTTCATCGACTCAGCGTAGATTAGAAGAGGTTTTAAGACGGAGCTAAGGTCGGATGCATAATCGAAGTGTTAATCAATTATAGAAGAAATTGGAGTGAAACTTCATTATTTATTAATTTGATCTTAAAATTGCTCACGAGACTTAATGACTTCGCGAACATCAAATATTTATCTAATAAAAAATAATGAAAAACCACATTAACTACTTCCTAGTATTTTCTCTACTAATACTTTTTTTTTTAATATTTAAAATAGTTTATTTCAGTTAAAAAACGCTAACATATTGTTTTCATATTATTCCCTCTGTTATTTTTATGGGAAACAAATTTCGAAGGGTATTGTAAGTATGCAATGCACGTTTAATTTATATGGCAACAATCAAATTTACGGAAAAAAATGTCACATGCAGCATGTACCTAGTGGTAAAATCTTAATTATTGTAGGAAAATATTGTTGCCATAAGCGAGATATAAAATAAAATGAACAATGGTTTTCTTTATATTTAATTTTATTGGTAAAGTGCAATCCCTGCTCGAAATGTATCCATGTGAATTCCAGGAAATAGCTTTATATATCATGATTTTTTTCGCAGAAATGCAAATTTCGTGTAAAAGTTGTAAAAAATGATTTAAATCTTGTTTTAATATTATTGAAGGTATTAAACAGAGAAATGGAATGAATGAATATATGAACAATAAACGGAAGAAGAACACTAAAAGCTTAATAAAACACCATGCAAGCCGTGCTGTAAGGAATTTTCGTAAAAAATTAAAATATTCTTGTGGGTTCTGTATCATGGTTGTCTCGTATGTTGTGCATAATATGTATTTCTGTTGTATTTTTCGTTTGTCTGTTTCTAGGTATAAAAAATAATAATAAGCGGAGAATGCGTTTGTTAAATGAAGAATTTATCGAAAAAATTTGAAAAATAACTTTCTAAAAATGTTAAAGGAATTTTTCATACATGCTCCTATTTTCTATATACGGTTCGCTGTGCGTTAAAATTGAGAGCGAGGTGATATAAATATGTAATGGAATGCGACAATATGAATATCGTTCAATAAAATCATTAATGATTGGGATCACAAACTGCACTTGAAAAAATTTATTCAAACTATTTTTTTTTTATATAAAATCTGATTTTGCCGTATATAAAAATAAAAATAGGTATAAAGTGGTGGCATATCATTCTCAAATATTTCTTAGCGTATCAAATAACATAAAAAGCAAAAGTTGTTCGGACTCTCAGACAAATTGTTATTGCTTTTTGCGGGAACACTTAATATAAGATTTCCTGTGGAATCCGCACACAATGAAATCAAACACCCTTTTGACGGAGGCCAAAACCAACTATGCGACATTAACACTGCGGAAAATATATTGTCCGAGCAACAAACATATAAGATAAAAATATTTCTAAACTAATCAATTTCGGTACAGATTGTGATCCATGCTACATTTATGAGAAACCCAAAAATATATGGGTTTATGGGTGTGGGTACAAAACGTAATTCAATTGAATCGTGAATGGGGAGAAAGGGTATCGACTATTTGGTGATATTGTCAAATGAGCCATATCCGAAATACGATATCACGTGCTGCGGTCGTATGAAAGTTCTGAAAGAAGCAAAATAATACGTGGAGGAGGAAATAACATAAGACAAAAAAGCACTTCTTTGGTTGGGATGGAAAATAAAAGAATAACGAAAAAGCTGCACGAGCAGGTTGGGAATAAATTATAAGAAAATAACTCAAGAAATGAATGCTGCTATGATATATTGTCCGAAAAAAACGAATTTATCTCGTGTTTTTCATAGTTATGTTCAAAATATTTATTGTTTATCAATTTTGTGTATCTTTTACCTTAAATGACTGTTTTCAGTGCGACATCCAAGTGGTGGTTGAGTGTAAGCATAGAAACAGATATTTTTGTTAATGTCATTTATTTTGGTTGTGTTCATTTTATTATGTTAGTTATTATTTATTATTATTAAAATATCTCCTAATGTATTTTCGACAATGTTCCAGCAAAAAAAGTGGGTTTTGATAAATTACTTCAGCTTTAAAAAGTTACAAACACCCTATTGGAAATTTTTTCGTACAATAAGAAATTGAAAAATTGTGTGATAATTGAAGTCTAGACGTTGACTGAGCATCATTCAATTACCTTTTAAAAAAATGTTTCTCAATGTTAATCAAATAAAATTCGTGCCATCAAAGAAGCATAATTGAAGTCCACAATAAAGCTTCATTTTCTATGCCTAAAGATTTTTCATCTGTTTAATTTAACATATATTTTTCTGTTTGCTGAGGGTAAATAAATACCCAAGATTAGTCAGATGTTTGATATAAAATAAAAGTCAGATGTTTGATGCAAAATAAAAGTGGGGAATGTTTTTAAATATATTTAAACATTATTTTAATAAAGGGGGAAATTAAATAATCAAAAATGGCTCCAATTTAATTTAATGGTGGTTTGACATTTCTGTAAAACGATTTTTGATTCGCCCTTTCCTTGTACATAATATTTATTATATTTTACTTAAGTTTGGTAAAAATGTATCAACTTTGCTTTAATAATTATTGTGGACACTTTTCAGAAAGGTACATAGTTATATTTATATTATGTTTACAATAGTATGCATATTACTTATGAATTCATTAATATTTGTAAACAAATATTTAATGATATGATCCTATTATCCAAGTAAAGTCAGCGTAATTATTTTTTTAATAAGTTTTTTCAAAATAATTGAAGCAATTCGGGTTGAATGAATTGAATCCTAAAAAAAAATTGTATATTCATTTCGTGCAGTAAAGTATAATTACATTTTCCGCCAATGGCATATTCCTCAAATAATTTCCATTTCCTATTATTGTCAGAAAATCGATTTATTTCTCTCCTTGCAGTAAATGTCGGTAATGTAAGGACTTAATCTTGGATTTCATAGGAATCAACATCTCCAAACACTTTGAGGATTCGAAGGAATTTATATAAGAAACTTTGTCCTGGAAGATTTTTGCATAAGAATGCTACGGACTTTGTGGAAGATAAGAAAATAGGGAGATGAAGTTGTACCACGAACAAGACAGGAAAGTCCTCTTTCATCTCGATTGAACATTTTCGTTAACAAAAAAATAAAAATACTTCTTGTTCAAAGCCCTTCAGCTGCATTGTAGTTCACTAAACCCACTTTTTATTTGGTTGTAACAAAACATGGTCGAGTTTCTCAATTTTAAAAATGTGCTACTTCTTTAAAGTTTATATATGTATGTGTATGTTTGTGTTTATTTTGACGTTATTTATATATTTCTGTAGAAAACTATCGAGGAAACAAACAGTTTATGTTTAACATTGTTTTCTTCTTAAAATCTTTCTGTTATTTCTTTGCTGACTAGAATACTATATTTTGCGAAATAAAGGTACACAAAGCGGTGCCGTAGATAGATAACTTGTTAAATCTTTGTACAGCAGCGTGCCGATACTGTTCTGCTAAATAATTGAATGGGCACAATAATTGTGTTAGCCTATTTATAGTATAATACCTTTTAGTAAAGTGACGTCATTTATTGGGCTTACCTGTAAAAATTGGGATACAGTCGTGTCTACGATCATAAGGGGGCGGTGAATCAGATGGACAACGCCATTCCTCACTGGAATATTCCCTTTGACGATTTCGGCCATTACTACGCCTGTTGAATGCTTTGAGTCGCCGAGAATTGTGTTCGACTTCACGTACACTGAGAAAAGTAATTTTATTTATTTTTCGACTTAATTAATTAATTTTCTGGAATAAAATAAAATGAGAGTAAAAGTCAAGAGGTAGTTACTTTTGCCATCCTTTTGCAGGAAAAAGCTCACGGTTACTTTGATATTGTCTTCAAAAGCGGCAGTGGTCTGTGGCACTTCGAGGGGCGCTGCTGCGGTAAATATCACATTATTAAGTATAACGTGGCCATCGATGACTTTATTATCAACAAGACTGCTTCGTGTTGTTTGCTATATCCCGAGGGAGTTGAGTTAGAACAATAAAATACAACTCAAGGCGAAGGCTCTTACCTTGAATCCTTCATCAATTGGAATTAAGAATGTATGCGTTCCAGGAGATAGGAACAAGTTTTCCTTTCGCATTAATGTTACCTGAGACCGGAAGGATCTGAAAGTACACAGAAATCATTAAATTAATTCCACTTGAGAGTAAACAAAGGATATTTGTAAGCAAACACAATGAAAACATAGGAACAAATTAGGGACACTCAACTTATGTTTAGATAAAAGTTAATCAACCAAATTTTATCGTAGACGCTTCGTTGAAAGCTGATTATTTAAAGCGAACTGGCTTTTATTTGCTTATGCAGACAAGAGACTAAAACTCTCCTCTTATTTTATCCGTACCTTGAAAATCACCCCATAGAGCATAAATACCAGGGAAGTATAAAGGTATCGATTTCCCCATCTTTCTTTGCAGCTGAACATTAAAGCATATTGATATGAAATTTAGGTATTAACAATGTTTGAACTTGCTTATTTTTCAATTTTTATGTATAACATTATGTATGTTTTAAGTTATCAAACAAATTGAAGACAATATGAATATGCAAATTAATTGCATAAGCAAAAAATATAAATTATTGTATCTTATCAGAATTCAGAACTTCTTAAAGGCATCGGTAACAGTTCGACGTTAGCTCAGCAGTTCGAAATTTTTAAGAATTGATCGTAATAAATTTTTCTGTAAATGGCAATTAAACGGGAGAATTCTCCCTTCTTACTTGTGGAAAATAAGATTTCAACGACTGAAAATAATTTACATCTTTATATGTGTAACAAGTTCTAATTGATAAATTGTTGAGAAGCTTATGAAACAGACTTAATTAAAATTTATAATTCAGCAGAGTAATAAGAAACATCTTATCTTAGACTGCGAAATCTTTACTGAAACTTATTTCTACGTCTTAGTTTCTTGCTGTAATTGAAATAAATGTCAGTCGGGTTGAATCAATTATTGAGTAAGTTCGACTCCCACAAATTTGTTTGTTGAAGCCATAAATTTTATTAAGGAAACTGTGTTTTCCAATGCTCATTAGTATGAAATTGGCCCTCGAATTAATTATCTTTAATACTATTATGTGAAAACAAAAACCTAAGGAAAAATTCTTATTCAAAGGTGGCTAAGATAAAGTTAATGCAAGAACTTAAAAAAGCAGTGCAATTCTAGAATATGATGAGGACGTTCACTTGTAACAATCTTAAAATAAATTACCTGAGACGATATGGTCCAATGTTCATAGAGTCTGCCTGTGTAAGAAACTGGAATGCATCGGGGTTCGTTATCTCAGTCTTTGAAGTTGGCAGAACGGTGAGTGGCTCCAAGACGTCGTCAATCACGTGCATCACCTAGCACAGAGAGAAAGTTCCATTAAATTACATTCGATGTAGGATAAAGCCTCGGAGGATCATTAGTTTAAATTAAACAGGTTCTTGGAAACGCTGCCATTGTTACAAAGGGTACGCTATTGCATTCATCAATTTCTGTTGAACCGCAGTGACAGGGTTGGTTTATGCTTCATCCAGTGGAAACCGCGCGGAATAATGAACTTGCCTGGGAAATATTTCTTGCCCAGGTAGTTCTCCCCGTAAACCCATTGAAATCTATTCATTCGTCGGGAAACTTTCGAGTGTTTAGTTCGGAAAAATCGGAAAAAAAACTTTTTTAATTTTCCTAAAAGACTTTATCAATATTGTCCGAGCTCTTTCGATTCGATCAATTGCCGAGGCAGTGTCCCGGAAGTTGAGACATTTCGGGGCTGTAAAGGTGTGCCCCCGGAAAAAAATAGACGCTTCATTGAAAGCAGTAACCGGCGCGTGCCATTAATTGCATTGGTTGCGGGTGGGAAAAGCAACCATTGCCCTCTATTGGTTATGCCGGGGAGTATTGATTAAGCACAGAATTTAGGCCACCAGGAGGGATTTTTTCTTATTTTGGTAAATATTTTCCTGCATAGTTACCTGTTTGTATCCGTCGTTTTGCACCTGTGTAGAACGCGATGGTACAAGGCGAGCGTTATTTACAAAAATATCACCATTTCGATTCCTTGTTATGTACAATGGCGGATTTCCATCTAGGTCCGATGCTACACTTTTCGGAAGTTGTTCTTTGGTAAGTGCAACAGTAGCTGAAAAGTAAAGCGATTTTTAAATGATTTATTTAGGGTTTTAGAATTTAAAAAGGTTGAATGCAAACAATCCTATTGCTTTAAAAAACATTAGGTTTATTATATGGTCATCAATATGAAAATCATTAAGTTATTAACAAGATATTTAATTTCAAATAGGCATATCTAATTGAAATTAAAATAACACGAAATATGTAAAAAGTTATGGTGTGAATAGCAATAGAATAGACGCTCAGATAATTGGTTTATTCTAAACCCATAGCATAATAATTTATGGGCTTAGCTGTAACTTAAATGAGGACAAGAATTCAGTTTAAAAGACGTTAAGCATCATCGTCATGAAATCGAAAAATTACCCAAACGGAGAATTAAGCCTACCTAGAAAATGCTCCTTAAGATTTAATTTAAGATACGCTTCCGATATCTATAACGTTTCGTTATAGAATTTAAAAATTAATGACTTTATTATCCATTCACCCTACTTTTAAAAGTCTTCTTACATGGAAGAAATTTCTCTTTTACAGATATGTTATCTACATAAAAATGTATATTTTGTCATGAGGTTTTGCTTACCGTATATTGCTTAAATTCAGAGTCATTTTGAAATTTTTAACTAAAAAATGTTTTTTTGTTTTGGTTTTTTTCGAAACAAACAAAACCATTTCCGGAGATTCTTTAAGTTTTAAATTCTCTAGTAAAGTAAATGAATAATTTATATTCAAATTTGTCGACTTATGTCCTACATTTTGAGATTGCACGTCTGTAGCAATGTCCTGTACATGTGTACATCTGCAGTTTCAGGAATTACGTAACTATTCAAGCATTTATGAAATTTTCTGTTTCCTGTTCCTTGCGGGAAGCAGGCAGAAATTAGCTCCCCTCGAGGTATTAAGCACTTCATTTATGACGGAACGCTCGTCCTCGTACATAAAACGTATCCGCATCTCCCAGATCCGCTCCCATGTCTTCGCTGCATAGCTCCGAAACTAATGGATGTGGAAGGATTTACCAGATGTTTTCCGAATCCCTGATGTGCACCCAACTAGCTGTGGGCTGGGCCTTAGCTTTTAAAGCACTTAGCCTTACTGAAAAGTAGGAAAGTGTTGAAAGCAGCTATTAACTTGGGGTTGAACGATGGCTAACTGGGAGCAAAAAGAGTGTTTGATGTGTTTTTCGAAACAGACTCATTACCGGAAATTTAAGTCTTAAGTCTCGCTTAAGTTGGGCGAAAATTATTCCCATGAAATTTATTATTGACAAAAGCCAGGGACGCGCTTTATTCCGCGGCATCAGGTCATCCACCGTCGCAAAGCAGTGCCATATTTCAACAGCTCAACTTCTGCACTGTTTCTTTTCATCAGTGAAATATTAATAACTTGAACGAAGAAGTTCGGATTAAGGGCAGAGCAGATAAAAAACAAAAATTTCAACTTGCTTAAATACTTAAAGATGATTTAGTTCGAAAAGTTTTCGTTCAAAGTGTCCGCTATCCTGCTGCACTGATTGTAGTGAGCGATTGTGCGCTATTAAAACAAATTATAATTAAATTTATTCATGCGAGAAAAGGACTTCGGTTCAAGTGGTGAATCTTCAGGATAGCAACCTATGGGGATCGCTCCTGGGAAATTATTTCAAAGTTAAATGAGCTATTTTACGTGGGCTAATTGGAACTCCTGAGCACCGGAAATTTCAAGGTAATTTTATTAAGAGATTTTAAAGTGGCACGAGATATTAATTGAGAATCTTTAATAAAATAGTAAAATGTTGAAGATCTAAGGACTAAAGCTAACACTTATACAAAATCAATTTCTTTAATTGAAAACATTAGTTGTGGTAGTTTTCTATTTTACAATTTGTTTACAAAGTAGCAATTAATAGGATATTAAAAGACATGATTGCCATCCACTTGCCCGATAACTTTTCCCCCCACAGTTATGTTCTCGACAAATGTGTTTAAATTCCCTAGTTAAAACACAATATGTATTTAAAAAAGGAAAATGTTTAGTTAATAGGCATTTTCTATATAGAAAATGTTTAGCTGATAAACATTTTATAAAAGCAAAATCCATATTTAGTTAATATTCATTTTGTAAAAGGAAAGTATTTAGTTGTTGTCAGGCAATCCGTGTTGGGTAATCCTTGTCCAGAAAAAGTTTGGCGGGCATATTATTTGCGGCCATTTGCATTCGGGCAAATAGACGGTTATTAAAAGGGATATTGTACAGGAAAAAAAAATCAATTAATTATAATTTATGCAGTCATAGAAATTTTATTGAGTTATGTTAATTAAAGTTGGTAAAGAAAGATGTTAGAATTTTAATGTCGGAGAGCAAATTTACCCCACATGAATATACCTATAATAAAAGTTCGCGGATAATGGAATAAAATATTTTTTAGCCTAGATTTCGATTATTGTGAAGTATAATAGCGATACACTTGGGGTTTAAAATATTAAAACAATTTACCAAGTGGTTAGTGCGTCTAGTTGTAAAATTCGTGGAATAAAAATCTATCTATAGTATGGACTGCCTCTGTCTGTGTCCCTAAAATCCAAATGAAAACAAGCGATATAAATTCTCTGCTGGCCGACATTAATAGCATCAAACAATCGTCCTTAGTAATTAAATGTTTTCAATATTCATAGCACCATGCTTCTAATATCATAAGCCGGCTGGACGGCTATGTTCGTGCAATTCCTGCAGGTAATTAACCTCTTTTTAGTGCAAAGCAATTATTCGCAAGCGTATTATGAGTACAGGTTTAATGGAATTCTAATTACTTTGTCCTTTTTCCATGGGTACTTAGGTACGTTGGTAAGCCCAGCAATTTTTCTGATGCGCTACTTAATGAATAGAGTGCCAGCTTTGTTGTTGGAAGATGTCTTATTAAAAACTTTTAAAACAATTTTTCTTCCAAACAGCTAGTCAGAAAACGTAAGTATAGTAAATTCTTGTCGACAGTACTAAATTACAGTCCGAGTAGTGTAGGGCAAATTTTCACTAGCACTTTGGCCAAAGTAGCTTAAAAATGCAATTTTTGTTCAAACTATGAAAAATTGAATACTTACAGATGTGATATAGCACCGATGTGTTTCCAACGAACTTCTGGAATGCCTTGTTAGTTGGCACAAACACCGTTACCGATCGAAGTTGAACCGTCGCATTCGCAATTGCATTCCTCTCCAGCAAGCTGTGGAACTGAAATAAGAGAAAACAATTTTTAACTTTTGGGGGAGAATTGCATGTGCATGTGCAAGACAAAGTGAAAGAAAATTGTCGGCATCATTTCCATTTTCGCTAAAATTTGCTATATGTATTTGAGAGTGAAATTTCAAAGTCAGGACAGAACTCTGCACCCTGCGGAGCTTTTGTATATCGAGGGGAGAGAAGGGCTCGAAGGTGCCACTGTGCATGATGCTTCTGGCGCCAACCAATTTTAAGCCAGAATTCAGCACTCTGCAATGCTGCAGAAAAACTTGGAATCTACGGGATGCAGATACTTTTTGCACAATTAGGGGATTTAATGACCTAACCATTGCTGGGGCGAATAAAAGTCGAGATAGGCTAATTTTCAGGAAATCTTTTATACCTCAGATGTTCGGTGATTGCCCAATTACTTAGTTTTGATCGATATTTTTGTTTGCATTTTTATAATATGAATATATTGTATACTTTCAAGAATACATGCAAAAATTATGTTGTTCCAAAGACCAGAAGTGAAAACAAGCGACATCGAAGTTCTAGAATATTATTCTCGAATTTGTTGGTGATCTTCCTTCCTTATCAGTATCCGAAACTATGTGTTTTTTGCAAACTTTTGTACTTTAAACGTTTATATCATAAGACACTCCTATCGTTTTCATTGTAACTACTTCAAAAGACTAAAGAAACACGAAAAATAATTTGATAAATTAAATCTTCCACGCCACTTAAAGCCCACAAAATTCCCAAAATAAAGATTAATCTTAAAAGTTCTTATTATGCGTTGGTACCGAAGAGCATAAACTCGGTAAATAAACTTTTATCTTACTTTTTCGCAGAAACCTTTCTAACTGAAAATTGTGTTTTCATCTTCGTTCTTCGAGAATGGTTTGAATTACATAATTTTAAGAAATATTGCATGTAGGTATATTTTTTAATTAAATAAGGGTACTATTTATGGGCCTAAGTTATCAAATTACTGATCAAAATAGAAATCAGAAGTCTAAAAGTTTGGAACATTATCTTTCGGAAAGTGATTCCCAAAAGACATTCATGCTGAGAACCCGGAACTTCTGGTTCCAAAGTTGGAAATCTATAGCTATGCCAATCTTTCCATCTAAACCTAATCTTGGGTCTAAGTAAATAACCTCAAATTTTAAGAGCTATTTTGTTACAATATTAAAGATTATAGCACCTTATAATTATAAAACATGTCAAAAGCATTTGAGAAAATTTAATATGAAAGTTAATTCCATTAAAATAATAAGTAATATCTTATCAACATCTTTGAAATCACGCCTTTGTATTTAAAATTTAATATTATAAAGGTCCGGTTATTTAAATTTAATGCCAGAATGCCTTTAATCTGTGGCATATGTGACACCTGGTAGCAAAAGGTTTAATTTATGGATTAGTCCTTTTAAAAATTTAAACATATTTTGCGAAGTAAATGGTACAGTGTCGGATGGACTTTAATCTTTAAAACGGAATGGTTGCTTGGATATAAACATATGCTGTTCGTTTGAGGGTATTAGTGACTTCAGAGCAATCCGCTCAAACATATTGCGCAATTGATGGTGTAAAAGTTGCACTAATTTGGACGGTGGAATTAGGTCATGAGAGCTATCCAAACGAGTGGGTGTTGACGCAAATCATGTTATGCATAGCATGGGGTGGTAATTCCCTTCAAATTTACACATATTAAAACCCAGAGGGAAACATGTGCGCATCCCCACCCCAGGCACTCTTTTAAAATCCTTTAATAGGCTTTAGGCACGCGTTAATCCCTTTTGTTTCCATCGCTCTAAGGATCTGGGTTAAGTGAAGCCTTGAGACATTTGCATTTTTATGTAGAGCTCCTAAAATAGGAGTCGAAATTGATAGCTGGTTGTTGTTAACGTTCGAAGAACACTTTTGAAGTTCAATAATAAAACAATTCCTGACAGTGATCAAAAATAAGTGTACAACTTGAGGCTCCCAATAAAATTCTCTATTGGGTTCTCGAAGTCGCAAATCGACATGCATGCTGAAACAGTCAATCCGGCGACATGACGTCGCTGTAATTCGATTGATAAACTTAACTAAAGGGATGAGGGTTGGGGATTTCGGTGGTTGTACAGCTCCGTTTCGCGTGTTTCGTGCTAAATGTTAGTAACAACTCCTGTGATATATAACATTTGCAGAAAGCAAAACGAAACCACAGGGTTTTTACGTAACTTCCCTTACAGTTCGCGATAAGCTGAACTTACGCTTCTCCTGACGCTGGTCGATAGTGGCACAAACCTACACCCAAATTCCCGGCTTGGGTTGGCTGTATGTTGTATAAGGTTGTGGGGAAAAAACATATCGATTTTATCAAGTTTTTAATTCTATGCATTTAGCAGGCTTCACCGCCGTCTTCCAGGGCAAAAGAAGCCATCCCCGAGCACGAAAATGTGAATCGATCGGGTCAACCCCAGCCGGTGCGGTGAGTGAATTCGTACCTATTTGTTGGAGCCTCCACGGGCAAATGCATTGTCGCAATAGACCCTTTCAATTAGGGCATGCCTTTCGTGACATGAGCTATTTGAACAGGAAATAAAAGTACAATACCATCGCAGACAGACTCGTTCAAGAACTCTTAATAGGCATTCTACAAATACGTAACCTGCAATTAAGTCTAGCCAGTGTGTCGCCGCAAGTAAGAGATTACCCTGCGCTCATATATTTCTATGGACGTATGAACAGTGTACGTGTCGACAGGAATAGGATTCCCACAAAAACTGCCGCTCATTTGAATAATATCTGAAAGCGCAGGATCTTGGAGGCTTTTTTGCTATTTATTCGACGGAGCGGCTTTTGTGAATTCGTTAAAGCAATCACGCAAGATGATTCGTAAAAACGAAGTATTCAAACTGTATACCACTTACAATTTGTAAGAGAAAATTACTTACGCGGCACATTACTGAGGAATTTTATTTAATTTCTTTGAATGTGAAAGTTTTTAACGATTTTATGTATTGAAGAAATAATAATAACATAATAACATAAAATTGTAAGAATAAGTTATTATGATTCATTGAAAAATTCCAATAGTTGTTCAGCCAATTTAAAGGTATCAAAAGTTTCCAGTAAACAAAGGAATTTGAATTTGGAAATATGACACTTTTCCGAAATTATTGATTCAATTAATAAATAACAAACAATTATGGGTGATGAATGAGTGACTCCAAAATGAAAGAATCTGTTATAATTTTGAGAAGTGAATGGTGAATGTTGACTATCATCGAGTTGAATGATGGGTTTCAGTTGAATAAGAGTTTTGATGTTCAAAATCTAATACATACCTCAAGAATGAAAAGAGATAAAAAGGTTTATCAGAAATATCAGTAACATAAAAAAAATGCATAAACATCGTTTTATACGTCCCTCAGAGATGGTAAAACTACCCCACAGCATGAAAAAAGGAGATAAATTATAAAGTATCCGAAAATGACTGTGTCCAGTCCATGAATTTTAG
The DNA here is from genome assembly GCA_951509405.1 of Machimus rusticus. Lineage (NCBI taxonomy): Eukaryota > Metazoa > Arthropoda > Insecta > Diptera > Asilidae > Machimus > Machimus rusticus. The sequence goes on along the minus strand of OX608053.1, from coordinate 34,519,313 downwards.
ATTAAGCCGATAATTAAATAGCAACTATAAAACATTTTTGGTTCGTTTTCGTAGACTTTAGCCTCTAGCAAATCATTATTCAACTCGATTTACTCGACTTTGACCATTAATTTCTTAAAATTGAAACAGATGCTCATCTTGAAATTTCTCTGAGAGTAGTATTTCATCATGAACTTTCACTTCGCACACATTTTGGTTTAAAATACAAGGCCCACTGATTAGGCTAATTTTGGCCCATTTTTAGGGTCACTTTTTCTTTTACAGCGTTCGTATTTTTTTTTTTTTTATCGCTTGAAATAATTTGAAGTTCAAACCAGTTTTATATTCTCGTATAATATATATAGATATTAAATGATCTAAGAGCTCGATGCACTGAAGTGTTAAAATTCGTTGATGCAGTTTTTTAGATTTTTCGAAGCTGTCTATGTTATATTTTAACAAGCACATGAAATGAATACGTTTTTAATTTCGAAAGGAAATTGTAAAAATTATTCGGTGGAAAAAAATTATGTTGTGATAATTTGGTGGTGCACGAGTAAAGTTAGCCATGCCAGATATGGTTTCCAAGGGTTAAAGGACCAACCGGGGTTGCAATATTTTTTATCATCGCTTCGGTCTGCTTTAACCGCACCACACTCGGGGCTGCAAAAGGGCTCATGGTTGGGTCTGTTGTAACTAACTGCAGCACAATAAACTCGTAACCGGGAGGAAGGGTAAAAAATGTCTGTTTTCATGCAGATCAGAGAAATGCAAATGTTGCGGTATTTACACTAATACTTTGCCGCAGGGCTTTAGAGGGCATATTGAAATGACGGCAAAGAATTTATTATCGCGCTGCCAGCCAACGCTGACAGGAAAGGATATTCTTCTAAAATCCTGCCTTGCACATTGACCTAAAGGGTTCCGGGTTCCGGGTTCTGTGCTCCAGGCAATGCAGTCAAGCACTTAACACCCACCAGCGGGGCTGGTGCACATAATCTCGGTTTATTGATTTTTGGCCGAAAACTGAACTGCTAAATTCGGGCACGACTAAAGCAGGGGACTTATTATATTTCGAGGAATGCAAAACAAAGTTTAATCCAGAATTTGATCCAGAAACCGAACCTGACATGCATCAGCCTTCCGTCCAGTGCTATTCGAGGTAATGAGGTCATTTCAGGGATACATCAAATTGTTCCCAGCCGAGGATGCGAGCAGAAATTAATTAAACAAAAATTTCAGCGCCTCCAAACAATGTCGACACTAATTGTGAATGTTGCCGACTACATTCGAGCAATAACATGAAATATTCAAAAAATGTAACGAACAATATTTACAGCACTTTTCGGTAAAATCTGTTTAACTTTGCAGTGCTCTTAAAAATTTCCAAAAGCCCTGGTAGTTATACGAGAATGTTAAAAACTGCTGATTTTCGCTGAATTTAGTTAATTCATTATACTCAGGACCTGAAGCAATTTAAACATTTTTGAATAAATTACTCCAGTTTGAGCTTTTAATTTGTATGCCTTTTTTAGTTTAAAAGTTTTTCCAAGAGTGTATCCAATCGCATTTTGTTCATTTCCTGAATAGTAGAGGGGTTTATAAAAATTTCATTAAAGTAAAGTTGGTATGTACCTTTCGACTATGGCTTGAGGTGGTCTTCAGTGCCACTAACTAATGAGCAGATTTGTTATTTTTCAGGGCAACCGATGGTAGAGTTTTACAGAAAAATTTACCCTTAACTGATGTTCTTATTCTTTTATCCGTGGTTCTTTAACAAGCAAGAAAAATGCACCTGAAGGTAGAAGGTGGCGTTCCCAAGAAATCTATTCTGGAAATAAATGGACAAGCTTATGGGAGAAGAAACGTCTATTGCACCTTGTGAAACTTTTAAATAGTTTTTATGAACGTACAATTTAAATGTTGCATGTAATCGTAAGAAATTTGCATCATTTTTATGTAGCTTCCTTGAAATATGCTACAAGCGTGTTTTCAAATATGTTTCGGTGCTGTACGAAGATTTATTGGAGTCCATATTTATCAAACAGAAGGCACTATCCATCTATCTTCCAATCAAATAAATTCAAATATCCGCAACATCTGTCCAAACTGTGTTTAAAACTATTTACCAAATTTGTTTTTTCTTTTAGTAGAACTAAAATAATTTTAGACTTACATATGTTACTAAGCTACCTTTTTGAAATATGTACATAATAATTGTAACATATGGATTTTAACAACATTAATTCAGTATATATGTATGTATGTATATAAAAAAGCCGAAAATATGTATAGTACTTATATATGTGTGTAGATATTTCAAACGTTTACAATAGCCACCGCTTAATTAAAAAGTAACAACCTGGCGAACAGAAATTCGCAATTAATTGCTCAAAATAAATAATTATTTGCTTGTACTACTGAATATTATGAATTATGAATCCACTTTAGTCGCAGAGTAAATTTAGCAGTTTGTAAAAATTATGAAAACTGTTGTAACTTTGAGTCTAATTTGCTTTAATTAAAGTCAATTTAATTGGTTTTATAAAATATTTACAATTGCAATTTCATTTTATCCGCCAATGCACATAAAAACGATAATATAAAATGTCTGCAGCAATGTGTATATTTACATTTTGTTGCATATCAATAAAATGTAAAATTTGTAGATTTAATTTTATTTTTTTAGTTGATCGTGTACCTATCTACATTGGATATTCAATTAATTTAAAATAAATGATGCGATTTCCTTTTATAGTTGAGAAAAAACTGCAGGGTGTTGCCAATCGATTTTGCACGGGTTCCTGATCAACGTTTGTTCGGCCTCGTCATACTTCGAAAATGGCTATTTGAATGTCCAAAATTCAAGTTTTGCCCTTTGCTGATAGAGATTTTTTCTAATAAAAAGCTTCCCTGTCTTGTGGTAATCCTCAGAAAAAAACGCACTTGAATCTGACGTCACCTTTAGAAGTTATTCGCGTTAGAGGTATTAAATATATGGGTCACAAAAATTCTCTAGGTCCAGACCCACCGTAACGAAAGTTTTTCTAGAAAAAATGACTACAACTAGAATGGATAGAGAGACAAGAAGAAAGCATGACGGATTACTCATCCATCGAAAACAATTAGACTTGGCCAGACAAGAAAAAATTCACATAATTGAACGGATGTAAATCAATTGAGCTGAAATATCTTTTGTCTTGAAGCGCGGAAATGAGATGAGTGAAAATTGTGGAGATAAATCACGTACCTACATAGGTGGGCTCTAAATTTCATCAGTACGTCTTGGGTTCTTTTAATTAAACCACATTTTTTGATGATTGTCATGTCATCAATGCCCGAGCCACCACAACTTATTCATAATTACTTCTCTAATTAAAAAAAACCGCAGTTTTGCTTTGAAATCGGAGATCTCTAGCGCTACCGCAGCTGGGCTTTGTTCCTATTTAATTGGGTACTTGGAAAAAAAAACCAGCTGCATCGCTGGTTCTCGTCCAACCCCAAAGAAAGTAGCAATCATGATATCTTCGCGCTATTGTGCGTTGTCTTCACTAAGATCTTCGACCAAGACAAAGAAGATGAATGAGCGCGATCTCAGATCGAGGAAAGATCTTTGACTTCTAGCCCATGGCGCGCAACGAATGGGAATTGCTCGAGTGGACCATTTCAAGACCAGCGTACACGATCAATTTGAATGCGTGATTCGTGCATGCTGCGTTCATTGAAATTTATTTCTTTCCTAAGCAACCAAATTCGATTTTAATTATGCTCCCAATATAAAACGAGGAACTGCCCCAGCCGAAAATGATGGCGGGGACTGATGGAATGCGGGTGGTTTTGTCCCCGCAACCGCTCAATCGGTGCGACGACCGCTTGTTGAGGTGTGAGTAATGACTTTAACTGCTGAATAAATTACCTCAATTGCTCGCGCTTGCGGTCGGTGAGTTATCTTTTAGCCATTTGGACATGTGCCTTAGTCCGGACTGCGGCGGACTTCATCGGGTTACGTCGTTCCATCGCGCGGTAATTCACTTTGAGTCGTCGTATTGCGTTACACAGGGGCTCCGGGGCCCCAAGAGAAGTTATCTGAAGTTGGGGCACCGGCGAAACAGGGGCAACCAGTTCAACAATTTATTTACTGAAAACAAGTTGAAAAGCTTCGATTAAGCCGGGGGTCAGACTTACGATCGCGATAAGCCGAGGTCACCTCTAGCTTGTCGTCAGATTTATTTATTGCTTTTTTGCAGAAACACAAAATTCATTCATCGCCGAGTGGGAGAGGCAATTTCCTTGCTATGCAATTATTGTTCCGTGAAAAATGTCGTTAAAGCATTGCGTGTTCAGAATTTAAAATTGAGCGAAAGCTGAACGCTTCTACAACGAGAAAAGTATTAAACGAAGTTTATGACTCATTTTATCAAATAAGGTATTCTGCTGGTAAAGCAGAACTTCTTATCTTTCGAGAAATCAAAAATTAATTTTTAATTTGAATTTTTTCCCAGTTTAATATTTGCATTCATTTTATTTTAAAATTTAACAGCCAGCTAACTGCTAACAGACAAAAATGGAAATATATTATATTATTATAACTGGATTAAATGAAAGAATTCAGGTTCTTAAAGTGTACACAGAACTGTCTCAGATAAAATTTCTTCAAGAATTTATGAATATTTAACAATTATTTCAAAATAAAATTAATTCAAATATTATAATAAAACCATTCCCCGGAGGTAATAAAAACCTTGATCCATAAGCATTCTTTTTTTACGACACGCTTCCAAGACTTATTTTAAGTTGATGAAATGAGAGTTTTCCAGGAAGGACGATTTTACCCAAATAATATATATATGTAAGATTTATGTAGTATCTTTTGTGATAAATGGAAGAAATCTGGATTGATCTTTTTTTAAGCTTTTATTCATATTTTAGAAGAAAATTACTCAAACAAACATGCTATCATTTCTGCCTGAGGGTTTATTTTTGCAAATAACACGCATTTTCATTCTTTATTCGCTAATTAAATAAGGCCTTTTGTGAGAAAGAAATAAAAGAGACGTATGTATTTGTCAAACCTTCTTTTCTGCAAATAAGATTACAGACTTCTCAAATATTAGAAAACAAAATACCTTCCATACTCTGGATAAAAGTTAAGAGCTTTAAGTCTCTTAATTGGGTATTAAAATTCAGTTTAAGGGATTTATATAATATTCTATTTGTGAACAAATTTATGCACGTAGCACTTTGTTATTTTTAGTAAAAGAGATATTCTAAAACAATAAAGAAGTTATCGCTTACATTATTTTAAATCATCGTTTGAAACTAATTACAAACATTTTGTTCTATATCGTACATGATATAAAGATTTACATTTTCTTCAGGAGCTGGAAATTTCTTCCTCGGTTCACACTTATTAAGTTTCGACATGGCTTATAGATATGTATATTTAAATAATTTAGTCAACATCAATATTTGCATATTTTTACCTATCGATTTTTGTCAATCGTGTGGTTAAGTGCTTGAGGTTGAAGCATATCAATCACGTCGAACATGAAGCCCTTATGGGCGATTGGTGTGCCCAATAACAAGAAAATCCAATAGATTTAACCTTTACCTGAAGAGGTCTACTGCTAAAAGCCAGATCGCCTCCAGTATTTTGCTGGGATTTGCATAATCTACACTACTCCTCCAGAGTGGATTGAGCCTCAGCTCCCAAAGAGTAATAAAATGCAAATTCGTTATATATGTTTAGCAACCCAACGGAAAATATCATCTTCTGTCTGGAGGGTGAAATGTCTGTCTACAAATGCATGAGTAGAAATTCTGTTGGAAAATCGTCAGAATTCAGAACTTATTCCATATAGGAGTGGATATCGTGCTGAAAAAGCAAACATATGCCCTACTTTTGCAAAGTTTATTTTCGTGTGGCGCCCAACACTCATTTTGAGAAGTGCACGCGGAAAATCAAGTTTTGAAATTTCCGTGGAAAATGTACTCGATGTAGGTAGTAATTGAGGACAATTTCGATAATGAGTTAGTATTTCGCCTTCGGCGAAGAGTTATTATCCGCAAAATGGAAAGCATCTTCCTTAATTATGCTGCGATTTTCCTGGCACGTTATATAAAAATCATTTTTAGATTGCGACGTGACTTTTAAGCGCTGTCTCAGAATATGTTAAAGTGAAGGATAATAAGATCGCGATGTAATTGAGATTTGGTAGTTTCCCTGTGCTGTTTAACATTTAATGGTATTTCAGGGGTTGATAAATGACTCGTTAAAAAATTAATGATGTCGTCCCTCGCAGAGACAATGAAATAATGGGAGTTCAGCCTCCCTGGGAACAACATGGCGAACTTCGTTCCGCAAATATCTAGAGGAAATCAAATTAAGCTCTAGTCGGCTGACGATAAATTCGGGACATCGAGAGAACTTGGTACATAATTGATTAAAAGAGGCATTCGGTGGAGTGGATCCGCAAAAGCCACATAAACAACATGCTCAGTCGCTTGGGGGCTCCGTCTGGGGTCCGGGACACATAAATGCAAATAGTGAGGGGACGCTTCCCTCCATAAAATATCAGATAGGGTTACAAGGACCCAGTCACGATGCGTTGTCGAAAAGAAGGCAGGAAGTCGGCTCAGTTTCCGTCAACGCCCCATGACTCAGAGGACTCCACGAAAACTTAGGACTGTTTAACCCTCGAGGAGATAGCTGCGCCCAAGACAACCACCACCAAAAACCCATTCCATCCCGTCTAATTTATGGGACAAATTCGGATATCTTTTGCGATAATTCTAGATTTTTGGGTCCTTGCCCCACATCTCGAGGAAGGAAGCCCGCTCGTTGTATGCACTTTATTTTCTTCTGTCGTTTATGATCTCTGGATGCCATTCGAGCAACCCTCGACCTCGTTAGCTTCCCAGGAATTTTTGAAAGGACGACATTAGACACGGGTTTGATTTATTCGATCGGTTTCGATTTTTCCACGCCATAAATTACTATGGAACTCGCGTAACGCTCATTCACTAACAGGGAACATCAAAACATTTTAGTTTCAATGCAACCAGACACCGTGAACGCATTAACAAGGGTAGTCCGGCAGCCGAAAACGAAGTGGTTCACTTTTTCAGACCCACTAAAAGGGATTACACGAATTTTGCCTATGTTTTCTTTCCCTTTACCTTGGCCCGAGCGGCCAGACTAGCTCTACATTTTTCTTTTCACCTCTGTCAAAACAACCTTTGTCCTAAGTCATTCTATCATCGCAGAAACGCATAAAGCAACATTTTTTCAAAGGACTCAGGCAAGGGTCCTAGAAAAAAATTGCCTTTTTCTCATTTCATCCCGGTGCAAGCGAGCCCTACTTGTTCATGTTGTTTGACGGCCTAAATAATCCACTCCGAACACTCTTTATGTGACATTTTGCAGAATCTTTTATGTGCCCGATCCAGCAATGTTTGTAATAATTTTGCCCTTTAATTCTGCGGCTCTTTGGCTTATCAGATTATACAAATTGAGTTTTTTAGATAGGTCGCATTTTACCCTCAGTACCTTACCAAAACATAAAGCACCCTTTTTGGGCTACCAAAGCAGATGTCCTTTTACTTCGACAAATTAAGATGCACAGCAGCTTCGGAAACACCCTGCAAATATTCCTACTGTCGGATTTGGGGAGTTTGTGATTTATTTGCCTTTTCTCTTTTTACTTCATAAAAAGAGTAATAAAATATAAAGGCGTGTGTGAATAGGAGTGGCAAGTCTCCCGCCCACAATCCAGCAATTTCGTATAGAAGCAAAACATACTTCCTGGAATGAATGAGGATACATAACATTAATTAAATGTTCCTATCAAGATATCCACTTATTTCCCTTCATTGTCAGCAAAAGAGATATTGAGCTAGCGGCGATGCTATATTGTCTAACTTCGATTTTAGTACAATATAATTCAAGAGCGAAATAAGATTTTATGGCTTAATCGGCTGGAAGTCTTTCAAGAAAATGAGTCACAACATTAATCTACTAGTTTCCTTAGAATCTCAAGCTTATCATTAAAACATCGCAGATTGAACTTGTTTATGTCTTCATTAAAAATCAACTATAGGCTTGTATTGAATGAACTAATAACAACCTTTTCAAAGCGTACAAACATTGCAATTAAGCGCCAAGATGATAACTCGTTCAACCACTTCAAAGTATGAGAGAATGCATCATGTTTTTATTTTGAATATCAAATTCCAAAACTTCCGGATACAATATCAATATCACGAATTTGAGAATTGTTTAATTAATACTACGGAAATTATTATTTACTTTTAAAAGGGTAAATAACTGCATGCTGTGAAAACAAATATGAAATTTTACACTACTCAATACAACATCAATATGGTTAATTATATGTATAAAAAAATTGTAAAATCAAAGAATCAAAACATCTGAACTGGATACTTTCCGAAAAAATAATCTTTAAAAACATCTTTCGTCTTACATAATTCACATATATATCTCACATACTGGTCCTCATCATCTCTTAAATATTTTGTCATATGTTTGACATGACCTATAAAATTTTAATGAGTGATATTTTGGTTTTTTTCTTTTTCAAGTTCTTGCTACGTTAAGTTTAAATTCAGGGAGCTGCAGTAACTATTTGGTATGTTAATAAAACTACCAAAGAAATTTTGTGAAATTGAATAGCTCTGTTGAATATGGTATTTTTTACATCTTCTATGAAACATATGCGATCTGAGGTCATGTAGAGAAAACTTTCATCGATCGAGACCTTCACTGGGAAATGAAATACTTCATATATTTAGATCTAGATCAGCGAAGTTATTAATTATGACGTTGGCATTTAAACGAGATTGATAAGTATAATAATTAAAATTATGCTATGAAAAAAAAGTTACATAATATATAAATCAATATGAGTATTAACTGAAATTTTAAAAATAATTTTTTTTTTCATGACTTTACCCAATTTAGGATTGATATAATTTTTTTACATATTTGATTTGAGAGTCCCTCAATTGATCTTTGACACGGGAAGGGCCTATTTGCCTGAAGGAAGTCAGTCACTGCGACTAATCTCACCAATTAAAGTTAATTAGCTGCAGGTCGTTAAGATCTTTCTCGCGTTTAAAAAGTGTCACATTTCCCGGGGACTATTCTTCTGACAGGCGTTCGTTAAAAAGCATCAGAGGTCGTGGCCGCGGCGACGCGACGGTCACAGTCATTCGAAATCAGCGTCAACAACCTCTAAAGAATATTTCAGGCTGCGGCCCCGCAGATAGGGCCAGACCTTTTGCGAGCGTAATTTGCTCATTTGACACTTACATTTATTTTAAAGTGACTTTTCTGCGAGCAAAACCAGTGGAAAGCGGAAAATTATGCCGGTCTTTCTCTTCGAGGCGAAGGGCCCGGGCAAGATGAAATGCCCCGGGCCCCGAAATGGCGAAATGAAAGAATTCTTTTCGTTCTTTAATTAAAAAACTGTCACTTCCTCCTCCGGCTAGCCCTTGTTAGCATCCCCCCCGCCCCGCGATTGTAGTTGCTGAAGTAGCATCAGCTGTAACAACTAATGACTAGATGAACGCGCTGTAAGGTTTTTTGGCGACCTTCCAGAATCAATGAGAAATGTTTTCGCTATTTTACTTGACACAGAAAATTTTTATGGCCAACACATCCCACTGCTCCCGGATGGTCCAGAGGGATGCGGACGGACGGACGCGTTATGTAACCGAGTTATCTAAAATCTAAAGCATACCGCCTCAGACCGCCGCAGCTGGAATGAGATTCTGTTTCTATTTGCTGGATTTGTGGATTTTTATTGTTGCGTTTATTGTACCGATTTATTTCAGTCGAGCGACATTCATTGCGTCCGCACTTACGCTACGGAAATTTATGTTATATGCTTCAGTTGCAGAGGGGATGCATGGCGATTTTAGTTTTAATCATTTTACATTTAGAGCACACCCCTTCGAAAGGGGTTTTGTTTGGGACCGACTTAATCCCAAAATTATTACTGTTGAGTAGGACTGATGTTCTTAGATTTAAAGATAGGTCACATTGTGATGAATTTTCTTTTGAAGCAGAAAATCCTTCCATCATCGAACCTGAATGATTTCCTTCAATTTAATAGCGGTCTTCATAAAAGGGGATATTCCGTTGGGTATTCCGAGGGTATATTTTGGGTATGTATTCTTTACCAAGTATTGAAATATTTATATAATAAACAAACCCCAAACAGCTTGTTAAAGTCTTTTCTCTTGAATTGTTAAATTTTGGAATAAAAGAATAATCGAAATTAAGAGTTAACAATAAATAGAATTGATAAGTTTTTTTGAATGTACAGGGTGAAACATTTAAATTCCCTAACGGGAGGAACTCAATTCCACATTCATTTTAAAATACATACCTATGTACATGCCAATATGTATAACATGTTATGACAATTTCGTCAAAGAAAATGATTCCCATTTTTAAAACTCATATATGTTCATATATAATACCTATTATGATGCCGCCAAACTTTTTCTACTTATCTATATTTCAACAAATTTAAATTTTCCAGTAAAAAATTATTGTGAAATTTGTTTGGTTATTTAAAAATAATTCGATACAGAAAGAAAAAACAAAATACAGGTCGAAATGATAACCTCTTTGATTATGTTGGTTAATAAATCGAAATTGTGCTGATATTAGTGTTATAAATACCAAATTTTTTAATATACATACATATTTATCATGTCCACTGCAGTCTTTAGAGCTTTCACATTTTTGCAAAGATTTAAAACACGGGAAAACCGAACAAAGTATTTAAGCCTATATAAAGATAATTTTTCTAGTTTTGCAAAATAATCTAATACGTTTTGAAACATTTCCGGAAATGTATGCCAGTGCATTCAATAAATCGAATTATGATTATTTATTCATGCAGGTACCGGGTACCTACATAAATAAACCGACCATTTCCTCAACATCGGAAAATTTAATTAGGTGGATTTTTTTTTCTATTTATCTCGTACGAGTTTGCAAACAAAACATTTCTCACGAAACTATTTTTTGAAGAGGGAAAAAATATACTACCAATTTTATGCAATGTAGTGCAGTGCAGTGCGCGTGAAACGAGGTATGCAGTGGATTTCTTCGGTAAACGAATAGTACAAAATTGCATTATTGAAAGAAAAGGTATGCTCGGGACGGCAGAAGTTCCTCAAAGAAAAAACGAAGGAACATTTCTCCTAGTCATTTCTTCTGACTCCGGCATGATAATGGCTTGTCTGTCTGACTTCTTGGGCTTCACGTTCCTATTTCATCACCTTTACCTGGTACCTGGTTTTTTAACTGCTTGACGACGTCTATCTGTTTGGTCTCGAAGTGGCTCGTAGCTCTCGAATCGCTCGAATCGAACACAAAGCCACAGTTGAACTTGGCTTCTGAATGATTGATTTGGTTGTGACGAACGCTGCAATACGTCGAAGTGATTGGCGCTGATGCCAGATCTGGTTCATGTTTTTCACCTTGCGGATGTGCACTCCGTCCCCGGGAAGGTCTTGAACCGAATGTGGCAACAGCTGCTCGTTCGATAAATTATTCGTAGTCTCCCAGAGTCCGGACAAGCCCTTGTAATCATAGCCTGAAGTTCATTCATTTAAATTTAGGGTGCTTACCGGTGTCATGGCTCTCATTTGAGGCAATTAGCAACTACAACCGCGACGAGTGTGTTCAATTAATTTAGGAAGGCATAGGGAGACAACGGCACGAATATCTAAACGTGTCGGCTGCAGATAACTTCCAATCCCTGGTGCAATCTGCACATTTCGGACAATAAAATAATTGGGTGGACCGCAATTATATCGGGCACTATGGCATTTGGTTTATGCCTGAAGGAAGAAGCCCTACGCCCACTATCGTTCCGGAGGCTCCTGATTCAGCCACGGTGTTTGCTACTAATCTCGAAAGGTATAACTCAGCAGGGAGCTAATCTGCAGCTGGCCGGGCGTACTCTGATTTGCCCACGACCTGCATCCCAATTGAACCACTGGTATTTGCTGTAAATTACGCAAATTACGAAAATCCCACTAATTCAGCTAATTTGCATTTTGGCCAATTATTGATTAATTCGAGTATAAAGTGCAACCCTCTCTGCCCCGCATACTTGAATGTATTTTTTTTTTAACCGGTCAAATAACCAAATGGGAATCGGTCCGCCCGCAACCTCATTACTGCGGTTTCCGCTCAAATGCCGGCGTTCCGTCAACATTCAACACCTGCCCCAGGTACAAATTGCACTCGTCCCCCGGGACCCCTGTTGCAGCAATTCACCTAATAATAATTTGCCAGATGTAAATGGCCACGGGGACTGCGACAATAATTGCCCCGTGCGTCGTTGCGCACTTTTAAGCTTTGTTTACGCCAGACTGGGTGCGGTGACGACGGACACATGTCACGATTATTGCCGGGCAACATGCACGTATACTTCCCTTCCGCTTTTTTATGTAGGTTTTTTTATTTTTTAATCGGGAGGATGTCAACCCCCAGTCCAATTGGATGACTCATTACGTTTTATTGGCGTCGTTCAGTCGGCGGGATCGCAAGGAATGCGACCGCCTCACAGCAGGTTGCAGTCGGTCTGTCGTAAGGTAAAAGATTTTATTTTACAAACGCACCCTCGTCCCTTGCCACGGACTATCACCCAAAGGCATATGGCGACTTTTGCTGACTAGGTCCAAAAGACTCAAAAGAGTCATTTCATTTCCTGTACCTCGGAAGTTGGATAAAAGGTTTCGCGCTTTATGAACGCTTTCGAATTCGAAACAGGTAACAGTCAGAAATTTAACGAAATTTACGCCACCAACTGGGTTCATTGTCACAATCACGAACCCGAACGACATTGGGCAACCATGCGTAAAGTTCCCTGGGTCCGTTGGTCTTGTTCGGTCTCATCCAAGGCGAGAGAAATGGCAGAGCAAAGGAACTGAAATTGTTACAAAATCATTTTTACTGAACAAAAGAGGAATAGAAACTTGGGCCCCAGATAAGAAAGCGCCCTGGCTGAGGAGATTACCTTTTCCGATAGTCCGCCGGGCCACTGGGACCAGAGAGGGCCCTATCCTTAAAATTGCAAAAGTTTTCGTGGAATGTCTTTTCCCTATGAGCAAAAGGCCATAGGATGTCTAAGTAAAGTTACGACTCGCGAGAAAATTTGATTTTCCTCATTATATGGAACATATTCTACTGGGAATTACATTAACAACAGAAATTCTTAATTATTCCTGTCGTGCGGGTAGGCGCGCAGTGGTAGGAATCTTTAAAATCCGGAAAGAACTTTTCAAGTCCTTTGTAAACCACCAAGGTAAAAAAGCAACCGCGATCAAATTAATTTTTCAATAAAACTCTAAAGTTTCCCAAAAGCAGGTCAGGTCTTTCTCGTACATCTTCCTTTTTGGCAGCAAAACGTGACTTCTCTTGTTATGTTTTAGACAACCCGCAGCATAATGGGGAAAGCAAACTTTGCTCATTTAAGATTTTTTTAGGCTCTGCTAGAAAACTTTCTGAAAACGCTTAAAACAACTTTTATTGCTGTTGACTCATTTAAGATCCTTTTTCTGTATCAATTGGTTTTACTATTTTTATTTACAGGCTTCTCCAAATATTAAATTTGTAATAGACGACAAACTTTTTATGTGATTCTAGAGTAAAGTTTTCACTCTAAACACAAATAGAAAGAAATTTTGATACACCTATTAAATACATTTTGACACACCTATTAAATACATCAACAATTCTGGGCACCGTTTTGTATACGGTACCCAGAATTATTGAGACAAATTTTAACTGATTTTGATATTCTATTTATCGGAAAAAATGAGAAAGTTTTAATATTATTCAGATTCACATTTATAAAACACATTCCTTTATAAACATAAGTTTACCTCCAGTAGGCATTCTTCCTTATCGGATTGAAACGACTATGAAGTCCTTATTGATTAAGGTCATTGGCACCATAAAATATGCATACGTAGTTTGCACAAGTTATTCGGACTATGCAATATAATTTTCCTTTGCCTTTGTTCTAAGACGACAAAGATATTTATCAAATGAAGTTTCCTTAAGTTAAATGAAGTATCTCACAATTTAATTATAATTGAATGTACAATTGTACGATATGTGCAGTAATGCAAACGATAAAGGAATTCAATTTAAAACTATTTGGATAATACAAGTAACTACATGCTTCAAATAATCAATTTTCTCTCTTATCCTGTATTAAATAAGAGTTAATACAATTTGTGATTATCTAATTGAAACCGAGATTACTGCAGATAATAGGTAAACCGATTTGGAAAGGAAATACCAACAGATGGTAATTTTTCTTTTTCTTTAACCTTTCAGAGAAATGTTTAGGCTTGGTTCTTATAAGTAGGTAAATTAGTTCGAATGTTGTGCCTTTTACCATAAGCCAAAAGTTTCCCAAACATTCGGGATTCCTTGAAGGAAATTCCGAGAAAGTAATTTATTGCTAAAAGCTCAGTTGATTTAATTTAGCTACGAAAAGTTTATTACACTGCTGACCGAAATTATCGCATTTACGTACCTTGGAATTTGGGATGAGTAAAAGGGTAGCTAATGATTTTTGGGACGATTAGATAAATTTTGAATTATCGGGTTCGATTCTTGGAAATGTTGAAATTCTGGTATGTCCGGTATAAGTTAATGATGGGCTGGTTCCTTTTTAATTCATTAAGGGTCTTAAAAATATTTAGGTTGAATATAAGCACATTGGAATTTTATTAATTAGGTATATTTTTCCTTGAATCCTGATTAATAGTAAATGACAAAATACTTCTTAGACTGCTTTTCCTGACTCTGCTTTAGTTCTATCATCTCCAAAGATTATTGATACCTTGGACCTATATTCTTTACAATTTTGAAATATTTCAACCTAAAAAAGTGAAACAAGTTTACAAAGATGCAATAAATTTTTAAGAATTGGCGGTGCTCGAAGAATTACAAGATTAAATGTTAAAGGTAATTTCATCTCTTTTAGTAGAACATGCTTTTCTAAACAAACCTTTAATACATGATAGATTCCGTGAGAAGTAAAGATTACAAAATTTTAAAGTTAATATTTTTGTTCTGATTTATTATTTTAAACAACCCACTTTACAAACTGGTTCATAAATAATTCCCGGAAGTACCATTGTACTGCACGAAATCTCGACCAACAGCTGCGCCAACAAACAAAATTGGTGGTTGAAAAGCACGTAAGGTGGACATTGTGCGATAAATAATTTTTTTGTTCCAGCTTGAAAAATTTTTCAAATAATTCTTGATTTGCTAAATGGGAGAAAAAAAATTAATACATCGTTTCCGAATAAACGCACTTATAACGAATATAAAGGAAGTTTCGGAGCGTGCTTTTTGTTTCATTTAAAATAAACTTTATCTCAATTATGTTCAGGTTTTTTATAATGTGCGATTCGGCGGTTTTTTGTGCCCTGTTCCCAATTTATGGACACTCATATATCTCTAGACTTTGCAGTGGCAGCAAAGGGGAAGTTTCCATTCAGGTGGTTTACACGTCCTCGTTTTCCACACAATTTTTTCTAGTCAAATTGGAGCGTTGAGCGGAAATACTTTTCCACAATTTGGAACTTTCACAGCTAGTTGAATCCCCAATTGGGACGGACACAGAACGCGCACGTACACAGGCATAATCAGAAAATAAAAGAATTTTTTGCAAATTAACACTATAAAACAAAGCTCCTCTGCAACGATGGGTAAAGGGTGTAGAGTGTAGAGTTTGATGGTTTTAGACGGTAGACTTTGTGCCGGTAAAACAAAAGGTTTTTTGCAGAAAATAAATGGCTTACGCTTCTTTCAGTCCGCGTCTGGCTCCTTGGGACGTGTGTTGTCTAAAGGGCTTTATTTAGAACGACAGAGGCCACCATGGGGCGCACCGTAAATCTCTATTAAGTATGCAAAATAGACTTTACCTAAAGACAGGTAAAAATTACTTCAATTACTCCAGAATTTCATTGTCCAAGTAGCAAGCAGGTGCAGTTCTGCGGTGATTGTTACCCTCTGATAAACGATCCGAAGCATAAAATTTTTATGGTTTTCGTTTAATTTCCTGCAGTTACAGGTTCGATCATTGTCATTTCCTAACCAACCAAAATCAATAAGGATATGCCTTCGGCGTCACGACAGTCCAGACTCTAATCTTATCGGAGCCTTAATGTTTGTTTTGCTCGGACTGTTTGGTTTTCCGGGGAGTCATCTTCCCATCTGACCATTCCCTAGAATAAACTATTAAACCATGGAAGTCACTTTGCAGGCTAATAAACATCTTCCCAGTTATACAACAACACTACAAGTGTACCTACGCTCAAAGGACCTCCTGAGGTTTCTCGAAGGCGATTATTCCTCCAATCGGATTAAAATGTGTATCACTGTTGAAGATATTTCGCAACTTTATTAACTTAGTTTCAGTTTTAAAGGTATCGCACGTATTAATAGAGAGAGAAGGTGGCTTTGTTTTCGGTATCGATTTAAGTTTCTTCCAAACTTTTAAGGGTATTATGAGGTCAGTAAGTTGCGCTTCATTAATTTTACAGATCTCGTTGTCATCTTTTATCGAGAAGAAATAAAAGATAATGGCGATTTCCCTTATTGAGGGTTC
The DNA here is from genome assembly GCA_951509405.1 of Machimus rusticus. Taxonomy (NCBI): domain Eukaryota; kingdom Metazoa; phylum Arthropoda; class Insecta; order Diptera; family Asilidae; genus Machimus; species Machimus rusticus. The sequence goes on along the minus strand of OX608053.1, from coordinate 34,502,652 downwards.
AATTCTTCGTAGAAGTTAATTTTAATTTGTTATGTTTATCAGCTTGTTTATTTTATATGTTTGTTTCTCAATCTTCTAGCAACTAATCCACTTCTTACCCTCATGAAATTTAACGTATATAATCTATTGAAGCTAAAAGATTTCATTATGATTTCAAATTCACAATCAAATTATAAATCCAAGTTATATCATGTCATGTTATTTATTTCGTAACTTTGATACACTATAAACGAAATTGGGAATTCAAGCGTGTGTATATTTTGCTTTGATATTAATGTCAAATTTATGTCGAAATTAATGTTGAAAGGAATATTATATTCGCCTGAATTTATTTAAGAAATACAAAGCCGACATGATCTTTCTGAAATTGAGAATATGTATATCACGAAATTTTGAATATGGCAGGACGTTTAAGATAAATTAGAAACATTTAATTTTTGTCTGCGCCAATTAGCAGTAAAATTATTCCAAAGGGCACAGAAAATTGTGAAAACATAATTTACATTGCATAGAGTATCGTTGCCAAATAACCTTTCCCCAAGCATAATTCAAACTTATTGGCGCCAAATTTTAGTTTAAAGATTTTATAGATTAAAGTTTGTGAAAACTCGATTTTTGATTTTTCTGTACTTTATCTCGTTTTGTCCACAGTTTATCACTGTTCAAATTCTAATGTATTACAGTAGCAATTTTGAAAATGAAAGTAACTATGACAACAAATTAAAAAAATATAGGTTACTGCTAAACTACCTACAACAATTTTGTGCACGATTGAAAAAGAAACATTTTAAAGTTTTTCCTTCCTTTTTATTTAAACTTCGTCATATTTGCTATTCTCATTGTAAAAAAACTCAATTTTGAATCTGGTTTGCGAGAATGAAATTCGTCGTTAATTGCACTTCAAATATTGCTGCAATATTTTCTGGGTACCTACTCGTGATTTCATATTTCAACTTTGAAATATTTGCAAACCTCCAATATTAAAAATTTATGGTAAAAATCGGCCCTTTTGTACCTACCACTTTACACGAGGATGTTGCGTCCAAAAAAAAAAATGTTTCAAGTGAAACTAGGCATGATTTTTTCGGAAATAAAATTACCTCCTGGAATTTATTTTCAGCGCAGATTTGTAGGTTCAATGGAAATCGATTTAATCTTTTTCAGTGAAATTCCCAATTTGTGATATGTACATAGATAACAAACTTAGGTTTAACTGGAAACTTTTGTGCCAAATGCTTTAAGCTGTGTATTTCTCAAAAGTAGAATTTTAGAAACGATTAAGTTACAAGTTAATTAATATAATATGTTAAAGTGAAATAGAATTTGTTCAAAGCTAACTATTTGAGTCGTTAAAAAATTGTCGTGTACCTACATTCCTCCATTTCATGCCACAATATTAAAATTAACACTGTGTTATTAAAAACCAATGAACTTTTTTTCAGCCTGCTCGTCCTTTTAAATAGTATAAACGTCTTTTATTTCAAGCTACTTTATGTTTATGTTTGCTTTCATTTGAGTACAAACTTGCAATTAAAATGATAGCGTGACAAAATAGCCCCAAACTCTATATACAACGATCAGAATGAGTATTTATGGTTTGGATCTCTAGTTTATTAGTTATTTTGTTGCGACGATTAACTTATAACCTTCATAACATCATAACCGCCTGGGTTTCTAAAAATAGTTCTACAAAGTTGTGACTTATTAGAAGTTACTGCTTCTGTTTAGACTTTATCGTCAAGTAAAACATCACAAAAACCAAATTAAATTCATTAGCATGAAACGCTTATCCTGCATAGTTTAACTACCAACTTTTATACATACTTACATTCATACTACTGAGTTTTTGATTTACGATATGTTAAATTGTGTGCTTGGAATACACTGTTGCAAGTAACATGTGCAGTGCAGCATGGATTCTGCTAGTATTTTATTATGTTTTGTAATGTTTTTATTTTGTTCGTCGGTTTGTTTGGCTTCATATGTATTTCAATCGATATTTTCAAATGCAAAAGCAGATGATTACAATTTTTGTATATTCTAATATTTACCATTAAAATTAATTTAAATGAATTCGTTTCGTTCAAAATATTACATTAAATAAAAGTCAAAAGGTAAAATTTAAAAGAGTTAAAGATAAAATAACTGATTAATGGGTTTTCGGAATTGGGAATGCATTGGCTACACTCGTGATTTGTCCTCAGTGTGCTAGGCTGGTTAAAATTCAATTAATGACCATTTTTGAAATGCCTTTTGGTGCTGCAGCTATTCGAAGTTAATATTGGTGGCGGTAATTCCCATCAATTTTCCTTCTGCTTTAATTTCCTTTGCGACAAGCTTCAAAGAGGAAGCTCGGGGATAAAACGCTGACAATTTTTTTTAACATTTTCTTGTTATTTTTTGCAGAGGCAATCAATTAGGCTGGCTGATTGTACATCGGCGTTATTGATTGGCTGAGGTCGCCGCGCTGCCTGCCCCGGGCAAAGTCAGTGGTAGGTAACAACATGTGACGTACCTGCTTTGAGCTAAAATTCGATGAATGGAACCTACGTGACATAAAAGAATTTGTCTGCAGGACTTCTTTTGAAGTGCTCTTTTATAAAACCTTTTTTTGTTTTTTTTTCAGACTTTGTGTGGAATTAAATGATTCTCTTGAATTAGGAAGATATGCCGGGATATTTCCATGTAACCGGACACGATAATTTGAAAATGAAGTATCGAAATTTAAAATACTTTTGTCTTTTGTTAGGTAGCTTTGAGTACATAATCCTTTAAACGAAACCGAGTTCTTTTTAAATGTAGGTAATTCAGAAGCTAATTTTGACTGTTAGGTTATTATGTTTTATTGAAAGATGTTTAAAATCCGGGTCAACATTAAAAGCATTTTAAATATATAAATTTAAATATTGCGTCCTTAACTGTTAGAAAAACAATTAGCAAATATATTTTACTTTTCCTTAATTTTCCAAATTTTCGATTATTGACACTACATCGGAAAAAGATCTGTTCTGTTTAAGGATCTTACCTAATAAGGTAAGTATAATGAAGAAAGCTAGTATAGCATTTACTATTCGTGCTTTAAATGTTTTATAAAAGTAGCGAAACAGCAAAGATTTTCTCTGATTCTGTGGAAGAAAAAAATCAATTTTTTATTAGAAAGGTGGAAGAAAACAGCCAAAATCAATGTAAAAAGGAACACTTAAAACTTTATAATATACGGTTCCGCAAAAAAGACAGCTTCTATAAATAAATAGAGTTGTCCTGAAGTCGTTTTTATTTATACATGGTATATTTAAGCTCTGTTAGTATTCCTTATGCCACTCCCTTAAAGCTTATGATCGGATCAATAAATAATACTTTTTGCAAAATTAGGACGAAAATATTGTGAAAAAAAACTTTCGTTTACGCACATATTGCGATTATACATATTATTTTAGGTTCTTTTAATATAACATGAAAAAAAAATCTAAAATAAATTAGCTCATAATTTGTTTTTTTTATTTTTTCAAAATTTATATTATATTATCAAAAATGAAAAAAAGTTGTGAGTTGAATTTAATTAACTGATTGAAATAACGATATTCGCTTTATAAACTCTAAGTGTATAATTGCGATTTCAGGCAACACTTATAACTTTTTTTGAAAGAAGTAGGTAGGTACAACCATATTTGAAAATATATAATTAAATCAATAAAAGTATAAATCTGCAATCAAAACTATAGTTTAAAAAAATGTATGTCATAATAAGTTTAGCTCATAACGGTTTTCCATACTAATTTTAGTATGTTATATTTTAGCCAGTTTATAGGTTAGAAACTTTTACAAAAAAATTTTTAAATATCAAGGAAAATTCACTATATTTTCAAAAATTCAAACGTACTTAACCTAAAGGAAATATCGTTATGTAGTTATACAACTGTTTTCCATTAATCCGGCATACAATCACAACTAGCTTAGACTGGCGTCACAAAGGCTAGAGTTTGTGCCGCGAAAGACTATTAACTTCCACCCACACCTCGTTCAGATTTCAAAAATCGAACTCGTTTCATGCGGCGCCAGCCAGGTCATTAAAGTGAGACACCAGAGGGCGTCCTAGACACCAAAGTAATTAGGTGAAATTGCAGTTTATCGGTTATTTTACCTGGGACAAATCAGGATCATCACGCATCTTATCCAGAATATTGGCGTGCACCAAACAAGTGCAGTGAATCGCCGCAAGAATCAACAACGCCAAATGCGACCTCATTTTGCACTAGAATTCAACGACCGCACTTGACCCGCAACTGTTGTCACTGTTCACCAATTAAGAAATTCGCCCGCAGCGACTGTTCAACAATTGACTGCGAACCTGGACACAGGGGGACCACAGGGGCGCCGCGATGTCACACTGGTGCACTTTGTTACGAAACCACCAAATTTGCAGCCGAACTCTAGCACTGGCCGCTGGCACTACTTAGATCATCTTTTTAAATTAACTTTTATTTTATTTCAGCGAATTTCGAAGATCGAACAATCGCGATCGGGCCGCGAATTAGGCGTGGGGTCCTTCTTGGACCGCAACGGAGGCGACAGCACTGCCCTCCGGTGGTGAGAATTACATAAGTCAATGCAGAAGCACTGCAGCAGACGCAGTTCGAATCCTCGTCACTTAGCACAGTGTCCTTGGGTGATTCACACCGCTCGAGTCGAAATGGGTCGTCTTCGTCGGCGTCGTGACGTCGTCGTCGTCGTCGTGCGTGCAGTGTGCACTTGCACCTTCCTTCCCGGCTGTGTGAGGAGAGCGGCGCACCAGGGCTCTTGCGTGCGAAGATCAGCGGCAGCACGGGACAGCAGGAGCAGCAGCAGCACACCAAGAGCAGCGAGAGTCACCTTCAGGTAAATCGTTTCCCAACACAACCTACAAAGCTGCAAGACAGACCACGAACTACTGACAACGGGAACGCTGAAAAGCCATTCCACTGCCTTCTGCGGGAAACGGCATATTCAGCGGTTAGGACGCATGAGCGCTGAATCGGCAGGGGAATATGATTAAGACAGGGGTCGCGCGTCGCGGGCTCGAGAGCCGCTTCCAACTGGGGCTTCGTCGTCCAGTCTGGCGAAACTGGTTTCAAAGCGGCGCGGCGCTGCTGGAGGTGTGGAACAGCTTTGATTTGAATAAACCGCGCGCTCCAATCCCCCGAGTGCCCCAAAACCCCCCGAACCCGCAGTACCCACATGAGCACACCCATACCCATCAATGCCTATCGACCTCGAGCTCGAATATATCAAACATTCAGTGAAAAGCTCCCGGCCCCAGTCGCCAAGGTGCGGGGGGTGCTCCCCGGTTGGCGACGTAGCCGCTACCTGTTGATTGTTCCGCACTGTTGCAGGTGAGTGCTTCTTTCTTCTTTGCAGCGACTGTTCGATGCCACAGAAGAAAAAGCCCTGGCGTGATTTGGTTGCGTTCCCACCGGAAAAAGAATAAAGGGAACAAATGAAAAATTTAGCGGGCTTACGGGAGAAGTCGCTTAAAACGTTGCCAAGATCTTCATTATCATTCCAGAAGAAAAATCTAAGGGGGGGCGCTCAGGGGCTTCATAAATCAAACTTATTTCAGATGTGCGCAAAACATTTATCAGTAGTAGAGCATTGGGAGATTTAAAATTGTACACTGCAGCATAAGACAATCAACAATATTGCTTTAATATTTTTAACTTATTCGCTGCCGGAATCATATTCAGCCAAATATAGTCAATCACAAATTTTTTCGTGTTTAACAGTGAGAATATGGGTTAAAACCAGGAGCGCGTTCAAAAACTAAATTATACTTAACGCCGTGGGAAGTCATAGTTATGCTTGTCGAAGCCACCAACAGGGTTAAGCTTAACCACGAGAGTACCTATATTTAACGACTCGTAGTTAACAACGTCGTGATTATGTTCCAGCCAGAAGAAGAAGAAGCTTATGCAGGCATCTTAACATAGAATTCACCATCATCTCCTTGTAAGAAACCCCTTTTTTAATTTTTTTATTACTATTCGAAAAATCTTTAACCAAACCAAAACTCACGCAATGAAAGCTCTCAGAGAGTTCATAAACGTCTTTTTCTTCTTTACATTTAAATGTATTTGTTAACCATGGTTAAAATGAAACTATGCCATAATTTACTATGAAGAATTTATGAACGGCAAATAGTTATGCTCGTGGTTATGTTGTGGTTAATCTCAGAGTTTATGAACGACAAATATTAACCATAATTAACTATGGTTAACTATAGTCAAGTTTTGAATGCGCTCCAGGCCAGATTTAAAACGCTCACTTTTAGGTTGATATTTATATTAAAAAAAAAAGCAAAATAAAGAAAACAACTTCATGCTCTGAAAACGTTCATTTAATAATTTTAATAATTTATATTTTGATTTTATGACAAGGCAAAGGCCACGCAAAACCAAATAGTTTGTTTTTTCTTATGTTTTGAATATTATTTTTCATATTTAATAAACCACAGGAGCTCCCGCAATTAGACATTGATCTCTGAAATTTTCCTTTTTTTTCCAATAATTTGTTTTATTTGAGTCGTTTGTATAAAATATAATTTAAATTTAAGAGGGAAGTGATAAAAATAAAACATTTTCAAAAGAACAACCATTTTCACTTCATAGTATTTGAGTTTAATATTATCATAGAGCACTATCTATTATTATGAGGACGATGCACGTCACTACGTCAATCTTTAAAAACACATGACAGCATCGCGTTTTCCCTGTACTATCAATCAACATTTCACGTCACTCCATATCTTTCAATGATTACATAAAAGAAAACTAGCAGCATCTTATATGCCTTCCTGCCTCGAAGTAACTCTTTTTAATTAGGTTATAAGTTTTTATCAAATTGAAAAACTTTCGAGTGATTACCTCTTTAGGAAATGGAAACTCATTTTCAACTCTGATGTATTTTATATCTATAGCAAATTTTACCCTTTTTGTGTTTAATATTTCAAAAATTGTTTTCTTAATTTAGAAGGGTATAATCTATCAATAATTTAATTTGTTTCACAATGTAATTTTAATATTGTTAGTGGGTTAATTTTAACTTTATAGAAAAAGAGAATAGGTAATTTTAACAAGGGATGATAGCGACAAACTTAATAATATGTAATAAAAAATATGTTTTTTGATGTGTGTCAGTATCAGGTTTTGAATGATTCAATAGCCTAATTGTTAAATAGTGTTAAATGCATTTTCAATTCTATATTATTTATATCTAGTTTACAATTTTGCAAAATATTTATATAACTATCAGTTTTCTAGAAATAATAAAGGTCTAACTTTAATATGTTAACTGAATATGAAAGCAGTGTTTGTGAAAAAATTAAATTCAAATGTTCTAAAGAAAGTAATCTGACGAAGACTATGTATGCAGAAAGTTTTTAATGAAAATTTCCATAAAACCCAATAGCTGAAGATAAACTTCTATTTAATTTAGTACCTAGTCAGTAAAAGTACGAAAGGCAAACATCAATTTAGAGTTCATTCATCGTTTGAAGAGTACATTAAATAGTCCCTTAATTTCTTGAAGCGCATAGAAATAAACCACTTTACCACCAGCCAGGCTGCTAGCATAACATTGCAAACTTTAACCAGCTTTTTGGGACGCTGAAAATGATCATAAAGTTTTCGGATTTAATAAAATGTTGTGCAGCAGAAAAAAAAATGTAAAATTTCATAAAATGCTAACCAGCGGACTTATGATTTCTAGGAAAGTTTTCCTCGCGAAAATATTGAATTGCTAGACGGGGAACTTCGCACCGTGGGAGATTTTCAAGTGACTGAAATTTGAATTGCAAATACCACCAATAAGCGGTTACATTTATATAGATTCAAAGAGAGGGTATTAAGCAGGGGATATTTTTCAGGAGCTTGTAAAACGCTTTTACCAACTGAGAACAAGTATTCCGTCGCCGTGGATTAATTTATTATTACAAACGAAGTCCCCTGCTTAATTTAGCTTCACAAATTTTAATAATTCACGGAACCCAATCCATGGAGACGAACCAACACATGTACCCAGCGACCTCAGTGGCTTTAAAGAATATATTTTCTATAATTTATTCATTGATTTAGTACCATGGCTCGTTAGCTATAAAACATTTCGCCCGCAGGAAGAAAGGTCACGATAAAATTTACAAATTTACCTCGAGTATCACCAGTGCACACCAGATAAAAAATTCTGCGAGTTCATCAGTTACAGGTTAGAAAAATCAATGTGACCGAGGACCGAGGTGAGTAAACTTCATAAATTCAAATTCATCCATAATTTATAAATTCCCGTGTGCGTTTTAATGAACTTTAAAAAAAGAGCAGGCAACAATTTTCTTCACCAGCTCCATTTGCGGACAATGCGGGCTTCGAGGAGGCTAAAAAAAATGACGCGGGAGTGTAAGCAGATTTTATCAATTTATTAAAAGTGCGTATCGATCTCCCAGCGATGCCAGCCAAACACTTTCCCTCCGGCAAATTGAATTGGAGGAGGTTTACCTGGTTGGGATTTTATTACACTAATGGTGTTACCTTGCAGAGGTATTCCAGCTCCTCACCGAAGTATATTTTATTTATGGAAATTTAAATGGGAGCATTTTTTAAAATGTGTCTCTTCTCGCAGCTGTTCCCCGTCTTAAGACGGTTGAGGTGATTAATGGGATTAACTAGAGTTAGATTTTCGCTTCGCTGATAAACGTCTTTTAATTATTTTTAGGCCGGTTTGCTGCAAGGAAGCGTCAAAACTTAAAAAGTAACAAAGTCGAAGAAGCAAGAGACCAGTTTAATTAGTTTTGTGTAGTTGAGGAAGATTTCAAGAACAAAAGCCATGGGAATTTGATTGTAAGAAGAACAAAAGATAGCAAAATTTTTGCATTTTGAAATTGCACTTCCGTGGAAAATGGTTTTTACACAGTGCTTAAGAATAATATGCTTAAAGAAACAAAAGTAACCGGAAAGAGTGTTTAAAAAATCTCTGTATAGTTTGAATCTTCGTTCTTTTCTAAAGTACCTATGTAGGTATGTAGGTACAGATACCAGTAATTTAATTCCGTCTAGAAAAACTGCTTTTAGAGATTAAGATAAGGAAATTGTGTAAAAATTCACTTTTGTTTTCTACCAAAGAAACGTAAAATCAAGGTCGGAATTGTTCACTGAATAATGAATACCATTTCGACTTATGCAACTTTTGTTTGAAATATTTTGAATAGATAGAGTTTGAAGTTTCCTCAGCTATTTTGATTAAAAATGTTGTAAAAACGTTCATTTGGGCTTAAAAGTGAACATTATAAATTTTAAAGAACTGCATGACTCTTGGCACTTAAAGTTTGCTTTGAATCTAATATTAATTTTCTAAAATTTAAGATGATGTATCAAATATGGCGACTACAATTTTTATTTTAGGGATTTCTACAAAAACCATACACGACTCTTTTTTTGTATAATGTAAAAGTTTCCTTACAACGAAGCCGAATTACAGGCGGATAAATTCCTATGAATTTCGTGAAATTTAGAGCCACTGTAATCTGATTTCGATTCGCAGAAAAGTTATGTAAAATTTGTGAGGAGAACTCAAACTTTTAAAAGAAATGCAATTGAGTTCAAACGGCTTAGCTATAAATAGAATGCTTACATTCAAAAACTCCCTAAATTGTAAAAGTGCCAATTATTTTAATTAAAGACTTTTAATCTAACCCACAATATGTCTTTGATTGGCTCCCTCCTACTAAATGTCGCTGTGTTTGAGGTTTTTAAACTTCCACTTTTAAGCCAGGGCTTGTCCTCAATGTGAGTTAATTAAAAAAGGAGCAAAGGAATCAATTTGAAGTAATTATAAGTCTTCCGAAAAGAAATTGTATAGGCAGTCAAAATTTCTCTAAGGGTCCTCTGCGACGGGCGTTAAAATGGCTAAATTAAACACATTATGCTTCTGCGAAAGAAACCCTCCCATGGAATAATTTCCTCGGCCGGAGTTTATTTACAAAAATTCCGGGAAAAAATTTTACTTCTGGCCTCTTCTGAAATTCGGTTTTTATGCAATAAGGAGAAAACTTTAAATCGGAGCGAGATCCTTGAATTTTGTTGGTCGGGTGCAAAATGGTGCTTTTGAATAAAACAAACTTTGTTTCCCTTTCCTTTCTGATACTGAAGGAGAGCTAAAATAAAAAATACATGAGGAAAATTGAAGCTAAATGGAAAATGCTCGTTTTTTATCCACGGACGGGTAACTTAATGTACTTTATTTAATTTTCATAGCAAATCCTCTTTCCCCGAGTGCAAGGGGGAAGAATGAATTATCACAGATGCCATCCGACACTTTGTAACATGGCTTAAATTTCACAGGTGTACCAGGTTCAACGAATTTAATTTCAAAAATTGAAAAACCAGAAACTCATTCAAATGAGGAAAATTAATTATTTAACAAATCCGATTCACCTAGGGACAAATGCAATCTGCTGCAAGCCAATGTTTGTACACCTCGTTCGAATTTGAATAATACTGGATAGGGTCCAATAATCGATAAGTTCGCGTTTATCAGCGCGATAGTGTTGTTCGGCACAGCTGGCCGCATTGTCTGGACTGTGTTTTCGGGCAATGACCACGACCCAGATTGACCCGGGTCCTCCCGGGAGCCAATTACTGAATGCAAATCAGACAGTTTGCTCCTGGAGAATAAACAGAGCTGATGAATTTATAATAAAATTCATCGATATCAGCTTCACGTTAGTGTTTCCGCCCGCGGTGTAATCACATTTCATAGTATTTTATCTATCTTTTAGTAAAATTAATTCATCCTGTCGGTGCATGGGGCTAATGGATACTTTCCGGGGTTGAAAACCGGAGAAACTTATCTTCCGGTTACCCTTTTCATTTGTAGTTTATGTTTTTACACTTTCATCTCAAAATCTCCTGATTCTCAGTACGATTCAAGAACGGGTATGCATCAGATTCTTAAGGAAGGATGATTTTAGGTATACTTTAATAAAAGCAAAATTCATTTATTTTTCTAACGCAACCTACTTTAGAATTCGTTCTCGGCTCGGTTCTTTCTGTCGTTGCTGCAGTTTTTTTGTTTTCTTAAAAAGGCGTCTTTCACCTTAACTCTAATGACACGAAGACCCTGTAAAATGATGGGGCGAAAAATTTAAAGTTTCATTTCAAAGAAAGCAAAGTTTTGATTAAAGACTTCTGCCATCTGCTCTTTACGGACATTTAAGGTATGATTAAATCAGCCTCCCATACATTTTCAATCATACCTAGGGAAAGAAAACGTTTACTACTTCAATAACTCTTTTGTTAGTGAAGACAATCACTTTGATAGTTGTGCAAAGGCTCTTTCTTTGTCACATTTTCACCTTTTCAGGTATAGAAGTCAATGGAATGAAAGGAAAGCCATCAAAAGACAATTTTCAGATTAAGTCCTCTGGGGTTTATACCCTGACAGGTATGTGGATGATGGTTGAGGTAAAAACTTTCAGTTCGCTTCGACAGTACTCTCCCACATGCCTAAAATTAATGAAATTTTTGCATTTGACATTTCGCTTTTGCATTAAATAATTGTGGAGAAAGCAAAAAGTACCCTACGAGTGAATGCGAAATACACCGGCGCGTGGCTTAAACGCCGAAAGGGGACTTCTGTTCTGTTTTGCTTTGAGGAAAATTACTTTAATTCTATTGGGAAATTAATATAATATTTTTTGTCTACATCTCCGTTTGTTTCCCTTAAATGTTCCCAGAATTATAAAAATATACCTTTACCGTTTTTTTGGGAATTTAAACTTAAAGAGACTTTAGGCAGTAAGTAAGTAGAACAAACTGGATTTAGCAGATTTCAAATTAGGGACTAAGGTTATTTCTTTTAGATTGCTGTGTCTCAAAGATGGAAGACAAAATCTGTTTAAAAAAAAATTAAAATAAAGAAACGTATGTACTATGTATACATTTTTGAATTCGCGTTTCAACGAGCTTTCATTTGACTCCCCATACGATGACTTTAAAAAAATATTTATAAATTTCCTATTTAACACCCAAAAACTGATACCCAAAGACAGATTTCGACATTTCAAATTCATGTCTGTATTTGCGGTGCTACGTCCTATAGCTTCCAAATTTCAATTGTTATTGGCAGAAAGACACAGCTAGACAATAAGTTATTCAATAAGTGTCAATTCTGGTGTGAACACTAAAAAGAAAAATTGTTCAGTTAATTCACACATTTCTACTAAATCTCTAATCGAAAATGAAAAGGTGACTGAACTGTTGAAATAGGCTTCAAAATGAAATAAAATCATAATTCAAATTCCTATACCCCCGACTGTGTCCACGTTCAGTACCATAATCGATAGCAAAATGTCTCCTCATTTTTCATTCTTCCTCATTTCGAACCATTAAAAGAGTTAATCGAAAAATTTATGTTATAATTGAGTCAATCAACGCAATTTTCTAGCTTCCGGTCAATTTCTAATAATTAATAATAATCGATATTAGCCCTATTAAAAATAGCAAGAACCCAACTTGGTCTTGCGAATTGCCTCTACGTCAGAGTACTCCCCCTTTTTAATTAATAATTAATAATATCATTAATTTTCATGTCATGATTTAAAATTGAAATGCACATCAATTCACTCATCAGAATCAGAATGCCATAATCATAATAATTATAGAAAGCGGATTTCTACGTATTATTTTAACGAAAATAAATTATGTGTATCTACATGATTGTAGATTGGCCTCCCGCAGTTTAACAATATCGTGAGACGAGTTGTAGTAGCCTTAATTTATTCAGAATTTCCATGTCTGAAATTGGCTTATAATTAAATTAAACAGTTAATTGACTTTAAAATTGAACACACTCTATATATTTATATTTATTATTGAGAACAATAGTTAAAATCAATTGATTTGTTTTTGGAAGCTTGATTATGCTCTCGAATAATTGTCTATATTTACGTTTTTGTGGTGAAGAGAAATTTTGATCAAATTTCATTGTATGTGTTTCTTCGCAAAAATCTGGAGCCTGCAAATATCTTTCTTCTTTGTAAGAAGGTAAATCTTGCAATTAATTCATTTCTCCCATTTATCTGTACCTAAATAAACACTGTTCTGTCCTCCCTTTCATAAAAAGAAAACAGAAGATACACGCGGTGAATAATTCATTTCTTTTCAACGAAAATAAATACAAATTTAATGCGTCTACCAAGACAGAAGTAATTCATTCGGGTAGTCAACAAAAGGAAAACATCAAGCAAAGGTAAAGCAAAATTAATTTATTTGTTTTCCTGTGAAAGTTAAAAACTCAGCAGGAAACTAAAACCGCAGTTGTACACCACCAACTGAAAAGCACTTTCATTTCAATTCCGCTGTTTATGTAATTAAACTTTTCCATAACATAGCGACGCTATTTAGGATGAGTTCTGCTATTGACGTGCTCTGAAAGCATAAAACCGCGACTGAATGAAAACTCTGAACGCATAAAAATTCAGTTTTCCTAAAGATTAACTCGATTTTTTAAAAATGTTCCTTCCTAGCACTAGCTGATATCAAAGGTTTTCCTTTTTCCAATTAAGCGCACGGCTCGTAGTGTAATAGTAGTGGGTATCCACGTAAAATGTACAAATATTGAAATTGATAAATTTCCATTTTATTTTAACACACACGATTTTGTATTCGGATTTTGATTTCATAATTAGTAAAATTATTTATATTATAATTATTAATTAATATTATATGAAAAAGATGTTTATTTTTTTAAAGAAATACATATATCTCTAATACCTACTCGGTTTTCAAATCAAAATTAAGTTTAACCTTAAATTACTGTAAACCAGGGTTAAACATAATATTATTTTATCTATAGATATGAGAAGATGATTTTGAATAAACTTGGTCTAAAGTGAACAATTTAATTTCCTATATGCATTTTCTTGTTTACAATTTGAGGGATTAGTTATTCTACATCTAGTGAAGCTATAGTTTCATTTCTTTGGTACATCTAAAGAATAAACTTAAACTGAATTTAAACACTTTAAACGAACTATTTAACTTCAGTTAGGATATATGTTTTTGACCATGAATTTGAAGAAAACCAGACGAACAGGATTATTATTTAAGAAATCCACCGATAAGCTTAAAGAAGACACAAATTTGAACCATTTTATTTAAACGTGCTCAACTGAATTTTTCCACCTATTATTGTATGTATATGTTTACGTCCTAATAATCAACTTGACTTTAATTTAAAATTGCTATAAGATATATTAATTTATTCGCTCCTCAAAGCGATAGATAGTCTGAATAAAAGTACGTTGTTACGGGTGTTATTTTCAATTATAAATTTTTGCCCATAATAATAATAATTATTAATTTAATTAGAGAGCTCAAGAGGTTTAGTTGAGTTCACTCTATCGAGCGAATGCAGTAGTTCTTTTTCAAATCTGCATGATTCTGCTCCCTAAATGAAAATTGATGAAAATTTTAAATGATGCCTTTCTTCTAATTAGTTCGCTTGAGGTTACATGAACATTTCTAAAGTTTAAGCATACATAATTAATGAATGAACTGAATTTTTTGCTTTTTGTTTCAATTTAGTAATGTAGGTAATGTGAAATATAGATAGGCTTCTTTGTTTTGACGGTTGGTAGCTTTTAGGCTCTATTTAGGGTATTCATCTGCGATTTAAACTAGATTGTTCCACGAAAATAGATGCGAGTGTGTATTTGAACCCTTTTACCCCGGCTATGCGATAGAATACGCTGTGAAAATCCCACATTCTGAGAGCACTTGCCGAGAAATGCCTTCCATCTCATATCTAAATAAAAAGCAAGTTTTCCGGGATGCTTCAAAAAAAGGGGCGTATCTCAAGCGTAGAATTTTGCAGTAAGTCCAAAATGTACTCACAGAGCAAGCCGCAGAGCAACAATTCACATTCAAAAGTGCATGAGCCCCACAAGTGCCCCCTTTTCAGTTTCCACCAGTGAAAAGGCGGTCAGGAAGAGCGGCAATGGGACTTAGAAGCCCGACTTTCATGCCACTCCTGGCGGAGGAAGCACATAAACTTCCCGATGAAATTTTCTGCGGATATATTAAGGCTCGCCCTCGAGTTATGTGCGAAATTTCATTTAATGCTGCCTCCCATCAGGCTTTTTGGGGGACCTTTAATAATGTGCGAGTGCGGCATAAAAGGCTACTGTGGCATCCGCCTGACGAAAATAGAAAATTCCAGGACACAGGAATACTCATTAAAATGTCGGCATTCCTTAAGCATAAACATGGCAGAATCGAGAGTCGAGTTGCACTCGAAATAAACATAAACTTCATCGCTTAATACTCGTTACATAGCCTGGTGCAGCCAGGGCTGTCCCAAGGGGTCACTGGGTCGGCACCTGGTCGAGTCTCATTTGCACCTAGGGAGCAGATGAATTAGCCCTGCAGCGCTAAACATAAAAATGTTGCCGTACTTGCCGAGATTTATGGTCCAGTCCATCATTGTCCTCATTTCATCCGAGGGCGTATATCTGGTAATGTGCATCGGTTGTTTTCTGTCTCCGGCTGTGCCGTAGCTCTGGACCAGAAATTTAATCTTGCATAGCCCGCAATCTATTGTTTTATGAAATATGCTGGCAGGAAGGCTTCAGCTAGATATCCGGCGACAGAATCTACCACACAGTCCTCCAATGTGATCGCAGCATTAGGGAGCAGGGATGAGCTGATAAATAGATCACACTGCGGCTTCGCTAAATCCAGCCTAATTTACGACTGACACATTTTAATGCGGTGATGCGTGGCCTCGTGAATTTTAAAAGGACTTCCATGCACAACACAAGGACCCTTATATTGTATTTATACGTATAATGCGCCTAATTAGGGAACCCTTTCATATTATCCAGTGGCTAATAAAAATTTAGCCGAGTGCCTTCTCGTTGTCTGTAATCTCTCAGGATGGGCGAGTGTTAAAAACCGTGCGAAAAAAGATCTAACCTCATCCGGAAGGGGATTGGATTTGATGGAAGAGTCCCTGAACGTGAGCCCCCAATCCAAAGTTGACTTCTCGCACCGCTTGCTCAATTCAATTGCTTTAATTAATTTTTGTTGTTTTGCGTAATGAACATGGAGGCGGCAGGGCGTCGTAACTAATTCGCACTCAGCAGGAACGTCGTAGGTACGATTCACGATTTTTATGAAAAGAAGCTATCCTATCTTCTAGCTCTAATGAAAATTGGTGTGAGTCCGCTTATTAGTAACAAGACTGCGGGAAGCTCCCTAATTGAGGGAGCCCTATTTAAATGCAAATAAACAAATTCACCCCTCCGACGACGAGCTCTAAATTAGACAAGAACGTGGATGAGTGAAAGTTGGTGAAAGTAAAGGAATTTTCAAATTTATTTTTAGAGAACTTTTCAGAGGATGACGATTTATCGCGGAGGCCCTTCGAGTTAAACGCAAAAACGTTTTGATGATACGAAAAGAAAAACAAATCTTCATCCATAAATAATTTATAAAAGAGCAGAGGGGTACTGAAAAAATAAAAAAAATTCGATATTCCTCGATTTCACTTTGCCACTTTAATTTATTATTCAGAGGCCCTTTAACCCCTTCTCAGAAGCAGTTACAAGATAAAGTGCTCCTGGCGTCTGAATTTAAAGCGTAACGCCTTCTTTTTTATCATCATCCAAGCTCAAAGAGTCCCAAATTCTGGATTTAAGAAAGGGTATTCAGCTCAATATTCACTTAGTAATGGGGCTGACGCCAGGATTTCACCCAAAATTCCCAGTTCAAAGAAGAAAAATTCCAAGAAATTTTTTGTGATATCCAATTCAATTTTTATTCATCATTTGGGAGAATGCCGTAGTGTTTGGCTGCCTCTGTTTACTTTAGCTCATAGAAAGCCCTCCGCCAATTTTCAAGAGAGAGGACAAATTATGGATGTCATCGTTTGTTGGCTTTTTCGTTACTTTCACAAATTACGCGCATTTTATGCCAGATAATGCGAGCGTGTACTTTGAACGTGGAAAAAATGAAATATTTGCTAGCTCCTCAAGTAAGGTAAATAGCTTCTCTATTTTTTATCTCGGCAAATCGAGGGACATTTGCCAAGGGAAGACGTTAATGCTATATACGAGAGGTTTTCAGGTCAACTGGGAATTCTACCGACCTTCTTTGGAAACGTTTGCTGATGAAAGACGCCTTGAAGGAAAACGTTTCACCAGGCTAAGCGTTAGGCGTACATAATACTTATAAAAATATCCGCCCTTATAAATCTGTGTGGGAAATGAAGGTATACTTTTGTAATTCAAATATAGGAATACTCTACTTGAGAAAGGAGAAAATGTTTTGTGTATAGCTACCCTAACATGGGAAAAAGTGTAAGTAAATCGATCTCTTATAAAAGTTGTCTATGCACTCAGAACAGGACGGAAATGTCCACCCGAAAATGGGAGCGCACTACTTTATAAAATATTTACATAGAATATGAAACAAACCCAACATAAATTTAAAGGACAAATATCATAGATAAATAATACTAGTTGAAAACAATAATTATATTTATCAAATTTTCAAGCTTTTCAAATATGAATAACCCTCTTAAGAAAAAGAAGATATCTTTTTCAAGGATCAAAAGTGAGGTTCAAATATCTGACTAGAGCGTCGTTTACATCATTAAGACAAATTGAAAAGGTCAAACTAAAACCTACGCTCTAATTCTGGTCGTTACCTTTGTTTTAGAAACTTGAGAGTTTATTGCTGAATTACCTGCCTTGATTTCAGTAACAACATTCATAATTTAGCTATACGTTGTTACGCTTTTGAAACTTACGTAACAACCAGAAATAGGGTGCTATTGAACCTTCGTGGTATTGATTTTTTCCCTCAATGGAGATACTATTTTAATGATTTTAAAGCGGAAAA
Organism: Machimus rusticus; assembly: GCA_951509405.1. Taxonomy (NCBI): domain Eukaryota; kingdom Metazoa; phylum Arthropoda; class Insecta; order Diptera; family Asilidae; genus Machimus; species Machimus rusticus. The sequence goes on along the minus strand of OX608053.1, from coordinate 34,484,728 downwards.
TTTAAAACCTTTAACACGTATGAATATTGAATTTTTTTTTTGTTTAAGCAATATTATAATACTTTTTTTATTTATTTTAAAATGTTTACCTGTTTAATGGAACTTTTTCCAATGCCAACTAGAAAATCCGCAGCAAATCATTATCCTTGAAGAGTTCAACCCACTTAAAATTTTGCACCTAGCTCGAAAATGTCACGATAGCTGGAGGCATAGTCCGCATTTCGATGACGTCAAACTTTTGTTATATTCACCTTGACCCAGATAGGGAAGGATAAATCAATAGAAACGGTAGGGAATCGGAAGCATCCCTGCAATTTGTTCGTACCGAGGAGACTCTTTGCATCCAAACTGCTCAAATTCCGCATTCGCTGATAGCGTTCGTGATCATTTGTTTCAATCGAGGACGTGATAAATATGGTAATTCAGCAGATTTTCATCCGAAAATCTTTCAGCTCAACAGGTAACAGGTCGGGAGGCGAGTGGTTGTCGCCCTGGAATATTTCAACTTGGACTTCTCCAGAACGAGTTTCCCCGAGAAACTTTTACTCTGACGTCATACGACTGCAGCTAACTTCGGCCCTGCGCTCTTCCATTTGCCAAATTTGGCTTATCATCCACACCAGGGCAAGTGTCGAAGCTTTTCTTTTTGGGGAATCCCCGCAAAAAGTAGGGCACCCTCCGCGTTGTTCCTGCTCCTAATGCCCTTACGTAACGCGGAGGGGCCGTTTCTGAAGATTCTGAAGAATATCCACGCATAATTCATGAGAGGCAATTTTATTAGAGTTTCCGTGCTCGGGCCCCGAGTGCGGATAATGAGGCTTTAGACGAAATCAAATAAGGTGTACAATCAGCCTGCCGTGATACAGACATCCTATTGATTATGTATGGCCCCAGAACGAAGCAGGGCCGCAACTGTGGTCCTAGCTTTAGAGCGCTGCCAACGACTGCATGCCGCTTTCAAACAAACGGTTCGATTTGTTTCCGTACGCCTAAGCTTTTAAGTAATCAGAAATAAATTCACTTATTTGTTCTTTATTTTATTTTGAACTTTCCTTTTATCTTGTCTTTTTTGGTTCTTTTCATGTCAAAGTCTCGAGTGGGAGTTTAGAGTAAAACAAAAATGTCAAGTTTCTCCAAACTCCGTCTGTGAACTTTATTTTTCTTACATATTTAGGTTTTGTGAAACCATCACGAAGTGGTTATACATATAAATACATATGTATGTGGTAATAAACCGATTTCATTCTACCATTTTGGTGTTCAAAACATCGAGAATTGTAAACTGATTTTTATAGACTTTGTATAAAATGAGTTTTATAAGTTTCGAACGTTATCTAACAAATTGAAATGAAATTGGGAATGACATTTCCATATAGGACAAACTTAAAAAAGTAAGGTAACAAATAACAAATACATCGTGGTACTTGGTACCTTTACAATATTTTATAAGCGAGAGCTCTATCTCTCTAATTGGCAGGTAAATAATCCATAGTATTATTATAATGCTACATCTTAGTAGTTCATCTTCCGATGTAAATATCAGATTATTATAGGCCCTTTATTAAACATTCCTGGAAAGCCATGCAACTCTCGGTTTAGTAACATATAAATCATAAAGGATATTTTATTAAATCTGCATGTTATAAAAAAAATGTTCACAATAGAAACACGTATTTTCATCTATTTGGTCTTGAGGTTTGTCAAGAGTGAATTTAACCACCGACGGTGAATACTATGACCCATAAAATCTGTGAATGCCCGTGGAGGTCAATTTGCATTTTGAATGTATGTATGAATTCAGCCGCCAGCAGCAGCCCCACATAGATTTTTTTTTTTTTTGCTAAAAGTGGAAAAATCGTTTAAGACTAGAGGATAACAGGGCGCTCCTGTTCGTGATATTTCCAGGAACCTCTTTTCCATTTAGGGATGAGTTGACATTCACATTGTCCTTGGATATACCTAAAAATCGCTTGAATTTCTTCGTAAAATATTTACCTGGTTCTATTTTCCCACTTTCCTCTATTGTTTAATGAAAACTAGGGGCAAATGCTGAAACAAAATAAAAAGAAATACATTCAGCAGATGCTCCTTGCGAACGACATCAACTATTCATGGCTGCGCTAAATTGTCGGGAAGATAACGTCGGTAACGTAGGTAGGTTTGTCTTGTTACGCCTGCAGCAATTTAATAAAAAGCAAAGAATTTTCTTGACTTGATGGTGTAATTGTCTATATCCAGATGATGTGACAAGAATATCCTTCTCACCCAGTAAGGCTTTATGTTTTGCAGCTGAGACCACTCATCCATTAAAAGGTGGATGAATGGCCGTCGACTTCTGGTGTTATCCGGCCACCCGGGGATTAATAAAGATGCTTTGCTGGCCAAAAGTACGAGAACACTCAGCATGAAACGTAAAATCTTTGCACGTTTCTGTAGTCGTCTCAAGACACGCAGATTAGTAAGGGTTGTGTCGTTAAAGAAAGGATAAGGTTTAGACCCATGTCTTGACACTAATTTCCACATTAAGGTCTCTGCTATATCCCGGTAAGCATTTCATACTTTGCGAATTTTAGGAAAAAACAAGAGATGACAGTGGAAAACCCGATAATACGCAAGAAATGCAATTAGGCTCCTTGAAAAGCCATAGAATTATTGTAAGGAGAAGACATATTGAGAATAAAAACATTTTTCGTAAAGTAAACACTTGGGATTTTCGATGTCTTAATTCTCTTTTTATAGCAATCTGTACGCTAAAGAAATAAACCACTGAAATATTATATAATTTTTCTTCAGCATTTTAGCTTTTAGTGGTAATAATTTAAAACCTTACATATGTACATAAAGTATTCGCATAGTACTGATTAATACAACTTTTTTCTCTCTTATCCTGAAAGGAAATAATCTTTTAAGTAATGTAAAATCACAGACTTTAATCTTCTAAGTAGTATAATTGTAGCTTGATGCTATAACGTATTTGCCCGTTATTAATTTTCAAACTACAATTAAAAAAAGAAATTTATAGATTAAAATAAATAATTTATTGAATTGAAGTTATATGTTGAAATAAATAATTTATTGAATTGAAGTTATATGTTTAAAGACTTTTTCCTAACTGGCCGTCTTTTATTTTTAAATCAAAACGCATACTATTTTTTTTAAATATTTTCTTGAAGACTTGATTGTTGTTATTTGAATTAAGTTGAGTTTTTGCTTAAGTTGTGTCCCCACATTACCCTCCTACCAGTTATCGTTAGATAACGATACAAAAGAAGCCAGGGTTAAAGGTTGAATTAAGGAGTTGATGTAAGTCGATTTGCGACCGTTGTAGATATTGTAATATGCCGATTTGCGACAGTTGGATTTGTTAATATATGTGCCGATTTGCGGCAAGTTGAGTATTTGTCTACTCCCTCCTCCCAGTCATCGCCACTTTATTGATGAAAGATGAGAGGACGGAAAAAAATTTAATTGAGTCGACGTTTTGATATATAGCCTTGCTTAGTTGATTGTAGAGGTGGTATTTTAATGATGAATCTGCCATTCTCTAATAGGATATATTCTGGATTAGCTTGAGCAGCTAGATAAGTTGCGATACGTATTGAAGGAGTACATATATGTTCTTTTCTTTCTTGAAAATGCTTTGAAGTTGTTGAATATGGTTTTGACTTCATTCTTGATATTTGACTTGGTTTATTGAAAATGTACCTATATGGTTCTTTTATTAGTTGAGTTTTTAGTAAATTTTCGATTTGTGATTTCTTGTTGTTTCTGTTGTTGTTGCGGCCGGACACGTTCGTTTTCGGGGTCACCAATTTGTAGCTTGATGCTATAACGTATTTGTCCGTTATTAATTTTCAAACTACAATTAAAAAAAAAGAAATTTATAGATTAAAATAAATAATTTATTGAATTGAAGTTATATGTTGAAATAAATAATTTATTGAATTGAAGTTATATGTTTAAAGACTTTTTCCTAACTGGCCGTCTTTTATTTTTAAATCAAAACGCATACTATTTTTTTTAAATATTTTCTTGAAGACTTGATTGTTGTTATTTGAATTAAGTTGAGTTTTTGCTTAAGTTGTGTCCCCACAATAATAAAAATTTTAAAAAGTTTTACTCTGTAAAGTATAAAGTTTTAAAATCTAGTTATATATAATATTTAGGTACATATGTTATATTATCACATATGTATGTAGTAATTCAAAATAAGGAAACGAATTTTGTTTAAAGTTTTCGATCGCGCTGACGATAAAATAGTCTGTTTAAAATAAAATCAACATTGTAGCTTTCGATTTGGTTTTCTTAAACAAGAAATATTATTTTAATTCTTTGGGGTTAAAATGTAATTTTCTTTGTGATTGATTTACTGAAAAATTGAACTAGGAAGGAGATTTTCCGCCATTGCAGAAATCTCTGTTCTGTCACCAGAAACAAAATTTACTCCAATGAAATATTCTCTTAATTGTGTGGGGTTAAAAGTAATTTTCATTTGTGATTGAATTACTTGAAAATTGAACTAGGAAGGAGATTTTCCGCCATTGCCGGAATCTCTGCCGTGCTACCATTTAGAGGCAAAATTGAATATGCCCGAGTTCATCCTATGGCCAACCAGAATTTGACTTTTATAAAGAGGGACGCACCCTTAATGCAGGATGTAGCCTCAAGCCTCAAGGAGGAAATTGTAGAGTGATAGGAAAAACAATTTTACCTATATATATATATTATATAATTCAAGAAGACCATGGAAAGTGTAAATCCCGAGCCAAGAGGAAAAATCCAAATGATGTTCCTCTACTTTACATTTAACATGCTATGCTTATTCCGAGCAGACACGGATGCAAAACAAATTTCCGTAAATGGTTCGGAATTTGCTTCCTTTTCGTCAGTAAATATCAAAAGCAAACAGTAGGTAGTCACGCTGATTTCTTAAGAAGAAACCAAGGAAACTCGGTTGTTAAATTTTAAATAAATGTAAGCAAACCTATATGTAGAAGAAATATGAAAGAACATCATGTTAAAATAATGTACCTTTTGAAATTGCAAAGATAAATATTTCGATAAGTTATACTATTTTTTACACATCCATCACTTTTGCCTCTAAACGAATGTCTCAACGTTTCATCAAAGTCAAACTTTTATAAATCTGTAATTATTGAATGCCAAACAATTAGTGTTTGTTAAATATTTGTACCACAATGACTCCTTAATGCCATTATAAATTCGGTTCTTTCAAATAATTTTTAAACCATTGTCGTCATAATACGCTTTGGACTATCAAAAACATTTTTTACATGCTTTTTTCTTATTTCAGACTATGATTTTTCAATTATTAAATTACAACTTAATAGGAAGCTTCTGGTAGACAACAAAAAGCAGCTTATTTTTGTTTACGAGCAGGTGTATTTTTCTATAGGGACAGAAATTGAATTTATAATTATGGCGAATTCCCGGAAGTTCGCGAGTCCAAAAAGTTGGTAAACAATTTGTATCACGTATCACATTGGCTATGAATGAATAATCGCCCGGGAAAGTTTGTTAACGAGTTTACAAGGAGGAAGGAGTTCAGTGTCTCCTGACGGGGAGTGCCGCAGAGGAGCATAATAATTCATTACAAACATAAATTATCAACACTTGGCAAAGTTGAGGTGTAAGCCCGTTCTCATCTCAAAATATGCCTGGAGATTTACCCGCCGCCTCGACGCCGCCGGGACGCGGCATTATTATTTATTACACGTGCTCCGGGCGAGCAATGAATCAGCGAAATAAACTGGGCTAAACTGCAGGAGGGGGCGCCACTGGCGCGAGTTATCGGGTGCAATCTATTCCCTGAACCGAACTTGTTTTTATCGCACTTCTCTCGAAAAGTTTGCGCACAAGTGAAGCCAATAACTCCGTATTACTTCTGATTGCGCTTTTTGCACTCCGATATTTGATAAATGTTGGGATTTCCTCATTCCTCGGGGGTTTTAATGCTCCCGCGAAAAAGAGGATCAAACCCGCCACGGGTATAAAATATGTGAATAAGGTAAAGTTTTAATTAACTGGACTAAGGTTTCGAAGTCAATCCTCAGAACAATTTAGAAACTATTAATAAAATTTATTGAGCACTCAGCTAATTAAAAATTCACGAACAACATGAATTAAAGTCGAATTAATTTTGCTTAATATGTAGTTTAAAATAATAAAATACCAAAAAACAATAATATGTCATCAATTAATATTTCTTCAAAAGACGCTTGAGGACGAATAGATTATTTATTTATTTATTTAAGCGGAAAACTTTGATTGATATTACCTTTTACTTTTCCACGCAAAAACGTATACAATCCAATTCATATGAAAGTTTCATCATAGCGTAGTCGATGTCCTGAGAGTCATAGGCTATATTTATTATATATGTATATTTTATCGATTTTCTGGCAATAAAATGGTCATTATATCAATAATTAATTTTTGCAATATACTAAAAGACTGTGTATTTATAGCTCTAGCATCCACAAGATAGTGCGAGAATATAATCAAGCGCATCGAACTATAATACATACCTACATATACATAAATATATGGTTCCCCCAGATTATAGTTATGTATCGACGTGAAATCTTTTTTATTTCAAATATAAAATAAAATAAATAATATATTTTACAAAAATTAAAAACAGTTTGATGAGTAAGTATAAAACAATATTAAAAAAACCTTTTGTAAAACGAATTTGCTTTTTAATGCAATTATCTACTAACGAATATATTGAAGTAACCAAAGCGGTATGAATAAATTTAAACTATTTACCCTCTACTGCACTCGCAATCAAGTGAACCAAATTTGTTGAATTGTCCCTCAATAAATGCAAAATGAATTTATTTCTGGACTAGAAAATCTGCAGGACATCCTCGTTTGCAGGACGCAGTTTATTGCACAAATAAAGCGCAAAATTCTCATCTTAAACGCATTTTCAAGTGGCGATCACTGTTAACAGCAATTTAACCCAAACTGGGAGTAATCCCCTTAAAAACCTTGTCGTCATGAATATTACCCTCCGCTGTGATGCCTCCGTGCCTTTTAACCCGAGATTTCAATATCCCGCCGCGAGACGGTTCAATAAATTTGTAACAAAAGGAAACTTGTTTATACAGAGCCACCAATCGCTAGGCAGGTTATTCGGGTTATTCTAGGATTTCGCAAAGGAGCCCTGTCGAGCCTCCACGAACTTATTTCATAATCCCCTGTAGAAAGGGTTAAAGGATGAGGGTTCCCCGTGCCGAAACCCATCTCAGTCGTAGTTACCCACTTCATTCGATGATACTTTGTTTGCGCTCGGTGGATGATAAGAGTTAGTCTCACTATCCACGGAGACCCTTCGGCTGGGACCCGGCTCCCGAGCCCTCGCCCAGCACGAGTTGATAAAAGTCAAAATTAATTTTGCACGGCGCCGTAGGACTTTTGATGAAGAACAGAAATGTTGAGCGGCCCCCCAGCGCCGTCAGCATCGAATAAACAGGGCGTTTGAAATGATGGAGAAGGCCTTGGTTATCCTTTAAATTGTTTTAGCCCACGTGGATATAATTTGGCGGCAACATAAAACAACAAAACAACATTCGGCAACTATGCGATAGAAATTAGCAGCAGTTGGAAAACTTCCTCTGGAAATTAAAACCTTAATTTATATAGTGGACAGCGCCATTCTGCCGAACAAGGACAATGGCTGGGGCTGCTAAATAATTCTTCGAGTGGTGCTCGGTGTTGGTGCTCAACTTTTCAGCAAAATTCTAAATAAATCAGCAGCTCTGCTGGAAGGACGAAAGGGAACCTTTCGGGTTCGGGATGGGTTTATGGGTCGCCGCAATTTGTATTCAAAGCTGCAATTGGACAATAATATCCTGTCTAAGCGGTCGTGAGTAAATGCGGGTGTCCTGGAGGACAGGGTGTGCGTTTAGCTGCGAAATTACACATTAATGATTGTTAGGGCCAGCGGGATAACGCTGCGGGACGCAATGCCTAGTAATTAATTTGTCATTCAAAGCATTGTTCATATTAATTACTGCCTCCGGTTTGTAAACGCTAAGCCTAATTATGTCAACTACACCCTCCGATTTGATTGCTTTAATTCAATTCTGTTGATTCATCGAGTGGAATTTCAGTCCTTAATTTGCTCCTCTAGGATTTCACCTGCAGATGTGATAATAACAACAATTATAAACAATCTCTGAAACCAAATGACCTTCAGAAATTTAAGATAACCCAAAAAACATTGGCCATATGACTTCTACTCTTCGGTACTCTATTGAAGATAACCAGAAACAGAAGCAGTGCTAACATTTTAAAATTCATAACTTAGTTTGTAATGGCCTTTGTCTGCTTGTTCTCCTTGCATAAAATCGAGGTGCCTGGCTCCGAATAGTAAAATGTTAATACGTTTTGATGCTGAGGACATTGTTTGCAGATGTTGCACGATATTTACTGTTTCTAAGTTGAATAAAACGATATCCAAATTAAATTAAACTTTAAGGACTTAAACATCAATCTTTAAATAATACAACTACACTTCAGAGAGTTTTGTGTATGCAACATAGAAGCTAGATATTTTAGGTTGAATGGGAAATCGATTTTCCTCTTAAGGATTTCGTACCAAATGTGAACGTATTGGGCACCAGTGTGCTGAATAATGCGACATACGCATGAAACTTCCAATCGATTTAGTCATTTGTCTTTTGTACTCTCCTCAAAAAGAAAAAAGCAGAACCCTTATAAAATCACACCATTTTTCGAAGTCAGTGTAATATTTGGCATAGCAATTAAATTAACATTATTCGATTATTTTCTTGTATAAGTTTAAAAGGCTATTAATAAAAATCAAAAAAATGTTTAGATATTAGAATTCTTTAATGATATTTGTTGATGAGAAAGCACAAAAGCAAATTTTAATTAAAATATAAGCTTTCTACACAATCTTAGGATAAAAGGATTTTTATTGACTTTGTAAAAACTCAAACACATTTCTGAAAACTGACAAATGTTTAGCAATTTTCAAATTAATTAAGTTCTTAGTAGTGAAATTTTACCTCAGCTTATATTAAAATATTCAACATCCTTTAAATTAAACAACTTATTCTTCATTTGAAGATAACAGAGAAGAGTACTTATGAGTATAATTAGCTTAACGTTGATATACATAAATTAAATTCAAACTAATAATAAGTACTTATCTTATTTACTACCTAAACTTCATTTTAACTTCACTTCCTCTTTGAAATTATTATCTGTATTATGCGGAAACAAAAGAGGATTGCACAGCACTTCAAAATAAATATTTCACATTCAGGACTTAAAACCTTCTGTAAGGTTATACTACAGAAGGCAATTTTGAGGCATAGAAATATGAAAATTCAAAATCCTAACACTTCTTGAAATTGGAGAAGAAGATTCATTAAAATCTCTTTCAAGTGGCGCAATGTTGAAAGTTGTATTCTCAGAAAGCAGCTTATTAAATTTAACGACTGAACTCTACTTAGCGTCTCGGATTTCTGTGATAAATCGCATTGTCTTTAATTTCCTTCTTGAGGAAGTTAAGTGCGTAAGTAGAGGTGAAACGGATTGAAATGATGCTGCAATTTCGATGGAGTCATAATTTTACGTCGTCTTTATCATGAGTAAATCCCTCAAATCGAATTAAGAGGTTGCCATGCAATGAGAGAGAACGTTACTCGTATGTAGAAAACTCCATCACGGAATCACGATAAATTGCACGGAGCGCTTTTGCCAGTCAATTAAACTAATCCCTAGAGATAGATTTATTTGGTCATAAACTGGCACTGAGCCCTTAATCGTACCTGCCTAGACCAGTCAGCCACAACTGCACCTAAACTCTTTTATTTTCGAAAACCACCGCCCTTTTTGGAATGAGAGTTATGTATGTATGAGAGAAATTTAAACAAACACAAGCATTAGTTTACTGAAAATTTTCATAACAAATTATAATAAATTCTGGGTTTCAGCATTGTTGCACCTGATGCTAACCATCTGAATGGCCCAGGGACTGTTAAATGTCGACCGTGAATTTATTTAAGCTTAAAATGAGGGCAATTCTCTTCCCTGGCCCGTTCAGAACCCTTTAAGCCGACTACCACTGAAACCAATTTAAATACTTTTGGCAAAGCAGTTCCTGAATAATTGAGGCAGCTGCCGCGGGTGAAAATTAATAATTTCTATGTCTGCTGTCCTGCTAAATGATGAAGAGTCTATTGACCGAGTTTTCGGGGACATTTTAGAATCGTTTCCTGTATTTAATTAACCAGCATTTAATTACGAAGTAGAGCGAGGTTCCTTCAATATGCATTTATTATAACAAGTTTTAGCTACATAAACTATGTGTCCATATATTTTTGTGAAAAGAATAACTAAATAAAATTATGACAAAGGTATTATATTTTTAAGAGATTCATTCATGTAATACACATAAATCAGTTTATGGTAAACTATGCATTAACATTTTCACCAGTCGTCAGTGCGAAAACTTGACTAACATAAATCCAATCATAGAAAATAATTAATTTACAAATCGCTTCCACTCGGTATTTGATATCAGATCCGATAACATGTTGTGTTAACATTTCTAAATTTCCTTTCGATGCGAAGAAAAAATTCAAAACGCCAACATCTTAAACCGAGGTACCTAGTGTAAAAATTCAGCTAAAAATAACAAAAAATGTACTCTGATCCTAGTTTCAAGGTCACAGAAGACGTAAATTCAACACTATTTTTAAAATATTTGCTTCGAAAGAAAGTAAACCCTTCAGAGATTTAGGGATAAAAATAAATATATAAAATACTTTCGGAGTAAAATTTCTATACGCCAGCACCATAAATCCTAAGGTAGTGTAAAAATCAGATAGAAATAATCAAAAAATGGCTCTGGTTCTAATATCAAGGCCGCAGAAAACGTAAAGTCAACATTTTTGTATTTTGCCGTGCATAATACGTTCGTGTACTTTCTAATTTTTGTGCACAATTTGGTTTAATACAATTTGGCGCACAATTTAGTTTAATAAATGTTTTAAAAACATTTCCAAATTTCCTTCCTCCGCATTGCGACAATTCATTTTTGAAGTATGAAAAAATTTTAAGTGTCAGGTTAAAACTCGCAACATATTTTTATCCCTAAAATATGTATATTGTGAGTCTGAAACAAACGATGACATCGAAAACAAAAAGAGAAGTTCATGAATATTAAATAATCCCTACAATTTCTTTTTAGTAGGTCAGGCAGTTTGGAGCCAATTTGTCAATTCCCAATTGAGCTGTTTAAAATTCCTTGACGGAATGCAGGGTCTTGATATGAAATGTAACCGTGCTGTCATCGTTTGTTTGCTAATTATATTTTTCGACAGTGCCCGAACAAAGGCCCTGAATAGCTCCGAATGCCACTCCAGGGAGTGTCCTTCCCAGGTGAGTGCCCTCGTGCTGTTTCGACGCAGAGATGCATGAAAATTTGCACAAGTTAATTTGCAGGTTGCAATTGCAAATAATGAAATCCACATTTGTGGCGGAAGCCTCCTGAATATTAGGACCGTCCTCACTGCGGCACACTGCTTTCGCAGTCAGGACACGTCCAAAACGGTATGTGCATATGTATATTTAATCTGTGGTAAGTGCTTCCTCTCTCAAAAGTACTTTTATTCCAAAAGTACACTGTAATGGCGGGGGATGTTTCGGTCTCGCCATCGCCACATGCCGCCTCACCTTTTCGTCAAATCCGAAAAGTTTCCCAAATCATACCACATCCCGACTATAATCCAGCGGAAGTATTCCAGGCCAACGATTTTACAATTGTAAAGGTACAGAGGGAATGCAGTTTCGGTACTTTTAAATCAATACGCCTTCAAAATATTATATGTAGCTCTCTGAACCATTTCTTTTATCTCCGATGGTAAAACCTATCGATATCATTCAGATTAAGGTTTCGCCCGGAACATTTTGCGAAATGATCGGATGGGGAATATATTTGCATCGTCAGAAAGGTGTGAGTGTGTTTAGCCTACCCGCAGTGAAGGATCAGAAATCATCACATACATATGTACTTTCACATTAATATTTTAGGATAACTCGAACGATATGTCGTACAAATTGATGGAAAGCAGAGTTGAAATTTATTCAGATTCAAAATGCAAGGATACTTATCAGGAGATATTCCACGAAAAAAGTATGTTCTGTGGTGCCGAATTGAATAGCTCCGACGATTTTTGTCAGGTATGTGTAAATAAATATAGCAATTCCGAGTGAAAAAAACCGTCTAAAATATTTCTAAAAATCTCAGTTTTATCAGAGGCCGAAAAGAAGCCTAAAATAAGCATCAAAGAAGGTAGAGTGAAAAATGTAGACCTTTAAAATCTCCACAAAATAACCTCAAATTCTCTGTTAGGAAGAATTTAGACAGATTTTAGACCAGTTAAACACTCAAAATTTAGCAGACACCGAATAACAGCCTGATATTTAATTTTAGGTTGATTTTAAACAGATTTTAGATTTTAGGCCGATTTTAGGCAAATTCGGAGTCATTTTTAGACCGGTGGTTTACAACTCCAGAAGTCGATATAACTTCTTATCCCATTGAGTCCTTGTTTTCTACATAAATCACCAACTAGAAACGTTTTCCAGATTTTTTTTTTTTTAATTAATTACTAAACTTTATCACTCAATGCAGATTGACCTACATATTGAGCAATCGAGAAAATATTAAAACAGAAAAGTTAGTTATCGTTGAATACAAACAAATTTCTCTCTCAACTCAAATCAACTTGCCTTTTAAGTCCAATAGAAGGATATGAATTAGTCGCTTTATTTTTCAAACGATATCTCAAAAAATTTTGAAAGTAAATTAAATTATACAATAAATACATATGTATGTATTTTATTTTATCTTCTAGGCAGATTCAGGAGGTGGTTTAATATGTAACGATACATTGGCTGGAGTTATATCTTTTGGTGTTGGTTGCGGGTATGGAAATGATCCTGGAGTATATGCAGACGTATTTTATGCTAAAACATGGATTCAATCTATGGAATTGATAACACCTTCACTAAGGTATTTTTTCTTCTATTTATTGCTTTATTAATGAAAAAGAAACTATACGAATTTTGTATATAATATGTATATTTCTTATATAAATATACTTATATACATACATAATTTTTTAAACTTTTTTCAGGTCCATTCCAAGCAACTGCCAATTGTTTCTTTTAAATAGAATGCTTCTTCTTGTAATTTTAATCAGCTTATATTTTGAAATGATTTTTATTCTAATGTCTTTTATGTACGAAGTTATAAAATGGTTCTCTACGTACAATTATCAAAATTAATTTAAACACCTAACTTATTTTTTATTCATTTTTATTTTTAAATACACGATAGAACTATTTCCAGTACATTATGTATATTTAAATATATCTTAGCATTTAATACTAATAAGTAGAAGCAAGTATCGGAAAGAAGATATTTTATTTTATACATATATACATAGGTACATACATAAATTGCATATTAAAAAATATAAGTCTAATAAATCGATTTCTATAAATAATTCTCTAAATGGGGAGTAACATAGCAATACCAACACAAATGAAGATAAATGAAGCTGAATTGATTTGAAAGCATTCAAAGTGAGTGGTTTATGACATGGAAATATCAAATTTTTCCCTCTTACTTGTAATCTCTCCGAAAATGCTATACTCCACGTGTGATGGATTGAAATTCCCACATCCACTGAAAGAATCAATGGACGATTCAGTGAACACACTTAACTTTATAGACGGTAGCACACCTTTCTTTTTGAACTTTTATCGGATACTTTCTGATTGTATACATAGAGCTATTGATGGTATTATCGCATGCTACCTGTCGAAATTTAGGATGTGATTGGCACTTTCTTAATAACACATTTTCATATTATATTATTTGTTAGCTTAACTTTATCATGTGGTTTCTAAATTCAAGTAAAGCACCTATCGCAGCTCTGAAATTATATCGATTTACTCAATTAATTATTATTACCTCAAATGATCTAATTTTTATTTCTTTTTACAATTTAGAAAATAAAATTTACATTCCATAAATATTATAATCTTATTATTTTTATTATTGCTTTGTTTTGTTCATATATGTACGTATACATACTTTAATTTCTTTAATTTTAAAAAACAAAAACTTTATCTTTGCCTTTTTCTCGATAATAGTAATCTAGTTTATTAATTGTTCCTCAGATTAAAGAGTCTCAATTTGTACCAACAATACATAAAATTGCCATAATTTTTATTTATGCAAAACTTCACATCTTGAGCTGAACAATTTTCAGATTAATTTTTTTTAACTTAAAAGTGAATAAAAGTCGTTGCGATATGATTTTTTTTTTTGAAAATTTTAAATTTTTTCTATTGGTTATTCATGATAAATATTAATTTCGAGCAAAATCCCCTTTTGTTCTGGATAAACGAAAAAAACATAGCTATAGATTTCAACAATAGTAAACATTATTTAATTCAATTTATATAAGTACAATACCTACTTATTAACTAGCTGTTGCTTGCAAGTTTCCGTGGTCAACGTCAGAATAATAATGGATACACATACCTTTGCAAAATGTTTGTCTTTAAGAAGTGCAAATTCTAATTTATTATTAATATTATTTTAATTTTTCGAAAATAATTTACATTTTTGTTTAAAGATCTTCAATATAAGGCACATACGAAAAACATCCAGTTGGTTTAACAAAGTTGAAAAAAAAACATTAAGCTACACTGAGAAAAAACATATCGTCCTCGAGAAAAGTTTATCAGCGCAGCCGAAGGGTTTGGATTGACGAAGTTTCGATGAGGAAAATTTTGCAGATTTTTTCGCAATCGAGCACGACGACGCCAGGATCAGCTTATTGATTTCACTCAAAGTCTCATAACTCCCCCGTACAGCGAAAAGATGCCAGGCAATCAATCGTGTGTCCCTCTACTCAATCATCTGATTGTAAAATGAGTTTGCAAATTTAGCTTTAAAAAAATGAAGAAAGGAAAAAAAAGTGTGGATTACCATTAGAAGGAAAACCTATTTATAGTGTAAATTAAAAATCTATACGTGAACGCTTCTACGTTTCCACCATAAAAAATCGCTGCGGTGCGGATTGTTCACCAGTCGCGGTGACGATGATGAGCTCCGTCATGGTTTAAGAGCTTTCTTCTGTTGGCTTAATGATTGCTGTCAGCAGTACGTGAAACATCCCGGGGCAATGCATGTCCTCGAGTGAGTCCTAATCCTGGTTACACAGTTCCGCACCTGGGAATTAATTAACGCAAACACTGCTAGCATAGGGATTGGCCCTTATGCCTTTACGACTGGCCGTTGAAACATTTCCTAACTTGGTAGGTACACGCTCAGCGGAAGCTGGGCTGGGCGAATGAATTACAAAAAATATCGATTTAACTTACGTGATGGATGAGTTATATGTATGTATAACACGATAAATATCTCATACAAAACTAATAGTATATGTTCCATCACTTACAAAAAAAAAATACATCTCGTTAGTGACCATGGCAACGTTGCTCCGCTACGAAGGTTTTCTAAATTTAATTAACTTTCAGCCTGTTACCTTCCGTCGTGATTTCGCTGATACATATTGTTTCCGTCCATTAAGCCCAACTGATCCCATTGACTATCCGGAGTTCCTTCCATTTTTTATTGTAGCTTGTGAAACGAAAAAAAAAATACTAAATTAATAAAATAAGTAATTTATAAAGTTCTAAGTTACACAATTCTTCCATTGATCAGTAGGACTACTTTTCTTTATCAAAGTACAAAAAATAAAAAAAATCAATTAATGTATTTAACAAAAAATATACTACTGTCAAAGCAACTTTTAAGGCGGAGACACGCATAAATTCTTAAAAAAATGTATTTTTTCATACAAAATTAGCTCTAACGCATTTGGAAATAAATTTGAAAATTACACAAACATCATCTGAAGTATTATTTTACCACAACGGAAAAATAATTTTAAAAAAAACATACACCCAAGCCGATATCTGAAAACTTATTTCGGTCTGACTAAAAAATCAATGTCATTGTAAAAAAGGCTAAGATTAATTTATTAAGATTCTTTTACTTCTTTTCACATTTAACGAGAACCTTTTCTAATTAGTATACCAACATAAAAAAGTCAAGAATCTTTAGTTGTCTTTTTATGTTATGTTTTGTCTGTCTACTAAAACCGGCACTGAAAACAGAAAAATAGGATTTGCGAAAAACATTTTAATCCCATGGTTAAACTTATAATCTCTGTTGAATTACAAAATCATTCAAAGCATCACACCAAAAGTAAATTTCACATTTCTCATTCATTTCATGAACTCCAACGAGTAACGACCATCCGCTGGTAGAATTAGCCGGCAAAATTCAAGAGGCTCACGGGTGGGAAGAATTTTCAACGGTCCAATTCAATTTAAAAGGATTTTGCCCGGAGGGTCCACTAATCAAGTGAAGTATCCAATTCCATTGGATTCCTTCAGGGCGGGCCTGAGTTTCCAGGCCTAAGTAGCAATTTTTGCATATCTGCGAATATAATCGAGTCATGCACATTATTTCATGGATGATTTGCTGTTTCACCCTCTCTAAATACATGCAATTTACTAGTCCAATGAACGCCACTTAATAATCTAAAAGCATTTGCGGCCCCACCCATAGGCATTTGCCGTGTTAAACAAGGCGAGGACGTATTCAATTAATATGGACATCAGCGACAAGAATATATAGTGCAAATGACTTTAAAGTGCTTTAACCCACTTGCAAAAAAAATTCCTCGATGTTAGGAATTTTTTCTGAGTTGGTTCTAATTTCTAATTAATAATAAGAGAAACATGGTAAAGAAATGCTTACGTATATGATATAACTATTGTTTGAAATTTATATACAATA
Source organism: Machimus rusticus (assembly GCA_951509405.1). Lineage (NCBI taxonomy): Eukaryota > Metazoa > Arthropoda > Insecta > Diptera > Asilidae > Machimus > Machimus rusticus. The sequence goes on along the minus strand of OX608053.1, from coordinate 34,467,774 downwards.
ATGACCAAACATTTCTAATTAAAAATTCTAATTAGTCGCATAGTACGCAAGTAAAAATTCGAATATTGGGTGGACATATTCTAAAACTTTTAAAATTGTAAGAATTTTAGACTAAACAGAGTCACTGTCACCGCTAGTTAATTTTGTACTGACAACCTATCACACAAGTTTATAGTACATTATAAAGTATTTAAATATGATGGTTTTAAAATCAAATTAAATTCCGGAATTGCTTTAAAAAAGCCAATTTAAAATATTTGCGTGATACTTCAGTCCTATTAAAAACTTTTAACCGAATGAACCAGATCTGCCTCCTTATCACTTTCCCTTTGCTATCCATGTAATTTCATCCGGGGCGGCGCGACGCCATCAAAGAATCTAAAAGAACAACACACTGCAGAAGGACGCTTTAATCAAACTTTCAAATGTGCTTTTAATTGAAAATGCTAATTTGCTGAAATAAGAAGGGCCTGCACAGACAGTCCTCCCTGATTTCAATGAAGCCATTTTAAGAGCCAGATATTGGATCTAGCAGGTTGGCTGCTTCCGTCGAACTCAGATGTAAAGAGACTCCTGAATTAAGGATTCAATTATGCAAGCCAGTTGCCTGCAGGATAGGGTCTTGGGATTCCACCTCTCATACTCAATACTCCATGTATGCGCCTAACGGATGGTCCATGTTCGCACCCTGCTTCAAATTACTTCAGGATTTAAAGAGCTGACGACCTTTTAATTAGTTTCAAATAGATCACGTTTGGGCTTGATACTGCAAAACTCTGCCAGATGTTGCCCATAGGGAAAAGGCCGCTTATTATTCTATTGGTAGGACAAGCAGCTCAATTTGTCGACTTCAAATAACTGGTCAAAATGCGAAGGCGTTTCCCAGAAAACTAGAACTCTAGAACTATGTGCTGAAAATTGCACCAGAAAACACCCTCCGAGCTGAGTAAGTTAAAGAGGGATTTAATCGAATGAAAACTGGAGGGCACTTTTGCTGAATCCTGAAAATTGTTTACATTTTAACAATGTTTTAAACTGAAAAAGTTATGATGCTATGGTATAAAGAAAACGCTGTCGAGCATACCACAACTACTAAAATCACAGTTCTGGGAGCCACCAAAGTCAACACGTTCCATCGCAGTTTATTATCAAAATTTACAGGGCATTTGCATAGTGTCCACTGAAACGTGTCCAGTGTTTCTGTCGTACGACTTCCTCGGACGATATCCTTTCTACTGGTGAACTACATCTAAACTTCAGCGTAACATTGTAGTGTTGTTGGTTTTGTTCCGGGAAAACTCAATTTTATGCTATTTCCGCGTCGATGCAGATCGAAAGATAAATTTTATTAGTAAGACATGAATTTAAGCAAATTCATTAACACTTTTGTATGAATGAGTTCAGTTAGCTCACAATTCAAACTCGAATCCTCATGTAAAATTTCATCGTTTATTTTCCATCTATCAGGACGATATGGTTAGGGCTTGCACATCATCGTTTTTGTAAAATTGCAATTTACACCGTGTAGCAATTTAGAATTTGTTAATTTGACTCGTTAAACCAATTAGGTTTACGCTTATTGGATACAATTTTAGTTAGATAATATTCCAATTTTGTATTTCCTAATTATTTCCTACAGTTGCCAAAGTTATTAAGCTGCTTATAAGTAATAATATACCCAGAAAAACGATATATTAACAATACGTGTATTTCAAAACGAGGGATTTAAAGGGATGTAGACAAATTAAATTCTAAGCTATTTATTTAAGTAGCATTCGTATAGCTGAGGTGGAAATAGAAATAAAATGAAGGAATCCTCATGTTTACTCTGGTTTTTACAATTTAGGAGATTTTTTAAAAAAAGTTATGCTTTGGTTGAAAGTAATTTCTAAACGCATTTTACTTTTGGAAAAAATTTAAATTTGGATCAAGTAAAATTTCACTAAAATGAATTTTTGTTCGTACTAAACTGAGAATATACCTACATTAAATAGTATGTATGTAGTTACAAAATTTTCTCTCCAAATTAATTTAGAAATTTAACAGAACTTTAACAACATAACCTTTCAGAGAGTGAATTGAATTGGATAATGGTGACAGAAATTTTGCTCGATATAATGTAGTATGTAATCTATCAAACAATGAATAGATATATTTATTATCAAACAATTTTAAAAGTCATCCTCTTAGTAAATACTTCCCTACCCGGCATTTTTTGAGGCAACATTCAGGTAATCAATTTTCGGGTGGGTTATGACAACACCTTTATAAAGGTAAAGTAAACAAGGTGGAACCCTCCAGAAAATGCTCCCTAATTCGATGAAATAAAAATGGAAAACATCCATTAAGCTTTATTATACGTTATACAATGATAAACAAAATAAAAACAGCATGCATGAAGAATGAACATTACTTCTTTGTTATTAACTTGTCTATAGTCTATCTATTCTATCATATTCATATAAAAAGAATATTTTCGACTTTTAATCAGTTTTTGAAAATTAACAATGGTAATCTGCAATCCATTATGTTATATTAGGTGAAAGTAAAATAATTATTCCAATATATTTATCTTGCCATTATTTTACAGTAGTATATGTATATACATTCGTTTGTTTCAATTAAAGTTTGTGTTTTCGTAAAACATTAAATTTCCTGTGCTAAAGTATAACTTTTTAAAAGTACAGTTAATTAATTAAATGCTTATCATATTATTAATTTTCCCTATTTTGTATTCCCACTTACTTACCTCAGTTAAAAGATATTTAAATTAAATTTAACTATCAGAAAGTTTGACGAACTCAGGAAAATTGTGTTCCCTGCTTGATATGAATTTTACATAAAACTTCTCGATTATAATTTGAGAGATTTCACGACATTTTGTTTGCTTATTAGGGAGGCATGTAAATTCCGGGTTTAATGTTAACAAAACTCCCTTTTTTTGGGTTCAATTAAACAAACTTGAACTTTTATAAATTTTGCTTTTCAGTTTTGTCTCTTGTTACGAGTCCCGAGGGCCGTGCGCCCATTGTAACTCTCAACGTTTTCAGAGTTGATGAGATGAGGGGCCAAAACTTTTCCTTCCTACATTTTGTTTTCTGGCATACGCTCCTGAGACTATCGACCCCCCATAAGCAGATTGAGTAAAATTTTATATCGATTCCGTGAACTGCTTACATTCATACAACGTAATCATTTGAGAATTTCTCGAAATTTACTGAATTACGCGAACCCCTGCAAACTTTTCTAAATTTGTAACTTCTGACTTGCCTTATTCGTAAAAATTTTCTGCTTATTGTTTGTGAATGAACACCATTTTCGTCGTTAATCGATTTTTCCGGAAAAAAAATTGTCTACCCTTCTCTTATCATAGCAATGTGGTTGTTTTTATTTGTCTGCGCATTACCGGGTGGTTTTCCTTTTTATTTCTTGAGAAATTTGTGTTAAAAGTTACTAAAGCATCTCTCCTCGTCCCTATGAGCTAAATTAACATCATGCGGGTAATTTAATACAGTCGAAAATGGGCAGGTTTTATTATACCATCGTAAAGCACGATTGCAAATTTATCTGAAGAAAATTGATTTCCCCGTGATTACGTTGGTCTACCCAACCAACGAACGACCATCGATCGAGAGAGAGTTCTTAATAAAAATATCATGGAATGTAACCGACAAATGGACCTATGCCTTCACAAGATGGTTCGTTGAAAAATTGGGCAAGATTACGTCATCTAATCAATTCACAGGAAAACAGCATTTCAAAGGAAACGTTTCAGTGAAGGAAAAGAACGAAACGGAGGAAATTTTGCTTGACTTTAGCCCCATTATCCAGAAAATGGGCTTCCGTTGCTGAAGGCGCTCGGATTACAAATGACGCCAACATCTATTTTTAACATGGCAAGGATTAATCAAATGGGGACTTGTCGCAGGCACACAAAATTACATATATAGTAAGTAAAATCGTTTCTACTTTGCCCCCGACTCCTCGAGAGTTCATGCCCCAGCTCTTCGCTGGAGTATGAGACATCAAAAATTGATGCATGCAAAGCCCGGAGTTTGTGACATGGACTTTTGATAAATTTTAAGTGCTCGAGAAGGGTTGCGCGTGCCATCGAATTGCCTTTGATTTACCAGAGCTCTTGCTTTAAGGGCATAGTTGGGTGCTCCAACTCCAAATTCAAAAGAACCCGAAGTCTTTGTAAAACGCTCAAATTCAACAGGTAATGGATGCGGTAGCTGTCGCTGTGATGAAATACCCACCCTTTGAGATTTGTCTCTTCATAGCTCGCTAGCAGAATTATCACCGTCCCATAAAATGTCCCTCATCCTTTTAGGAAGCAATTTGTCAAAAGTGTAACACGTTGTGTTCTCGGCATGCCTACCATCAAGAAACCTCCACAAAGCGTGCCGTGCCCCGTTCCCGCGCACAGCATCCCCCGATAACGAGTTAGATGAGATTTCGACTGTACTTTCATCCGAGTTGTCAGGTTATGTACGAACGATATGTTCTTGGAATAATAATTACGTCCTGGTCCCCGGGGACATTCGCCTCGTGTTGCTACAAGGATTTCGTTAGAATTTGATTGAATCTAAGCCTGCAAGATTTTGTTGTGATACTGGGAAATTTAAAGCAAACATTATAAGGATTTAGTGTAATACCAAACGTGATCTGACTCTATGTTGGCAGACCTCTCTGCATCTTTGGTTGGACTATGAACTTCTTCAAGATCTCTTTTTAAAAACAGGACCAGTCTGTGGCATTCGGTCGGGTTTATCGGGGTGGGTGGATAAATTAAAATTATTTTCATGTCCCATGCTTTCTGCTACATTTCTAAAATGTCTGAATAGAACCTCTGGAAAAAACCTCTGTTTCTTACAGTCCTAGAAAAAAAAACGAATGATTTATGCAATGACTGCCCTAAGTAGGTGTACCCACATGATTTTTTTTGCTCAAATGTACACATATAGTTGTAGGAAAATAAAAAAACATAAAAAATGTTTAGTAACTTATGTTTATTAAATATTTAGCTAAGATAAATATAAAGCGAACAATTGGGTTAAATTAAGCGCAAGTAAAATCAACTAAATTAAAATCAAGTTATTAGATTAAGAACTTATCACATCACAGTTTAGTGATTCGGAACCACGATCAGAGTACTCATCAAAATATCTAAGTGAAATGAGCCCCAACTCTAGGGGGTTACGTTATCTTTTGGCTCTATCAATACCATAATATTGCATTATCAATGGATTTACATATGCATTTAAAACTTAAAGAAATTTAAACCTCAATTAAACATCGGTTACTGGGTCAAAATCAACTGAAAATTTCACGTAGATTAGAATCTGAGGAGGCCAAGACGAGGAACAGACAGGAGCATATACTCAATGAAGACAGTATTTGCGTAATTGGACATGAATTATGTATGTCGTTAATAAATTAAATAAAAAGAACAGGACCCAAATGAATCCTCAGAGTGTTATGTGATTAATGATTGATTAATTATTATGGATCTATAATGGGGATACAAAATGTATTTTCAAAGTTGCTCCAAACCCCTTTACCTTTATATTAAATTTCCCATTTCAACATTTCAATTAATTTCTGAACGAATTTAAAGTATAACTTCAATGTCTAATGTAATTTTCAACATTGAGAACTTTTTGGCATAGAACCCTAACTCCTCGAATATATGTTTAAAGAAAAGATTCTCTGCTCTGTAGCATCACAAGGGATCCCCGGAATTTATGTCACAAAGAAATTATATGTATGTTTAAAAAACAAAATAAAAGACTTGATATAACTCGTATAATTGTTCCCATAATTAAAAAAATTCCTGAAAGGAAGAAAGTTTGCATTTCATCTTAAGTATTTATCATGACAAACTGAACAAAGAATCTTTGTGGACACTAAATTTATTTAATGTGGATATAATTCACTTCGTTGTTCCTGAGGTTACTCTCTGAAAATAAGGCGCTGGAGCATCGAGGAGAATTAAGTCATTTTGAAAATTCAAAACGTCACAGGACACTATATTTATGACTCTTGGAAAAGTCCTTTTGGTTGCTCCTTCCTTTGGGCTTCGTACGATGTTTGGTGAGATAAATTTGATTAATTCATATGGTAAAACCACTATTGGAAAATTTGAAACGGAACAACCTTTGCTTATGGGGCCTGTTTTGGAGCATTCAGATTTGGACATGGGTTTGATAATTTTATAGGGCACACTGAAAAGTAATCACCTTTTTAGGGAAATCAGACAAATTTTGTAAATAATTTATGTGATCTTTAGTGTAACTTTTGCAGTTGAAGCACGCACTTACCTGTGAGTTTTAAATTGTAGCAGTTAACCCCACAGAATTTCACGTTCATTTCATGTATGTACTTGGAATAATTTTTATTTGTTACATTACATTGTACGGATAGTCTGAATGAAATTAAAGGAGATATACATGTAAATAATTGAACATTTTAATTATCATTAACTAAGACTATTCCCGATTTAATAGATTGTGAATTTCGTAAAATTCGCTGCCGAATTTTTTAATGAGATTCATATGTACTATAATGGAAAAGAGCATTATTTCAGAGCTAAAAAATTATAATTTTGCAATCTTTTTATTGAAGTTCAAACTACCAAAACCTTTTTTTTTGTGTAAACCATTTCATTAATATACTTTTGGACGAAAAATAGAACTTGAAATTTCTAATTAAAAATGGGATTTTTTTTCTTTAGAATAAAGTAATTAATTAATGCATTTACGCTCGGCTTTTATAACTTCTTTTTTTTCTTTTTCTTTTGTTGGTTTGAAGTAGCCTGTGACTGGGAGGCTTAAATACATAAACTTTAGTTAGTTAAAATGGAGTGAATAAAGTTTTGCACAAAAGTTGCAAAACATAATGAATTGCATTGCTTTAGCATTTTATAGCTGCTGAGAAGCCTTTCGAAAGTTTTTAATATTGGTGCGAAAATACATAAGTCTTTGTTTATAGTGGAGAAAAAGCAAAAATTCTCTTTAATTAGGAATTAAAGAAATCAGACTTTCTGTTAAGCAGGAAAACTAAAGTGCGAAAAGGCTTATTTAGGCGGCTGTTTAAAACGCTTTTAATTAAATTCACTCCAACCATTCAGTTATATTTTGTTTCAGAGTTTGAAAAAATTACCACTTCCACCGGACTCCAGTTTTAAAAAGGAAAGTCCTTTTCAATTTCCCACACCACAAGTTTTCAAAGTGTGGATTTCACGTGAGTTTCGTAAAAACATTTTCAAATGCGGCTTTGGGTGTTGTTTTACAGCAAAGGAGTATTTTCTATTACGAGCATCGAAAAAGAGGAAGCTGAAAAGTTTTTTTTTTGCGTTTAAAAAAGGGCGACAATGAAAACAAGAATGGCAACATCAACAGAATTAAAATAACAAAAACGTTTTTGACATAAATCCTATACATCAAGCAGAAGCAGAAGGGCTGATGCCGTAGAAAACCAGGGAAATTTTTGTAACAACATTTTCCCCCACAAACACGGGAACAAATGAAAATTCTTTGTTTGAACAAAGTTTTCAACGCAATTTTCCATCTTCCTTAGACTTTGTGTTATTACTTAGAAATTACTCTAAAGAGGCAAAATTGCGAAACTAAAGTTGTTGTATTGCACATTGTGTGTGGTTACCCACGTCGGGTGCTGCTGTTTCCTCGGAAAGATTTAACATTAAGCGAAAGAAAAGGAAATCTCCAAGTCAACAGCGTTTTTCAGTGAAAACTTCTTGAATCGCAAATTTTAATTAATTAGAATTGTTAATTTCTGTAATGCTCCTCTGCCTTAAGATTAAGGTTTTAATTAAAACGGAGTGGGGTTAAGGGGCTTTGTAATTTTAAGTGGATTTCGGAACAAATTCTCTTCCACAATTGTAACTAGGCTATAGAGTTTCTCATATCCATGTCCTTCTAAAGTAAAGTTTGCAACTAAGACACAATATTTGCAGAAAATTAATTCCTTTCCAAACTACCACGAGTACTACTATTACTACTACTACAACGTATTTACGATGCCCAATTCTCGCCTATTTTAATGAACTTTTTTTTACTTCTATATGAAAAGCTAGTCAAATGTGAGTTACACTTTCATGCACGTGTCCCGTATTTTACTTTATTAAAAAAAATTTACTTACTTCTGACAATTTTCAAATTATTTAATGTAGATCTGATAACACAATTTAATATATCTCTATTGCAATATAAAATAAATCTTCATTCATTCATTCTTGTGTAATTACTTCTATCACAAATATTAATCAAGTCTCTATAAAGAATGATATTGTATTATTGGACATTATAATTTCATGTGCCGCACCGCACAACTCTCAAAGTCAGACGAACAGGCAAGCAAACCAACTTTCTTGAATGCATGATCTTTGGTTCTATTGGTTTTAAAATCCAATAATCGACTACTTGGGATGGGAAGTCCTCTGGAATGGAATAAGATAAAATAAAAAATAAAAAAATTTGCGATAACTTTTTTCCCAAAATGTGCTGTCCTGTCTATAATTGCAAATTCAGCAGTTCACTATGTGGAATTAACCACACCGCCAATAGTCCAGGAAAGAAGTAAAAATTAATTTAAATTATATCAGACAAAATTATGTGGCCAAATAAATATCCCGGACATACAAATTATTTTTTTTTGGCAAGCTTTAAACAAAAGAGGAACCACAACTCTACTATTGCAGGCGATGTACGTGTAATTCTGCCCTTAAAAAAATGTAGACAGCCCAGAAACATAGAGGCATTAAATTTGCTTTAATGTTCGATTTGGACACTAACCAAGACCCAGAGGGGGCTATCTTATTCGTGCCATGTATGAGAACCTTTAAGTGTATGTAAGCCTACTTCCTACAGAGGTTTTCGCTTGCCAGTTATCCTCTTAAATAAAGGTCGGACAATAATGTTGAATTATTGCCATGCACTGGATCGGATCTGCTAATTGAATTATTTTATCTGGCCAGCCAACACTCGATTTTTGTCAGAGTGTATTTATGTATGAAAATGACATGATTTTCTGAAATTTATTTTAATACGAAATGAGAGTCGTGGCGTGCCCATTCAATTGCACATTTCCAATTAAAAGTGTTTTCCTGCTAATTTCCTTTTGCATTACGCAACTCTGATGCCAAATTGTGGGCGGATTTTATCTTGCCCGAGGCTCTTTAATATCCTCACGAAGATTATTTTCCGGTGGCTTTCTGGCAGCTACCTACCCCTTTCCCCCTTACTATCAACTGCTTTTAGAATGATAATCCTATGTTGCAACCTACTCGGGGTCTGATAGCCTGAGGCAGTGAAAGTAACACAATTAATTATGCAAAAATGTATTACATGTATGCAAAATAGGTGGATCAGAATTGGTAATTCGCCTTTCGAAAGGCCCAGTCCTATTCAATTCCCATCATATGCCCCTTTGTAGGGCATGAATTGTAAAAGGGCTTTTTGCCAGATGCGCGGAATCATCGGCTTCCATTATATTAATAATTACAGGATATAGTCCCTAAAGAAGTGCACAGAATCCTTTCAGAATATTTTATCTGCGGTTTAATTGTTGCATTCGACTAGCTCGAATAACTTCGCCTTTTTGTTATTTAGAGCAATTTCCATGTCATAATTGAATGCAATTGTCCCTTAGAGACTATTCAGAGTTAATGAAAGGCTTTTAATCTAGTCGTATTTCCCACCTTTCAGAAAATATCAGGTATAATTTAAATCGAAAACCTTTAATACTCTTATAAATACTCGTAAGTAGAAATGTGTTAACACGAAATTCCTTCAGCTTAAGGAAAATTAATTGAAGAAAAGCCTTCCTAAATCTTTGTTTGAGAGCTGTTGCCCATTTTCGAATAAATGGGAAATGCTCTTACATAATGCCTCCAGTTAAGCTTATCAAATGCAGGTAGCCATGCCCCGCTCAACCTCTGGTTATACGCCTACAACCTGAAAAGCCGGAAAAGCCCTTAAAATGGTCAAGGAATTTACGAAAATAACCAAACCCTTAACCCTGTCAGTACTCACTCACGTAGGATACTCACAGCCAACTCCAGAAAAGGGACAAAACTCCTCTTCAGGCAAATAAGTTTACCAAGTCAAAAGGGTTCTGACATGAAAAAGAACTGGGCGACCGCACACAAAAATGCTTTCCAGCTTTGTTTCACTGAATCTTTAATTTCATTTCAGCGTTTACTGCACAAAGAGCCCTTTTTAATATTAATTGCATTTGCGATGGATGCGGGAGCTTTACAGGTTTTGAAAATATAAAAAAATTCGAAAAAATGTAGGCACCTCGTTGATCTCTCTGTAGGAGATTTAAGGACAAAGTGCCTATTATGTTTCTGTTTCATTCCAGCGAACAATTTCACGAGGGTTCGTAAATTTTGAATAAAAACAAAGGTTTTAAAGAGGGATAGCAACACGTATGTAATACGGAGAAAAAATATGGATCAAAGAATTTTTCAATTTTTAGGGAGTTCTTTAGGAATAAGTATACTTATGGAAAATATTTCCTTATTTGTTAGGCTTCATTTGTTTTGATCTAAAATGCAAGTCGGCCACACAGGAGGAATCATTGTAGGAATAAATTATTCATTACTATTATTTGTTTATCTAATTGGGCTCACTATTATACACTATTTCAAAAATACTAGTTTGCCCGTCCAAACAAGCATTTTCAGTGCACCTTTAAGGAGTTTAGAATTATTTAAAATGTTGCTTGCAATACGCTAAAAATACCACTTTCTTCGAAATTAAATTACAATAAATTTAACATAAATGTGAAATTATTTTTACACGATCGAAGACTTTTAGAAACTCTTCCTTCCATAAATTTTCAATTCCACAACCGATTACAATGAATTTTTATGAACAAACTATAGGAATCTATTGATTAAAGTCTACTATATGCAGAGTTAATTTGTGGTGTTGTTCAACAAATTTTTCAAAAAAAAAAAAACAAATCATATGAATGTTTTTGAATATGTAAAAAAAAATCAGAGGAAAATAAATGAATTTTTGATTAATTTTAATTTATTGCTTTTGAGGCAGTATTTAATGGAATAAATCTGTTTTATGGTTTTCTCAGAAGTCCACGCCAAAAGGTAGGCATTTTTACCACCTAATTAAAAAAAAAAAATAATAATTTGGAAAACGCTAAGTTCGAAACGGTGGTTTTTTGTTTAAAAAAATAAAGTCAAAAAGACAAGAAATAACGCCTCAATGAGACAAATTAAACTAAACGATTTTCTTTCATAAGCTAACTATGCAAAAGAAATTTTTATCATAGCTAAAAATAAACCAAAATTAAACCGAAGATATTTTCGATTACTTCTTAAATTAATTTGTCGCAAATTATACTAATTGATTTTTATTAAAGAAATGTAAAAGAATTATTTCTTGTGATGATTTAAGAAAACAAACTATTGTATAACAATAGAATACCCAAATATAATTTTAAAAAAACAGAGGAGACGGTTTCTGATACTCTGCAAAATAGCATAAGTTCATATTTCCAAACTTTACTGACATAGGTAGAGAGTTTTCCCAAGTTACGATTTCTAGATAGTTTTGGGTGTCTAAAAGTACTAAGATCTGATGCTTGAAAGTTTTCTACAAGACATGCCCGTATGTTCTGACAACTTGTTGAAAAGTTGTTTCACGAACTTTTGATGGGATATTACACCGTCTTGTAAGATTCCTTAATTCACATGATCTTTAAGTAAAACGTCATTCTTCCAAAGGTTTGTTGTATATTCTTCTTTATACATATTTACATAGGTATATACTTTTATAGCATATACCATTTTAAAAAGATGGACCAAAAACCTTAAGGTAATTAAAAATTTTTCAGTATTTCCAACCAAGTAGCACCGTGTGTAGTGAACAATTTAATTTTCCTCGAGAGGTTGTGGAATCTAATTTTCGTTGAAATCATAAAAGCGACTATGAACTTTTGCAATTACGCTAGACCACAAGCAACTTACTTGCGTCGTTTCAGTATGGGACTACAAATTAGTAGTACTTAAAATAGTCAGATATTTTCGCCAGAATGCGTTAATATGTTTTACAACCGCAAAACATTCGAATTAATTAAGTCCTGAAAACTTTGTCCATTGGCACATCGTCCAAAATTAATGGGAACATTAAGGGCATCACAACAGAGAAGATAACTGCCCCACGGAGAATTTACTCACGAATTATTTCAGTGTTAACCTTTGACATAAATTACCTGCTGGGTCAGCAGCGCAAAGGGTCTTTCTGCAAATCAGTGCAAAACAGGAAGGAGAATGTGCTAAATTGTCGAGGGGGCGACATTACCACAATTTCCAAACAGACGTCACTCTGTCAGGGGTAGTGGTGGGGCATGTTTTCCCCTCGTGGAAGGTTTCCCCAATTCCGCAAACGACTGAATCCCACTCAAGGGCAATGCTTTTCTTGAAAGCTTTTCACATCCTCAAGGTCATTTCGTTTTAAAGTCTCACATGCCCGATCCGATGTTACGTAATTATGAACTACAACCAGCCCTACGCGGTAGCCTTGCAGCGCGGCTATTATTAGCCGGACAAAGGACATTATGTGTTTTATTTCAATCCGATTATCTGGCTGCAAATACGCGCATTTACATAATGAGGAACACTTCATGCCATTGACGGGCAGCATTCAGCAAAACGACAACCCTAAGGGCGGTCGCAGGGATTTTAAATTTAGCCAAAAACACACCAAAGGATATTGGATTTAGATTGAACAGATCCCGGCTTATAAATAAATCAAGGGACATTCTGCTTTTTATACAGCACTCGATAAATTGGCTAGTGATTGATTAGGTGGGGAGACATTCTCGAAGAGTCGTAGGCAACAGACAATAGTCCGCCGAACAAGGGCAACAAGAGATGCACTATACAATCTCAAGGCAAAATAGACCTAAGATAGAAAAGAAGATTTTTGTCTATTTGCCCTTAGAAAATAAATTGGTCCCATCAGAATTCTCTGTTAAACGATTCATGCGCCACACTTTCTAGTTAAATTTCTCCATTTGTCAATAAAACAATCATTAGCTAGATAAATACTCTCTTGCGAATTATGTATAGGAATTGATTTAAATTTCATTCGACTTCTTGTGTGCTTATTATGCAAAAATGCCCTGCAGATAGAAAGAATTTCGTGACTTGATTACCATTGAAAAGTGCTTTCTAAAGCTGCATTGCAGCTGCCTGAATTTTGCTTATAATGTTTTTTAATTTCTCCTCTAGTTTTTATTATATGTATACATATAAAGGCTTGAAGGATGACCCTTTTTTTCATTCAACCTTGGCATGGAAAAACTTGATTGCAGACAAGAGTTAAAGTGAGTTATTTTAAACTTAAAGTGAGGTAAATGAGTCTGTTTTTCATTTATTCATTAGCTCTACAATGTACGATGGATCTCTAAATATACATACAATAAAATATGTCCTGAACCCGAATTTTAAAAGTACCTACATTTATTTAAACATTTTGCTTATATATCCAACAGTTATTTTTGAAATTCTGAGTTCAGTTTTATAATCAGCGATAAACAAAACCCCTTGCATGGAATATTAATTTTTCTTACAATAGTCGTTGGGCTTGGCAAGAAGTTGGAGAAGGTGACTGTGGTAGAAATGAATGAAAGAATTCAAAGGATTAAAAATTTATTTTTATATCTACATATACTTAATTGTTTTATTATAACTTCTCTTTAAGTTGTTATGTTGCATCGTTTGCAATAACATATGAGTGTACATATTATGTATTTTCCGACGATTTTTATATTGAATAATTAAATTTTGATAAGTCGAATGAGTATGGCGTCTTTTTGAATTGAATATTGATTACTGGCTGTACTTATAGCGAATATAATATTGAGACAATTTACTCGTTAGGGTAAATTAAATTGATGTGCTTATTGATAGTAAAAAGATGGAACATTAGTTTTATGAAATGGAGGGAATTTAAAGCAATGAACTAAAGTTAATTTTGTGAACCACTGTTACGAATGAAACAACAAAGCCCCTTCAAGAAGAAAACCATCGCTTTGGCCAGCCCTGTGCCGGAGTAGAAAACGTTCGGCCATTTTTCACGGAGAGAACAAGTTTGGTCGGGCGCAGGGATTTTTTCAAAAATTTAGGGCCAATTCAAAGATGAGAAAGTGCTAAAAGTGCGCGATTTGAAGCGGCCGGACTCCTGAAAGTGGGTCTTAAGAAAATCTTCAGCTGAAAAACGGGGTAAATCGATGAAAATCGGCTGCCTCCGAGGAAGGTATGTCTGACAAAAGGAAGAAAATTTTAAGGAGCGTTTCGTCCGTCTGACAGATTTCCGCGAAGCCTGCGGTCTGCGGGGCGCGATTGCCCCATCAGCATTTATGAAATATTCACGAAAGATGCTGTGGCAGGCAAAGTGATTCAAATTTAAAAATTCTGTGTTTTCGGAGTTTTCTGTTTGGTCGAGGAAGTCCATTGGTGCAGATGAGTATTAAACATCTTCAGACTTCAGACCTGAGGGCGAGTGACTTTGAGGCCCCTTCAGCGGCCGAGTGAGGCCCTGCTCTGGTAGCCAGCCAGGCGCTGTCATCTTCAAATTGCAATTGAGGAGGCCCCTTGAGGGACGGTCGGCGCTTGGCAGTGGTACAAATTTTAGAGCGATGAGGCAGACATGCAAAACCGTCGGGGAATTTGCATTAATCATAAGCACTTCCGTGCACAGTTTTATTTCTTCTTTGCAAAGCTATTCCGCAAATAAAAATCGCGCAATTTTCTGTTTTTCCAGATAATTCTTTCGGCGATGGACTGCCTGATTTTGGACCTCTGAACAAGCAGCTCCTACCCTTTGGTGAACAATCTTTTGTGTAACTCTCCTACAATAAACTTGCCCAAAATTAAGTCGTCAAAGCTGGGAAAAAGTATGAACTTGTGCTCCTCGATTGGCGCTGGGCAAAGTAGTAGCAGCACCAGCAGCGATATGCCTCCTGAGAACAGGCCGAAGGTGGTCACAGTGAAACATCCGGAATCAAACAAGCCAAAGCCAACTACGAAGAAAAGCAAACCAATTCAGGCGGACCAGGATGTGATAAAGGCGCTCCAGCGATGCCGGGACGAAGGGATCAAACGACTCGACTTGAGCAAATCATCGATCACAGTCATACCGTCGACGGTGAAAGATTGCACCCACCTGACGGAGTTTTATTTGTATAGTAACAAGATAGCATCGTTGCCTCCTGAGATTGGAAATCTGATTAGCCTCAAGACTCTAGCTTTGAACGAGAATTCGTTGACTTCTTTGCCGGAATCACTGGAGAACTTGAAGCAGCTGAAAGTGCTTGATTTAAGGCACAATAAGTTGGCTGAAATTCCTGACGTTATATACAAGCTGACGTCCCTGACCACTCTTTACTTGAGGTTTAACCGAATTCCGAGCGTTGCCGATGATATTAAAAATCTTACAAATTTGACGATGCTTAGCTTAAGGGAGAATAAAATCAGAGACCTCGGACCCTCGATTGGGTTCCTTATCAACTTGACAACGCTGGACGTCTCGCACAATCATCTTGAGCACTTACCCGAAGAGATTGGGAACTGTGTTAACTTGAGTGCACTCGATCTTCAACACAATGAACTTCTGGACATTCCCGAAAGCATTGGAAATTTGAAGAATCTTGTGAGACTAGGACTCAGGTAAGATCTTATTGAATATTTAAAACAGTCGTCAGGAGTTTTAAATTTGAAAGATACAGTACATAAGTGTTTGGTAAATAACACACAGTTTTAATTGAAGACCCATTTTTGCCGCTATAAATTAATCCTTTTCTTACAGATATAATCGACTCACATCGATTCCAGCAACTTTGAAGAATTGTAAGTACATGGACGAGTTCAATGTTGAGGGAAATGGAATATCACAACTCCCAGACGGGCTTTTAGCCAGCTTAAACTCACTAACGACCATTACTTTGTCACGAAATGCATTCCACAGCTATCCGTCTGGAGGTCCAGCCCAATTCACCAACGTTACCAGTATCAATCTCGAGCACAATCAAATCGACAAGATCCCCTACGGAATATTTTCACGAGCCAAGGGTTTAACAAAGTTAAACATGAAAGAAAATTGTCTAACCTCGCTACCTCTGGACGTTGGTACTTGGGTGAACATGGTTGAATTGAATTTGGCAACGAACTCACTGACAAAACTTCCAGACGATATTCTGGCGCTCCAAAATTTAGAAATACTGATCTTGTCGAATAATTTGCTCAAGAAGATACCGAACACAATAGGAAACCTGCGCAAATTACGAATACTGGACCTCGAGGAAAACCGAATCGAAACACTGCCAAACGAAATTGGCTTGCTCCATGATCTGCAGAAATTGATCCTCCAGACGAATCAGATCACTATCCTGCCCCGGACTATCGGTCATCTTACGAATCTGACTCACCTATCTGTCAGCGAGAACAATTTGCAATATCTGCCTGAGGAGATTGGCACTTTGGAGAACCTCGAGAATTTGTATATAAATCAAAATCCCTGCCTAGAGAAGCTGCCGTATGAGCTGGCGCTCTGTCAGAATCTTAAATACCTGAACATTGACAAGTGTCCGCTAAGCTCTATTCCTCAGGAGATCCAGGCGGGTGGACCGTCTCTAGTTCTCCAGTGGCTGAAAATGCACTCGCCCTATCGACAAATGTGATTCGGTAGCCAGGAGACTGAGTTTGAGGGCTGTTTTGAGGCCGCTGATATCTTCAAGCTCTGAAGCTGTTCGCGAGTAGCCGCGATCAAGCTTCATCTGAATGTACGCGAATTAAAAATAATAAACAAAAACATAAAAGTAAAAATAAATGTGTGATTGGAGGAATAGCTTTAACCGCTTCAAATAATACCCACAATGTTTCGACAGATGTTCACAAAACACTCAGACTCAGAGCTACGCTATTTACATTAAACGCTATTGCATCGCTGTCTGCGTCTACATTTGTTGCTGCAGCCGAAGGCGCGTTTAGTCGTTTGGATTTAAGTGCTATGTAAGTCCTTTAGTTAATTATATTGCACCTCAATTAACCAATATTATTTTTATTACTAGATTCAAAGAAATCATCTGCCTCGGAGCGAGATGTAGCCTCCTTCGACTACTACCGACAAGTGTAAGTTGAGCGAGAGCAAAAACCCCGAGTCTAGTCATTTAAGAGATTACTATATCCAGTTTTGTTAGGAGGCTAAGGTTTTTATAAAATAGTTTTTACACACAGCAGCGTTAGTCTCTTGGTTTTGTAAGATTAATCGCCAAACGGAATTGTTTACGATAAATGTGTAAATGATGTTTATATAATTATCTGTGTGTCTGGGTGGCCATTGTACTGGTGCAAGAGCTACTTTTTTTTGTGCAGAAAAGCTCTACATCAAAGGCAGAGGTGCTACCGCACACGCCTACACATAGGGCGAACCGATGCATTTATGAACGACGAATTTGATTTCTCTCTATGTCCCCTGTGTTAACATTACTAGAACAAAAGTAGGCATTAAGCTATGCATTAACTAAAGAATTTTAAATGTAAAAACCTTCACGACACAACCTTAGTGTTAATTTACCGCGGCCATTTCTGAACCAAGGATCAGATATGCGTTGCGGTAGCCTCATATTGAAATGGTTTTCATTGTAATGCAGCACAAAGATTGCTTGTATCCTCAATTGTTCAAGAACACGATAAGTCCATCGTTGTTGCATGCACTAATTAAATTTTTTTTTTCAATATGGTGCTGCAACAATATGCACCGCAGAACAAACGATTTCCTTAATTTGATTTGAAAACATTTTTACAAGTCTGAACATCACTTTTGTACACAAGTTAATGACAAATGATAGTCTGAAGATCAAATCAAATTTTGCGAATATCATTTCTGGGAACGCCCCCCGTCCTCTATGTCCACCTTCCGATTATTTGCTGGTTTTTGGCTAACACTTTCCATGTTTACCCTGTTTTAACAATTCAATGTCGTTGTGATATAAGTTTAAGTTGACTCACAGAGTATTTTATGAAACTTTCCAGCAACAAAACCAAAACTCATGACAAATATAAACGAGCAAACGCACATATAACTAGTTGTACTACGAGAAGTTCATAAACGAAAAAAAATAATAATAAAACTGATATATATATATTTTCTAGGAATGTGTTTTATACGAGTAGTTTCTTTACAGCGTCTCCTGGGAGAACTAAGTTAGTCCGGTAACGTAACGTCCGATCAGAGATTCTTATACACTAAATTAATTGTTACACTTCACCTTAAAATCCCCACAGATCAATACTTTTAGGTGGCAATTTTATTATTTGGATGTCCGTTTTGCTTGGGATTTTCAGCTCTCTGGAGTCATTTTAGTTCGTCAAGGCATTTAACTATTGATCGTTTCTTGTATGATTGAAATAAATTAAATAAATAGTTTGGAAAATTTTGGCTCTGAAACACACCTCTTACTAAATTAAAATTCTGAGTAAACATAATTCCTAAAATGGATATTTCACTTTAAAAAACTGGCTTTGCACACTATTCGCAAGTAAATCCTAACGTTTTTTTGATAATAGTACATATTAGTAGTATAATTATAATTGTTCTACATGCTACTGCTTTTACCTTGCCTGAGAGTTGAGAATTCCCACTATACTGTAAGCAAAAAACTTTCCCCAATATAATAAATACATAACTCCCAAATTGCAAACAAATAAATTTATTGATCTAGAAAAAAATCGGAAAAATCGAAAAGAGAATAAATTTACTTCTTGTTGTATAAATGTTACTGAAGTTTATATAGGTATTGAAAAATGGTCAAAAAAATGTTATTTTTATTTACTGAAAAGTTTTCAAACGGCAGGAGATGTTTTTGCATGGAAAGCATATATAAAGAAAAAAAATTATATATATATACATATAATTAGAAAAAAAAATCAGAAGATAATAATTATTGTAAAAGGAGAATGCATGTGTATATTATTTCTAAAAAAATTTCTTGTTATATTTTTGTATTCAATGGAAACTCAAAGTAAATGAGAAGAAGATGAAAAATAGTGTGACGAACGTCAACGAAGTATTTAATAGGTATTTAATTTTACAGAGCGATGGTGAGCGGTGCAGCGCGCTACCGCATATCACTGAGCTGACAATTTGATGGAGCATGATAATAATTAAGAGAATAAAAACAAAGATATATACATGTTAGTAGCATTAAGATAAACTAAAGATTACTATGAAGATCTTATAAATTTATGGAAAGAAAAAGTGGAGAAATATATATTAATGTCCTACATGTAATATTGCGATTTTAATATGCTTTGCCTTCCTAATTTCCAACTCTCTCCGTTAATTTAAGTACTGGAGACCTCCCAATTCTGAATTTGAATATTTTAAGAATAAAATGCGATCCTGTAAAATAAACATTTGGAAGATGGCGTAGGGAAATGTTAAAGGAGAAGCATCGTTGTCTAATCGGAAAGTGCGTTATCTACTAAACAAAAATAGAGCGATGTGTGATTACAGTTTCTAAGTTCTGATTATCATGTAAATAAAAAAGTATGATAGAAAAGAATTTAGGCATTATTAAACGCTTCAAGTATTCATATAAATACAAAATAATCCCGCGCAAATTTATTTCTGCACGTGAAACCCATAAACATTTATGATAATTTAGAATAGTTTTCCTTTGAATTCAAATGTTCGACTTTAAATTAAATACCCCAAAAATAATTTTCAAGTATCTACACAGTGTAGACAGAAAATTTAAAAATCGTTAAGAAATTTCATGATGTGTTCAATCCTGAATTTTTGTATACCTTCACTATTTTATCGGTGATTAAGATAGGGCCTTATCACAATACAACAGCCAAACCTGACCTTCGGAGAAAGTACTTAATTAAATTAAAAAATCTTTTGGGACCAACTGCTGTACCTAAAGTTAGACCTTCCGTTTCCAAAAGCACGAGTGTAACTGACACTGATTTTATGCGTTGCTTATTGGTCTATTTGGTGAATGTTATAGTATATTTTAATATACTAGAAACAATTTATCGGTTGTATTCTTTTCGGTTAGTAATATAAGGAAATTGGGGAAATAGTTTCCTATCGCTTTTTTATATCATAAATTCCTCAAATGTTTTCGGTTCAAGTTATGAATAAATTTATAGCTCTGGTAACAAGAAAAGAAAAGAAATTTATATGAAAGGCATATCACTCAAATGACTTTGTACCGACACGATAATAAATTAATCGATTAAAATAGCTTTTGCATCAAATCTACGTTATCATCAAAGCGCCCTATGCGTCAGGAATTCTGATAAAATAATGACTTTTATTTCCAACTGCTACAAAAGTCGATTATAAAGCTTTATCATATTTCTTTGCTAATTGCTCCTACACTTTTGCGTAGAGATAGGTAAGAATTGAAAGATACGAACGCGCGAATGTTGCAGTTTATTCAATATATGCACATATGAACATAATTCTCCCAAAAATTTTTCTTATCTTAGGTGACTAGTTCTCACGAGTCAGCCACTTGAGCAGCGTCACAGTGGCGTTTGCACCTATTGCGAAGACTCAACAGCAAGATTAGAGGGAAGACGACTTACATCTTGAAGTTGAAGGTGTTGGCGTATATTCGACGCATTCAGTGAATATCGTTGCGGCGTTGGAACAGGTTGAGTGAAAAACTGGTTTCCCATATTTCCGACGCGTCTCTAAGTTTCAGTGGTGCTTATGGTAAACATTGAGATTTTCCCCAGATTTGTAAACAAACGATAGTCGTCTCAACAAAAAAGCAGGTTAGTTCAGCAACCTCCAGATACGATTGAAACAATTCTCTTCAGTTCGCTATTTAATCCAAAATCTAAAAGAGGCTTCTCGAAATCTATTTACAGAATGAATCCAGTGTGGGCTATTTTCTGGCTTCTGATCCTGATCTTCTTGTCCTTCTTCGTGGCAGGATTTTGTGCGTTTTGGTATATTATATTATACCCACTTACAGTCTGTATTCCAGGGTGCTCGGTAAGTACATCGCGCAGACTCGCGTCACATATAATTAGTTTTAGATTAAGGCGTGTCCCCATTTATTCGCTTGATCGCATGCTAACCATCGGAGATGATCGAGCATTTAAACGTGAAAGTTTTTTTAAAATGTTGCACTATTGACACAGGTGGGTGCATACTGATTGCAGTGAAATGCAATATTTTAGTGGCAATGAGTTAAGAGAGGCTAAACTCCTGTTGTGTGAGCAACTATTGCCGATCATACCAACTATTTAGTTTAAAATTGTGCGCAATTCAACGCGACAATATTCTGAAGAGATAAAATTTTAGAAAATTTGTTTAATCAGGAAAAGAATATGTATATTTTTCAGCTGAAGATCGTAAATTTTATATTTTAATTTATGTGATCTACTTTAACATGAAAGCCTCGCTTGTGACGATCACAGCGGTATCACTTCATGCATTCCTAAACATTAAAAAACGGAAGTGGATCTGTCGAAAAATGAGTGCAAGAATTTATAAATATTTTTTCTTCTGCGTGATAAAAATATGCAGTGAGCTAGTTGGTTCTACCTTTTGTAGACACCACGTAGGAGGTCCTAATAAAATTTAATAAAAAAATATGTATGCTAGTTAAATGACATAATTTGCTTGTTTTACTTAGACGTAAAACACTCGAAGAATTAACTAGTTAAGTGATCTCATTTGGATGTTTGATAAGTTCATGAGTCACTATGTTGCTATTTTGTCAACACAATTGTTCGAGTTTCCATATGAGTCGTCTGTGTTTCATATCATTGCATAACATTACTTCAGTGAGCAATTAGGAAAGCATTTTGTATTAAATTTCTTTTTAGCTACGAATCTCAAGAATTTGCCTCTGACTAGGTATATCGAAAAACTACTATTGTTAATTTTTAGAAGGTACTTTTGTAGTTTGGCTTTTATTTGTTATTTATTTCTTATACGAAATTTATTTGAAACAACGAATTAACCTAAATTGAAATTGAATTCAGGTCTGGTTATTCGCCAAGAAAATTGTTTTACACAAGATCCCATTTAAGAAATTCAAATATTTTTTTTATTAATTTGTATGTTTACTTGGAAGCGTTTGTCCCCAAAAATACATTATTATGAGTCTTTAAGATTTTGATAGTGAATAGTGACCGTGAAAATGAATAGTCTCCAAAAATTAAAGACTCAATTTTCTTATAAAAATCGATTAAGATAAATTTGGTTTGGTCTTTTGTAGGTATGCATAATAAAATAATTCAAAGCCAATATTTTAAAATGTTTATCTTAACTCAAGAAAGGCAATGTGGCTTTTAAAGAATTCTCAAAACAAATGCTGTTGACAAAAAATATAAAATATTCTTTTTATCGGACAGCGATATATTGGATGATTATAAAACGGAAAATTTAAATACAAATCTACATCTTTTTGCTGAGAATCTTTAGACGAAATACACATACATGCATTTTAAACTAATTATGAAACGCGAGTTTATTTCTCACTTTTTAAAGTCAATCAAACAATTTTATTTAATTTCTAGCAATTCACGGACATTCTACTGAAAGGAGTGCAGTTCCCACATATGTGCGCCCAGGGAATGGTGGACGGCAAATCATTGTGCTAAGTCACAAAACAAATATTTAGCTTTTAACTTACTAAATAAGAAACATTTTGTACAAACTTTTAACGCAGAGGCCAATATTGTTAAACAAACTAATTTTAATAAATAAATGTTTTGACGGATAATTCAATATGCTATTTTTAATTAACTGCTTTCGTTGCACCATAGAAAAGACATACCTACATTGGAATTGGAAATTATTTTTTCTTGTTAATGGTAGAATATCGAGTTATTGTTCTATAAAACTATTTTATTTTGTTCATTAAAATGGTAAGTTTAAAAGCTTTGGCACTAAATGCTGAGTATTACTATAAATCACATTTAATCGATCTCTATTCTAATGCGATCGTATTGATGTTTTCTAATTCTGAGGCGAAACTGATTTTTTCGGGGTGTTGGCATTTCAGGAATTTCATTATCCCATATTTCTTTCTCAAAATCTTCATCAGGATCAGCTGCGAAATAATCGTCGACAGATACATCATGAGGTCCGCCGTACCAGTCAAGAACATAAATGTTTTTAATATCCAATTTGCACAAAAAGAAGTCATGTGCTACAAAAACAATAATTGCGCCAATTAATGCAATGCTAAAATTTTAGTTGGAACTAACCTTTATTCCAATTTACCACTGCTGGATGTCGGCTGGAAAATGATATGTTCGCAAAATTGTATTCTGAAGATCCGGGTATCAACTAAAAAATGAAAACAAATTATAATACTTTTAGTAAATGGTTATAAAACATCTAGTAAAACGTCCCCCTTACTTTCATATAACTTTTAGATTTCTACCTCATCACATTTATAAAATATTTAAAAACAAAAGCAACACTCAAACGCAGATTTTTTTCAGAACGACCAATGGTACTATTTCCTGGTGCGAAAGCGAAATCCCTTTTAAAATAAATTGTTTAAGAATTTAGAATAACAATTTGACTTATTTTATTTGGAGCCAAATATTTCGAAAAAATTTCTATGTTCATCAAACTCTAAACGCGAAATTTCAAAACCCATAATTTTTACAAAATATGTGTTCGGATCCAAGCATGAAATATGAATTGAGGCCTGGAAGATGGAATGCAAATTGCGGATTTCAATTTAAAACGAGCTTTTGTAATACCAGCGACACACCAATCGAAATTTAGAATTTCGAGTGTTCTCAATTTCAGAAATATATCATATTTCTAAAAAAGTTTCAGGCGAATATTCTGTTAAAAAGAGATTTTGACAAAAATTTAACTTTAATTTCAAAGCAATACAATAATATTGCGAAATTGAATACGCTCGAAATTCTAAATTTCGGTTGGTGTGTCGCTGGTATAAGTTCCTTTCGACTAGTTTCGAACAGATACAAGAACAGAGCCCTGAATATCTATTTCAAATTCATGAAATGTTTAATATAGGCGTTATTGTCAGTTTTTTAATTTTTTTAAAAAGAGTTCTTTGCTCACCTTTGTAACGGCTCCGGAAATTATAGTTCGAGCACAAGTCGGTTCCATTGGATCATCATTTTGTTTTGAGCAAGATAAATCCTCGTCATCAGATACCAAGAATGTGACTTTGTTGTTTTCCTACACAATATAAAACGTTTACTATTTAATTTTACTTTTTTCATTTAAAAAAGAACCTACTAGTATGTCCTGCCCAGTAAAATCCAATTCAGTGAGTACGAAAAATATGTTCCCAGTCGATGGACTTTTACTAGCGCTATCTGCTATTGAAATTATGTTAACCATGGGGAATCCTTTTATTTTTTCGTCAGTCGAAATTGTCCCAAAAGCAGCCCAGTTGGACTTGTGCACTAGACGTCGGGCAATTTTTGCATGATCCTTTGGTGGTGAAGGTTTTTTAAATAATCCCCTAATAATTCGCTCATCTTCGTAAGAATTATAGCTATGCGCAGCCGCAAGCAGGTTTAAACATATTAACACGATGACTTTCAACATTTTGCCCTATAAACACAAAACAAATATTTATTTTCACGTATTTCAAAAACATTCTATTTAAATTAGTTCAAAGACCATTGCATAAATAGCTGATGCGCACTTAAATGATTTTTCGCAAAAAATTTATCGTCTTTAGAAACAATTCTTAAAATTCGCTAAACATAAAATGATTTCTTCAGCCAAATTTTTCTTTGTTTTTGGAAACCAGTCATATTCATGTACTTACCTAGGACAATCACGTTTCGTCCAAAGGTGATCAAAACAAAGGAGTACCGCCGGTGGTGACGATCGAAGGTGATCGAACTATCGGTGTAATTTATTTATCTTCAATTAACAGGATTGATCACTTAATAATACTTTCACTTGTTTGCGTCCCTTCGACCAAGCACTATCAACTCTTGCAATGATTTTCGCAAAATAGAACCAAGCTGAGGGTACAGCTGATTTTTAATAAGAGCCAAAAGATCACAAACACAAACGATTTATACATGAACCCGAAGCAGAGTGCAAGGTAAATAAATGGATTAAGGGGAAAACACGCGAATCACCTTTATCAGTCGTCTTCGACTCACCGAGAGTGGAACGAAGAGAACATTTTTATTATCTGTTTATCTGCGACTTAAGAGAATGGCGATACGTCGGATCGCGTCGAAAAATAATTTAAAATCGCAATTCGTGATAACGAACGTTATTAATCACCCACTCAACGAATTATTTTCGGGTTAATTTTTATATTTTAAGATAACCTACTGAAGGTGCTTTGTGCTTCGCATGCGAAGCAGCGCAGCATGCGGTAGCTCAATTTAGGTTTTAAAAGATTTTCGAAATTGCACGATTTTATGAGTAAGGAAGTGATATAATAGGATGCTTTGAGATAAGATTAACAAAAGAAGATAGAGGATTCCATTAATAAAAAAAATCATTAATTATTCTCTAATATGCACATACATACTTATAAAATTGTTTTATGCCTTGAGCAGTTTTTGTTAGTGCGGAGAGTCCTCAATTATTTGATTAACTTTGAAAGGTCATCTGCAGTAATTTACTGATTCTAAGCTAGTAGATAAAATAAAGGGGTTCAGAGTAATTGGTACAAAATCTTAAACAATTTACTTTGCGGATCAAACAACCTGCGGTTTTGGTCGTTATTTTAACAATTTCCATCGAGTCGAAGTTGACTTACAATTTTTTATAGACTATCCTTTAAACATGTTTTTCAAAAATGTTAATTTCAAAAGCAAAGTTAAATTCAAAAGCATTAAGAATGTGTTTAACTTTGAAGTTACAAAAATTCGTTTAAGATGGATTAAATTTGGAGCAGAGCTATTTAAGATATAATGATATTTTACTTCTTCATTTAATAAATATTTTAATTTCAAATTCTTTTATTTGTGACATTTTAAACAGGTCGGACTTTCTAACCATATTTAATTTTTACTGTAAAAATCAAACAAAGTCAACAACTTGAAGTATTTATTCACTTCTTGAGGTTAATAAGTTCTGCAGTTTTTTTTTTATTATTTGTTATTTCTAATATGATGTATTTAGGCTGTGTGCAAGTTTGATTTAATTTGAACATTTATTATTGATTATTGTACGTTTAAAGTGCTTACTTCATATGAAAAGTAAGATATCTGTTCAGTATTTACGGAGTACGATTTATTTGTACAAATTTGGTAGATGTAAAATACCAGGCTGTGCTAAATTTGTAAACATAAATGCTGATTAAAGCAAAAGAGCATGCTTACTAAAAGTGAATTTATTCAATGTATGTACATAAATCTAAATTACAAGGGCCACTCTGTAAGCAAAACTAGATCTTATGTCAAGCTTTATTCCTTAAAGAATAACATTAAAGCGACAGTTCCAATGCAGCGCAGCGTAGCGTAGATATTAACGCTGTTTGCTGTCTCTATTCTTCACAAGAGAGATTCGCATTTGTTGTTTCTCTCTCGCCTTGCGCCAGTGCAGAGTAGGTTCTAGTGGTACTTTTGCGCTGGCGCAGAACTTACACTGCATTGGAAACGCCGCTTAAAGAATAACATTAAAAGGATGCCTGAAGTCTCCGTTATACTCCAAACAATTTCTCCCAATCGTTGGAGTATCTGCTAGTGTGCCTCGAAAACTCCCAAAGTTTATGCGTAACTTCCTCAGCAGGCAGGCGCCGGGTATCAAATTCGAAGGGAATCAGATCCTCGTTAAAATCCACCGCCGCAAATCCCCTCAGAATGTGGGCTGGCGTGCTTGGATCACTGTAAATCCTCGTCGACATTTTTATCAGAGTTAAGCACAGCCTATAAAGGTACACAAGATCCAGTTTTATAGTGTCATATAAGTCAAAGCATTTATAATATGATATTGCCCTTTCATCTCAGATTATAAAGATAAAGTCGAGGGCACAATGAACCTAATTATATAATGTTTTAATAAATATAATAAATAAAACGGCATAGAATAAACAGCTACGCTTAGTGATAACTAAAATTTTCCTTAGTGCACGGAAGTAGTAGACTTATTTTGGGGTAGATTAAGCCGACGATATTAGAAGTGACCATTTGTTTAGGGCTCCGCTTACCTGTTCCGGAAGGCGCTTTCTCTTCCTTCTGGACCTATATTGAAGTCTTGGTTGCGAAGGAGGAACAGTTTCTTAGCTGACGTTTTCAGTTGTTGGCTTAATCGTATCTGCAAGTTAAGTAAAATTCTTATATTTAGAGCTATAGGCTTTTTCTCTTATTTTCCCCACCTTTTCGATTTTTTGTTGCTCCATCGTCTGAAGCTGTTCCCTGATGGTTTCCTTGATTGCTTCATTTTCTTGAGAAACAACTTTAAGCAGGATGTCCTGTTTTTTTACCTGCATTTCACAACTTTCTGTAAATAATTATTATATTAGTCCTATTTAATAGGGACGCGCAAAGTCCCTTTGAACACACCTTTTTTTAAGAAGGCCATATGTAAGCGCTTCAACGTTTTTGTCATTGGTTTTTGATTTTTAGAAATGTCGAAATTGATTTGCTTCTGCACACATTGGTTTACATCGCCTTCGTTCATTTTTTCCCCAATAATTTCACAAAAACAAAATGTTTATTTTCAAAATAAACCGTCATTGGATAAATGCTGTTTGACAGACGTCATTTGAAATCGCCGCGATTGGTTTGGAGAGTATCCACAACATCTAAATTGCTTGATTTAATTTCGAACTCAGCCAAACATCAAAAACTGAAACGTCAGAGTGACAACGATATGACAGATTTATACCTCGGCATTTTCACGACTGCCCAGTGATTTACTTATTTTCATGAAAAACTTTTTAAATATAGGGAAATGGATCTTGATAGTGATGACGAAAGGAATGATGAGAACGGAGTGGATTTAACGGGCTTCCTTTTCGGCAATATCGACTCTGATGGAAGGCTGGTCGATGATATTTTTGATCCCGAGTCAAAAAAGCACCTCGCCTCACTTTCCAGGTTGAATTTATGCATATTTTAAAGGAAATTTTCAATTTTTTGTTCACTAGATTGGGGCTGAACTCTTTGCTGCATGAAGTGATTCAGGAGCACGATGAAAACTCAGACGATGAACAGTCGGAGCGCGAAAAGAAGGATGAGGAGGACTTCGACAAGAAGGACGAGAACGCTGTGGACTACTCCGACATCAATGAGTTGGCTGAGGACGCTCCCGATGCCCCAATTAAGGTAAACTAAAATATTACAACTTATGTGTAATAGAATATATAAAATATGCTACGCATTCCAAAGTTACAAAAGTAAAGAGAGGAAATCTTAAATGGGTAGTGTTAGGGTATTTCAACAAATCTAGCGAACATTCTCAGGTAGCTTTGTAGCAAAATAGCCGCTAAATTGCTTCCTTTTCAGACTGAGAACGGAGATTCGGATCATGCAGGAGTTAAAAGTGAGCCGTCCAGCCCTGGAAGGGACGGGAGGGACTCGGATCCAGGTAGGTTCCACAGGCACTCGCTGTAAATGGGCCGGCTGCACGAAATATTTTGGGGTCTTAAATAGCTTTTATTGGTGAAAATTATTAATAAGCACTTCCACTTCACTCAGTTAGAATTTCGAAGGGCCTTTATGTTCAGCTGAAAAAATAAGCATGCAGGTGTTTATAAAGTTGTTGATTTCTCATCTACAATAGAAAGTTTGGAAATTAATATGAAATATTTTGGATGAACTTTTAAAAACCTAACAAATTCTATTAAAAATTTTGCAATTCCCATTTGTGAGAAGAGCGACGACTCTTCTCTTTGGATCAACCTTTGATATGTTTGCTTGATATTGGAATAATACTTTTAAAGTAATTTTCCTTAGTATGTAATACTTTTGGGATTTGGAATGTATTAAGGCATTTTTTGTTTGTTTGTATTAACTGATAGTTGCGCGGATATTAATAATAGATTGATGAAGACGTACTTCGAACACACTTTTTACTTATAGGGAAGCCGTTGTTGATGGATCTTAACAATGAAGAAGATAAATCGTAACGATTAAGAACTGTTAGGTTTAATAATTTTGATAAGTTGACTGAACCGCATGCAGCCACAACAGTAGAAAAAATGAGCTGGATGCTCTTAATTGGACAAAAATATATACATATGCCGCAGTCTATAAAAAAAGCAGAGGTACTCTACAAACATTCCCTGAATGATATTTCAAGGATTGTAGATACCTACATATATGTAAAATATTAATATACGATTTAATTATAAACACAAATCATTGCAATAGAAACATAGAAAAGTGGTATTTCTAAATTCAATAAATAATAAATAGACGAAGATTTCAGCTGTATAAAAAAATGAGGGGGTTGTTTTACTATATGCTGTGACCCTTGTGTAGCTCTGGGCCAGGGTACAACGATTCCACATATATTTATTTAATTTTTCAACACTGTCACTTAAATTTAAAGATAACAAACGGGACGACAAGGAATTAATGCCGCCACCAAGTCTCCCTGTGAGGAGCGTCAGTCAGGATTCAGGTAAACTCAGCGGGGAGGAGTCAGACACCAAACCGGAGAGCAGTAGTATCCTAAATTTACAAATAAGAACTCCTTACCGTACTCATTTATTTTTCAGAAGATTCAATTGAGCGAAAATTGGACACTCCTCTGGCGGCAATGCTGCCTTCGAAGTATGCGAACGTTGATGTTCGCGAGCTTTTTCCAGATTTTAGACCTGACAAAGTTCTAAGATTTTCTCGCCTGTTCGGCCCAGGTAAGCCCTCAAGTTTACCCCAAATTTGGAGGAGTGTTCGGAGAAAGCGCAGACGACGCAAGCACTCAAGGGAGAATCGGGTAGGTAGCATTTTTTTCATAGCAATCAGATTTTTCTATTTTTGTTCTGGTAGTTACCCTGGGACTGCTTTCAGGCGAATGCAGGGTCAGATTCACCCAGTGATTCTGAGGAACCTCGTCGATCGAAAGGGTTCGTTTTAAATTACTCAAGTGAACCTACAAAGGATCTTTGTGCTTCTGATGACGAAGAGAAGCTCCTACGCGTCGTAGCTGATGAAGAAACCAAAAAGGAGCAGACGAATAATGACAATAACGAAAATAAACCAAAAGTTGCCGATTGGCGGTTTGGGCCTGCTCAAATTTGGTATGATATGTTGGAGGTGCCAGATTCAGGCGAGGGTTTCAATTACGGGTTCAAAACGAAGGAAAAAGAGAAGGTAATAAACATTTCTTTTTTTAGAATCCATTGCTTATGTTTTCTGCACTTCGTTCCTTGATTAATATATGTATCTATTAACATTTAAGCCAGTATTAAAACAGACTTTGTGCCTACTTTTTACTAAATCTACCTTTATATTTAATTTTAAATGTTTGTGAAGCCACTCATTAAACCGAATGTTTTTAGGCACCAGAAGATGAAGAGGTTCTGATAAAAGGGGAAGCCATTGCAGACGATGCCTACTTGATGGTTTCACAGCTGCACTGGGAAGACGATGTTGTTTGGGATGGGAATGATATCAAAGCAAAGGTAGCCGCCTATCACTTGCACATAGAACAAATCATGATTTTTTGTAGGTGCTGCAAAAACTAAACTCAAAAACAAACGCCGCTGGTTGGCTACCTTCAAGTGGTTCACGTACTGCGGGCGCATTCAGCCAGCCTGGCAAAGGAATGCCGGTGACTGCAACACCTGGGGGAAAGATGCCACTGCCAAATCCTCCTTTGCCTGGAAAAATGTCGAAAAATCAAATGTAAATTTGGTAGAGACTGCTCCGGATGCAAACTTAGGGCTATTTCTTTTGTTTACAGGAACCAACCGAAGCAAGAAGATCACGACGATACTTGGTATAGTATTTTCCCTGTTGAGAATGAGGAGTTGATCTATAGCAAATGGGAAGACGAAATTATCTGGGATGCTGAATCAATGCAAAAAGTTCCGAAGCCAAAAGTGCTTACTCTTGATCCAAACGATGAAAATATCATTTTGGGTATTCCTGATGATATAGATCCTTCCAAGGTAAATATTTTGGGCTCTAAATCTGCATATTGCAGTAACATCGCAATCGATTTTTTACAATTAACCAATTTGCCTTTTATTACAGATTAATAAAAATACCGGTCCACCGCCGAAAGTTAAAATTCCTCATCCCCATGTAAAGAAGTCGAAGATTCTTTTAGGGAAAGCGGGAGTTATTAATGTTTTGGCGGAGGACACTCCACCCCCACCCCCGAAAAGCCCCGATAGAGATCCTTTCAATATTTCCAACGATGTATTTTACATGGCAAAGTCGTCAGAGAGCACTATGCGTTTGAAGGTTGGAGGAGGCAACTTGATCCAACATTCTACACCCGTTGTGGAGCTAAGGGCTCCATTTATTCCGGTAAGTAGTTTTAGGACCTTTACTCTGCTCGATGTGATGAATTATTTTATGATGCTTCTTCGGCGATTTGCTTTTGGTGGATACAAAAAATTTCAAATAAATTTTCGATGATGCAAATGAATTTGTTAATATTTGAATTTTAATTAAAATTTATCATGATTCGTTCCATTCTGCAGAGTAAGATTTTGGTTCGATTTTTTATTAAAAATTACATGCGATTTAGACTCACATGGGCCCGATGAAATTAAGGATGTTCCATCGCCCTGCAATGAAAAAATATTCCCACGGGCCCTTGGCTTCTCCCGGCCCTCATTCTGTTCTTCCTTTGGTTAAAAATATTTCCAAAAAAGCCAAGCAAAGGGAACTGGAACGAATTGCTTCTGGTGGTGGTGATGTCTTTTTTATGCGCAATCCCGAAGACCTCAGTGGAAAAGACGGCGATATTATTTTAGCTGAATTTTGTGAAGAGCATCCACCTTTGATGAATCAGGTTGGCATGTGTTCCAAAATAAAAAATTATTATAAGCGCAAAGCGGCGAAAGACTCAGGTCCGCCGGAGTTTAAGTACGGTGAGGTGGCATACGCGCACACCAGTCCCTTTTTGGGTATACTGCATCCAGGGCAATGCATTCAAGCTCTGGAGAACAACATGTATCGCGCCCCCATCTACACCCATTCAATACGACCTTCAGACTTTTTGGTGATCAGGACACGGAATAATTATTTTATTCGAGAAATTAACGCTCTCTTTACGGTCGGGCAGGAGTGTCCGCTGTATGAAGTTCCTGGTCCAAATTCGAAACGAGCCAACAATTTCGCTAGAGATTTTTTGCAAGTGAGTAGTATTGCTATTTAATAATACACTAAATAGATCTCTGAATATTATTTCATGCCTAAAGGTGTTCATTTATCGCTTATTCTGGAAAAGTAAGGACAATCCCAGAAGGATTAAGATGGATGATATCAAAAAGGCATTTCCTGCTCACTCGGAAAGTAGCATTCGCAAAAGACTCAAGCAGTGTGCAGATTTCAAACGGACAGGGATGGATTCGAACTGGTGGGTTATAAAACCTGAGTTTCGACTGCCATCTGAAGAGGAAATCCGAGCCATGGTGTCGCCTGAGCAATGTTGTGCATTCTTTAGTATGATTGCTGCTGAGCAACGTTTAAAGGTTTGCTAAATGCCATTTTTCGGTTCCATTTTTATATAAAAAAATAATATTATTTTCGTAGGATGCAGGGTATGGTGAGAAATTTATATTTGCTCAGCAAGAGGATGATGATGAAGAGATGCAACTAAAAATGGATGACGAGGTCAAAGTGGCTCCGTGGAACACTACAAGGGCGTACATTCAAGCTATGAGGGGAAAGTGTCTATTGCAACTGAC
The DNA here is from genome assembly GCA_951509405.1 of Machimus rusticus. Lineage (NCBI taxonomy): Eukaryota > Metazoa > Arthropoda > Insecta > Diptera > Asilidae > Machimus > Machimus rusticus. The sequence goes on along the minus strand of OX608053.1, from coordinate 34,434,906 downwards.
GGGTCCAGCTGATCCAACTGGCTGTGGTGAAGGATTCTCCTATGTGAGGGTCCCAAACAAACCTACGGTAAGAATTAAACAAATATTAAAAATCCAAAACATTATCAAGAAGGCAAACACCAATTTTTCTAACTAAAAATAATTAAAGTTCTTCTATCAAAAATATAGCAAAATCCTCTCTGCTTATTTTGAAAACATTCAGAGTAAACACTTTTCTGCTTTTACTGAAAAAGTTAAGAACAGAAGTTTTTTTGTCTTTGTGGTAGATGTTGTGGGTTCCTTTTTGTATTGCTTAAAAAAATCAGTAAATTAACTTTTCTTATTTAGCAAACTAAAGAAGAGCAGGAATCTCAGCCAAAGCGTACAGTTACAGGCACAGATGCTGATTTGCGTCGTTTACCTCTAAACAAGGCTAAGGATCTTTTAAGAAAGTTCAAGGTCCCGGAAGAGGAAATTAAAAAACTTTCTCGATGGGAAGTTATCGACGTTGTTCGAACACTCTCAACAGAGAAAGCGAAAGCTGGGGAACAGGGCATGGATAAATTTTCCCGAGGGAATAGATTCTCTATAGCGGAGCACCAGGAACGGTACAAAGAAGAATGCCAGCGGATATTTGATTTGCAAAATAGAGTTTTAGCCAGCTCAGAAGTTCTTTCGACTGATGAAGATGAGTCTTCTGCTTCAGAAGAGTCTGATTTAGAAGAGCTTGGAAAAAATTTGGAAAATATGTTGGCCAATAAAAAAACATCAACGCAACTTTCTCTTGAACGCGAAGAACAGGAACGACAAGAGTTGCTGAAGAAAATCATGGAAGAAAAGGAAGGCAGTGGCTCAAATAAAAATTCGAAGAAAAAAGGAGAAGAAGAACCACCAGGTGCCGGTTCACAGAATCAAAATCAGGGTAGAATACTAAAGATAACCCGGACTTTTAAGAATGCTGAAGGGAAGGAATTTACACGGGTTGAAATAGTTCGACGGCAACAAGTCATAGATGCTTATGTGAAAATAAGGACGACGAAAGATGAGGCATTCATCCGGCAATTCGCTACTTTAGATGAACAGCAGAAAGAAGAGATGAAGCGGGAAAAACGACGTATTCAAGAACAACTTCGTCGAATAAAGCGCAATCAGGAGCGTGAAATGATGGCACAAATGCAGAAACAACAGCAGTTGACTCCTGGTGGACCTCCTCAAAGTCTGGGTGATCCGAAAAGTAGCGGATCTGGTGGAGGACCTGGAACTCCTGGTACACCAGGGGGTAAAGATATCAGTCCATCTAGGAAGAAGTTTAAACTGAAACCAGACCTTAAACTTAAGTGTGGAGCTTGTGGCAAGGTAAGTGAATAAAAACGATTTAAAATGAAACTCATAATTGGGTCTAATTAATAATTAAGGTCGGCCATATGAGGACAAACAAGGCTTGCCCTCTGTACACAGGAACCCCTGGTCCTTCACCTTCAGTGAATGTTGCTCTCACAGAGGAACAGGAGGAAGAAATTGAAAAAGAATTAAACGCCGACGATGAAGATCTTGTAAATGTTGATGGTACCAAGGTGAAATTAAGTGGAAAGCTTTTAAAAAGACATGAAGACGTTAAACGTCGCACACTTCTCTTGAAAGTCCCAAAGGACGCTGTGGGAAGGAAGCGCCGAAGAATTGGTATGGACGTCCACTGCGACTACTTAAAAAGGCACAACAAGACTGCGAACCGTAGGAGGACAGATCCGGTCGTAGTACTGTCTTCAATTCTAGAACAAATTCTTAATGAATTGAGAGATCTCCCGGACGTACAGCCTTTCATGTTTCCTGTAAATGCAAAGGTAGTATATTAAAAGGTTGAAGTAGAAAAATCTGTAAAAGCCTACTGCATTTTTAGTTAGTTCCAGACTATTATAGAATCGTTACAAGGCCCATGGACCTTCAGACGATTCGTGAAAATTTAAGACAGAAAAAATATCATAGTCGTGAGGAATTTTTAGCGGATGTTAATCAAATCGTTGAAAATTCAACTGTTTACAATGGTAAGTACAAAAAAGAAATTAAAAAAAGGCTTACTGAATTTTTGTGAAGGATTTTATTCATGAGGTTCAATGTCATTAAATATTATAAACAGGTGCAAAGAGCTCTTTTACGGTGGCTGCGCAAAGAATGCTGCAGAAATGCGTAGAAAGATTGGCAGAGAAAGAGGACAAACTAATGAGGCTTGAGAAGGCTATCAATCCACTTTTAGACGATGATGATCAAGTGGCGCTCTCATTTATTTTCGAAAAGCTAATTAATAGCAAGTTAAAGCTTATGCACGAAAGCTGGCCCTTCTTAAAGCCAGTGAATAAAAAACAAGTCAAGGACTACTATACTATCATTAAGCGCCCCATGGATTTGGAGACGATTTCGAAAAAAGTTGCAGGTATATTTAATTCAAAGTTTTTGTGAATGGGATGGATAAATAAGAAATTAAAACATTTTTTCAGCTCATAAATATCATTCTCGATCTGAGTTCCTAGCTGATATAGAATTAATTGCTACCAACTGTGAGCAGTACAATGGAAGTGAGTCGAGCTTCACGAAAAACGCTAAGGTGATGTTAGAATACGCCAAGAATGCGTTGGATGAGGTGGGTACATTTTTAAAGAAATGTGTTCGTTATTAAAATATTTTAAAAACCAAAAGTTTGGCGATCATTGTGCGCACTTGGAGCAAAATATTATCTTGGTGCAGCAAAGAGCGCGAGATGATGCTGATCTTGATGTAACTTGGGAGCCAGATGATAATGAAAATGAAACCCAGAGATCAAGCAGAGCTAGTTCTCCTGATAATGACTTTGTCGATGTTGAAGGCACCGAAAGGCCGACCTCCGCAGGCTCAATCTCTTCTAATCTACGAGCCGCCGGACCACCAGTTATCCCTCCAATGCCCGAGGTGAAGAGGGGTCGCGGGCGGCCTAGAAAACATCGAGATCCTGTTGAAGAAGGTAAGCATTTATTTCAATATTCCAAACATTCGTATAGCACTTACCTTCAACATCATCTGAAACACAAAATTGTGGTTGTGGGATTGTTTCAGTCGTTACATGTTCATTGCTTTTTATATTTTTTTGTTCATCGATTTCATCCTTATCCTCAATTGCACGCCCTGCGTAACGGAGAAATTTGTTCTAAAAAAAACTAGGCCATTTTTTTGAAACTGAAGGATTTTAAAGAGCACTGAACATGTATTAGAGGTGGATGGGGGTTTTCAGGAGATTGATTAATCTTTAGCTGCATGTGAACAAATAGTTGACACTTAGTGGGGTACATGTTTATTTCTAGTCAAGGTATGGACTATGAAACGTGGCCGTGGGCGGCCAAGAAAGGATAGCCTTACATCAAATCAAAGTAACACCCAAAACTCCTTTTTGGAGGAAGGTAAGAATTAGTTGTTTGGTACCTACGGCGTAGGTTTATTGATTGTTATTTATTCTTATGTTGGTTGTGTTATGTAGCTAAAAAAATATGTTTTTATTTGTAATTTTTAAGTTGTTGGGTTTGGTTCATCTGAAAATTGTTTTATTTGATTATCGGTAATGCATAAGATTTCAGAAATTTTGATTTTAAACTTTCCAGTGATGCCTCAGTAGAAATTAATAAGTTTAATGAAAACTGCTAATCTACGATAGTATACCAATGATAAAAATTCTAATAAGAATAATCTAGATTGCATGATTTACTTTCTAGTTATTGTGCTGACTAGGTACTTAAACTAAATGCGACGATACTTTATACAGTATTTCATTTCCTTTTTAAATACCTTTAACTTGAATTTTCTGATAGAAAAGCGGGAACGGACAGTCAAGACTAATACGATCCTTTATCCCATATATTATTTTATAAAATAATTTTTGATGCAAACTTTTCCTTTTACTAGCTGCTTGCATGGTTTAATTTTGCTTTTAGAATTGCTTTTAACAACTTATATCCCTCCTGTGTTTTATTTAACACGCTTATTGCACTCATTTTCAGATGATTTATATTTGTTTTTTGTTTCATATTGTAATCGGCAGTTGCATGAATAACTTTACATAATCATTATTTTCACTAGACTATCAATAAAAATAATGTTTCCCCTTAGACTTACAATTCTCGACAGATGATGAAGAATTTGAGGAAGTACTAAGCGAAAATGAAAGTGTTGCCGCGACTCTGGATCAGGGAGAAGCTCTATCACGAGGGCCCCATACCGAAACTGAACAACAAATTCCAGGTTGGTACAAGTTTCTACGGGGCAATTGCAATTTATATCGATTTAATTTTGCTATTGAACCGATTTTTGTAAATTTAATGTAAAAGGGCCGCATGGCGAGGACGATAGCCAGCAGGCAGCAGAAGCTATGGTTCAGTTGAGTGGAGTAGGATTTTACACTCAACCACAAGGTTGCTTGAGCTCTTTTTAGCTGCTTAATTCCCATATTCATTTTAGTTATTCGAAAAGTATTAATTTCTTCTCTTATTGTAGCTGATGAATCAATGGATCTCGATCCCAATTATGATCCATCTGATTTTCTCAGCATGGGCAACAGATCTATTGATAATCAACAGCAGCCCTTGCAAGAGCAGCAACAGGAGCAGGTTGCCGACATCAACAAGCACAACATGCCCTTTTTGGCCACTGAATTGCCGGCGCAGGATGAACAGAATAGTGGACATATCGCAATCCATGATGATCTGGCTATTTCAGATAGTGATGAGGAGGATAACAAATTTGTTATGGAAATAACAAAGGAGGAAGTTACAGAGGATCAGGATAATGAGGAAGGAGGACTTTGGTTTTAGTGTAAATGTAAGATTCATATTGTTGCTATAATTCTTCAGTTAGATTATTAATAAAAAGAACTTCTGAAATACAGTATATTTTTATTTATATATTTTTATATATTTTTATTCGAGCGATATCATAGAAAGTGCTTTAATTCTAGGCAACCACCTAATTGTTATTGAGATCTTTAAAGCAAAATGTAACTAAATTTTCAAAGAAATTAATGTGCTAATTTACAGACCATCGTTTCCCAACCTTTGAATAACATCTTTAAGACCAAAAAATTGGTGGCGTTCTGTGATATTTTGGAATAGTATTGAAATGTATTGTATGTAATTGCTTTCATTATTCATAGCTTCCAAAATATTAGAAGAAACCACGAATATTTTAACTTTGAATCTTACCAACAAGAAATGCTCAGAAGAAATTCATTTTACTTTGCAAATTTCAATTCGCCCCTATTGTGAATCATTTGAATTCGCCGCAAAACTCGTTGCCTTGCCAAAAGCAACTGACAGTTGACAAAATGACAGTTTAATTCCGCGAGGTTATGCGACGGTGCCCTCAGGTCCGGATATGAGGATAGATTTAGAATTTCCAAAAATTATTGCTTACAATTCGTGAGAAATGGATAAGATGCCCTTCGATTCTAACCTTGTGAATGGGGCCGCGATTCTAGTTTCGTTTTTTCTCGGATACAATCTTGCCAAGGTAGTCGCAGAGAAGAAAACCTCTGGGGCTCAAGGCGGCGAGGAGTCTGCACCCGCAAAGGTAAAGAAAATGATGTAGTTAATCAGTTTTAAGGCTAACTCTTATTTTCGATTTCCCAAAGGTGTTTTCAGACAACGCCAAGGAATATAAAATGGTCCTGGTAGTGCGAAATGATCTTAAAATGGGTAAAGGCAAAATTGGGGCTCAGTGTGGTCATGCGGCCGTTGGGGCTTATCAGAAAGCAGTTGAGAAAATCCCAAAAATAGTACATCTCTGGGAGAATACCGGATGTGCAAAAATTGCACTTAAGGTAATTTTTATCGCGCTATTTTTTATTGAAAAATGTTAACAAGAAATGTTTAGGTGGAAAGCGAACGCGAAATAATGGACATCAAGCGAGTAGCTGACGGAATGAATTTCGTCACCTGCTTGATCCGTGACGCAGGTAGGACTCAAATTGAGCCAAACTCAAAGACTGTCTTAGCAATTGGACCGGCTGCTGTAGACGATATTGATTCCGTTACAGGGCACCTTAAGTTATTATAAATTCCGAATAAATTATTTATAAAAAAGTAGTGCTAGGCGCTAAAATGATCTAGTGTTTCTCTCACGATCATCTCCAAAACCTTTCCTATTTAAACTCCCATGTATAGTTCTAAAATGCTTCCAACGAAGTAAAATTTAAAGAAAATTATAAAAGGAGTTGGTCATGAATAAAGCCGATTACTTCTTAACTTAATTAACCCGATTCGGTTATCGTGGTCGCTGGAGACCCATGAATTTTTTAGTCGATGCCAGTATTTTTGGGAGGTAAGTGTGTTTGTGACAAAAAAATAATATATTAAACAATTTTTATTTTTGCAATTTCAATGGGGTGCCTTTAAAGTTAAAGTATTCAAGAGTGTTCACAAATTTTATCAGATTTTTCTTGTAGTAAAATACTTGTTAAAATTTACCTCGGGTCTCCAGCAACCCACGATAACCTTACAAGGTGCCAAAAACAGTGATAACCTGATCGGGTTAATTTGTTAGAATTATGGAAGTAATATGGATTAGAAGTTGAAGGAACATTGATAACTTCGGTTTAAGGTAGAATTGGGGAGTTTTCAAAAATGCATAAAACTTGCTTTTGTATAGCTTATAATAAATAATTCACCCACCATGTTTACAACTGCAAGGAAATATTAAAACTGCTGCAAATTCAAATGTTTGAACTATTTATTTATCCGAAAATAATCTTTCATTCAGAAAGTAATTATTTTGAAAGTATTCTCCAACAGTGGGGGTTTGATTGAATTATAAAAAATCGGAAGATCTTTGGATATCGAATCGACTAAACAGCACCATCCATTTTTCCTCGTGGTTTACCAAATTCCCCTGTATATTAAATTTTCACGAATAAAATTCAATCGATTTCACGTTTATTCGTCTCAAACAGAGCGGCACTCCAATTTTATTGTTCGTTAATGCCTACATCAATAACATCTTAAATTACGAAATCTTATCGAGGAAGTGCAAATCATATGTGAATGAAATTACAATGCTACAAATTGTAGTTCATGGCCTGACTAGAAAACGGCATAAAAAACGCATTCCGTAAATAAACCGATTCAAATTGTGTCACGGTCTTATCCTAATGTATCACATTTCATATTTCAAAAGGACTTTGATGTGCAGATATCCCTGCGAGTGCCTTTTCCGAGTGCTTCCTAAATGAGGCTATTAAAAGTTAGATGTCTATCGCTCGAGAGATATTGCGGTTTGCGGACACTGCGGACCGCTCTGATAGATAACCACGGCGACAACTGAGACAAACGTTAAATTATCATAATGATGTAAGGATAATTTAGTCGCAGGCGGTATCCGTGGCCAGCTGACACACAGCAAACGCCTCGTTTTTTGTGACTCTGGCAAAAAGGGAAAATAATTTTAAATGCAAATTGCGTATAGTCAATGGTATGTATGGACCTCTCTCAGACGCTTTTGAACTAAATTTGATTACTGGAGCGTTGTTTGAGGCGAAGTAATGACTCTCGTCGGTCTTCGTGGTGATAAGATTCTGAGACAGCTCTCATAGCAAGCAGCAAAGCAGATATTTTGAAGTATATATTGGTAATTTAACGTAGATGTCGAACGACAGTTTTATATGTAGTACAAATGTTCCGCAACAGTAATCTTTAGTAATTTAACTTGATTACTTCTAAATTATAATAAACTAAATATTCTAAATTCTGCTAATATTTCATATTACTGTATACTATATTTCAAAATTTGGATGTACATTTTAGTAGTGTTCTACAGCGTTTAAATTTAGAATAGAAGAATTACAAATCTACAAAACTGTTTAAAATTTAAAGCGATTACAGGCCTGAAATTACGTACACATAAAAATTTTCTAGAATTACAGAATTGATATCCCCAAGCAACAGCAAATGAAAATCATTCATTAACATTTATTAATTTGAAATTAAATTATTGATTTTATAAATATAAATGAAAATTACGTAAAAATGAAGATGTGGCTTTGCGGATTAGCATAAAGACTTAGTTGTTGCTTTACTGCGTGATACATCATGTGTAAAATTAACTCGAATTTTTTCTAAAAGAGGTATATAATGTTTCCTTCTCTTGATGTGTATATATGTATGTATATACATGTACCCATAATTGCACGCTAATACGTGATAGAGAGATGTGGCTTTAAGAAGCTTTGTAAAAAATGCAAAAGAATTGATTTTTCTTATGATATGAAAATGCTTATCTCCTGAGCTTTGGTGTCTTGAAATATACTTTATAATAACGAAAATAGCTGATGTAAGCAACGGAATTATAAAATTTAATATACTGCATAGCTTGATGTGAATAAGAAGTGATTTTATTACTTATTTTACATTTTTTATTGTACCTAAATATATACAGAGTGTCCTAAAATTCAACGTCCAAATGAGAACGGATGACCGGTCAAGTAAAAAATGTTCGAATAAACCAAACTTATTCTAAAATCAAAAGAAAAAATTGCTTGAAGTTATAAACGATTATCCTATATTTAAAAGAAAACTAGAAGACTTTTACTATTAAGCAATATTTATTTAAAATAAAAGCTATCTTCCTGGTCAAATATACCTAAGTACCTAAAGTGTGAAGTGTTGAAGTGTATTGAACAGTACAAGCCGGAAATGAGAAATTTGGGCGCAACATTCGCATTTTAAGAGTCTGAAATTTCGAGGTAATCGAACGAAATCACATTTATTATTAAGACGATTTTTTTGAAAGTGATGTGCATGACTAAATTTAGCTCAATACATCGAAGATGCTCCACGGGATTGAAAATAAACAACTCAAAGTCGACCGATTTCCAGCAAAGGAATAAAGTTTACGTTGATTCGCTTTTTATTACTTTTGTTCTTGAAAATCTTAAACGTGAGATGCGTTCGGAGAAGAGTTCAAGGTGGAGCCGCGGGGTGTCAAAACACCTCATGCTCCATGCCTCCGTGCTGTTCATCTCCGGCGGTGTGAGGGTGTGAATAAACAAAGCCGAGCACCAAACTGTTGATGCTTTTTAGATTACTTTGGATATCACAACAAATACGTTTTATGTGTGTGCCCGGTCTCCCCAGCAGACCCAGATCCATCCAGCCCCATTCTCTCAGACTAAAGGCGCGTTCCGGTCTGAGCCCTGGAGCAACTTTGGGCTAGGAAACAATTTGAACAATCTGTCGGCAGAATGATGTTTGATGGATTATGAGAGTTGATATCTTTGACATCCTGTTCGACAGGATTGCAAATTTGCGCCCGCATATGTTTGCTTTTACTATATATACATGTATAGTCGACTTCTCATAATTTTGCCCGCTTTTCCCGCCTGGGGGAGGTGAAAAGTTTCTTTCGGACCGATTTGTTCAGATTCTTAATAGCGGAGCGACTTTCGACTTTCTTACCCAAGTTTCCCCAAGAGCGCAATAAGTTGTAATTTCAAGAATTGGCACTTTGTTTCCAATTTCATTGAGATGAGCAACTTTTCTTGAACCCTTTTTGAGGTTTTCTACGGACTTCAGGGAGAGTTGGGTGGCTGTCGTAATTACGTTGAGCATACCGAGGACAGTTCCGCTCCCCGACGCGTTTTCAGTTAAAAATGGCTCGATCTAAAATTCAAATGAAAAGGAAATATTTCAAATGATAAAAGATATGAAAGCAATCCCGCCTCAATTACCCAATTCCCTGGCATCGATGTGGAAGGTGGCCGTGCTCTGGGGCTCATCGTGCTGAGCTCAGGAACACGAACTGCGGTAGAGATACTCCAGCTAGATACATAGATGCTGCTCTGCTAGCAGATAAAAACTGGTTCTGCAGCTTATTCAAGACTCGCAGTGTATCCAATGGCCCTTGGAAATTAAGTGATAAAAACGCTGTCACAATAAAAAAGGAATTGATCCATAAAAACTCGCTCAGATGAATGGGAGATAACATTAGTCTGGATTAGCATCCGAGTCCTATTTTAGTCGTGCCAGCTCTCGGCATGAAGAGGCACGTCACTTTTCGTGATAGATATCGGTGCTTTCCAATTATCAGAGTACCTTGCCGTGGGTGCTCTCAAATTGGGGAATTTACATAATTAACAATTAGGCTCATAATGACACCTTATACCAGCCTCACCTGTACCCGTAGCGGAGGGACTGACTGCTTCTCTAGCTCCAAACCAATATTAAGAAGATTACCTGATACCATTCACCCACTAAGGCCTATACAGCTAAGTGAAACTTAATCCGATAATTAAAAGAAGTAGTCAGGAATGGTATCAGATCAGTGCATTTCTATTCTGTTGATGGGCTCGCATTCACTTTAGCTTAATCCAAATCACTGGGGGAATAATGTGGAAATTAAAGCGCATAAACCAGGGTCTTCCGAAGTATTTTCATTAGGTGAAAAAGTCCATCTCAAAAATCAATATCGGTTCGGCTGATGTTGCTGCTTCTGGAACAGAAGGAGCAAACTGACTCGTCTTAGTAAATATTAAATAAAGCGCTTAAAGCAAAGAATAATAACAGATTCGCCTCGTATGTCTTCATTGAAGTATACGAGTAGGAGGTAAACAACCCCATGCCCTCCAAAGATTCTGGGCGTTACTGTCAAAATAACATATGGATCCGAAAATAGGCTCCAGCAATTCCTAGAGGTGAATAATTAAAGACCTTACATTCAGCCCATATACAGTTTGCGAATTTTTAGATACGAGGGAGTGTGCAGAATTGAACACATCATGCTTCCATTTCGCGTAGTCGTTCTAGAACTAAGATGAATATTTATTTAACCATTCAAGTGGAGTAAATAATGCCAGCAATGTCTTTTATTTTTCTCCTACATTCTATAAAAATACATATTATTTCTAAAAAAAAAAACGATTTATAAATGGTTTTAAAATGGCCGACCAAATTGAGTCATATTTTAAGGTTTTTTAAAGGACAAAAATGAATAACCAAGGGAATAATTATTATAAAATATATAATTTTTAGGTAAGTATTTTCTATTTACTTGTCTATTCTTATGAATAAATTGTTTTCTCAAAAGTACAATTTTGTGGGTGTATCATTGAAAAACTATGTTTTTGAAATATATTTATGAAAATGTTATTAATTATAGTTCTACTAAAATACGGACATACGGATATTTCAAAGCGACCATCATAATACCTGACTAAAATTTTTGGTAGAGCTATTGCAGCAGAATAAAATTCCCAGGAGCAGATTTACAGCATTACGAATTCAGAAGAATTCTTCCACTTAGCGATGCACATTCTCAAAATGTCCCCAGACCATTTTCACCGACTTCAACTACACAGTGTCAGTGAAAAGAAGTGTGAGGGGTGGTGGTTGCGTTTTATATTTTATGCACTGAAAGAATTCTTAGATATCTAAAAGCAAAAGGAATTTCTTTCAAGTTTAGCGCGCTTTTAGAGTGAAACCATAAGGTGAAGGAGGTGGATTCTTTTTCCACTATGGTGAGACCTTTCAGCTGAAGCGCTCCATAAATCATTGGGCTCCTCTTCACTTGGCACATCCGTTTTTCTTTTCTCATTATACTTTCATATTATGACTGGAAATATCTGTCACAATACATTTAGGATAACTGAAATAGAGCAGCTCGTGTACATGAGTGATCGGAGAAAATATGGAATAGTGAAAACTGCTGTCCCTGGCCAAGGATAAAATGTTTTCTCTAGAGGGGTATTTATAGCATCTCTATGTCCTATCGCAGATGAGTTTATAGAACATAGAAAGATGAAAAATAATAGTAAAACTATGCTTCTGTTCAAAATTATTTATTAGCTTGCAAAAATTCTCCGTTAATCCAGCCAGGAATCACGACGCCAAAATAAAATAATTTAATTTATATTGATTATTCGGATTTGTAAGATACCGTGAAGAGAACCTTCTTTCAAATAAACTTTAAGAATTCCTCTTTTTAAGAAGATATTCCCATCGTTGCAGTTTTTACAAGGCAATTTATGTTTTCTTAAATGATCAGGTCATAAATTATGGAGATGATGATGTTAACATTTTATACTTATTGACATTTTTAAATTTTTTATTTAATCCCCTTATTTTTGAAACCGTTCCACCAAGGGTAGGAATTCTCATTGACAAAATAAAGCTTTGGAAAGTCCTTTTAAAGAAAAAATCAATTTACAGAGATATTTCAAGTCTTTCAAAAAGTATAACTAATTTTGCGATATCACATATACATATGTATAATGTATATCATATAAGTATAGGTACTTCAAATAAATAAAATGAATCGTAAGTATGATTATTGTTCTAAGCTGATGAAAATATGGTATGAGTTGAGATTAAGGCTCTAGAATCTGAATATTTCAAGTATTCTCAAGTTGTCATGTTATGACTTGGGTCCAGTTTGACTAAAAGAATTTAGAGTACCCTAGTGCTTGTGGGAGTATTTAAGTACTTATATTTAAGCAGTCTACTTTTTCAGCTAAATAATAATATTTTCGAAGGATAAATGCAAGAATGTGTCCTTTTATCTCAAGTATGTAATTAAGTTTAGAAGACTTGAGTAGTTAACAGTCCTATTTTATATTAAAGAAATAAGAAAGGACGTGGATTATTTTACAACTTATAATTTTCAACATGCCAATTTTTAAACCCAACAAATTAAGGGGTAAATTTACTGTTTAATATCTTTTACGTCTCATATTACTTATTAATGAATGGGCAATATATTTGAACAAATAGCTTAAGGTCATAGGATCTGCAATTAACGAATTGCCCTTTAAATCGATACAAATCTTAACTAAATATGTTTGCGTCTTTAAAGTTTTAGGATGCGTTCCTCACCGTTTCCTAATAGGTGTTTATTGCCAAACAACTTTCGAAAGTACCGCTCCGTTTAAAGTTATTTAATTCCTATGTACACTTTGGTCGGCAGATGAAAGACTCACTCAATTAAACAGTGTGGCTCTTCGCCTTCAACTTAAATGAGTGCCGTGATTGCAGCTTACATCAAACATAAAACCATTTAAACCAATCAAACCCCATCGACAGCAAAGTCGGCGTATATCGCCGAAGTGCAGGTACTAGGCACATACGACGCGGGAGCGGCGGCGGCGCGGCGGCGGCGTTCGTGGCGTGTGATTAACACAGGAACACCGCGATATGCCTATAATCCCTTTTAAGTTATCGGTTATCCCATTCCCCGAAGTGAAATAACCATAAAAATAAGAAATGAATCTCTTTTAATTCGTGCAAACTCATAAAATTCCATCACACATATTCGGTACGAGCATACGTCTCAGACATTTCTTGGGAGTCGTTTCTTAAGGTATATAGAACGGCAATCAACGTAAACTTCATTTTCCCGCCAACTTATGCTGCTATTCTTGAAAGTAATCAGGAAGCATGAAATTAGGCTCTTCAAAGAGGCAAGCCAAAGCCATCAGCACATCATCCAATGAACCAGATTTAGACCCGTGAAAAGTACACCGTTCCTGGTCCCGGCCGCCCGGGCTGAGGCTGAGGCTGATCCCTGCTGGGAAGTACATTTAAACAACTGCCGCCGTTCCGACGTCGCGACGTCGCATCACAGTGTGTTCCGGGTTCGGGTTCGGGGCCGAGACCGGGAGCCCGTGTGTTCTTGGCCTAAAATGGTTTTTTCCTCAATTTTATAGAGCACTGAAATTGCAATGGTATTGATATGCATGGGCTGACGAGCCGATTTCCATATGCGGCACGTGTTAACATCGGTTCGGGCCCAGAAAGTGAATCGTTGATGGAAAAAATCTGTTAATGTCAATGGTCTATAGCAATTAACGTAATTGCATTTATTCAACAGTCGAAGGTAACCCTTACAACAACAGGACACTCTACGATTTTTACAATATCGCCTTTATTGCAGCTATTGTTGTGAATTAAAAGGATTGTGGTCACGCCGACCGTAAAAAAGTTATGATAGAGTTCTGATAATAAAAAAAAATAATATAGGGAAAACACGGCTAGATTCATTTTGCGGTAAGTTTGATTTGAGGCCACTGTCCAACATTAGCCGGTATCTATCACCATCCCATCCGACTAGTGATGTTGGTTACAATTAACGTAATGAATACAAATCGAGTGTCGCAATTCATAATGATTTGGCTAGAGGGGAGGGGGTTATAGTATGGCACGTCATCAAGGAGCAGTAAACAAATTTGTGTGGAAAATTACAGTGTGCGCCATCCGACAATTTTTCCAAATATGCAAATGACGGCTAAGTACCTATAATTCAATGTTTTGTTAATACACCGCGGCACGAACTTGAAATTGCTCTTTATTTAGAGTTATACGGCGCGACGGCTGCAGGGATGGTGGGCCTCCGTTGAACGTGATTTGGGGCCACCGCGCTGCATATAAAATGCAGGAACATCTTCGAGGAACGGGGGAATCCCCGCGCTGCTGCAGTGAAGCAGCCCCGACTCATGCGTTTAATTGGCCCCGGACCCACTATATGTAGTAGGTGAATTTTTTTTCCTCGATCCATATAGTTACATCATTTATGCACACATCATGTCATAAAATCCCTGTCCTCCTCCCACACTGAGAATCCGGACGTATAGTCGGAATCGCTTTTTCAGAACCCACCCCCCCGAGTGCCCCGGGCTTTTTATAATAACATAATTTGTCAGCGTCCTTTCATTTGCCATACTCGTTCACGCGAAACGTGACACCACGTAGCCCGTGCAACTATGCACACTGACTGGGGATTATCACACTCCCGGCATGCAATACCGCCATTTTGAGTGGCGTTTTTAAAATTTTAATTGCCCCACCTTTCGAGCTACACCAGCCCTACAACTGGCCGGGATGGAATTTTTGATTTAAATTTATTCCACTTGTTATCATATCAGGTTGATAATTTTAACACAATCGGATGAACAGCTTTGGCACTCGAACTCCATTAATGGATTTTTATATTTAAGTACACTTTTTTAATGGACCTTTCTTTTAAAGGTATCTATGTATATAAAAAATCCGATCAACAGATCCAGATTTAGTAATCTTTTGAGCAGCTTATATAAAAGGTTTATAATAAATCAACGGTTTAGAAGTTATTTGAAAATTAAAAAAAAGAAGTAGTAACGACTAACTTAAAGATGCGTTAAGAATAATTGTAAAATATACATTTTACGTCGATATCATTTACATCTATCATCAAAGAATTTAGGTAGAATTAAAAATAATTTTTATACTCTATTTCTATATTTATTATAGGTAGGTTTGTTGCTGGTGAAATTATTTAAAACATATGTATTTCCCTACTACTATGAGGATTTCGAATTCTGTCCACAGAATAATTGTTAAACTGTTGTTTAAGTCTTAGCAATTTTCTCACTTTTTTAAAAAGTTACTCCAGCCTCAAAAAATCAGACGATAGTAAATTTAGTATTATATTAAACATATTATATTATATTCTTTACTTGTTGATTCATATTCGTTATATGTATTTTATGTATGCATGTTCTAATACCTTTGTCCAGCCCTTCTCCAATAAATGATGAGTGACAAGATATAGTCAGATAGTTATCATAATTTTTCTGAAGTCGGTTAACAAGTTTTAACCAAATTTGTCTGTGGATCTAAGTTGAAGGCGTATTAAAGTTCAATTTTTTTTTTTTTGTAAATCACAGAAACCTAGCGAATAATCCGCAAGTGCTTTTAGATCTGAGGTAGAATGCCCTAATTTATCGAGAAATAAATTTGTTCATGAATGCTTCCCGTCTGACACACCCACATACAATTCAAGGGCTTTATAAAAGGAACTAATTTGAACATTTCTCGAAGTGTACGCGGCGGCCCCCGACACCAGACGAAGGGCGCGCAAGCAAAATGAATTTAAATGACTCCTCCAGAAAGTTGTCTAATGATACTTGAAAGTTATTTCAATTAGTGAAGTTGCTTAGTTGGTGGTTAATTCTTATAGTTGCATGGGCAGTTATGAATAATGTACCTTATTTTGAGGTGCAACTAAAGCGAAGTTAATTTTCCTAGGAATCTATTTTAGGATTTTAGGAACTCCTTTTGAATGCACAACTTCTTTAGAAAAAAAAAATATTATAATGTTCCAAAAATATATTAATATACCTGATTCATCTCCACACTTTGCTTTCTAGGTTGGAACTATGCTAGAGAGTTCGCAAGATGCTTTTTACTTTTTCCTATTTGAGCAGGTAATTAGACTTATGTACTGAAAGGATCAAAGGACATACTCTCACCAATCATAGTTGTGGGAATGGAATATTTCTTAAGCTGCTTACACAGCTGCACTTTGAAAAGTTGACCGTGACGGCGTGCACTGAAAGATAAATTTGCACAAAGCTGTTTCACCTGTCGCCCTACCTCCACATGAAGGGTGCTATAAAAAGTCATAAGAAAAATATCAGCGTAAAATGTCTCTAGTGGGAGGCAAATTAAAGGAATATTTGCGGATGAAAAGCTGGCGACATAAACACTGATTAGAATACTTCCATATGGGAAAATTTGTTCTATTTTAGACAAATATACTCGTATGTATATAAAGATAGAATAAATTATAATGAGGATTAAAAGCAGCATAATTCGGGAGAAAGCTATTAGGGATATTGAAATCGGGATATCCTTTTTTGTTTTTGCAATTAGTATGCTCTTTGTCCTAAAATGAAGTAAATGGTTTGTCTTGATTAATGACATTTAAAAAGCAGCACTGAGTTATAGTTTTTCTGTTTTATCCAGGAATTTTTTTTAACAGTACCTACCTTCTTGAGGGTGGATGTTTTTAAATTTTTAAACCAGAATGATTTTTATGAATATAAATATTAATAATAACTGTAATATTTAGTCAATCGTTTGCGATAGTATCAAAAACAATAGCGAAATACAATATGGCAAAAAATATGTTAGTATAAATTCAATTCAAGATTGTGGTTTAATACAAAGCTTAGTTATAACTTATAAGTTCTTGACTCAATAAAATTTCTTGATCAGATAACGTCCGTTTAGTGAGTTTGCAAGTCGACTAGCGAATCTGGTTATCGACTCTTAAACCTTATAAAAGTTAAAAGTAGAAAATTTGAAAATGGAAACCTAAACAAGATTTTATTTAACCGCAAGCCTCGCCTCCAAACCATTAAAGATTTGCAAGGATGAAGTCAAGGCACCTACACTCCTGCCGTGGGCCAAATCGAAATCGGGGTTTGGCAATATCGTATACATTTTTGGATAAAAAAAAAATCTCTGTACACTTTCAGCTAAAACGACAAATCCACGTAATAGCAACTCGCTTAGATCTATTTATGCAGATGTCGTACAACATTCGTAGGATCTTGCGAGAAAACCTCTTTAAGCCCGCAAGTAGGTAACACCCCGGTAACATTCAGCGTTTTAGCTCTCGTACGGAGTGGGGCCATTAAAATGTATTGCCGGTTTGAATTTAAATGGCATTTAAGACAGCCAAGGTAGCGGAGGCAACAATAAAGACAAATGTCGTTGCAGGGTACATTTTAGCCCTCGGCAGCTGCATGCATCTGCATGAATTCGCCTTTTGTCCAACCAGTTCGTCTCCGATGGAAAAATGTGATGTAAGAATGAACCTCTTCCTCAGCATGCACCCTGGCGAAAATATGTGTTCGGGGGTTTTAAGAAATTTAAATACGCCACCCAGCGTCCCCGTCTTCTGTTCGGTGTCATCTTGTACCCTTAAAACCTGGGAAGGGCCCCGGATCGTGAATGGCAGGGAAAAGTTCCCGTGCGCAAAAATGAGCAAGAAGACTGGAATAAAGGGCCCGTTCTTGTTTGCGAGGAGTGTATTACTTACGTTTTCAGCTCGGAATTTCTTTCCATCAAATGTGCATTAACAAGTTAAGGCACAAAATTAATACATGCGGGATTTAAATGAAATTGTATGCGCTCATCCCGGACGGGGCTTTTATCCACCCGTAATACGCTCAACCCATTTAAGGTTGCGGGCTTACGTAAGAGCAGTTACCCGAGAACACCTTTTCAGCTTTTGTACATTTTCGCTGTAAATGCATCGTCATTATCATCGCAGAACCTGCTTATTTGAATATTATGCAGATATTATTGCGTTTGAAGGAGCATCACATGCATGCTCGCTGGTTGCTGCTGCAAATGGCCGAGGAGCCCGCACAGGAAATGGAGGCGCCTCCACTGGCGATTATGTGTTTGCAAATGGAAGTGCAGGATGGGATTTCCTCCAGTAAAATAGCTTGTCATCCACTTACGATTCCAATTAAAACATGTTGCCGTAGAAGCCAGTTGAAATTGAAAAAAAATAAAAAAATTATAAATAAAATAAAATAGATAATACTCATTATTGTTACGTATTTCCTACATGGGCTGATAGGGGCTCTAAATGTGCATATACTCTTTCCTTACTGTTGTGGATCTCCCAGCCATTTCAAACTACATATTGTAGATTATCCTTGATATAAATAGTTGTCTCTTAAAAATTTTCCGAGTGCTCGGTCTGATAATAGCCGTTAAAGCTTCTCAATTATTTCATTTCTATTGAGAAATTGTCATGCCTATGCATTATTATTGATCTACGAATACCAAAAAGGTAAAACGATTTCAGTGTCCGGGGTTTTAGTAAACGTTTTTAAGATGTGCCAAGTTGATTTATCTAATCATTAATCGTTATAATTTTTGTATATTCGTTACTTTTCCTTTGATGGTGCCTGCAGTTAAAGTAATACATATTTGTAATATCACCTTCGCTAATTTTTTAAAACAATATTAAAAACTTCCGAAACTATTACCTCGTTGAATTACAAACTTTATTAACAAAATTTCCACTGAAATACCTCTGGTGGGAAATTTATTTAATAATCTGCGCTGTGAAAAGATGAAACACTAGTTAAAAAATTGTGCGATAGCAATATAATGAACAGACTTCTCTGGAATAAACGAACTTATGCTCTGCTCCGTTTCCTGGATAAGATTAAATACAAAAGAGCTTTCGACTTGTTTTTTATTACAGAAAGCATGAAAATTTATCCATCGTTTTAATATGAGTACCTGCTATATTTAGTTTTATATTCTTTTAAGTTCAAATTATTTTCATAATAATTAATTTAGAATATGCTAGCTAATCCAATTACCGAAAAAGACAGTGTTTGTCTAGCTTCAAGGAGAACTGTATCGATTTTCAGGATTTTATAGCTTTATAGCATCTTAAAGTTAAATTAAAAATTTTGTTTTCAAAAATACTCGATAGAAGCCTAGTCTTTTTGTATATAAATTTTTGGCCAATTTGTTTTGTTCTTATTTATAACAAAGAAAAGAAAGATCTAAATTCATATGTTCCATCAGAAAAAAAATTTGGGATTGATGAAAGGTTTAAGCAAATGAGGTTTTCCATAAGCCTACCTGTTTTATAGACCACATTCACATAAACAAATTTAAAAATGTTCGGTGCAATTTGCTCTGTGTGCGGTGCACCTAGGTCCTAAAAACTGACATAACTTCGACCTTTTAATTTAAACAAGGCTTGTCGCGGGGTTTGGTTTACGTATTTTCATGTTTTATACCCCCATAAAAGTTGTGGATCATCGCCGCCATGTATCTTAGTATGTGTCACCTCGAATACCGGAAACTACTGATATCTGTCCGTTGAGTTCGAAATGATGTTGTTTATGTTGTGGTATTTATCACTCAGGCCAATACCAACAAGGGCCGGAGCGTGGCGGGAGCTGCGGGTAAACAAACATGACATCGAAACTAAGTCAAAGCCGCGTCTCAAAGAAGTGAGGACGTGTTAATTAAACAATAAAACTGTTGGATCGCCACAAAAATAGAATTTTTATGTTAATTCGAAGCAAACGGGCCGTTGGCACCTCATTTCCCAGACCGATCCCACCGGAGCCAACCTACTCGCGGCGGTTCGTTCGAAGGAAGAAGGAGCTCCCGTCGACCCGGCTCACTTAATAATCTCATTCAAATTTTTAAAGATGCCATTCGGTGGCTGCGGCTGCAGGGAGGGTCGTGACATCAGACTGAAAAATTGCTCTTAAAGTTGTATTAGGTGTGCTGCAGGTGCATTATTCATGTGCCAGTCACGTTGCGCTCTGCTCCGGCTCATTTGCCTGAATGTGGGAATCTGCACCTGAAATGTTACCCGGAAAGTTCACCCCGAATAGAGGTTACTGAAGTCACACAGCTTCGAAAGTACATCAGGCGAACAACAAAAACTCCTCGGGGTGTATGAAGTGAAATAGACCAAGTCCACTCAACACCAATTTGTGCCCTGATGATTAATGGATCCGAAGGAGTGGTTCTCGGGACACTTGGGAATTATGTTGATTCCCTACGAACGAGGGAAAAACACTTTACAGAAAGAAGCTTCCTTTCGGGTAGTTACTTGTTTTGATACACTCCTGGTAATTAAGTTTTTCTCCCGATTCCTTTTAAGCTGCAAAGCTGATTACCGAGTTTTTCAGACGCTAGAGAGCTTCGCTACAGTACAGCTGTTTATCATAACACATTTAGGTTGCCGTGACTTTCCTGGCTTCTTTCCACGCAGTAATTGCACGACCTAAGATACCGTCTTCTGCGGCAGAATAAAGACGACTTAGAACGTTAAAACAAGCTCAACTCCTTTTGATGTTGTACTCAATGGCTTGGCTTGACTTTACCAGCAACAAAAACTAATTTTGTTTTACGATACTTCTACGTAAGGTGTGAGATAGAATCAAATCGTTTGGTAATCTTACAAGTTATAATATTCATAAGCACATATTTCTTCGACTATTACTGGCATATCATCAATTCTACAATATATGTATAGTAAGTTCTAATAACTAACGTGGGTTTAAAAAAAAAAACAAAATCGTTTTATTATAGTTTTTTCTTTACACCGAACTTTTGAAAATGAAATAAAGAAGTGATACCAAATTTAAAAATATATTATATACTATTTATTTTAGTATCTATGTAGTATTTACTTGACATATGTGTAGTTCACATTGGCCACCCCAATAATCGTTACCTACTATAATAAAAATGAGAGCTGTTTGATCAGCCGTTGATTCTACTTTAAATCCGTATACTTTTAAATTTAAAATACAGGTCAAATTTGTTTCTCAAAAAATAGTTTAAGATATTTTAGACTGTTTAAGATATTTTAGACTGTAATTGATAAAACGACTTGAAATTTTGTATAGATGTTTACAGGAATGGTACTTTTCGACGGAAATACGATATTATTATAGAATTTATAATATTTTTTTAAAATTAATATTGATAGCCATAATGCGCATTTTAAGGCTGAAAATAATATTAACTACTACATTGTAATTAATGAGTACCTACCTATGTTTTTTCTCTTTTTAAAGACTAAATGAGTCAAATTGTGTACACTGGCCGATCATAGCGTAAAAATAATAAAAGCTTTCAAAATGTTATACATTTATTGAGGATGTGCATAATATATATATAATAAATTTTCAAAAATTGATAACACATATGTATATTAATTCAATGTATAGGTTAAGACTTTGTATAGGAAGTTTTAAAATGACCGGTAGTTATATTTTTTAGAAACCAATTTGAAAAGTTTCATGTCCCTTTTTCTCGGATATAATCGAATGAATTTGCAATGTGCAATGTGCATAAGCTGCGAAGTTTGCATACTTGCCTGATGACAGTGCCATCCCCTACAATTGTTCTAGAGCGCTCTCCATCTCTAAGAAGGACAAATCGTGCCTTGGTCCCGTCTTGCAGGACTCTTGAGGGGTTCTATCCTCTTGGCTATATTTTAAATTCAAATTCGCATTTCACAACACTCAGCCATTCCGGTTCGCGTTGTAATTTGCAAGGAACGACTGAAGCATCTTCAGAAGCTGGGACAATAATACCCAGGGAATCAAAAGAATATTAGAATTTATGCACTTGTAAGTGCTTCGAAAAGGGCAGTCCGGGTGGAGCGACCATTCGTTAGTCAGGCACTTATAATATAAAACTTATGGCAATCTGTCACTCTCAGAACGGCCAGGAGTGCTTATAATTACTTTCCGGCATCGCCACCGTCACCAGGCAGATTAGATATTCTGTCCTGGCCGTGTCTTGTCCTGTCTTTCGCCGACTAAAGGCGTTTCGGGGAAGAAAGATAGAAAAAGTATTCACCCAGCAGCAAATTATTATCGTCGAGTGAACCAAAAAATTTCCTCGGGATAATGCTGACAGTTGGTTGTACACAGCACTTGTGAAGTCAAAGCGGCGTGAGTAAGGACATTTTTTTCTTCCACGACGATAAATTCATGGACATAAATCCGAAGAAACACTCCTAACGACTTAAGACTGTACAAACACGTACATTTGTGCTACTCACCGGGCCCGTCACCCGGATCCCCTAGAACCCGTCCCCGCCCCCGCCCACAGCGGCACACCGTCCGACACTCTGTCGAGCCTCTAAAAAGGCGGGAAGAAGGTCGGTCGTGGTGTGCTGCCAGGATGAAATGAAATTTTGTGCGAGTCTATTTTCTTAAATTAAGTCCACATTATGACTTTTAAACTGTTTAAGTAGTTGTTTGAAACTTTTATCATTTGTGATGTAATTTTAATTTCTGCGCCGTCCCCGCGCCAACTACAATGGAGTGCTCGTCGGCGCTGACACCATTGTTCGCCTTTTCTAGAAATGGTAAATCTGTGAAACGCGATACCGCTGAGGACGACTACGCGCCGCGCCGCGCCACGCCGCACGCGGCTAAAGTCGAACCGGGCAAGTAGCCCGGCTCGGGCAATCCCGCTAAAGTGTCGTCTGACGTCTATATGCCGGCAGATAGCGCCAACATGGTATATAATGTTTAAGGACACAATGAGTCCACGAGCTACGCGATGAAGGAAAGTTACATTTAACTGCTAAACTTAATTACGTAATTAAGTTCGCGCAAAAATTTCACGTGCAAGTTGCGAGCTTCAACTGTTCTCTTGAATTAGCCGCTAGGAGGCGGGGGGCTACCTGGGGCAGGGCTTTCATTACTCAAATGAAGTTCTTCGGGAGGAACTCCTTGCGATCCTGCTGGGAGCCATAAAATGACACTGAAATGCAATCATTTCGCCGTTCATAAAGTGGATGATGTCTAAATATTTAAACGCTTCACTGCTGGGCGTTCATTGCCACTCGAGAATAAAACAATGCAGTTCACGCCCAGTTTAGCCGTAACCGTCGTCATTCCTTAGGGCTTAGGGCTATTGGGGTATTTATTGTCGTCAGCACCAAAATAACAAAAAAAGTATTGATTAAGTAGAAAACATAGTGTCAAAAACGCGTCTTTTAGTTTTAAAAGGATCCAAAGTTGTTGAGCAGAATTTGCATGCATATTTTATAGTTTTTTATTAAGGTTGCATTCTCGTAATCAGTTGAAAAACTCGATTTTACTTTTTTACATGTTGTCAAAATTCCATTGCAAATCTATTATTTTGGGTATAATCATCAATACTGTGAAAGCAGCATGAGCGACTAATTTTTGTCTGTTGAAAATATAAAGAAAAATAAGTACTGCAATTTCAAATTCAGAATCATAGATCATCAAAAAATAGTTTCAATTTTCTTTAAAACTATTTTATTACATAATTAAGAATATGTATATATTCGATTTTTTCTGATAAATCAAAGTGAAGAAGATAACCAATTTTTCTATAATAAAATATACGAAATATCTCTATTTAGGTACTTAGTAAAATTATTGTTATATTTCAGAAGAGATCCTTACGCAAGTATTAGAACACAGAATGTGCTTCACTCTTTCCTTTCCAAAAGTTTTTTCCTTTAGTGCATTCGATAGGCTATTTTGAAGCCTTTTTGTTGTGGAAAATGTTAATTCCATAACGCACGTAGAGTGTGATTTAAAGTGTGAATAAAACCGTCTTTTTAAGCATTTGAAATGCCTTTAAAAATTAAAGAAAGTCCAAAATAAAATAATGAATAAAACATAATTAACAATGGTGAAATTTTTGCAAATACAAATTTGAAAGCAATTAAATATTGAAACTAATAGGTACATATTATTTCGGAGCGTTCTGAATTCCCGCCAACGAAAATTCCGTTCAGTCAAATACCACCTTATTGGGTAAATCTTAATTTTCAAAATATCATTGGTTTACTTGTAGATAAAAATATCGCTTCTAACAACTGCCTATTGACTGAGCTTTTTCCGTCTACAAACTGTCTATTGATTCAGAATTTTTCTTCTATAAAACGTTTCTTAGAATTTCCCCTCTATAAAAACTAACTAATTACTGAGCATTTTTCTTGCCTACTGATGGAATTTTCTGGAAAATGTATTAATAGGTCTGAAGAGTCTGGTTGTGTTCAACCAACATTTTCTCTTAAAGGCGGGATTTTGAAAAATTGTATTTTAAGCAAACTGGATTTTAATAAAACGAGGGTTCAAAAAGTGGGAGTATATATTATAATAACAGTTTCAAAGTTTGTCAATTGGATATATTGGATATTGGATTTCATAGCTCGTTTCAATATGAAATATTTTCAATACATATCAAAAGGTCAACTGCTAAATTGAAAATGCAGTTTGTAGGTATTACAGAAATTAATAATAATTGTCTGTAAAAATCTTTATAAATTGAAAGCAGGATATGTTTTATTGGAAAATCAATATGACAACCCATATTGCTGCTACTTAATGGCATTAAGAGAATAATTACTCGTTTAACAATATAAAATGCTCAATGAGTGCAGCAGTGCAATTACCGGCACGTAATCAAATCGGCTCCTTCAAAAAACCCGCAAAATGCCCATAAACGTAATTAATTTGGGAATAATTGCACAAAGCCTTTAAATATGAATCGGTTGAATGAAGTCCTAATTGAAATAAAACATTAAGCGCGCAGGGAAAACAGGAAATTTTCATTTGTCCCCAGCGACCGGGCGTGCATCATGCAGTGAGCCGTTGCACACCCTGCGCCCGTCTGTCCTCCATAAATTTACATCACAAATTTCTTTTCCATTACTTCACATTACGGCTGATCGGCCATCAGAGATAGTCCCGTGCCGTGATCTCGCTAAAGTTTAATGAAGTGAGTATTAAAAAAATTCGCGCTGACAAACGCGGCCGGGGAATGCGACGACACATCCAGGGACAGCGGGAACATCGCGGATTGCATCCGGGTGCACTCCTTCAATTATGCCCTGATAAATCACTTGTGTTGGAAAACAACAGCCCGGCAACAATCAGCTAATTGCGAAAAGCCGGTAATTGCCGTCATACCAACAAAAACCCAGGAGCATCTCCCCAAAGCTGGCGAGGTATTTCTGGGGATCCGATGGTCGCGGCTCGGCTGATTTACGCCCGGCACTCTCACGAGTGTTATTAATAGGTAATTTGTCACCAGGTTTTTTTTTATTTTTTTTTTTCGCCCCAAACATAAACACACCTTCGGTGAAATATGAAAATTTTTCTGCCGCAGCAGGTTGTGATACGTGTAATTGCAGGTGGGCCTCGGGGTCACCGGCTTCACCTGTAATTGACTTAAATCTCATGTTACAGGCGCCAGGCCCAGAGCACCAGATTGGACGGGTTTTGGTTCGGTGCCTCTGAAAAGGAGTAGGCATCTAACGCCCGTCCCGGGGAAATCGATAGTTGGAAAGATGACAGAGGAGGTGCCGTCGGGTGACAAATCTGGTGCCTGGACGCATCGCAGCCCAGGCACCCTGTTTACAGATTATTCAAGAAAACCAGTCACCAGAGCATCGCAGTGGCCAAAATAAGCCCCGGACCTGCTTCTGGGGGCTCCTCTGGCCGCTGTTTATCGGAGCAGCATGTGGTGCGTTAATAGCACCAACCACGAAGCCGAGCTGTAAATTCTGTCCGGGCGGACGTCAAACTGCTGGGATTATTCGGCTTCAAGTTTCCTTTTTGTATACGGAAAAGATTACGCCCTCATCCTCGCAATGAATTGGAAAAAGGACCAACATGTGTTCCGGACAGTGATTTGTCGCAGTCCCATTCAGAAATTTTGCTTTTGTGTAGCCATGTCGAGCTGGCTGTTCTGCGGGCTTCTGTTTAACTATGCGTCTGCATATCTCCTCAACGTTCCACGATTCTACTAAAAATGGAAATTTCTGCATGTCGCTGATGGCACTGACTGGCGGATGAGTGCTGTTGATAGCCGAGCCAACTCAGGGGCTCTCGAGCTCCGATTTGGTTTACACATCCGTCTCCAATGGGGACCAACTGAATGGTGGCGGTAGTCCGGGCTGCGCCCCACAAGGGCCCCAGACTCCGCAGCCCGATGTCGGTCAACTACACAAGTCTAATATTCTAGTATTAAGAATTCCCTGATTATCTTGAGTGCACAGTCGTCTCATGTCACAGGGGTGGCATTAGGCCTGCAGCTCATTCCATTAAGGCCGGTTAAAACAGAAGCACTCAGCAAATTTGAGATAACTTATTTTATGAAATAATCGACATTTTTCTTTTAAAGAAATATTTTACAGCCCTAATCTATATGACTATTGACTACTGTACAAATTGTCTGCCAGTTCTTATTCGGCCCGATTTTAGATATCATATCCCTTAAAAGTTGTTTAGTTAACTTTACTTATGTTTCCTCATATAAATATACTATATGTAGACGAAATCGTGATTACAACAATTTATATGCGAATGTCTGATATACAATATGTACATATACCACAATATAATATGGTAATTTTGCTATAATTATAGCTTCTCGAAAAAACCTACACGTATTTCCAATATTATTATTCATGGATTAGCTCGTGCGTTTAACACGTTAAACGCCAAGCCTCTTCTGTCTTGCTTATCATTTGACCTGTTAAAGCCGATTTCGTCGAAAATCGACTAGTAGCCGGGGATTTGTTATGAAAGACTATTTAGCACAAATATCTTATAAATGCTTTACTTTTATATTCGTTGAACGTGAGAATGATAACTATTTTCATCTTTACCGTGTTTTAAGAAATGTTTTCATGATATTATCATGAATTACTTCACATTTATTAATATCTATACCTAATGTAATTTTTTTAGTTTTATATACTTATATATAATTTTATATTGTCAGTCATCGGCATCTATCGCGGCCGAATAACTAATTTTTTTAAGGAAACTAAAAAACATATTTTCCATCATGCTTAAACTAAGCAGTGGTAGTTAAAAAAAATAAAAATTTTGTAGACAACTGAAAGTGGATTGTCGAACCAAACCAATACTTGTTTCCTTTTCAGTGTGAGTCGTTGCAGTTGGACAATTCTTACCCTTCATTGCAGTAAGGACCTTATGGGTGCTTACTACAAAACTCTTGCATCCGGGCGTAATCCGGATAGTCGACAGATTGGGAGCCCCGTAAAATGCATAAAGTTATAAATATGCTCGTCCTCTCCAATTTCTGTTCCATTTAGCACAGCCAGAATATGGTGTTATTAACTTCAGGCGTTTGGTTCGCATAAAGTTACACACAAATTGAGACCACCGGAACTCACCGATTTCATGGCAACGCACACCGTTTCCTGCCAATTTGGTAATCACTATCGATTGCCGCTTTTATTTTCACTTATTGGCACTAATTGTATCAAAAATAAATCAAACAGAAGCGCTATTTAATTGGCAATGAAAGGGAACAAGGACTTCATTAAAATTTGCTTGTTTCGTCGAAGAAAGAGCAAGTACGGCACGGTGCACTGAATCGAAAAATTGTTTGAAATTCCTTAAAAAAGGTAATTAAAATAGAGGGTGGTACGGCGTACTGGGTGACTATGATGAGACGAACGTTTTAAAGGAAACATCTCTAATTACTGGTCCTGAATGACGGGCTGCTTTAATGTTCCTCCAAATTCTGGCTTTACTTAAAAATATAATTTAATACATAATATATGTTGCAGCGCCTTTCAATTAACTGCTCGTTAATAAATTGTTACAGAACGGGGGAGGCGTGAAATGTTGCTGAGGCTGCTTCCCGCGAAAAGGGAGGAGGAAATGAAGACGGTAAGTGAGACGATTTCACCTTGAACCTTTTCGGGTGAATTTGATTGCGAGAGTTTATTTTAATTAACATGCACAGAGGGATTTTACCCCATGTAAGCGTAGTTTTGTTGAAGAGAAAACAAGGCCACAAACGATTTGCTCCAGCACAGATCGTATACAGCATCGATGAATATCTGTGAAAGCTTGCAGCATAGCGTCAGAAGCGCGTAATGTATCACTCATTAATGAAGCCCAAGGATATGATTCCTCTGCTGATACCCAGTCCGCTGATTCCCATGTGATGTACGAGTACATCCGAGCTAATGAGGGAATTCTCATATTAGGAGCATACCCGGGTTTGACCAATGACCCAACTGTGGATCTCTGGTATTGTCCAGAGATTTCCAATTCGATACGTGTAAACCAAATTGTAGCAGTTGGGAATGACCTTATGAGTTGACTTGGCTATCAACAAAATTTTTATCTACCAGGCAGTGTCATCAAACTTAATTTAGAAATATTGAATTACAAATATATAGACCTAGAAATGAAAATCTGATTTTAAATAGGTTAACTATACATATAATCTCTTTTACTTAAAACACAGCAAAAAATTCTGTTAAGTGTTAACTCGATTCGTTGCAACGATTCTTCAATTTTCTTTTAATTTTTAAGATTGATTTTTCTGATTTTCAACAAATGTATCTAAAAATAAAAGGCATATGAGTGCTATTAATTTAATCGTACACTGAGAAATAAAGTACTGGTTAAGGTTTTTTTCTAAAATGAACTTGATCATAATTGCTTTACTGTGGTTATTCTCTTGTAATTTTCAACAATTCAAAAAAAAAGTTTGCTAATTTCTTTGTAATTTGACTACCGCTGAGGACTAGCGTACGGGCGTTTAAAATGTTTACTTTAGCGCGGGTATTTATTTTATATTTTTCCTTGAATCCCTGAACTGAAGCGTTTCTTTTCCTATTAATTTAACTATTTTGAAAATCGGGCTTAATTTGGGGGTTCTGTTGCTTTCAAACAAGACGTTGTTGATTTGACCAGTTAACTTAGTTGAGTTTAAATTAACAAAATTAATTTGTTCATTGTAGCCAAAAATATGAAGGCTAAAAACCTGCTATGTATTTGGTAAATGTAAATTTAATTTTTGATTCTGTAGTTTATCAAAAAAATTTAGAACCATATTCCAGTTCAATTCAATTGCAAATTAAAAAGTAAATTGCTAAAGTGAACTAAACTAACTAACTGAAAATTAACCTTATAAAGATATCATTAAAAAATTGTTGTTGAGTATTATAAAATACTTGTAAATAGGATTACGAAAAGAAGATTTCAATAAAGCTCTTAAAAGTTTAAAACCCCATTTGACTTAGACTATCACGGAATTTAACGCAAATCTTTTTCGTATGTTATGAGATGCAGAAACCTAATCTTTTTTCGAGCCAGAAGGCGGAATTTCTAGGAAGCGACACTAACATGATGCTATTCATGAAATTAATGTATTTAAGATCTTGATAAAAGAAAAAAAAATATATTGCAGGAATTGCATTTTATTGTACCTACTGATATCCCAACGTGCGCAGTGAAGGTACTCTTAAAAGATGCAACAAATTGACCACTTAATTGGTGCAGAGTTAAAACGTATCGCCAGCTCCGGTTACCGTCGTCTTCTCTCGGGGCGATTTAGTTTTGTGCCTCAGCTGGTTGTTTACACCTATCCCAAGCAGAAATTACAAATGCCAACGAGTCCGGGAGCTGGTGGAAATCTCGTTAAAGCGGCGCACTGCAATAAATACGCAGCGATTACGCTGAACTGCTATTTATAAGTTTCTGCGGTTCCGCAGAGTTCGATTGCGAATTGCAAGCAAATCTCGCTAAGTGTCAATACCGCTCAAGGTTTCAAAATAAAACCAGCAAAACAAGAGTTCTGAGACCCACGGTTTGCATCGGCTGGCGGAAGATGAAACAATTCAACAGAATAACGTCCGACCACACATGGTACAGTCGAGGAGGAAAATTGCTTTACTTGCCGTCCGCCTCCCGCAAAACGATAAGACAGGTACTCCCTGTGGCAAACTGAAAAATTTCCGGACTTCCAGGGCAACTATTGCTAGAGTTACAGTGGGATCGGGGCTCAGGTCGTCCAACTTTCACTGGTTGCCGGAGATAAATTTCGCCAGGATAGTGAAATTTTTAATTTGGCCGGAAATCCCACTTGGATTCCTTCACAATTGCACTGGTCTCCAAGGAGTATAATAGAAAGTGAAAAATGGGCCCGAACAGGAATTAATAAAACTCGTTACGGAAATATTTGTGTGTACTCGGAGGCCACATATGTGAAATTTGACCACAGGCCCTATAAATTTTGCCGTGCATTTGAAAAAGCAACCGCCACGTCCTGCTGCCACAACAGGAAGGGCACACCACCGCATATCCCTGTTGCGTTCCAGTTCCTGCTGGACGACCGCCCGGACGAAATATGCAAAAGGGACGATATCTAGGAGCTTTAGGTTTTTCGCTATTTTTATATACATATATCTTTTGTTTTTTTTTCGTAAATTTGTTTAACTGCCTTCAGGCGGTGGTGGGCGCATTCTTGACATTGCTTTTATTCTTCCGAAAATAAATTTTTCTTTGGTTTCAATTCGCATTTTATTCTGGCTGGAATTGGTCTTCTTGGCCGGGGATGAGAAATTTTTCTTTATATCCAAAGAACAGGGCTAGCGTCCGATGTCGTACCGCGCAGACCCGAGAATTTTCTGAAGCGGCAAAAGTTGTGCGGTCGGACCCTTGCCGCCCCCGTGTCATTCTTAAATCTTACGTGCATTCCAGCGAAGGTTGCCGTCTCAGCAGATAGGGGGCACCACCAAAACGGTATGATTAATTCCGGCTCCCGGGTCGTACATCTTGCCCAAAATGAACAAGCAAGTGAAAGCGGGCAGCCTTTGTATATTCGAGCCGGCGATTTATCACATCCGAGGTGACTTTAATTTACTGCATGAGCACCTGCCCAGGTGCGGAGTCTTTTCAGATTTCTTAGGCCCCTCGTCCGGATAATTGGACATTGAGGGACCGGAACAATTTAAAGGTATTTATGTTTAACTCAATGCCAGTGATTAGCCTAAAAGTGCTGTACACTTTAAAATATTTTTGTTGATAATTACTTCACTAACTGTGGGCGATATTCATATATTATACATATATAATATTTTGTATAGTACCGAACTAAAACTGTTATATTTTCTCAAAGGTTCTAAAAATGCACTCTCTCTTCGAGCAAGTGAAACCAATCATAAAGATGTATTTATGTATGTATGTACATTGTACCTATATGTATAAATATCAATAAAGCCCAAATTGAAAACAACAATTGCTGCTCTTGCGATCAATAATTTTATTAATTACTCGATTAATGTTACAATATTACGGTCTGCTTACGAGTAATCATATCCCAAATTCATCGATCGCGTGTCGTCTCCAGTCTGGAGTTTGGAACAAACCCACTACGAATAGACAAGTGCCATCTTCAACTTTCTTAACCTTTAGTTGTACGGTGGTAAATAGGTATTTAGATTAAATATTAGATTTTTAAAACTTAAAATAGTGTTTTGTTAAACAAGCCGTTTTAGTTTTTAGAACTTCATTGGTGTTGAGCAAATGTAAGATTGTTTCATTCTATTAGAATTAAACATAAATTATGATTATCCTAAAAGGGCATCTGAATCTGTTATATAAATTAAAGCAAATCCGTTCTCTTATCATCAAAGCGAATGATTGTTGATGAACGTAACTCTTAATTCAAATTTAATTTCCCTCAAATGCACTACAAATCTATACAATATATTATGTACAAATAAAATTATATTACAATTCTTAGTTTTCAATTAAACAGTTTATTAGGATTTATTAGTAATGTTCCAAAATGTAATAAAAAATCTAAATCTGCAAATGAAGGAAAAACTGTAAAAACTATAAATTTTGTTTACGTTTGTTAATAGATAGGGCGCGGTTATGTTGACTAGAAACAATGTTACTTACGCGCTTCTGCGCCATGATTATGTTTTTTCTCAAACATTCGTCGTTTAAGGACTTTTAAGGACTTTTTTTTCGAATAAGGGGTTCCTATTAAAGAACTTTTAATATAACTTTAATACATATATCTTAAAAAATTACACTTTGTTCAAGACCTTTCAAAAAATTATATGTATATATATGTATGTATGAAATGCATAATTTTAGTGCTTTTGAAAGGTCTCTATTGGAAAGACTTCAACACCCGTTTATGACGTAGATGACACGTTTTCGTTTTACCGACATTTAAATCACACATTCAGCAATAGCTTCATTGATACTTCTTTATTTGCGACCATTATTGAACCCCTCTCGACCCTTTACGACAAGGAGATAAAAATACGACGTCAAAGGTATTTTCTTTTCGGGAACGATGTTCCACGGTTTTCGATGAACTTGGAAAAGCATCTTCGAAAACGACTCTTTATGTTCATATCTATATGTAGAATATGTTAAAAAAAAGGCGCCATAAATCCCCAAACAAGTCGAAAGCGGTGAAGACTTCCCTTTTTACTTATTAAGAATTTTTATGGCCATATCCAGCCCCAAATCGTACCCCATCGCTTCGCTGGCATTTTGTCAGTGCCTTAAACGTACGAGCGCCGCCGTTTACTGCCGGGTCAGCCATGAAACATTTCTCGCACTTGAGAGGAAACCCGGCGAACTAACCCGGAGGGTGCTTTCTGCCAAAATTAAAAAATAGCAGAAATAAAAAGGGCGCTGCTCGTGCACCCGAAATAAACATTTTATGGACACACAGAATTTTTATTACAAAACAAAGTAAGAGTTAATTACTCCGTGATGCTTTCATCAAGGCGCTCAGGACGAATCCACGAATTTTCATCTATGAGCTTGCCTTCCCGTAGAAGTGCTTTCGTACGGCTCCCTCGGTAATAAACCGAAAGGCTTAATTAAAATATCGTAAATGCGCTGTTTCATTTTATTTATCGCAACAACAAAACATTGTTCCACCTTTTGCACTCGAGTGGTACGTGTCCTCTGTCTCCGAAGGGCGCGGAGGAAAAGGGTCTCAAAAGTTGTAGTTGCTGACGAAAACAAACCCACCCCCAGGTTACGGCCAGGGCAACTATTTTTGGGTATCGCTTGTTTTCCCTTTAAGTTAGTCAGTCATGACGACACCGTCAGAGCTCGACTTTAACTCGCATTTTCTAAGGGAAATGGAACCTTTTCCGCCGACCAATCCTTCTTGGTGTACGGCTTGAATCTGACGCTCTGAAATGGAACATTGCGCCATACACCATGAGAGAGAAGGAATCTTTCTGTACAATTTGTCTTATTTTTGTTGTATAATTTGAAAAGACGTTTAATTTAAGCTTTTCCGCCTCAGGCTTCACTGTTCGTTTGAAAAGCGTGAAATTTACTTTGTTCCTACAGGGGGAGATCTACGGAAAGGGGAGAATTGCTTAGTGGTGCTCTATAGCGGCCGGGCATTTCCAGTTGCTTTTTTTACTATTCACATATCAGACAAATGTAGAAACAAAACAATGTGCCCCCAACTGGGAGACGCCTCTGAAAAAAATTAACAGCAATGACTAAAGGCCAGCCTCTTTTGCCTAGAAAACGCTTCAAGGGGCTGAAAATCCAAAGATACTTTTTAGAAAATTTCATCTAAGCTTTGTTTATTTATAAATATGAATAATAATAAACTCTGATTACGCTGATTACGAATCTGAAGTCAAATTGTCAAAACTCAAAATGGCGGTTACAAAATGGCGAATAAAAATTTTGCATGTATGAGTAGAGTATGCATATAAAATTTTAAAATGACAAGGATAGATCGTATTTAATTGTAAAGCCTACTTTACACTACATAAATGTCGACTCATATCGTGTAAACCTACACGATATAAATGTATCTAAATTAATTTGAACAGTCAGAGGAGTTTGAAAGCATCTATGCATTTTCAAGTGAATGAAAAGGTAATACAATTGTTACAAAATTATTTACTAAATGGACACGGAATATCTGGGAAAGAAGTTGAAATATTTGTTTTTTGTTGTTATGTTATGAAAATGTACATAAATAGTTACAATTTATGAAATATTACAGAAAGAATGGAATCGGGAAAATAATTTGCTCCCGAAAGACCTTTGGGACTCAAAAAATAAATATTATAGTACATAATTATTTAACAATTCACTCGGACTTATCTACTTAAGGAACTTTCGTGAATAAAGGAATATCATTTATTCAGTTAATTATGTCAAATTTATTTTCTTGAAGTTATAAAGCCAGTAATATCGGATATCTGCTGCTGTATTTAACATCTTGACATTATTTGGTATTGATTAATTATTAATACCATACTTCTGCTTCCTTTCCTAAAATTTAAAGGGTTGTCGTAAAGTCATAAAACCTGGAAGATTTTCATTATAAAATATTGAACATCTTGAAAGAGATAGATTTTGGATAGCAGTGCGATTGTAGGTCTTTGCAGTTTTGATCCACTGGAGCGCACCGCTGGCAATCCTCTTCTACGGAAGTCCGTAAAGATAACTTTTGTTGATGAGCTGTGAGGAGGATCATACTCTAGCTCTTTAGATACTTGCTAATAAAAATATTTGTTGAATTATTCATTAGCATAAAGCATTTCAAAGCTAGGAGCTGTGCGATTTTCTTTTATGATTATTTAACTTGCATGTAAAATTTGATTTTCCCAGCGCTCCTTCGCCGATGGAAAGTTTTCTTAAGTTATGAGAAAATCGATATAACTTAGTAATGACCAGGTGACTGAAATTGCTTCTGGGTAAACGCTCTCTGCGGAGGAGACGGACCCGGCTCCAGCTCCGCCGTCCCATGGCTAGAGTCCTCGCTTCTGTCTATTGGCCTGCATGCAGATATGCTTCAGAAAACTAATTTTCAAACTAAGCTTGCATCAACTTTGTGCGCGCCCCTCATGCAAATGCTTGGGTTATTTAGGATTTGGGATTTTGTCTTGGCAATTGCTTAGACAATTTCGGTCGATTATACTTGCGTTTTTATACCGAAGGGACTTTTCGTAATGCCGAAGAGTATTAAACTCTAGAGCTAAGCGTAAAATGAACTTCATCTGGCTCTGGTTGCCCGATAGTCGACCACTATCTCAGCTTTTATGAAAATGAGGAACAAAAAAGGGCAACGTTCAGGGATTTGGTGCTTAACTAAAATTTCATCCGTTTTTTTTTCCTTTCCGCCCAATCCTTTCAATAGCTTGTAATCTTTCATGCAAGACGCTTTGCATATTCAATTTTTTCTTTGGTTTCTCTGCTTTTACGAATTAATTTTGCGTTCATTTTTCAGAGGCCGAAAATTTTGTTCACACCTCGACGAATGGATAACGTAATCACAGACTGTCAGCAGTATGCAAATTAGACTTGATCATTTTTATGGCCATTATTCATCAGAGGCGCGAATTATTCTCTCCTCTGTTTCTCCTTTAACACTTTAAAGCTGCCATTAAGGGGCAGACTTAATTGGGAAACTGATTACTTTGAGCCCGAGGGAAGAATGCTTAACCAGAAATCTCCCATCTCGGCTCTTGATTACTTGACAAACTACCGATCAGGTGAGAAGCGCTAACTTCAATGAGGATCCGATGACACGAAAATTACCTGCAAGACGCGCTTGACAACCTTCACAATGGTCTTAATGAGTTTGCGTACGTTCGTTTTAACGCCCTTTGGTGTCGTTTTGCAAACGCGATCATCGATCTCCTCTGGTCCTTGGAACGCAGCAGCATCGCGGTTCTCTCCTCGTTATCGCGCTAAGCCGCTGCGGTACATTGGCAGAAGACATTCCGCCTTTAATAAATAGTCTTGGACACGCCGCGCCATCAGGTTCAACGGACTTCGACTGCGCGCTTGCATCTTGCATACTTGGGGCAAAATTCAAACGTCTTTGATGGCGATCAGTGCCAAGGCAAATAAATGGGTTAAATTTGGATGAACTGGGATTTATGCGAGGAAGGCAATTTTCTGATCGCTCGCCAGAGATCCGCCGCTTCTTCGTGCGAAATTATGCTGTGTAAACGGTGTGCAATTACCCGATTGCCGCTTTTCCAAGATCGATTATCGCGCCTATGATCTGTAAGCAATTTGAGGCCAACAAGCCGTTCTCCTTTCGTAAATGGCTGGCCGTTTGATTGCTTTTAGTTTATTACAGATTTTCGAAAAAACAACAGAATTTTATCTATCGTTCCAAATTCCCCCGACTTTTCAATGTAATAGGTATATTTAGTTTTTACAAATTGCTTAATTATCGTAGTAATTTAAAAATATGTGGCATGTGCGAAACCCTGAAGTGAAAACGAAAATAAAATGTTAAGTCCTTCTTTAAGCTTATTTAAATTGTTTTGTTTCTAAATGGATATTTCAAAAGTATATTTATTAGTTTTGATCATTTTACATTGGATCCGATTCCAGATTTTGCAGCAAAAATTTTGCATTTAATTGAAATTTATGAATATCAACAAATTTCTTTTTCGCGAACATAAAATCAAATTGGAAATTCTTTCTACATGTGACGGTTTTTGAAATTATGACAACAGTTCTAAGTAACGCTGACAGAATTAAAGTAATAAATAAACTGTGAAATATATAGAACTTAAAGCATTAGATATCGTTTCAATATTTGAGAATAAAATACGAAAATACTATGCAATGATTATTGAATGAAAAATTTAACTGTTTTAAAACTTAATTCACTAATACCTGCTCCACGTTTCATCTATAGGTACTCTTAATAAAAAATAAATGTTTATTGGAAGAAAGCAAAAATGAGAAAAATGCAAGCAATTTTGCATGATGTATGAAACCAAACGTTGAAAGGCTTAGTTTCCAGCAGTGCACTCGGTTATGGGATGAAAATGTTTAAAAGGAGCTTTATTTTTATGTCATCTGCAATGTATGAACCACTGCATATTCATTTCCACGAGGAGTAATTAACATTCGCATGACTATCAGAGGAGTACATACGGAAATGGCCATTTTTATATTCCCACTATCGCGACCAATTCATTAACGGCTGACATAGTCAAAGTCGTTGGATGCCTCCTTTTCCTCCTAAATCTACTGTCCAGAACTTGGTCAGTATGCTGGGTCTCATAAATTCAGTATTAGTAATGTAAATTAACCATGTGGTGAATGAACACCGGATGCTGACCCGTTTCGAAGCATATTTGTTCCGGCTCTCTAGGCCATTCATAATCTCCAGGCGCTATCAGATGCTGGACGCGTTTAAAATTGGCCAAAAATATGCTGATTCGCAACAGCGAACAGGCTTTATGTTTTCTTAAAGCACTTTAAATCAACTTTTGCTAGGGAAGATGCCAAATATTAACATAATTCAGTAAACGAACTCTACGCTGGGGACCAGAGCAATGTTTATTCTGTGACCGAAGCTTGGTATCTACTCAAGATACAAATTTATTCCAATTAAATGCCGGAGCTTGACCAGTAATTAATTACCTTTTTTGCAGTGAGTGGACTCTTCGTTATAAATGTCAGTATTATGGTAATCTAATCAACATAAGCATTTATGTATGCATGCAAATCGCGTACAAATCTCGGTTGCCAAAATTAAAGAAGTAGACGAGTGTTTTTATTTCGGTTCGGTTTATGTTTTACAATTCTCAGGACTGAAGGTATTCTTGCTCCCTGTAGGTAGCATGTTACAGGTGCTTTTTTCTTGCAGTTCTACGTATATATGCAAATTTCAGCTCCTTGCAGTTTCTCTTCCGCGTTTGCATTGAAGGCGCGGTGCGGTGTTCCAAAACTCGTATTTTTCATATTTCCCCCGAGTACCACCTTATTCAGGCCGCCCATCAGTTATACCGCCCTTCAATTTCTATAACAAATCGAATTCAATACCGGAAAAATTGCGAAAACAGTATAAAAAAAAATTCCTCCGTCGAACGGAAGTCGAAGCTTTTTGTCTAACTTTGTTTTTTTTTTTTGAAATCATATTTTAAAGTAATTGCTTTTCTCGACTCGCTTTCATATCCGAATGGCTGTTGTATTCGACGGAATATGAATGTTAACAGGAGCCGAGCCCATCATACAAAAGTGAGTGCTGTAACAAAGCACGGCGAAAGGAAGCAGCAGCGGGGCAAAAAGCGCGGCTCTTGTTTACGTGCATTTTAATCAGCAACCAGAATGTAAACTGCGCACTATTAAACAGGCTTTTTGTCCTCGGGTCATATAGCATCGCAGCACAGCGCACCCACTATACGTTATTTACTTCAATAATCCCAGCAGACGTACCGCACCGCACCGCATCGCACAGCACCGCACGCCCCCGTTCTAGTTTAACATTTTATTTAGTCTCCCCCGCACTGTGTGTGCCATGCCGCACGTGCTTTCACCCACTTTTCATGATAATTTCTGAAAAAGCCAGCAACCCTTTTGACTTTACGCAAGCAATTAGGTACTGCCCTAATAAAGTTTTTAATTCGCGACCGAGTCCACCGCTTTGCCGCGAAACCACATGAATTACACCAGGTGAAATAGGCACTTCGTATCTCGAAATTATTGATACACTCATACGAACTTGTACCACATAAGCTTTAAAAGCAAAACATTGGGGAAAAATTATCAAAACTGATTTAAAATAATTCATGATAAAAAATATGCTCTTTAAATAAAATAAAATCGGCGTAATAATCAGTCCATATTTTATACATTATGCATATCTACATCCTTTTTAACTTTGCGCTCGATATTTTTACTTCGCAATACTTTGAATTCCCCACATATTTATATGCTTATACATGCATGTAATATACTTTCCTAGTAAAGGATTTGGAATCGACTTGAAATCATATGTGTTTCTTAGTTTTTTTTTTCGTTAAATATTTTATGTGCATAAAGTTTGCTTTGGTTTCATTGATAACCTATCAAAAACATTTCATGTTAAAAATTTAGTCAAGACTCGAAACCCTTTTAGTCTTAAAAGTTAAAAAATTTTATATGCACGCAAGCTCTAAATAAGATTACATATAGCAACTACAAATTGAAGCATACAATTTTACAGGATATTTTCAAAGAACTTTATTTATTCAACTGCAATTTACTTAATGCTAATTTGCAATAGTTCCGCAAAAATACCAAGTCTTATAAATTTGTTTGACCATGATGCAGTAAACTTACTTAGAGCTTGGTTCTACATGAGATATTAAATTTTTTTAAATGTAAAAGGGTTCCGAATCTCGACTACATTTTGAATATGAAATATTTTTGATGGGATCTCAAGATTCTTTTTGTAGGTGGCTCGTAATCCTAACCAGCCTGCGGGACTGGGGCAGTGTTCTTTACTTTACTTTTTTATATAAGTGAAGTGAAGAGATGTGATTGGCGAAATCATACATTTGGATACTTATTACAACATTTAAAATCTTTAGTAGCAAGGGCATAAAAACGAATTAATAAAATGAAGTACATTTTCGCAAAACGTTGACAAAGGCGTCAAAGATATATCAAGGTTCAGGTTTTTATGTCACACGACATTTAGCGTGAATTTTAATTTAAGGAATCTTTTTCTGTAATTGAAAAGATCTTTTTTATTTTATTATATGTACATATGTATTTTGGAAATAACAATAATATAATGATGATGATGAAACAGTTAAACAGTTAAATGTGTTATAGAAATCAAGAGTGCTAATTATAATTTCCATTCAACAGATTAGTAGGTTTTAATCAACTTGGAAAAGAGATTTCTAGAGCCAGAAATATATTGTACTTTAACCTTAATGTCTTTAAAAGTGTGCATTAAAATAAATTTGTTTATCAACGTTCAAGCTCTTTACGTTTTGCGTATTTTATTAAATTAAGGAAAATGGCTTAAATGGAAATAGGAATGAGCAGCATACACTTCTTTATTAATTATTTACAATAAGTACAATTTAATTCTTAACACTACAACTATTTCAAAGTAATGTAATTCGTTAATTTGTCATTCAAAGATTTCCTACCATTCTTTTTAACTTTCTTTATTATTTGACTTTTATTTTAAACACATTTTGTCCTAATTTTTTGAAAACCAAAAATAATTGATCCGTCCTAGTTTTGTAACGTCACAATTAATTCAGGAAAGTTTTGTTTTTGTATTACCAATAAATTCTGTTAAAAATATTGATTATTGTAGAGAATGAAATTAAATCGCAGATACAGCAGACACGTAAAGTCTTAATATATCGGTAGCACTACTAACTAACTAAAGGTCAACGAATGAATATTTCTACTTTTTGATTAGCAAAGGGGTAAAAAGGTACATACCACGGATAAAATTAGAAATTCTATTTTACGATAAAATATATGTAGAAGGTGGAAATGAAATTAATTTTCATTGGTTAGTCTTAAATGCCAAAAGTTGAAGTGGAAAGAAGTAAATTGAAAGAGGCGTATAATCAGTTGATATCTTTATTTTAGAAATTCCACTTTGACTCCACGCTTATTTTGATGGCTTCATTAAAGCTCCGGGAATCTAACTTAGGCGTTTTAAAGCATCATTTTTTTCTTTTACTTGAACCATTCCAATAAATCATTCCAAACTTTTTGACTAAAAGAGACCATCTTTATCAAGTTTTTTGATCCTGCTGCTGGCTGCGGCGGGATATCAATAAGCTGCCAGTGGGTGGCATTTTATTCAAATTGAATTTACTGTGCCTGTAATCGGATCTGTGAAAAGTTGAAAAATGCCCGCCAGTGCCAACTTCAATATTGATGCAGAAGAAGTTTCTGTTTTACAAATTTATACTGTTTTATAGTAAGTATGAAGCGGAAGTATTCAGTAAGTATCTGATGCGGCTAAGCGTAAGTATAGTACTTGCAAATTGATGCTTGAAAAATATTCAGTTGCCCCAGACAAGAGGTGGCCATCCCCAAGCGTACTGTGTACCAGTGTACCTCTAGGTACCGGATTTTATTTTATTTGCATCACTGGACCAGTGTGAATTTTTCATCGACCGTATTACGTCCACCGGTCACGTTTCCATCATCCGAAATTGTTCAGCACGGCTTTTCTTTGTATAATTTACAAAAGGAGTTGTACGATAGTTACATTGACAGGGAGCAAGCCCCAGAGGTGGAATTTTTCTAATGGAAAGCTTTTTCCTTCTACCTAAATTTTCGTCGTCTATCTTTAGATTGAGTATTGCCGTTGTTGAGCTGTACTATACTACGGCAGCTTTTATCTCGTGTAGTTGAGTTTGCGCTACGGAAATTTTCGAAAATTCCGGTAGCCCCTCCGGAATTTTTATTGTATTTCTATAGGCGGACATAGAGGAGCCGTACAAAATAGAGCTTTCGGGTACTGTAGAAGGTGACTTCTTGTGCCATATGCACCAGTGCTTTTCAGGTTCGCCGTTAAGTGCTGAAC
Source organism: Machimus rusticus (assembly GCA_951509405.1). Classification (NCBI taxonomy): domain Eukaryota; kingdom Metazoa; phylum Arthropoda; class Insecta; order Diptera; family Asilidae; genus Machimus; species Machimus rusticus. The sequence continues at coordinate 34,393,456 of OX608053.1, read as the reverse complement.
TTAACGAAACTCATTCACAAGATTTTATTATCATCACCTAGACTCAGCCACGAGTCTGCGTTCCTCTTGGCCCGAAGTTTACATAGTCGACCAACAACAAGGAGACCATGGCCCGTCTCGAGAATGGTGTAGCTGCCTCCGCCGGTACACACGTAAGAAAGTTGGGGCTCCGGTCCGCTTAGTACGCTCGCGATCTTCACTCTGTTGAGTTACTTTGGGTCGTTACGTGTACGACGAAACCCCGAGATATTTCGTGATAAAGCGTCTTGACTCGCGCCTGCTGAACAGATACATCGCGGAGACGGACCGTGATTTTGTTTTTTTCCCCACAGATTTTTTGACTTTAATCTGGGGACTCTCGCAGAAGCAGGCCGATACCAGCGATATGCAGGTTGGTCGGAGTGTGTCGGCGGACTTTCACCCTGCTGACAGGCTGCCGCCTATGTAAACAAATAGTTAATTAATTAGTGTATGCGCCATCTGAAAAACTGGGTGACGGTTGGTGTCAATTACCTGTAATCGAATAGCAATTAGACCCGCCCGCCCAGATGACTGCGATATACTGAATTTTGCAAGTGCTATTGGATTACCGATCGGCGCTTCTGGCGCGATAGTGAAGTGAAGTGATAAGTAGTGGCGCACGGGCCTATCCCGGCCCATCCCAACCTATCCCGGTTCTGGATCTGTGTGGGAAAACAAAATTTAGTGCCCCCGCGCTAGAAAAGGGAATGATGCCTTAGTATTTGGCGAAGTTAAGCTGCAAGGTGCGCCGCGACGCACGCCACCCTCTCTCTCAGTGTCTTTACCACCGAAAAATATAAATTTAAGTGAGGGCTGGGATAAAAAATATTTGTTTTGTGATTTTGATGAATCTGCGCGCAACAACCAGTTTTTTGAGGCAGTGTATCAAATATTAAAAAAAGAAATTTACCTGGTCGATGGTGTGTGGTTTATGTTGCGTTGAGTGGCCACAGGTGACAACGGCCCAGCTGGAAATTGTTTTGGATTATAAACGATGCCGTGAGCAGATGATGCCGACGACACTAAACACAGACGTAAGTCGAATTTTGTGTGTTTCGCAATTTGCTCGTGAGATTCATCCGCAGCATCACCGGTCCATCGCTAGTAAACGACGTCGGATGGCCGGTGGTAATGAATTGATGTTCTCCAAATAAACATGGCTCTGGTTTTTTTTTGTTTTTTGTTGATGCCGTGATTTTACCATGTTACCGAATGTTTCTCGATGTTTACCAATCCACTGACTAATGTGCTTTTGATGTCGAGCCACACTTTGTGGCTCGTTGGGGAGTTTTTTTTATCGCCGGGATTCCAGGGGATTACAATTTCTGCGTTTTTCCTGGAGGAAGCACACTTTTTCTCGTTTTTTCCGTTTGCACTAGCCGAAAACATTTGATTTATTGCCATTTATTGCTTGCCTTTTTCCGGATCTAGACAGAGTACGTTTGTGCAGAGTTTCACACTGTTGGAGCTAAGCGGATGAAATGTGGAATATGCTTTTATCATAAATACCTACATACACATACGTATTTATGCTATATTAAGTTTTTCCCTCTTCAGATGCTAATTGCAAGAAAGTTGATGAAAAGCGGCAAAATAAGGTTAGCATGGAGGTTTGTCGATTTTTTTATGAATATGTTTATTTTACAACATGAATTTTACGAAGTTATATACCTAACCTAAAGTGAACAAAAATGAAATTTTTTTTCCACCTATGATAACATATATGTATGTATCATATTTATAAAAAAATTAGCCTCGATTTATATTAGCCATATTTTTGACTATAATTAAAAAAACAATAGGGTTTGTGGAAATCTCCGATTAAAAATATATGTTATCCAACTTGATTTTTGATATAACTATATGTACGATTTCTATTACCTAATAAAAAAACAGCAAATCAATTTTATTGGACATATAAACTTTTGTAAACGAAATGTATTTTACATTAACCTTAAATTATTGTTCAAACATTTTGCCGAATTATAAATTCCATAGTCCATTAAAATTATTCTTTAAACTACAAACTTATTAATCATTAAATGCTCTAATACCTACACTTGTTTCACTGAACTTTGTAAATGTTTTAAATTGACCTTGGTAATAAAACCCTCAATTTATTTCGTTAAAATGCATTTTAGTATAACCATGAGTAGGGAAATTACCTGTAAAATACAATTTAAATTTATAGTCTTTTCGTGTACATACACATATAACCTACATAAACTGGAGGTCAGCATGAAAATCCACAAAGGTGGGAGATGAAATAAATGAATAACGAATAAAGTAGGTAAATTCAATTTTCGATTTATGCTGCTCTAATCAATCCATGATATTATTCAACGTTTTTCAAAGCAATTTCAGCATTTCAAAAGGTTTGATTTGCGAATTTATTAGATTCCAATATTTGCTTAACGTCGAGTGAGAATGAATGGAATCTAAAACCAATGTTGGCTTTTACTCTTTTGTCGGATTTAAACAGCAATTTTCTGAATAATTTCCTTGCTGCTTTATTTCATATCTACTCGTAAATACGTGAAAAATTAAAAATTATACGTACTCTATTTTAGTGTTAGTAATTAAATTTTGTATGAAAATTCATCTGCGAAATTGAAATTGACCAATATTTAGCTTAATTCATAATGAAAATTGTATTGTGCTTTTAGTAGTTAACTGAAGTAGGTACAATAATTTGGATGCTGTGGAAATGCTATTGAGCCACAGATTTACTTAATTAAATTCTTATTCATCAAAGTTACATTTTAAATAGTTAAATGATTTAATTGACATTTTTGTTTGCTTATTGTGAAAAGCAGAAGCCTATAATTCCATGTACCTATATATGTATGTATAAGGCGTATATTGCAGTTAAATAAAAAAATTACTTGCTAGACTTTAGGTTACCCTTTCTAAATTGAAAATGCACGTTCAAACAGAAGTTATTTCAAAACAATACAAATATTTGAAATTAGTTTTTAAATAAATGAACTTTATTGTTAATAAATTGAAAGGCTTGTGTTTACAAAATATTTAAGCTTAATTAATACCATAAACGAAAATCGAAATGCAAAATTTAATTAATTAAAATTTTAATTATATTGGAAATTTTCAGAATAAATTAAAAGGTTCATTTATAGATCAAGCCAAAATTTCAGGACTAGTTTCAGACGGAGGTAATCAATATTAAAAGAATCGGTACAAATTTTAAAATTTTTAAAGTTTTTTGATTGAGTTTTGTTTAAATTGACATGGGAAAGATGGGACTAAATAACAGAACATAAAACAAAGAGCAACTGTGAGGAATAATTTAAAAGGTTTCCAATTTGGCTGACAATGTAGCCATAATGTTTCATTAAACAAGGTCTAAATTTCAACATGTATGACATGATTTCCACCTTTGAGGAAAAAAAAAGAAATAAACAACTCTGGGATAAATGTTTCATAAGGGGACTTTATTTGTCATTCCCTATCTGAAAGGTACTTTAATAAAAAGGTATTGCATAAAATATATCTCAGTTATACTTTAAAACCCGAATTTTATCATCATTTGGCATGAAATATTTAGTTTTTTCCTTTTATAGGATTCAACATAAATGCCCATCACTCTTCATTGTTTATTTAAATATAAATGGGCCAATAATAAAATAATTTTTGGCATACACAAGCTAAAAAATGTATGTATTTATTAAATTGTTTGCATAATGATAAATCAGACCGAAACAAATCACACGAATATAAGTATCGTGGAATTAAAATTTATTTAAAAAGAAACGAGATATTAAATTTTGGACGATAAACCCTCATTTAAAATGATTCCAAGCTAAGAGGGAATTTATAGAAATAACAATTGGCAATTTAAATGGTAATATCTTGCTAGTTTTTTTTGTTATTAAATCTTTACATAATATTAACATATGAAACGTTACCACACTTTAGTAATAACTTATAAATATTTCTATATATTTTATATATATGCATATATATGTAGGTAGAGAGTAAAAAAATTGTTGACCATGGAAAAAAGTTAGGCATAATTCCAAAAATTAATCCATTGATAACAAAACATTTCCAACCAAGTGTAGCTATTGATTAAGATTGGTACTAATAAAAAAACAACCAAGTTTCTATGCAGACGATAGTTACATCTAAGTGAGAAAAGAGAGTTATGTTATTCGTAGTCATGTTCACCTACCTTCTCTAACATAATATGGCCCTTTAAATTTCAGAAATGTGCATTGCAAATTCTTCTGCTCTTCAACGTTTATTATTCCAACAGGTCAGGACTTTAGGGAAGTATGCAAATAAATTTATTCAGAGCACACATAAAAATCTTCACGGAATGAGATATAGGTACAAGAGAATATAAGCCTTTTGGAGAGATGGTCACCTAAATTATTCAGATAATGCAATTGCATGCATACATTGCATCTTGGGAAATGTACCAAATAACCGAATAAGTTCTGTTCTCGAAATATTCATTTCATTTATAACAGACACGACCTTTGTTTGTTATATGTTTTACATTTATTATCTAATCCTGTAAGAGTATGATTACTTTTCTATTTCATAACTCAAATTTGAGTTCCTATTTCATAGGTATGCTAGTACGTCGTTTTAGTTTTAAACAGAGCACAAAATAGTTGAAACGCAATTTGTGTCATTAAAACTTCTTCTCCGTCAAGTTTTCAATACGACTAAATATACGAGTTTATGAAGTTTTTAATTTGAAATGAAAACAATTCAGAATAAATTTTAATGTGTAAATATATTAAATACTAGCTGAGTAATCTGGTTTAAAATATTAAACCAACCGTTATGGCGTGGTTGAGTCACAAACATTCAAATAAACAAACCAACTGCCGAGTCGATATGTCCTATATAGGGGATTCGAAATCAGTGGTATTTTAGTAAGATATTTCACCTAAATTGGCAGAATTCCGAAAATTGTTTTCCATTTTGCCATTACGAATTTTTTAAATTTTGGTAGTAGATTCAAAATTAGTTTTACCGACTTTCCTTTTCATTAATGTACATTAAAATACGTTCAATTTTCAAAAAAGTCTGTCGCCATATTAAGTCCACTATTTTGAATTTCTAAATTTTGTAAGAGATTTAAATTTAGTAGTCTCAAAGTGTTCTTTACACAAAATTTCGCTTTATTTATTGAATTTCGAAAATTTTTGGTCATCACATTTGATCCACCATTTTGAAAATTTAAATTTCGAAAATAGATCCGCAATCAGGATTTCCAAAAAGTCTTAAAAACAAATTTTCATGGCAATTCGTTGAAATTTATACCTTTGGCTGCCTTCATGGTTTTGTCTTTTCGACGCCCGCGAATAAAATGTATGAAGTGCTTTCATTTAAAAAATGGGAATTATCGGACCAAGCGTGTTTAAACTCCCCGAAAAAGACGAAAACATTTTCGATTTTGTATATATGTATGTATGTATGTACATAGTCCTACTACTTTAAAAAGCCCGGAAAGAGTTCTATTATGAATAAATTCATTCTTAACCGTTTAAAATTTTATATAATTGCGATGGCTATACAGATATTTTTGTTGATTTACTCGTATTACAAATAATTCTCTGGATTGATATATTTGTGCGAACTATCCTCTCCATAAGAAAAAACCTTAAAAAATTCAATGAAATTCAATTGGTTCTTGAATAATTTAAAGCTTCAATCAGTTCAGTTCTGCTCCACTTTTCATTTTTAGTTTTTTAATTGAAAATTGGTTGACTCCATTCAATTCTAAGCTTTATCGATGCATACGATGTCGAATTTAGTGAACATTCGGTTGTTTAAAATTTTACCATTTCAGAGCAGAACTCGCCGCCTCCCATCGGGTCCATCCCAAATTTGTTGTGGAAAAACATCCCCAAAGTGCCCAGTCCTCCTTTTCAGGACAAAACTTCAAACTGACTTTGTTTAAAATTTAATCTGAACACATCGTTTTTGCTAAAAGCACCACCCAAAAACCGAAATTTTCTCTGTTGGGTGCCGGAAAAATATGTCACCCTTTGACTGGATGTAATCCACATTTAATTGAAATGAAACATCCGGAGAGATTAAAACTTCGACACTGCGGAGCTTTTGGAAACACTATGATTCTAGCAAAAACATAGAATTGCGCTTTAGCAGGTTATGCGGGGTTCGAAATGTGAGGGATGGGGCCGGGGGATCAGGGATTTAGTTGACGAGCGTTCTAGGGAGCACCGAAATAATTCATAGCCAAATCACCGGTAAATCTTCACGTACACGGGACTATTCTTGAAGGTGAGTCCCAGGGGCGCCGTTTCAGGGAATCCATGAATATTTCGGGGAATTCTCACATGCAACAGAAAACCCTGACTGGCTAACGCCCGCACGGGTGCCGTTCGCAGCACCTGAAAAATTAGTCAGAAGATAATGTGTGGACTGTTTTTACGTGTGTTGGACAGCTGTGAGCCAACCCGTCTGGGGGATCCCTGGGTGCCCCACATTCTCCCGATTCGATGAGATGAATTTTTTATAAACTCAAAACTCTTGGAAAACTTTGTTTAACCCGGCAACTTTCGGATATTGACTCGCATTTGACGGGGAGGAAAATTTTGCCCTTCTTATGGATTAAGTCAAATTCACTTGATGGCAAACAGGCCGCTGGAAGGAGGGCCGAGGGCAATAATCGCACGGCAGAAGGCTAAATATTCTTAAAAGTTGACATTGGGGGATTTCGGGTCAATCAGTGCTCACAAAAAGCGCTCCGAAGGATCCACAAACTTGTAGCAAGTTGAGTGGATCCACTTTAACTCCTGGTCCATCGCGGTGTTTGCCCGAATGAATTGTTCGCCATGTTTTAATGAGTTGAAAGCCAACATATTAAAAAGTTTAAGTCAACGGGCACTGGGCGCGGAGGCCTCTCCGGTGCCAAATGCCAATCCACCAGAAAGTTTGACTCTAAAAAGTCAAGGGGTGAGCTCCGTAATGCGATTGCTAAGTGCCCCGAATAATTTATTTCTTACATGGGCCCGGGAGAAGGAGCGTCCAGGAAGTGGATGACGATGGGCTTTGTTCCCGGATCCCGGGTGGTGGAGAAAAACTTTTTCCCGGTAGAAAACGAGTCCCGAGAAGTTTCGCCCGGCTGGAGGATTATTGCGTTAATTAGATTTAATTGGAATTATGGATCCTTGTTATCTCGCATTTTTGCTAAACATTTAATGGATTTTTATTGTTAGCCCACCATTCCTCTCTTGGTCTATCCAAAAACACACTGGCGGTTGCCGTCGCCGTTCTATGGCCGCGGCCGCCGCAAAGCCGTAATTAAAATTCTTCTTGCGGCTGGAGATTTCAATTTTGCCAACGGAAGAGTGCTGTTGCTTTCCCCCACAACAAATTCATTTTAAAAAAATTACCAAGCAACTTTTGTCTTGTGCTCTGTTTTGATCAAATCTCAGAATTTTTAATTACACCAAAAACAGAGCTGTTTTCGAGCTAACCCAAATGAAACTTGGTCAGCTTCCAGCAGAGAGCACGTGCTTCACTTTTGCGGAATTCAGCTGCTTCTCATTGCTTTGTCGTCACAGCACATGAAAACATGTCGATTAAAAAATGACACATGGGACTAAAGTTTTGCGCCACTATTTTGTATTTATAGTGAGTTTTATTTGAAAACTTTGGCCGATTTTTACCTAAAATAAGTATGTATCATACTACATATCTTATACTAGTCATATTTATAAGTTTATATTAATTAACACCACTGGCTTTTATAACATTTGTCTGTCGTTTATTAATTGAGTCTATAGGGATAACATATCAAAAAGTTATGAAAAATTCTACTAAATTCAAGGGCCGATAACTTGAAAACTTTTAAATGTGTTGTGACAAGTTGAATATCTTTCGAAAGAAAGAAAAATACCATCCTCTGTCGCATTTAAAGTGCAAGATCTTTATGGAGATTTACGAGCTTTTAAGTGAAAACAAATTTTCAAATTTCCTATTTTAAGGTTTGAAGTTTGAAGTTTTTGGCTTTACTTAGTTGAACACCTTGTGTCTTGTTATAACTATTGTTGTAAATGGTAATAAAACCTCTCAAGAAAACTATACAAATTTTCACATCCAGAAAGGAAATAACGAGTTAATAAAACTGCTTTTAGAATTCGTTAATTAAAATTGGAAGTAGCACCGTACCTACTCTTCATTCGTCTAAAATATTATTATGTGTCTTAGATGAAGGAATGTGAGTTTACAAAATGTATCTCTGCGGGTAAAATTGTGCTACTATTGTATTTCCTACTTAATTACTACTGCGGGAAATTTGTATGATTAAGGAATTTTCTGTCAGTAAGAAGTGCTCATAAAATTTACTATCTTATTGGAATTATATAAAATAATATTCAAAATTATCTGATTTGACAGAATTTAAGGTAATTTCCTATTTATGAAAGGGTACCTACATTGTTTTTATTTAAAAGTTTATGTTGCTTTATTGATGCAATATGTTTAGTAAAAATAAGGCTTTGTCTACTTCGATTCTTAAATATTGAAATTTCTTGGTTATTCAGTTTAAGCTTTACTTTCGGCAGAAAACATTATTTTCTCTTGTGATTTAACCAATGTGATTTACATATTATTGTGAGAATTCTTGGAAAACAAGGAGCTTGTTTATACAGGCAGGAATCGTGTCTCAGATTTGCGTTCCAATATTTTGACTGCTGTTCAGTTATTGATACTTTCTAGTAATTCTGACTATCCTTAATTTCCTTAATTTGCACACCATATCAACAAAATTAATCAAGACACTAACTTATGAGTTTTGATTTGATTCCTACCACATTTTCTTATCCCACTTCTGAGACCATTTCTAGGAATCCTCGGAAAACAGTGGGTTGGACTTTACAATGACCGCTGCTTAATGTGAACTCTACGTTTTTTGGTCATTATAAATTATATTTTGTTTGACATAATTATTTATGTAAAGTAGTCATTTGAATGCTCTATCACGCATTGGTTTTTCTTAAATAAGTGAATGCAATTTGTATACATTTCAGCTCATAAATTTTCTCAGATTGCTCCTCTGAGAGCAGGTTTCATCAAGATCTATTAAGAAACAGAGAAAATTTGGTGATTTAAAGTTTAGTTGTTCCTATATGGGAGAGCTATTTTAAATCGGGCTGATTGACAACGTTGTTTGGTTACGAAGGTGTTAAATTTATTAATTGCTTTTATCCTTATATAGGTTTTTCGGGTTAGAAACAGCCAAACCGCTGCTAAAAGGTGATAAAAACTTATTTCACGAATTCAGAGGCGCAGATTCATGGATCGTTTGTCTGTCAATAAAATGTTTTTATAAATCTACCGAAAATTATGACAAAAAGCCTTCGTACCGTGCCGTCTAAAATAGGTGAGCTGTGCTGTTCGCTCTGAACATGATGGGCGTGGAGGAGAGATGAATTTCCGCTCTGTTTGCCCGGCCTTTTTGCGATTTACGGCTTTCCCTGAATTGACTCGTCTCATGTTTAATGACAAAATGCTTTTTGGTGATATTTTTTATTAAAAAAAAACACAAAATTTTGAGGGTCGCTTGTCGGTGTTTGGAACTTTTCTATGTGAGATTTTATTGAATATCCGTGGGAAGTTTTAGACAGTAAAAAGAGCACTTAGTGGAAAACTTATTTGACTGTTTTTGGTTTGTTTGCATTCCCACGATATTTTGGAGAGTTTACTTTCACAGGTAATTAAACCAAATGTGATGTACCATCTTGAGTTAAAGGGCGGAGAGCCATAAATATTTTTTGGAGGAGTTTCTTCCTTGAAATGTTTTTATTGGGTGTTTACAATCGCTTCGATGGCCCACGGTCATGCAGCTCCACATTAAAGGGCCTAAACGTGCTCGTTGAACTTTTCGAACTTTCTGAAAGTTTCCTTAATTTCTATTTGTATAGTTTTCTCAAGTTTCTGAAAAATTTAGTCTGCTAAAAGCGTTTGTAGATATCTTTTTACATTCATTTCTTTGGTATTGTACAAGTACATGTCTGAATGACCGAAATTATTTTCTAAAATATATCAATTTTTATGTTTTTACACTTGTCATTTTGTAAGTTAAGTTTGTTAGCAAGGTCACATATGTATAGTGGGAAGTGTTAATTGATGATACGAATTGTTTATTTGACTTAAAGCGTATCTAATTGGATTTAAAAAGGTTATGCAAATTACTTTAAAATGAATCGCTATTTGTGATTTCTATTAAAAAAAAACATTGTCTTATTTTCTCTTGCATACTTTTCAGCTAATTTAACAAGAATTTAGAAATAGCAGCAGCAAACATTTAGTTGACTTCAAAGTCTTATTAATTAATGAAGAAACTTGTTTTAGTGATATGGCTTCAAAACAAATTTTAAGTTAAGTTTCTAAAGAGACTATAAAATGCAGTAAAAGAAAAAACTAAGACCAGAAACAAATTCATGTAAAAAGGAAGAAATAAGCAGAATAAATTGAGTTCTATACCAACGACTATAAAATTCATTCAAAATTCAGTCTATGTTTGTAGTGAATAAATAGCAGAAGCTCATTTCTAAGGTACCTACTTTTATGCATAAAATCGTGGCAGACATTTTTATTCTCTATACAACTAAGAGAAGTCAGAGCGAAGTCAGGTTTTGTCCTTACACCTTATCTATAGAAACTATCTGCCCATTACCTCAACCATGAATTCTCTATTTATACTTTTAAGGATTTTTAATTCATAAGGTACATTGAGGTGAAGTAATTTTAATGCTGTTACCCTTTCACCCATGTTTTAAGACGGAATAAATCCTCACACGCAGGGTCTGGGGCTGATTGTATATTATTTAAAATGTGAAATGAATGAAAGTCAAGCTGAATCCTTTAATCGTTTTGAATTTTTAATGGCCGTGACTATCCTTTCAGGCTCCGTGAGGAGTGAAAATGTGTTTCATCTTTACATTGGGGAGGAATGTGTCACTTCAGGCCAGTGCCTTCTATCCTACTTGGAGCTAAATATGTCAGGAAGAGCTCGCCTTTCATCTACCTGCCATCTTCCAACTCAATTATTGCAATTATGTTAATTTCCAACAGTGTACCTTACGAGAGAGATGTGGCAATTTATGTGATTGAGATAGATTGCAGAGTGTGTGTCAGTTCTGGGAATAAACTTACCTGAATTTGGTTTTCCAGGGAATTACTCTGCGAGCAAGGAATATGTCTCTGAATTATTGATTATGAATTTCCCGGCTCAGCAGCTCCTTGTTTAAACACAATTGCCTAATGAGTTGATTAAAGTCGATACTAGCGACCCTTTCCCACACATTGTTGTAGCACGCGCTAGAATCCTGAAAAACACTTCAACGTAAAATTTATAATTTGGGGTTTTATAGGAAAAATAAGTGACTTTTGGATATAGGTTACAAATTGACTGGGATATAATAATTTTTTGCACTATACATAATATTTACCTACGATTTATATCATTTTTGTTTTACGCTTTAATATTTTATAGGTGCACATGCCAGATTACTTGATACTTTAAACTGAATATAATAGTTAAATCTAATTCGGACACACTCACTTTGGCGTTGTTTTGCTGGATCTTAATCTTTTGACTTATTCCTGGGTGGAATTTTTAGATGAAAGAGGAGAAAACGAAATCCATTGCTTATCATTTAATTAAGGCAGAGAAGTCGGGAGTTAGGAAATCCAGTAGGTATTAACCAGTTACAGATTTACTTTAATATTTCTTTTTTTTCTTCAACATTTGCATTCAAGGTTTGTCTTCAAAAAATTATATTTTTCCATTACCAAGTAACTCAAGTCACTGCAACAGACACAAAGTATCAATTTAAAAAATTTGAGATATTGCGAAGATTACTTAATCCTACTTATGATTCCACAGAGAAGGAATTTAAAACAAAATAACAATAACTACTTGAAGAGCTTCGGGCTACAAATTCCTTTCTTCCATAAATATACATAACTTAAAAATTGTTTCACTCAATTCTTTCGCTGATGTTGTTTCTTTGAGGAAACAGGCGGATGTTTTCAAACGCATTTATATTTATTAAACGATTTTCATCTAATAATCATTTTTGGAAATTGTCTTACAATTATGTGTGTTGATTTAGCGGAAGTATTGTATTGTATTGAAATTTTTAAGCAGAAGGCACATATGTATATTGAATTTGCCTATTTTGGTAAAAAGTAAAAGCAGCACAAGTCTTCCATTTGACTTTTTTAAAATAGAACCATCACTCCGCGTGCAAAATACGGCTGATGTTATTTTCACAAATTCTAAATAATCATACCTACCTATTTTAATTTCGTTAGGCGAAATTAACGGTAGGAAAAAATATATTATATTAGATGATTTAGACATTTTAGACTCATCAAAAGTATAAAAAGGATAATTCAAAAAAAGAAAAAATTGTTCAAATTTTTTAACAGTTATAACTTCGTGAAAAATAATTTAATTTAAATAGTCCAGTCCAAAGCATTTTAAAGACTTTTTATCTTCTAGTTTATGAATAAGAAGCTTAAAACATTTTATCTTCCCCTTACTCTGTGTTAAAAGTTAAAAGACATTATTTCCTCACATTTTTGTGATCGGGCCGCTATTTTATCAAAAATGGAGCAATTTGAAATGTAAATTTGTTTCCTTTTAGCTAATAGTGTGAATAAATATTGCATTTCATTTATTGCATAAAAGTCAAAAAATCACTATTATTATACTTATCCTTTAGAAAGTATCTTAGGGTTATAAAGTTACGTATATGTTCTAAAATTCATGCTATCAAATCATGACATGCATTCGGAGGCATATAAATGATTGTTTTCAATTGTAAGCTGTAGCCTCCGACAGAGTGCCACAATTTTATAGCATGGATTTTAGAAAGTCGACGTACATACATTTTTAACACTACATAGGTACTCAACGATAAGAATAATAATAGTAAAATGTTTAACTTTTTGTGTCTGGGTTCTATGTATATGTAAATAGTAAATACATATGTACATATTTGTTTATATTTTTCCAGTTCCAAGAAGTCGGGTTTTTTAGTTTATTTTAATTAATTTACTTTTGTAAAACCTTAAAAGTTTAAAAATGTTTGTGCTCATCGTCTCCTTGGACGATAGTGTGAGGAAGAGCTCCGTATTTCTCAACCACAGCCTCAAAAATAGCATTTCTAGTCAAGAAATCGACAAAAATTAGTGTTCCTGTTACGACACGAACATAAATCTTAAAGTGGAAATTGTTTACTCGGCACGAACCCGAGCGCCTTCCGCATACATCCTACAAGTTCCGCTCCGGCTAGAGCTAGAGCAGACTGTTTACATCTGCTCCTTTGTGGGCGGAAAGTGTTTTAATATCTCGACCGCACGTGGATTATTTCAATTTTGAGACCGTAATTGCCCGAGACTAAACATTTGGTGAATTGATTAACTGTCAGCGAGCCCCGGGGCATTTACCGAGAAAAACAAGCCCCGCCAGATGTATTACAAAAAGCTACTTATGCATGGGCCGCGGGCGGGTGTCTTATTTAGTCGCGAGACTGGCTGACGGAGCGATTTTAATGCCGCGCACGGACACTGTTTTCTGAGCAAATTTAACTTGCTTCCTGGCATCCGTCGGATGGTTTCGTTTGTAGCCAACCTCCGATTTTCCCATTTACCTGTCTGTCCGACTTGAAAATCGATTCGAACGTCATCCACCATCCACAGCTGAGGAGGATACTTGGGTGTGGGTCTGGTAAAGGTCTACGGAGCTATTTCTCCGCAGATAATGTCAAACAAAAAGTTAAGCACTTGCTATCTAGTCCTGCGCTCAAAAATGTGTAAACAGAAACTTGCAAGGAATGTCGACCCTAATCAAAAGTAGAAACTTCTGATAGAAATGTGTAGCTATAGGCACGACGGAGCAGGCCCTGGGAGCCTAGGGTACTGCCGCTGACAACCGGGCGGACGAGGCCCTCATCAACAGCCCGTAAACAAATTGCGTTGATTTTTCCCCCGAATTCGCTCGTCTCCGCCAAAGTTAAATTGCCTCGGTTTTGGGCATCTGACTATCTGACTGACGCCGAATCAGACAATTTCATTCAAATTTCGATGGTAATCGGAAAGGAATAGCTCGCCCCGCGTGTGGGGGCGCCCGGCAGCTTTCCATGGCACTCCACGTCTACGACAGCTGAATTCAAAGAAAACTAATTACAAGAGGAAAGTGTTTTCCACCCAGGCCAATTGTGGCGCACAGTGGCGCGTCGAGGGGCTTGCTAAGAAGTCGACAGTCCGGACTTTAACCAGATCATTAAACGGCTGTGGTTAGACAAGGATCCGGAAAAATTCATGATCAATAACTAAACAAGAAGATAAACTCAGACAAACCGCCTATTATGCCAAAGAAAGTAACACTTACAATTTTAAATTTTTAACGAATTCTAAAACTATAATATCCAAAAACAAAAAACCCGAGCAAAAATATGTAATTCTTTAGCACGCCCGTAACGTGCTTGATGTGCATCCAAATAATTTTCATTTTTAAGCCCGAAACAGACAACAGGCCTCATTTCTTAAATCACGTTCTCATCAGGTCTTGCAACAGAACCGAAACGCGCTCGAAACAGGTCCGAAGCATGCCCGCAACAGGCGTATTGTCTAACGTATGTTGTTGCAGTTGTCTCTATTGTCTTATTTCTCTTCAAAAATGTTACGGGCTTGATTCGGATTCATCCAAAACATTTAGAGGTTTGTGATCTGCGTTCATAAAATACCTTGCAGGTGTAATTTAAAAAAATTATACGGACTCGTTTCAGGCGTGTATCGGGGGCTTCTTTAATTCCGGGCTCGTTTTGGGCTTATATAGTTCAGCACACATAGAGATAAAATCTCGAATTTATACAAATGGTTATTTCAAGTAAAATTTAATACATACCTACATATAAGTTTAAAATTTATTTTAATCGAGAAGAAAATAAAACATCAGAATTTAAAAATTTTTAGATGAAATTATGGCGATCGAAAATATTCAAATCCAAGTATTGAAAGTCAAGTTTTATGATGTTATAATATGATTTTTGTGCTTTATGTCCAATTTTACTTAAATCATAATTGGTTAAATATCAGGTAGCAATTACAAAAGAAAAGTAAATATACCTTTTCACAAGAAATTTTAATGCTATTGTCTTTATATTAGGACATAAAGTTGGCGATATAAAAGAACCCTTGTCATTATTTTCGTCTTCGAACGATTTAAGTTCAACCATTTGGGCCTTTTGTGATCGATTTTCTAAAAAAAAACCTCTCTCTGCCTCAAATGCACAATTAACAAAACAAAGTCAGGTTCAATTGATATCCCAAATATATCATTGGGATCCTTGGGGGATAAAATTCAGGGAAACTTTAAAATGAACAAGAGGGTTGAATTTGAGCATACCTTTAAAATATATGTATGTATATATAAGTGTGTAACAACCAGACAACAATTATTATGTATTTTACCCTGCTCGGATGCTGGAAGACATGTAGGATCAAATCAGATACAAAAGAGGAAAAATTCGAGGCAATTTATCATTTTCTCGGGATGTCCCATTGGAGATGCAACAAATATGGCCGGAATTCGTACTTTCTTGTTATGAAATTCGCCTTTTTAAATGGTGTATTAAATCTGAAGTGAAGAAGGGAAATTCCACGCATATCACAATTTTCACATTCAATAGAATTTTCGACAAAAGCTGAGGAAAAAGTGTGTTAGATGTTTTGATATACCGAAACGAACTAAGCTCGGATTTTCTTTGGAGGGTTGCGAACAATTTTAGTCGTCCTTAAGCTTACTGATACGACAATGCAGCTTAAGTGGCTAAATTATGTACTTTGGGTAAAGAGCATAATTGAGGTCTATTCTGTAGACAAAAAAGGATTCTCACATTATTACAAGGAAATATTGCAGGCAAGAAAAGAATCCATAAAAACCTATACAGAAACATTAAATGCATAATGTTCTTACAAAGACTTATTGTATATGGCAGTCTACAAATTTTGCTCAACTTTTCTTAATATGTGTTGTCAGTTTTGGACTTACAAGAACTTATACGTACGTAAGTTATGAAGCAATAATTACCTGCACGTTGCCACGTAAGCTACTTATGAAAACAGTTTAACCATTATTCAACAAAGTACTTGGTGTGGATTACAATCACATGATTCTAATTTAAAATCGAACTTATTAGATTTACTCGTAAGTCTTAACAAAGAGGAGCGTGTTTAGAGACAACTTAATAGTGATACCCTAGCTTACTAATTTATATATAAATTCAGTGCGCGTTTCGGACAATTTAAATTGCATCTTCACTAGTTGATGTTGGAACTCGAAATTCTTAAAGAATATAATTCGACATGGGATGTTTTAATTTTTTTTTAATTCTATTTATCTATTTAAATTAAATGAAAGTTGTAAGGCTTAAAAAGTTGTTGTTCAGTTGATTTTGTAAAGCTTTTTTAAATATATTAAATATTTATAATATAAATCTATTCGCTTTTATATACCTACTATATTTTTTCTCAATTATTTAAAGTGGTGTAAACTGTCCTTTCTTATCATATGTTTATGCATATATGTGTAGATTTAATGCAAATTTTATTTGTTTATTTCTGATATGCATATGAATAAAAACTATTCCAATCCTTCAAATGTAGTTTAGAAATATTTTTCATTATCAGTATGCCTTTACTCATAACTAACATTTTAATCTTTTCTTCTTTTGACTTTAAGCTTTTACAGAACAGTTCAATTAGTTAGAACATCCTAAAAAGTTAAAACATTTACATCACTTTCATTGCTTAACTGAAAGTATACTGCCACGTAATTACCGCCAATGAAAGCGAAGCATCGCGGCGACTATCCATTCCGTAAATTTCCGAAGTAATCACTTTAATATAGTTCCTCTCCCGCAAAATCAATTAGCTTTTAAATTGGCGATAAACTCGACAATATCCTGACGGGCATAATTGCATTTGCCAGTCCGAGGATAGCCCCCAAACAGCCCCCGCCGTTAGGAGCACCGGCGCGTCGCGACGACAAAAAGACAGGGCTATTCCTCTTCGCCTGTTTGTAAACATTCCGGGACCAGCCCCGGCGCACCAGTAAATTCTCAGACTAAACTGAGTTGTCATTGGAAATTGATTTACTAATTGCTTCACAGGGTGATGTTAAACATCCTCGAGCAGGGCAAAACATGTGCACATCAAGCCACAATTGAGCCCTGTTTGCTCCGAACACGGACGAACCGTCGGATTGTAAAGTATTCATCCTGGGATTATAGGTGACACCTGCTTAATAACTGAAGTGACACTGCCAACCCTTCAAGACGTTTTGTTATGGGATTAAGCCCCGGAATGAAATGAAAACAATAATTAGTGAGGAATAATTAATGCCCGGCTTGGGTAGTCCTAGGCCAGGATTTTGGGGGAGCCTCAGGTAGACACCGTGGGAAACTGACAGGGGGACTAATGGATTGCTGCTCTTCTTGAGCGCTCTTCCAAAAATTGAAGTCTTAGGTAATAGGCGAGAATAAATCATTTGCGGGCGGTTATAAGTCCGCCAAAAGACGGATATAGATAACAAACCGCTGAAATTTTTATTATACACATTCGATATGCAAATAGCAATTACGTCCTTCAGTTAAATTCCCACCGATCCCGAATTTTATTATTTAGCACTTATGAACTTCAACAATTCTAACAACTGCTCCTTACAGTGCAATCAATCAAGCGAAATCCGCTCGAATAAATCATTTCTGAATTTTCTCAAGACAAATGAACACCTGCTGTACGTTCAAATGCTCGGGAATTTGAGTTTGAGATGAGGTCGCTTACATAAGAAATAAATCCCGAAGGATTCCCGTGGTCGTGTGTGCTGGACTTGGGATTCTCGCTGCTATTGATTTTTTATGTTCAAAATCTCCCATAACCCACACCAGGATCTAGTTTTGTGGCCCGCTTGAAGCCATATTTCTCGGCGATAAACGCGGAATTACAGAGGCATCATTTTTCATTCAGATTCATTTACATTTATTTTCTCATCTTCTAAACAAAAGAAAAAATGTTTTAATATAAAAGACGAACTTTGCAGTATCAGTCCGCTCCGGTGCTGGAAAATTACGGCAGGGAACGAGTGAAACAGAATATAAGTCTGCGCCAGGTAGCCGGAGGCTTCTTTCTACCTAAAGATCTTCGTCTTGAGAATTTTTGGCACTTTAAGAAGAGGCGAGTTAGCTTTAAGCAGAGCCATTAAAACACTCTTAACCCATTAACGCCGAGGTGATCAGAATTTTTACTAACTTTTCAACGTGTTTATTTATTATGTTATCAGACCAAAAAATAATGCAATATCTCTATTCCTACGTGAAATTTGATGCTCTTTCAGAATCTGAGCTCAAAATTTCGATTAGACACCGAGAAAAAAAAATATGGCCGATTAAAACGTGAAAAACGTGACAATTTTCGAAACAAAATTTTTTTCGCATTTTTTTTCACAATGATACCGCAAAGGTATCAACTTTTTACTATGATCAGAGGTGATCATGGCACTCGAACATTAAGAGGAATTTTTTTCAGAAAATTTCATCGACGCGTTTATTCAAAATGGCTGCGAGAATGAAAAATCTTAATCTATCGTTTTCTTAAAAACTATAAACTTTAGAAAAAAATTTTTAAGAAGAAAAATGTCTTTAAATTAGTCAAGGAATACTCTCAAATTTTTTCAGAATTTTTGGAAACAATTTTTGAAAAATTGGATTTTTTGAAAATTTCGAAAATCAAAAATTGTCTCCAAAAAATCTGAAAAAAATTTGAGAGTGTTCCTTGACCAATTTAAAGACATTTTTCTTCTTAAAAATTTTTTTCTAAAGTTTATAGTTTTTAAGAAAACGATAGATTAAGATTTTTCATTCTCGCAGCCATTTTGAATAAACGCGTCGATGAAATTTTCTGAAAAAAATTCCTCTTAATGTTCGAGTGCCATGATCACCTCTGATCATAGTAAAAAGTTGATACCTTTGCGGTATCATTGTGAAAAAAAATGCGAAAAAAATTTTGTTTCGAAAATTGTCACGTTTTTCACGTTTTAATTGGCCATATTTTTTTTTCTCGGTATCTAATCGAAATTTTGAGCTCAGATTCTGAAAGACCATCAAATTTCACGTAGGAATAGAGATATTACATTATTTTATTGCTCCGATAACATTATAAATAAACACATTGAAAAGTTAGTAAAAATTCTGATCACCTCGGCGTTAATGGGTTAAATTAGTTTGGGCGGAGCAGACAAATGCGCCCGGACCACCCACGCCCGAGATGAATGTTTAAGCGCCGTAAAACCCACCGCCTTTTATCAAAAAACCCCCTGCGTTTACATGTCGGAGTTGGGAGTTACTCATTCCGGCATTTAGCGCAACCTTTCCTAATTATTTAAAAATTCCCTTTACATTAATGAGTTGCTCCTTGGTCCCGACTCCCGGACGACCAACAGGCAACAGTGGCGCGTATCCCTGCTCCAGCCGCCGGGAATCGGGACCGAGTGTGTTCGAGTCGTAAATTATGGAAGCTCTCCTCCTGCTAAATGGCGTTATTATTAATAACTCCAACTCGCACCACTGTGGCTTTTCAGGATTACAATTTGCCATACCATAAGATATGCTGTTTGGTCAGGGTTTGGCTCCTTTGCGTCAACTTCAAACTTTAGGAATCAGCAAACCAGCGACGCTAAAATAAGACTTTACCCTTGTTAACGAAACGAGGACAAGTGGGGCTAGTTTACAAATCCCTACGCCTAAACTCAAAGAATTAGAAGTGGTCTGCGCCATTTTGCCAATTTATCTATCAATTTGCGTATTATCTAAATTTAAATATTCAATATCCAACGTTTTTACACATTATCAAACAAATTTCACTGTATTTTACGATATACATATGCTTCTTTCTCATTATTTAAAATGAAGTAAAATTAAAAGTTCTCTGATTTGCTGAGTAAGTTGTCAATTAAATCTTTTAAATTTTTCAGTTCTTAACACCTCTATCGGAAAAACGAACTTTCTTGACATTTACGAACAGTTTTGCCATAAAGACTGTATAAACATATATAATTATTATTACTTAAATATTAAAGGAGCCGACTAAAAATAATAATATAAAAATTAATTATTTTTAAAGTCCTCTTTAAAGATTATATATTCTGCAACTAATAAAGCGTTTATAGTCACTAGTTATTTGCTAAAATTTCCTGTGAACGTAAAAATTAAATGTTGAAAAAGGGTGGTTTTATTATCTTTGTTACTATCTTTTAAGGATTTTTCTGGTCATAACTAAGATCCGGCTATCATCCATCTACCATCATGCCAAAATATGTTTATCTTGAAAACTGAAGATGCGGAAGTTACAAGTAGGTCAACTGTAGTCAATAAAATTGTTTATATAGGTGATAAAGTTTGGAATTTTTATTTTTTTTACTTTATTGAAGTGATGTACAATTGACACTGTCTTTCTGTAATAAATAAGTAATAATAAGTTGAATTTAGAAGTATAGCTAGAACACCAGTGAGGTTAACTAGTGCATATCACACTAAATTTTTGTAAAATACATGAAGTGTTATAAAATGAATGAAAACCAATTAAGGTATTAACATTATTTGATAACTTTTCAGTCAAACCGCAAAACATAAAAATAACATGTTTTATGGTTTTAGCTTTTATCGATAACATTAATCGAATTAAAAATTAGCTGATTTATGCAGCTGTGGAATAAGCTAAACAAACAGTGGAAATATCAAGGTGAGATCTACAAGAGATAAATATTGTTTACCGTTTTATGTGATTAATTGAATGTTTTTGTTTCGTTCAAAAGTATGTAAATTGCACATGTGCTTCAAAGTGCGGTAGAATAAAAAAACCAGTATAATAATTTTGATAAATGAATCGTTAATATTTTTGGAATATTGAAATTGCGTCCAAACTTTCGCGGTAGTGTTGAGTTTTTTTCTGCTTCAGTGATTTAATTTCAATCAATAGTACGTATTTATCTACCGCGGACTGAATAGCATTGCTGTTTGGTGGATGATTTCGAATAACTTTAACTTCAATTTCAATTTCGCTGTTTTTTGTTTTTAATTGTTACACGTGGTTGGCATGCAACTGCGTGAGCAAATCTGATTGTCAGATCCTACATTATTTTGGTTATATTTTTTTATAAGCCAAAAATGATGGATATAACGTTTCCTCTTCAGATCAAAAATTGATTTCGCTAGAGTTTTTCGTTTTTACTCTGTCAAAAGGTCTGGAATTCACTTACCTGCCAATTTGTACTTCAAAAACGTTTCCAGATTTCAAATACACTGCTAGGTGTAAAACCTACTGCCTCAACGTCCTATGCCTTATACTCAAACATTCAATATTCGTTTTTCCGTAGATATACGCGTTTTCAACCCTGTCTTCCCTTATTTCGTTTACTTGAATTCTTGGATGTTTGATCGATGCTTAAGAAACTCCGTCGAGGAGGAAAGAATTCATTCCACCTTAGAGCAATCCCGCGGGAATTTTCTTCTTTTAAGCTGTTGTCCTTGATGCACTCACCTCGGAGTGGGTTATTATTCACTCTTCATGCTAAATTCATTTAAAATTTATTCACTTCCCAGAAATTCCCAGTTGCCGTGAAAATATTCGCGACCCGTCGCCGTCCATTGCGAACTCTTAAAATGTTTCTACTTATTCTGATCCATCTCCCTGCCTCTGAATCTCCAATGGCCCTCAGAAAGGGCTGTTGTTTCGCTTCCTTACAAAGTAAGATTTTGTCTTTTCGCATTTCACGGACCCATGCATTTATTCAGGTCTCCTCAGTGCGCCCTGGGACAATATTGGCCCAGAGTTTTAAACTTTTTAAAGTTTTTCATAATTAATGGAAACCCGATTGGATATTTAGTTTGAAGTGTTCTCGTGTTTATTTCAGACGGTATTTATCTTTTGAATAAAAGCGAATAAATTAAATGCCCAAGTGGGTCATATTCACTGGAGCGGAGTGGAATAAAGCGAAAAAATAAAATAAATGCATGCACAGTTCGCAAACAGTCGGCGCTCCCCGGCCCCCCACATATGTAAATACAGAAAAGAGGCTCACATATTGGGGCTGAAACGCCCCAGTAATACAGGACACATTCAAATGAATTTTAGTTTCCAAAGGTTAGCCCGCAATATTGCTTTCGACTTTAAATGCAAATTAAAGATATTCGGGCCCGATACCGGGACCATAGGAGCTAATAAAAGGGCGTTCTTCTTTCGAGTCCCCAACACATTGCATTTATATAAGATCGCTCCCCCAAGAGCTGGATTATTGTCGCAATAGTCAATGTTTGGCCACCCCGGGTGGGTCTTTT
This sequence comes from Machimus rusticus, assembly GCA_951509405.1. Lineage (NCBI taxonomy): Eukaryota > Metazoa > Arthropoda > Insecta > Diptera > Asilidae > Machimus > Machimus rusticus. Next base: position 34,371,023 of record OX608053.1, on the reverse strand, counting down.
CTAAAACTTTCTCCCCACATATTGACTTTATATGCAGCCCCATAAAAATCAATTTTAATGCTCCAATTCCGTTCCGATGTGGTTTAACATATTTTCCCTTTTCTTCCCGAACGTCTGACAAAATGTTTGCCAGATAGAAATTACTCGCCAGGATATGAGAATATCCCGGAAAGTACATCCCCCGTATCCTGTTTATGGCTGTCTCCGAGTTCGAACATTGCCGTAAGATTAACGTGTATCATCAGGGATAACCGCACCCGGCCCTAGCGTTTGTCAAGATTTGCATAAATTCTCCGAAGTCCCCGGCAGTCTTAATTCCCTGGTAATCTTTGTTTATTGAGTGTTTGTTTATTAGTTAATTAATAAAAAGCTTGGGCTGGCGCCGGGGCTTAGGACAACACTGGATTCTGTGGACAGCATTTTTCTGGGCACACAAAACTTTACTTTGCAAATAGGTGGTGTGCGTGGTGAGGGACAGTGTGGCTGGGGCCTTGCTCGCCAGCATGGAGATAGAGTCTTTAAGAGCTGAATAATTTTTCTTTAAGAAGTGCTGTCGCAATGCGTTGGACTCCTTTTTTAATATGAAATTTAATAAGTTCTTAAGACTGTTTTCTCTATTTAAATAGATTTATTCATGCAATAATATTCCTGAAGAGTCTGTAAATCTATAGAAATTATGAGGCTAATTTCCCAGTTTTTCATTCACGATCAACATATGACTTCGTTTAACAACTGTTACTAATTGCTAAGCATAAAATAGATAAAAAGATAAAAGGGACTCTGCGAAAATAGTTAGAAGAAATATATAATTTTTGATAGGGTCAAAATTCTTTAAAAGGAATCTGATAAATTGTTACTGTCGATAATTTTAGGTCATGGCTAAATATGAAAGCAGAAGCTTATTTAGTTTCTACAGCTGTAAAAATGTTGAATTTAAAAGAAATTATAGTTGTAAAGATTGCGTATCAAGCTAAAAGGATAGTTTTCGTGGAATAATTTTTTCATTTCAAAGTTACTGACTTTACTTAAAAAGTTTTTATTAACCTAGTTTTCTTTCATAAAAATGTTCTAAAAGTTATTTTATGCTTTAAATTAAAAATTTTGTTTAACTCGTGTTTTCCCACAGAATTTCTCTGGCTACTGCTGCACATTTTTTGTTTTTGTTTACCAAAGCTTTGTGCATTTATTTCATAAATTACATTCATATTTTGAAGAGCTCTACATCACCCCTTAAATATTTTCTGTGCCTCAAATCGTTAGATCATTTCTCTTTTTGCTATTTAAATAATAAATATATTCCAAAGGGAGTAGCATATTTTGGTTTTTCAAAGGTTAGCTCTCGAGGTATTTTCAGCTTTGGCATTGTTTTAAAAATATTTTTATTCATATTTCGCCATCACAAGGCCTCCAAGTAATTCCGCGAATATACTTCAACTGCTTTCCAACAAAACGCATTTGCGATGAGACATGAGATGAAATGAACTCAATTAAGTCTAGCTTGTGTCCGGAAATGCAAAAAGATTTTTATTCGGAATCTTTTTGTCCGGGAATTCAATTTTGGTGTTGCCTTAGATTTTTTCATTATTATGCCGACTCTCTCGACGTTATTCTAATTATGGTAATCAGCTGGGGCACATCGCAAAAAGATAGAAAAATTGGGACACATGAAAATTTCTGCTGCCAGCTTCAGCCTCTTCCCTTCAGCGTGTTCCTTTTTATTCGGAGTCTACAAAATCTACTTAAAGAACTGCACAATTATCAACTACGTGCAATAAAGGGAAACTTTCCTCAATTTTTATCCTTTTCATCTTTTTAATCGCATCGCGGAAGGCGGCCGGACGGCTGGCGGAGTACAACTGGGTCAACTCCGGCGACAGTTGTCGGGGCCATTAAGCGACGTTAACCCGGCTAGAAATACGTTTACCATTCTAAGTACAAAGGCATTAAACTCTCATTTCGGATTCGTCTCAGGGTGGCTGGAAAAAGACCCGGCCGGGGCGAGGTTCAGGGTGACCCCCGCTTCTAATTGAAAAACCCCAGAAAGCCGGTCTTACGTAAAAGCTTAACGAAATTCATGCCAACCACGAAATCCTGCACAAGTATTTTGCAGTATGAGCGAATAAATCCAGACCTGCAAGGGCGTCTACACGTTGCCCAAAAGGGGGTACCCCTGCAGTTTGAATTCCCATATGCAAATGCCTCGAAATTCAGCCTGATATCTGCGGGAAAGTTGGATGCTTATTTTTATTTATAAATAAATTTTAATGCATAATTGCGGCAGTCACGCGATTCAGCTGTTCTTGCGCGGGGTATGGGGAACTACTGTTTGAGCCCATAAATTTGGCCATATTCCATAGAGTTGGAGGCAAGTGTGCGAGCGCGCTAAAAGCGAACCTGGGTTATGGAAATGACTCCTGTTTTACCGCAACATTTTTGATGTAGTCTAGGAGAAAATTATCTGCTCCTAGGGAAGATAGCGACCATGTTATATGTTATAAATATATGCTCGGTAGCAGATTGTGTCTATTGATTTAATTTGCTCGCAGGCAATAAAACTGGCTGGAAGGCTCGTTACTCGCATGGGGAATCTACGGTTCATTGCTTCTATGAATAATAACAATAAACAAATTATTCAAGACATCTACCATTTTCCTGCTGCGTGTATGTTGTGGCTCTGTGCGGCCTCTCACGCGTACATCACAAAATTTCATTTGGGTTTAATTGACATCTCCAAATTGCCAAAATAATGAACTTTGCGCAGGATGGCACACCTGAATGACGCGGGGTGCGGCTGAGTTATGACGGGGGTAAATTTACTTATGGCTTTTCTCGAAAGTGCGTAGTATCAGAACCTTTTTTCAGGAAGAGCTTCTCACACCATCCAGACGAGCAGCTCTTGAATCTTCGGAAAGAAAAAAAAGGGAAAATAGGAAGGAATCGAATTTTTTACGCTTCGTAATGAATCAATTTGCTTCGATCAAGCGATGCGGCAGGACATTTTCACGTTATTTCCGCACGTAAGAGGTCGAAAGACCCAAAATTCCCTATACCCCCAACCCCCAAAATTAAATTAGGTAGACGGGGTGTGAAATTTTTCAACTGGTATACCGTCCAGGTTTTCGGATAAAAATGAAAATAAAACCCCTGCTGATCTGGGTATATGATTCGAAACTGCATTTTCTCGGCCGGGATAAAAATATTCAATTGGTTATCTCCAATGGAATGCGAATAACCTAAGGTTTTGCTCTGAATGAAAAAGAAAAAAGAACCTATTTGCTTTCATCCTTAATTTGGCGAAATGAGCATGTTAAATTCATGAGTATTTCCTAGTCTTTCGAAGCTTATGCTGGAGGAGCAAGTCTACTTTTGGGTTGCGTTATTTATTCAGGCTTAAACTTTGGCTTATCAGCACCTCCATGAGGAGCACAATTAACTAATAACAGGGGAAAAAGGAAAACAGGGCAATATAGACCATGATCCTTAAACAAGCACCAGTAACAGGTGAAAATCCTCATTCAGAGCCATAAATTGCAAATTTTTACAGCTTTAGGGATGCTGCTGAAAAGATGGAACACCCTTTTCAGAACTCATTTGCACAATTTACATATTCATGAATTTTACACATTTTAGAACCGAATTTCCGCATTATTGCTCTCGGTGTCGGGGGCGGAGCATAACATTGAACTCGAAGTTCGAAGATTTTTTCCTTTTTGCTATTAATAAGCAGAGGAGCTGAGGCTGGGGCTATGGATTTTGCAGGGTTCGTTTAAATTTCATTAACTAATAAGGGCCATGCCCTGCAGTAACCACCCGAGACGGAATCGCCCCAAAAATTATGTCTGGGTGGGGCGTAGTGGGGCTCCGCTACCGCCGACCGGAGTGCCAAAAGGCAAACAGAGAAACCAATAAATTTTACGTAGCGCATTTTTTTAGGGAAAACGTAGGGAAGCGCCTATGCCAACTCCCCCCGGTCTGCTCGCCAGCTGCGGTGCCAGCATCCCCCAAGAACTTAATTTGGTTTTTTTCCCTGCCCGTCATCTGCGGATTGAGTTCGACATACGAGAAAATTTATTTGTGAAAATTCCTTTCTGCCCTCAGCTTATACAGATAAGTCAATTTATTGCCAAGTCGCTGGAAAAATAAGAGGGAAACAAAGAAACGAACCGAAACCGAACCGGGGCAAATGTTTGCTCACATACTCCTTGGCCGGGATGCTAGTGAAAACCGATAGCAGTCAAACGAAATAGAGACCTAACCGCTAGATCGGAGCATTCTATTAAAAACGTAATTTTAAAGCTATAAACCCATTGCTGACGGGACGAGGCGGTTCCGGGCTGCGCTACGGCAGGATGCTGGTGATTAGGCCTGGACCAATTTCCGAGATTTTCATTTTTCGTTAAAATCTCCGACTCCCCCACTTAGATGGAAAACAATCCGACACGGGGTGTGATTGAATTTTCTTTCTCAGATTCCAACGTTGGTTATTTCGAGGGCACATGTTTTCTTCGCAGGAGTTTGCTAATGTAATTGACGCAGAACACTTAGTGCTATTAAAAGCGAATTCGAAATGGGAAGAAATTTAATCAAATATTGGTTGTTGACCTGAAACAAAAAAATCATTCTTTCGCATCCTTAGTTAAAGTAGAGACAATTATTTACCAAATACTTTTTACTGAAGCTTTTATTATATTATATATACATATTTAAAGGAAATAATTATCCGAAAAGAATAAGAATTTCAATTATACGCAGTTTTAAAATTATAGGGCTTAGGTATGATACAATCTAGATTATTATAACTAGCATTTTATTATGAACTTAGGCTTACTTGGAAAGAATTTTCCTATGAAAATTTTACCGAACCAAGTTTTCTGCAAAAATTTTGTTCGATATCTCTACGAAAGCAGTATAACTGACATTCGAACTTGCAATCAAAATCTAAGTTTTAAAATTAACGCAACTTATAAATGTTTAGCTACCACCTTGGGCGTTTTTAAATGGCGCTGAATGTTCAAAATGAAGTCGAAATGTAAGCTGTTACTTAGTCGCAAAAAAGATCTCTTTGTGACAATGGAAACTTGTAGATATTCTACCCCTAATACCATCTTAGTACCTACGAAGTTTTATATTTTAAACTATTAATTCATACTGGTTCCAGTCGGCAATCCATTTAAATGTCATAATTAGTAAAATGTCCTTCTAGTTATTCCATTATTCCATTATTTGTTCCTTCGAGCTCTTACTACATAGAATTGAAATTTTATATAATAATTATAAAATTGTTTTAAGTCAATGAGATATTATTTGACATGGTTCAATTCCTTTCGATTTTAAATATTTATTTTTATTAGATTCTACCAAAAAAATCAAGAACAAGCGATAGCATTTTTTCAATTTGGAATACACCTATATTTATAAAACGCAATTTTACAAAACGGTGGGGAGTATCGAAATCGAAGCCTAGAAAAATGAGGCATCGGATCGATTTTATCTATGGTAAATGTATTAAGGGATGAATAATGTATAAATAAGATATCTCTTATCACCTACTTCGAATTTCGATATACCTATCATTCATTTTCTCTCTTTGACTGATTTAATTTATATTCAGAGAAAATTAATTAGACTAATGTATTTCACTTTGTTTTAAACATTTTAATTCAGAAAATGGTACGTATATGAAATTTAATTGAAGAGTATATGTTGTGGAGGTGTGACATATTTCGTTACACATATGTTTAAATTCCGGTAAAAGTTTGATTCAATCAGAATTAAGACATAATTTTAACAAAATTTGGATATTCTTTGAGTCTTGGTGTGGCTAATTCCAGTATTTTCCAGGAAAATTAAATATATATGTATATGTGTTATACAATATAAAGTAGTCTAGTATGGTTACTAAAATAAAATTGATGTTAATATTTTAGGTCATTGTTCACATTATTGATTTTTTCAAAGGTGTAATAGCATTACTCAACATTTTGTCGATGAAATGTAATGTAGCGTGTGAATCAAAACTTCAGTGATAAACAAAATTAAACAGAATTTTGAATTGGGAAATTTTTGGGAACCGGAAATTTTTACAAATTTAAATGAAATTGAGTTATAAAATTAGTCGTAAATACAAAGCAATAAAAAAGTCAAATGTTAACTAGATTTCTTTATAATGATTTAGGAGTTATTTATACGAAGGCGACATTTGGTCGTTAATCGTAGGCGAGACACATAAATAATATCGAGATTATTTCTTAATATTTCCAATCACGTCTGCCTTCGTGGGTGGTTATTTGGTGAACGACATGAGGATCAGGTCAGTGGAGTTATTTTCCTCATATTTTCAATCAGTCATTCACATATCTTCATAATATAGCACAGCAGAATTGGTTTTGCATGAAGTGAAGAATGCCATTTCGTTTTTGCAATATTTGATAAGAGAATTTGATTTGGTGCTCGGTGCTATTCCCCGTGCCCTGCTCGTCAAAACAATAGGAGGTCTGGCTGGTCGCAACAGAAGTTCGAAAAAATATGAACAAAGTGTGGACACAGTCACATTGCTTTAGCTTGGCTATATACAAAAATATGAAATATGAATATATGAATGGACTCCCGTCGTTTTATTCTTTTCCGAAAAGTGGTCAAGTCCATTTTTAGCAAAGTATAACAATTAACGAAAACACGTACGTGGGGTGGCTGTTGAATATTTATGAAAACGAAACTAAATCTGAATTATGACTAGTTGCTTTAGTGATAAGATCTAGATATTTTCTTTTCATAGCCCCGATGTAGATATGAGTTGGTGGGCTTTCACGGGAAGAAAGACGGCCCACCGCCACCGATGAGTTTGAGCGATTTTAATAAATTTCATATTCTGTAATTAATGAGATTGTTCCGTGGTGTAAGGGGGGAAATGACTTTTAACTAAGGCGGAACTGTGAGTCAATAACTGGATTTAATTTCAGGTTAAGCTGTATGAAATCTGGAATCTAGACGTAGCTAGCAAAATAATACCTACCGTTTAAACTTGTCAGGTTTCAAGAAACTAGAAGCCATTAATCACTGACACTATCAACAACCAAAATCGTTTAATTTTAAATTGAACCGTTTAACCCGGGGCTAAGTAGTTGCGCCTGGGACCCACACATTCCCCACTTTATCTAATTAGAAATCTGTTGTTGCGCGCTAATAGCACCTTAGAGAGTTGAATTTCCTTGTGGCGACACGGGCAAGACACGCTTTTCATGTTATCACATTTCAGCTGGTGGGCTGGTTTTAAAAGAAATTGAAAAGTTTCAGATGAGTGATTAATCACCTCGAAGGCTTCCATAGACCTGCGCGGCCTTCGGGCGGTTCAGTGCGCGGATAAACCGCTGTTTAGACAACGCCCCCGACATTAGTTCGTTACCTAGGCAACTGTCGATGTCGACATATTAAACATGCACGCTTTGGCGAAAAGCCTTTTATTTTCCGAGCAGCCTATTTGCGGGGCGGGGCGGGGCACACCCGGCGTGTGTCCAGAGGAGCCCCCGGGCATCCCCAAATCAGGAGGAGGGGACCCACTGAAAAATCGAACCCTGTCATTTTAGACCCTGTCCGGAGGAGCCCGACTCGCGAGGCAAATGGCTGCAGTGCCGGGACGAGTTATTTCGCACTGATAACCAAAGCCCGCTCGCCGCCCGGACCAAATTAATCATTCGATTCTTTATGGCCCATTAATTTTATTATTTGTCGAGTGTATTTTGTGTCGCTGGTGTGTGCCGGCAGGGAAATTACATGCATTAGTGTCCGTGCCTTCGCATTCTCCCATGGCCCCGGGAGTATTTATAGCGACTCGTGATTTATGGTGAACGTGATCAAACACGGGGACATAAGACCTAGTTTGGGAAAATTTCCCGGGACATGTCCCATCGCGAAACTCTGATCATTTATTAATATCAATTGCTTCCAGATTGGTTTTTTAAGTAGACTCCCGTGGCAGGTGCCTTTATGTGGGACGTTCACTATAAAAATAATGGAACCTCAAAAAATTTTATTTTAAGATGTATTGATTTGAAAATTTTAAACGAAATTTAGTATCGTACAGTGTGCGATTAAATATTGTACATACAAATTTCAAACGGTTGTTCAAAGCAACTTTGATTCCCAAATTATGCTATTTTATTTTTATATTTTGTTTGAAAAGAGCCGCAAATTTACACAGAAAAGCGAAAATGCTAAAATAGTTTGATTTTTCGTAACTAAAATAAATATTTTGTGATGGAATGACAAAATTTTATTTTGAAAATTTTGGTAATCGAAAATATGGTACAGCACAAAAATATCAAGTTTCAAGAGCTCCATGTCGACTAAATCTTTCATATTTTCCTAACAAATTAGCGAATTAAAAACAACGAGGAATCGCACTGGCCCGGAAGATATACCTACTCATGAATGTCATCAGTCAAGTCGAGCTAATTTGGCCAGGTTAATTACAGTCAAGAAAAAAAATGTCAACCTTCCTAATGGGCCAGGTATGTGAATGTAGAGCAGGTACGAGAGATCTGCGCTTTTTACTCTGGTTGACACAGTTCCAGAGTGAATCACAATGCGCCACGAAAGTAGATCATTCGCGAATCATTCGGTGGAATTGCTCGCACTAGAGTCTGTCTGAGGCTGACTACACGCGGAAAACTTGTTATTTTTCATATTTTGCAACATTGCCACTTCAGCGGAAATAGGAATATTGCAACATGCCATCGAACTCCTTCGCGGCGCTTCTGGTTGAGCTCCAATAACCCGACGAGCTCGTAAAGGTGGGTGCTCAGTGGTGGCAGGAGCCGGAGCTAACAACGGGCAACAGCCAGTAAATCATCAGGATGTAAACATCCTTGAAATGCAGCATGAATTTAAATAGCTCGTGCATCGCCGGCCGTTTATGCTTCCCTTGGCGCGCTTAGTCGGTGCGGTGCGTGCACGCCGCTGCGGCTTTCTCGGTGTCCTCGCTGGTTAGACACGCATCACGGGGCCTCGCATAATGCGGCTGAGGTGTTTGATGTGGTCGGCTCGCTAAACGCGAGTAATGGCCGAGGCTAGATGTTTGGGGCTTTGCCGGTCGACAAGCAGAATTGCGGGGGCACCCTGTGTGCACTCGGCTGCCGGTCACCCGATGTTTGATTTCGATTCAATTTCGCCTCCTGGTTTCGGGTAGCCCCTCACATAAACTCGACTTGGGGGCGTCGAAACCAAAACCATGTTCGATGTCTTTCAAGTGCGCACTTCAAGTAGCGAATTACTTGGCAACATTGAGGCGCCACAAAATATTTTCTATTGTTTGGTTGTTCAGGAAAATCTAGTCCCTGGTTATTTTGAGAAAGTCGAAGACTTCATTGTCCGATTTCGAAAAATTGGTCCCCTTTTGGCACTGACATAGAAATTCAGAAAGCGCAAAGACGCACCTACATACGTAGGTAAGAACGTCTTTTGTCGAAGAAGCCACAAGATCCAATTCGCATAAAAGACTTTTTTAGGTCGCGTTGCTTTTGAGGCAAACAGATTCACGCCTGTACGACCTACTTCCAATAATAATGTTCACAAGATGATGGTTTTGCATGTTTGTCAATTGCCACATTCCGGGAATAACAATAAATAAATATTCCACAAACAAGCATTTGAAAATTATATATATGTATACCTACCCATATGTATACATACATATGATTCGATTTGTTCGAATTGAATTTAAATACAATAATAAATAAATGGATTTCATTTAATTTAGTTTTATAATTTACCTTTCTCATGTTTCTTCATGCAGACAAGCCAAACATTGCAACATTTTTACTCATTACTGAATTTGCAGAAATTTTTACATAATTTCTCTTATTGCTGAATATAGCATAGAATAAGGAAAGAAAATTATTCAAATAGCTTCACTATTTCAGATATGCTTTTAAAATTAAAATTTCGTTAATTTCATATTCCTTTGTTTCTACATTTGCATTTATCACTTATTTTGTTGAAAATACACTTCCTTTTGTAGAAAAACTACTCTTAAATTTAGTTTTTAAACAGTTTAATAAATGACTACATTAAAGTCTAGCTAAGAGGATTAAAAACGAAAAATATGTTTATTTTATTAGAGAAGACTGCCAGAAAATGATAGACATCCTTGAGAGATTAATTTAAATTTAATGAGCTTGTAATTATTTCATTTCTTTGTTACTTTTTTAAAAGTTTTCAGACTGCACAATAAAAAATTAAATTTTTGAAATATATTTCAGTCAAGTTTAAAATATCAAAGAGAAAAATGCTTAGTATCCAGGTGGGTTTCATGAACCCACTTTAGCTCCATGTTTCTTGGACAGTACATAAAATTTTATATTGAATACGTGAATTAATAGAACCTGACATAGCAAATTTACTTCGGTGTGTATGATTTTGTAAAATATTTGTTCTTCGGTCAGATGTCAAAGTTAGACTTAGGTAATGTTAAACGAAGAAAGCATTTCGAGGTTTTTCAATGTTTTTAACTTCAATAAACTAAGACTATTTTGGTAAGGTGCTCTGGTGACTAAAACTATTCAAAAGAGGACAAATAACGTACTAGGTAAAAATGATGCCATTAAGGGCCCGAAAAGAAGTTCTAAATATATGTATGCATTCGATTTTCATGAAAAGTTCCACCGATCCCACATATGTACAAAACATTAAAGGCCTATATGTATATAAATTGACAAAAATTAAAAATTTTATAGCTTTCCGCATGCAAAAACATTTCCACAAAATTCACCCCATTTTGGTAGTGTTTAGGTCATTTCCCCCCGATTCAGCCATAAATCTCGGCCTGATCCACGTAGCTCAATGCACGACTGCCATTCTCTCACCTGCAAATTCAATTAAAGCCTTATTACCGAGTAAAATGTTTCGGTGGAAATTAAACACGAGCCGCGCTTGTCGTCTTAATTAAAACACATTGATTGCCATTAGGAGCCGCAGACATAAGTCCTTTGACATATTTTCGCTGAAAATGAACCCGACAAAACCCAGTTAAGCGACAATGTTTTAATTAAAGGCAAAAACTTGAGCAGCCACCGGAGTAACAGCTTTTGTTTTAGTAAATAATTAAGGCGGCTTTCCAACGTGTGAATAATTCAGGGTTGCATTTGTCACCTCACGATGGCTGAATTAATTCCCCCGAAAGGCAGCCGGAGAGCACGACTCGGCGAGCACAACTCTGCATGAATTTCAATGTGTCGAATTAAAGATTTTGCAGTCCTTCAATACGAGCAAAATTAAATATTCCTTCTGCTGCCTTACTGACTTCTATTTAATTTACTTAATAGCACCGGAGCGGGATGCGGGGGCGTGCGGCTGACAAGGGGTACGTCGGTCGGCGGCCTGGGGGGAATATCTTTAACCCATATGGCGGCGGGTTCTTCATGACATGTTTTGTTGGCTTTCCTCCGGAAAAGTTTAAGCCAACGGGAGACATTCGGCGGCGGTGAGATGCTCCCTTTGCGTCCTTTATGAATACGAAACGACTCTGCTTCTGCAGGGATTTTCAGAAATTTCGTAAAAGGAATCCTTTCGCTTCTACCTCAAAGTACGAAGGGCTAGCGGCGGCATCCCTTCGTCTTCCCCGACTCGTCCTCCAAATTTCAAAACGTCATGAAAAATTATATCATTTTCAGTGTGTGACTGAAATTTTAAGTGAGTCCCGGCGGCCTTGTGTAAATCAGATTCCAACTGTTCGCAGGTGTTTAATTTGGCTCCCCGGGTCGCAGGTATTTCTTTTATATAAATTAATTCCTCCCTGCCGCGCGATTCTCGCTCGGGGCGTGGATCCAGGTGCAGCAGAGGGCGCAGGGTGTCGCTCCTACTCGCACGTACGCGCGCCGCGTACCTCGATACCTTTCTAATTCCGAGAGATTCGCGGCATGGCCCATTTGCGGTTTACATAAATTTCAAATAAATTAAATCGTCAATAGTTTCGACCGTAAATAATGGCGCTTTTAGTGAAACGAGGTGTTGCGAGACAGAACTTTAACGGCCAAAAACCGCCGCTGGAGCGTCTATTTGCCAACCGAGGTGTCGCGTCGGCTGCTTAGTGCCTAGCACTTTAATTCCCGAATCGTTAACTATGATAAGTGGTCTGCTGACATGCGATAATCAGTAACATTCCCTCCGCATGAATATTTCATCGAGGACGGTATATTTTTTTTAAAAAAAATTTCAATACTGGCCGCCGCTTTGGGCCGCAGGGTCGCAGTAAATATTTGGCCGACGGACGTTTTCAATTGTGTCCAGGTCTACCGCTCTCTGGTGTGAATGGACTTTGAAAAGCAAGAAAAACGACCAAAAGCTAATGGCACACTCTCCACCCTTCGACCAATCAATTTGTTTTTGTTTATCTAGTGGTCCTACACAACCAGATTAATTCGGCACATCGAACCGGACGTGTAACCGCAACGCGTTTTATTTGTGCAATTCCAGAGGTCCATTTATTTTCAATTATTACGCAATTTTCCATTAATTCTTTTAATCACCTCGGTTTTGAGCACTGCTGTGGTCGACCAACATTTTAAAGCAAATGCGTAGTTTGGTAATCACCCTGTTCTCTGTTCAACACAAGCTGGACTTATCCCATAATTGAGGACAAATGAATTCTGACGTCATAACTCCTGACGGAACTATTTGAGTTGTTCAACTTAATTGAATCTAAATGGCTTTCCTTAACTGTGGTCTTTTTTTAAAAATAAGAGAGAAAAAAATCCTTCAGAAATTGCACAGTAAAGGAATTCCAAGTTTTTTTATTTCCTTTGGTGACGTCAATCAGAAGAGTAAATGAGAATTTGTAGAACAACTCTAATTAGTTGAAGTTTTACTTTTATATCTTATACACCATTACAGAAAAAGCTGTCATTGTTCTAGTCTCTTAATTATACTTACGAAGGTCAACAGGGTACAAAAAATATCCGTTATTAAAATATTATAAACAATTTGCAACGGATAATACTTAAAAACAAATCGGTGAAATATTTAGTTATCTCTGTCTGCTTCTGAAGGTTGCTGTGAATATGGATTTTACGCCGTAAACTTAATGTCTGATGCTTAAATTATTTCACTATTTAAATATATTTTTAGAAATAGCCAAATTGTGATTTATCAGATTTATTTTAAATACAACGAAAAAATAATAATGGTATGAGTAGGTATATACATACATTGCTTTTATATTCTTAAAATAAAAAACCCCTGATTCTTGTACCCCACTACAGAAGTGATACTTCATAGAAAATCCCCCATTTTCAAATATATAAGATTATTCGTAATTTTTTAAAAGTAAGTTTGGCAAGAGAAATAATATTATATGGTTTTGCATACATAGGTATACATATATATCAAAGAATTTGTTATACAAATATGAAATGAACAACATACATTTTTTCTTATTTTTGAAGGTTATGTTGCCATACACTGAAAAAAAAAGATTAGAAAAATTAACTACTTTTTTAGCCTACTAATTTAAAATAGATAATAGAACTAAAACAGTGGGAAAAATATTTGCAAAATTAGTTGGTTTCGCAAATATATTAGGTTATTTCCCTACTATTTTATTTGGTTTTCCAACTTTCGATTATTTTACCAACTAATTCAATTAGTAGGCTGATCATCAATCAAAAGATTAGTTAGTGTTTCTAATCTGTTTTTTCAGTGTAAAATCATTTCGAAATAGTTTGTGCATGTCTGTATTGATTTCCTAAACATGCAATAATTTTTTCGAAGTCTTTCACTATATGATTTTATTAAGATATATAGCCGTAATAGGGAAAATTGAGGTTATGTTGTCTATCTAATCCCTATATTTGTGCGTCTCGATCGAAGGCTATAGTGAATTAAACTTGTAGTTGTTTGTTAGGAACTCATAAAAATGGAAAATCAAAACATTCTTAATCAACTCTATGGTTTCAAAGCATTTGGAACAGATTAAGAGATTAACAGAGAGCGTATGTAGTTTTGGATAATTTAAAGTCCTTTGAGTATTACGGCTGTTTATCGGTGCTTTTAAATATATTTGCTTGTATTATTAAGTCAACAATTTTATCTGCATATGTATGTATATTGTTAAAATACCTCTGATTCAAGATTGAAATTCTATTCTTCCACAAATGTTGAACTTTGTTGAACTTTTGTACAACAACCAACATTTGTGCTGAATACAAAAATCCCTTTTAGACCTAAATACGAGTTGTTTTCCTCTCAGATAGTACCTACTTTTAAATTTCCGAGTCGAAAAATATATGTTTCTGTTAATTTATGTAGACTTAAATTTCATAATTTTAGCGTTGAGTGTTCTCCTCAATTTTCAAATATTTGTCTGCTCTAGAAATTTCCGCTTCAAGCGGAAGGAGCAAATTGTACATTTTTGGGTCTCATGGTAGAGCCGTAGTGCCTATTTTAGACTAATCCCGCCATTGATGCAAAATTAGTTCGCAGACGGCACTCCCCTGGAATTTGCGAATTTCATAAGCGCACGAAGAGTTCATTTGTGTTTTGTCGAGCTTAAGCTGTGACTTTCTTGTTGCCTTTATTGCGGTGAACCTGTGCCTTAGTGCAAGAAAGGCAAACTCATGTTTGCCAAATTCGCCCGCGTCCTCCTCGTCGTCCTCGTTGTCCTGGATCTCGAGTCGACTTCCACAAGGTTAACTGCTAGTGGAAATCTAATAAGCGCGTTTTTCTCCCGAAGGATGTGCCGCAGCTGCAATAATTTCAGTCTGAGTAGGTTTTTCCCGAGGCGGGCGGTACTCGCCGCTGCGAAGAATCGTCGGAGCTCTTGTTCATTATTAGGAATTCTGCAAAAGTGTCTGCATTCAGTGCAGCACGTTTCTACATTTTTGCAGAATTTATGCAGGAGGTCGTTCGCCTCGCATTCGGACGGTCGGTGCACCGCTTTTTTGCGAAATGATTCTACTTTGTAGTATTTAATAATATTTAGTTTGGTAAAGCAATTTTTTAATCCGACGTGCCTGGCTTACATTTTCGCGACGTATGAGATCTGAAATTAATTTCACTTCTTTACTTGTTTGTAACAAATAGTGTCTTAATGAAAATTGTGGGTGGCTAGAAATTTAGGTGCAGGTAGTTACATATGTATGTGCAAATCTTAATTGCTAATGCCATCTTATTATGGATTTGCAATTTTAATAGGTATACTGTGGAACAAGGGGCTTATAATATGTACACAGAAAGAAAAAATCCAATTAGCATTGGTTGCTACTACAGCTAGAAATTTCGAATTGGAGTTCAAATGTTCATTTTTACGGTGCAGTTCTTGTGTTCAAACTAGGAAAAAGAGCAGATAAAATAAACATTTCAGTTAAATATTTAAAAAACCTCCGAAGCATAAAACAAACCTATTATTTTTCGCTTTCTAAAGACACATTTTTTGGTGTCATCGCAGGTTTTTAAAACTTCAGTTCAATATGTTTTTTTCAATGCTTTGTGTGTATGTTAGTATACACTTAAATAGAAGAAAATCCGAAATTTTTGGTTCAATGTCAGTCATACTTATATAATACTTATAATAATGCCTAAAAAAAGCAGAGAGCGATAATAACTAGTAATTTTCAATTTTTAAACGAAAAATGCTGAGGGAAGTTATAGTAAAATAAGATCAATTGCAGCAAAGTCTTGCCCTTTTTCGGTTCTGTAAAGCTCTACAAAATTTAGCTTTTTTTCTTTTAAAAAACGGCGTTCCTAAATTGTTATTTTTAACCAATTATATGTATTATTTTTGAGGCTAAAATATTTTCAAGTTGTGACGCTCGTTATTTTGCTTCAAGCAAAAGTAAAGAGTCGCATTATCTTTTATTTTTTCAAGCTTGTAACTTTATAAACAAATCCAATTTGTATCAGCCGATAACAGTTAAAAATGAACTTCCTTCCTGAGGAAAAAAGGCTCATGAATGTATGTAGGTTTTCCCCTTCTTTTCATATATTTGTTATAATACAAAAATTATGACGTTTTATTCGTCAAATATATTTTAGTTTAAGTGTATAACTTGATAACTTCCCTAGAAAAATAATTACAAGCTTTTTTGGCCCGAAAAAAATAGTTAAAATAGATAGTTAATAAATAGTTAAATAGTTAAAATAGTTAAAATACGGCGGTTTTTTATTTGTACCACAAAAATATTAAACGTTAAAAAATTTAATTTTTGGCTCATAAAATAAAAAGGCAAACTGGCTTTTTATTTTTGCAAAAAAATAATCAAGCCGTTCAACTTTTTTCTCTTAGCTTGAAGTTATTATTCTAGAGTAATAGGTAAACATATCTTTTTTTTTCCAAAAAAAGTCATAATTGGTCTTGTCCCTACTATAAAGGCAACTATCTAACTTGTGTAATTATTTTTATCCCTCATCCTCTTACCCAATTACATACTTATAAGACATGTCTGGAGAAAATTGAACAATTTTTTTTCCTTTAAAAGCATGAACAAAATTAAAATTGGTGTTTCATATTACATACTTAGTTTTCTTTTATAATTTGCTCCAGTCCTCGTAGAAGTAATCGTAGCTAATGGGCTTCGAGACGATTTTGTTTTTCCCGAGTTGACATGTGGACCACATCCTTAATATAGTCTGGGCTGGTACTTTTCATTACGTCAATGCAGTCGACAGTCCTGGATTCTTTAATTGAGACATGGCAAAGAGTGCAGACGTCCTAAATAGCTAGACTTTGTCTCCGTTTTTGAATCCACGACGGAGCCGGAGCGGTTCGACGGGAACCCTGCAGTAGGTGCACATATGCCGGGAGGGACAAAAGATTTCAGGAAACATTCATTAAGTCGAAGTGGTGTCAATCAGGTGGCCGGGTCCTTGCCCGTGCTTTTAGCACAAAGTGCTGAAGTTAATTCTGGAGCACCTCCAGAGCGGGCTTCGTATGTTATTTAAACGGCCACATTTAGTAGGACAGGTCATTACCATCCCGAAGGGCCCAAAATTCGGTCCGTGCAGTCTAGGGCTCGTATTCCGAAAGCAATTTAATTTGTACAGCTTCCGTAACAGTAGACGCTATCTGGGCACAGGGAGGCCCATGAAACTGGAATAGTTGCCGCATTCAATTTTACTGTGAATGCTACTCCGTTTAGCATATTCGAGAGTGCTCCTTCATACTTAAGTCCTCCCCGGGCCGCGTACCTGCCCCCGCCTGATCCGCTCCTTCCTTCGGGTCCATCGTCCCGGCTCTGGCATGGCGTACCAGAAGCTCGTTGTATAACCGTCCACATTCAAACTAGTTTTATGGGTAAAACTCCGTGCTCGAAAATTTATAGATATGTAAATTCTGTAACTTATTCTTTGTGTGCAGAGTCTGGCGCGGGAAATTTATAGTGCCTCCGGTCTGAAAAAAAATTACTTTATTAGGGAATGTATCACCTTTCATAGCCGTTTCCGTCCCATTTGATCGCATACATATTTGTAATTGAATTTATATTCGATGTATTTGCATATTTTCGGAGCCGCGAATACATCATCTGCTTGAGTTATGATCCTCCGGTAGGAGTAGGTTGTTATCGCCAACTTTAGCCGTCAAAAATTTCTTTTTACCCGATATTTAGAGTAGTGATTAATATCAGCCGCCGCGGCGGCGATTGGGTTAGTATTTTTGGTCTTCCCAGTCGACCCAGGAAGGAACCTAAATAGGCCGATTTTGGGCTTTTACATATGTTCAGTGGGCTGACTAATGCCCCTTCAGGTGATTTATTCGCCGGCCGAGTGTACATCAGGCGGCTAGTCAGGTAGTTCTGCTTCTAGAGCCATGAAAAAATTTGTTTCCTAAAGTATATTACTCCTCCTGAGATTTTGTGAAAGATAAAGATTCTTGATAAGACCTCTTTGATATGCTGATTTATCTGAGTATTTATTTATAGGCCTTTCACCCGAAAGTGTATAGTCACTATTCAACGGTTTTGAGCTACGATCGCAAGAAGACCGGTTTTGCATAATACATTTCGATTTTAAATTTTTACAAAGTGGAAAATACATTCAAATATACTTATACATATATTACACGTCTGCACTCTGCTTCTGATGGGCGGCACTCGAATATAAAATATCAATTAATCACACTTTAAAAGCTACTTTCGAAATGGACCGGGAAGTTCGATTGATAAAATTTATTAATTTGGAACGATTTTCTGAGGAATAATGAATGTTATTTTTTAAGTTTTTTAGTCATGTAAATTTATAGTTCTACTGTATCAGGTTAATAACCCTTATCTTTTATAGATTCAAGTCAAACAGAATTTTAAATAAGAAAAGAAAACAGTAGACATATTGATATGCAAAATTAAAACAATCCGTCGCAGACTTAAATATTTGAATAATGATTTGTAATCTATTGTATAACCTATCCTTATTATTAACTCTAAAGACGTTTGTATACATATTCTTAATTCTTATTTTATTTTAAGTAAGCTTCATAAAGTAATTTTTTACGTCCACTGTTCAGTTATAATATTTGCTTTATGTAAATAGATGTTATGTAAATATCTAAAAAAACTCATATCATAACTTAAAGAGTATCTTTGAAAATTCAATATTTATATTTTCAATATAACGAGTAGATATTATAACCTACAACTCTATATAAATTGTTATCTTCATCATTCAGTCTTATTTAATGGTCTTATATGTATATGGGAGCAAGATATGCGAATGGGTTTATCTGTGATACATTGAATCCTCTTAATGCTGCTGATTGTTTACGTCTTCTCATCAACTTTGATGTTCGTATAAATTACGTATTAAGAGTACTTACCTACATATGATTTAAGGCTTTTGAGAATGAATTGTTATGGTTAAGCATATTTAGCTTTGGCGAAAATACCACAAGAAACTAAATTGAAAATTACATAAATAATATAAAAGCTCTAATATTTGCCCTTAGTCCAAAAAGTTTAAGGTTTACTGTTGTTATCTATGAATTTCTATTATTAGATTAAACGTTATTTGTTAGATACGCGAAAAATCGTCAAATAAGAAAATATAAATTGGATTTTCTTGTTCGGACATGTTTCTGTGGCATAAACTTATTTTATGCTAAAAATTAAATCATTGAAATTCAATTCTCTACAGGTGTTTCTCTTTGCGTTCAGTAAAAATTCAGATCTTTTTGTGTGTTGTTTAACTAATTATATTTAAGTAAGTTTCCCAAGATTTTACATTTATTTCTGTTGCTAAGACGATGTGGCGAAATAAAAGGACTTCATTTATATCGCATCCTTTGTGATCTTAAAACTTTTTGCCAAATTAGTAATCCAAAAAATCTTAGCCTCTTTTATGTAGGAAGCTAAAAAAATAAAATATATTAGCCCAGACAATTTGGAATTATTTAAGTGACACATACATACATACATACATAAATGGTACGTTTGTGTATGTTTTGTAGTTTTTGTCAATCGTGTCATTTAAAAGAATGAGAAAGAATTACATTAATATAACATATTACATAATATAAATTTTATATAGAGAAAGAAGTTTATTTAAATTTGAACTCAATTAAAAATATGCGGATGTCATCAATTCATATCATCTGGATCTTATTTTACAGATTCACAAGTAAAATTTCAGTGTCACTTAAATATCAATGAGAAACGATCAGACATCCAAACCTCAATTTTATTTCAAATAACCTGAATGCAGGGTGAATGCATCAATCATAATTTGAGCGAAATTCACAAGTACTTGTGCCCACTTCGTCTGTCCTTCTCTTGAACGTCCGCTTTATGTTGACGGTGCAATAGTTGTCTAGTTTCCACAGTGAGACCGAAAATAGGTTAGTGGGTGGAATGTGACAGTCCTCGTAATAAGCGAGTTGAAAACTTATTTCATATAAATTCCCCTAGATTTTATTTGCTCTGTGCTCGTTACGAAAGAAAGCGTTGTATTGGAAGGAATTTCAAATATTTGATGAATTCGCACGTTTCTCAAGGAGAGTTTTGTGGGTATTTTCAGCCCGAAGAAGTGTGGAACATCTTAAGGCTTTCGTGAAAGGCAACCAATTTTATGTTGTAACAACTCCTGTGGAAAGAACTACTCTACGATGGAGTTCTTTAAATACAGAAAAGTCTATTGCACTAACTTTTGGGGAGGAGCTTATTAATTGCATTTTCGGTGTTGGGAATCGTGCTTTCGAACTCGTTATGAGGGAACTGCTTTTGTCATTAAAATTTACTTTTTTATTTTTCTGGAGAAGTATTTCCGGAATATAAGTCTTGTGTATACAGAAGAGTGACACTTATCTTTCTTCTTCATTTTGCAGGATATCTATCATCATATAGGAATTTCAACGTCGGCATATCGCATGGACATGCACTCGGAAACATCCATTGAGGATTAGCTGGAGCTGCTTCCAGGACCTATCCAGAAAATTTAAGTGTGGGTCTGATTAAGGCAGCCCAGCCGCAGCGAAGAAACTATGTTGGCAATTACAAGGGATGCAATAGTAAGACGGAAAACTTGTAGTGTGCCTCTATTTAGCCCGGTCGTCGTCGGCGAAAATGTGTGAAATGTTCATCTCTGCGACAACATAAGTGCCAACATAGTACTTGACGAACTTAGGGCGAGGACGTCTTCAGGCAACCACAATATCTTAAGACATAGTGTGTGACAAACATAATAATGAGATGTGAGAGTTACTTGCGATACTTGTGGCGGCGCCAGACTAAAAATGGATATCCTTGAAATATCCCCGAGGGCATCCGGAGTATTGTTTCACTTATTCCTCCTTTTTATACTTTAGTGTCGTGTTTTCCTTGTCCTCTAACAATAAAGGATGTGCTGGCAGCAGCGTGGAGAGAACGTGTATTTGCGGATGTAACACGGTGCCATTGTACCAACTAGTTATCGTCCTTTAAGCGCTGTCATGCGGGTGTACACCGTGCACTGGATTACATACTTATGGGGATAAGTGAGCAATTCCGATAAACCTTTTCGTGGCGAAAGATAAACTCAGTTCAGACGAACGATCATTTCGAAGATTCGAACAACCAGTGCCGGGGCTGAGTAAATTAATTGGACGGTGAGTTCGATTACGTGCGGGTTCGAACATCTTCGGAGTGAATATGGGTCTCAGTTCGATTCCTTTGATACATGCCGCAGTGAAAATCCAATCGTCAACCTGTCTGTGGTGGCTGATCTGTGCCAGTTTGGCCCTCCTCACGAAACACGACTTTGCTGTCGTAAACGCGGCATACTCGGACGCTGACGATCTCATTAACGAGCTGGACCGTCCAGGTGAGTAACAAACGATGCTTGAATCTAGTAAATTGTAGCCGCACTGCGAATTAATTCATTCTTATCATCGCCATGGAGTTAGCTTAATCAGGTGCATATATCGATGTTGCAAACGGCGGCTGCATTTCCGCGTTACTTGCAGCCAAAACAAACGACCCCACTAAGCCTAAATATCGAGGCTTATTCCACAAATAGACGACAGCTCAATACCACTATTCATTCTGTCGAAAGTTATACCTGTACATAGCAGATAATATATGCACATTACGTTGTTCTGGAAACTTATCAGCGTTTTGTAGCCGCGATTCTATCGCCACAAATATGTTTTTGTTGAAGCCACATGATGTCGTGTTGACAGTTTTCATGAATAAAGTTAGTTTAATGCTTGATAAATGAAATGGCTGCCTATCGTTTAACTTCGTTGTGCTTTGCAGTACTGATGGAAAATATGTAGGAAGTATTTCAGTTAAAATTAAAATTATATCTGATAGCATTTGGACGTTTCACCACTTGAAGTAGATTTAAGGACAAGAATAGAGTCGTTTAAAATGTTTTAAGTACCGATTAAACTTGTTGAGTAGGCTTTTTTCTTCTTAAGTAGGTATTGTAAAATAATTCTTCATTAAAGTTTTCATCGTTATTTTGCTTCACGTTTGTTTATATTATTGTTGTAATCCTCTTGGAATTTCTTAATAATTCTATAAATATTTTCATGATTTTCCAAAACAATGTAGAGAGTTTTGATCTAAGATGGGCCATTTTGTGTAATACCCTAAAAATAAAGTCTTGACGACAAATTTTGACCCTTATCACTGACTAATTTATAACGAATTTTTTTCCATATTTGTGATTTTGTACAAAAAGAAAATGATGGCCAGTCGGACTGCTAAAATAAAATGTACCTACCATAAGAATATGACATGTTAAATTTATGAATGAATATAGCTAAGATATCAGAAATTATATACAAGTAAACGTGGATGGGAAAATGTGGAAATATTCTTATAAACGCGGTACTTTTACATCGAGGTTTAGGAAATGTGGACATTTTCCTGCAATGCTACAATTCTATAATGTATAAATATTCACAAATATGTAATTCTGAAGGTCTTTCCAATGAAAATACTTTATTGTGAGCTGCCTATCAAGAATTTTAAGATTTCAAGCAAGAACAAACAATCTCCAATGACAAATATTTTAAAACCTTAAACTATCGGAAATGCAGTCGGACTTGTAGATGAGTTAAACTTAGAATTTGAAATAAAGTCAGTCAAACGTTCTCGACGAAATATAAGTGACTATGAGGAATTAATTTCTTTTTCTTTCTGATTTTTAATTTTAATATGCAATCATTATATTTACATAGAACCGGTCGTTTTCGTATTAAGTTATTACAAGTTCTATGACGCGATTTCCCACAACGGCCTAGGGCTTACAGCCCTACACTATTAAAATAAAATCAGTTGAATTGTTATTTTGCTTATTAAAACTTTTATAACGATTTATTTTATAATTTAGAGATTTTATTTCCGATGAGTTGGATTGCCCTCATTGTTTTAGCCATTCAAAAGTTTTGTTATTAATAACAATTTTAAAATAATTCACAATTGCCATTTATTGATTCCAAAATGTTCAAAATCGTTTAATTAGTCACATATATGTTGTAAATATTATTATGCGTAAATCTTTTATCAGTTGTAATATTTTTGAAGTAATGTTTTCAATTGATAAATGGTTCATGTCATTTGTAAAATTTGTATTGATTCAACTCTATTTCATCAGTGGTGCGGTGCGTACCATATGTATATTTTATTTAAAAGCAATTGGTTTTCGTTAATTAGTGTAGGAAAATG
Organism: Machimus rusticus; assembly: GCA_951509405.1. Lineage (NCBI taxonomy): Eukaryota > Metazoa > Arthropoda > Insecta > Diptera > Asilidae > Machimus > Machimus rusticus. The sequence goes on along the minus strand of OX608053.1, from coordinate 34,347,897 downwards.
GATTTTCGGCCTTTTTGTTAATATTTAATGGAAATGTATTAATTTTTAATCTTCCTTTAATTAAATTACTTCCTTCAAAACAAACAGAATTGTTTTTTATAAATTTTATAATTATTGCTGTTAGTGGGGATTGTTTATAAAATTAGAGTTGAAATTTCGTTATTGTTTCTAAATACCTAATTTATATGTACATATATCTGCATTAATAAAATGTTTTTGGTTAGAAAGAAAAACTTCTGACAACTACCCAAATATGCCATAATAATAGGTACCTATATGTGAAAGGTCTAGACCACTGTAGAAAAAATCGCTCCTCATTACTTCGGAAATTAATTGCTCTGGCGTAGGTCATTACCAGGGCTTGGTTACTCGTATTGAAACTGACCCTCGTAACATCAACCAATATTTTATGGCAATTTGTTCGCCTTCTCGCAAAATATCTCTTCTATCTCGATGTTGTGTATCTTTAAGGAAGTCGCAATCAAACCCATCGCGTCTGAAATCGTAGCAATTTTTTGTGGCTAAATTTCGTCCGTCCATCAGCCGGTCATCTGAATTAAGGCGACAGCGAGGAGCCCCTTAAGTTTACACAGATGTAATGGCCGACCATAAAGAAGGATCTCATTTACTTTTATCCAGAAGTGCGCAAACAACGAAAATGTAACAGAGAAAGTTTTTCGCTTATTACAGAGAAAGGTTTCGAACTTATTGGTGCCATTACCCCACATCATTGAGTATTTAGAGGGTTAACGACTATTGAACACAAAAAGAAGATTGGGCAAATGGGCCTTGAATTTCGGAAACTCTATTAGTTCCAGAACGTTAGTTTAGGGATTGCAAACGATTCGGCCTTGAATTAAACATCTCTCTCGGCCGTCGAGGAGGCAATATTTGCAGCACTTTCGCAATTTATATTTGCTGCAAAAATCATTTCATGGATGTGCGCTTTACGAGCGTCTTTTAATTTTCTAATCGAACTATACTTTGCCTTAATTTTAAATTGTGAAGAAATTCACCCTCAAATGGATTAAGCGGCTCAATCAGCCAAATGATCCTTTTCTTTGGGAACTCGCAACTGTGCTGGGTAAATGACCCATCGGCGATATGCGCCTTGAGTCTTAAAACTGCCGGCAATTTCTTTTCCGGCCAAGTTATAAGATAAATTAGTAAAACATTTTTCGAAAATATAAAAAGTATACTGCAAAAATTCGCTTAGAGTAGTTTTATTATTTAGAAAATATATAATTACTTAAACAATTAAGATTTTGTTTAAAAGGAGATTTTATGCATGTGTCGGAAAATAAATTTAATTACACATAGTATAAAGTTGTTTCAATTTGCGTCCTTGCGATTTAACATTAGGTTTATCAAGGGGTCATTTTAATCAGTTTCAGTTTATTTGAACAATTTTCTCTCCAAAAAAACATGCCGTATTTTACGAAAATATCATAGGTAATTTGTAGCTCACATAATGTATGTAAGTTCGTCTTATAAATGTATATAAAAATATTTTATTTTCTTGGAGGAATAAATTTAAAATAAACTGATAGGGATCAAAATACGTGTCTAAAATATTACTATCTTTTCTGTTGGGCCAATTTCTGAAAGTTTAAATACGGTTAGTGGAGTGGGTTCAAGATTAATAAACTGCGGACGTCGTAAGTATGATCGACTTCTACCAGGAGGTGGAAATATGCCTTTCAGATGTTCACAGATATTTGATTGTCATGTTTTCGAGACTCATCCACGATAAAAGCAGCCCGCGACCTCGATAAATCGCCTGATTATCTGGGCTGCTTCAGAAGTTGTGGCGTCATGAAGATGCGACACAGCTGCTCGAGTTTTGTTTTGTTAAAGGGATTTGCGGGCGAGACCTGTTAACTTAATCCGCTAATTACCTCGCCGATAAGGACTTTTCCATTAATTTCTTTTCCAATTTCATCCGCTTAGATAAAGTTCGCGTAAACTTATCTCATTGAGAATTATAAAGCTCGAGAAATCCGTGATTTATCCAAAGAAGTGATTGGAACGATTGCCAAAAACTTGGCAACCGAAGTGTTGAACCGTAGCCCTCTTTGCATTGTTGAATTGCGGTGGTTGGGCGAACCTTCGTTGGCCCTTTGTTCGGGAAATTTTCTTTTTACTTGGCTTGGATTTCTGCTCCGTGCTAATTGTTTAATCCAGTTAAGGGGCTTGCGGTAGATAAAAGATGAGCGTAACGCTCCAAAACTTCGAAATGTAAAAGTTAACTTTTATTTTTATTGTAGTACAGCTTTCGGCTAGCAATTGATTCATTTGCAAGTTTTTGGAATCGCCAGGAAACTCAGATCATTTACTAATAAAATCCCCAATGCATAAAAATAGCTTCAACTTTTTTCCTGGGCACTTCCTGAGCCACAGAGCAGCTTCCCATTGTACAACTTTATCGAGCAGGAATCTGGGTACAGGCGGAAGTTGCGGATGGAATTGAATTTTTTTGTTCGACAAAACTATGTTGCGGGAAAAAAGTGATGTTTGCCTGTACACAATTGAGGTGCTACGAGGGCTTGCCTCATCGTCGGACTCTATTCACAGATTAAACACTTTCAGAGCAAACAGGTACCATTTAGAGCAGAACTTTTGATGCTCATTACTTGTTGACCTCTCTTCACCATTGAGTACACAAACGAAACCATATCTATATTATTCTTCGGGAAATATGGTCATTCGATTCATTACTTAATCAAAGGTGAAGAATTAATTTTCTGCGTTATTTTTGTAAGAGTTATTGCATGAAGACTCTCAAATTACATCAAAAAGTCAAATATCTGGATATTTATGTGTCGGACGTCATTAACACTTGGCATGATTTCATAATTTCTTAAAATATAACTTATAATGCTCTTCTGCTGTTACATAATATTTTCTATAATATTTTCAAAGGCTTTGTGTGGAAAATTATAGTTCGGAGGGCTAATTCATTTTCGATGATCTGCATATCGGAAATATGTATGTAGTACCTACAATTTCATTACTGCACTACACTATACTTAGGTGAAATTATTTAGAATTTTTATTTATTTAATTATTTTTCTTGCGAAAACTTTACTCAACTAATTTCACGCTTCATACAGTAGTAACAACTTCTGAACGGGCGTACACACTGACGTTATCCAGATACAAAACATACCTGCGTTAATATAGAAATTTTATAGAAATTGAATGGACTAAAAATAAATATGGTCTAATATATTTCAAAATAAAAAATAATTTTAACAGCACTAGCGGAGCAACTAAAATGTTTCTTTAGTTTTAATTATTTTTTAAATTATTTTAATTAAATTGAGTTCTGAATTTGTTGCGAAGTAAACTATTTGTAATAATTCATGACAGAAGAAAAATATAGGATATAGGTATACATATCTTTCTATTCTGCACTAAATAAAATGAGTAAAAAACTGCACTAAGTTTTTGTACTGGAATGGTTGTTATTGTTCGCAACACTGTTTTTATTTGTTTTTTTTTCCATAAGCGTAGGTATATGTAATTGATTACAAATAATAAAATTAAATATTTTAAATTTTTAACTGCTTTGAGACATATGGACGCTGGGCAGATTGTTATACTTTTAGAGAAGAATGAAATTTTATTTTCATGTGTATGTTTGTATGAATAATTCTATTGAGGGGAGGTTATAATAGACACAATGATTTCAATTTGAAAGTATTTTTAAAAATTTCGAATGGCCCGAATATTATGTACTGTGTTGTTCGAGTTTGGAATGTTAACCCCATAGGATCTCTTAATGTAGTGAATACCCTTAATGTGAGAAATTTCCGTGATGAAACATTTTCTGGGAAGGATTTATGCGAAATTTTATTGTAGAGTGCATCCTGCAACATTACCAAATTCATGTTAAATACACGGCTCGGTGCTCAGGCATGCCATAAAGAATTAAAAGTGTGGTTCACAGTTCGTGGCCGAGACACATGCCAGCATCCGAGCACATTTTCGACTAATCCGGCAATTTTACAGCGAGCTAGCAAACATCCTAACTAGCGAAACCTTCGCGCCGCCAGAGTGACTATCTCGGCTGAGCGCGGAGCTCTGTAAAGCCGCCCATAAGCAGATAATCCGTCTAGGGAAACTTTATTATAACAAAACACATGTTCGCCGCGCTAATGAAAAGCCGGGCACTTGCCGAGTACGAGCCATTTAATAAGTTCAATTTGTCGAATTCATCCTCTGGGCGTGCTGGCCGTAGCTGCAGAATGGCCGGATGAATTGCAGACATAGAAACAAGTAGGCGCTCCCCGGCGGGGCGGGGGCGGGGACCGGGGCCGGGGCCGGGGCCGAAGTTAATCCTCACTACCCACATATCTTGGGGCCGATGTGGGCGGGGGCTCCGGTGGGCTTTATCTGGGCCGCATGCAGACGAAGGCCGTGCCGTGTCGTGGCGCAGAGCAGAAGTTGCCGTCTCCCTTCCGGCGGGGATCCGGTCTTATCGCCGCCCCAACTTCGCCATGTCGACACAGATCTGTGCAGAACTGTTCTGTACTGTGCAGAACTTGTAATAGGGAAATCGAGTTCAAACAAACACGTAACAGCCGAAAGTAAGTTTGCGAAAATATTGCTTTTTAAGTGCAGTTTTCCTGGCGAGGTGGGTGGGTGGAAGCGTGTGCATCTAGTCCTATGCGGGCCCATGGTGCAGCATCAGTGCGGCTCATGGTGCAGCATCAGTGCAGGAATTCACAATCGCCTTGGATGCGGGACGCCAGCCTCAAAACTGGAGCGATGCGATGCGATGCGATGCGATGCGACTCGACTCTTGCACTCCGGTGATTCTTTGCGAAACTTAAATCCTTTAGCAGCTAGAGAAAAGCAAATAAGACTCTTTTCAGAAACAAAATCCTATTTAAATTCTTCATCAGAAAATGCAAGCGCAGCACAGTCGGTTCACGTCACTGTCTTATCTGATTAATAGCGCTGAGCATTTCCCATTCTGCAAAAATTGTTATCATAAATTAACATCTGCTTCCAGAAATAGCAGAACTGCAAATACTTGTAAGGCTGATTTACATTCGGAGGACGTGATTGCGCGCCCCCTATTCACGCGGACTAGCTCAAAGCAGCGGCGAACAGGGTGACACAAAAGCGCACCCAATGCACATAAAGAAGCCACTTTATTTATTTATTACATATGCTTTTAGCCTTGCAAATTGTGCAGCTTGTTTAAATTTCGCCATTAGATCTCAATCGGGAGAAAGTACATGAGGGCGTGGGCGGGATCTACTCCCGGTCCTTTAAAATATCCTTCTATAAAAAGGGAAGGAGGTGCATGAAACTGAAATTTTCTTATTGACATTGTAATGGAGCCCTCCCCTCGCCAGAGGAGCTGAGAAGTCCAAACACTGCAGTCAAAGGACTGTTTGAGGTAGTCCTTCCCATCGGATCGTGACTGTAACGCAATTGAATTGACACTCCAACCCGGAAAAGAGTCACGTTCTGGTGAGCTTCCTAAACCCTTTTCCTGCTTCGGATAAGATGCAGACGTTTTGCCCCGAGACATGTTAAATTGGTGCACATGTTCCATGACACTCTGAACGCTCCTCTTCTCCAACTGTCTGTATCTAGATCTAGATTCTAGATCTGTATCTTTATCTATATCTATACTATACGCATGCATTAGTCCTTTTTGTCATCGCTCCACTAGGCACTAATTTATGCAGGATAATTTCCAGCACGTGCAAATGGTGCGATTTTTGTGGGCCAGCCCTTCTAAACGACTCTGTGAAGGGCTGAAACGAACTTATCGAATAATCTGAAAAACATGCCCTCCGGCTTTCCCACTGGAACTTAATTAAGCCGCCTCCACGCCTAATAATATTCAAATCGTTTCAGTTTTTACCTACCCGCACAGCAGGTGCCCTTTTCGAATTTCGATGCGGTTTTGCGTTCTAAAGTCAGAACAATTTATTTATTTGCCATGTGGGCCCCGCCAAATGTTGGAATGGAAATTTCGATTTGATTACTCTCGAGCTTAACAATCGGTAAATATTTGGCTAGGGATTCGGAGTCTGTAAACTTTGGCGGGCGTCACTGAGTAGTTTGAGTCGTTGTAGCTCGACCTCGATGGTGGTGAACTGATTATCCAATGAATTTACATTGTAATTTGCCGGAATTTAGACGAACGGTTGGAAGAGTTTGCATTGACATGATTCTAACAGTCGAATGAGTTTAAGAAAGTTGCCTGGATAAGATGGTTAATTCAGCTCTGTTTTCCTGCTTCGATCGCTGTGAGGAAGTGACACTTAAGAAAATATTTAAAATATAATAATAATAGTAATAAAAAGTAACATATAGGTAGTTACCACTAAGCATATAACAAGTGGAGAACTCACATACCCTGAAAATTAGAAGAAGAATTATTTTTCGTTCACAATGGGATTCTGTATCGAAAATTATCAGTAATTCCAGATAGTGAAAACAACTGATTTCTTAATTAACTTGATAGAATTAAAAATTTTGTAGAGAAATTAAAGGGTATGTAAAGCTCAATTTTTTTATGTACATATGTGGGTACTGAAGACAGAAAATAGGCAATGAGATTTTGCAGCGCTAAATTTGTGAACTATAAAATTAATAAATTAATTATTTTAAGTATGGGCATAAACATATGGCTCTGAATTTCTTCCTGATAACAACAATGAAAGTTTGCTGATTTGGGGGTGCTTACATAATACCGTTAACAAAAGTAAAACAATAAATATTCAGAGTATGTAATTAAGATAGAAAGAATCAAATGAACCTTCCACAAAAAAAAATTCTTAGACTTTATAAAGATAAAAGTTCTGCTTTGCTCACAGTTTACAACTAATTTACTAACTTACTTATTGCTCTAGTTGAGTAACTTTATAAGCTAAAAAAGTTCTTTCAAATGATACCAATTGACGACGCCAATTACATTGTTGATTTGAGTCAATTTGACCAATTAGAGACGTTCTGCATTTTCGATATTTTTCAATAATTTAATTATTATCCGTCAAAGTCAAGATTTTCGTTAGTGTTCGTAGAAGCTCATAACTCTCAAGCATCAAGTAATTAAGTTTTATTATTAATGATATGACAGACACACTCGTAAGTGATTGAATAGAGGTTCTGTTTCTCGTTTTTTAGGTACACTTTAAAAAATTAATATAGAGATGTATAATACTGTATAGTCATCGTTTACTGAAGAAAGGTTTAGTTTTCTGTATTAATGCAACAATACTTTTCGATAATAAAAATCCTCAATTTATAATGTACTAATAACTATTAGTGAATTCACTTATAACTTGTAAGTTATTAGAAGCATAGCGTTTCATAAAATATTAGAAGTAGACTAATTATTTATTTATTAGCTCCAGACTAATATTTATCATTATTAGTGAAATATTTATAATTATTAGTGAAATATTATTATAGCGCTGTACCTACTGTTCTATGAAACTGTTCAAACTAATAATTATTATGGTGATTGACTTGCAAATAAAGGCCATATTTTTATTAGAGTAGAAAGACCAATCAAACGTAACTATCGAGAAATCAGTTTCAGGGCCTTATAAATTTCGTACGAAAAGAATTGAAAAAAGCTTACAAAAGTCCTTTATACGTACAAAAATTCGATAATAAAATTCCTAAATTTCAAAAAATTAATTTCATTTACCTTCGACTTCACTTTATTCATTCAAAATGGTTAAATTAATTCGATAGAAAAATTTAATCCGGAATTATTTTTATATTATATTTGGAAGACTTAATAGAAATCACTAAACAATCAATTCAATATTCATTAAATTTAATTCTTTCATACAAATTGTTCATAAACTCTGTCAATATGCATACTCTCAATAAAAATAAATCACGATGTGCTATAAAAAAACAGCGATATATTTTAATTTCACATATACCTAAAGAATATTAATAATATTATTAGTGCAGTGGACAAATAATTGTTAGTGAATTTAAAGAGTCTCTTATGAAACACTATAATATTACTCCATTTATTAGTTCTAATAACTACAAATCTATTAGTATTAGGCTAATAGTTCTATGAAACAGGGCCCAGAAGTTACCCGGGACAACTATGCTTATAATAAAGCAAAACACATGACTTCGTCGATTTCAAATTTACTATCAGATCTATGTATAGTCATATATTTTTCGGTGATGAAAACTAATCTATAGTATGTCTTATTCCAGAACCAAATTTCATGAAAATCCGTTCAGCCATTACGGAGCTGAATGGCATCAATGATTATAAAAATTTTCTCATTTTTAATATTAATAGGATTATGTGGGCTGTTAAATTCGATAATAAATTTCGCAGAACAAAAAGCAAGCTATTAGCTGTGTTCCATTGGGCTGTGTAAAATACTCCCAAGTACTTCTGGCTACGCTGAACTACTCTAGCTATAGTTGGCGAGCAGAAATTCTGAGTAGTTACGCCACATTTTCCCGCCAGGTGGATGGTGGTTTTTGTACTAGGTTTGCATGGAAATGAAAGCTTTTCCTCATTTTTCGTTGCAGCTTTAGCTATTCTGGAGTTATCACAAGGATTCAAATAATAAAATTTAAGTAGTTTAGGCAGCAAAACATATTTATATATAAATATTTCCATTTTAATAAATAAGGCACAATCAAAGCAACTAATATAATACGATGAAATGTCAAAATTTGAATTTATATTTTACTCCTGACGATCAAAGTAGCGTTCCATAGAGAAAGTACTCGGGAGTACTTTACACAGCCCAATGGAACACAGCTATTGTATAATACTTTATTGAATAATGATGTTTAAAGTTTAATTTTATTCGCTTTTAGTGGACAAAATTACTTTATTAAGGATAACACTTTGCATTTTACGAAGCATTTATTGGTGCTCAATTAAAATAAGGTATTTAATTTATGAAATTTTAGGAAATTACAAATAACAACCAACCAAAGAATTATGTTTTCTGTTAGGTTTTCTGACACTCGTCATACTATTCTTTTATCTGGAAAATCCTCTGGGCGCTGGCAGATTTGAATATTAAAACAATCACCACAGCACCATGTTATTGTATGAAATGTGTTGGAAAAATTTAATTAAAGGCTGCCAAAATTCCCGTAGGCAGTATTTTTGCGGGATATAATTCAGAAAGTGGTAAAACTTTGCATGGAGGGCTGAAATGAATCGTAGGAGACTTGCAAAAATCTAAACTCATTCGAAACTTTCTCGCATTAACCGCAAAAACGAAATATGGAGCCGGCAATTTTACATGACGAGGAGCACAATTTTCCAAGAAAAGTTTCTTGGGGCGATCCCATTGAGTGTCAGCTGAGTGCTTTAAGTGAAATTTACAACAATCATCAAATCTGAATGAAAAAATGTTGGCCCTAAAGCCCGAGGACACTGCCTTCAACCCTACGTCAGAAGTGGCATTGCTTAAAATTCATCCTAATCTCCTGGCGCTGTGATTGTCTACCGCTCCCCCGACCCCCCGGATTTACGACGATATTATGAATATTTGCAGAGCCGTCCTGAGTCACTGTGGGCGGCGGGGCGAGGCTTACTAATCAAAACGAATCTTGAGACGTCGTGTAAGTCGATGGGTCTTCCGAGTTTAACGATCCAATTCAGCATAGTGAATAAATTGGAAAGAAAATAAAGCGAGCCCAAATAGGGGCAGGCCCTCCGCCGCCAAGGATGCTCTCCTCGGTCTAGTTTGGCGAGCAGCGTCGAGGAAAAGTTTTTCATTTTTCCGAGCGATTTGCATACTCAACCTATTTACTAAAAAGTAGAAGAACACAGGACATTATCCAAATGACCCTAGAATATGTGGGTAGCCTGCACGAAATGTATTTGAAGCTGGGTAATGCGGCAGAAAGGACTTAAGGCGGGGGGCTCCGGGGGCCGGATGGGTCCTAGACACAAAGTAACGAAGGCGGACAAAACGAAGGACGAGTCCTTCATGTAAATTGTAATGAGAAAAAAATAAATACATAGTTCAGCTGAGTTAATTGCTTAAATTCGTTTGCCTTAATTCCAACTTAATTTTCTTAAAAGTATTCCTTGATAATGGGATTTGTCCAGGAGTTCCTTTGCGAGGCAGGAAGGGAGCGTCCAGATGCCCTTTGTTTCTTTAAAAAAAAGGCAGAAATGGATTTCACCATTTTAAAGGAGAAATCTACCGCGCCTTAGATGGGATGCGACAAAGGAGGAATGACGACAATTTTGAGAGCCTTTTATTCGCAGCTTCCATCGTGTTTAAATATAAGAAAAGTTTAATCGGGTCGCAGCTATAAAAGTGCACAGCAATGCCCGGCACAGGGTGGGAATGTATTTCGATAGCGTCGTGCTATAAAGCTATGAGGACGATGAAAATTACAAAGGATTAAATTTGAAAGTATTCCAAGGATTGGATGAATAGGAAGTGCTCAGAGGTCCTTTATCTAGAGCAGCACAGTTTTGGGAATTGTTGAAAATAACTTCAAAGCAATCACGTCGCAGCTGAATATATAAAGTAATAAGCTTTCGTGGAATTACCAAAATATTTTATTTGCATTATGTTGATCTTGAGAAGTTATAAAAAGCACTGAGAAGAACTGTGCTATAAATATTTTTACATAACTACATAAAGCGCATATCATCAAAAAAATAATTTTGTTCATCTTCAATTTATGACAGAACGCATTCTAAATAGTAAGAGAAATCGTCTTAGTAAAAGGGGAATTTTCTGATTTTTATATGTAATATTAGTTTTCCTAACCACGGGCGTTAATTTTATAGAGGTTTTTTCATAATTAACTAAGTAACGTTCTTTATAGTTTTATTAAAAAAGAAGACAGTTTTAAATCAACGGCTTTCAGACGTAATAGTAGGCGCTTTAATTAATGTTACCAATCATAAATCAAAAAAATGTTGTAGAAAACTTCAAATTATTTACACAAAAATATTTTTCAACGTAGAATCTGAATGTGCAATAAAAAGTAGGGTTCTCCATTTAAATTTCAAAGCTTCCCTTTTGGTCTTTGATCAGGAGAGACGGTCGAATTTTAGCGTAAATTAATGGCCACTCGAAAAAATTAACTTTTCATTAACAACATTTTGTTTGTACGATGTGGTTTTTTCGAGATATTATACGGCTTCAGGTACCTATAGAGTAAATCAAAAACATTTTCTGCTTTAATTAATGTAATTCATTAATTTGACTGTTCCTTTGAATAGAATATAAACTACATTGCGCTTTTCAGTAGAATTGATATTTTATGAATTTGAAATTATATTGAAGCCAAACTAATTAGCTCATTTGCTTCAATAGAGATAGCATTTTCTGTCGACTGACAGACAGCAGTGGGATTCCAACAACAATAAATAATTTTCCGACTTGATATCGTCTCAGTCTGATCAAACAAGAAACGATTTATAAAATGTGATAATAATGAATGAGAAAAGGTGGAAAATTCGATTACATCATGCTTGTTACAGCAGCCGGGGAGCCTGGTGGAATGTGAGCGCGATAACACGAACGCAGTAAGGGATCCCAGCATCCTTTGTACCAGGAGAGAACATTGAGGGAAGCAGGAGAGAGACAAATTAACCAATAAAAGGTAATCATACTTAATGATGAACCAATTTACCAAATTACTACCTGTAGGGGCTGAAGGCGTGCGAAAACGTGCACGGGACACGACACACAACATAAATTTGAGGCGTGCAATCAACTGATTTATGGCCGATGATTCCCAAGAAATTCCCGGTAAATAATAAATGATTGGTGGTATATACGTCACAAATCCATTTTTATTAGTATCTCGTACCTGCGCTGTATTTGGCTCATTTATGTCAAGACATATCGAGCTTTCCCCTGAAAGGTGCAAACTTATTAAATTTATTGAGGCGGTAATATTGCGCTTCTATCTATCTTTGTACAGTGAAAATTGTACAAGTTGGCCACATGCGATGCTTATAAGGGAATCAAGTTTTTTAAATGCACATTGAAATAAACGACACTTAACATATTTTAGTTTTATTAACTTCCATGGAAGTTTTTCGAATTTAAAATTTTGATATATCTGTACGTTCTGAGGTACCTAGTGTCGGTATTCATCGTTTTTAAAAAGATGTTTGTTTTTGCGTGCGTATACGCACATACCTATTCTTTTAAAATTACAATTAAATGGCGAACACTTAACAGGGTTTTCAAAAAACTGGAGGCTAACAGTGTATGTAGACCAGTCGCACCCAGCCTCATATATTAATATGTTTATATTAAATTTAAAAATAAAAAAGTCGTTGTGGACAAATTTTGCAGGTTAGTTACACAGGTATTTTAGGAATATTTTGTACCAGATTTTATTGGTGCCATTTAATGTATAAAGGTCAACTTTCTTGAAGTTTTTGTTTTGCGGGGTAACGTAATTTGCATTTACCTTAGTTTATGTCTTAGAATAATAAATATTTTCTAGGAAGAAAGTGGTTAGTTAATGGGTGAGTGGTATAATTGCAGTTTCTATGAATTGTTTAAAGGGTGTAAAACTTGGGTTGGGGGTAATTATCTTATTTAAAGCACAAGAAAAGCAGCATTAAACATTGGGGCTTATGTTCGTTCAATTACGAGGAAATTATGATTAAACAGTACCCCAACTCTGGTGTATAGGTGCAGGCGAAATCACCCTGCAGTTGTATTACAAAGATGGGATCTGGTGGCGAGTCCTCGGTCGGAATCCGCTGAGTAATTGCAATGAAAAATCAATGCATATTTATGAGTGCATTTAGCTGGGGGCAGTTAGCTCCAAAGGCTCATTATTCACACCTTACAGGGTATTATTTATTCATCGATTATTCCCGAGTTCGCTTTCCCCCGGCTGCCTACTCATCAAATTGTGGTCTGCGGCTCGGGGCGCACAAATCGGGTAAATGGGGATATGGCACAAGTGTAACCCAGAAAATGTAATACCCGACGTTTATCGACGATGGCTTTGTTGATCGCATTGCCCTTGAATGGCAAGGATACCTCAAAGCGATAATCGCCCCGTCGCACTTTGTTCATACAGAAATGCGAAACAGCTCAGACAGATGCAAAAGACAAAACTATAGGGTTCGACCCTAGGTACCCACGTCCCGGCTCCTCCGTCCGGTTTCAAGTCTTTGTGGGTCTCACATTTGTCCGTTTGCCGCACTATAGAATTTCTGCCGTGCTGAAGGAGTCGGAGGACAGATCCTTGGCTAGAGCGGCTGCATTCAGGTACGGCCCCATTGTCTTACAGGAACTTTACATTCTCATAACTAGATAAGAACTGGGGTCCTGGAGCGGGACTGTACACCACTGACATATTGTTAATCGAGGTGTATGAATGGCGCCCGGCACAATGTTAAGGCCCCATTCCATGGTTTGGGGGCACTTAATCACCTGCGAGTCAGAGACTGCCAGGACTTCTTCCTGATGAATTAAACTGATTTTCTCTATGTAATATTTTGAATAGCGAGAATCCTGAAAGGAAGCCCAGCTCTACTAAATCGTTTCTGTTTCTATTCACAAAGCAAATCTCTAGATCTACATTCTGTAATCTCCGCAACTTGAAAGAAACTGTGTGGAAATATCTTTGGCTTGCACCAAAAGAAATTCCATTTCCTGTTTTACTCCTTTTATGTATATAGGGGTGCCCCCAGAATGGTTTGTTTTATTTACGTTTAACTCGAAAATTTTATTCGAAAGATGTCTTAAAAATTCCGTCCAGGAATAAGTTCTAGTTTTGTAAAAGCGTTTTTCTCAAAGACGAAAGGAAGCAAACGCGATTCCCCAAATATCGTAGTAGTTCGGCACCCAAACCATGGCATGCTTCCTCTTTTTCTTATTAATAACAAGAATATTGTCGAATATTGTTTCGCCTTTGTTAGCTAGAAACTATGATTTTAATATCCTTTCGACCCGCGGGGATATTTCTAGTGAAATTCTATTATCTGGGAAAATTCTGTTACAAAGGAAGAGTTTATATTCTTCAGTCAATCGAACATATTAATTACAGATTTTCGATTATCCCTTCAATTCAACGCATCCACAAAGGCGTTCAAAATCGTCTTTGTTACAATACTACATAGTTACGTAAATAATTCAAGAATTAAATAAAATTCAATCAGTGCAAAATAGCTTTAATAGCTTTTAGGTACATGAAAATCGTAATTTGTTCCATTTGATTAGTTTAATATTAGTTTAAAATTATTATTACTTACTCTTAAACAATGCGACGATATATCTTTAACAAAAGGTTTGGACGAATACATTTGAATTTCTTAGATAAAAATTATATTTAATTTTAGTATGAACCAACGACGATAGGTAGATATGGATAAAATATTTAGAATGAAATTAGTAAAATAATTCGTAAAGGCGTGTGAAAAAGTAGATGTCGGTATATACATACATATGCATATTTACATATGTATGTATGTATTTAAAAGAAAAAGAATACAATAGCTAAGTTTTTTAAAAACTAATTAAGTGTTAATTATTTTTCGATTAAAGAAATTCAATTCAATAGTTGTAAAATGATCATAAAACTATTATGAAAATCGTATATTTATATATCTATATGCAAATATGAATTTTTTATTGAATATGCAAGATGTTTGTAGATTAACCAGTTGTCAATCCTATGAAAATTTATCTGCGTATACTTAAATAAAATAAAGCTACTAGGTATCCAATTATAGTACAAATAATACAAATCTCTAAAAACATCTATCTATATATTCTATCACTTATTAAATGGCTAACTGCTTAATTAATTGATCTTGGTTTTGATATGTGAGTCCTTTGAAAATTTACCCTTTAACCGCACACATGTTATACGTACGCCTGTTGATATCGAAGTATGGGTTTTTGGGACGTTTGTTATTTTGGTTTTGTGTAAACTCTGAGATTCTGAGTGCAATATGGCAAAATGAAATGCGATGACAAATTCGACTTTTACAATGGTGTCGAGAATTTGTCTAGTGACGTATTAGGCAATGTAAACATATCCATTGTGATGGTTCTCAATCTGGCCCGAAAACGATGTGACCGAGCCAAGGACAAAGCTATCCAGCAGCAGATATCTAAGCAAAGTACTAGGTCTACCCAGGCTTTTCTTGGCTCGAAATCAGATTTGAGTGGCACATGCCAAGGCGGCGAAGACAAAATTCCATGGAACCGCCTATGTTCGCTTCATTTCATTGGATAACTTAATCTTTCATAGAAGTTTCGTGCCGGAGGAGATCGCCTGATATATGCAGAACGCAAGCATTTATGTTTGCTTTTGAAATATCCACATAATATGAGAAGTCGCGCAGGATGGGTACGAAAGATACTGGAGACCGTGGGGTGCGTCCCCCGCACAAAAACATTTATTTAATAAAATCTATTAGACCCAACGAAAGCTTATCGTCTCAATTTTTGTGCAGAGGCACCGCTGTAACCTTGGCCGGAGAAAAGGACGAGTTTCCTCCCATCCGAAGAAATAGGATACGGTGACGTGCTCGGCTGGCTCCCTGCGATGGAGGCAACTTTTTGTTCTTACATCCTTACGAGAATAGTCACATGGCAGGCCATCTATACGTGTCCGGGCAACCGGCGTTTGAGGGATATCCGGGCGCAAAAATATCCAATCGAGTTGGAACTTAATTTGAGCTGCTTTTGGAATTACCAATGAAACGTGCACTGGTCCCGGCCTCTGCCCTGATACACTCTGGGAAATGGCGATTTTAGCAGCAATCCCGTGATGTAACCGGAGCAGAGTCGAAATGCGAACGCCTTGCGTCAACTTCGAGGTTCCCGAAGGACTAATGAGGTCCGGGACGGTGGGGATCACAGTGGCTGCTCCTTAGCGATAAATTGTGAATCGAACCGGAAAAAGGGTCCCATAAATATGTAATCAATCAATTTGCCACAAACAAGAAACAAACAGGTTGAATAAATACTTGTCCCTCCTAATCTAGGGAAGAATTTCATTCGGTTCCTCCGGCTCTTTTTAGGCTGACATGTGTGCTCCTCGGGAGCGACGCTTCTGTCGTGGGAGATTTCCCGATCCCTCATAACGAGTGACAATTCTGTCATACTCGAGGAGATTAGGGCCTCTTCAATTACTGCAAACTCTGTTTGCGAATGCTTCACGTGTAATTGATTGATTCGTCTGATTTTAACACGCCCTTAACGGCCAAATCTAATCAATTTTCTTCCTAAACATTTTCTTTTCTACCTGACAAACTTTTTAAATCGAATTATGCGAAAGCTGTTTAGCTTCGACCTCCCAACCTTTTCAGAATGTCCATAAGCCTAACTCTTCCTAGTGCTAGCGCAATTGCTCAACTATTCATATTTCTGGCTAAGGTTTAAGGTCAGGGTCACCTTGGGCATGTTTTGTTTATTATTTTTATTGATATTGCTTTTCTGTATCCAAGATCATGTGCTACTCTGATGATGCTTAATTAGCGCCCATCTATAAGATATTTTAAAAAGTGTGTGGGTTAAAAATTGTCTGCCATCAAACGTAGATATGTACCTATTTGAAAGCTTTTTTATTTATATCCTTTCTATGTAGGACTTATTTTATTTTAAATATAAAATGGAAAAAGGTTCGTTAACTAGATTCGAAAAGTCCAGAAACTTGTTATTTTTATTTCAAATTAATTGATTTCTCAGATCATATCGACATGATAAAAATTAACTTAAAAAGTAATAGAGAGAAAGAAATGTTTAATGCCATGAATAGTCACTTCTTAGAATTAAAACTCGCTGGATTTTTCCAGTAGGTATTAGTATGGTATTTGACTCAATAATCAATTCCTCAGCCAAAACTTACCTTGTAAGTATAAAAAGGTTATATGTACATATATGCCTTTTACAGTTTTGGTATATGCTATGCTACCTATTTATTTAGATTTTTACTTATTTAATAGTAGTAAAATTGTATAATATCTGATTAATAGTTTCGTAAATGTCATTGACCCTATTGTTCCATATTTTGTAGTTTACAGTTTTAACATATACATTTGGAGCACTTGTGTTTACGTTGCACGATTTATGCTCTACATATAATAAGAATTTTATATTTGTACTTTTTTTTGTAAAGCTTTTCAATTCTAGTTTGGTTGGTAGGAGCTTGCCTAAGTAATTTTCAGAATGTCCGTAAATATTGTACTTAATCTCGGGCGTTGTACAACCATCGCACTGTGGCAATAAAGAGGACGAAACGACCGTTTGATAATGGCCATATTTCTTGGTCTCAGAAATTACCATTATCTCGTTGTTATTAATTTCCCCGTGCAGAAGCATTTGGAGTTCGGTTCGATACACTTCTGCCAGCAAATTGCAGTGCAGATCATAAAAAGTTATAAGATGGCGACATTTAGTGCTAAACCCTACCGCGCGATGGCCGTACTCAGCCGATGCCGCCAGCCCATAAATTCTGCTGCTATCACTTCCGAGATAAAAGAGATTTATGATTGCTCCTACCTCACCTAATTACATTCTGTGCAACGTGCAAATGGAATTCTTTAGAAATTTCGACCATTTCTTCCCACCTGACCGCCATATCTGGCGTCGTACCTGTGCCACTTAATTATCCGCGAGTGGACATTTCGGTGTATACTCATACTTTTGTTTACTTTTAATGGCGAATACTATTTTATTTCCCAAATATAAAAGATCTCTTATCTGAATTGTGAGTATTGGGAGACGCGCGATGTTGGAGCACATCACAAACTTAATTAAAGCCAATGAGAAACCTTTATCAGATGCCAGAAGCAAAAGTTCGCGAATTGCCAAGTGGAATTAATTATGGGTTACCTGGGCAATTCGAAAGTCATCACCGAGGTTGGCCAATGGTCGGCAACAGTTCAATTCAGGCAAATTAATTAAGAATGATTTTCTGAAGGAATTTATGTGGCCATGGGATGGAAATATTTTGTCCACAATTCCTTCAGGGTCGTCGAGCCTTTTCGCAGCTTTAATTCAGTCTGTCGGGTAATAATGAAATTCAGCTGACGAAGTGAGTAATAATTCGTGGAAAATGGAAATACGATAATTCGCAAAATACTTGTGCTAACTCCATGGAAACTTTTCTGGCTTATATTCCTTTAGGCTGAAGGCAACCATAGGATGAAGTGAACGCCTCTGGACAATCGGGCAGAAGGCCTTAATGACCGCAAATATGTTACCCATTAATACTCCTTTAATGTGAGTTTTTGGTCGTTGATGTGTGATCTGGTTTTGTTCACCCACCAAAAGTCATTTTAATGTCCTTGTCTTTAAACATGTGCCCTAACCCTTTTCGGGAACATTTGTTTCTTTAAGAAGTTAATCTTGTGAATAAAAAATATTTGTTCAACTTCTATCTCCGAAAGACAAAACAAAAGAGCCTTTTCAAATTTTCCCAAAATATTTCATTTGTAATAATCTCCTTTTAATTCAATGTACTGAAAGTACCTACCTCGAAAGCGGGTTTAGAGTCGTACACCGGCGTCGGGGCTCCATAGTCTACCAGGTGAGCTGCCAAGGAGCACATATGCCGAAAAAGTGAAATATCAAGGAAGAGAGCTTTTTGCTGGAATTCAGTTGAAGACAAATTTTAGCCGGCAACTTGATATAATATATAGGGATTTCGCTGTACATTTCCATTACACATTTTCAGGAAATCTCCCTGACGGTTTCTTCGGCCATTTTCCATTTTATAACGTAATGCCTGAAGTTATTTTCAAACTTCGTACAAAGACATTAACTTGGCTTTAGAGTTCGGGGCAAAGTACAACAGGAAGGAAGGATGTTATCGGGTGGAGCGGGCACAAGAAAAACTGCAGAGAATTCAAGTTTTGAAAGGGAGATATTTCCTCTTGTTTTTCCAATCTGGTTTCCTATATCCTTTTATCCATTTGGCGTTGTTTGACTTTTGTTTTTCTCCTGAGCATTCCGACCGAGCAGCTTCTTAGGGACGAAATTAAATATTTGGTCTTTGCAATGCACCTCTACTATTATCCCATAAATTCCCTAGAATAATGTTAATTATAATATACTGCATACATTCTTTATACTCCATCCTGGCAAAGACAGAATTTTAAAAATGACCTTAGATATGTCTTTCGATCGACTAATGCAAGGATTACCATGTCGAAGATTTCAGGTCATTTCAGGTGAAGTAAGCAATTTATAAAGACCTTCAACTCTTGCGAAATGGGAGCTTTAAAACTGAAAAACACATTCAGTCGTCTGGGACAGTACAAATTGCCACCTATGGAGCTGTAATTCAGTGGTCTCTTTCGCAAGCAATAAATGCATATTTCAGGTAAGAAAGTTTAAAGTGGCCGTTCTCCTCCGAGACTTTAGTTTGGTGCAGCAGTCAAATCGTTCGACTGCAGGGTGCTTACGATGGCTATCGTCGAATAAATTTAGGTAACAACCTGCGCACCCCAAGCCACTAATTGCCTCAAAGTGTCCCCAAGAGCTTTGCGTGCAGGCTCCATTTTCTTATGGAGATAAGGAAATTATCCTGAGCCCCCTAGTTTTAATTGCTTTGCCTTGATCTGGGGCTAAAACGTCTGGTTTCTGTTAAGCCAATAGTTTTATATAAGTGTTCAGTTTAACTTCCTAACAACAATAATTATAGATGCTTTTATGCTTTCCTTATATGTTATATGACACAACATTTACATTCTACAATTAACGATATATAAGCATAGCGATAAAATGTTATGTGTGCATGATAATGAACTGAATAACTAAAATTTAATAAAACTGAAAATAAAATTTCAATTCTTTGTGAAGACTTCTTCTTATGAGAAATCAATTTATATTAAAATCGTTATAGGGGTTAATGCCTCTTAAATTTAACGAATAATCAAAAGTTTTACTTTTTACTAGATTGTTATGGATTCTAGAGTCTGAAATAGTCTATCATACACCTAAAGGTATTGCAGTGTCATCGTATAGTTCTATAATTTTAAGTTTTAATGTCTTCTCTCCTTGAATATACTACAGTTAAAAATTTTCTTTATCAGTTACAAAATTTATGACTTTTCAGTAAATTTTTGTTGCAATTACTTTTCCTTTTCCAGTTAATGTTTTAATAATGATCGTAGTTAATTTAGCAAATATTGTCGGATTTTGCCATGTTATATTTAAAAAATAAATCTTTTTAATAAAGGTTAAATAAACACATTTAAAAGCCTACACTTTTAACAGCGATAAACGAGTTATAATCAGCAGACTGCTCTCATTACAATTTGTTTTAATTTATTGAATGATCACTGTCGCTTATCTAAATACATTTCTCTAGGGGCAATCATAATGGTTGGGAATTTTTGACACTGCAGATAGGGAAGTTACTGCAATTCGATGGTGCAATAAATATGCACAGATTATGCTATCTACGCTCCCGTATCGCAAATCCCTCCCCAGGTGTGAATTGTTCGATTATTTCTGTAATTCCAACAGATTTTAAGTAGCAATGGTCAAGCCTAGAGCATCGTACAGTAGCTATCTCATATAGAGAGCTGCCTAGTGGGGACTTCAATATATCTAAATTATAGTGCAATACAATTAAAAATAGAACCGAGCAAATTAATTAATGAATCAATCATTAATTAAGAAGATTCAAAAGTAATTAGGCATGTTCTGTAAAGTTTTAGCTATTCAAAGTTTTAATTGATATTATATTTATATGTATAATGGGAAATTTGGTAATAATATTGACTTTTGAATAATTCCATAGTGATATCTTTTTGTAGTTTTCTAAAGTTTAAAAAAGTTTACACTTGAATTTTCCTAGTTTTATTTATATCAATATATTCAATCCATAACGAATGAATATGTAATGAAGAAGTATCTCATTTAGGTGATTAAAAACGTGTCATTTTAGTTTTTCACAAATGAAAAAGGATGGCCTGCCTGTCTGTTAATTTTTAAGATGTATGTCGTTTAAGAAAAACCAATTATTCGCTAAAAACACGGGTGAATTCCAAATTTGTCGTAGACAGTGCAGTATATCTTGGCTTCGTTTCTTAGCTGCTTTGATGTCGTGTCGTGTCGGCTTAGCCAAAATGAATAAAAACATTTCCGGCGTAGTCCTCGTTCGAGGCACGGCATTCGCTTACATGAAATTGCAGAAGTGACTCTGGTCGGGTGTCAAAATCTCGTTACCAAATTCTTAGCTTTATACGTCAGGGGCCGGCTGCAGCCGCTACCTCTCCTGAATAATTTAGAAGGCGGATAAGCCATGGTATTTTAATCATATTTCAAACTTTTTCCGGACAACAGATGCGGAAACAAGCAACTGCCTGGCTCGTTCCGGAGCAGCTTGGCCTCATGCTATTCGAATACCAAATCAAGGTGGAATCCGTGTGTTTTTGCCCGGGCATGCACATCCTGCAGGAGGAGAGTGGTCGGGTCGGTGCAGTGCCGCTCCCGGCTTTTTGCCTAATTTCCTTAGTCGACGTTAAATTCTTAATCCTTTCTTGCTCCTTTCATTTGAATTATATCAACCTGATCCTCCGCCGCCATGCCTAGAAAGTAAGAGTATTCTCATGTTTGCCTAAAAGCCTTCCAAGTTTGCTCTGAATGCCGCGAGGAATGGGCTTGTAAAGGAGTTTCAAAAGACGTGTTTCCTACGTAGTGAACTTGAAAAATGGTTACTGGATTACGGGTTTACGTCGAATATTTCACTGCTCTATGTATGCAGAAAGGATCCGGTTAATTTTGTGCTGTTTGCCACGCTGCAAGTTACTACAAAGGCAAATTTAATTTGTATCCTTCAAGAATTCCTTTTATGCTACAATAAATGCATATGGATCCCTATTGTTAACCGTCGTATGTGTCCTTTTGTTATATTTTTTTCTAATTCAACTTAGCTTTTAGAATTTTTCTGAAAATCCATCGTATGCTTAAATACTAATTTTACTTTGTGCAACCTAAAGGGATTTTTACAATTGTTGCAGTCCCTGCTTTTCATAATAAGTTTAAATATAAGCTTACAAATTTAAGTAAGATAATTATTTAAGACAATTACATCTAATAACAGTCGTCATAGTTAAAAATATGGCTCTTTTGCGAATACCACCATTTCTACGGCGAAAGGAGCTTACGGGAACCCTTTTTGGATAAAAAATTCTGTAGTAAAGTTCCTAAAATTCTTAGAAATTCATTTCAGTTACTTTTGACTTCAATTAATTTTTTTGTTCAAAGTGGTTCAAATAATTTGATTAGAAAAATTCGGATTGTGGGGAAAAATTAATTGTAGTCAAATGAATTTATGAGAATTTTAGGAACGAAAAGCAGCCTTCATAAGCTCTTCTAAAATTGTAAGATCGACTCGTAGTCGCAGCAATGACGATATTTGTAAGAGAGCCCTAATTAGTAAAATATTTAACATTAAACAAAACTATTATAGTTACATGCATTGCGAACAGTTTTCAACTAGTACCCAGTAAAACAAACTATAATAGAATTGAGTTGACCTTCTATTTTTTCTCATTAAATTTCTTAAAAAATTTGTTTTATTTTATTCTTGCCAATTTAAAGCAAATCTCAATTTGTTAATTTGTTGACTATTATCATAGCTATACAAGTTGCAGCAAGCCACAAATGGCATTTAAATTTTGTGCAAACATTGACAATTTATTTTACAATACTCGGGAGGACCATTTTGCAACAAATTGATTTGAAACTTCATTACCATTTTCCTTGCTTTATTTTCCGTTCATGTTTTTTAGTTATATAATTTTTTAAAGTAGAAACCCCTCAATTCGGGAAATGACCTACCTGTGTTCACAATTTGACAAAATACTTCTCACTCGGGAATATGGCAACATTTTTAACAGAATCCAACCAGCTCGAAAATAATTTTCCATCCGCTCCAGCAAATCGTATTTTGGCGGTGGCGGACGATTGTGCAGATCTAAAGCAAAAATGTTTTAACAGGAGTTGTGCGAAATGGCGCTTACAAGAAAGTTATATACGAATTTTGTACGGTCGAGTGCCGGGCTTTGATTTATGGCCACCGAGGAAGTGCTGTTCTCAACTATTAATCCCCACCCGAAATGAGGAAATTTGTTTTACCACCAGAAATTTGTGAGCAGATTTTTCCTCGCCAAAAAGTCGAGTCGGGCAATGCAATCACAGTAATGAAAGCCTATGTTAGTTGCATAGCTGCTGCTGTGAATGATTCAAAATTCCGTGGTTGGTGCTGTTTTGTATTTATAAAAATGGGTTAAACAGAAAACATCGTGATCAGCCGGAAGATTTCGAAATGGTGCTTTTACTGCAAAACATGGGACCACATCCATAACTTTTTCGCCGGAAATTTATGTTTTGTAGTTTGGAGGAAAATGAATATTTCGCAGCATGAAGCCTTTCCCTGGATGTTAATTGTGCGGGTGAAAATCGACTTAATAACGAACATTGCAGAGCAGCTCTTCGCCAAATAAGAATTCGCTCTGGAAAATTGTTCATTTCTATTACTCAACCTCTGGCACCTGCATCCTTTTGTTAAGACGCTGTCCCCCGGTGCCGTAAACAAGGCGATGCACCTGCTCTGCAACTGCAACTGCAACGTCTTGGCGGAATTCTAAAGTATCTTAGTATCTGCGCTCTGGGGAGCTCAGCGAGGGTAATAAGAGAAACAGCAAGCAAATGCAGCGCCGACTTAAGGTCGGACCATTTGCAGAGTGTCGCTAACTGAAATGTATCACAAAGTAGAAGCCAAATGAGCCCAAGGTTTGCTAAGACGCATTCAGGGAATAAAGATTTTGAGTTCCCTTGCATTTGTCGTCCCCTGCACCCGGCCGGATATGGAGCGTGTGGGCTCCATCTGCACACATGTTCCCGGATCGGGTTTCCCCGAGTGAGAATTCCTGTTCCCACAACAAGCCCGGCCGGGAACGCCCCTGTTACGGAGCCATAGTGTTCGGGTATCAGGTAAATTAATTAATGTCCTGCAAAGGTACTAACCCGATACTACGCCTAGATCATAAATCTAATCAGAAGGGATTACCCGCCTGCGCCTACTCGCACTCTGAACCTATCAGGATATTATCACTTTACACGGCACGAGACATTTATTTAAATTAAGCTCGGTCCGTACCTGCCTCAATCGGCTAATACCCGGCTCGAGATGGTTAATTTTGCCCAAATTCATTTCACCTTGTCCGCCCGCCCCCAACTAGTCGCCAAGGTACTTTCAAGGATCAACAAATTAATTTGAGTGAAAGCTGGGCCTAGGCCCCAGACTGTCGGGCCGGTTTTCCGGGGCCCTACGTAAAAAACTAATTGGGACGGGGCTGGGTGCAGACCCGCTCTTCTGGGGCCCCCCAAGATTGCTTCCAGCTCTCCTGGGTGAGTGTCATTTGCCAGCGATGGTTCTGTTATCCCGGTATTGCTCATTTTTACTGGTTCCCTTCCATGACAAATTACAAACCTTAAATTTATGACAACGAATTTCTGCTGCGGGGAAAGGGTATTAATTAAGGTTCAAAGAGAATGTGCCATTTAAATACAGCAATATGTGTACACACCCCCAACTCACAGGGTGAACCCGTGTTCCTACGAAGGTAAAGTATAGTTTATACCCTCAAGACCCTTAACTTGCTGTGGGTTTAGCGACGCAACGATTATTTTGGAATTTCCTACCTTTTCAAAAATAAAGCGCTTCAAAACCACTAAATCCTATCGATCTACTTTGTTGGGGTCTAAATAATTGATTATTTAAGAGTTAATTATTTTATTAGAAACATATTAAAATATTAAACCTCGTTTTGCTCTATGTGGAATTGAATAGACTGCGTACATTTTAAGTTTTTTAAAAGTGGTAGTATATATGTATAAAAAAGTAAGTAAGTTAATTTAGTTTTATTAAAAACATTAAAAAGACGGACAGGTAGGTATGAGAGTCTTTGGGGTTTCGTTCCCTTTAATTTGCATTTAAGAAATATAATTAAGTTTTTTACGTAATATGTATCTCATAATAATTTGGAGATTCTTAATACAGTTAGAAAAATTGTATCTTTTCATGGCATTGATTTCGAAACGAATTTTTTACTATAAGACTGTAAAGTTTAGTACATATTTATTATTATCATAAATTTAATATATGTACATTTCTAGCAGACAGACAGACGAGTTCTCGGAACCCTAAAAAAAAACAATTTCGGTACGTTTTACAATTAACTTGTTTAAAATACCAAAATTCACGCTCGTATTTTTATAATTTAAAAATCAAATCGCAAAATCGCACAGGTTCTAAGATCTATGTACATAGCAGTTTGAAAGTAGCGTGGGGTTATTAAAATTATAATAATACACATTCTGGGTAAAACTGGTAAACTTTTTGTCTTTCTTAAAAAAAGCTCCAATGCGAAGAAAAAGATGCCTCATTAAATATCTTATTTATTATTTGCTAAGATACCAATTTCATGTAAATAACTCAAAAGAAAAATGCTTCTCAGGCACATCCAATTAATAAGCAATGAAATATTGATTTAAATTTGTCTTCTACTGACAATCTAAAATGTTCTGAGCTTTGAAGACTGTTTTTAAGACTGCTTAAAAATATTAAGAGGAAAGAAAGTTCCTAACAAAGATGTATCGGGAACAGACAATTTATAAAGAATTTCAAATTTCTTCTGTCATTATTTTAAGTCAAAGTTTTCTATATAACCTTATTTATTATTCTTAACTAAATCATTACATTTTCGTCATTTACATATGTAGTTATACCTTCATATAATCAGTTTAGCTGTGTTTTGAAATACTTTTTTAATTTATATTTTAATATATAACTAAGTTGAATTTTTATTTAAGGAATTAAGTTAAAAAAAACCTAAATTAATGAAATAAGTAATATAGCAATTATGAATACCTTCATATAAATATTCCTTTTTTATCATGTTTGTCTAGCATTAATTAGATTACAAATTCATTTCAATCATCGTTTACTGAATTTATCATCAATCAATTAAATGACACTAATTTTTAGCATGTGGGTAAAATGGTGACTGAGGTAAAAATTTCAATATAAAAGGGGAAGAAATAAATTCGTGTTGACTATGGGGATCACTTGAAGTGATTTAATTTAACATGAGCAGACGCGCTAAAAGAATTGGGCACTCGAGAGCGAAGTCTGAAAACCGCACGCACGGAGCGCAACTCAAGGGCTCGCTTCTTGAGTAAAAGAAAAGAGCTCGGGACTCCTTTAAATTTTAATAGGACCCGGGATCCGGGACCCGGGACCGGGAACAACTCTGAAGGCACGGATGAGCCGAGCTTGCATTTTTTCGCTTTTTTCGACTTTTGTCGACGTGGTTGCGTAGAGTTCTCCTCTCAGACGCATTGAGGGCTTCCCTCAGACGGAAAGGCTTCATTATAAGCGAAATCCGGGCGAATTATTTCAGCGCAGGATGTGTTCGGAGGACCAGGGCTGAGTTATACTCGGGACTCTTTCAGTAAAACAAAAGACTTGTTGCGTTCGCCAGAGTTGCATTAATTTGCATAGCACAGGTCATGTCTTTTGTGACTCATATCTGCATACTTCTCCCTTTCGTCCATTTATGCCCTGATCCATTCGAAATCGACACTTCTGTGTGTGTGCAATGGTCCTAGCGATGGCGGGGGCGGCGTGGATTCGTTTTCAACCCACATACACTGGGATACACTCAAAATGTTGCGAAAGGGATTTTTACAGCAGATGTGATACTATTTCCCATTTTAACATAATGGAAAAGTGTTTTACATATGTCGATTCATGGCTGTCGAATCATTTGTTGGCCGAAAAAGGTTATAAAAGGGACGAACTCTCCCCAGGGCAAGCGGTCCGGACCAGATCCGAAATAGGAGTATAAATAATGGTCATCCCTTTTCGTTTTAAGTCGGGTCATACAAAGAAAACAAATTGCAAAGTGAACTCCAAAGTATCCAAAATTAAGACCGGGAGTTTGAGAGTTACCCCGTGTTATCGAGCAGACGCTGACAATCAGAGCGTTGGACACGGGGTTGATGTTTAGATTTTTTGGGTTAATTCGCCAAGAGACTTGCGAAACCCATGACATAGATATAGGAGTTGAATGTAATTTTGCGGTTTAATCATGATTTTTTAACTTTACCGTCCACTCAGAAAAAAAAATTCCATAAAAGCTTATTTCTAAAATTCTCTATCACTTCGAAATAAAATTCAGTTAATTTTTAAGGATTTTCGTACCAAACACATTGTCTAATTATATGTCATATGTAAGAATGCCAATAAAATTTAATTTTCCTATTAAGTTTAAGCTTAATATCCAAAAGTCATTAATTTCTATTAATATATATAAATATAAAAATAAATAAGTTCCCTAAATGACAAAATTTGAATACCGAATAAATTAATTTGATTTTAACGAGAACAGACAAATTGTTTTTTTCCTATTTAAATATTCCAGCTATATGCATACTTTCCGCATTTTATTGATCACAAATTTTAACTTTCATATCATTAATGATGTTTATTTGGTTTCATTGACTGCAAATTTCTATATAAATCTTGAATTTTTATGGGACATACTCAGCGGGGAGTGCGAAACTTTTCTTAAGAAACATTAAATTGAGAAATGAAAGCCTAAAAATTGCATCACTGTGAAATGTTGTTGATGAGGAAATTTAGAAAATTTCCAATACAAATTCATGTCGGAAATTTCTAAAAATGTACCTGTAAATAAAAGGGCAATGTTTTACTGCATACGTTTTTGGAAGTGACTTGAGTGTAATAATAAAAAGAAATGAGGGTGAGGACAAGTTAAATAAAATGTGCTTTTCAGAGTAAATTCAATAAGAAAATATTGTGCTTAAAAATGTAAATTTTTAATTTTATAACACTTTTATTTCAGGAAATATTTTGAGACAGAAACTTGTTAGAGTTAGAGTATAATTATCACAAAGGTACAAAACGAATCCATTTTGTTATAATGCAGTTAAAGATATTTCATTAAGTACAAAGAAATTTTTCTTTAATTTCTTTAAATTATAAGACGTATTCGGATTTACAGACAAAGTTAAAACAATTCTTAATGCAAAAAGGTTTTATAATTTTTTTTTTTAAATGAAGAAAATCCAATGAATAATTAGAACATATTATAAGTTACATAAGAACATAAATATTTGATTAATGTAAAAAATAAGTAGTACAAGGACGCTATTTTCTAATGCTCAACTTTCATGAGGGTTATTGTAAATGTTGGCAAAGTTCCTAACATACCTACATATGAAATATATTGCAAAATTTCATCCAAATCCGCCTAATAGTTTTTGAGTGCATGTAGGTACAATTTAAGTCTGGTTACAACTTGGTTATGTATCGTACTGAAACAAAACATTTTGTCCTCAATAAAAATAATACATATTTATCATTTACTCCACGTTTCCCTACTTTAAGCATTGCAGTTTAATTTTTTTTATACGCTCCAGAAATGTTGCATAGTACGGGTTGCTCCACTTTCCCCGTATATTTTCTTAAGTTTATATGAGCGCAACTGGATTTGGCCCCGGATGCTAGCTGGATCGCAATAACAAAATAATACGAAAAATTGGATGTCTGTGGTTTCTACGTTCGCCACACTATCTACCGGGAATCGGCGAACTAAAGAAAAAAACAAGCTCTTGGCAGAATAAAATATTTCATTTAACAGGAGCCATCCATTCGAAATGCCCTCAACCGTGGTATCCGCATTCAGGGAAAAATTGCCGGAATCAATACCTATGTATTTTTCAGTTTTATTTGAAACTCCCCCGAGGAACACAATGAATTAATTTTCCAGTGCCGCACTGTATCAGAACTTAAAGCACTTTAAGCCCATTAATTCAAGCAAAATTCCCGTACGAGCAGTAATCAAGTCCTGGCCGGGGAAAAATGTAAAAACCGCCCTCCTTGGCCATAAATCGAGTACAAAGCAGAGCGATACCAGAATGAATATTCATAACGAGGTTATTTGTTCCAATCAATGCGACCTATTCGCCGCAGCACCCACATACGTTGGTGGGGCCGGGACAGGGCCGCGTCGGGACGCCTCCGGGCGGACGGGCGGCGCGGCGCGACGAGGGCGCTCATGCACTGAAAAACGCCGAAGAACCCGGCGAGCGATAAAGAACCAAGAGGAATTTCACGCCCGTCGTTTCCCAGTTACTTCTTCGCGTTACCCAGATGGGTTTTGCAGGTCGGTGATGGCCCGGCCCTCGCTCGGGATTAATCCGGGTCAGCGCAATTAGACGGGCGCCCGTGACACTTTGTTTGCCCCTCGAATTAAATTGTTTACACGTCGCATTAAATGGGCTCCGTGTTTGCTTGAAGCGACAGATATGTGAAGTTTTCATTTGGCGGAGCGTCATCAAGTTGAAGAATATTATGAATTTTGGTCTTACGGGTGCCCGGCGGTGACCCGGATGGACTGGAAAAATTAAAAGTTCTGCGGGGTACGGTGAGGGGTAATTAAACCACCCAGTGGAGCTTCCGTCGGGTGACCACCCACGCCCCAATCGACCCGGCTCCACCCTCTGGCCACTCTGCAGCTCGTTTCTGCACGTCCGAAAGGAAGCTCGCAAGCATTTTTGCACCGCGTGCTCGCTGGGATCCCCGCCGCGTGTGGACCGGGCAGTGCACGTCCAGAGATGAAATTATTTATTAGCTTATATCACGGAATCATTCACATTGAGTAATCCCCATAAATCGGGTTTTGTCATTTAGCACGTAAGGGCAGTCATGAACCCTGGCAGAGATACACACGTGAATTAATTAGTTCCTGAAATGCTCCAACACTATCTTTGAGAAAAGAACATTATAAAAAATTAGCTTTCCCGCTCCTTGCGTTGTCCGGGCGAACTATTATTTAACCTTAATACGATATTTAATTCCTAGGTATCCCATATTTACTAATATTAAAAATGAGAGGTGTAATGATTTTAATTCACTTTTAAACCAATTATGTATGTCTATTGTAATTACTTCTTGTAGGTACAAATGTGAGGTATAAAATCTGAAATTCCTATTTCTATTTAAAAAAAAGATCTCGAATTTTCCAATAAAATTTTAATAATAAAAAGTAAAAAGTATTTTTTTGAATATTATATACTATATTATACATATGTTTTAAAAATACCAATTGTTGCATATTGTAGTTTTCAGAATGTGTGTCTGTTTGTTTGAGTGCGATATTTTGTTTAAATGTAATCATAATTGTAGTTCTAATAGGTTTTTGTAGGAAAAATTTAAGTATTCTACTTAGTTATACAAGTAAGCGTATTGATTTTATTTACTGGAATTTCATTAATTCAACAAACATTTTAAAGTTTTAATATAAATTCTAGAACTAATGAAGTAATGAACTTATAGATAACAGTTAGTATAATGCAAACTCGTAATATTCTCCAAAAGATTTGAGATCTAGCCAGATTGACTAAAGTTGTACATAGTGTTTTAATTATTAGAACAAAGTACGGAAGGCTGTAAGAAAACCCTGTAGTAATTTTATTTAACGTTAGTTTAAGACCCATTCTATTATTTAAATGTCAAATTTGAAATCTTTAAGGGATCTTTTTAAATATTCATTAGAAAACAAGGTCGTTGCAGAATGGAATTATGGAAAAATTTCAATCTTGAGCCAAGCTTTCTGAAATTAAGTTCAGTGAAACTTGGTCAAATGGCCGAGCAGAGGAGAGCAGAGGTAATTAGTATCAGAGCGTGTCGCCCGCATCTAGAAAAACGCAATTAATTATGCCTGATTTCCTTTAGTCCACGATGACTCTATTTCGTAGCCATTATGTAGGAACCAGCTAAAAATAATTAAACTCCTATTCCCGTCTGAAGATTTCGGAGCAGAAGAAAGCAAAAAAAACCTGATTACAGGACGCTCACAAACTCCCAAAATTGTCAAAGAAAATTGCCTTTCTTCGCAAACATCTCCTTGGACGGGATGCGCAGACAAAAGACGAGCTCTGGGATAAATGCAAAAAAGTTCTAATATAGTAGGAGTATTGCGGAGGGGATTTTCGCTCGTCACAGACAGCGAGGAGCTTGTTATTTAATTAAGACGTGGGAGACGGGACGTCAGCGAAATGTGTTTCTTCAGGCCGCGCTCTAAGAGAATGTGTCTTTCACCTTTCTCCCGGGACGAACAATTGGCCGGGAAAAAACCACGAAAATTATACCGAACTCGCCCCGCGCAGGGTGGTCCTCCCTGAATAAGGCGGTGATTAAATTTTAATTCAATTTCCCTTGATTGATCTTATTGAAATGTGCACGGCACCGTCCGCGCCCTTAATTTGATCTTGCTCTTTTTTACACCTCAATTTGCGTAGCCCGGACAGTTTGTTTTTTCGATGTTTTTCATGAATTTCAAGGCGTAAGCTTGCGGCAATTCATTTGCATACAGTCTTCAGCTCAAAATGGGGGATTCCCCTTTGTCCACTTTTGGATGTTTTTTTTTCCTACCCGCAGGACCATTTAAAACCAAGTTAATGCCGTCCGACGATTTAAGCCTTTTTGACTGTCCCCGGAACAATCTTACATCGCACAAAATTGGAAAAATGGAACCTCCGCAATCATGCCTAATTCCTTGGGCATTTTCTCTGAATGGGAAACCCTCGCTTAATTCTGCTTTATGTGAAATGAAGGCGGATCAATTGCTTGAGTAATTTTGAAGGGTGGCGCTTTAATTTTCTTCCTTTGATTTATATTTCGGATGAAAAGGAGTAGCTGTCGCTTTGCGTACGGATTTTTTCTTAAGAATTTCATTCAGTAAGCTAAACAATTAACAGATTCTTCATCC
Source organism: Machimus rusticus (assembly GCA_951509405.1). NCBI lineage: Eukaryota > Metazoa > Arthropoda > Insecta > Diptera > Asilidae > Machimus > Machimus rusticus. Next base: position 34,316,087 of record OX608053.1, on the reverse strand, counting down.
TTTACCCAAGGACGCATACTTACATATTTATGAAAAATATAAGAAATTTCGATTTAAATAGCTTATTATATATTCTTAAATAGATTTGATTCTAAACTTAATTAGATGTAGTTTAAAAATTGTATAATACAACTGTACGAAAACGTAGAGGTTCTGAATACATAATTAGTGTTTTCTTTCCTCGGCCAACGATTTAACATACTAAGTCCACAATTTTTGCAATGTTAGAAGTTTCGATTTAAATCTGCTTTTTGAGGTAGCCAAAAAGATCAAAATTTATTCGAATTTTAAAGTTTTATTTTTTGCAACGCAAATGAATTTTTTAAGATATTTCCAATTGAAAGAAAAAACCGAATGAATTAGATCGAGCAAACAAATATATTTTTCCATTAAATGATTTTACTGGAATTTGTTCTATTAAAGTTAATATATTATTAAAAACTCATAATGAAGGATGAACGTTTGAATTAAGATGTATTTATTGTAAAATTAATTAATATTGTCAAATTGATGACATGTATGTACATAGTTGGTTTTGATGAAACAAGTTCAGAGAATTTCTATACAAAAAATGTCGTTAATATAGCCTTACTGACTATAGTATATGTTGTCCAACTCTCTCTGGCCGGTTTTCTAAATTTACAAAATGTTTTTCATAATAAAGACTGCAGATTTGTTGATTGGGTGCTTTTCAAAATAGCGAATTGTCAAATTTTAAAATTTTTGTACATACATATATGATTCTCGTGAAAATTGGGGAAGCGGCAATCTCTATGATTTAATAGAGCTCGGATTACATTATCTTGAAGTGTAGCAAATCAAATAACTGATAAAAAGCATTCCGGATTCAAATGCGGGCTTCATTAAATTATCAGTATGCTTCCGCTGTATCGTGTCGAGTGAAATGGTTAAGACGAAACAATCTTCTTTACAAATTTTAGTTGCTCGAAGCTATTCCAATTTGTACTGTTCAATAATTGGATATGTGGGGCAGGGGGCGGAAGTGCCACCCGAAGACGTAACTTTTTGCTTTGGGACAGAGGCAAGCACAGGGTGGCCACCCTGCACCCTTCAGCTCATGAAGTTGCAGAGCAGCCCCGGAATGCCGAGTGCAGGGAACAGAGCTGCACAAATATGTGCACAAAGCCCTTAATGGAAGTTATCCAATTGGCTGGAGCAGCTCAACAACTCAATGGGTCCGATTAATGGCGATTCGTCGATGGGTCTGCTCCCAGTTCCCAGCTCCGGGCGAGATGAAAGGATTTTCGCCTATTTAAAAAAGACCGCCTCTGGACCTTAGTGGCGCCCGCCCGACTGATGTTTTGCATTCAAACAAATTAAGTCGGGGACGCTGCCTTGTGCGGGATTTTTAAGCCGGCCAAATGCTCCCTTTGTGGCGGCTGCGGGTGTTTTATCAGCGCCAGGAGCGGTCGTTATCCGATTTATGTTCTGCAATTCTCGTAAAGACCGTCCCGCAGGATTTTCCCGGGGAACTTACAGGGAACATTCCGGGGGCTTCCGGGCAGCAATTTCGGGGAGCAAAGTACGGTGTACGGCCGCTGCACGCAAAAGTGTTGTCATATCTATCGAGCGAGGGAAATCAGCCCTAACAACTTCCGATGGAAATGAAAGAAAATGAAGGCTTCCGCAAAGGCCGCCGGAATGGCCGAAATGATAAGTAGGAAGTGGAAGTTCTCACGACAGTGCGACGCGCGGCCATAAAGGCAGCGATCCTGTGCGTTACATTACTCGCCTCGTTGGGCAAATCACTTTTTAAGGGATTGCGTAAAGTGATTTGTTGTTGGCAGCCTTCACCAACCAGATATAGGGATTTTGTGGCATCAACCAGGAAAATTCTCCGAATTTTGCAGCTGGTTTTAATATAATCCAAACATTTCTGAACTACGTATAATCAGGTATTAATATGTTCTTATGAAAAAATCTTTTTTTTATTACCATTTAATTCAATTGAAATTTCACTATGCCTCCATACACATTGCTCGACCAACAATGTAAATCATGAATTTTATGAATAACCAAAGGTATCCCTCAAAGTATTTTATGCGAATACATATTCTATGCAAAACAATCCTTTATGAATTGAAGAAAATAAATAATTTAAGAAGAAATCAAATAAACGTGGATTAACAATAATAAAATGTTGATTTTAATAATGCATAAGTTGTGTACATTTAATCAATCAAGATAGATATTAGTAGGTATTTTTAAAGGTTTAAAAAATTAGTGAACCTGAAAATTCCAATTTGGACATTCACTAAAAATGTTTGCTATTGCTTCAGCCATCTTTATCAACCAGTTTTTAAAAGCAGAACAAATGCGATCGTAAATCACCAATTTTGGTAATACATATTCTAAGGAGGTGTAAGTGGTATATTTATTTATAATGAAAGTAGTAGTTTTTACATTAAAGAGCAATTTTACATTAAGAGCAACAAATTTCTTTTGAAGTTATATAATGAGTTTAACTCTTCATTTTTAATTATTATTTTTTTTATTAAAATAAACTATGTTTCGTCTTCTTTACTATGTATGTTATACATTTAATTGCCCAATAAAGACTTAAGGGCGAAAAACCAAAATTTTTTTGGGCTTCATTATAATATAAACTAATGTCTAATATGTATTTTATTATTTTTTCCTTTCAATTACAAAATACAGAGTAATCCACATTTATTAATTCTTATATTTTACTACATGAAATTTCCATAATTATTCAAAACTTGGAGTAGGTACAACTTGAGAAATTTTAATACAAAAGACTGACTTACTATATTTATAATCCCTTTTTATTATATGTGTTTGTACTTTCCCTGAGTAGTTGTTGGAGCTACCATAATTTATACATAAATAGTTTGTGGAACAAAATAATCGAGGAATAATCAAACTTTGCATGCTCATATGTATAACACTTATATGTATATGTATTAAAAGTATACGAACTTATGATAAAGCAATGTGAGCAACCATGTTAGATCGTCTCAGATTACAGAGATTAAGGAGGAAAAACTTGTAATTGGAAAAAGATAATCCTTTTTAAAGTAATAGGCTTCATTTTATATCTTGGTAGTATAACAAGGCTAAAACTATAGCTGCTTGTGAATAAAGTAATCCAGGCATTCAAAATCAGCTGTAAGGTCAGAATATGTTATCCATTATACACTTATTGAAAATCATAATGGTTGATTTTTATTCTGAATAATGGGTTATGAATGAGACTCATTCCACTTCATAATACATTTATTTTAAATGAAATTCAGAAATATATTCTCATTATGTCTATCAACAATTAATTTTTTGATAAAATAATATTTACAGTAATTAATTTTAATCCTATATAAAACGTTATTCGAATCAATCCAAAAGGGTATATTTCTTAATTTATGATATTATAATTAATTGATGTCGTTGATGAGAAGCAATTAACATATCGTAGGATCCATTAATTGGAAGAGGTGATGATTGTAACGAGCTCTTTCGAATTCAGCACAATGGCAAATTACACAGTCTGTGTGCGGAGAAAATCGCATCGGTCCTCGGACTCGGACGGGACGTAACCATTTTCTGCCCGAATTCCTTGTCAATTATGCACGGAAAGAATCTTTCGTATTTGGGGATGCTTGCCAACATTTTTCCCAGATGCCTACAGGCAGCAAATTGTAGAGTGGCTCAAAATCCCGAATAGTCACGTTGCTGTCTTTCCAAATAGACGTATTTACTGGGGAGCCCGAGCCCCGGACGACAGAAAGGGCCTCAGTGAATGAAGAACACATTACCGAAGGTTTCGTTAGGACTGCTCCTGCTAAAGGGTCTGCTTTCCATTTTGCCCCAATCCTCCTCGAAACCCCCGCTTACCCCCGGAACTGGCTGGTCTACGCCTCCTTCGAAGGATATAATTCGGAAGGCCTTGCAGTCACAATCCGGGGGAGTTTCTTCGTTTATAGAGTTGAACGTCTCAAACTGATTACGGGGGTTGATAAGGCAAGATAAATTTTTATTACGTCAGCAATAATTTTTCATTTGCTTTTGAATACTCCATCGAGAGAGCCCGGCAAGTCGAGACACAGGGACGATAGGGCGGCGGTGTTCAATTGAACATCGATAAATCACAGATTAATTAGCTGATCAACGGCCTTGTAAATTAGGGTTGGGTTTTGATAAAGTGCACCGGCTTAATACGGAGAACTCCCTGTATTTAGGGTAAGTCCCCGCTCGGCCAGCGGGTAAATATTTAAAGGGGTTCTACCGCTGATAAATTCTCTGAATCGGACGTAATTGGGTGAATGCGAACTAGTTAAACGCTCTGCTTTATGATGACGGCATCGTGTAATAACAGGAAACTTTCGGGATTATCTACTACGGCTTCCGGAGTCATGAATATTGAACGAAGGAGGCTGATGTTTTAGGACTCCTATCGAGTTGTTGAGGTGAATCATAAAGTACCTGTTTCTTACCGCATTTGGGCTGATTCCCAAGACCACTTAGCAATTTTCGGAGAATGATCGTAAGATTTAAATATACTCGAAAGGGTTGAGTTCCAAATACCCTAATCTGGAAATACTCAGTACTATTTGTAAATTTTAAATTTTTAAATTAATTTGATTTAAGTATAGTAAGTGTCAATGAAAATTGCCTCTTTTAAACTAATCCTTTAAATATAAAAAGTCAGAGTAATATTTCAGTACAAAACAATTTTCTTATTAAGTCATGGTCCTATTGGTACCTACTACTAGTTTGCCTACAATTATGAAGCTAACAAATACTTAGGGTTTGTCCGAATCCAAGTTTCCGTCTTTATTTTTTTTCTCGTAAGGCAGTTTATGACGTCAGCAAACAAGATGAACTACACAATATAACAATGATAAAGATAAAGCTAAATTTTTCGAATTCGTTTGCTTAGCGCGATATTTGATATTTGAAATTGAACAAAGCAAATCAAAAATGCATAATTCGTCAGTACCTACTCACGGAATGTTTCTTTATAGTTTTTCTCTTTCCACCTCATAAAGTCAACGCAAGCCTTGACTGGCTCGTCAAGGTAAGCAATCTAAACTTATAGATAAGCTCATAGCATAGATATGAATTCCTATAGAAATTAGCTTGGATTGTTGTCAAAAACTGTCATAAAAAGACGAAGCCAAAGACGAAAACTTGGATTCGAACAGAACTTAAAATTGAGATAGACCTGAAATTATTCACAAATACTTGAATTATTCCTAAACTAATGAATGCCGCTGAATGAGAATATAATTACCATTTCCATGAAACATAACATACTTATTTGAACTTAAAGCTTTAATTCCTACAAAAATATCTAACATTTCTTATTCTTGGTTGGTACATTTACCAATAAAATAAAAGACGGTACACTTACCAATAAAATAAAATAAATGTCTTCTTTTCTTCAAAGGTATACTATCTAAAAAGTTTTCCACTTAGATGTAGTTTCTTTGAAGATTATCAGTGAATGCAAGAGTTAGCAGAAATAAATTACCTGTGTGCACAAAGCAGTGCTTATCCGGTTTTCTAGGGCACATGAACATCGAAGTAAATGAAACTGCACTTTGCTGGATAAATCAAATAAGTAATTAGTTCCAGAATCTTTAGAATGGTACCAAGTTAAGTGTGTTGCTATTCAAGATATTTTGTTTTTTATTTTTTGCATTTCAGTAATTTATTAATTAATTAAAATTGATTTGTAAAAGTTTGTTTCTTAGGCTTAATTAAGTAATTAATTATTAAGTTTCGGAGTCTTTTTCCAAAATCGAAAAGAAGATTTGCGAATTGTGTATGTCGTAGTCTTGTACCTAAACTTTTAGTGTTCCTATGCAAAAGAAATATTTTATCTAATAATACTTAGAAATATGACATTTTGAAAGAATTTCGTTTTTATAAGGAAACCAATGGCTTTGAAATAATTGTTATGATTGTTTTTTACTATTGTTATACATAGGAGTCATAAATAATTAAATAATGGTTACTATTATTTCTTTTGATGACTCTTACTGCATTGTAATTTTATTGTTTATTATTTAATTGATCAGAGTAATCAAAAACTTTTATATCAAATAAATGGAAAATTTTTGAGTTTGTCAGCAAAGATCTAATGCAAGCCAATCGCTGGATTTTTATCAGTGAATTATTTGTGACATTGAATGTGATGTTTTTAATTTGCAAACCCCACACTATCACATTATCTGTATTTTAATGTCATCAATCTTTCACTGTTTATTTTATTTCTAAAAGGTGTTCGTTTCTTTTTCCATCTTTGGTTTGCCATTAAGGTCTGCAATAATTGCGGAGGGAGTTTTTCACAGATCGTTGTGTAGCGCTCATCTAGGAAATCTTTGGAAGATTGTTCCCATTCCTTAATACGCCTCCCAACCAGCAGCAGTATTCAGTGCAAAAGTTCATTTAGAGCGATATCAAACAAAAAGTTTTTTCCCATTTCATCCTGGTAGAATTTTATGACACCAGGCACTCATAGCGACGCTCGAAGAAATAAATCTTAATGTACTCCTCTTTGTGCTAGAAAGAAAGTAAATAAGATTTATTGCAATCCTCTCTCAAGTGACGTCCAATGTTTCTGTACTTTTGATAAATTTCCTTTTTCACCGAAGAGTAATTACGGTGCTCCGCAAAAGAAGCGATGGTAAAAAAAAATAATATATATATAAGAAAAGGATCCGAGACATCCTAACGAAGCGGCGCCAACGCCAACGAAAGTAATCTGGACCTCGAGGGTAGTTGTAACCGAAATGGGGAAAAATTGCTGGATCGCTGCGGCACTTAACCTTTGAAATATTCATAGCCTTCTGATTTATTAACGAGGCGCTGTTTATTCCGAACATAATTAAGCGAGGAAATATGAATTGACCAACAACCTTTTTGGCGATTTTAATTAAACTTCGCTGCTTTTGGTATTTTCTAATTAATTCCAAATGCGGAGGCTGCTGGTCTGGCAGTACAAAGACAGAATAAAATTAAAAAGAAAAATTCAGCTGGACATCGTACCGGATTACTAAGCAGAAGAGCGGCTAAGTTCTGCTCCACAAAAGACAGAATCCGCAGCAACTTTGTTTACTTTGCGCCCTCAATTTTTGTGTATTTTTCAAGCACATTGTTTGGCGGAACAATTGAGCCGCGGCTCCTTGCAGCCAACAATTAAGAAAGTTCCTGCGCACAATGGCCTACAAAACAGCCTTCCTTGAGAAATTAATTACCGAGGATTAGTGAGCCTCATTGTTCGGGCCGTCGCGTCCTCCACGGGGAATCCCAGCTTTGTGGCTCTCGCAATCGCACGACATTTTGCCACAAATTCAGCCTCCACCAGAATCACCGGCAAATGCATTATTGATCTGGTTCACCGTCTGGCGGGTGCACCAGCGCACTCTTTATTACCTTTCGACCTTTGCTGCAGTCGGGAACCTTCACTTGGCGCTTCCTGCATCTTGTGTAAATTGCATACGCCCCGTGCGAGGAGTGCGCCCTCTAGAATAACGAAGCGCCTCCGTTGGCTTCTTTCGTATTCAGGAGGCTCCTTCGGCAGTATTGGCTTCAAAATTAGAAGACAGCAGCTCTCATCGTTTATTGAATTGTTCTCAAAAATTAATACGAACAGCGGCCCCGATTAAAAGTGGGCGAGGATACACCAAAGGGATTTCTCATATCCATTGCAAACACTTGAACTTGTAAACTTCTTGCTCCTTTAAGCAAAGGAAGTGCAGAAAATATTTGCAAAATTTCCCTCATGCACTTACTTAATGGCCGAATACTCTTATGCAGTTTCGAGCACCGGATAAACTTCAGCTTTCTAGTTTACCAGATTACTTTACTTTTGTAACTTTCCTTTTACTTGATCAAAAATCTTGGAATATTTTATTTCTTAGAACAACTAAGTCAAAGTAAAGTAAGGGAAACTGGGATTTAAAAATTATAATTACATAGGTACATGTATTCGTCATATGTGTGCAAATCATTTAAAAAAAGAATGATAATGCATATAATAAATAATAAAAAAAAAAGCAGAAAATAAAAGTCTAAGTTAAAATATAAAGGCCCGAAATAGCCGGCAGTATGCCCGGAATTCAAGAAACTGAAGAAACGTTCGATATGCGCCCGAATCGAGAATCGGGTATAATTTAAAATAAATAAATAAAGTCATAATAGAGACGTCTGCAACACGCCTGTTTACAATAAAAACAAAAATTTAAAGTTCGGCTGTAACTCTATTACTGTGAAGAATTAATACCCAATTTATAAAAATTCGGGGCTGTTGCAGGCGTGTTCATAGAAATTTAGGGTTGTCCCGAGTGTATTTTATGGAAATGTGGATTTTAAGGGATCGTTTCAATCACACAGGAAAAATTAGCTATTTTTCGGAATTTTTTATCCGATTCCTATAGTCGATATTGATGTGATCCTTTCTAGGCTCAATAAAAGCACTCTTAACATATAAGAAAATACTTTTTTTATTTATTATATAGCATAGCTGCTCAAAAAAGTGATGTCAGCTGTGTTGATATTTTTTGGAGGAGAATTATCTGAACCACAAAAAGCTAAACGATTTAAGTTTAGTAAGTAGGTATAACAAAATGGCGACTGTTTAATTAATTATTTGATTCTTAAATTATAACATTAAGATTTTAAATATATTATACATTTTATTTTCTGACTGAATGGGGGAGGTACATACGTATTTCTACTAAACATATAAGGTATATTTTATTAGAACAGAAATACATAAATATATTTTATATACATATGGATAGATGATAACGATGGTAGAACTACAGTTCCATAGTAAAATTTTACCTGACTATTTATATTAGAAACTAGAAGCTAGAATTGTGCTTTTTTAGTATTTTATAAAAGAAAGTCGGTTGATTTTTAAAATGTTTTTCTCTTTATATTTATAGATAGTTAAGAAAAGAAACAGATACATACCTCTGTGTTTAATTTGAAATCTGAGCTAAAGAGTTTAATAAAAAAATAAATTTTACTATCTGTACTATACTATTATATCAAAACTTGGATATGAAGAAATTGTCTTTTCATAAAATTGGATCAGTTTGGTTTCAACAATACATATATAATATACGCAATGTTTCCCTACATCAAACAGCACGATCACCACTTCATCATTAGCGTATAATTTCATCTGAGTTAGTTAAATGTGAACCAGCATTAGATTTTTTTCCATTTGAAAAGAAAGCGCTAATTGCTTAGTTGGTTTACTTCACTGGTAAATTGCTAGACGTCCGTTGTGGCTTTGGCATAGACTTTTATTTCCACAATTTCCCTCCAAAAAGTCTGCTTTGTTCACACGAAAATAGTTTACGTCTCTTAAAAGAGATTTACTTCTTTGCAGCTTTTGCAAATGCTCCGTTTTATAACCCACTTTTTGAAATAAAAACAAACTTTTTTTTGGGCAATCATCGTTTAAAAGGAAATTGCGGACCACCGCACTGGGAGGCCCCCAGTAATTTGGAGAGGCTCCACAGCGTTTTATTGCGATGGGACTGTGTTAAAGATCAGCCCGACTTAAAGTTGCGGTCGAAAATGATTAAATGAAAAAATATGAATCTACAGCGGACGGACGGCGCGTATCTACCGTCAATTTTGGTATCAGCGGTGTTTACTTTAACGAAAATAAATTGGAAATATCAACGGGCTTCCATGGCATGCACTTTCCCGGTGCCCATCCAATTAGGAGGGTTCTGTAGAAGTTGCATCTTGTGTACGTTATAAATTAAACTGCGGAACCACTTAAACACGATTGCAGCTGCTATATGCGCTGGCAAATTGCTTCATTTGAAAGTTCGCTTTGCGCAGCTCTTTAATATTTAATTTGATTTTAATTTTTCAGGAGTGAAAGCGCAAGGACGGAAACCACACATGCATTATTCGGGTGATGTACAGTGCATTTGTGGCTGCCCGAATTATGTCTGTTAATCGCTCTTATTATGGCTTTGATTTTCGGATTTTTCAAACTCATTCTGCACAACCCTTAGACATAAATAAAACCCACTAGACAGAAAGTTTTATCCCAAATTTTCTCTCATTGAAATGAATGAAACCCGCGTTAAATTGAGGACATCAGTCAGGTGTCGCGCCATTATCGCATGAAAGAGCGCTCGAATTTTTTAATCCCACAGCAAGTGTACTCGCGTGCGATAAAATAAACAACCGATAGGCACCAAATTGGCGAACACAAGTACGAGCTTAAGGATTATTAACTCGTTTATTGGGATTACAATCCATGTACAGATGAATAAATTCGCGTTTGGGCAAAGTCGATTTAACGAGGTTCGTTAAAATTTTATTGCGCCAGAAGGGTTTACATTTTGCAATTTTACGTTATCTTTCGTTATCAATGCACAAAACCCTCGCCCATTTTTCCTGGTTGTATTCAAAACTGGGATTAAATGAATGGAGGTATTTAAAACAGTTTTATAAATCCCTGTAGCCCAAGCGCTTGTCAGTTTTTGTGGGGCTCATGCCCTGCAAAGGTGTTTGTCTGCATTTATGTGTTTGATTTTATTGGAATTAGCTGGAATCGGAGGCGGAAAGTGTCCTCCTCTGCGCTTTATTGCCTTGTGGAGCCTTTTTCTGATTTTGACAGTGTCCTGAATTAAAACGTGATATTTACGACTACAATATACATAACAGCAGGGGAGTGTACGCTCAAGTTCGGAAACAGATCCTAAAATTTGTCGGAAATTTCATCGCGATATGTAATTCTCAAAAGTTTGCTAGTTCGCCCTGTAAAGCATGAGAAATTTTGCGTTTTCGAAACATTGTTCACCTACCCGCCATCAGTGAGGCTGAAGGATGAAGCGATAAAGTTCGCCGTATTTCAAAGTTTCGCCCCTGCGGAACGAGGACCTTGCAACTATCTTTAGTACGTTTCAGAAAAAAAGGCCGCAACCTCTACTCATTTTTAATGGGTACAAGACCGAAGTGTATTTGTTCTGGGGATGCACCAAAATTATACCGCCTTTCAAAAAACTTTTCCATGGAAACTGCTCTAGAAGGATTCTTGGGCATATAATTACCTTGGTGGAACAGCTAAAGTTCCTCTCGGCCCAGCAACTTCTGGTCATTATAAATGTTATTATAAACTCCGGAAAACGCTCGTTCTGGCAATTTATCCGAGCTCTATATGCATGAAAAACTTCCCTCGTATTTCTTGTAAGTCGAGCGCATCAGAGTGGCCCAATCGTTACTATAGTATGCTTCTCTAAAACTCTATAAACCTCAGGCTTCGCGTCCATAGTTTTCACGGACCGCGAAATTTTGCTAAAATAATTTCAGATGTTTTTTAGAGTGATGTACTTACCTTGTGTGATGGAAAATGACGACCGCGACGTAGCGCGACGGTGCAGTGCTAGAACATTTTGAAAAAGCTGCGAAAATTAAAAGTTAAAAGAATCACTGCCACCAGCAGATTTCCTGTTTTATCCCTTTTTACGTTGTTGTCATAAATATTTGAAAACTTGTTTAAACTCAGTTTGAACTGAAAAAAACCTTTTAAAGTTCAAAGTAATTTAATCTTCTTACATTTTTGAAAGCAGTTAATTAGGGCAATATTTTTTGTAGTCAAAGTTAGAACAACGATTTAAGCTTAGGGGGGCCAATGTGACGGGTTAAATGTTATTATTAAAATATAGATGTATTCAAAGTGTTCAGTTCTAATTTTAATAGAATAATACTTAAGATTTATCAATATTTATTCTATTATTTTTGTTTTTAAAAGACAAACAATTAAAACTTGAAAATGTCTTTTAGTTTCTCATAAAAAACTCTTTACACCATCATCCTCTTAATTTTTGATAGAGAATATTACACAAAGAAGAAAATCGTAAGTGAATTCAGCCAGCAGAAAGTCAATTTTCTATTTCGGATTGACAACTTGCATAGTGGATAGTGACTAATAAAGGCATTTAATTAATTTGAATTTCGGTTATTTGCATGTAATCACAAACAAAGTATTAATATTAAAACATGTTCTCATATATGTAGATAAATAAAATATTGATTTCCAATTGCTATTGGACTATATTAAATTCAGGTTTCTTGACTTGTTGACCTGGAAACGTTAAATAAGAGAATTTGAATTTCATCTTTAAAAAGTAGATAAAAGGTTTTATTACATTTTTGTAGTCAAATATAAATTCCAAAGTCTTTTCAAATGTCTACTGCATTAAATTTAAAGTATAAAAAAAAACGGCGCCAAAAGTTTTAATGTTAAATTGAAAAAAGTTATACCATGAAATTCACGGTTTTCTTCAAGACGACGATGACCTAAAACTACGTGAATTTTTTCTCCAACATTTTTTATCTGTTTTTTCAATGAATTGTTTCCCATTAATTATTGGTAGCAAAACAAACACGAATACATTTGCACGTGTTTTGGCTTGTGATTTATAGCTGAAAAATTCCATGTTCGTTGCTGGCCATATGCAAATGAGCAGTTTTTCGGCTATTCAGCCGGTATACCTTCACCGAGAGATTCCCGGTACTTCGTTAGACATTTTTTCTGGTAAAAAAAGGTAAAAAAACGAGAAACCTTAAGACCTGAGTATCAGTCAGGATAATTAATATAATCAACTGTAGGAATGTTATTTTAGTAGCTGAAAGCGGCTTGTAATCATTGACGGTGAAAAATGATACTAAAGCGGTGCGTCATGACAGATTTTATCAGTCATCACCCACACCGAGAAATCGCGGCGGGAAGCTGCTTAATCCGGCAGCATCAACAAAACTTCACCGAAATCGTAAACAAAGCGAGATTTTTTTTGTGAATTTTATTTACATTTTTCAGTGTATTTTGGCGGTGTGCCGTTGCGTCGAAAACTCTAATTAAATCAGCTGGATATGCGGTTTAAATTCCACGTCCGATTTACGACATAAGCATCCCAATTTATGTCGTTAGTTATCTGAGAGCATCGCCGACCAGACCAAGGTACAGTGCATAAGTAGCCTCGGAAACAAAGTCGCAGTGTTGATTGGATCAGCCATAACTTTTTGCTGGACCCAGCCGTGCGGATGCTGGATGAGATGAACTAATTAAAGTTCTGCAAAAAAATAAAGTTAATTTAGTTGTGTGCAGCTAACTGCAACCGAAGTTCTTTCTTCTGCGGTGCGTCCTGGCAGTGTCGGCGGCGGGTGGCTGGGATTAAACTGAGATTACTCCAGAAGATCTGACCCCGCAGAGCCTTCGGATACGGGATAAGATAACATCAATTCGCTTTAATTATGTACGCAGCGGAGTGAATTAGTCATGCTGGATTTACATACTCGCCGGGATCCCGCAACTTAATGGAACCATTACGAAAAGTGCTCCAATCAATTTTTCTTCGAACGGCCCATTTCCCGGGGGATGCCGCCGACGGCCGCTTTCTCTGGAGCGATCATGCCCTTTAGATACAGCGGCGATGGCTCAGTGCCGACGGCTATCCATTCAACCTGATAATTACTCCACGTTCGAGTTTCTTTCGATGGTTTCGAGCCCTATAAATTTGCATATCTGCCTTGCCTCGGCCTCAGGTAAATTAAACGGTCAATCGATTTTTCACAGGGCCACCCGGCGGCGGCGGCGGCGGCGGCGACGCGACGGCAGGAGAGGCGAACTCCTCTACGCGCCTCTCACACTTTCGTAATTTGATGCTAGTTTATAAAACAAATTGAGTTACTTCGTAAATATTTTCGGAGATAAAAACTAATTGAATTACAGCGAAGAGCTGCTGATCGCGCTTTCAAAGGAGTCATCAGATGAGTGATGGCGACCGGCAATTAGGAAAGCATTTCTGAATAAATTAATATTTTGATAAATCCCGCACCACCGCCATGCCTCTTAATTAACCCTGTTCTTCTGCTGGGGGCAACATAAATTTTGAATTAATATCATAATTTGGGCGGTGCTGAAACGCTTTATAGCTGCCATATCTACAGCCCAAAATAGTTTATGCGCTGTCTTTCCGCTGTAGAGGATTACGAAACGAGCAGTGTCCCATTCGGACATAATAAACCCATCAGAAAATGGTGAAATTCACATTACCCCGAAATTCCCATCCCGTGCAGCATCCAAATCTTGTCGTATTGATTTTTGGGACAGCCAAATAGCCCCGGTGTTTGTGGTATTGGGAATGTCGGCGTGATTTATCACCTGTCCTCTAGCACAAGAGGTGGTCTTGGACTAATTTTTTTTGTGTGGATTTGGCGTGCAACCGCGCTTTTATTAAGATAAGTCGCTTGCCAGACAAGTTATTAAAAAGCCATTTTTCACCGCGAAACCCTAGACTTTTCTCGTTGCCCCAAGCCCAGTACAATCCCGTAAATGATGGAGTTCAAGCTTCACTGGAACTGGAAAGCACTCCAGCCGCATAAGAGTTTTTGGCCACTAAGTAAAAGTGCACTCAAAATAGGAAGTTGCATCAGACAGATTTTACAATGATGTTCTTCAAGTTATTTTTATACTCGGTAATCATTGGACTGTGAAAATTTTGGTTTTTTCTTTTTTATCAAAATATGTATTTAAAATTTAAAAATATTTAGGTATAGGTAGTTGGATATAGTATTTTCATGTCAACATCCTTTTGACGACGAAAACTTAGAAATTACACTTAAAAAATAAACAATACCATGCCTATCGGTTTTGTTTTTAAAAAGTATTAAATGCGTTGAGACGGCATAAAATAAATATTCTATAGCATAAAGTCGTCTTTTGTAGTTACAAATATTTGGAGGGTATAATAAATAAAAATCCTATAATGGTTTCTGAAAGCATATATAAAAAATTAATTCAATCTCAGTATTTTTTCGACATAATTTTCGGTGGTCATGTTTACTCCTAAACTTACCTAAAATATCTAAAACCACGTATAGTGTTACTGTCATTACCTAAAATATTCTTTAAAATTTTATCTAAATAAATATATACCTACTCATAGCTCATCTTTCACGTATTGTATGTTATATGCCCATAATTTCTGAATGTTGTTGAGATGATTTAGGTACCAGTAGAAAGTGCTATAAAAGAAAATCGAATTTTGCCTCTTTAAGAAGGTACCTACTAGACAATTTCCAATCTTATTTTTATTAAAATGTAAATTACTTTAGGATTCGTTAAGTACACATTTTGGGTTTTTTTATCGAAATATCTTAGACGAAGCACCCTTTCGTTTGGCACGTACTAGATCAGAATCACTTCCGCTTTATTAGTGACCTTGACAGGGTGTGCCTAAAAGTTACACCCCTACCGGATAATGTGTGGAATCAGAAAGGCAAACAAAAAGTGACAAATTTTCACCCTCATTGAAGCCGCTCAAAAAGTGCCCGGGGAAGAAGTCAAAACTCTGAAGCCTACTGAAGCGCCACTTGGCCCGGAAGGGTTGGCTCGTGTTTGTTTTGCTTTTAATAGGGTGCGCTCGGGTGACTGAAGCGTCAAAGGTTAAATCGAATTACTTCTGGTTGCTGGAGTCGTTTCGGTTAGCCGGGCGAAAAGGGGGTACCAAGCCAATGATGGTAGGAAAAAAATTACGAAAAATTAGCTAGCTAAATCTCGTAATCAGATGAGCCGCGCGTGTGTCTCTGTGCGTCTATTTACCCATCCCGAGGTATTTTCGAGCAAAAATTCTGAAGTTATTGTAAGCCTTATTGGATTCTATTTCCATGAGAAAGTAAGCTCCATTTGCCTCCATGTCACGTTCGCAAGAGATTCCTCATTAAGCATTTTCCCCATACGCTGGCGTTCCCAGCAGGGATTTTCACAGAAAAGAATTCCGAAATAATTTCCTTAGCGCAGAATGTGTTAAGCTCCTTCTTATAATTGGGGGATAACAGCATAATGAGATTGCTCATCAAAGAAGTAAGTCCCCTCCATTGGGCGAGACCTTTATTCAAATAAATTAATGTCTTTGAGGAAGGAGTTTTTTTTTACTAACTCAGCAAAGAAACTGATTTCGGGAACGTAACACCTGCGAAATGGTGTGACACTTTCTGCCACGTGTGATGTTAATGAGTGGATCGATGTCTCAGATATGTTTCAGATTTAGAGCGCTAATACCAGAGATACTGCAGAATTTGCGCAAAACCAGACATATTTATTGCGGGGTGTTCGAATCGGGCCCTTTATTGAATTAGCCGTGATTCATTTATGGTCCATGACTCTGCAGAATTCTCGGCAAATTTACGAACGTTTTATTAAACGGTCGGGTATTTCGCGAACATAACTCAAGATTAATACGAATGCAGTGCGATCCGCCGGCAGGATTTGAAAGCGAACCCGTCGAATAAATGCCCGCCAAATATTTACGGCCGCTAAATAGAAGTTGAACGTCGCCAATCAGGACCAAACTCCACGCAGAAAGTACTGATTTTTGAATGAGCGCGGAAATAAATTAATTTAGAGTCATGAAAGGGACTAGCCGACGGCCCAATAAATTTTTTACGACAGGACTTCGGTGACTGGCTCCAAAATGGGCCCATCGATAGGCATTTGAGCCGGTCATTGTCGTTCCCCAATTGTGCGAGGAGCGTCGTGCAGAGGGCCTTTAATTAAGCTGACGGAGGGGCCATTGTCACCAGACTGGAACGGTAATTTGCGGTACACTTGGGCTGAATTGTTACATTTGTTTGCGCCAGTGTCGACGGCAAACCCAGGGAATCTCCCCGATATTGCCGCACACATAATTCCAGGGTCCACAGAGGTTTCATGCGCCCAGATACAACCGGAAGGCTTAAATTTGAAACCAGAGCAGGACATTGACTCAGGACCAAAACTGAGTTATGGTTTTGTTCCCGTAAAAGTTCGTTATTTGCCTGGAGCATGCGGGACAGGTTGCGAATGAAATTCCGTAAATTGCCTACGAGGATTCGAATGAAGGAGAAATTCTTTCAACTTTGATTACTTTATTTATATTTATTAATTTAAAACCCTTGCTATTTTCGTACGAAGTTTCATTGACCTCTAAAACACACGCTTTGAAAAAATTACATAAATTCCATAGTGAATGTCTAATTTCATAGTGCAAAAGTTCCTAAGTAAAGACAACTCAACAATCAGACAGCAAGTTTGTCTAGGTAATTTAAAGGTTAAACGCACAAAACCACTGTGAAAACAGTAGGAAAAAGGTTTTCTTTTGACCTAATGACAATCTCTAAAAATAGGTACATATACAGGACAATTTTCTTCATGAAGCTAATATAAAATTTCTGGATTATTTTTTTTTTAAGAAAATTTACTTTCTTTCGGAATTAAATATTTTTATCACATGCTTATTAGTGTAAGATGTACATTTGAAGTCATCGTTCATTTATTTGCTTCTTTGGACAAAATTCAATTCAAGTAGTATATTTAGGTAAACGAAAATAAGACGATTTATATAAGGTTTTTTCAAAGAAAGGAGCTAGTCAAATAGGTTTTAAAGGTTGGATATTATTTATTGTGGGAAATATAAACTTTTTCTTAAATGCGTATCATACATATGTTCCTACTTATGTATTACATCTGATGACAAATAGGGTGTAAATTTATTGAATACCGATATTAATAGAGTTTTACAAAATTTTAAAGGTATTATATTAGGTACATACATATATATATATTTGCCCTAAAGATTAAAAGCATATTGAGAACAAAGCCACCGAAACTTTGTTAAAGACTTGTGCCCAAGCAGAAGTCAATCAAAAAGGGTCAGTAAAAGTAGAAGTCCGAACACGACAGCTAAAGAAATCCGAAACAGTCTTAACATGTCTTCAAGTTCCGGACATTAATTGCCTTGCCCATAAAGTAAAGCCGTCGAGCTCATACAGCGCTAAGAAGCTCCGAAAAGCAAGCGGTGTGTGTCACTGCATCAAGATAAACGAACATTTCAAAACTTGCCATAAAGTCCGCTCTGGACGAGTCTAATCCAATTGAGGGAGAATTTATTGGTAGCCCATAAACCCGCAGAAGTAGGAATAAATTGCCCGATGTGGGCCCAATCTGTAATGAGCCCAATCAAAGTAGCCTCGAACGTCGCGTTCCGCCGAACAATGAGCCACTAAGAGGCTTTGTCACGGCAGGCAGAGGTTGACAGGGTGAGTAGGCAGGAACTTCTTGCCGAAATGTCTTGATACCTTTCATCCGACACCAAGATGCCAGATACCTCGGGAAAGTCGTTTTTCAGGTGATTTCACCGGAAAACTTCGAAGCATCGACAACGACGTGCGACATAATCAATCACGTCGACAATTTACATGGGTTAGTCGCGCGGCCCCGTGTTTGGGTTTCGATTTTAAATAGCGGCTTGATTACAATGTGTAAATTGGGTGTACTGCTGTAATCCAATTATGCTGTCAAGTGGGTAATTGATTCCTTCACACCATCACCGCGTGAGCGTTAGGTGAGGGTTTGCTTGCGCACGAAACTCCAGGAAGCGGGAGGAAATCAAGGGAAAAAATGAGTTCCCAAACTGTTAGGAATTGTCTGTGATTGAGCGAAGTCAGCCCAATGTCAGATATTTCATGATTGCCGAATGGAACAACATCGCCCAATAATTCGAAGGTTGGTAATTATAGGTCAATGCCATCTCAAAGATGTTGCGACAAATCCAGTAGAGATTGTAAGTGGCAACTTGTCATCTAAGGGAAGAACATGCTGTTTTTCTGAGATAGAAACCAGCTCGGATGTTTCTGAAATTCTAGTGAAATATACCTATATTCACATATGTATACCATATCCACATAAATAAAATTGTAGTGAGATTTATTGAGAAATTGTACCCCGCTGTGACACTCAAATTGACCATCACACCTGACTCTTGATGGCTTCACAGTTTTTTCTTTATTTATTTCAAATGAAATAAAATGATTAAGAAAGTATTTTTTGTTCCTAGGAGCGTTCCATAAGTAACCATGATAATTACCTATACTACGAATGGTTAAAGTTTTTTGGTAAATTTTAGAGCACTTGTTGTGTGAAGAGATAAATAATGTAATTCCGATTGTGAAATAATGAACGTTTTAATTCAGAATCAACATCGAGGACGAAACATGGATTTTATGGAATTTTTTGTATTTCAAATGTACATACTACGTTCAAAACACTTTTTCATAATGTTCAGCAGGACAAATGTTAAAAAATGTTGGTCGAAAGCGTTCATACACTATATGGTTTTAATATATATTTATCTAATTGAGTTATTTTGGAATTGACACTCAATTTCCAAGTCAACTGGACAAAGAATTTATTCGAAAATGTCTAGATTCCAACAAGTGCCTTCTAAAAATTCAATTTATTCGAATGTCCGAAATCGCAATTAAGTATAGTAATATAATCATTTCTTCTTTAGCTGATTTTTAGAAACAGAGTCTAATACTAGGGATTTTATATTAAATTCTGACTGCCATCATTATAATAATTACTTTTCATGTTCTTATTAGTTTTTAATCTAACATGATTACTAGAAATTCACTTGGAAACTTAAAGTAGTATTTCTAAAACGATTGTGCCCTTTTAATATGAGATAATGTAAAATGTTATTAAAATAGTACTTCAGATTTCATTCATGTATGATTGTAGTTAATTTAAAACACTTAGTTGATATATATAATGAGTTTATAGTTTTCTGACTTCTATATAAAGATTTATATTAAAATGTACGCTAGCTTTAAACTCTGTGAACTAAGGAGAATAACGACAATTCAAATAAAAGACAACAAAACTCTTCCTTTCCTCGTAGAAAAGTGTTTTAAAGAGTTTAGTTTCGCTTACATTGTTGAAAATTTCGCTGAAAAACAAAAGCAGACGTCCTCAGAATTTTTTAAATATTTAATTTTTAACGCCTGAAAGTGTCGGATAAATTTAATTATAAGATTTTTTATGTCAGAGTGTCAAAACTTTTCCTACAGTGACACCTTATCTTTGCCGCTTTGCCGGTGTCCCCCAAGAAGTAATTTTTCTGTTCAATCAGACGCTGAACAAAGTTAACTATCCCCCTAGCCGGGAGTTGTTAACTCGGCGCTAGCTGTTAGCCAGCCTCCCATTTGGAGCCGGCTAATTAAATCTGGAAGTTGCTCGTTGCCAATCATAAATGAAAGCGTGTCGCCAGCTCTCCCGCACCTCGCCCGGGGATCCATCCGGCAATTTTACCTGGAAACTCAGCCTCCCGCCGGGCTCGTCAAACTTTCCGAATTAAATCAGTCACATGGGATTTTTGTAATTGAAAAATAAACTAGATAAATTATTTTCGGTTGGGAATAAATTGACGCCGCTCTGCATGATTAATGGCTTAATTAAAGACAAACATTCATCTTGGAAATTTGGTTTATAAATGAGGTAGGTAAATGCGGAGGTTAATTATTATTTTGTCCCGATAGGGCAGATTCTCTTCAATATTATGCTTAATGGATGGTGATCAGTGATTTCGAATTTGCGGCCTCGAAATGTGCCCTCCTCGGTTCACTGAAGGGAATGGGCCTCTCATAAATTTTGTTGACGAGGCTCAAATTTAGCGCTCTGGGCGATTCGATAAAGCTGCTAACACTTTTCAGCTCGAAAACAATTTTAGATATTTTAAAATCTCTGTGGACCGAGGCGCCAATGGAGCTAAACAAAATATGAAAATGACAACGTAAACGCCGCCCAGTTTATGGTGTTGGCAAACAATTTTTTCGAGCTGCGGGGGTTCTAA
Source organism: Machimus rusticus (assembly GCA_951509405.1). Classification (NCBI taxonomy): domain Eukaryota; kingdom Metazoa; phylum Arthropoda; class Insecta; order Diptera; family Asilidae; genus Machimus; species Machimus rusticus. Next base: position 34,295,391 of record OX608053.1, on the reverse strand, counting down.
AACAATATTTCTTCTGTCATTGAAGGTGACAAAAGCTAAATTTAGCTATAAATGCAAATTAAATTCACACTACAGGGCTGGGTGTTAGGCGGCCCTGGGTGCAGAATTCAAATGGATGTAAACGAGTTACATTTGACTTTCAGGAGGAAGGCACATTCAAAACACTTCCCCTGGGTGATCCAGCTTCAGCTATCAAAATGGGGCATCGTTGTTAGGAGCAGAAATGTTTTTCAAGAACAGGGCTTCCAGCCAGCCCGTAACGAGATTAGTCGTCTCTATATTTAAGGAAATCCCAGTCTAGGTTCTTCCAGCCCGGCAATTGCACCCGACCGGGCTCCTCCGATAGTGTGGGGATTTTTGAAAAGCGATATTGGATTAGTTTGGCAGAAAATTCAATTTCCTTGATGATTGTGTTCAATTGGCAGGACACGGTGGAACAACACTGTTCATCGAATTGGGGTAAAGACTTGACACTTTTATCAAACATGTTCGTCACCAAATTCGAATTACTCTCCCGGCGTGGGGCACCGGAGCACCGGGGCACCGGGGCACCTTCATTGCTTTCCCATTTGCTGCCACGTCACGGGATTGAGGCATGGGTGCAGTGAGCTGCAAATTGACGGGCATGTTCACTTATAAGGCAGCCGCCGGAATGGGTTTCCTGGAAGGTAATTGTCCGGGCCGGGCCCGATCCGGGAGTACCCAGTTCACTCCCAGTTCCCAGTCCAGGAAAGGTGCTGATATTCGTTCAGTGCTTGACACTGCTGTCGGAGTCCCGGCGATTTCAATTTAAGCTCATGCTGTTTACCTTAAAGGCGCATTCAAACGCAGCAAGAAAATTTAAAGTAATACAAATATTATAACGCCTCTTCCGTAATAATAGCTCCAGGCGAGTATGGGCGCTTCGATAACTCTGTGACGTTCTATTCGATTTGCAATTGAAGAAACTGATATCCAGCTATTTAATATATATTCTTTCATTGAAATTATATTTTCATTGTTCGATTTAAATTTTCAGCTTGTTGCTAACGAATAGCCAAAATGAATTGTAAGACTATTTAAAGAAACAGAATAAATAAATTCGTTTGAAAATATTTTCTTTAGCTATTGGGGAGAGGGTAAAGTAAACAACCAATTTTATAAAACCAGCTCATATATTATGAAAGGAGTGTTGTCAAAGGTTTGTTTATTTAGCGAATAGGTACTGGCTAGTTCATATTTTACTACTTATTTTCTATGGAAGTACCCGTATATGTATATTTATGCATTTTTCTAATTGTAAGGGTATCTACATAGCAAAAATAAGTCTCTAGGAATGCACATTTTTAAATATTTTTGAAGAAATTGTCTTATATTTTTATTTGTTGTCCACTAAAATTATAGTAAATTTATTGTATGATAGTTAGAATGTATCAATATTAATGTAAAGATCCAACTTGAAATATTTATTAGTTTGCTAAATTATTTTTTGTAAAATACATGGACTCCAGGGAATAACTACTATATAATTTACTGTATTATCAGTATTATCAGATTCAGAAAAAGTGGTCTTGTTAGGCAGGAGTATTAAGAGTCTTTACTTACTCTATTGCTTTATAAAAATTTGCTGTCTTATCTCCCCTCAAAGCGAAAAATTGCTTTAAAATTCCTTGTTCCTTTTTTCAACAGATTTTAAAGGTGTGCGACATCGTAATGTACCATTCGTGAGCCGTGACAGACGCCACACAGAGCACGTAACATCACTTATAGCACAATGTGCAATCTGTAAATGAGATCAGTAAGTTCTTAAGTCTTAAGGGAGTTATAAGACTCCGAGGCGTCTCGTGGCAATTATCTGAGGATCCATCTTCTCCGGCGGAACATCATGCAATTCATGCATATGAAGATAAGACACGGCGGACCTTGTCGGGCTGCTTTCAGCGATCTCCCGCTTGAACAAATGTTTGGGGGAGCGCCGGGGGATTTTCTAAAGCCGAAGGCTTCGTCCTTATCAAATACAATCAGCAAACTTTTTACACTTTATTGATACCCGGCCCGGGATGCGAGCGGGGCTCGAGTGATTGCACAGAATTATGCTTTCAGCGCGAGATGATGGGAAGATTAATTGCTTGTGGAAACAAATTTCCCGAGTTTGAAAAGTTTCCTGCCATGACGGCGTTTACCCCGCGCCCGCCACTTTTGTTTAAGGCTAAATGCCTCGGAAATAAGCGGTTATGCTGGAAACTGGTAGTGGTGCCATACACCACTTCCAAATCCCGATGGTATTTTAGTTGCGCCAGAGGAATTCGGTCACGAATCGGATAATCCGGTCTTTCCAATCAGCGTTCAAATCCTCGGAAAAATTCCAAGGGAAATGCAACGCTGCTCAAAAATTTATAATTGCGAGAAACAGACAAGAAAATGCTCCCCGTGGCAGAAGTGATTCTTGCACCGGAAATGTGCAGATCTATCAAATATCCAATGCAAAGTAACAAGAGCATTTTAAGTTGCAGAAAACATTGTCAACAAAACGAACAAAGCAGTGTTTGCTTTCTGCAGCCGGGAAAGTCTGCGACTGCACAGTAAATTGAAACTGGCTATGGATTTCTACTTGCTCTATGTCCTGGCTGGTTCCTGATGCAATATTTATGGTGAGGGGGCAGGAAGAAGCAACTGAATTTGTCCTGAACCTCCGGGCGATGCGGATGTAGAACCGACCTCACCGGGCGACTTCTGCCCCTCCTTTGGACTTAATAAAATCGCTGGAAAACCTCTTAAGATTCTCGCATTAAATGCAAAATGTTCAACTTTTTAAATATTTCTGTGGGCGCCAAAACCCGCGGTTCCACTAAGACTTGTTCGTTAAGTTGATGTGAATTATTATTGCCTCAAAAGCACTCCTTCTTCGCCATTTCCCCCCTTGGTGAGCCCGTCGCGTAAGCTCAAATTGCTATTGTCAGACTTTAGCACTTAAGATGATTTCTATTTGCTTCTTGACTGGGACAAAGCGCTCAGCCCTGAAGTGAAAGAAAACTCCCCCGCAAATAAATTAAAATTAGAGAAGGGCCGTAATGAATGAGTCCGAAAGTTTGAAATGAAAAAGTCAAAGCCTCTGATTTAATCGCTTAAAATGCAAATCAAATTAACCCTTTCCTTGGGGTCGGTTGGTGCCGCAATCACCACCCTGTAGAGCCCCAACGTAAACCCAACGTCACATGGAGCCCCACCCTTCGGACGGGACGTAAATTTAAGACGTCCACCCGGGCACGAGAAGTATCGACACTCGGAGAGCGATTTGCAACAAAATATGATAATAATGATTTATTCGCCCAGATATTGGATATTCCGTGCAAATGTGCTGCCGGGGCCCCACGGGCCACTCCACACACTCCGGGGCGTGCAGGGTGGGGCCCGGCCCAGGGTTGTGCGCTTTCTGCGACTCACGTGGGTTCTTCAAAAGTCTTCGCCTCACCTCGATTGTACACACTTATAAAAGTTGTTCTCATCTATTATTTATGAGGATAAGGAGATTGTCGGCAGGGCGAAGGATTAGAGGGGATATTTGACTTTAAGTTGACTTTAATTTTACGTAGCGTGTTTCAGGTTGCCACTCGCAGACATATTTCTCCCTCTTCCACGACCGAATTTATGGAGAGTTCTGAAATCCACATAACACCCCCATTCCCCCAGATTCGCCCCAAACCGCCAGAACGTATAAGTCTCTAAGCGGCGGAAATGACTCTGCTGAAAACGCTTTTTCGGGAAAAAAGCACGTTTCTGTTCACATAAATAACAATTTTTAATTTATGTGATAATAAATGCAATAATAACGAGCGCACAAACACGTGGAAGAGTGCTTTTGGCCCTTCTTAATGGTTTCTGCGGAAAAATACCCGGTAATGGCTGGTTAAGGAGACTAAACGTTTTTCAAAACTGCATATGTTTACTTAACACATGAAACGTGCTATCACGATGTCTTCCCCATGTAACACCATTCCTTTTTTGCTGCACTGCTCTCAGGCGCAAACTGCAGGATTAAAGATACTTTTTAAATCCAGCCACTGTTGGGTTGCTATTTTTCTTCCCCGTCGTTGTTTTTCGATGCGCGAATTTATGTTAACCAATATTGGTATTGCAGCAACTCATCCATCAATTTTATAGATGTTATTTATGCGATAAATTATGAGCACTTATTTAAACAAAGGAAAATCAAAAATACTTGTTTTGAATTCGGTTTTCACATGATTCCTTTCACTATGTATTTCACAGTTTACTTGTACGAAACCAATTTTCGGGATTGTTTTGTTCTAAATGAACTAGCAATATGTAAAAAAATTTACATAAATTATAACCCATCAAAGGAATTTTGATAATACTCAATCAAACAACCTGAACTTGAGTTATCGTCTACGTCAACTTAAAATATGTAGGTACATAGTTTTAAAGAAAAATGAGATGCGTTTGTGAGTAGGTGTGAAAAAGGTCCCACTTTTCTTACCCTAGGAACCATGTATATTTTACCTGCTAAACCCGATTTCAGGCCAAACTAGTTTGTTCTAGGCCAAATCGGTTCATCCTAAGCGTGTTAGGATATATATATTAGTTGCGTTGAAAAAAAATGTCCGCGTAAAAAGTAATTTATTTTCAAAATATGATATACACCACAAATACGTGCTTGTCTGCGCGCAAAAGTGCATAGTGTGGCCTATGCCAAACTGGTTAAGCCTAAATTATTGAGGCTAAACTAGATTGTCCTGGGCTAAACAATAATAGTATATGTATCCTGACACGCTTAAGATGAATCGGTTTGGCTTAGGACAAACTAGTATGGCCTGAAATCGGGTTTGGCCGGTAACATATACATATATGTCCTGAGGTTTATATAGAAATACTCTCTAATAAATTGGGAATATGAGAATATATTTTTAAAAGGTGTATTATAAAATCGGTTAATGAGACGGCCAAAAATTCTAAACCAAACCTTAAAGCTTTACTTAAGAGATTTACACAATTTTCAATAAAGCTTTGTCGCAATACCTATCATGGAAAACAAGTTATATGCACCTACATATATGATGATGTGTGACTGCCCTAAATACATCACTCTAAATTTAAAGTTTAAATCTCAAATAATTGGGGTTAATATTTATTATTACGGTGATTGATTGAAAAAGGATGTGGCCAAATTTGGAAGTATAGTAAAACCTCTACTTTAATGAAAGTTTTTTCGTAATTGGATTTTATCAAAGTGATCGAATTTCTCAACATTACAAATGCTTTTAAGGGCGTCTTCATTTTTTCTTTTCTTATTTTTCGAATCGTACATGGGGCTCTTTTCATGAAGTAGTACTACTCCTTCTGGCTGTGCCGGCATTACTTTCGGAAGATTTTCACGTAATTATGGGTACGAACAAGAGACTGCTACGTGACAGGAGAGTCGAATAATGATTGAACGGCAGGATGCTGATACAACAACCAATTTGGAGCTTTTACGGGGACTCAATTGCCCCATAAAATAGGACCAGAGAAAAGAGAGATCAACAAATAGACGAAATAACAGAAAATAACTGGGATCCAGTCGATTCCTCTAGATTAGCACCAAATTTATTACGTAAAAAGGGAAAAGTAGATTTGGGGAAAATGTGCAAATTTAGTTACAAACCTACTCTTAAAACTACTTAAGGGAACATTCTAGTTTGGCCTTGGAAAATATGACTATTTTTTTTTCTAAAGTTTTCTTTTTTTTAGGGAAAATTATAAAATAACTATACATAACTGTTATGCTTATTTATAACTATAAAAAAAGAAAACAGTATGTTATTTTTTCGGGTTCTTATATTGTTTAAAATATTATATATTAATCTCAAAATAAATAGGAAAAGATTTTACATTAATACGTGTTACTGCAAAATCGATTAAATCATGCGGCTTAATTGCCTTCATTGGAGTATTTCTACCTGTTGTAAACGCCCTGTAATATGCAGACTTATGTGTATTTAAAGAATTGATTCAAATTCCTTTTCAGAAAAAAATTTCACCCATCAGAACGTAATTTCATTAGTACGAAACATTTTCAACCTTTTGAAGGTGCTCTACTACGGCGTCAGCGTCGGTGTGAATTTCTGTTTTTTAATTAACCAGAATCACCTCAAGTTAGCAGCGGAGCTGAGCAACGCTGGTGAAATTCAATTAAAATGCAGCCACGACTATATCCACGGTCAGCTCATAGAAATGGAACAAATTAAGTTCAACCAGGCGGAATGCCGACACTTTAATATCGAATACTGAAAGGAGCATATACCCCAGCAACCCCGAAGTGCCCCGGGCACCGGGCACCGCCCTATGCAAATAAATTGTTTGTGCGGCACCCCGGCTTTGTTTCCCGGCACAGTGAATAGCGAAATCATGACTTCAGCAATTTTCTAACTCATTAAAAAATTCCACTTGAATACCATAATCCCTCTCCCACTCGTGATGAGTCCGCACAACGGCTTGGAAATTTTACACCTGTTAATGTGGGAATGGGGAAAGGATCTATGTTTTGTAGGCGGCTAAACCACTCACTGGAACAGAAAAAGATGTCCCTTAATGTCTATGTCGAGGTTTGATGAATGGAACAGAGCACAGAGCAGGAAATTTTTAATGCTACCCAAATTTAGTCAGACCCGTTTTTCACTTTGCCTTGACTAAAATTCGGATGTTTAGAATGCATAAATTCGAGAATTTTGTCCAATAAAATCATAGGTTCTTTGACCCTTCTCAGCTCCGAGAACATATTACAAACCTTTGGCAAAATAATGCCAATCAATGCCAGGCTAACCTTAAAAATTACTTGTATTGGGTTTTCGATTTTATCTCGTATAGTGGGTTGAAAGTTGTCCCATTAAAAGTCCTTTAGCGTCACATATGTATTTCAATAAGTAGGTACTATTTATTTTTACATAAAAAAAAATATGGATTCAAAATGCGTAACTACTATTTTGTGAGAGGAGGACCTTTTTAATATTTTAAGTGCTACTAATTCTAAAATCAACGTTTATATTTAATTATTTTTCAAAATTTTTCAAACCACGCTTTTGGCTTTATTTTCCTCGAGACAGTGAGATGATCAACTACATATGTTTATATTTATAATCCAAGGAAAAGTACTATAGGAATAATCTTCCACTTTTTCGGCATATCTGGGAAATATTATATTATACACAGTAAAAAATTTTTACTACTTTAATAATAGGCAATTCTTTGCCTAGTATTAAAGCTGTAAGAATACACCGATGTTTAAATTTACATTCGTCGATTTAAATGCTTTTTAAAAGCTTTGGGAAATTACCGCCATTACGGTATATTAATTCCAAGAAAAATGTAAAATTACCCGATGAAGAAGAATGCAATTACATGCCAATGGTAGTATTACAAGTATGTGGTAAACATTATCCCTATTGTGATGGGAAAACAGTGTAGTTATGTAAATCATTTCCATCACAAAATGTAAAACTAAACAGTGAAGTGAAATGTAATTGCATGTCAATGGTAATTTTGCCGTAATATATGTAAAAATTTTACCCAATTTTGTGTAAAATCACACTTCGAAGTGACCGTGTTCTTGAATCCCTTCGAAGCGAATAGAAAAGAGCTTGTGAAAGCTCCTTTTGATTTGAAATTCCATACTAAAATTTTTAACTTAGTAACAAATTCCTTTCATCTACTTTTGATTTCAGTTAATTTTTTTGACGAATTAATTCGACCTTTTGTGGAGAAAAACTAATTGAAATTAAAGGTAACTAAAATGAATTTGTAAGAATAGTCGGAATTTTTATTCAAAAGCGTCGTCTTTTTTCAAGCACTTTTCAATTCGACTCGAAGGGATTCAACACGACCACTTCGAAGTGTGATTTTACACAAAATTGGGTAAAATACTTTTCAATACTCTCAGATAAATTTTATCCGTCGGATAAAATTGTCCCAAAATCAAAGTGGCTTTGATTTAAATTAGCTATCAGACAGTTAAACTTATCGGCTCCTTTAACCGGCAGATAGGACTATTATTCGCCAGTTAATTTTGGCAAATAGGGTGAAAAATAATTTTTCTTCACGGCCAAGTTCAATTCCTATCCGAAGAATAAATTTATCTGATGATTGAAAATTGGCCCTTAATATTGTATCATTTTTTATTTTATTTTGCAGGGGATTTTAAATCAAAGCGTGCTTTTTATTTTTTTAAAGAATATCTTATTTTTACTTAAAGAAAACATAAGTAGTGGTATTAGAATTAATGTAGTGTATTAGTATTAGATTAAATGAGTTATTATAAGCAAAATATATATTCAATAATATAAACTGAAATAAGTTATTACTTCATATTTCCTGCGGTAATCCTACGGAAAGTTGTTGAAATGTATAAGCTATATGTATTATTATTTAATGCATTCCAGTAAATACAAAAAAATTCGGGGCCCGATCATTGAATCCGTTTAAATCGAATCGAAAGGAGCTTAGAAAAAACCTTTTTGGTCAAAAATTCTTTATTAATGCTTCTAACATTATATCATTAAACCATTTCAGTAGCCTTTGATTTTATTTAATTTTTTTGTTCAATTGTTAAAATAATTAGATTAGAGAAATCCAATCGAATAATTTTAACGTAATGCGCCAAAAAATAAACTGAAATCAAAAGTAACTAAAATGAATTATTGAGCATTTTAGGAACATTATTAGGGAATTTTTATCCAAAAAGAGGCTTTGTAAGCTCCTTTCGATTTGATTCGAACGGATTCAATGATCAGGCCACAGAAGTAACAAACGTTCAACATATGTTGTGTAGCTAATTCGTGTCAAAAATTTAGTACATTTTACGTTATTGTACATAAAAATTACATATCTTTAATGCTACTAACTAAACGAATTACTTTAGACATAGCCGTAATATTATTTTTTTTCCCCCTAGATAATTCCGTGTAATTTTCAAAGAAATATCTTTGAACAAACTCATACGTTTGCGAAATTTCTTTTGGATATTCTATATTTAAATTAAAATATAAAGAATAACTTTGAATTAGCGCTTCTTTGAAGTTCAAGGACGTTGAGTTGACAAGTTCATTATCGGCATAAATGTAAAAGATCGACGATGTTCCGGTGTCTGTAATAATAATGTGTTAATAGACATCCTTTGAAGGAAGGAAATAACGATTGTATTTTATTAATTACTATTTGTTTTTACTCACCAACAACTGCGAACCATGGTGCTGAGTGCGGTGGTTTAATGTCAGTGAAGAGAGATCCGATCTATTAACAATTTATTATTATTATAAATCGACTTATTTTAAAAGCTTATGACTTACAGAGTATGTTTTAAAGACATAGTCCTCATTCTCAGCAAAATACTTAGCAAGAAAATTGAATGCCACAACATTCGGATTTTTATTTTCTTTTTGATATATTTGCGTCATAATCTTTCCCTTTTTTGACAGTCCATACTGGATAATGCTTTCGACTGATTTTTCATATTTATTCGAAACTTTGGTAGTATCAATTGATGTAAGTTTTTCGAAATGTTTGATGATAAAGTCCTTGTAGAGAAGGAAAGGCCACTCTTTTCTTATATCTTTTATTGTAGGAGGATGGAGCAAGTTGTTTAAGAATCGTCTTATTTCAGGGTAGCAATAATTCATTATCCTCTCTATTTCACAAATTTCTTCAGATGAAAATGTTTTATACGAGCTATAATTTATTAGCTTGTTTTTTTTCACATCCACATCACATACTTCGTCATTTTCTGATGAACTTGGATTCCAATTATGGCAAGTTTCCTCAAATTTTTTGGAGATACGACGTTTTTTTAGAGGTATATTTGGATTATTTGGCTTTAGTTTAAGTCGGTTAAGATAGTTATTTCGATGTACCAATGAGGTAATTAAGGGAGAATGTTTTGTAGCCATTATTATGCCGGAATTATCAACATATGCAAAAGACTTGGGATATTTTTGGCATAACTGATTCACGACATTACGAAAAATAAGCATTGGTATATAAGTAGAGAAAGATCTCAATTCATCTACTATAATATGGACAACGGATTTCATATGTGGTCCCAGTTTGTCGCCTGCTTCACATGATGTTATAATGTTTGTGGGAAATTTATTCCAAGGTACTTGAAAATTATCGAAGGTTTTCCAAGCAGCAGCAATTACATTCTCATTTTCGGAATCAGTAGAAAGTACTCCACTGGTCATGGTTAAAGTTGTTGAAAGTGATGAAATATCGATATCACTTTCAGAGTGCTTCGGTTCTTCCGGGATATTAAGACAAAATTGATATTCAGGATCTCTACCGACATCTTCGGCTAGAGGAATAAAATTTGTTACAGCCGAAGAGGTGGATGCGGCTACAAAAGGCTGCCACACTTCATGATTATCCAATAATATTAGAGGAGAGTTTTTAAAAAATAATAGAAATTCATCTTCATCTAAGACGCTTCCATCTGCTTCTAAAACTAGTTTGTTGCCTACCATTCCCTTGGCATGAGCTGTAAAAAAAGCTTTAATAGAAAACTAAAGATTAAAAAATTATAATTTTTACCAGCTTCAATAACACCGTTTATTGTAGGTTCGCATCTAATTAGACTTTTCTGGGTGCGGTTCACATTCCAAATTTTGAAAATAAAGTTTTCTTCTTCCATAGTTGCAAACAATTAAAAGCTTATGTTTAAGATGCTGATGTTGGTACTGCTTCGGTTTAGTTAAAGTTATTGTATTGTAATATTTCTATATAAACCAAGATGGGGAAAGCAACATTTCTTTATCTATTCTATAAAATTTGCAACACAATGTTATTGCTAATTTACTATATAAAACATGACCGTATTTCTTAAAATCTTCGTAAACCTCATATAAACCTTTTTTATAATTATAAAACATAAAGCCAATTTTTCCATAAAAACAAACATCCTTAAAATTATTTTGAATTAAAATATGTTCAATTTTAATTATTTTAATTATTTGTAGCTCACTAATTTCTACAATAACTCCATCGTTTACTTTATATTCACTTCCTTTTATAGTAACACGTTGAGCAAGAAATACAAAGCCATTTGATTGAAAATTAGAGAACATGTCATCAACAAGGCGTTCTACTTTATCAGAAGATATTTCAGGGGGAAATCGGTCATTGAATAAAGAAGCTTGAAAGAGCTGATGACGATCGGCAAGAAGTTTGGTAATGTTTATAAAATTTTTAGATTTCCTGACAATATTCTTAAAATACTGGTGCTTATGTTCAAAATGCATGGTCCAAAAATGAACCAGTGGTCCAAATTGTTTTATTAAATTAGGATAATGGGAAAGATAATGGTGTTTAGGGAAAAATTTTTTTTCCGGAAAGCAACGCGTGCGGTAAGTAATATATTCTTGAATGAGAAAGGACAAATAGTCGATTTGGGACAATGAAATAATAGGTGTACATACTAAGCGACATATTTCAATTAATTTAAGAAACATGTACCAAACATCACTCTCTTCATCAATATTTTTCTTAAAAACTACTAAAGGAAAAAGGATTACGAAATAAAAGTTTTCGTTTGCAGTTCCAGGTAAATGGCCTATACCTTTTCGTAAGAACGGCAATGACAAATTTTTATTAATTTGTTTTGCAACAGCTTTGTACTGCAAATTTAGGAAGTCTATACTAAATGAGTTTTTATTCATAAAATGGTTTAAAATTAATAAAAAATCGACTTTGACTATTCCTTCAAAAAGATCGTGCGCTGCACACGGTGGTAAGCCTGGATTGCAAACGTGGAAATATAATAATTTATTAAAAGGCGAATCTTTTTTTATTCCCTCGACCGATAAACTTTCTAATTCTGTTTCTATAACACTTAGAGCTCTATTGTAATTTTCCGGTGTTCTTCCTTCACTCACAACAATTTCATTTCTATTGAAATCTTCTCTCGAAAGCATACAATACCTACACAAGTAACTTGATTTGCTAAAATTCTCGCAAAAACCACCCACTTGATGGCTACCTAAATTGTCACCACAGACAGCAATTATAGAACCTCTAATTTGAACTTTTTCACCATTCATATCAACCTGAATTCCAACTTTTTCTAAATAACTCAAATCGTCTACAAGTTTTTGAAAGACTAAGTTAATTCCGAAATACTTGATATATTTTTGTTTACATAACAAAACCAGCTGTAAATTATTAATAAGATTGCGATTAAAAGGAAGTAAGTTGCCGATAGCAAAATAAACAGCCAACAAATTGTGTTTACCTTTAGAGGAACTCAAAGGGTTGCAGATTTCAAATGCATCTTGAAAGAGTATTAATTCAATTTTTTGATCTTGAGATGAAAAAAAGTGATTTTTTTTATATACGCTACCACATCTGTAATCGGTATAATTATTGTCAGAAGTGTTACACTTTTGTAGGAGAAATTGTTTTATTACGCTGCTTTCTTTGAATAAATTCTGTAAATTATTTATAATAGGTATGTAATGATACGAACATTTTTCATGAACATTATCTCTTCCAAGATTTATTTCGACTGGTGAAACGTAGGCAAAATTTTTACCGTAAAAAGCATTTCTCTTATATGAAGAATCCAAAGCCTGTATTTCTTTATTTATATCGAGAACATTATGAAGTGAAGAACTCTCCAAAAGATTGATGCCCGTAATTTTTGAGGATTGTCGACATTCTTCATATATTAAATCAGATGTTTGTGAAAAAATACCTTTTAATTCTCTTACTATGAATTGTATAGCATTTTCGGGGAGGTTGAATTTTGTTTTAAGATTTAAAAAAAAAGAGGCAAAGTTAATATTTACGGGATCTTTGCATTTAATTTCGTTTTCATTCAGGACTTCAGTATTATCGTGAAAGTTTTTTAAGTTTCTAGTTCCTCCTTCCACGTACTTATTTTTATAAAATGATAATTTATGATTTCGAAACATATGGCTATAAAAAGATGATTTTATATTAAACGATTTTCCACAAGATTCTTCGGGACACATTACGTTCTCACCCGTGGCGAAATGCAAAGATATGTGCTTGGTAAATGCTTGCCAAGAGGAACATTCAAAATTACAGAATATATTCTTACATTTTACCTTTCTTTCGTCAGCTTCAACTTTGTAAGGGTGTTTGCGCGAACAGTGTGATGCAAAAGAATTATAATTTAAAAGAATTTTTCCACAAGTTGATACCTTACACTGATATGTAAAATTTCGTTGAAAACGATGGAGGTATTGATGTTTATTATACAAATAAATATTATGTAAATTAATCTGACATATTTCACAATTGAATAAGGTCACATTTTCCATTTCACAAATTCTTAAACTATAAGTTAATTTTACAACAAGGCTGATGATGCACGGTTAAAAAATGTAATTTGAAATTCCAGTCCAGCACGTTTTTTTGCAGCAACTTCTTCTATCATGTTCCGTGGCGAATACTCGAAGGCTAATGAACAAAACAATCACAGCGTCAGCAGTTCCTTTATTCTAACAGGCGAAATCACAATAACACATGTAAAACATCAACTGTCAATTTGTACATTCACGTCCAACAATTTAAATTTGAACATTTATGTGTAAAAGTACACTTCGGATAGTAAAAACTTCTTGTAGCTAAGGCTTTAATTGCTGAATTTACACAAGTTAATGGTAACCCATAATTCAACTAACATGGAAAAACTGATGGCAAATAGTGAATTTTCAAGTTGGAATTGTAAAATTGCAAACAAAATCTGCTATTACAAAAACTATTTAGAGAAGTTACATCCAACAAAGTAAATTGAATTAGAAATTTACACATATGAGTGGTTTCTTACAACAAAACATAAAATATTACACCAGACAATAGTAAAACAGAATTTTACCAGTTCTTTGATGTAAATTTAAACCGTGTTGTGTTTCTGCAACATACATAATAGTAAAAATTCCTAATATAAATATAGTGATTTTAGAAATATTTCTTACAGTGTACCTAACAAGTAAACTGAGCTGAGATTAATAGAATTTTTACTACATCTTTATTTGGTTGCATTTTTGAGAATATTTAGTGTTAATGTAAAAAATGCAGAAATTCTTCAATGTAAAATAAAATTTTAACATCAACAAAAGGTATGCGATATTATTTTTTCTTTCATTTAAAATTATAACTATTATAATACATAAAGAAAATGTGAGAATACTTTTATATGAATTTTGGTAAAAGCATAGCTTTCAGTAAAATTAAGTATTTTATAAAGTATGAAAACAGTAAGCAGAAAGGGAAAAATTAAGGGTATGTAGTTAACAAAGATATTTTTATTATTATTAATAAGGTGATACAATATTGGTACCATGTCATAAAGATCTGGTTTTGTAGCCGTATTTAGAAAAGATCAAAATCAGCCTATTCTCTATGGCTCCATCTAGTGCCAAAGGGAATTGACCCCAATTTCAAATGAGATAATCTAAATAATTCAATTACATTCTGCATTACAATGCGCAATGTAACATTTGAACGCTATGCCTACAAAATTTCTAAGAAATACAATATTCTGATTTTATTATAAAGTTTTGATATTGGTTTATAAAATAATGAAATCTTTTGGATTAAATTTCAAATTTCACTCAATTTTCCTACAAAATTCGTAAGCTCGTTAAAATATGATCCGAATTTGCAATGCTAAGAATCCATATTTTATTACATTTTAGATCGTATAACATTTTAGTTTAAATGAGAATAATTCTCGGAAAAGCGCTTAAATATTGTCCCAACACCCAGCAGCTATCCTACTTCAGTGCCTGGAGTGGATCCTCTCGTCGGTTTAATTGAAGAGCAATTTGAAGTACGCCCCAAAAACCCCCCGAGTGGCCCACTTCAGACTGATGGGATTCGCAGCTCCACCGCTGTCATCCGGCAATTATTAATTTCGCCCCTCTGACACACATGACAAATATAGCGTGTGTGTGTCTCAGTTACGATGAAATATGAATTTTCCTGAAAACTTCTTAAAGGAAAAATAACCATCATTCGTTCAAAGAAGTGCCATTTATCACGGCAGTGCACCATGGTGGGTCGAACGCTGCACGTAGAGCGAACATGTCATAATCTATAGCAACACGCTTTTATATCACGTTCCCGCTCCAGCGACGGCCATAAGCAATTTGTTTCTGCCGAAAGGGTTAGAGGAAGTGAACCTCCGAGTAATCGGATACCCCAGACCCGGCCGGGCGCTGGCCCACCACCTGAGCGGGCCGGGCCCTGCGCTCCGTGTAAATGCTACCTGCCAATTGGCAACGCAATATTCATAAATACGGAACTGAATTACAGCCGCTGCTCCGCACTTGGCCCCGAAAGGCCCGTCGGGGAGCCGTGGAAAAAATTGTAACGAGCATAACTCGGGCCTCCCAATCAGTCGAGCTGAGCGGGGTTCCCGTCTTTCCGGTGGAAGATGCAATCAAGGCGGACTTCATGCTCAATCTCGACATGCGCTCGGGCCAAACAAATAACCTCTGTTTCCGAAAGCACATAATAATGATTCGGCTTAATGCCACTTAAGCTGCACAGAACGCGGCTCGGAAATGTTGGTTCTTCTGATACAATGTGCGATCTCTGAATTCGTACTTGCGAAGTGAAATAAACCAAAGTCGAATATCTTAGAAATTATCTTTTGATTATTGTCATTTTCTGTCCAATATCCAGTATTTTGCGCATATTTATTCATATGTTTGTCATTTGATCAAGTAATTTTTTTAAACTTATCAAGCTTATTTCATTTTGCGACAATCTATCGATATACATACACTGGTTTTTTCTTTTTTCTTACTGGTAAAAATATTATTCAAATATAATAGATGGTTAATTTTAGCTTACAATTAAATGTAACAAATAATTCAGGAATTCGCATATTCCGCAAACACCCATATCTACACAGATTCATTTGCACGAATGAAATTTTTATTAAGAAATTGGTAACGTTCTGCCAAAGAACTTCTAAATTTGAATAAACTTGTAAAATATACAATAAAAATAGCAAAGGAAACCAAAAATAATTGAAAAATGTATAATAAAATTTAATAATTTAACGCATATAATATCATTCTGGGAACTCTTAATATATCTTTTGGATTTATGACAAAGTTCATATGTTTGTACCTACTGAAGAGAAATTAATTAATTTTCAGCTCGTAATTTGGGTCAAAATTACTTTTACAATTTATTGAGCAGAGAGTACTTTGAAATCACGTCAAATAAGTATATATTGGCGAAATTATGAACTTAATATGCGGACATAAAATGATTTATTAATCATCATCGACATTATTGACCAATTGAAAATTAAAATTCAATTTTTTATTATTAAAGTACATTACAATAAATAACGTAATTATTAAAGTACGTTACAATTACTAGGTAATTGTTATTACTTAATTAAAATTTCATAAACTAATGTTTGAGCTGTTATTATTAATGCATTTCTATAAATAACAATCAAACTCTACTTTGAGCTATTAAAATAGGTTCCGAATTAATTGAGCCATAAAAATTCTCTCAGCTAAATACGAATTTTACCAAAGTATAACAAGTTGAAAATACTTATTAAAGTATTCAGCAAAATCCTCTACTACTTTGGATGATTATGAGATTAACATTCTATTGTAAAATCTTTCATAGTTTAGGGTTTATTAGGTGTAGCAAGTTAACCAATTAAGAAATTTATATTCTAATTAATATGGAAACGGAAATAGGAAGATTGCTTAAAATAATTTTTGCGATAAGCGTTATTATACCTATGTACATAAAAAATATACTCTTATTTCACAAGAGGAATAATTTGAATTCTCGAGCAATACAAAATATTGTTATTTTCAAATTTATTTCACATCTATTTTAATCCGCATGGAAAATCTCATATTGTTTATTGCGCAGGAATCTGGTGAAGTATCAGCTTATGGATTTTATACACATACATGCATATGTGGAGAACATATTTTAGTTTTCTGGTTGTTATTTTGAGACGAGCACAATTAAATTAAAATTACAATTGACGAACGTGGCTAAAACAGTTTAAGCTGGAGTGCTGTGTTATTCGAATTTTTAATTGAGTTTTATTTATTTACATATCTGGATTGGAATTAAAACTATTCGCTGCTTGTTTGATATCATTCATTTAAATATATGATGGATGAAAGTTGGATCATTGAAACATGTCTTTTTGATTTATTTAAGTATTAAATTATATCAATAAATGTACAAGTATATTACTATAAGAAACAAAGATTTAGTTCTCTTAATAAAACAATTACAATTCTGGTTGGTACTATAGTTTACGCTCCAATTGTTTCTCAATTTTGTGCGAAAATATTTGAGCTCGCTAACTTTTGGTGAAACATCGAAATTAAATCTTGCTAAATATTTTCCAGAAAATGTTTACAAGATCCTACAATTTTTATATCAGAATAAATTAAAATGTTAAGTACAAAATCAAATTATATATATGCTATTAAAGTTATTATTCAGATGACTCTGACCTTCACTGAATAATGCTATTTCTAATTTGACGATTCGATAATTAAGTGGATTTGATTTTTGAAAAATTATTCCATTTTAATGTTAAACTGTTTTAAATATTATAGTAGATTTGGGCTTTTCTTATTTTAAGGAAAAGGAAATTAGCTAATTTACATACCTGAATTACATAAAATGTCTTTAACTTTTGAATTACATAGTTAAATTCTGAAGTAAAAATTGTTCATCCTCTTCTAATCCTGGTGTTTTGAAACACCTTTTTATTGTATTAATTCGGGGAACAAAATTTTAAATAATGTGATTACTTTATTAATGCAAATATTTATTTTGTTGCGTTTCACGGTATTTCCTATTTTTTATTAGTGGCAAATTTTTCCATATTTAAATGTCTTTCTAAAATTTAAGTGTTTCCTATCACACTTGTTTTTGTCTTACAGAACGTGTACTTTAATTTGAAAACTCGCAGACCACAACTAAGAAGTTGAAACAATCTTTAAGTGAAGTTGGTCCAAATGTGGCTTTATAAATACGTTCATGGAGCCTACTTCCTCGAGCAAAAGTTGTATGTGGCACACTACCAACCTACCGCGCCCGCACTCCGCTAAGTGCGACTTTTCAATATCAACTCATAGTATCACTTCAGGACCCTTTCTTTGTCGGGTTTTCACCTCCCCAACCGGAGCCATGTGGAGACCCTTTTGGAAGTAATTACAAGCCCGTAAAACCCGACCAGCATTCCAGGCGACTGCAATTCTTTGAGTAAACACAATAATCATTCCTTCGGAGGAAAAGAGTCCTCGAGGAGGACCTGGGGCTGCGGGGGCGCAGGAGGTGTTCCAGCCGCCGCAGGTGAACGGAAGCCGAGCATAACTTAAGTAGTAGTCTGGTTTGGCGTAGCGCTTACTCTGGTCATGTATAGGCGCATATTACGTGACCCGAAACTATAATTGTTTGAAATTTTCCGCAGAAAACTTCCTTTCACGAAGTCAGCGATTATACTAATGCCGTCCTCGTCTGGTGCACACATTCCGCCGCAACTTTGTTTTGGCCAGGATTTATATAACTGCAAAGTCAATACCTAGAGATCCCTTTATCTATATAGAAGTAGAAGGCATAGAAGGGTATAGAAGGGTGTAGAAGGTGTAGAAGGTGCGCGTACTTCGTACACCACATGCCCGGCCCTATAGAACCTTTCGAGGGCGGCGGCGTTAGGGAAGAGTTGGAGAAGTTGGCGGTTTGTTGGACGACCAACAAGAAACCGATTCAGAAACGTCGGAGAAGTTATTTTTGCACCACACTGGGAGTTCTCGCTTCAACCCCTTGAAATGGAAGAGTTTTCTTTTCCCAACTTTTCTTACCGACTCCCATTGGTATGAGCCAAGTTAATGGGGTCAAGAAGGAGTTCTCGTTGCGGCCTTTCGCTCGCCCTTCGATTTGATCTACCCCGAGACTGATGGCAGAAATTGTCTGGGAAATTAAAGACGTTTTCCATTGATTGGATAAAGGTTTGGGCGAAAATCTGCTCTGATGAATATTCGGCCAGATGTCCATAAGTCGCCATATTAGATAATCCGCATTCGGATAATCGGCCTTTAATGATATAATTTATTTTTCTTATTTGTACCATGACACCCTCACCACCTGCACCCTGCTGCAGCCGGTGAAAGGTGCACTAGAAATCCGTAATTTATCAGTGTTATCCAAAATTGAGTCCTCGGATGAGTTCCAGGGATGCCTGAGCAGAAAATTTAGTGCACTTTCGCTCTTATGCAGGTTTCATTGCCACCGTAAGTGCTACTCTATTACTTCTTTCGGACACTTCTGTTCACAGTCTATCGAAGAGATTTATAGTGCCGGAAGCGGCGCCGCACGGTTGCCCAAAGCAGAAACCGGCTGGTGAAACTTTCTTTAACCGTCCAAAAAGTTATGGAAATGAAGATTTACGAGTTCGTTGGCTCTGCAACAAAAGAACTTTCCGATCGATTTCGCTCAATGCCAATTACGCTTTTCAGGATATATTTGCAGGTGATGGGGAGTTGGATTTCAACAAAAGCCATTAGTTTAATGGGGACATTAATGGACTTTTGATTGTTTTGCTGAATATCCACGGCCACCACCATGTTCCATTTCCAGAACTACTCTCTGGGCCCTATATCCTCCTGTTTGCGGCTTATGTATTTGCACGAGGGCTTATAATGGCTTCCATTATGTGAAAATTAAATTAATCACTTTAATTGTCTGAAAGCTACCTACGGTGTGCCCTTCACTACCAGTCGAGGTTCCGCCGCTCCAGTGGATGCGTGTGGCTCTGTCACTTTGAAATTAATCGAATCGGACAGTCGCATTTTGTCGGTTGCGAGAATCTTCGTTTTTACGAAAGACGATTTCGCCCATTCAAAAGATGCAGCAAATCCAGTCAAAAAGCAAAATCTTATAGTCTCATCCTTTGTTTCTCCTTTGCGAGGAGCGATATTGTCTCTTTGTTTTCCGTAATCAGATGCCATCCATTCTAATAAAGTCGTGCCAGCGATATCTGATCCCCATCCTTCCACTCGGCAAGGATGCGCGACCATAAAACTAACTTACGACGGCGATTATATCGAAAATCAATTAAGTGGTTCCGCAAAAGGTACGAACTGGAAAAGTAAGGGTATTGGGTTTTATACCCATTTAAATTTATCTCATACTGTTCAGAAAATCTCCTCTATACATCTGTATAGTAGCATGCGAGAGTGTAAAATGTTTTAGATTAAATAATGGGAATGTGTGCGGAGGTGTCGAGGTGGGAGGAGTTCATTTAAACTGCTTAAATGGCGAGGAAAATTGAGACGAAAACGACGTTCACAGACGGGGGCCCATGCATTTCAGAAGTAATGGCCATATCCCTTGGTAGGAAAAAGGGATCTCGCTTTTTCTAAAAAAAAATTTAAAAAAAAACAAAGGATAACGCTTACTTTTCCTCCAAATAAATTAATTAAAGCTCCACCAGACGAGGGACGAAAAGTTCACCTCTGCCCTGTAGGCGCCTTTTATAAAGAGGTGTTATCCCCTCTAAATGTGCTGCATCCCGGCAGCAGAGTGGTCCTTATCCGGAAAGAATTTAAGATAATTTGAGATTTACTCTAAAATGTGGGTAATTAACGCGTCGGCGGTAGTACAAATTGTTCCGAAAAATGTTTTCAACACAACAACAAACAACGGCTCCATTTGTAATTTTTAAGTTTCTTAACTTAAGAAATAATGGCAGACAAGTGTGGACGGTTGCCGCGAATTTTTTTTAGAGAGACTTTATTGTAATTTTTTACAGCCTCAAGGGGAAAGGTGGCTTGTTCTCATAAAAATAAGTAGCTTGGGTCGCCTCATTAAAACATTTGATCAAAACACTAAAAAAGTTAACCTGAAGGCATTTGTTATTCGCTTGAAATATTTCGTTATACCTACTCTTTAAATTGATTATGATTTAAAGAGGCGGTAATTTACTACAGTTTTGGCGAGTATGAGAAGTCAAATTGTATGTTGAATTACATATTGAGCGATAAAATATGAGCAATAAAAAGGCAAATAGCAACGGAATTAAGTGCTTGAATGCGTCCTCATTAAATATGCATGTTTTTAGTATGTGGTGCTTCTAGAATATTTTTCATGCAAACCAGCATGTATTCGCGTTTTAAAATAATATAAAAATTAATTGAGAGCATAAATTCGTGTTTCTACGATACCGAACCCCGAGAAACATCAATGGTATTTATCTAAACCATTCAATCATTTAACTGCTCGAATAATAATTGCAGAGATATTCGTTTAATCTATCACGCTGAAAAAGCAACAGGCTATTTCAATTTTTCGTATTGATTTTGAGCTAACATGACTTCTATTAACATTCGGCAGAAAACGCTAGTTAAAATAACATGACGTCATGTTAATTATACAAAAACTGGGCTTGATTCAGCAATATATGAACATATTATTTTGACATGGTACTGTTTAAAACAACATCAGTATCTTCAAATTAAACAGGAATCAGGAAACTAAGCAATTGACAACACTTGTTGTTGGCTTGACTCAAATTATTTTATATTATTATTTTTCTCTACAGTTTACCTTTACAATTAATTTATTTACAACAAAAATGTTTAATTAACATTAACACGCATGATATCCCAATGTAACCGCCTCAATTTGTCTTTCAAATTTTGTATATTAATACGTTATATTTGAGGCGTTACTTTAAATATCTGAATATAACAAAAGTAGTCCAATAAGAAAATAATTAAATTTTTCTCTAATGTTATAATAATTCAAATTATTGGTAAAGAATTTTAAGAATTTAATTTAAAGGTAAGTAAGATCTCAAAACAAATAGGTTTTACTTTGATTCTGAATAACCTACCGAGAAATCGTAGTTTGTTCCTCATAAATATGATTGGCAGATTTCAACTCTATAAAATGCTCAATCAAAATACAAAAGAAATTAATCGCAGGCATTCGCGGTTCGCTTCAAGTAATTTCTTGTGCACTTTAACATTTGTGTATTAAAGGAAGTGAAGTGAACGGCGCTGTGACGCTGTGGAGAGCAAAAGGGGTTAAATAGGTAATTCCCATGAATCTGCAGAAATGTACATGTTTGAATTTTCGTTACCCGAGTCCTTTGCATGTGCCTGAAAATCGATAAAAATCGAGAATATGGTCAGCGTGTATAGAGCGCCTAACGTGCTCACAGGTGCGGAAAAAAGTCAGCAAGAAACAAAGGGTTTTCTGGTACCTACAAAGGCCCTCTGGAATACTATGACCATGCGTTTCCCATTCTGACTAAACGCTGGCAAAGGGCCACTTCCTCTGGAGCTGTAGGGTACAACTTCACAAATATGTTAAAACAAATCACGCACGCCGCAAGTTTCCAAGCATAAAGTTGGGCGCACCCCGGAGCCCCGCTGGAGGCGATCAATGCAAAAACCTTTGTGCACTTGGGGTACCTATTCTTCCGGTTTTATCAGCTTTATTGGCCATGAACTTAATTCCGCCGATAAGGAAAATACTTCCTCGGAGGGTGTCCTTGCGCGCTATTAAGCTATCTGCGGAATAGTTCGCTGTATCACGAGAAAATGCCGGGAGTTTTAAGGGAGGCCCCTGGGAGGCTATTTCATCAACGAAAATAGCCAAAAATCCTGCAAATTATTTACCTTGAGACATTTGTCCAATGTTTCCGGCCACATTCTTCTCCACAGCTGATGAGCTTTGGGCCTGGTAATCCGAAATTACGATAAAACTAATCCAATCCGACTTAAATGTGCCTTTGACACGCATAAAATTAATCCCTGATACATCACGAAGGAGTTATTGTTTTGCTCCTCGTATCGCCGTAATCCTTCTTATAAGGCTGCCCCAGAAGGTGCTCTCGGGGGTGTTGGAAAAATCAATTTATTAACCTGAGCCACACAATCCCAGGGCCAATTTCTATATGATCGGACGATAACTGCTCGGCCGAACAATAACACCTCTCCCTTACATCGAATGCTCAAATTAAATAATTCACCTACGGCCGGGTCGCATGCGACTGGTTCGCTATCGAACAACCATTAAGAGGTTATCATTAGCTTGATTAAGATATAAAGGATATGTTCGCACAAATGCGGATTTATGAGGACTTATCCCAGCGGACGGATCCGCCCAGAAGGTGAAAAAGAGATTTATTCAAGTTAGCAGCGGAATCATCTTTTGTTACGTCCCCGTGTCTGATTACATTTTTTTATCAGGTGTTGTCCTTTCAGCAAGTCAAACAAACCACACCTTTATTTATTACGGGCGAGTTACTACTTTTCAATTTAAGGTTTACTGATTATGCAATCCGAAATTGCCCTTCTCGCAATAAAGTTAAAGTAAATTGGATACCCACCTACGTGTAAGACGATACATCGAGCCGAGGGTTCGCATTCCAAATGTAAGATGATACTTGAATCAAGTGTTTTAATGGTTTCTCATTTTAAAAATGCAGTATATATTTATTTAAAATATCTTATCTATAAATTATAATTTTCCTTTTGCATTGTATATTCCTTGCTCCAGCCCAACCGGGCTGTAGTAAATCATTTTAATTACTTTTAGTAAATTTACCTGAAATTACTAGAAGTAATTACTTCAAAACTGAATTTTTACCACATTGTCAACCTTACATATATTATATATTTTTTAACTGCAATTCTAGTTATATTCGCTGGATTATCTTGAAGTTATTTTGTCGGTCGCAATATTTACTGAAATTTCTTTCAACTTATTAACTGACATTTTAGTGATATCCGCACACCGCTAGAATTCTATAGGAGATTGTAAAACTTTTGCGGTGCATGTTTACTTCAGTTCGTATTCGATAGTTTGTCTTTCAAGTTCAGAATCTTGAAAAGGTGAATTGTAATATCTATGTAAGTTACTGCAATAATGTATCTAAAATTTCATATTGTTCGATAGAATTTATTTCTGGTAAAATTTTACTGAATTTCTAGCAAAATCAACCAAAACTTCAGTAAATTTTCATAGATTTCAGATGAACTTTACTTAGAGCAGGCAAAAATCGCTGACTTTCTTGTTATTCCTAGAAAACCACTGAACTGAAGTGATTTGCTTTATACTAAATTTAGGACGGCATATCTGGGAAATCAAATTTAGCTGGGATTCATTGTAAACTAGTGAGGCAAAATTTAGAGGACATAAAAGTTTGAATCTCACTGATTTTTTAAATGTTTCTAAATAAAATAAATAATGTTAGATTCATAAATGACTGCTACTAAGTACTAGTACATACACATAGATATTCTTATTAGTAAGTACAAAAGTAACATATAGGTACCTACTGAAATTATTTCGTACTCATTTCGGAATATCGATTTAAGTCCTTTTTACGTGAAACACGGATAAATATGGTTAAAATGAATTTCACACGTTCAGGGCCGTTGTTCGGTTTTTACAAAGAGCGCTGATTACTCGAACCATTGTGTCCACTCAGCTGTTGAAATTGGGAAAACTCTCTGGCATGTAATAATACCTTGGGAATGTTATCAATCAGCACCCAGGACGTTACATGTTGCTCCATTTAGCCGGGAAAGGGGCTCCCAAATCGATTAAATTGTTTTGTTGCATTGTACCAGATTTTACTAATGAGAGAGGCTCTTAGTCAGCACTTTTCGAAGGTGGCCCTTAATGTTCCGTGGCTGTTTGGGATTCAACGAGGGCCAGAAATCCCAGTAACTTATCGTGACTAAGCACCCCAACGATGCTTTCCTCGGGCAGGGCGAACTGAAGAGGTAAACACTTTGGTGCGCAACTATTTCAGAATTATTTAGTATTCAAACAAAGGCTCGCTAAGGGCTCCCCAAAGCTCTTTCAGATCCTCAGATTCAATCCGAAAAGGACTAAATTGCGGACGAGTCCTTCCACAGTCCTTCCAAAGAGGTGTGTTCCGAGGCCACTATGCCTCGATGGGTCTGGGTACGTGCAGTTCTAATTCCCGAGAAAAATTGCCGTGATTAAGCTCTTAGCGGTCGAAACCTCGACGCCAATCCACCCCAAGTTGGAGCCCGGGTTTATCGTAGATTTTTCGTTTTCACGGTTACACCCTCTTCCGGATCGGCTAGGAAGATTGGCAGAATTGAACTAGGCATTGGCCGCATTTGCATAAAACATTGCCAAATTGCATGCAACCGCCCTATAAATCAAATATGTGTGGGTTGGCGGATTTTCAATTTGTGCTGCCCTAAATCGTCTGGCTAAGCACACATTCCGCCGTGGGTGCGTAAATGAAGCGTCTCCTGAATCCACCCCCGGCACCGAAGATACACTGCGTCTCCGCCCTGCAGGACAGATTGCGAGACTCGTTTGAGCAAATATTTTTACATGTCTGTGCAATCTATAATTATCCTGCAGCCAGATACAGGAGTTGGCGTTTTCGTTTCATTCTGTCGAACTGATCCCCGGGGATAATTCACTTATTGCCGGGCACTCGCCTGATTGGCTCTTTGGGCCTTTCATCAAATTTAAGAGATCTGTTTTTGCATTATTTATGAGCCGCATCCCATTGTTTGTCGGAAGTTTATCATCAGGTTCGGGATTTATCCGGCAAGGGATCATTTTTTCACACACTTCTGAAAGATGTTACGCATGGGATCCTGAAAAACAATTTTCCATCTAGCGAAAGGCAATCGTACTCACTATGAAAGGCACGTGGTGCTTTTGTAGAACTCCAAGTGTTAGTAATCGTTAATAAGAAGCCATTGTTTCGATCTTCTGCGAAATCCCACTTTAGTCGAATCAAGTTTACAAGTGCAAATTTACATAGCCAGCGAGAGATACCTTTTTTATCTTTTTTATATATTACATATGGTGTTGTGCAAAAACAGCCAAAGTTAAAATAAAAAAATAAAAAACGGATTTGTTAATGGCTGTGCATTTTGTGTTTAAGCTGATTATGATTATCCGCATATTCAGATTATTTAAAAACTACAGAATGCAAACCTAAAACTACTTAATACTCTTTTTCACTCTCAAGCCGGATTAATATTTTGAATTCAACATGCAACATTAGAAAATGTGAACAATATTTTACTAGAAAAATCGATTTAAACAAAATCCGCTTTCCGTGCAAAGCTAAATCTCTGGTTCTGAATTTTTGCCATCGTGTCTTCGATGAAGCAAATGTGAGCAGCACGTTGGATTGGAGCTTTTCCGTACATGAATACGTTTAATAATTGTCATTCCACAAATACAGGCCGAGAGTGCCTTTTTGAGGCAATGCAGTCCATTCCACGGAATTAAAGTTGCAGCAAAAAGTGCAGGCCGCATCCGGCGCAGGGACAACTCCACGCAGCGGTGCTGTTGAGTCCCACATGCGTTCCCAGATGCCACCAAGGAAAATCAATCTCGGGTGCATAATATTAGCAGAATTCCACGATTTTATCGAGCTTCGAGGTCTGTGGCAAAAGTCCCGAGCTGGTGATAAGTCGTGCGAGATAAAAGCCGCCACAATGGAGCTGTTCTGGATTCTTGGTGCGGCGTGGCGCGGGCGGCGGGAACGAGTAGAGGACCCGGTGCAGGTTGTCATTACGACGGAAGGATGATTAAATATCTCGAGCAGGAAGTCGACATGCATCTGCATGGAGCGAACACCACTTTTTTCCCATTTATCATGGCTAGAATACTAAATAGGTGGCATTTTTTCATTCATCGCCGAAACCCTTTCAATCTCTATGGAGAGCAAATGGCGTTCTCGTTACTACATATCTCTATGCCAGCGCAAATATGACTATCCTGCACCGGCACACCTACGTAAGTATCAGAATAGTACGTGGCACGTGAGCTAAGAAGCCCTGCCGGGGGGTTGCCATAAAGAATCATTACGGTGACATTATTGTTATTTTTCCACTTTGCATTGTAAAAGCTTCACTCAAGGGTGCCACCGCTGAATATGTATAGCCGAGGCTAGACTACGACGCTGCGGCGAGGCCCGGGATGTGCCCAGGCCCAGGAAGAACCTACGTGGGGCTGCAAAAGCCCTAAATATTATTCCTCATGCGCTAAAAAACCTCTGCCATTCGAACCTCGAGCACGGGGGCGTGAAGGCTCTTTCGGGTGCACTTATCCGCTTAGGAGTGTACGTGAACACTTAATTATAACAAATTCGAATATCTTCAAGGTAAATGACGTGAAAAATTGAAAAGGGTAGTCGAGCCCACAGATTTAGCCGGATTCAGACTCTCTGCATGCTCGTTTCCGCTGGTATTTCATATTTCCTCTTTTACATGAATAACTTTTTGTTGAAGATGAATAACGACACATTGGCTGCGCCTTGGCCCCCATCAGCCCCATCAGCGCCCCATCCGCCTCGGGCTGGGCAGGGGTGGGTAAGAACGAAACGAACGAACACAGACAGAGGATTTTCCAGAGCCCAGAGACGACAAAGTGAAGTCAGGGCGGCGTCTTCAATAGAGACGTTAATGCGATAATTTGCACATATCAACGGAGTCATGTACGGGAACTAACTACTTATGGGCTTACGATTGAGTTCATTTTGGGATCTAGATAAAACAGGATACGCTCAGATTTATGTCGTTATAATTCGCCGTGCTCCTCGGAGGAGTGGCGCCCAGGGTACTCGAAAGAGTCTTGCCACTCTCCACACTTTTTGTTGACGAAAGGGAAATAAAGGTCCTCAGCGAGTGATACCCGAAATCAGATTACAGCGCTTTTGATACCCGACAGCTTAAGGAATTCCTTGGGAATCCGGGGCTGGCTTATCTTTAATGTGGTTTTCTCGCAAGTTTCCGGCATTTGTTTTTCCTCACAACTGCACACATTCAGTTCGTTTCGTTGTTGCCGATGTCACAAAGGAAGAACGACCCCTTTTCCCCACATTTTGTAGATTTTCCCCGGCCAACGAAAATTCCAACCATCCTTCACAAAATTCAGGGACGGGCATTTGAAATATGCGCACGAAAATTAAATGATGAAATATTCGCAATTCAACAGTGGACCTTTTAATTGTAAAAAAATGCCTGTTACATGCCAACCTTGCTAATTAGCCATTACGCTGCCGGCCTTGACTCACCCGCACACGCAATATTTGACAAATTTTCCACAATTAATAATCCGCCCCTTTCATTACCAAGATTACAGAGTTATTATTATACAGTCTATGTAGTCTAGCCTCTGCGAGACAAAGGGGACTTCCTAAAGACCTAAATCCTGGCCCTATAAACCCCCTGCAAACAGTAGGTACTAAATGACTACACGCCACACACCCGAAGTACATGTGGCCGGGTATAATTTATTGCGACAATAATTTAGTCTTAGCCCCTGCGATATGATATCTTTTATCCCAAAAGCAATCTATTCACCTACGTCCTTTGTATGGATGATGCCGGAGAAGTTGCCGCAGGATCGCTTCGGGCTGTCCTTAAATGAAAATAAAATCACCATAAAAATCCAATAAAGGCTATCTTATTGTCGAGCAGTCCTGTTCCTTGCTGTTGCTCCACTACCTGTAAGATGTCCTCTCGTCCTTTGTGTGAATGTCATCTTGGAGCGAACGTATAAAGGAGCGCTGTTCTACAAGACAGCAAATATTCTTCAATAAATAGAAGATATTTTATAAGTTTTTCTTTAAATTTTCTTGTACCTACGTAGTCTTCGGATTTTTATTACAAGCATTTTATTTTAGCTACGATAGTAGGTACAATACTTGTGTTGAGAAATATATGTACTACATACATATGTATATGTACATATATATAAAATCAGCTGGAGTATACTTTCGTAATCTGCGAAATAAGTAAGAATAGTGTAGTTTAACGAAACTACTTTATAAATTTACCGAAAGCAAAATAAAAAAAATTATAATTTGAAATTGGTCAGAGAATGTCCTAATTAGTCACATTTTTTAAACTAGACTATGACCAATTTAATTATACAGGAAATGTGACTCATGCTGCCACCTACAGTGTGATAATAATAATCAAATTCATCGAAAAGCAAGTCATTTTAGACTTAAGCAACCATTTTTATTTTTTCCATAGGTTAAAATGAAAATTAAAAATGTTAAACCAATTTTTGTAAAATAGGTTATTTCTTTTGCAAACGTTTTTTTTTATTTTTGTCGCCTTATTTTTTAATTTTTTTTTTACATTCCAATATTTTTTATCGCGGCAAAAATTTTCAAGAAGTATGAATAAGGAATGTTATCTAACCTATGTATGCCAATGATCGATAAAAATTTTAAAAATTTCATGTATTTATTTTGTATAATTGATGAAAGAATTTGAACCTGAATTTAATCAGTTGAACAAATGAAAGCTAAATATGTGAAATTATCAAAAAGCATTTTAATGATATCAGTTTTCATTAATTCTGCTTGTCGTCCACTTCCCTGAATATACGAGTATTACAATTCTCTACTGATATATGAAAAACTCATCAGTGCAATACATATAAACTTTTAATGGAAGCATTATGTTCAAGCCGCATATTTAATTATTAATTATTCCATTAGCAAACATGTACAAGCTCTCTCTTTTAATTAAATTTGATCTCCAGAGTGCATATTATTAAATTAAATTTTAGTATTTTAGTTAAGAATACTTTTTAGTAAATTGCACTATTACGTGGATTTTACAATACCTGTTTCAGTGAATATGAAGAGTTTTTTAATACATATAAGTAGGTCTGAACGAATTGAATAAATAATTATTAAATAAGGTTGAACATTTTATATATTGTCGGTTTGTTTAATATAATTTTTAAACTAATGATGCTTTATCAAAGTATGTACAATTTGACTGAAAACTGATTAATTAACATTTTAATTTTTATATAACTTTTAAACATTTGTATTTGGAGATTGACTGAAATTTTCTTTTTGTAGCGACTTTCAAATTTGTAATTTCTTCACAACTCTTATTAAGCAAGAATATTTGCTGATGGGTCTTTTCTACCTTCTTTTTTTTCCAATTTCTATCGCTGCTTCACAGTCTTAGCATCTTTGAAATGAGTCTCATGTAAGACGTAAGCCCATTACTTTGCAAAAAATAAATATTTCAAGTCGCTTTTGTAATTCAATGATGGCATGTTAAGGGGATAAATGATTCAATCGACAACTTTATTATATCTTAAATTTTTTGGTAGTGGTTTAATTGGAATTTATTTTCTTCATGGAAGCCGTCAACGTTCAAATATCATACCTGTGCTGGAGATCTTGAGAACTTGAAATGGCAACCAGGTACGAAGCCAGCACACTCGAAAGAGGATACTTAAGATGAAAATCCTTAAGATATATTTGTATAAGGCTTTCTAAGCCTATTACCCGGGATTCTAAGAACTGAAGATGTTTACTGGCTCTGAGTGGGTGCTAGAAGATATTCTCCGCCGTACTCCGTCCGTTAGCAATAACCTGCAGTTAATGCAGGAATTAAAATTTAGAAGGAATCGTCTTCACCAATAAAGCGCATTCAAACATTACGTAACGCCTTAAAGTTTCCTCTTAGGTGACTTAAAGTTCTGAGGTTTCGAAGTCTGCATGGATACGGCTCTTGCGGCCGATACCCAATAAGGCGACAGAGAGCTTCTTTATTTATTTTTTGCTAATATGCAAAAACGCTGCCTGCCAAGCGTTTTAGGCCGGCCCCCGTACGTACAGAGCGAAGTGAGTTCCATTTCGCATCTGGGGGAGGACGGAAAAATGTTTATCATACAGCGAACGCAGGGTGCCATCTGCACGACTTTCATACCATTCAAATTTATGATTTTAATTTGAAAGTGGAGTGCCGATATTTCAAATTCTATGACAGCGCCAACATGTGTCGCTTCCAAGTCCGGCCAACTTGTGACCGGTGGCGAGCGTAACCGGCCGACCTGAGCCAGTGGTCTAGCGAGAAAAAAACAATTAATTTCTTTTTTTTTTTCAACTTTATATACACTGTCATGTCCGCGAATTCCTCGACTTTAATTGATGGTGAAACTAAAAAAGACAGATCGATGTCTGGAATAGCGAACCATGTCCAGTTGAGTCCGCGCGCATTCCGAGCTTTTTGCGCAAATCAAAGGTAATTTCCTCTCCAGGACACTTCCGAGTCCATCATGCCAGTTGATTGCCAACTGCAAAAATAGCGACCGATTCATTCCCTGGCAGGGCTGAGGACTGGAAGTGCTCTCCAAGAGCTGAATTTGCATGAAGCGAGGGAAAAGAATTGAAAAAATCGCGGGAAACGGTCGAATGATTTTGAATAAAACAGAAACGTGAATACTTTTTGGCCAGAGGCAGTTTATGTCGCTTCGATTCGAATCCAACCAGGATGCGTTCGGAGTCCTGGGAGTCAGCCAGGACCCTTCCGCTCGACAACCGATTTGTAAATGGCTCTCTGCATAATTGATTTATGACATTTGCTCTGTGCTTGAACGACGTAATGGAGTTAGACGGGTGATTGTCGATGAGTTTGTAATAGTCCTCAAATTGGTCTATAGATCGAGTTACCTGACCAATTTCAAGAGGCTGAAACTTATAATCGAGGAGAATTTCCCTGCGCGGCGCTTCTAAAAATGCTGCTTATGGTGAGTCGCGCTCCTCCATCCAGCCGGACTCGTCAGGAGCGGTGAGCTAGATCTAATTATCAGTTTCCTAATTGGGGATTGCGAATAACCCACGGAGGTCAATAACTTTACCCATAATTGGTGCTGGGAAACTTTCTCAGCCACCAGGTCTAATTGATAATTGGCGTAGTTACAGGGCAGTGCCAACAACAAGGATGTGATTAAATTAGTAATTACTTCATTCTAGTTCTTGGAAAAACTCCCCCAATGGTTTCGTTAATTACTGAACTTCTTCATTTCGCCAGTTGCTGTTTTCTTCGCCATCGGCATGCAACTGAGCAACCTGTTCGAATTGTTTCTAAAACTTACCCAGTCGAGAGGGATCTCCTCTAGAGCGTGGCACTGATTGACAAGTCGGCATTATCACGAAAAGTGAAGGGGTATCCCTTCAAATGCACAGGTGAAATTGCTCAGAAAATACACGGAAGTGGTGTGCACGGCTGCTAATTTTAATGAGTTTTTTCGTACAACTGTACGAGTACCAATGCATAGAAGAACGAATATTAACCCTCCACTTTGTCGCTTCAGTAATTGGGAGTTCTAACTCTAAGGTGCACAAAAATCCCCGAATCCCTTTTATACCTTCAGCAGGAGTAATAGCTGCTTCTACCCTGCTGCACAAGTCCTTGTTTACTATATAACAAGTAGGCTTTTCGTGGGATTTCAAAAAAAAAAGAATCACGGAAATCATAAAAACTCCTTTTTACTGAAACTTCTTTTTCGTCGTACAATACTAAGGGCGTTTTCTTATGTGACGGTTATAAAAGCCGACAAAAAGCCCTTGGGCTCAGATTCATTTTTGACGCATGACATAAGCCAGCCGGATTCCATCGTCTAGTCGGAAGTGTTCTGTTAGAAAAAGGTATCCCTGTTACGCTGTAATCTGTCATAGGATGACAGACGAAGTAAAAATGTGTTGACTGAGCTTTCTTCCACTTTCCGACCCCCACAATTTACCTCACCGCCCTTAACCACGCGTGTTGGATATCAGAGCGCGGGAACTCCAATATTTGGTCCTTAATACCTGACAGAAGTCACATGCCATAAGTTGTCGCAATTGCAACAGGAGGGGGAACATTCGCACATGATTCAACGTATAATTTTTAATACTATTACTAGCAATAAGTACCAAGATTTCGTGATTCTTTTTCTATAATATAACCACAGTAGTACAATTAGATATCTATAATATAGAATCTATTGTATAACTTGATGTTTTAGGTACACATTTTGGTTTTAAGAAAATAAATGAACTGTGGAAGATATTTTATTTAAATTGGATCAAATCGTTTTATAATTAGCGTTTGCCAATTTTGCAAATTTAATTTTTGCAAAAACCCGCGAAAGCTAAATGATGGTATCCACATTTTCTCCACAACTATAAATCTATATGCATTTCATTTCCTTCTAGAGTTTTTTCGATTCAACTGCAGAAAGCTCTTAACATTAAACACTTACATGAAATAGATGTGTTGCACTTAATTGCTACAAGTCAAAATGCTTGAGTTTTGATATTTCTATTACATATATAATTTTATTTTATATTTAGTTTTGGTGCAGTCGAAAGTCAATTAGGCGTTATTAAAATAAAAGCGCAATTAGTCCAGCTATTAGTACCAAATCGTGCTCCATTAACAACAAAATCCAGCAACTTTCGTTTCGCAAAGCAGAGAGAATCAGCGACAAGGGCTAATTCAATTAAGAATTGTTTTGTGCAAATTGAAAGTAATCTCCAGGGAGGCGTGGGGCGGCATTCAGCGCAGGACAATATCCGGACTATAAAACAAATCTTGCATGTCCCACTTATTTGCGCTCACTGTACCACTCCCCCTCGGCATCTTTTCGCTGTAAATTTCGAACAATTCGTTGGGGCTCTGCAGAATATATTTCATGTCCAGGCAATTAATTTCAATTTTGAAATTTTCAACATCTGCAATCCGATTGTTCGTGTATTTACTATAATTTAGCTCTGAAATATAAAAAGGCTTAATTGCGCACACAGCGAAGACAAATTGCATTTTCGTTCCAATTTGCAAAATCTGCTTACCCATAATTTGTCAATTTCTGAATAATTTATGTCAAACAATGCGTTTAATATGTCGTCATGTTTGAATTAAGCACATTCTGGTAGTTTTTCGTTTAACCCTGTTTGCACGACCCTCGTTGCTTTCACTGATTTCGATGGTAGTGTAAGGGCTTTGTGTTTGTGTTAATTAGCTCGTGAAAAACATGTAATTAAAATATGATCTACTTGTTAAATAAATTAATTATCCGCGTGCTATACAGAAACAAATTGCCCTTAATTTAACCTTAATTGTAATTTGTTTTTAGAGAGTCCAGACAAACATGTTGTATAACGTTCAATAAATTACAATGGCATTGAGCTGATCCAGAGCTGGGCTGAGCTCAGCGATTTATTAAAAGCAGGGAAACAATTTAGCAACATTTAATGTGAGTTTGAATGGCAAAGTTACATTTATTACAATTTTTGTGTTTGTAGTAATGCGCCTTATGCTTATATATCTGTAGGTATGCCGAGTTATAAAATAAGTG
Organism: Machimus rusticus; assembly: GCA_951509405.1. NCBI lineage: Eukaryota > Metazoa > Arthropoda > Insecta > Diptera > Asilidae > Machimus > Machimus rusticus. The sequence continues at coordinate 34,261,212 of OX608053.1, read as the reverse complement.
TTCTTAAGTGAATGTAAATCATATTGAGAAAAGACTCCAAATTCCAAATAGTCTTGCTTCATAAGCGTAAATGTAAACATCCTTTTGTTTCGTAATTACTTGTAGGCATTTAATGGGACAGGTGATCTACTATATGTATTTACCACTACTAATTTTGTTTGTTGTCAGCCAATGATCAAGATTGAAACAGAAATAATCTCAATTATAGCACTATGCTCTATAATCCTATACTATACCTGTTATTTCTTATACGGTCAGTCGAATTTTTATTGTGGATTTCGAAGGTTTTAATTATAAATATTCTTACGCTTTAAGATCAATCAACAGTTAATAAGTAAACTAACAAAATTATTATAATAACTTAATTATCAAAGAACTATTTTTCAATTAAATATATTCAAATCAAAAAATACATATATAATATCGACTATTTTTAGGTACTATACATATAAGTCGTATAACGTATCCTTATGGCATTTCCGAATCTGTTTAATTGGTAATATAAAACACGGGTATTATTAGGGCTTAGGGCTTATTTGGGTCTCGTGCCTTACAACATTCCTCGCTTTTGAAGGATTTTCTCTTCCATTTACCTTTCATATTACGTCCAGTTCGCAGTTCATCATAAAGTGTAGAGTTTGTTGTTATATCATATATAGTTATCCTTTCCTTACTGATGCATTTTTGAAAGAATTTTGCACTATGTTTGTGCTGCTTTGTCTGTGGATAGTTAAATCCAGACCAAGCCTTTATTACTCTAATTAAAATCAATTGTATTATATTATCTTTGGAATTAGTTAATGAGACAAATCAGAAAGCGAATCCTAATTTGGTTGTATTGTAGTTTGGATACTGCATAAAAATCGGATTTTCTTAACCCTACAAAGTAGATAAAACGAACGTAATCACACTGTTGTGAAAATAATTGCAGTCTGCATCTTTTTGCTATATTTTTTGCCAACTATAAGCAACTGGTCCAGCAAGTGGAAAGAATTTCTCAAGCGATTCGAATTTTCTTGGCAAGAGCAAGTGCAAGACGTTTAATTTATGACTTGAAATTACTTGCTCTTCAATTTGTTTACTTTTGTGTACTGGCGGCGCGGGATGGTATTTAAAGTGAATTACGCTCGAAAAGGTTCGTACCTTAATTGGCTTGCTTTAGTTCGGCACTGAGTGCTGTAATAGCTGGTAATATTTTTATAGCTGAGAAAAGGGAATGTGGCGTATCTGAGAACGTTTGCGTCGACTATTCGGAAATTAGTTGCAGCACAGCCAGGGTGTCCTGGCTGGACCAATTAACCTCCGAAGGTACTCACCGTCTTTTCTTGTTTGTTTTCTTTTCTAGTTCCCATAACTTCGGTGGAGGGCGTCTTGGCTCGTCAAGCGATGCTGCCCTGCGACATCACGCCGATGGAGCGCGACGATGCAGTCTACATGGTGCTCTGGTTCCGGGAGGGCGACGGGGAGCCCCTTTACAGGTGAGCATACAAATGTCGTGATTACCTGGCCGAGGCGACGCGACGGCGCTTTGTTGTCGTCGCTGTTCTTTCCTTCAGCACCGTCTTATTCTCCGGCTGAATAATTCTTTGGAACGCGTGCTTCCAGATTTGGCTCAAGTGGCTTAAATATTAATGGAATTTTTGAAAGCACATACATGTTTACTTGCCCGTCGTCATGGCTTACAGAGCCGAGCGAGGCGCGGGCGTTATAAACCACGCTTTGCGCACAATGCCGAAGTAGATGCGGCAGGTAGCGTCGCGTTGTGGGTGTCGGGCATAGATCATGTCTTCACAATCTGGAGCGGGACATCCTGCGTGAGTGATGTTCCAATTGCGAACTTTTTCACATAACTTTGATAAATATTTCAAGAATGTCGGACATTTTTGGAATTTATTAAAGGGCCAACCTTCGGCAGGTTATAAACTTATACTGAATAAACAGATACCAGTAAAGCCAGCGTCTTTTGGGGTTTATCTCCATGTGAATTTATCACATTTATGTCGCCTATCCCGCAACTGGATTTAACCAAGAGCATATCCAGTGCACATGGAGGCCCTGAAATATTTCACAAAGATCGATTTCGTATGAGACAAAACTCTTCCTGCCGGCATGTCCCCGCCATAAATATATCATAATCTCACTTGCATCGCATATTAAAAAAACATCGGAAGATACCACCGAGACGATAAATTTCCACATATTTTTGTACCATCGCCCACATCTCCAGCTGGCGCACTAGTAATGACTTTTTGTCTGCGAACAGTCTCGGGACTGTCGGCTTCTTGGTGTCCTCGGGAGCCCCAGACCAAGAGTGGCCCTATTTCTTGTGAGCAAGTGCATGTGTGTCCAAACAAATTATCTTAAGAACGAAGGAGAATTGCTGAAGTTTCAGCATTTAGCACCCCTTGTTACTCTACATGTGTCCAAAGGATGGTGAGCGGAATTTCAAGCTGTCAACTTCCTTCCGGAGCTCTACAAAAAGCCTTCTGGTGGAAGGGTGCTACAAGGGAATATTACTTAAGGAGCTCAATGGCTCGCAATATTTTTTGGTATGCAGGCAATTGGCACATAGTTTAGCAACAAAACCTGCTCTGAACGTTTTGACCAAGGAAATTGTGTAATCTGTTTAGGAAGACGACGCCAGAAGCAACACGTTTAAATAGACATTTCACAGAACTGCAAATGAGGTTTATTTTACTCATTATTACAGGGGGCCACAAATCGACAATAGATTTAGTTTGCATTACATTCATTTTTATCATTATACTATAACATTTTCATATTAACAACATTAACATCAGAACTCGTGAACGATCGTCGAAAACAAAAAATTACATTAATTTCTATAAGATATGCTTGTTTTAATTAAAGATAAACATGAAAATAATATCGATTTCAAAACATTTTAAAGCCCTAGAAGTTTTCTTAGAATACTTGAAATGAAAACAAGATTGTTTCCATTTCTCTCCTTCTATCCATAGGCTTCAAAACTTTTTCCTTACTTTGTGTACAACATTTATATCCGACGATTTATACTTGGAAATGTTCCATCCCTGTTATTTATATAATACTTTATTATATCGTCGTAGCAGCAATTGAAAAATATTATCGTATTTATATAAAGATTGCATTCATGCGCAATCTATGGGAAGTTATAGTAGTTAGATTGAACACGTCGAGTTCAAGTTCATTCTTAAGTCATTAAAAATTCTCAAACTTAAACATTTCTAAGTTAATTTAATTTCGAAAGCATTAATCGATTTGAGTTATTGCCCCATTATCATTTCATGATTTTTTTTTAACCGAAGTTTTAAGACCTTACAGTAGGTACTTAAGAGGAATTACGGGTACTAAGCAATAAACTTAGCTAATCAATAAATTGAAAAAAACAAAAAATACAGTGATGTCGCCAACCTGAAGCTCGCCAGCCGTGAAATGCAAAGTGGTCTGGAAAACCAATCGATCGATCGAAAGTCTCCAAATCAACAGTAGCTCGGCTAAAGTCGCTTTATAAAAAACTAAATGGTCCATAAAGTCGACTAGTCGAGGGCATTTATGATTTAATTCCTTCCATCGAAACATCGAAGAACCATCATAAAACGGACCGATGCCTATGCCAGTGCGCCATTACACCAAATCCTCTTTTCTCTCATAGCCACCCTGTCAATTTTATAGGTCTGGCAAGAGCTCACCTCTAGCCGGTGATGCCAGGCTCGCTGCTGCTGGAAAGAAACCCATAAAATTAATAAACTGCCGGAGTGGTACAAAAGTCGTGATGTGCAAAGTTCCCGGCCAGGGAGCCCCAATAAAAGCATGGGGGCGACATAGTTCAACTGTGGCTTTATGTTTTGTCTTCTTTTACAGCTTTGACGTGAGAGGTCGCCAGTTCGCCCAGGCTAAGTTATGGTCGTCCCCGACTGCATTCGGAATACGTGCATATTTCAGCACGGCGGCCCATCCCGCCCAGCTCAAAATCGACAATGTTAAGCTATCCGACGAGGGCACCTACAGATGTCGGGTCGACTTCCGGAACTCACCCACCCGAAATTTGAAAATTAACCTGACTGTTATCGGTAAGTACCCAAGCAGCACCTTTATACCTTTTACTATCCGTGTTTGATTAATGGTATAATTAAAGTGAAAATTCACAACCCAGAGCACATAATCCAATTTTCGAAGTTTTGGTCACTTCGTTACCATTTTGTAAAATGTTAGGTTTTAAGTCCCACTATTTGTATATATACTTGTTGTTATTGAAATTAAAGGATTGAAGGTTCTGTCTGTTTATTAAGAGTAAGTAGCTCAACAACACTGCCCACCAAATATCTACAATATCTGTTATAATCAAAACATTAATCCCAATAATTCGGGAAGGGATAATTAGTTTTCAATTGCTCTTTTAAAGGACCCTAACGGCCAGCCACTGAGTCGCAAAAATACTTTCATGAATTGTTAATTCCGACGGAATTTAATTATACTTCTGTTGGAATATCAGCATATTTAAAATGTTACAATTTTGGTAATGACAGAATATAACTTTCGTGGAAAACTCTCATTTAATTATATGTATAATAGTTCTCAATATGTATTTTCTTTTCTGTAATTAATTTGATAATTAACAGTTTTAGATTTCTGAAAAACTATAAGAAAATATTCAGCAAAATTAGAACAGTAGGTATTCTACTAAGATTGAATAAGTATAATGTAAACAATTATAAATACATAACTAAAATTGAAAGATACCAAAAGTCTACAAATTCACCGAAAAAATACTTTTTTTAAAAATATTTTCAATATACGACGCAAAAGCACTTTGCAAGTTTGCAGCTATACATTTTTGAGAGCACATTAATAACTTCCAAAAAATTACTCAGAAGTAGTTACTTCATACCCACTCCTTCTCACACTTTTAGTATTATTAAATGTGTGTGACCCACGAATTCAATATATCAGAATAATTACAATAATATCTTAGAAGGGCTCCTAAAATATCAGTTAATTTCCATAAACTAATTTAATTATTCTTGTTACAGAAAACTTATTTCAAGATGGATCAAAAATCTCTTTATCTACTTTATTTCGCCTTTCGAATATTTTCCATTGCAAGATATTAAAATATTATTTTAGAAAGCTCGTAGAAATTAAAAATTTTTCAATTTTTATTTAGTATGAAGTTTTGATGAACTAGTTTTATGTGGTTTTAGTCAAGAAAATCTGTTGCTACTAAGACATTTTATTGATATGTTAAATAAAAAAACCTCATAGTGCTAGGACTAGGTTGTCATATTCTGGACCTGACTGAGTATTTCCTGAGGGTAATTTTAGTCGGGTACGAAAAGTATTTCTTGAATTTTGGGTATAAGAAACAAAATGTCATTACAGATTTTTTTATTGAAATCATAAATTCTCCTGACTTTTCCCCTGTATATTTTTGTTTACTATATACAGTTCTAGTTGCCGCGTGAAATGAGGGAAACTCGGATAATATGAGAATTTTCACCCTTTTTGGGTTCTTAAAAACGCACGAATTTTATTTTGGGATCCCCATGGCTCGCCGGTGTATCCAGGGATATTAGAGTGTCTAATGAATTCCTAAATTGTGTCGCCCCCAAAACGTGATAAGTCCCATAAATTCGAAAATATGCTGAAGAGCCCTTGAAAAAAGAGTTTCCCAGGAGTATCTCGAGGATTCCCACTTAATTTCGACTCGGGGAATTGCGCCGTTTCGTTCAATATTTTTCCGTCTTCATTTGCATATTTTCGCCGCCATTTGTCATGTTCTCCCCAAAAGAAGGAAAAAAAAAAGAATTGAATTGTAAAAATTCTCTTTCACGAACTTGTCCTTTTTGTGTTTTTATCTTACCTTGAAATCTGTGTACGTGCCGCGCCGCGCCCCCGCCCCCGCCCCGCGTTATCAGTGCCTTCGCCATTATTTCTCACCACGGGCGGACCCATTCGAGATGAAAGTTATTTACATTTATCTGCCTGCGAAATTCTATTACGAATATTTAATTGAAATTCATGACATGTACTTGAAATTACAGAACGGCGCAGCAATTATACCCGGCCCTTTGTGCTTGCCGCGGAAAAGGGGGGAGTTTTTCTTCCCGCGGGGGCCCCGAGCGCGCTCCACCGTCATCTGCTTTGAGTCATTAGTGCGGTTAGAGAATTCGTCGGGGGCGCGGCGGGGGCGGAAGTAAACTGCTTGTTTTAAAGCACGACGGGGAGTTCTATCGAATAATTAGGAGCCCTAAAATGACAGCCGTGCTTTAATGGGGCCAAATGGGAGCAAACTAATTCCATTGTGGAACAACATTTCAATTGCTTTACTCCACTTCGGCGGAGGCCACTCTCCCCGTGGTCGCGCCAAATTAGAGAAATTTCACGTTCGCTGAGGGCACTTAAGAATTTTTCACTTTTCTTTCAGTACCTCCGGAGAGACCTGTAATTTATGAAGCCAGACGCAACGAACGCGCCAACACCATCGAGGCCTACAACGAAGGAAGCGATGTCGTCCTCATGTGCGAAGTGAAAGGCGGTAAGGCCCTTTTCCTCTTAAATAATGCCCCTACATTTTGCTCAAAAATTAACCGCGGAGCCCTCGGTGCTCTGCGCGGAATTTGATTAAAAGGAATTGGGGCTGTGTCCTAGAATTTTTCAATTAAACCAGCACAAGGTTTAAGGCTCTTTTTACTCAGCTGAATGGGAAATATTTGTGAAGAACTTAACTCTTAGAGACGACAAACATGAAAAAGCAAAATTGTATAAGGAAAAGTCATTTAACCCACTGCCCAGTTATAATTCTTCGGGTCAAAGTTAATCTAAGGTCCGAAATACAGAATAAGACTAAAATGAATGAAACTGCTAGTTGAGGGACAGAAGCATAAAATTTCGTATTCTCGACATTTTTAAAAATACGTTACAAAATGTGGGTCAAGTTTAATTTCCTTTAAAAATACTAGAAATACGAACTATTTTAGGTCTTTACCCTATCACGTCTACCACGTAACGTGGAATTTTAATATAATCAAAAAAATAGAAAAATGTATTGGCTTAAACATTTCTATAGTCCTTCCAAAGTAGGTATATGACGTTGCAAACTGCATGTTCAAATTAAAATCCCAGCGAGTGTAATAAGCTTGGTGGATTTTAACCAGGGTATGATTTCAACTATTAAAGTAAAATTTTGGAGATAATTTAGTAACATGCTACTTGCAGGATCCACAATAGTCAAAATATCATAAGTATTTTTAAGGCTAAAAGCATTATGTGCCAAACAACAAAATTTTGTATTTCCGGAAAGAACTAGTATTCGGAACATTTTCATCTAATGGTTATATGTATTAAAAATTGTTATGAGGGATCTTTTAATGTTGTTTGGAGCTATCAACAATTTTATATTTGAAACTTTTCGGTATACCACACATATCTTACAGGTACATGTTCATTGTTCATATAGATTATAGATATTTAAAAGTGAATTTAAACTGCATCTATTTTTGATTAAGCGACCACTCTAAACGAGTTTAACGTTTTTATATAAGCACTTGTATATTTCTATTGCCTTAATTCAACTATTACAAATAAGTACCTTTTCATCCTTTTTTGCGGAAAAATATGAGAAAATTTCGAAACTACGTAGAGGGTTATTTATACCCTCTTTCCAAACAAAGGGGGAAAAGTTGAAAATTCGAGAAACAGCTCCATGAATAATGGCCGAGTTCAACCGAGTGAAATGTTTTTTTATATGATCTCTATGCTGCCACCCAATTAATTCTTCTGATTGACGAAACCAAAATAAAAATCTAAAAAGCAGTGCTCCTCTTTTTCATCGTCGGGCCATTCCATCGTTCCTTGCCTGCTTTTTATATATATCAATATAATAGAAAAAACAAGGGTAAGAACTTCACATGCGAAGCCCTTCATATGGCTCTGAATTTTTCAACATCAAAAATTGTGCAGAAACTTCCCCATGAAAGGTAAATAAATCAACTCTAACTAAAAAGCCAGGCAAGTGAAAAATTGGCTGTTTATCTCGCCGAATTATTATGTTGGTAACGCAGCAAGGACAGCAACGTTGTTATGCCTTCTAATAAGTCAGTTAGGAGGAAAACATCCCTGAAAATATCCAACATTTTCTACATTGAAGCCGCGGACCGAGCACATTTTTTCCGCATATATGTGCCATGGTAAAAGTGCATATGTGTGGGGCCCCCGCTGGCCCCGCACGCACCAATGAAGCCGCAGCAATCTTTGGCTTCTTTGTAGGAGCAAATGTAATGAGCGCTACAAAATTTGGTATGAGGGTGGATATAAACAGGAAGGTGTACACCGCCCGCGCCGGGGCGAAGCCCTTTCCCGGGTGCGGGGGAGTAACGATGACAAGTCGTTCGGAAAATTAATTCAGGGGGCTGAAGGCGTCTCACATGTGCACTCCGGGGAATTCGCTACCCTTGACGTTGAGTGAGGAGAAGTCTCAAAATCGCAAGTACATGACCCACTTTGCTGGGGCTCAACGGGCGGGTCCTCCGCCCCCCGGATCGGGATGAGTGATGTGCCGGAAAAGGCATTTTGTGAACTAATGCACTCACTCCTCTGCGAAAGCGTTCGTAATTTGGCAAATTGGTTGCATTAATAATGCCGTGCCGCCTTCTGCTTGGTCTTGATCGTCGCAGATCGGGATCCTAGTGGGAACTCCCCAACTTTTTTCCTGAATACCCGGGAATTGGGAGAATTGCTCATTCAGGAAAGTACCACAGGTTCCATAAATATGCAACCCTAGGCGAATCTGGTCGAGTTTCCAACTTTTTATTTCATGCATTTTCGACCTGATGGACGCGCGCGGATTTTTCGCGCATACATATATGTATGTACTAAAAAATTAGCCCAAAATCCTGAAATAACAAAGCACGTCATTTCAAAAAGTTGCACAAATGGTAAAATTTATGGAATTTTAAACTATGACCAACAAATATTAACGGGGCGTTAGTGGGGGTCGTACGAAAAATGTCGAGAATGCCAGAAAATGCAGCTGAAACAAAATATTTTTTCTATCTCCGGACACCCAGAGGCTGGGGGTCTCCACGAATATTTCACTTCGGCCAGAAAACTGTTGAGTATCTGTGCCGGCCGCTTTCATCTTCTACGCCAGCCGAGGCTCCTGTCGAGTAATTTTAAAATAGCCATTCTTTGCGATTTTTTGCAGGTCGCCCGAGGCCGAACGTTACGTGGTACTTGGACAATACCGTGATTGATGAGTCGTTTGAGTTCAGGGCTGACGGGACCACAGTTAACCACTTGTCATACCCGAACATTGGCCGCCAGCATCTGAACGCGCGCTTAGTTTGTGTGGCCAGTAATACGAATTTGACACCGCCAAATAACAAAGTGGTCATCCTGGACGTGAACTGTAAGTAGTTTTCTGTCCACTTCCCTATTCCGGTCACGGACCATTTTGAATTTATGTTGCACTCCCTACAGTAAAACCTGTTGCTGTCCATATTCTGACCAAGGAGAAGTTTCTATCTGCGGATCGAACCTACGACGTCGAATGCAAGAGCTCCGGATCCAAGCCGGCAGCTATGATTACGTGGTGGAAGGGAAACAAACAGATTAAAAGACTGGCCAAAAACGTAAGTATGTTTGTCAAGGTAATTTTCTATTCCATTCCATCTTACGGATGAACTGAGTAATTCCCTTGACTGTGTTTCTCGAATTTTGGACATGCTGACAAAAACCTTCTACTTGATGTGCAGCATAAACTCGGTGCAGAATTTGAATACTTTCCCAATTGCATTCCATGCTTTTTGGTTAGGTATATGTATATGGAATAGCACTGTATAATGAGATTAAAGTGAGAAACAGCAATATCCAGAACTCATAACACTCATAAAACTTGGCTGTAGACAATCCACAAGATAGAGGTGCTAGAGTTAATTAGGTCCAGTTTGAGAAATATTATACTTGAAAATATGCTATTTTCATAGAATCATCTTTGAGTCGCTTCCAAGCCAAATTTTTGAGGCCAATATACTCTTTCGATTAATTTTTGTATGAATACTTTAAAACAACAAATTTATTTGAGTCATTATTGCTTTTTAAGTTGACATAAAAAGCTATATTATTCTTTTCAGGTAAATGTCTATGTTTGGAAAATGTTGCTTAGAACAGTCAACTGATTTAGAAGCTGATTTTATTTAAATTTGAAAAGTTTTGCGTGAATAAAAATCATGGTAATTTGAGTATCCATCTATGCAAATAGATAATCCTTATTCTGAGAAAGTATTATTAACTTCAGTTCGAAATAAATTTTCCTATTGTTTTGAATATACGAAAAAAAAACGCAGCTATTAAATCTTTTTTTTTAACAAAAATAGGTCAGGGAGATTATAAAATATAAGTGGCATAAGAAATTAAAGTGTTTGATTTCCTTTTCCATTATTGCAAATTCATAAAAAAGAAAAAGAAAAAAAAACAGAAAATCTTAAAAAAACTTGTATAGTAGATACAGATAGAATATTAGAAAATATAATCTTCTATTTGGTTATTTCATTACACCTAAAAGAGGGAATATATATTCTTTAAAAGCTATGTATTACTTATAACAATTTTGGAATCTCCTGTTCCCAATTACTAAAATGTATCTTATACATATTCATACATAGATATGATCAATTAGTAAGAAGGCCGTAAATTGTGAGGTAAGGCATTATAAATAATTTTTGAGTTGCAAAGGTGCTATAATTTTGCAATTCAAGAATAATTTTCGAAACGCTAGCTTATCCTATTTAAATGTAAGAGAGAGGTTTTTATTACCATGCCATTAGTTTTGCTACTTTACGGACTGAAGAATTTTGGAAATCGTTAGGAAATGCAAAAGAACAGATAGAATTTGTTCCTACAGGGTGAACAATGTTGCCGGCGTAAATTTAAAACAACAGCCTGTTTATGCATACTTTTCGAAAAGTTTGTTTCGCTTTTTTTTAAAAGGAAAATTGCATATGTATGATTCGTGTTTATTTTCATTTCAGTTTTCAGAACCGGACAATCAGTCACTTAGCATACTAACATACACCCCAACGAAGGAGGATGATGGAAAATACCTGACATGCAGAGCAGAGAACCAGTTTATTCCCGACAGCGCAATAGAGGACAAATGGCACTTGATCGTGCACTGTAAGTATGGCATTCAGTAAAACGCTAAAAACGGAGTAATGGTGGCTTTACAACGTCCAATAAAAGAGCGAAGGCCTGCGGCTAATTATACCATAAGCAGCGAGCTTGCCGCTAGAAGGTCATTAATTTTTTACTATTAAGTGGTAAACCGGCGACAGAATGTTACCTGCGCCGACGAGAGAAGCGTCAATAAAGCAATTCTCCGGTTGATGCCCGATATTAACGGGGATTAATTCCATTACTCTCACAAAGCATTAATCTGAAAGTGGCTCTGCCCTAAACTTGCGAATTTGAGGAGCGCTTCCTGAATAGGATGCTCCCAACCCTCCCACAGTTAACCGGCCCAAATAGCAGCAATTCAGTTTAAATAAATTTATTTGAAGGGTTTGCAAGCCCATAAAATTTTCCCCGAAACTCATTGAAGTATTTTTGCAATAAAATTGCCCCCGTCAGTCCCTCGTTTGTCGTATGGGCTCCGGTTTTCCGCCTTCACGACGTTTTAAGAGCCACTAAAAGTTATTTTTTACTGGGAAAAAATTATTTCCTAATGCTTTGCTTTATTGTGCACATAAAATTTGAAGGTGGCTCATTTGGTTCAATCCATTATCGGAACTCCTGCCGTCCGATTAAGCCCGAAAAGCCATTGAAATCTTAAAGAAAATGAAATGCGTCAGTGGGTGGAGTAAGTGAAATGGTGCTTTCTTCATTACACTTCAATATATAAAAAATAGTACATCCTTGTGATTATTTCTGCATTGAAAGTGCAAACTCAGACTGTTGTACTGCAATAAAATTTCTGCGGAATTAAGTTAGCAGCAACTGAAACTTATATCCATTTACTTTCAAACCCGAATTTTTATTTTTGTGTAAATATACCATGAAAAATTGTGGTTTTTATTTATGCGACATAAAGGTTGTTTATATCGATTTTTAAGGCGTTAATGATTTCGAATCAGCTACCAGTTAAAAATTCAAAATGAAGAATCCAATATTTGGAACTACAAATTTTAGGTTTTTTACCGATTAAACTTAAGTGGCTACATACCTACACCTAGGAAGCTGGAAAAATTGCATAATATTTTTTAATGAAGACTTTTTGAATTAAATGTCTTTACTAAGCTATTGTATAGAAAAGTATGTAGTAGTCTTTTGAACCACTATATTAATGACGTTAAAATAATAAAAAAATGGTAAGGATTATTTCAATTTACAGTGATTTCAGATGCCCTTATTAAATTTTTTGATTTAAACATGCAGTTCCGAATTAAAGCCATCGAATGTTACAAAGTACGACTATACCTCTTGCCAGTATTCAAATGGACGAGATGTAGTTGGGGGTGAGCAGCGCGAAGCACAAAACTCGGGCCTTAAATATTTATAGGCCTTATCTCGTGTGTTCTCTTGGCTGGATTTGAAATAGATTACTAATGGCGTCTGGCCAAATGCATGCATACATCGCGCCATTCGTATCTATAAAGTTTGCTGAGGGTTATGGAATCGTTTACGTGCCACTAGCTCGGGTGTACACAAATTTCACTTATATCCACTCGGGTGCAATTGGTGGCGGAAACTGCTCCTTCAGGAGTTGTAACCGTCTCAAGGAATGTGCACCAAATGACACCCCATGCTCGTGTTTTCTCAATACATCAATTCTGGTGTCTGATCTCCGATATTTTTCCCGAACGGAACCAGCGAGTAATACCCTGCGCCGTCTTATTTTGGGGTCTTAAGATCCACCCGAGTGCACGGTAATGGCGCTATTTTCCGTTTGCTCCCGTCTATTTCTCTTTGGAGAATTAAGTTGTGTTTCGACAAATTTCACAGCAGCAATAGTGCCGAACTGAAGAACGAACAGACGAGGGGTTTCTTCGGATGCTCTGTGGTTTGGAAGATATGCGGAGCCTCTAAACGGATCACTCTGACTAATGACGGCGGCTCCAATGAAATGTTTAATTTATTCCCATCGAAGCCAGGCTCGTTGTGGCGTGATGAGATAACAAAGCGCTACCAATTGACTTCTGTCAATATGACTACCAATAAGTGTGATTTGAATTCAATAACCCAAGAGGTAACTCTCGAGGATTCGCCTTATACTTCAGAAAGATCATTATTTTTATCTTGGGACGTCTGGAGAACTACCCTATTATGGGGTGCCTGAAGAATTCCTCCTGTATAGGAACAGCTTAAATCCACAATGATAAAAGCTAAAAAATTAAAGTTTCTACACACCTTTGACCAAAATAAATATTTAAATATGTATTTTTTGATAAAATTTATTTATTGCAAAATGTATCTTTACAAAAAATCCTAGCTTAAACGAATCGATGGAATATAAAAGTTTGAATGTCTAAAAAAAGGCAGACATTTTTAAAATATTATACATTGATGGATTATAAATTCAGAAGAATGAAAAATGGAAATAGCTACAGATGCAAACATCAAAATTACGAGGAGGTATTTCTCATTTTTGTTTACAAATACCCAGCGGTAGCTAACGCTACTACCTATAAAGCTCTGAGGATGTTTCTCAGAAGTAACCATAAAAACACCTTCAAAGCGAGGATTGGCGACATATATTTAGTTCATTTTTTGAATCCTGTGGTATTGCTTTTAATGACTGACGACAGGATTATACAGTAACGTGGTATCAAAACCCACCGCTACTGAATTGAATGTCTAGTCGTTCCAAAATAAAATAAGCTACAGCTTTGTAATTGTTATTTTAATAACCGTGCATCAAAAACGTTGTTTAAAAGGTTACAGCGATTGATGATTATTTTAAACTAATGTATATAATTTACGCCCATAGACAGCTTCGATTAGAGTGACAATTCGGATTAATTAAAAGGCATGTGATTTTCTGCTGTAATCATTAATTTTTTTAAAATGCAAAACAAAATTCTGTTCTAAATGCTTGTGAGATATATCCACTTTCCTGTCGTACCGCCCCCGCACACACCCCGGTTACTGAAGATGCTCGAGCTGGGCTATGGAAAAGCAAACAAAACATGAGATAGAACTGCTGGAGCGTTAATGCTTCTCTACATCATACATTCATTTATTTTTAAGATCAAGGATTCCCGGACCGTATTTAGCATTTGTGTGTTCTTCTTTCCAGACCAGCCGGTTGCCGTAATGAGGATGGGCTCATCATTAAACCCGGATGACATTAAGGAAGGCGACGATGTTTACTTTGAGTGTCACATCCATTCAAATCCACGCCCCTATAAAATGGCATGGTACCATAATGTGAGTATAGAAAAGCAGGACTGGTGATAATCCAAGTTTGCACCCGACAGGCGCCGTAACTATATTGAAGAAGCTCCCACGTTTTATGGAACTAGAAAAAGTAGTTTTAACACCATACAACAGTTTAGTACAGCGTAAAACAGATGTCGAAAAGAAAAGAAAAACAAAACAATACAAAATTTGCGCTATGGTGTTTAATATTTTTAATAATTATGTTTAATTTATGCCTACACACAAATTATGCAACTAAGCCACTAAATTTTCTTCTTAAACAAATTTTTACACCTATCGAATTTTGGGAAATTTTGAAATAAGCGTTATTATATCAATGCTAAGTTTCAAGTAAATCCTATGAAAAACATGTCTTTTTCTATATGTACAACGTTTTAAGGCCCCGTAGTGCACCTAGGTTGTGAATTTAATAATATAATATAAATATTATTTATAGCTTTAATTCGTAGAGTTGGGACGTGTTTTATATGTAAATACATACAGTAGGGTCGCGCTAGTTTGACATATTATTTTCACGCGTATCGTCAAACGAAAGAGGCTACCAAAGTAGGATTGCGCTTTTTTGACTTGTTATAGGGTCTTAAATTCTATATTAGGTATATTTTTTATTAAATCTTAGTCAAACATGAATTAATATTCCAGAAGAAGAAAAGCGTAGGCACAGTGTAGTAGTAATATCCACTGGGTGCAGCAGTCAAATTATAGAAGGAAAATCCGAATGAAAGCTACGTCAAACTACTGGGTGCAACAAATTATCGAGTAGTTAAACTACCGCGACCGTACTGCGTATACATACATACATACATTACATAAATATGTAAATCTGGGTAAAAATACTTCATAAATAAATTTAAATCTTTAGAATTAAAATAGCATAAATAAATAGAAGTACGGGTATCAAACAAGAACAATTTTAATACTTTTATCAAATACGAATCGACGTTTTCTATTAGAGGTTAAACATTTTTGATTTGATTCAAAATGCTATTTATTTCTACTTAAATCGGGGAACTTTTTCCTCCATTATAGCGACAAATAAAACTCTCTTAATTCGCGTTGTGGTATTAGCGCGATTTAACCCTGACTGTTGCATATCAGCCCTTTCAAATAAAATGATCTGGCGACAATCATTTAAAGAATCCAAAATCTTGAATCAAGCTTTTCAAAGGGTTGGCTGGCGAGTTGAGACGTTTTATTAAATCTTTAAATCTCACATATATCTCACCGCCCCGACACAGATTATAATGCAATTTAAGCCTGCCGGGTGTATAAATCTGACATTTATTAAACTTTTAATAATAGCGGAGTGAAACCCAGCCAGCAGGAAACTTTAAGTTTCCTTCTGCAGCGTCCTGTGTTTGGTGCATCCCTCTGACGGCATGTGTTCGGAAACATTTCCTCCAGAGGCGGCGGGGCAGGCATCCACCGCTTTTGGTTATTGAACTTTTCAAACTTTATTCAGGCGTGATGCGCGATGCTGCAGTTTCTGATATTAGAATTGCCCCGTTGAGTTGCGGTGCATCTCGTTATCAATTACTGCGATTTACTCAAGACCCGCAAATGATACAGCGGAGAAGTAGTCATGCATAATGCAATTCGTATCATTGTTCGTTGATACGATGAGAAATGTACAATAAACAATTTTTAGACATTTGCAATATTAAAAGTTTTAAATTGTGTTCATTGCAAATTCGGAAACGAAAATGAAAAAATTGAATTAAGAAGTATAAAAATCCATTCTTGGTACATTTTTTAAGAAGACTGACGCATTTTAGCTGAGCTGTTAGTTATGAATTTTTCAAGTTTTTCTTATTATATTGAGCCGTTTTTAAATTCAATGTCTTATTTTAAAAATTTAAGGAAGGGAATCTGAAATAGTAGTGTTTTGATACTAAATTTTATAACAATATAATTCCATATTTGGTGTTGAATGTTGAAAATTATCTATGTTGAATTCAATTGCGTCATTGTTGAAGTATAAAATAATATGCTACGTACGGCAAAACGACCTAAGATTTTAATAGGTTTTTGAAAATTTGGTTTCTGGCTATATGAATGTATGGGACATGTAGGAATTTCAGAAAATATGTGTTTTATTGCCATTTAGAAGAAAAGAGGCAACATAAACGAAACTGCAGGTAATTAGTTGAATAAGAAATTATACTATGGCAAAGCGATCCTTTGTAATGCATGAGTGGGTTTTCAGCACCCAATTTTCAATAATACTGATTGACTCCCGTGTTTGGGAACGCTCGTGCTCCGGCTAAAATGTGCAATACTTGCAGCTATTGCACGTTTTCTAATGCGAAACGTTCACTCCTCTGGAAAAAAGGGAACGGGTGGGATCTCTTCTTCGGAGATTTATGCTGAGATAAATATTCGTTTACTTGGAAGACTTTATGTGCTTTTTCTGTTGCAGGGAAACGAGTTGCATCACAACGTCTCGGCCGGGATAATCCTTTCCGATCAATCTCTTGTACTGCAGAGCGTGACACGAGCATCAGCAGGTGATTACACTTGTCTAGCGGCAAACACTGAAGGAAAGGGGACTAGCAATCCTGTAACCCTAAGAATTCGATGTAAGTAACTTAACGTCCCGGAAAACCCCCATTTCCTTGGGTATTGTTGCATATGTAGTTGGAAATGCCTCGCTGCGCTCTGTTGGGCGGCAACCAGCGGGGCTCATTTCATTTCCCTGCCCTGCTCCTTATCAGTCGTTTTCCCGGCGCACTCTGTCGAAATCCGGGATAGCTCCCGGATTAACAGGCAGACCTTTAACTAGAGTGCAACAGCGATCCGTTGCATGTTATCGCGTCTTTGGCAATTTTCAAATTATTGATGGTGCACCGAGCTTTTGCGAAAATTGAATTGAAACTTTAATTAGGTCGTCAAAGACCGTAACTGACTTGATTACGGCCTTTAATCTCTAAACTTAACTTAGCTTTTGATGCCACGTCAAAGCGAATCAGAGGCCGCGATGGGACGAGCTATATGCAAGGTGACTATCACCAAAGTGCTTGAAATTAAATTTTGCTTTAGTTGAATTCCACAGAATTGCGTCGCTTTCAAACCAAGTTGAAAAGGTAACCAGATACCTAAAAATTGCGCAGGTACTCCTCTGGCATATTGGGGAGTGACATTTTTTGTGATCTCCATTTTTTGGGGGAAATAATGTTGGGGCATGTCTCAATATAAAAGGGCCTTTAATTTGCCTATTTTTAGCAAAGTGCTCCCACTTGAGGACCTCAATCCAACCGGTGGTATTTTTAATTACCTCGCCGGAGCTTGCCCGTCGCTGTTGTGTCGCCCCCTCGGTCCTCCAGTTTCATGAGAAAAGGACCTCCACCTCACAGGTAAACGTCTTCAGTGTCCTCAATTAAATTTTCAACTTCTTATCCTGGAGCTAAGGGCGCCGTAGGGAAAAAATTTATTTGCATTCAGGTGTCCTTTAATTCAGCGTACGGCATTCCTCTGCCGACAGAGATTAATTTCATGTTTCGTTGATTCCCGTAACAATTTCTTTAACATATAAATTATGTTGGTCCGCTCGCGAAATATTCGATGCTCGTGGATTCCATTAATTTTCTTGTTTTTTATAGACGCTCCAATTTGCTCGTCAGATCACGAGGAGCTGCTGGGAGCCCTGAAGCATGAAACGCTCACCCTTAAATGTGAGGTGGATGCATCACCACCGGCAGAATCTTTTCATTGGACCTTTAATTCTTCTGGTGAACAAACGGAATTACCTGCGAGGTTGCATTCCAGCGAAGTAAGTCAGGTTGTTAAAGGTGCCAAAAAATTATTATATGAGTCGAAAAACGTCTCGTTTATTTTATTGTTGTATGCAACTGTATACTCACCGAAGAATCTTACTTCACAATTTTTGTTTTTATATCTCTAGACGGGACTGTCACGTTTGAACTACACCCCGACATCGGATCTGGACTATGGAACTATATCATGTTGGGGGCGAAATTCTATTGGAGTACAGAAAACGCCTTGCATCTTTCAAATTGTTGCAGCAGGTAAATTTTGGAATTATTCTTGGAATATAAGATTAGATGTCAGGTATATATGGTAAAATTTGTGTATAAATTTGTTTACAAATGCCTATTGGCACATATACTTATAAAAAGTTCTTAAAAATTCAAATAATTTAATTTTCCTCCTTTCAATCGTATCCGAAAAAGTCGCCTAGTATGCTTTGGCCAAGAAAACATCTGAAGAAAAATAAGCACGTATTCCTTCAAGGAATTTTGTCAAAGGGTCAAGGAATTTTGACAACTTTTCATTTTTGAAAGAATTAATTTAATATACGACGATATCGAGAATATCGAATCCGTTTCGTAAATTTATATATTATCCCGACGAATTGTCACTTTTACCTAAGTTTTCCTTTGCCGATTCCTTACGAACAGCATATCACTTTGACAACCGGAACGGAAACAATTTCCTTGAGCAAGTCTTGAGTGCTTTTTTACATATGTAGATTTACTATGGGCTAAGAAATTTCTTGCCAACAGCATACCGAAGGCATGCCGAGCTTAAGAAAGTTTTGCTTTTTGTCGTTTTATTTATAAGAGTTACCAATTTTATTATGAAAAGAATAATAATTCAATTAAATATTTCGATTTAATTGATTTGAGATTTTAAATTAAAGAAACCTTTAAAATGTATTGTTAAATACTTTTCTAGATGTTTAGATCTTAATAGTTTTCTTTCCTATTCATTTAAAAATTTCATGTCATTCTTTAATTGTTCAACGAACATATTCATACTACTGGTAATACTGAAGTGATGCGTTGATTTTTGTATAAAACAGTATTGTGTTAGTCTAGAAAATTTGTATATTTACAATTTTTTATACTACCGAGTATAAATTAAGTATAACAAGATTATTTTCTTTTACAGGGCGTCCATTTCCTTTGCAGAATTGCACGGTGGCCAACCAGTCGACAGATTCCCTGCAAGTCGAATGCATCGAAGGTTTTGATGGTGGACTGCCACAGGGTTTTATTCTAGAGTTAGTAGAAATGCCTTCACTTCGGTTAGCTAGGAATCTAAGTTTATCGGTAAGTTTTCCACATGAACCTCGAACGAAATTAAACCTCAACTGCGACTAATGCAAAAGTTTTCCATTTGGAATCCGCCTCCTTTTCAACTAATCCTTTTATTTAAAAAAATAAAAAAAGGAAAATAGTTAATTCATTCAACGGCTGGGGAAATGCTTTACACGGGCACACAAGTGGAACTGCTTTTTAACAATAGATGAATGGCTACCTTGCATGGCCGTGGCGTACAACCACGACCTGAAGTTGGGAAAAAACATAATGTTGAGTCTTAATTAACTCACACCTATGTAAAAACTGCAGCTTTAGAAGAGTAGAGGGCAAAAATATTATGCCGCGGTCGGATTCGCATTATTCTCGGCTTACCGTGCAAATTGGATTTGTGGTCGTAAAAACTCATTTCGCGAACAGAGAGAGAGAAATATTCAACTTTTGAATTTTCTTGACGCTTGAATTACATTTAATTAAAAAAGAAGGAAATACGACCAAGGTCTTTCACATTGAAAAACAGTCCTGTGCTTTCTTAAGGATAAACCACAGTGCGCTGTGAGATTCGTGTTTTCCATCTAGAATTAGATTTTCTGGTACTATTGATAAGCAAATGAATAATGATTTTACATAGAGCGGATCCCATACGTTCGTCCAGTGATATCCTCAAAGGGTGTTCTGAACTAGTAAATTTTTATTTTGCTGAAATTATTATAATCATCATCTATACAGGGTGGCTGGAATAAAGTGTTACTTATTATGTTTTTGGACTCTGGCGTCAAAATAAGTGCCACCAACTACCCCGAAATGGTATTGGAGGTTATTTTGAAACCCTAGGCAACTATTAGCGTATAGACTTTGGACATTTCAACGAGATTCGACACCGTCACAGAAAGCGATAGACACTCAGAAATGGCTAAAAAACAATGTTTCGAAGTTCATTTCTTCAAAGCAATGGATGCCCAATTCTCCAGATGTAAATCCAATGGCTTTTCGACCTGGGCCATGCTGGAGATCAGAACAAATACCAAAACATATGCGAGTTAGGATGCTTTCAAACTCGCATTTGTGCAGGGTGCATTTTTTTCGTCTTTTATACAAAATTATTCACGCAAAAGGAGGATATATCAAACAATAAATTTATATTTAAAAAATTTAATAATTATTTTGAAGTTTGGCTTTGAAGTAAAAGCCTTTAAAAGTGCACCTTTATAGCGTTTTAAATTGGTAACACTTGACACCGGCCAACCTGTATTTGATATTAGTTCGATTTGGTTGTAATAATATTTTTTGGGAATCCAGGATAGGTAAACGTGACTTTAAGTGTAAATGTTGTTTGACTAGAAAATCAATTTCTAAAGATTCTTTTAATTACATAATTACTTTTTATTAAATTTTATTTTTTGGCATGCACAACTTTAAACTTTGTATTCAAATAATTAAACTTTAATATTTGGATTAAGGAAGAAAGAGGTTAATCATTATAAAATTTAACTCAATTTAATTTTGATTTTTTATTGAAAATTATCGCTGAAGTTCCAAAAAACATTTCCAGTCTCAGATATAACGGAATATAATTTAAATTCATTGGCATTGCTCATAAATATGTATTTATTATCAAAATAAGAACACATCTCATTTTGTTGAATAAAATGTGCTTAAATATTGAATATCAAGGGAATATTTCATTTATAAACAAGCAGGAAACCATCAGAGGAAAATTGTAATGGAAAATAAATCGTAAAATAAATGCACTGAAGCAAATTTATAACCGGGAAGACTATGAGATAATTGAAAAATGAAGCAAATTTCGTTTTAGTGCATATTTTTCAAAAGCTTCTTCTATTGATTATTTTAAGATAAATCGAAGCAAAAATTGGGTGTTTGATTTTGTGGTCTGATAAAAAAATTCCTAAGAGACAGTTAAAGCTATTGCCAAAATTCATAATTCAAAAGAGATTGTGATTGCGTATAATTGTTAATTAATTTAATTATTGCTTATACAGGTATAACTATCGTTTTGCTAGAATCGAGTTTTAGTGTATTATTAATAGCATGTTTTCAAATTTGCCGGTTGCGAAATAATTTAGTTACTAATCTATAATCAATAGAAATAGTATAAGTAGAAGAAGGAAAAATTGATATAAAATACAGAAACAAGTACCTACTATTATACGAATTTGTGTCGGATTTCCCATTAGTGTTAGTGCTGCAAGAGTTGGAGGTATTGCCTTTTTTAGCAGCATAAAAAAGTATTTCACCACATCCGAATTCGAGGAAAAATCCTTGGTTTTGGTTTAGTTCAAATAGAAACCATATCAAACAGTTAAGGTAAATAAAAGCAGCATAGGTTCAGTGCACCGCCTTTTGATATGTGGCATTTGAAAACCCTCCCGTTTCGTGGGAAACAACCCTCTGGTTGCCCGTGGTCGTGCATGGCACATTTCTGGTACACGTTTTGCATCGAAACCCCTTTTTGCCATCCAATGGCCCAGAATCAATTTGTCGATGGTGCCCCAATTAGGAGTAGTGCGGTGTGCATCGAGCAGAACATGTGTAAAAGCATAACTTGGCCAGCTGGGCGAATATTAATATTTGAAGTTTTGTTTATCTGCCAAAAACTTTATTGAGGGTATAATTTACTGAGACCAGCAGGTAGGTTGCCAGCAATTTTAAGGCAATGGCTAACTTTGGGGTTCGGGGCAAAAAACTTTCCGGAAATTTCTTTGGCATTGGTCAAGCTGAGTTGGTTACTTATAAACGTTGTAAGTTCGCAAAGTTTTGCGACTGTGCAGATGGATGGGTAGCAGCAGAGTTTGGGGGTAGTTTTATGCATTCGACGGCTAACACTAACACATATTTTCTGGATTTTGCAGCGGACCCCGGTAAGTTTCTTCGTAGACAATTTGGAACCAGGGACTTCCTATCGGATTATACTTTTTGCTGTTAACGCCAAGGGGCGTTCGGAGCCGACAATAATTGATGACATAACATTCAAAGGTGTAGCAAAGTTTACAGGTAAGTGGTGGCTAAGGTGCATGTTGAGTAAAGTTAGAAAAATCGATATTCATGGTACCGCCAGAGTTTCCTAAATTCGACTCCCCGTGTCGGTCGGTCTGGTTGGGCGAATCCGAAATGTAAACGCAGAGGTTTCTTCCAGCAGCTTAAGTTGTTCCTGATAAAACAGTTTTTGTGAGGACGGAGCCTTACACAGCCATCTGAGAAAGCAACCTGAAAATTATTCACGACATCATGTACTTTATCGAAGGATTTTATGTGCCAATTGCTGCCTTTATCGGCCCTTTTTGTCCCCCATTAGCATATTCCCTTATCTGCTGTTTTCTTTCCAGGATTTGGCCAGAAAAAGAGCTCCTGCAGCCCTCCCGCCGCTCCCAGGCTGCTATGCAAACAGGGGCTGTGGAAACCCCAAAGAAGTTCTACTTCGATTTACACAAGGCCATGTCGAAGGCACGGCTCATGTTTAATTCATGCAATACCAATTCAGTCCGCATTAAAGTTATGGGTTATCCTTCATCGCTCCCGCTATGCGGACTCCTGTTTCACTTTTCCATTAAGAGCCTTTATATGCAATATTCATCCGCAACTCGGCGCCTCATGACTTGTTTTTTCCCGAAACGATTTGCCCACTTAGCAGGAGAGTTTTCCGCGAAATTTATACCGCGATTGACAACCCCAATCTGATCTACAATCGTAAAGGGGACCAGAACCCTTAAACATTTTAGAAACACAATTTCTAAGTACTCTCTCATGCAAAAAATTTAATTTCGTCGCGCTTTGTACTTCTGCATCCTGCATGTCTCACGTTTAAATCGAAATTTAATTATAGTTCCCTTTTTAGTTGCCAGCGTATATTATTCTCCTGGATAAATTTATCGCCAGAACCTGTCTATGCTTCTGGCCATATCTACCTGGATGTTGTGCAATTTCTATGGCACGAACTTACGCGGTTTTAGCGGTTGTATGCTATACTTTGTGAGAACGCCATACGCGCTGCTATTTTAGTCCGCCTAATGGATTTATCTATGCATTCGCATCGATTTGATTGCTGCGGACCTGAAGCTTTGATCGGTTATGCAGTTACCATGAAATTGTCCTTTCGATACTAATACCTTAAAATCCTGGATGAAAAGTGAATTCTAATGTCGAATAAACTCATTGTTATAAAACTTAATTAATACTGGAAATCAGAATTGCAATACACGACAATTACATGTTTTTTTATAATATGTTTATCCTTTCATATTTTTTTTTTTGATATTAAATACATATACAAAATTTTAAAATGCCATAAACATAAAAGACTAATTTGTAATTATATGACCTTTTGAAAATTCGAGTTTTTTCTTAATTAATCTGAGGAGTCATAGGAGTTTCAAAGCGTCTGTGCATTACCAAGTGAAAACAGATTGTCATTGAATCTCAAAATTTCGCATTGAATTAAATTTTTTAAGCTGTAACCTATAACAAAGTTTTTCAAAATTGTAAAAAGTCCATCAAATTGCAAAGATTTGTACCCATCCAAACCTTAACCTTGAACTGAAAAATTTATTGGATCTAGTTATTGACATAAATTGGATATATGTAATTCAATGCAATTTGATGCTCTTTTCACAAAATTAGAAAGTTTTGCTAATAAAAACTCATATGTCTAAGTATATATGATTAGTCAGATAGTATAAAGCCTACTTTAGTAAGATCAACTTAGAGACAAATAAGAAGCTGTCAAACTAACAAAGTGACAATCGAAAATATTTAAATTAATCGATTTTTTACTATTTGTATACATGCATATTCATACGCAAAAAGAAAACTAGGATAATAAAAGATTCCATATTACTACTATAGCACCGAATTTTTGTCTGCACCACATAAATTTGAGCAAGCCTGTTCCTTTTTGATCTGTTTAACTCTGACAGCTTCTTTAAGCTAAACAGACCTAGTGTGAAGTACAGGCTTGCCCTTACCAATTTTAAACTAAATTTATTTTCACCATTGTGACAGTATTGAAACACATAATTTTAAATTTAATACTGATACTGATACTTTATGAACAATTTAAAACTCTTTGTTGTAACAAACCAATATTTTTATTTAAAATGAATTATCTGCATGTAGAAAATAATTTTGAGTACGACATTGACTCTAAATAAAACCTTGTTATAGGTCAATCCAACAACCTGACTGTGCCCTTGTCACCGTTTCTAGCCGGGCTAACCCTCTGTGCCGCCATTCTATTTGCAGTCTTTTGTATAGTTCTGGCTGCGCTGTACCGGCGTTACTCCAACAAGTATGTGTTAATCAACTAGCGCCCATTGGAGCCATTGATTAGTTGACCTTTTTATCAATTTGCTTTTATTTTATTTCAATAACAGGAATTCTGAAGCCAATTTGAAATCAGCAAAGCATACACAGCTGCCAATAATGCCATCCGATTGTCAATTAGATCCACTACAGCCAACACAGCAACATACCCGAAACTCAAGTGGGACATCTACAACGCCATTAGGTGGAACTGATACCCATCGCCAGAGTCCACAAATTACGGGTGACCCGCCTGAAGGTGATGACACAGATCCAGATGTTATTCCGAATCAATATGGTATGTATTTCTGGCGTTGTGTAGCCTATGTAGCACGTGGCCGTTTATTCCCGGCCCGGACAAATACACGCCCGCGCCCACATAAGTGAGATATATTTTGGCACCTATATTTATACGCATCACCGGTCAACTACCCCCAGAAGCTTCGGCATTTTAGGGGACAGATATCAACATTTCCAGGCAATGGATCGGATTTATTGGGAGATTGTTTGTGTGCTCTCCACATCGAAATGGTCAAATTTATCTTAATTAAAGAAAATGGATTCGGGGCCGAGTTCTCGGCCATGCTCGGTTCAATTACAAGAACGTAGTTTTTCGTGTTTCCACAAGTCGATCTCCTTTCATAACTCTCATTTTATTAATATTTATTAGGCCTTCTAGTCCGAAAACGTTGTGTATATGCCATGCCGTCCTACACTTATTTCGTCGGCTTTTGCGGTATTCCTTGAGGAAAAATGTAACATACGGCATCCTCGATTTAGGGAATGTATTTATCGAAAAATACCAATAAGATTCCATTCGCGCTTTAATTTGCTTACCAAGATAAATGAGATATTGCTGACTGCTGTTTAATATAAGTGTAAATGATGTACCTAATGGCGTTTTTTGAAAAGGAATCTAACGATTATCAATTTTATAGAATAGCAGCTTAACAGACAAGAAATTAATCTAGGTAAATGTCGCTATGAGAAAATTCAAGATGGTAGTTTTTCAAATTTTATATTTCAATAAATTTTATGTAAATTAGTATATTGAGCTTTTTGGAGTCACTGATTTTAAATTTAAGTATTGTACTTTAAACATTACCATGCCAAATATTAAAATATCAAGTAATTTAAGTGTTTTATGTTTTAATATTTTCTTGAGAACCTCTATCTCCTCTCGTATCCATCCATCCATCTGTCGCAGGCGTTCTAATAACTTACAGGCTACAAATATACAAATAAAAATGACATATTAATATTTATTTTGAATTAAAATGAACCTTCGTGAAATGCCAAAGGGTATCATCCCAAACATCTATTTTATATATCTACAATACAATTTTCGGTGTATCCCTATTCCTAGATTTAACTCTTTTTATTTAACTGCGTACTATTTATTTCATATAATTGTTGATTCAATATGTTAAGTCCTATTATATTACAAATTTTGTTTTTAAATTAAAGCAATCGTTAGAAGTTATCTAAAAGCTTTTTCACTCATATTGTTTCGCTTTTCTGGTTTATAACTTTTTATAATTAATGTTATTACGTTATTACCTATTAATTTTCTAGAGAGCTCGGAAACGAAGCTCTAAACAGAATTTCTGTGAGAGTGCAGTCAGTTGGTTGGCGTCTCCTTGATACCATTTGACTTCTTTTATCAAATTACATAAAGTAGAATCGTCAAATAAAAAACTTTTGATTATGATTGAAAGGGATTGAAAGGCGTTTGCAATTTTAGATATTATGTCAAAAAATGCATAGTACAAAAGCTTGTTTACCATACGCATTAAAGAGTCGATTGCTCGATGCTCAATCAGCAAACTAGAGATAATAATGTTAAAACTTGAAAGACTTTTTTCTACGGTCGTAAATCTCTGTGTACATTAGAGACGTTAGGCACTACGATTTCGTTGAAGGTTAAATGACGATAGAACCTGACTCTGGAGGATTTTTAGTTTTAATTATTCGCCAAAACGTTTGGTCGTAACTCCTCCAGAGCTAGTGATAATGCGGGTTGGCGCTGCAGCTCGGTTTTCCCAGGAAACGCTGACATGGAGGCATTTTCACTTTGGCATCGGTTAAATGGGGCCCCAATCCCCCGCATCCGGCCAAGCAGCCACAGTCTGCATTTTATGTCACCTTTGTCGTCTGTTCGAGCTCGGCCGGCGGCGCACAAAGCGAGGAGCCGACGCTGCACCAGTGCTAAAGGAGTTAATTGTAAATTACGAACGCATGTTGAGCCATGTCTCCTATTTGCAGAAAGTATAGCCCTACATCAGCAGCGTCGGTCGGGCGTCGGCCCTATATTTTGGGCCCTCCGCCCACGGGCTCAAAGTCTTTCCCTGTGTAACAACAATTAATTTACACTCGGCATGAAATGTTTGAGGTGTACGGAACAACCTTGTTGTGTACAGTAAGCTGATTCTGATTAAATTGCGGCTATCTCTCCAGACTAAATTGGATATAGTCGGCCATTCGTTGAACAATGCGAGAGTGTTAAATCAATGTTGGCATCACTCTGCTGAAGTTGTATCATTAATTGGAACGCCGCAGACCATTTTATATTGGAGCTGATTGACGAATGGCTTCAAGTGGTAATCTCTCCCGAATTCCCTTAAGTTTAATTGGAAAAGTTCCACCAAGTTCGAGTCCTTTTCTACCTTGCTCCTTGTTTACGACAAATAATACTCTTATTTCGGTGATATATTGTAATTTGCATTGCATGCACTGGGCCAGACGCTGACTAGCAACCGGAGCCCCGGGATTAGTCCTAAACTGAGGACGAAACTGAGAACAGAGGACAAAAACGAGCTCAGCCATTTTCGAGGAAGGATTTCAGTTGATGAGCTCGGCGGCGGTCCATTTGCTTGAGAGCAGCTGCAACACTTTCCAGCATCCCCCAGAATCGGGGCGGTGAATTTATTTAAATCCAATTGAAATTTTTAAGTACCTGCAACTCCTGAGAGCAGGTGTATTTCCCGGGTCGATCCCGATTTGTTCTTGGCGTGTGTGCTACCAATTGAAAGGAGCAAATCCACTGCCATCGGGTCCCTCGCCAGATAAAACTCAATGCTGATCTCGAATTAAGATTTTGCTGAGCGCTACTTTGAGGTTTCAAAGGAATATTCATCAATCACTTGAAGTTCCATTTTTCGCCCGGAGCGTCTTCCGCAGTGAAATATTTTCGCTCTTCATTTTGCGGCTGGCGGGGGAGGAGGTGAACGTTACTCACTGTCGTCCTCAAATCTCAATTTACATACACCCGCAGCGCAAAAAATCATCACAAATGCACTTTACATATGATTTGCATAAAAGCTTTTAAACTTATTTCCGCGAGTAAATCGGGGGGTCTGCGGCGGCGGGAGTCGGAAAAAGAATAACATTGCAGGGTGCGCCCCGCATGCATGGCAATCTCATCGCTTTTGATAAAACTTTTTGACTTTTGAATTTGATAAGACTTCCGCCTCAAAACGAACAAACGAACGAACAAGTTGGCGTGCTGTTGGCTGCGGGCTGCTCCCTCCACTCCCCCGCTTTTCCCATCAACTCTTATTTAAAGCCTATTAAATTGCCCGACTATGAAAATCGACTCTCCTCTTATTCGTTTCAGAAAAACGTCCAGTGAAGACGCAGAATCTCACGCCTCTTTTCCGGAGTCCCTCGGCTCGCCTGATACAGCGTGAAGTTTGCGGGGAGGAAGTTAGGAGCTGCGATGGAGTACCAAACTTAGCGTCATTAGCCAGTAGTGGCAATGAGGTGCTCCATTACACCTTTAGGCCTAGTAAACAAATTGTAAGTAGATTTCCATAACAGAATTTATACCTATGTATGTTTTAAAAAACTTGAACGTTATATTTATATAAGAAGTAGTTAATTGTAGTTTTTCAGGTAGATTTCATAGAAATACTACCTATGTCTACATAATCTACTTCATGACACGATTTTAAGAAATGAATGTGTTCAAATTTCATGTAGACGTCAATACTTCTCATTCAATACTATACATGTATATGTACATGTAAGTATACATATGTAAACCATAGCCGCATTTTGTAATAGATTTTGTTCAAACTTGGCTATTTCGGACTTCCTTTATGTAAAAATCATTTGAATCCAATAGGTATTTCTCGTATTGAATGAATGAATGCATGGGCAAAATTTCATTGAGATAGATTTAAACATATGGGAGCTGGAAGAATATGCAGACCCTGATCCCTTTGACAATTTTTTTGCATTTCCAATCTCGACTGAAGTATTGATATCATTAATACATAAATAATGTCTGATCAAATTTCCTCCTTTTTGAGGGACAGTTTTTTCTCGCTTTTAATGATAACCTCCCTTTTATCTGCCGCAGAATATATTTTTAATAGACTCAAAAATCAAAGGTTCGTTCGCTTGTTTGTTACTCAATCACACCTAAACGGTTACTTCAGAATTAAGGGAACTACTAATTTTTGAATATTAAAGGATTTAAATGAGAATTATCACGAATTGTTTTGCGGGAAACTAACTATCACTATATTGAATGTAATCGATAATTTACGATTAAATTTTCATATTTGTTTCCGTAATAATCAAACAGGCAAAAGTTCACCCAAAGTGACACAAATATAACAAATGTTTGCAGCTAATTTTCAAAGATAGTTTTGATTTTTATATTTATTAATTATAATTTTGAGCGAAAATTGTAGATAGGAGGATGATGGGATATACCAAACATGAAGAGTTGAGAAAACCTCTTTTAAAAACCAGTAGGTACCTAATATTATTTTTCTTCGCTTACATAACAAAATTAAATAGTACCTATAAAACTGCCTATAAAGTACATTTAACAAAAAAGTAAATTAGGATATAAAATAGTTAAAATATTCTTATTATGATGTAGGTAGGTACTATAAAAACTATAAAAATGTAAACTGAAATAAGTAAAGTGAAAAGGATAACCCAAATATTTTTATGGACAACACTTAACAAACAGTTTATACTTATTATATTACTCCTAGGAAAATAAGAAAATTTCAGTTTATTTCACTTATAGTTAAAGGATAGCATAATAAAAAATAAGGAAGACCTCTCTTCCCCTGAAATATTTTAGTTTTTCCTTAGAACATAAAGTTGTCATTTTATTGATCGAACAAACCTAACTACAAATCGTTAAAGTCAAACCAAACGTTAGAAAGTAATGAAAATTTATGCGTTTCAAGAACAAATTGAAAGTTTTAAATAAAATTATTTTTGTTTCATAAAAGTTTATAATATATTATATTATAGAAGATCCGGTGACGTCATTTTGTGCGATGAATTTTAGTAGTATCTACTTGGCAGATGTATTCGAGTTGAATAGTGACAATGAAAGTTTGATTTAGCAAGCTCATTTACCTGAGGTAGGAGTAGTTTTCGGGTGCTATCTCCAATTTAGAACGGTCATGCATAATGTGTCGTCGTGTATCCTTGAAACGTATAACTAAAGATTATGAGCGAAGATAGCTCCTTCCCCCCACTTAGCTATTAGCAAGTAATCGGTGGGTAATTCAAATATTATCCACGAAGTGAGTCGTCCAGGTAATTGAAAGCTATTTGATGGGTGTCCCCGTTTTCCAGGACAAACCTTCCTCACCTCGAGGCCCCCTGGCGGCTGGGGGCGGCGGTAACGACGGTGAATAGCCGCCCTGCCCGCAGGCCTAATTTTGTCCACAAAGCACGTGATTAATAAGCGAGGCCCGTTCGCCTGGAAATGTCCCTCCGAATAAAAAATTGTTGATGGGACGGGCCGCCGACGGGCACATGCTGCCGATAAGCATTTATGCGATAGCCCTTTTCACGGAGGAGGAGGCCCTGTAGGGGGCGCGGGGGCGGCGGCCCGCTGCAGCACTTCTGCCAGAATCGATCCAATAAACAACGACAAAACGCTAACTCGCCGGAGACAAGCGAACTTTTCACTTTTATTATCTTTCTGGCACTCGAGCCTCGGCGTTAGTCCTGCGAGGAGCCGCAACTTTGTGTGCGCCCTGTGCACCGCTTCCCGGTGTCTCTGCTGTGGCGCGCGGAAACCTTTTATATTTTTATTCAAATTGTCCCATAAAGTTATGGCATTATGCACGTTAAGTTCGTCATAAAGTGTTTTGGCATTCATATTCATGGCAATTCGGAGCCATTACCCGCCGTTTATGTTTATGCTCATGGCGCGCGAGCCCTTTTTATTTCGCTGCTGGCACCATGAATACACGGCGATATAAGGAGCTAATAACATGTTGATCGGCAGTTTTTACGGAGCATGATGCCTTTAAATAGGCGAGTTCATCGGGCTGGCCGAGGTCGGGCCTGGGAGATTGGCTCCATTTTTATATTGGGGGGCTACAGAGGGGTTGATTAAGGGTCACCTCACAGAGTCGATGCGGGATAAATCTTGGACTTTTATGGATCGATTTGTGCCATGACCCGGTCATATTGCACTTGGGGAAAATATTGATCCCCTTAACTTTGCCATGCCACTCACTCCAAAGGGAGGTGGCGTAAATCCCTTTGACGTGATGCACATTTCTTGAGCTCCATGACGGCAAACGAGTCTTCGAAAGATTCCTTGAGTATAAAAATTGCCACAGGATCCTGGGAAAAGACGAACGAGTATGTCTCAGGCTGAAAACGGTCGTGGAAAGATAGAGGACTCGGAGATATGAGAAACGGCAAGCAGAAGCCGCCATTAGACACCAGTAATAATGGTACCGGGGGCACCGGGGAAGGTTCACCACCAGAACCTACTGCCAGTTTTTTTCACCAGACCGTTCTAATGCGTTTGTTCTGCTTCCACTATTTTGTGACGCCCTAAGTACCGACCGAGTGCATGAAACTCAAAGAACTGTGGCGGGCTGATAGCAAGAATTAGAGATATTCGCCCTTTATTTTAGCCGGGCGCATCTACTGGCGTTCGTCTCGTGCTCCATTTCAGCCGGAGTGTTGTTGGGGTTTTCGAAAAGGCAGCTTCATTCCTCTGTTTCGAATGGGCTCCTTTTGTGCTTGGCTCGTTGTCTTTTCACAAAAGATTTACTTTTGAGCAATGTTTTGAGCATTAAATCTTCCACCGAAGCTACCAATGTCGGTTGTAGAGGTCCGAGCTATTTTCAACCTTCTGCCTGTCAATGCGGTTGAATCGCTGTCTGAATCAACCGACTGGAACTCTTCCTCTTTAAAATTTATTTATTCAGTTCCCAACTGAACATATTCCAATAGTGATTTTAGATTAAAAATTCTACATATGTTACATACATATATTTAACTTCTCAATTTATTGATAAGTTATCGTACATATGTATATCGAAAATCGGGTTCGGAAAATTTGGAAACATTACTTAAAATGTTTAAATATGCGTAAGTAGGATTTTTTACCGGTCGCTTAGTGTGAGTTGTTCATTGGGCAAAATATGATTCTTTTACAATTTGTTATTGCAAATAACGAGGAGTTGGGATTTCCTCAATTAATAAGTACCGATATAGATATAGATATGTTGGTCCCTGTTTTACAAATAAATATTTATTTGTATTATGGTATTCTTTCTTTATTGCTAATCTTAACCTAGACAATAATTAAATTGTATTCTATATTATATTATATACCTATACCGTTGAAGATTTCTTGTTTATACATACATATATTCTACGTTGAAAATATAATACAAAAAATAAGTTGTGTATATAATCTGAGCTGAGAGAATTTTCTATGTTAACCCTCTGTGCTTCGAATATATGCATATTTTGACTATAAAGGATAGTACTTTTTTAAACTATTGTTTTCATTTATTTTCAGAGCTACGCTACTCTCAGTAAGGGAAACAAGGGAGTGACGACATGCAGTCCGGTGGGTCAGATGCACCAGACCCTCCCCCAGTCAATGGAAGTTAGTCTTCTTAGTTCTAGTAACCAGTCCGTAGTGACGTCGTCTCTTAGTGAGTATCGGTTTCGACCTGAGGTTGTAACAACTTCGAATCGAATACAAGAAAGCTGTATATAACTCCTCACCTCACCCTAGGCTAATTCTTTAGAGAGACCCTAGAAAAGTACTGCGTAAGTCGCGTAACGCGTTTTATATGTATGTGAATGTGAATGACTTACTTAAGTGTTGTACATATCTCGATAGACTTAAGGGAGCCATAGAAACTAATGTATAATAGATATATACGTGCAAAAAAAGAAGAAAAAACAATAAGTGTCACAGAACATTCGCGCGGGCCGACCCCGCCTTGTTAATTTTAGATTGTTTATTTGGCGACAGAGTCGATTTTACCAGCATGTAAGTTTTGTACGTGTTTTCTTTTCTATTAACTTTTAAGATACCTCTAAACTCTAGCATTTTTTGTGAAGTATTCAAAGACTTGAAATTCCATAAACCGAATTTTCATAGAAAAGAAGAAAAAAGTCTTATAAAACGAACGTGAGTGTAAATGAGCTGTTAGTTTATTGCAATTATTTTGGGAGAATTTAGGACATTTTTGGACAATTTATAACATTTTAGTTATACATTTATGTAATTCATTTTATTTTTGCAAGAATTTTTTGGTAAACACATATCTTGAAAGTTAACTTAGTTTATCAGTTATTAAAAGGAAACGTGTGTTTGAACCCATTTTTCCAAAAAATATCATGTATGTCTTCGATGAAATTTTAAAAAAATGAAATGTACTTAAATGGATATGTATCATGCTGTTGAAGAATTTA
Organism: Machimus rusticus; assembly: GCA_951509405.1. Classification (NCBI taxonomy): domain Eukaryota; kingdom Metazoa; phylum Arthropoda; class Insecta; order Diptera; family Asilidae; genus Machimus; species Machimus rusticus. Next base: position 34,227,679 of record OX608053.1, on the reverse strand, counting down.
TTCAATAAAAAAACTTCGTTTTATATATATGATTTTGTTTCCTTTTTCGCAATAGGTACCTAATGATTAGGGGAAAAATTAAAAGGATGTAGCAAAATATTCTTAACATTTAAAGATTATTTAAAATTTTATCAAAAAATTAATGATGGGTTTAAATAGAAAAGTTTAAAGCTTTGATCCCTCTCACAATTATAAATTGTACTTTTGCGAAAAATTTTTAAATAATACTGAGCAACTTCCAGATAAAAAATGTAATTATTCGAAACCTTAAAGGTAAGTATTACTTATTTCGGCAAGAAAAAGGAGAACAGTTGGCATATTGAGTTTGACTTTGGTAAAACCTTTTCGAAATGCTCATTTCTGGTCAAATGTGACGAATATGCTCTTTGCTGTTTGCTTGTAGTCAAGTTCATGGCAAAAATCTCCTTTATGAAAGATATTTCCATACCTTTTTATTCTAAAGAATTCTTCAAATATTTTTAAAATCGAAATAAGGTAAAAATGTTCTTTTTTTCAGTAGTCGTTTAAAATTCATGTGAAAAAGTCTTTAATTTAAGGCTCTTTTATCAATAAATTATGGAAACATGGAGGGAATATCTCAGAATACAAATTTTCATCAAAATCTGTTTGGAGACCGCAATCTGAATCATTTGCAATTTTTCTCCTAAATATATATATATCTCATTAAAATTTTATAGATGTAATGTAAATTTCAATAAGGCAATTGGGAAGTGCACCAAACAAAGTTGCGTCTAAGACTTTAGTATATTTTACAGTGCATAGTAGAAAAGTGGTCAACTCTTGTTTGTGCAAACTTTGGCGTATTTTCATCGAGAACTTTATCAAGGGATTTTCGTCCTCCCAGCCCGAGATCATCGACCACCGGAGCCCCGTGAGCCCCCTGAGCCAAAGAACACATGCCAGCGCACCTGGGGATATTTAAGAAGCAGCTCGGAGCGACTTCACCAACATCAAAGGCTCGAATGAAAATCGCAGCGAAATTAAAAAAGCTGAGAAGAAGACAGAGTCCACAAATCTCGGACTATGAAAATGGGCGCCTCGACGCAGGATGTTTTAATATTCTCCGTGTGTTTGGTGTTAACTCAGTTTCATTTAAGGAAAAAAAGTGCGAACAATTTCAAAGCCGGCAAACTTTGCCTGATCCGCCAGTTTTTAGAGGCGAGTTTCTTTGCTTCTTCTTCTTTTTTTAAATAACTTTGTGAAATCCCGGAGCTGTCAGTGTTATATAATCGTGCATTATGCGGCCAGCGAGGTGCGGGAGGCGCTACATTGTTTGAACATACTTTGTTCTTTTAAAGTTCGAATAAAGTTTGTTGCCTCCACTCTCGAGGAAAAAAAATATTCAGATGAGATGTTTTCACTTGCCGAGAAATTCACGTGGATGGGAAAATTTAATTTCGGGGAGGAAACTTCTCAGCTTGATGGCTTGATGGCTTTTCTTTCACACGCTCAAGTGTCGAATTTACATGTTGAAAGTAATAAAACTTCGGGGGCACAACAAAAACCACTTTATATGTTAATAGGGCCGATTGATTTACTCGTGTCGCCGCGTCCCTCACTTTCGCTGCACGCGTCCCGGAGCCACCCCCGCCTCGAGTCGCTCCGAATGCAGGGGCTCAGGGCGGCAAGGCAGGGTCGCCGCAGTTCACAGCTGCGAGGAGATGAAATTAGCGCTTAATTAGCCCCGTTTATTGCCCGATTGCGTCCGAATGTCGCAATTAGGGCTTTACGAGAGGCCCTCCATTTCCAGACTAATCCGAGGGATCATGTCATGATCCTAGAAATGACTCGACTTCCCTAGAAAAGATTAGTCCTCGTAGTCGTGACAACCGCAGTCCCTTCAATGTGGAAATTCAAATAAGCGGCGCAATTGCACAGCATAAAATATGCTCGTCTGGCGCATAAAAAATATATTTACAAGCGATGTATCTCGAAGACGTGTAGGAGTTACTGTGCTTTCGCTTACCGCAGAAACCTGTTTTAATATATTACCCGAAATAATAAAAGGAAAGTAATGGCTGAGTTATGACTTCACTTGATTCAACCGCGCGCAATAAACGTGCGTCGTCTGGCCAGAATCATTTTCGGTGTTAAGTGGTCCAAAAACATATACTTCCGCTTTACGAAATTGCTGTGAAAATACCGAAATAAATGTAACTGCTATCGCAAAATATATTGAATGCATAAAAATGAGACCCACTAAAATCGTTCCATCTGAATGATGTGCCTTAGTGCAAATGCAATCCATTAAAAAGTTAAGAGTTATGCAGAGAAAATTCCCCTCGGTGAAGAAGTTTTCATAAAAATTTTCTTAACTTTGAAAGTTTTCCGCGTGGGTTTCTTTTTCTGATTTTAAAGTAACTTAGTATACGAACTTTAAACTTTTTAACAATTAATATCCGGTCCATACTGAGCACTCCTAGATCCACTCTGACAGAGAGGAGTATTGTTTGAAAATAATGCACCTCGTAAATGGCAACAACGTTCTTGTGTTTTCCCTAAAGTTAAAAAGATTTTTAATTTGCATAACGCTTACATAAGCGCGTTATTGTTGTTAATTCAAAGTAGAATATGAATATACTAAGAACTTTTTTAATGAAAATTTTAAAAGACCTTTTGTATTGTTGTAAGTTTTATACCAGAGAGCATTAAAAGGCAATTATAAAAATTGCCTTCCTGCAACTAATTCTTTTCGTCATGAATTCAATTCAAGCAGGGTTTGGCTTTTAATTTATTTAATTTAAGTGGGAATTACAATTTCACCAGAAATAAGATCTTATTATATCAAAAAATCATTTTTATCGTTTTTGATAACTATAACTAACTACATAACTTCTTGCATAGCTTATTTTCTTATATATCTGAATTCTATTTGAGAAAAATCGAGAACTTTCTCTGTAAATGGACCGTGAATTTGTTTTCGAGCTTCCTGAATGGCATTACTTCATGATTCCAAGAAAATATTCATTTGTGCTTTTATATTCATTCATTATATTCAGAACATTTTTAATTGATATTTTTCATAGCGTTCGAAAGCAGACAAGTATTTTTATAGTGGATTATGCTAAGTGCAAATTTGTGTATCAAGCTACCATTACTTACTACACCGAATAATTCTCGAGCAGGTCCATATTAAATAAATGCAAAATTTCTTCAGTATTTCAAATGATTTATTTATATCCTAGAAAATATTATAATATATACATAAGTATAGGTAGTAAAATTATACTCTTTTCCGTGCATACAGGACTTTATAAGTATTTTTGTTCTTTAGAAAAATTTAATTTATTAACATGAGATTATCCGGACACTATTGGAAAACTGGAAACTATAATAAAAATTAATCTTGTAAGTAAACGAAGCCCACACTCCGACGACAACTTGTGTCTAAGCTCAATGTTATGTATACTTAAAGTAAAATTTCCTTTTTGTCTTGAAAATGAAATGAGGTAAGATTATGGTTTCTTCAAAATGAAACCTTTTTTAATATACCTAATGCGTTTTTTGCGGAGTTCAAAGTGTGCATCTTCCTCCCAAACCGGTCATAACTTTACCACGTTAAAACGAAATCCTCTGTGCTTTGACAATTTTCTGCGTAAGTATTGCATTTCTTAAACGATTTTTAACAAAATTTGAAACTAACAAGAAACAATTTTTTTTACATTCATTTTAGCTGTAAACATAGCTGGGCGAGAGTTTCGATGAGAATTTCTTGGTCTTATTCATTTTACCATTGTGAAAAGTATGTACCTACATACTACATACTTGTAAAAAGGAAAATTGCCCACATGAACCAATTTTTATCATTTCGTAAGTTTATGATTGCACAAAACAACTATTCGATTTGATTTAAATAAAAGCCAATCATATTCCATATTGCAGTGTCGTTTTTGCTTTCTGGGTTTTAGAGACATATGTAGTTCTTAAGAAGAAATACTTTACATTTGCAGACAAGTATTTGAGAGCTTGCGCTTTTAAAATAATGAAAATATAATTCGTCATGCGTTAATACATATTTCGATCAAGGAATGCAGAGGCATAACGAAAACGTCTATAAATTATAAAAAGTTGTTGTGGAAGGGTATAAAAACACTTAGGACTAATAATAATATTCGTATAATTTTTACTTTTGGATTATTGTCTATAACGATACCTATCGAAACAGAAAATTGGATACCTACTCTGAATATATTTTATTATACCTATGTTTCTACATTCTTTAATTCTAAGAAAAACGTTACAAAATTTAAAATCATTTAATTTCAAAAACAGTCGGAAAATTTAAAAATATTTATTAAATAAAGAAATCGAATACCTATGGTTTATCAAAATATTATAAAAGAAATGTTTAAACTTTTTATTTTAGAGTATAACTGATTGTGAAAACTAGTAGAAACTTGTGAAAACGAGGACATTGTCAAGTTGCATAGAAAAAAATCAAAGCAATTGTAAATGTAGCAACGTCGAAAATATTTGAATAAACCGCAGTTGCCATGACGGTCAAAGAGATTACAACCTCATTAGGCAAAACTAATCTACTTCGGAAAAAAATGTCCTTCCAAAGTCTGCAGAGATCAGTTTTCATTTCATTCAGTCTTTAAGAAACGAAGAAGAGAGAAATTGCAACAGAGGGGCTTTTTTTGCAAATCTTTCGTAAATATAAAACACGTACTAATTGAATACAAAATATAAATGTAATTATGTAGTTGATGCATGATATTATTAAATGAATCGTCACTAACTGCAACATATGACGATGCAATGTCGTACCCTTCAATCAAATTTCCGTTGATTGATGACGTGCATCAGCGGGTGCAGGTAGTGTGTAATTGCACACGAATTTCGCGGTAATTTATTGATCTCGGGAACCGCAGCAGCACCCAAAAACAAATTACTGATTAATGTTTCCCAACATTTCCAGTAAGCCCGGCGTGCACCTTCAAAGTTAGGGCGGTTCGTCAAACAATTTTAACCCGGGTATCTCCGTGCTCGCCGCCAGTGGGGGACGAGCGCTGGCTCCAATTAACTCCGCCGGAACTACTGTCTAGTTTAACAACTTAACTTGGCAAACTCAATAAAACTTCCGCAAAATACATATTGATAATGTATGACGCTGGCGCTGCCGGCAGATTCATTAAGCCCTTGATAGCGGCTTGCAGGCCGGGCGGGTGCAAACTTTAAACTGAAATTAATAATCCGTGCCAATTACTTGGTTATTTGCCAGCACAAATGTTCCAGCAAATTATGGCATTTATCACAAAACAACTATAATTTAGATTAGGATAATGAATAGTTATGTTTGACTTAACTGCCAGCCTGCAAGTGAGCAACTTATCGGGCCCGGCCTTCCTGGATCCATTGAGGGGCCGGCAGTGCCGGGCCACCCACAACTGTGTAACTCCTCCTGTTTGATGGATTACCACAAATGCATTCATTATGTGTCTTCCAGCGACAATTATTATGGATCAGTGGTGTTGAGCAGCATGTATTTTGATGACTTGCCAATTTATACCTATTTTGGGGGCGGGCGGGCTCACAATGTCCGGAATCTTTCAATTCTAATTATGCAACGGCTGTGCGTGTCCTGGTGCCCGCCGGGGCTTTGTCGACATTCATATACGAGTGGTCATTTCGCCTTGTATATCGGAAACTGAATGCGTCCATGACCGCAACAAATTCAGGAGATATATGACTTAATTGAGGTAATTATTGCTACATTGTTTTCATTTTGTCTAATAATGACGACTTTTACGAGACTAAGAATTGTTTAGTGTAAAATAAGCGTATAGTTGAAGTAATCTAATAAGACAAAAATCATCAAATTTTGCAAAATTGTTCAATATACTTGTTTGTAGTTTAATACAATATACTTGTTTTGGTTTAAATAATTAGGAACAATAATTCCATTAATTGCCTGTTAGGGTCCTTTTATGACTTTCTGATAGCACCCTGGGATTTGAGTTACCAAACATACCCACAATCCCAAGATGAGAAGTATAACAAGAAGTAATAAAACGACAAATTTCTATCAAAGGATCAGAAAATTAAGGTCTGAAAACAACATCCCTAATTAAACTGTTGCCGAAAGCTTGAGTGCTCTGGTGATTAGTGGACATTATGAGAGGCAAAAATTAATAACTTTTTATACATATGTACGCTTCTTTAATTTTGATTCAATGCAGGTTTTATCTCACCCACCATTCAAAGAAAAACTGTCACTAAGGCATAAGCAAATAAAATTCGCAAGTCTAGCTTTTAAAAAACCTTAGTCTTTTCTAACTAACTAAACTAAGAAATGTTTGTGAATTCAAGCACCTAATTTATAGCGGTGGTCCTTAATATTACCTGTCTAGTTATTCTAGTCTAATTATTTTAGGACATACATATGAAATGATTTAGAACTTTACGAGCACCTTAATATTTTCTTCACATCATCCCTTACTTTGCAAATTTTCAGTTCAACAACGCATTATTAGTCTCATTCTTTACTGAGTACATAGCCAACAAAAAGTTTTAATTGCAATTGTAATGCTTGAATTGTTGAACTTCTTAATTAAGTTTCTGTGAACATAAGAAACCATTTAAATTGACCCTAGAAAAATATATTCAATAAGAACAGAATGCAAAAATGGACCTCAAAGGCGGACCTAATACATAAAACCCAAGTTACTCTGCCAATAATGCAGAAAGAGATTCTGCATTTTATAGGATACTATCTTGTAAGGAATCTAATTTAAATTTAAGGTAAAAAATTTAATTAATTTCACTGAGTCGGAAAACCACTGAGCAATTCCGTGATCACGTATATACATTATGTGCATATACATATACATAAGTATGTATGTATATAAATGCATACCTATAGCCAAATAAGAAGAATTCCTTGAAACCAGCGACCGAAAAAATTTGGAGACAATTTTAATCAAAATCTAGTGAAGTGCATGCAAGCAGTATAAAATCTTCTCAATAATATTGTATTACTGAAAAATCTTACATTTGCGTTTGCGAGTTAATTCAGTTGTTCCTTTATTCTATATACAGTCTATGTATGTATTTTTTGTTATTTTATTGATGACTTATCTGACAAGCCTCTTTAGATGTGATATAGTATTTTCCATTTCGACCCTATAATATGTACATATGTATGATATATATGTATGGTATGCATTTGAAAAATTCGGATTATATTTTTTTCGAGCACCGCCCTCCTTGGTCTGATGAGAGGAATACGACTACCATGGGGAATAAATCCTTTCGGATATTTTACTCACGTTCGAGTCTCAGGTGAACTTCGTGGAACTCGTAAGGGTTTGTCGTGATACCTTACCTACATACCTTGCATCTTGACTACGTTCTGCCCGGAAATTCTTTTCAATCTCTCTTATCTTTTTAGGGAAATTTTATTATAAAAATTTCGACGTTTTGTTATTGCTTCCCTCGTCCCCTGCGTTTCTGAATACGAAGGTGGAAGATTGTGTTTTCTTTGAATATTTCAAGACTGCACCTTGCACTTGGGGAAATGAACCTGCTTCTTCGATCGCATGCAATTCAGTGTTTTTTTCTCTCTGAAGTAGAAAAGGTACCAAACCGTATTTGTGTTGTAGTCTATCTGCAGGGCTTAATCCTGTGTCGTGCTAATTGTTGCTAGCAGAGTGGGTAAATGGATAGAATTGTCGTCAGACAGATAAGTCCAGGGTATTTTATTTCTCTGCTCTGTGAAATTGAACAAAATGCGATTTTTTTGCCCTGCAAAATCAAATCTATTCCCGTCGAATGCGTCTGGAACAAGTTTCGTCCCTGTATTTGTCCGTAACCCGGGCGATGAAATGAAACTCCACAAGTCAAGGAGGGTAAAGAATTCTTTTCTGTGGTTAACTGCATGGGCGGAACAAGTGTACACTCGTTTCCACAATGAAAATGTTTAAATAGAATTTTGATTGGCATTAGGAGATGGCTGCAGCGGAGCTTCAGAGCAAATATGTTGGACAAATATGCCTTTCTCTTAGGAGGGAGCGAAGAAGACTTTTTTCATTTCATTATCTCGACGACATTGGTGGTAGCGATGGAAAATCGAAATGAAATTCTGTTTTATTGATATCGACTATTTCTCTCAATATCACTTAAGGAGACTTTTCAGCTATGGGACTCTGCACGATTGGTGACAAGAGCGATCAATGCAATTTTGAGGGCGCAATCAATTTTCGCCCCGGGCTTAGGGGCTGTCGTCAGCACATGTAGGCGTAATCGAGCCGGTCTCCTCGAGCCCGACACCGTCGATATGTGTAAAACTTGAGACATAGAGCTGGCTGCTTGACGCGTAACGCCTATTTAACTTATCATCCTGTATAATGCACTCGGATAATTACTTTATGCCATTATGTCCTCGCCTGGCTCTGTATCCGACCGCATCAGCAATTTCAGCAACATGTCGTTGGTCCTGACAAAGCCCATATGTTACTTGGTTAATTCAAGTCTTAGCCCGTTGTCATCATTTATTACTGGACCACAAAATTGTTGCTGTGTGTGCGGCCAGGATGCATGTGGCAGAGAACGCCCCACGAACCAGGACAGGAACAAGCTAAATGATATTTTGTTTTCGAGAAATTGCTGACCGCTTTAGATATGGAGACAAAAATAGTACAACATGCATTGCAAATGCAGTTGGTAACCAGATTCTGTACTCAAACTTGGACTAATGCAATCTAAGCGAAACCATGGGATTGTTACACCTTGTAGTCACCGGGCAGCTGGGGGATTTAAATTATTGGCCATTGCATAGGGTCCGGCCAGAACTGAGGTGGCTATTAACTTCTGATTTTAAAATAAGAACGAGTCTGCTCAATTGTTCGGACTGGTCGCAGGTGGAAATTATATACATTTACGGCTTACCCTCGTTTTACATAGACGATAGAAGTTCGCGGTTAATTTCGTAATATAGTACAATATGGTCCATTTGTGTAGGAGACTTTTATAATCTGGAACTAACCTGATGTGCACTAATCCATTCGTTTAGTACGCTAATGTATGTAAAAGGTAAAAGGCCATCGTAGCAAAAGAGATATTTTCGAGGAGGATAAGGATTTCAAGCAGACCTCTTCTCGTTTTTTAGTCAGATAATTTATTAAATAATTTTTTCAAACTCGTAGGGCTTCTGAAGTAGGTACCTTTTACAGATATTATTCAAAAAACTTCCGGGGGATCAAAGCTCTCTGCTGACGTTCATACACCAGAAAAAGGTCAAGTGTATTATAAGTAGGTAGTGTAAAAAAACAAGAAGGCAAATTGTTCGGAATAAAATTTTGTTTAAATATTTTTATAAACATGTTTATTATTAGAAGTTTTTGGCTAGTGATGCCAAGTTTTAATTAACATATCGTTTTTTTTTTAATTATTAATCTTACAAGGGGAGGTCTCGAGACGTTTTATTGATTTTGATTTGGGGCCGATGCAGAAATGGATGATGCCAATAACCACTAGCCCCTAAGTATCTTTACGTTAAAACCTCGAGAATAGGTTATAGGAATCATCCACAAGATTTTTACATTGGTCCCAAATGAAAATCGATGAACCACCTCGGGACTTTCCCTAAATTCTATCTTATTTTCTCATAAAACTCTTGAAGGGCTTTGTAAACAAAGTACTGTTTGTTGGGCAGCTATCAAAATAATGGTTAAGCTTTTACTTGAGTAAAATAATACAAAAGAATGCCACACGAATTCTCGTACATACTTTTGCGTATTTTTAATGGTAAGTAACCAGTTGATTTTTTTACAAAACTCTTATTAAAATTTTAAAATTGTGCAGTATATAATATTTGTATCGCTTTTAGTCTAAATCAGTTAAATAAATATAAGATAGGTTGTACTTGAATTAGGTATACTTTTTAAAAAATGTTAACTTTAAGTAGGTTTTCCGAAAAGTAGAAATTTACTATGTTATCTCTTTCGTATTAATTCATTTCAGATCTATTAATAACCATCACATCAACACTGACTGAAAATAGCAAAGGGAACCTCTCAAACATATGAAAGTAGTAGGAATTGTTCTTAATTCCGAAAAATTTCTTTTTTACCTTTAATGGAATTCCCTTTGCTTCAGACACGTTTCTCGTTTAGGCTACTCAATTTAGGGAATGGGGATTTATCTGTGATAAGATTTTATTCAGAGATACACTGTTAGACCTATAAATTAAGTTTTTCGGGGAGGAAATATACGAAGGAATCTATCTTTAAGCAAAGGGTGCCAGAGTGTGATGAGAAGGATTTGAGATGTAGTTTTTGCTCGTATGTAACATAACCAAACATTCTTCCTGTGGCCTTTCAGTTAAAATCGGTTGCCATTTCAATTAAATACAAAACCAATTTTTGGGATCTGATTAAATTTCACTCGGCTTCTAGAGGTATGGCGGAGATTTGATCTGACGCCGTATGGTGCTCCATAAACAAAAGCGACTCGAGTCCTCGACGGGAAATTAATAACCTAGCCTACGGCGCTGGTTCCTTAATAACAATTGAAGTCTTCAACAATTATTCACCGTACATTAACTTACCGTGATAGCATCTAAGGACACCTGGAAAGCGAGAAACGGCATATTTAACCAGTTGGGGAACGCCGGCGGAGCTCCTTATCGTGAATAATTTATTTCGCTCCCCGAGATAAGAGCGAGAGCACCCTTTCGTCGGGCTCGGAGGATAGCAGCATAAGACTTGCCTCCTTCGTCTTTTGTTGTAAGACATAATAAGCCTCGTCTTTTTAATGCTACGCGCCATGCCGATGAATTAGGCAAAATGGAGTGCTAAGAAAGGCCGAGCCGAAGGAGCACTTGGAGCATATTTCCTTAATCCAAATTACTGGGAAAATATTTTTTTAGAGATCGTAATATTTTAATGCCTGCGCTGAGTTTGCCCTAATCGGGGATGTTTTGTATTGTTTTAGAATTCATAAAATATTTTACAGCGACTGAGTGACTCTGGGAGGAAATTAGAAAATTTGTCACGATGCCAAGTTTTTGAGTTTAACGTTTAAGTTTATTTGAAAGTAACGTACGGTTTGTGGTGTCTGGAAGATTAATTTTCACAAAATTGACTGGAAGGAGTTTAACCGATATATTTTCCAATCCCCGACTGCGATCCAACGTTCCTTCTAGCAAATTCAGGCGGAGATTAAGAGATAATGTAGAGCATCATAAAAGCAACTTAGCCTGTTTCGGAAAAGCCACGAAATCCTGCAATAACTGCGCTACAGCCACACCGGGTGGGCTGAAGGCAAGTGGGCAAATCTAGAAGTAATCTCCAACAAATTCCTTTATGGGAAATTTCCAAAATTAAAGACTTAACTTGTGACGGCCCTGATGAAATATTTATTCAGTTTTTTTTTTACTCCCAGAATTTCCTGTTTCCTCATCAAGGGAGGGCAGAAACTGAGGGAAATCTTTTGTGAAGAAAATAAACATCCTTGAAAATAAGGGCTCACCGTTGCGACAGAGTCTGGGCTGGGGGCTCCGCTTGAAAATACAACGAGCGGAGCCCGGGGAACGGGCGCTTCCGGAAGCAGAACGAGTTGAATAGGGCAGTCGTGCAATACGTGTATAGAAACTTAAGCACATTTCAGTTCTAACTTAATTTGATGGTTTGACCCAGACGAGGCCAGAGATGGAACGAATGAGGAACGGCCGAACAGCAAAACGGCAAAGCGGCGCCATAGGCCTGAGTTAATTCCGGCAACATACATTCGTCTGCTAATGGCATTCAGAGTCTGACCAGCCGGGATAAGCAGATGAGAATGTGCATTATGAAGGAAGATGACCTGTCCGATCCGGGCGCAATGGACCGGCCTCCGACTTGCGACGATACCAGCAAGAAATTCTCGAGAATGCTAAATGAGAAAGAAAATGCTACGGGCAATTTCCTCCGAAATCTGCGTTGAATGCGCTTGTTCCCAGAGGCTGAATAAAATGTGGCTTGCGAATAATCGTGCGATGCCGTTCTATCCTCGAAACTATCTACTTTTTATAGCACCGTAAAACACAGAACATTTTTAGATGCTTTTTACTTCTAATATCCTACTGAAAATATTATAATAAATACTCGCTATACAGTACCCTTCCATAAAATTAGGAACGCTATGAATTTTCGTTGTATAAATACATTTTTATGCAGGATGAGGCACCATGCCACACATGCAAGAAAAATATGCGATATTTTTAATTTTATGGCGGGGTACTGTAACTGATTTGGATTTTCCATTAGGAATAATTTTTCTATTTCACTGTTTAGCTGAAGAGCTTCTTGTAAAAGTCAACACATTTTTACACGTATGCGTTCTTTTCGTGCTAGAATGCAAATTCAAATTATATTTACATATATATAATTTCATCTCGACAAACATGCATATACATATATGTATAATGTATACATATATAATACACAGTTTCATCGACAGTAGAAAACTATCTAAATTTCAACTGTTATATCTATTAATTAATTACAAAAACGTTAGCGCTTACTCACCATGGTTTTATAATTAATTAACAAACATCGAATTTTCCTGTAATCAAATTGAACAAAGACTTCGTGGATGACCAAACAAATTTAAAATTAATAAATTCGACAGCTCGACATAAATCACCGATTTCGTTTAATCAATCAATCACAAATCTATTTACTTCGAAAATTTCGAAGAGTGAGAGTAATGAAGTCCTTTGCCCTGCTTAAATTATCTGCCTTAAAAAGTTTGGATTTACCGAGGAGATTAACTTAATAGCGGTCTTGTCAAATGCCCATTTCAGGATCACCCCGCAATATAAATCAGGAGGGGGGCGACCGAAAATTTTCGGTTTTACAGCCACTGCGCTGGACGGAGTTTGACGTATCAATAATAAGTTTATGAACCGGTCATTTCCTACCCCGCGTCTAAATATCCTTCGTATTAAAGGATAGCGTTTTTACGTGATAAAAAAATAGGCTACATTTTAGCGACGGACGAAATGATTGCTTTAAAGTGATGAACTCAAACAGCCCTCTCCACTGGGGGCGGTTCGAATTCGTAAAATACCAAAGGCTCGAAATGTCCTTTTTCTAAAAAAGACTGTTCACAGCTGGACTCATTTTCGGGTGCAGGTTCGAATAGGCGGCGGATGCTTCCGAGGACTCGCTTCGTCTACGATGTTGATAAATGGAGAATTTTAATGAGAGTCGCTTTAATAATTTGCCAGTCCTTAAAAAATTCAAAGAAGGAGCTGCGCTGGAAAGAACGTGCATGACGGGGTCGACCCGGTGATAAGTTCTGAGACAGTGTTTGTTCCCCAGGACTAAGTCAAACAAAAGATATTTGCACAAGGTTTGCGGTAACCATAGAATCACGATTGCTCACGTTCAGCTGAGAATATCTGATGTACTCAAGTTTGATTGACTACGTGCCTGGCGAAAAGGGTAACTTGTTTAGGGTTCGACGAGTGGCCTTGCTCCAAGGAAATTACACTTTAATTGCTTAATTAGTTTTACAAATATGTTTGCATGCCATTAGCATATGAATTATGATCATTAGCATGGACAGGTGTTCGTAAGTGGACATAACCTGGTGCACTATTTTAGGCTCAAGCTTTTGCTGCAATTATGCTCTCATTAGGTAATACAAACGTGCAGCTCTATCGTAAGATTTTTCTCTAAAATGTTATTTATTTAATAGGGGTATAGACCACAAAATTACTAAACAACTTTCTTTTATTTTTAATTGGGACGTAATCGCAATGCACGACACAAATGAAAACTCTGCACGTGTCGTCACACGCAACACCATCAGCTCAAATTTATGTGCTGCGAATTATTTTGCATACCTACATACGCTGGCAGTCAGCCACACTTAATTCTCATTTCCGTTGCAGAGATGACTAGGTACCAGCACAAGTTGGAGTAGGAAGCCGAACTTCCAGGGAACTCGACCCCCGTATTTATCACACCGGAGCGCTGCGAAACATGCTAATAACGAACCCCGGCCGTCTCTGCCTGGCGTACTTCGTGTCACGTGAAACTTCTTACTTTCACCAACTGCGGAAATTATGACAGCAGAGGCCATCATCAGGCACAAAACGAAATGATTTTGGCAGATTAGAGCTGGATCGGAGCGCTTACACGGCAAAGGTGGGCAGATTTGGGCAGGTGGGCGTGGATCATCCACCACGCTCGAAGGATCAAGTTCAGTAAGATGAGAACGCGGAAGTCTGTTTCTGACCAGCACAACGTGAAGCGCCTCTGTACGACTTGTAGTCGCACACTGACGCAAGTCGGGATTTGGATTAACAATAGCTGTCTATCAAATAAAGTATTATTGCCAAAATGCGCTTATTATTAAATTAAATTTATGCTTTCGTGTTCAATTTTGAGGGTCCATATTCAGCTTAAAGGTTCCTGTATACTATATTTTTTTTTAATAAACTGGTTAGACCAAATTGACCTAAACATAAACTCTAGTATACGAGTACCTACATATAATGTATTTAGTTCAGTAACTTGATCTAAATTTATTTCGATTTAAGGCAGGGATACAATGGACGCGATGCGTTTTAATTCGATTTCACGAAAACCAGCCTGTGTAGGGATTTTGCTGCGCCGCAAAGTTCGACATCAACTGAAACTTTGCGATGCGTCAAATCCATTCCATGTGTCGGTTTCGGAACTGTCATTCGATAAATTACAGGAAATCAAAAGTTCGTTTTGTTTTCCATCTTTGCATTCAAGCTTGTTTTTGAAAGCCTGATGTATTATTGCATCAAACAATAAAATTTTTCTCATCATTTCGCGGTGCGGCGCAAAAAAAAACGCGTCCATTATATCCCAGTCAAAACTTAGGCTCAACATTCAAACTGTAGATTGAATACAGTGGAAAATGTTAATTTATGCCTAAAGACTAATATAAAAATTTGTTTACTTTTTTAAATAGATGAGGTACATGCATTTGTATTAAAATTAAATTGTTTGTTTTGAGCCAATTTTTCAATCACCACATAAATTTTATACATATCGAATAAAATTGCCCCAATAATAAAATTTTCTTTAATTTCAAATATGTTGTTATCGGACGGATAAACTTATTCGCTCCTTAAACCGCCCAGATAGCTGTTCAGTTAATTTTGACAAATAGAGTGAAAAACAATTTTTCTTCAGGACCAAGTTGATTTTTATCTGAAGAGTGAATGAATTAAAATCGGCCCTAAATTATTTATTTTGTTGAAATCATTTTGGTTTTCAAATAAAGCTTATAATTTATATTTGATACAAATCTATATGAATAAATAAATGCAAAATACAAAATTCGAAAGGAGTAGACACTTAAATGCACTTAAGTGGTTTCATACAACCACTTGATGGTTTGTATCCCATTTTCGCAAAGGGAATCTGTTAATAGTTCTAAAATTAATTTCCAAGGTTTCTTGTCATTTTGCTGGCACATTGCGGTGATAAGTGAGTGGTTGTGGTGGGTGTTGTCCTTCACCCTTTTAGTTCTTTAAGAAGCTATGCTTTGTTCGAATTTAATTTTATATTAATATTAAGATTTTTATATATTCACATTGTGGTCACAATCAAATTTAATATTTCCTGTTTAACCGCAACTAAATTTTAGCAGCTTAATACTTAAAGTTGTGAATGAAAACTGCAATTTAAATCCAATTACATTTGCGACCCGTGCCGCACATTGCTATCTGGAATATCATGAAAATTGTATGCACTTCAGTACCATTGTGAGACACCATAGGTGCTGTTTGCATTCTAGGGAAATGTTATGTTAAGTTATGAAACTGTAAACGGGCACTAAGCATTATTAAAACACCAAATGTTAATTCTTGAAACATTCAAAGATAGCAATGCATTTAGTATGCAGCATGCCGGCATGTGTTCGCCTCTTTTCTATAATATGTAGGATTTTAGATTTTTCGGAAGTGTTAAACTACAAATATCTTTGTAGAACAAGATGTGATATGTTGAACAAATAAGAAAAGTTGTATACATATAATGTGATACTACATATTTAGGTATGTCTTTTAAACTGTAGTGTGGTTATATATTTTAACTATAAAAAAATGTTGCTTTCGTCATCTCGTAAAATAAATTTTCAGACCAAAAAGTTTTCTTTCCTACACTTTTCTGAAGAAACAAAAAGCATTTCGATTAGACTTTTCCATGCAAAGAGTCAGTAAAATTGTCACTTTTCGTTGCAAGGTAAATCTTAACAGTGCTTGGTGTTTCTACCGTGCAGGAAATACTTTACGAATAAATCCGTATTTAAAAGTTTCGATTAAGGGCTCATTAACTTTAGAAGAACGCCCGATTCAAGAGAGACCCTATAAAACTTGCTGGGTAAAAGAGCACTTGGCCGTGCAATAAAACATCAGGGCGAACTATTACTCAAGTCCGTTTTACTCGGCATTAGTAGTAAGATATAAAAATTTTTCCGACAAATTCAAATAATATGAATTTTAAGTTGAAGAAGTTACTCTTTTAACAATTTCTTGGAAAACTCACGTCTGCTCAGGCTGCGGGATGAGGTCTGCAGAGATTTATACAGAAAAATCGATGGCCAAACTTTTCCAAGTATACTATAAAGTCTCGCTGGACCGGTTTCACGTTGTTGAGCGATTAAAAGTTTCTTTTGAATTGTTATTCGGAAAATTTTACGTTCTGATTTGCGGCAGAGCTCTGTGATTGCTCTTTAAAAGCCTTGGTCACTTTTGGTGACCTGGCCCAGATTCGTCCAAAGGGCAGCTAAGTTTTCTCGGATTTCAAAAAGCATAAAGTTAAAAGGACTTACGCAGAAAATGTATATAAAGTTGTTTCAAGGGGGTAATAGTTGATTAAATATATACTTAGTAGTTGCCAAGTTTTATTTACTTGTATAATATATCGCATATTATCTCAAAGACTGTCACAACTTAAAAATCTTAAATATTCGTTTCTTATAAGAAATCAAAAAATATCACAAGATATACGTATTCTGAAAGATATATGTTGTAACTAAGTATCTTTAAGTGACGCTAAGAAAGATAAAACCTGAAATGTATGTATTCAAATATTGTGATGCTTTTTAAGTGGAATTGCGAAATATTTAATAATCAAATCTTAGAGTATTTTTTAGAATTTTCATGACATACAAAATTGTTAAATTCGATTTTTATCAACTAACGTTTATCATCAATTCCAGAAATATACGACGACATATGTTCCTTACCTGCCCTATATACAACCTGTATTCCTTCGAACAATTTAAATCAATGTATTTTTATAAAAGTTATCGTGAATTAAGGAAAATGTGCAAAACACTCTTCACTTTAGCAGACTGTACTTACTAGATCGAAACTAGGTATTAAGTATTTTCTTAATTTCTAGTTCAAATATGCAATCCGTAAGGTGAGGATGATTGAATAAGCCGGTTGTTCCAATTCTCTACCGTAAAAACAAATACAAACCATCAACAGATTTGCTTGGCAATTAAAATACTTTTTATTTGAATGAACGTAGCAAGTGTATTATTCTTGAATATTCAGTAGGTACATGTTATATTTTATGTGCAATAACTTTTAGTCGTTTATTATAGGTTGTATAAGTTAAGTTAGTAACGTGGGTCACTTGTAGCATCATCTATTTGCGGGATGAATGAGATATTTTATCCCGTGGGACTTGCGAGCTCGTCAGCAGTTTTCAGTAGGTCTGGTCGCGCCGGCTCGGGTGGGCCAGAGCGCATAAATTCAAATGCTCATTTTGATACGAATACTATCTGAATTGCGGAAATCCAACAATAAATTGCTCGCAGATAAAGAGAAAAGTTCGAGATACTTCAGCGAACTAACATAAATCAAGCGGAATAATCAACAATGCCGGCGTCGCCACTTGTGCGCCCGCCCCGCCCCATATGCACAGGGTGTAGATGTAAAGTTTTAAGTTACCGCACCCACCCTGTGGGACCATATCACCGCCCTGTGCCCCAAGGAAGTGCTCGGCGCGGTCTGGCGAGGAGCTGTCTCCAGCTATCGCAGCCGTAGATTATTCTCACCTTGATTTAACAAAGGACCGGGCGGCCAAGATAAATGAGTCAACCGCAAGGATGTCATAATGCGATGTAATTCGAAAGTTTAACCCAACAGGTGAAATATGGCGCTGTCCCGGTTTCTTCACAAAGTCTCCTTAATTATTTCTTATCGCTGGAGGTGCTGGCCGCTTTCATCTCGGCGCGATATATAAGATCCGCCGATACCACCCCCTGGGAGGGAATCGGAGCGGCGACGGAGCACGAGGCCGCCGCAGAGCATGAGACCTGTCATCAGTCACCATTATTTCGGTTCATAAATTTTATGGGAAAATTACTTGACCTCGTCGGAATAGACAAAACGGATATAAATGATGGGCATCAAGTAACACAATGGATCCAGTTCCGGATAAGGATGGCGCTGTTCTATCATTTTCTTGTTATATTCTAATTTATGACTTTTTCCTCCCTGTTTAAGTGGCACTGTGGCACAATTTCCAGGGACATGGCTCTTTTTTATGATGCTGAATGGAAATAGATCTTAAGTAACAAGGATAATGCCTTTCGTAAAATGGTCGAGTATATAAAAACGCTATTATTCCGGACCGTTATTTGCACAGGACCCGCGCTAGCCACCAGCCCCCCTCAACGCCATAGTATTCTTTAATATGCAGGTATTATTTATAGAAGTTTATTGTAAAAAATACGCCGGGTTTACGAGAAATTCCAGAAGTAATAAATTGCATGCGGTGGAATATGCTGGTTTTTAGTGGCGCTTCCGCTCATGGAAACTGCATAATTTTATATTGCATGAAATGAGGGATTCTGTCATGATGTACTATTTTACTGCAGTGTCTTAGGTAGCATACTCTTCTCAATTTATGTTATCATTCCTGGGAGTCAACGGACATCTCGTTTCCGACAAAATGAATGCTATTCCGACGTGAGAAAAGCTCCTTGAACATTTCGAACAGAGCTTATCAAGGGATGATTCATGCCTATCGTTGTTATGTATGATATCATATTTCCTGACTTGATATTTTTTACGAGTTTCCGGACTTATTGCGGAAATGGGGCAAAGCTAAAACATGTTATTGGGATTATTGAGTTATCTGGGATATGCAGAAGGAATAAGTATATATTTATCTTTAGAACTTAAGAATTTATTCTCATATTATATAGACTAGGGTTACTCGCAATTTCATCTTAAATCATCCCTAAAAAGCCTAAGAATTACTTAATAACTCAAAAATTAAAGCCACTTTTCAAAGCCTTCCTCGAAAATATGAAAACAACAATAATTATACGCTATATTTTCATCAGAGGCAGGAATTTTCCAAATTTTCTTAAACGTTTCTCAAAATTATTTAGATAATATTTACTATATTTATATATACATATAAGTGTAGTACCTATTCGTCTGCATATTTTATGATGTTAAAGAATATCCGATCTTAAACCTCCAAAACATTCAAATTTATCAGTTGAAATAAATTCTTCTTACCACCATCGAATTAATTAATCAGATATTTTAGAAAAAAAAGGTACATATCTTACTTAATCTTACTGAGACAGGATATATTCGAGAGCCAAAGATTCTTGGAATTTTATTCTGACAACAAAATTTCATATTTTGCTACTTCAAAATAATGTAATCTGAATAAGAATGAGCACAATTGAAACAAGACGTCTTATAAAGCTTTTTTCGAAAGGATTGGAAATGCCTCAATTTTTTATTGAAAATAAAATGTAAATAGATTGATATTGTAACTTTAATTCAATGTTGCCGGGCTCGTAATTTAAATAAAATTATATCAATCGGTACTTCAATTTACGCCTTTCGAATATATTTGTACGTTAAAACAAAGGCCATTGTATATATAATTATTTGAAAGGAAACAAATACATAATCAAATTAGGTTCTCTTCCTAGAATTGTACGAGAATGTTCGGTATGTGCTTACTGTGTTACTGTACAACAAATTTTAGTTTCTGTTTCAGAATAATTAATATTGTAGTTGCTGATGCTCCACTTCACTTACAATCATGAGATATTGTAAATTTACTTATCTCTGGCAAATGCGTCTACTGTAATAGGTCTAATTAGGCGTCTAGCCTATTGTAGAAGACAATGTACATATTAATATTACATATGGGTATATTGTTGTTTTGGGCAGTGCCCGATCTGGAGCCAAATATTACAAAATACATAATGGAATAGAAAATGCTGTTTTATGGAACAATTGAAATAACTTAGTTAAAATATATACATATACATTTATAGCATACAAGGAGGAATGCTGCCCATTTATGTCTTTTGCATAAACAACTAAGGGGCGGGCGTTCCGTACGAGTTTCTACAGTTTCCCTATTTTAAATTTTAAATCAGTAAAAATTCAAATGAATTTGTACCCCGACGTAACGATGCAGTAAACCACCCTCTCTGAGTTATTAAATTATCTTTGTATTCGGAGCGGGGTGCGCTATCAAAATGCCCGTGCAACTTAGAAATTTTTAATAAATTCCCGAACAAAGGAGCGCTCCGCGGTAACTCGGAGCCAAGCAGCGATACTGCGATGCATGATGTATCACAGCTCCTTGTTTGGTTGGCGAATTTTAATAAGACCGTCCTCGGTCTATGGAGTGTTCTCACAGTTAACGATTTATGAATTTAATAAATTTCTCCTTGAGATAAACCGCAGGAGTAAAAGGACCCTGCGAAGGCTGGATTTAGCGTTTGCTTATCCTTCGGGGAAAAGCCCAACCCGCGAACAGAGCTGGGTGCTGCTCAACTTTCATCCACCTAGCTGCTAGCTGCTAGCCCCTAAACGCTTCAACCTCAACCACTCACTTCCGCCGTCGCATATAGGCTCTAATAATACCCTTCTGCGACCCCCTGGAAAAGATTCGCGATACACATGCAAATTCAGTCCGAACGACGAAAATTTCCGGATGAAAATTTCACGTGTTCAGCACGCGTTTATGAATCATTGTGCTCAAGTGCACGTAAAAAATATCGTAGCAGGCCCGTCAAGTGCACGTTCCTACACCCGTGCGACTGGGGAAGCCTCAAAGGAATCTGCTTTACATTACCGCCGTACGAGAAAGTGAAGAGGGACAAAGAGTTGTCAATTCAATTTCAGGACAAGCACTGTGTATAAATGGCGGAATTTACTGTTACCACCCTTGTTACGGCCTACATTTTAAGAAGCGACGGCTGAGACCGCGCCACACGTCAAATATTTGCTTTCGTTCTGCATGAGGAGAGCTCTTCTCGATCGTAAATGCAGTGGAGCTCCAATTGTTTTAGAATTTTCTAAACGACACCTGCATATGTGTGGAATTTAATCACTAACATTGAGGTGGAGTTCACATAAACCAGTGTAATTTATAGGGCGATTTCCCTACAAAATTGTCACATTATTTCACTTTATTAAAGGATTTTTTGCTGAAGTCAGTTAAATATCTACATATCTACATAACAAGATAGATTTTCAAAATTTTGTTAAGAAAATACTTATATGGATTGTTGTTCTTGTTTGCCATCATATATCTTTATTACATGTACAACATGAATTAATTTTTTTAACAAAAATATTTATAATATAAAAAAATCAAGAAAAACTTTTTTCTAGGTTATGGGTATGTATATCAGCTGGCAAATTGTCAAAATGTGCAGTATAGCAAATCTATTTTTAATATACTATATGTACATATTTTGTAAGACAGTGAAAATGTAACAAGGAAACATTTTTAAGTAAGATTCACTCATTTTCCTTAGTTTGAAGCTCCATTTACCACAAATTGAGGCTTAATTTTCAAATATTTTCTTTAACATTACGTAATTTATTTTCTATTTGTGATATTATTGTTTTTACTGATTAAAATGCTAGTTGTAAATGTTTTCCCACTGTGTTCACAACCCCAAATTTTTAAAACGTGTTGTTTTCCATTTGCAGACAATTTAAAACAAGCATTTTTACAACAGGTCATACATGTATGTACATAGGTGGGTTGCCTCCTTGATATAATTTAAACGTCTCTGCGATTTAGATTTTTCTTCATAAAATTATTAATTTGTTTCCTTTAAATTATTAGTTTTAAAGTAAGATGAAAACACCAATCTCACTATGTACATCCCTACATCCTCCAGAAAATGAAGAACAATTTTTTAAATAATGTTCTTCAATGCAGCTCGGTGAAAACAACCTTGCGAATAACAATTGAGGATAATGGAAGAAATATTGAATTTAAACCCGTTTACCACCTCTACAGAGGAGACAATGTCGAAGTTTGAAAAATTCATGATTTTTTTAATAACATCCTAACCTAAAGAACCATTTGGTCAAACGACTTTCGTATTACCTAAGTTATTTTTAGTAAACAATTTTTACCGCCTGATCTGTGATGGACGTTGCGTTTATACTATTAGTAGCGGCAGCGTAAGTTGATTTAGCTCGTCAGCGTTTAGTGACGTATGTACATATGTCAGGCACGCTGATTTAAGACCTAAATTCCCGGGGCTTATTTGCAGTCGGCGCGGCGGGGGCTTATAGGCAATTTGAAATTTTTGACAACCGCTTTGAGTCGATTTTAAACTTTTCACCCGTAATAACTTCATTACCCTTCATGATGAAGTCGCGTGCACCGGTCCAAGTCTGCAAATTACAAATTATGGTTTTATTCGAAGTTCCGAGCAGCGTTCCGGGCAAAAATGTTCCCGCGCGCTGCAACCAATAGTTCCGCAAACTATTCACGCCAGAATCATTTCATGCTCGAGCGCGATGGCGCACCCGCCGCCGGGACGTCGTGCCCGTCTGTTCGCCGGGAACGACGCTTGTTCCCGGATTCGGATTCATGCACGGGTCCTCGCCGTGTAATGGCACCTAACACCTAACTGTGTGTTTGCATGTTCCCGTTGAATTGGAGGAGACATTTATGACGGGTTCATTACTGCAGAAGTGGTTCTCATTTTGAATTTCCATTCAATAATTGTAGGTGGCACCAGTGCGCCCGGCGCGCGGCCCCAGTTCAAGGGCCGCCCGGGCCCTGGGGAGTCCCCTAATAAGCAGTTCCTTGAATTGAGCCCTCGACTTGCTTTTAATTAACTTTGACTAGGCAAGTTCCTGGTGCTGAAGCAAAAATATTTGCCCGGTGGAGGCGGCGCGGCGCATGAAGTGTGTGTTCAGAAATTAGCACGCTCAACCCTTCCGCGGGGCTCAATTGGCCTGGATTTAATGTTGTTAGATTAAGAGATTTTGAGACAGCCCAGCAGGAGGTGATTGAGACGAAATTGCCCCTAAGATGAAATCCAATTTCGGAAATAGCCAAACCCTCGCATTGTGCTTTTGATATTACCCGTACATAAATTATTAATGCCCAGCGTGTCGGTCGCGTCGCCATTGAGCGCCGCCGTAGGTGCTGCAAATAATTTGTTTCAATTTCTGAGTAGGGCTGAAGCCGTTGACAACATGAGCACGACCCACACCGAGGCCGTTCATCCCACCGCTAAATAAATCCTGGAAATAAAAATCATCGAAGGGCAATTTCCGAGCGTTTATCGCCTAAAAAATTTATTCAAACGACTTGTTTTACAGACATCGGTTGAGTTTCTGAACCAAATGGCTACAATTGACAACGTATAGACGCATAAAACCAGGAAAAATGTCACATTTTCGATCCCCCCTGTATTTATGGCTTTGATGACACTGCCTGAAACCGAAGCATTTTGAGCAGCTCTTTTGAAAGGTCCGGGCAATTTAGAAGTCTTTTTTTTTAAAGATTAATAAGTAATAAATGCCACAGGATTTGGGAGATTTGTGTTTTTTTTTCCAGTGAAATTCCGGTTGGCCAGAAAATTACTCGATAAATGACCTGAAAGCTTGGGACTTTTTCATTGTTAATATTTAGTGTATGCTGGCTTTACCTTTATACGGACGCAAAAGTAAAGCTAAAAATACACTAACGATTCGGTTATTTGACATTTTTATTAAAGCGTTAAGACCATGATACTTAGGTGTATGCAGATAAATTACTATTTAATAAGTAGGCATTGTTAACTAACCCCATTTATTTTAGTTTTTAGAGTTATTATCTCAATTATATATTTCACTTTTTCGGGCTTGTTTACAATTACTTAGGTAGATATTTATTTCGCATTTTCAACCGTATTTATTCAGTACTACTCGCTACTAGGCTATTTGGCTAAGACCTGAAAAGGGTATGCCAATTGATTCTACATGGTCTCCTGGCCAACGTTAGTTCGGATGATGAGCAATTCATTAGGTATTTATTCTCGATATTTTCGCAAGAATGTAATTTAACATACTTAACACCAATGTGGTTAAGTTAGGTTGAGGTGGTGATTAAAAAATAATTCAAAAAAATTGATTGAATATGTATTACACGAAAAGCTTCAAAAGGATGTATCATTTGTCACCAGGGGTATTCACCACAAGCTAGCTATTGTTAACTTTTATATCATAATACAATATGTTGCACGATTTACTTAAGTACCTACAATGTAATAATTTACTACGATACAAGATCAAATACACCGAACAGTGTATGAATTACAAAAATGTATACTTTTATGATCGTGATAAATTGTTCCATAAAAACGGGAAAAAATTGTAAAATTGCTGTTAAGTTCAGTGTGATTTTACACACAGTTTTTAGGGTGTATTTTCAGCTCGAGTAAGATTATACGCATATGTCGACAGACATAACTACATTTAGTATTAAACAAATAGCAGAATCCGAAACCTAACGAAAGGAGGTCTTAACGAAAGCCATAAATAAGAATCATTGCTCCGCACGTAGCACGAATCCGATTGCAACGCCGTAAAATCCCGCCGAAATCAATTTCATTTAAATTTGCAGCTCCATTCACGTCTTTGGCGTAAACGAGCTTTACGTTCCTGTGTCCACTTAAAAGGACATAAGGCTCGGGCGGGCACTTAAAGTAGCCCCTAAATTATCGTTTATTTTTTAAGCTCCCGTCCAACTCTTGCCCCGGGCAAGTATTGAGGACCGTAAAAAGATAATGAATATCCATGGATCCAAGTACTACTTCAGCAGGAGCGGGTTTATCCTCGAAAATTGGAGAGTATTAGCACTTGGATCAACGCTGTTTATGTTGATTTACTTCCGCTCTCCAGCAGGATGGAACCGGGTAATAAATTCGAAAAACAACAGCCAGCGAATTTCTCTGGGATGCTGTAGCTGAAAAACGGGCAGCTAGGAGCGTGCCAATATTTTCCTACACGTTCCAGTAAATTTACCCTGGGCGTTTCGCCGAAAAAGAATGTTATCAGCGAGTTAAATTTTGCGTTTGCAGCGAAATTCCCGTCAAAATAGTTAGATCTGCGCTCAACAGCGCGAATAGGACTCTAACAAGAACGGCTGCGTGAAAATTCTACTCTAGTCTTAAAGGGAGTTCTTATTTCTGGAACAATTAAAAGCCTGAATCGATTGGAGTGACAAAATCGTGCCCTTCTGAGTTCTTCGACGAAACCTTCCTGAGGAAAGGGCTCACGACAATAACTTGGAATACTTGACGAAGAAAAAAAAATTTTTTTCGAACGTTCACAATGGAGCCCATAGCACCGGCTGCAGTGGCACTCGTTCGGAGCATAATAGTTCATATCCTTCAGAACTTAGGCGAGCAGTTATGCAAACAAGTCGGAGCGACACAACGAAAAAGCCAGAGCTCCTCCTTTTCAATTTTCGTGGAGCAAATATACATCAGGAAAGTCAAATTCAGTGTGGTATCTCAATAGAGCAAATAACGCAAAAAAGGACCACTGTCGAGAGTTCCTGCGCCACGGATCCTCCCACTGCATCCCATTCTTATATTTACCCAGCGCTACCCGAGTTACGATCCAATTTATTTTTATTTTTTAGTGATTCCGAATAGGTAGTCAGCTCCAGCGATGGAATACAGATGAGTTCTAAAATTGCTAAACTACAAAATTCGTTTGTACGCCCCCGCATGCCCGGCTCCCCCGCACGCCCGCAACTCGGGCGAGTCTCAATGGCACACATCAGCGAGCAAATAACTATGTGCCATCGATATCACTCGATCTCAAGTAGATATAAACGCAAATTTATTACAATCGTAATTTTTGGTTGCTGCCGTAACCCTTGTTCTGCTTTCCTGTTGATTTCCTTCCATAAGTACTCAAATTCACCTCTTGGGTACCCGTGCTCCGACTCTGGCTCCGACCCCGGCTCGTAGCATGTGCATGCGTCGCTATCCGGCACAGAGTTTTGGGGCCGAACATTGGCGTTTCTCGGGCAAATTGCAACAGTCTCTAGCACCTAAATATTTGCTACTCATTCGGAATTCCTGTTTCACGATCTCAAAAACTCTGAGAATATCAGTCGAAAACGCTCGAACTGAATTACCGTCATCTTTTATAGGTATTTTAGTAATATTAATTCAATGGCCATGTCTAAAGATGGAATTGTGAAATATGACAGTTTAAATAATAGATAAGATCGTAAATAGATCGTTTAGACCCAATATCACTCCTTAATCATTCTTTAATTTGCTAAAGATCAAACTTAACCATTCACAAGATCGTTTTCTTGGTCGTATATCAAAAGTTTTGGGATTTATTAACCGAGGTTAATTCATCTACTCACAATATTTGTTTTTTTTTAAAGCTAGATTTAAGAAGGTACTAAATGTTCTCAGTAAATTTATGTAAGTTTAAAGTTGGTGACAATATTTGCGAAAAACTCTGTTTGTACGCCGTTTTATCTACAAACGATTCTAGTTTTTCTTTCCAGAGAAACATTTAAGTTATAAACTCGCAACTCCGCAATCTAAGTTCGCAACAATTCATCTTAACAGATGATAAACAAAGTAAAACCATGGAAAAATCAAAGGTGAGAAATAGTTAGAACGATTTTTGGATGGTTTTAAATTTGTATGTCAAGTTGTCCACTAATGTTTGTACGCGTGGGAATTTGAAGTTCACGCTAATAAGCAATATAAAATATAAAAGATATATAAAAATTTGATCACCTCCAAATATACTCAACTCATTAGTATGTATTACTACATGCGTACTGGGAATGAAGCTCTAATTAAATAATAATTTTATTATTAATAACTGAGCTTCTACTTTGTCCCTGCATTTGATTTAATTTCAACTGTATCAACCTACTCATAAAATGTGTACAATATCCATTAACGTTGTATAGTAGCGCGATTGCAGATCGAAATATCTGGAATCGCATTAAAATTTTCAATTCAATTCAATTTCAGAAATTCAGAGATTCGCTTTTTATGTAGCTCCAAATGTTACCATTCGATTTTTTTTTGCGTTTGACAACTTTCCTATGGCGAAGAGCGTTAATGACGTCGGGACAGGCAGGCTGCCCGTCCGCAATTACGTCGAACAGAATTATTTTGTCACATTCATGTGTCATCAATTTGGAGCCAGCCCGTCAATAAAACACTGAAAAGTGCAAAAATCGCGAATTTTATCGTTCGTTCGTCAGCCAGTGCTAAATTTGTCCCAAATTTAAGCTACCATTCTACAAATGCTCCGGTTACGTATGTATCCCACACAAATAAGATTTATAATCAGGGACAGTATCCATCTAGAAAATATAAAGCATTCTTTTATAACTTAATAATAAAATGTTTCCGTTGACGTAAAGATGAAACAATTTATTCTATCGCAAATTGAGTTTGAGGTGCACATACAGGCTAATTTTGCCCGTAGACGAATTTATAACGAGCACCGACATGATTGAATTACCTCAAGGAAAACATTCAAAGGGGATCTGGTTCCCTTCAAGCTAGTGCACGTTTAACCGAGCGCTTAATAATGAATTTCCCAAATTGCTCCTCGCGTAACCCAGAAACATACAAATTTAACAGGTATGAAACCAAATTGATATTTTTCAAGGGTTAGGCAAAACCAATTACGTTTAAAAATTCAAAATTGGTAATATATTATAATAAACGTGGTCTTATAATTTCTTACGGGGGTAGCTGGTGAAATAAAATTGTTATACTTCTTTTACACAATTTGTTTAAATCTTAAGAAAAGAACATTTTGGGGAAGGTTTGTTTGAAATCTTATGTGAATCAATTAATGTTTGATAATTTATTTAACCCCCCAAGGCCCAAAATACAGATAAAACATTAATATACATAATTGTTTTATTTCTTTTTTTTTAATTGTACCCTACCAATAGCTGTTCAAAGTTTTTATACTCAATAGTTCGGAGCTTAAAACTTTTAACAGTCTCAAAATACGAAATGATCTCTTAATGTTTTCATAGTGTAAAAGTTTAATTAAGCACGTTTGGGTAATTTTGTTACATCAATGGCCCTATTTCTCGGACTAATGGTGATGTCTTTACTGATTCTGTCTTTTTTCCTATTATTCATCACTTAATATGCCTAATGGGTTTAGATGGGAATCCGAATATACCGGAGCACTTTTGTGGCATTGTTATGCTGGTAGTGCTTTGTCCTGCTCCTTGGAGTTATTAATTCAATTAAACGATGTCAATGGGTTCTCCTTGACAGGCCGGAGGATGTTTCCTTGGAAAACACTGCAGCAGGGCTGTTATTTTATACTGCCGGGCAGCCCTGAAAACAAGCAATCATTCATGGGAATGGGTCTGGGACGCCTACCTAATTTGCACGTGAGTTATAACAGGGCATCGTTGTGGTCCTGTCCTTCGGACCGTTTGAGAGGGTTTTCCTCCTCCCTCCGGCCACAAATCCTAGTAATATTGCAGATGAGTAATTACAGAATGCTGGTACTACTGGGATTAATCCTCGAGAATTAGAACTTGTTGGTTGCTGGGAGGGATGCGTGGACCTGTTTACTTGGGTGTCGCATGTGCACAATCGGATCGACGGCGGCTGCTCCGAGCCAATGGATTAATTAAAGCTGTTAACATCACAGATGAGTCGATCCTAATAATCAATTCAGTCGAAAACTCAAATATAACCTCCCCAGCCTCATATATCGAGGATATCAGCCCCATATGACTTCCAGTTGTTATTTGCGGAGGTCACCGCTCAAGGCGGCCAATTATCGCCTTTACAAAACGAGCATGCAGTTGGCAATTTCCTGGATTGTCTTCCTGGTGGATCCAGCTGAACTCGATGGCCATAAGCATTTTGTCCTGTCTCAGAAACTACCTGAATTTTGAGATACCCGGTCGAGGATGACGTGCCCTCACGAGGTTTGACGAATTAAGGAAATTACGCTCCTTTCTTCGACACAGCTCATCCCTGTTCCTGGGAATTGAATTGCTAATTAAGGAGCTCGGTTGTCTTCGGAGCACCGGGGCAAATGAGCAGATTTGGGGCTCACATTTGATTCAGGTGCCCGAATAAAGTTTTTATCCTGTCAGATTGCTTTGAAACTAGAACTGAGCAAAGCTTGGGATTAATTAAATGCCACTCAGGTAAATCGCGCATATTTAGATATCTTGTGTTTGTTACTTTCAAACAAATGTCTATTTTACCCGAAATTGCAAAATTTCAGAAAGCATGAGATTTCTTTGAGGACTGTGTAATGGTTCTTGATTTAATTTATTTTCTTATTAATTTGGAGCTAGGCTACATCCATCTGACTTGCAATCTCAGATTGCGAACACCACCACTCACCTGGTGATACCTTTGGAAGCAATCATTCCCCTTCCCTCCAAATCACTTAGCGGCGTGATTTGGGCCCCTTCAAATCTCATTAAGAAACGCAATTAGAGAGCACTGTAATGCTGTCAGCCGGTCTTTTATTTAAAAATATAAATTTCACTTGAATCGACTATTGCACGCCGAGCAGCAAATATTGTCAGCCATAAGTGAAGGAGTAGCGCTCCAGTGCTGTGTAAATTGAAACTCCAGGACATCCCGGGGTGAAATGGATTTGGGGATTTCGAGCATAAATTACTACAAAATACTGACGCTTCAAGAATGTGCGCCATACATCCCAGCTCATATTTCTCCTCACCTTATGGGAGTCCTTCAAGGGGATGTATGGCTTATTTTTTTACAGATTTCCTTTGACAAGTAGAATGTATTTTTTGAGCTTACATTGAGAAAATAGAGTGGATTTTTTCTTCCTCATTCACCAAATTCCCAGATCTGGCAGTTTGTAAAGCATTTCGACAATAGCAAAAGCACGAAAATCACTGCTAAAAATTCAATTTTTTCATTGGAACAAAGCGCAAAAATTTGTCCATGTTTGGTAAGTAGTTAGGAGTTCGAGTAAGGAAATACAGGGTGACTCAGTCAAAAGGAAAACCGTTTTGATTTGCAAAATTATCATAGCTAGGAGGAAAAATATGTACAAAAGTTTTAGAGAAAAGAGGAAGATATATGATGATAACCTAGAATAACCTTGAATGATCTGGGATCTTAATTTACAAACCAAACTTCATAATTGTAGAAAAGATGGTTTTTCTATGAGCAATCGATAGCAGTAACAATATAAATTATTATTCCGTTGAGGCGGAGTTTTATTAAAATTTTGAGATAAACTTTAACATTCATTGAAGTAAACGAATTGACTTAATAATTTGCTAATTTCGGTGAAACCTGACCAATTTAAAAAAGCAACCAAAAACCTAAGGATGGCGTTTTCTTTTTAGGTAAACCTTTAAGTTAAATGTGATTAAAATTAAAACGATTCAACAACGAATCGTAGTTTTGCAAACTCTCTAGCTAAATTACCCTGCTTAACATTTAAGTCAACTTCTTTGTGGCCTTTGTTTTCCGGCATTGCAATTGCAGCGCGTGCAAATTGCATGAATGCGTGTGCCGCTGCAGTGACCAATTAACAGTTTGAAGGAAAGTCCATAACACGTTTCAGCGAAATAATAATTATTAGAGATGCGCCGCTGCCTGCCTCGCGGAAAACAATTTCCATAACATCCCTGGCGCAGTGCTGACGGCCAAATTATGAGATATTATATTTTATTCCCGCTTTAATCTTGTATGGCGGCGCGCGGTATGCTAAATAATTCCAGCATGCAGCTAACGAGCCTCGGGGCGCGCCGTACGAGCGTTATGATAATGTAACAATGCCTGAATTCCGCGATAATCGATATCCTTCGACGGAGGAACCAGGAGGTCTCTGCTATTTATTCAGGAGCATTACCAAAATAAAGGCTTTTGAGCACTGCACCTGGATTCGTAGTGTTTTCAAAAATGTTCAAATTTTTCTTCTCCATCAAGAATATATGCAGCTACCGCTGAAATCGATTTTACGCAGCTTTTGTTTCGCGGACGAAGCAAACATAGGCGCTTTTCAGGCTGTTAGAGCGTCAGAATAGATCCGTGGAGCCCCGCGGTGGTTTGCTGAACCCATGTGAGGAAGTTATTATGAAACGACTAGATTTCAGCGGTTTCGGTCCTAAAGTTTTGCAATCAAAAAGTAATAAAAATTCGTAATGCACTGACTGATTTTAATTAATTTCCTGATTAAAAAGGATGCCATTTCCGTTTTAAACTTTATATGCGATAAATATACTGAATATTGAATTTCCTGAACTCGCAATTATCTGATAATTTACCTCAATTAACTTATATTCTCGTCATTTTTCTCTAGTGACCTGACGAGTTAATTTTGTCGAAGCGCATATCATTTTTTAAAATTATTGTCTTGGAGTCGGACGGAGAAAAAAATTACTTGAAATGCGTTTAACGAGGAATGATGATATTTGTATTCTATAATGTTAATGGTTACAGAATATTACCTAAGTAAAAACTCGAAACTTTTTAAAATGTCTAATTGTGTTAATCAATTTATTATGGATAGGTGTTTTAACCAATTTTAAACCAAGAATTTCATTAGCATATATAGTGTGTATGAAGTTGGGAACAAATTTTACCAATGAAAATTGTAAAATGTAATATGAGATGAACTTTTGTGGTGTTCTACCAATTTAGCTGTTACTTAATGATATTATATTAATGAGATATTAATCTTAATTGATATTTAGTTAGATCTACTTATAAGTTTAACTAGACATAGGTACATTGCCTTTAAACCCACATTCTATACAAAAATTTCAAAAACATAAAAGTCTGAATTATCGAAACTCCTGACGCTATGGAATTTTGTCACTAATTTTCCATAATTTATAAGAACCGTTACTAGAATTTTAAAAGGGAAATTCGCTATAGACCTGCATTATGTATTTAATGTAATCATTATTTTAATTTTCAAAACTGTTAAGGACATATTTGAAATAATTAGCCCTATATTATATTCAAATTCAATGAAGTGATATAGGTATTTCATATTTTTTACACTGTCATAATCGAGAGCCTCAAGAATTATGATAGAAAGATGTGAAAGTTGTTGGTGTGTATATGGAAAGAAAAGTGTCAAAGAAAGCATCAAAGGATCCTTTCAGTTTTGTGCGGTATTCAACGAGGAAAAGGGTACAATGAAATAAAGTTCCATCCTCTTCAAATTGACATGCATGAATAAAATATGTATGAAAATAAGGTTTCGCACTTTTCGAAATAAAAATTGCATTCAACGGAATACTTATCGTAAATTGAAAACAATAGCAGTTCTGAAGATGCTGAAAAAGTAACTGACTTCAATAACTCGTCTTAAATCTTTTGAACTAGGCCTTTTCGAGGGTGAATGGTTCCGGTGAAGCTCATTGGGTATTTATCACCATCAATTGTTTATGCGAGCAAAGTTCTAAGAGCGGGCAGGTCAGCAACTTCTGGGCAGAGTGGTGAGAATCCATTAAAAGGAACGCCCACCCCGGCCCCAATACCTTCCACACATGCGGGGGAGTTTGGGCTCCACGCTAGAAACTTATTTAGTGCCTTGTCCCGGAAACTCGACCTTAAAGTGTGGGAGTTTCGCCAAGACAAGCGACAAACTTCTGGTAGTGTTATTGAAAAACTGTAAAAAACAGTCCCCAAGTTTTCCTTAGTTCACTTTTGATTCACCGGCTGAGATTTTCTGATCAAATCGAAGTTTCTCTTGAGATCCAGTCAACCGGCAAATTCTTCAGAAAGTTCTAGTTATCACTGAATAAAATTTCTGGTTAAATGCTCTCTTGACGAAATTAATGCGGTGGGCGGCGGTGACGATTGCACTGCACTGCTGTTTAATTTCCCATTCAGCTACCGCGATAAGTTCGGCTTTGTGCTGAAAGGCGGGCGGGCGAAGATTTGTGGAACATTTTTGCTAACTTTGGGCGCTTCCTCTGATTTAGACGGTCATTTTGTTCGGCATCGTTCAAATGGGCCGCCATACATTTGCCCTGATTTGAATGTTTCGTCGAACCTTCTCTGAGCCGCAGAGTTTGGGGCGCACGTAGGCACCGGGAAAATCAATCCGCCCCCGCATCCTATATTCAAGGGCTGGGTGCACACCTACACCTGCCCGTCTAAAGTTAGAGCGTCCTATTTTCGACGGCAGTCACTCGATTTGAATGTAAATTTTTTCGACAAGTGAGTTTTTCAGCAGCTGTGCTCCCGCCCTGCTGATAAGCCAGCACTTTTGTGCTGCAGCACTGGAATATCGCTTACATTCCTCAAATAATTCTTTCAGCTGAATGTAATAAACGAAGCGTATGCATTTCATCTCGGATCGAAAGCGCATCTTTTCGAAAAGTCCCAGCAGAGGCGGCCCTTGCACTCTGCGTTTACCAAATCGCAAATCGGCTTTACTTACCTTCATTGGCCGCCTCCCAAGCAGATTTGTGCAGTATGCGTTTTGAAAAGGTATTTTAGGTTCACCCGCTTTGCAAGGCACCGCAGAAGAGTTGGCTCAGATAAATTGATTAGGAGTGGTTCCATTCAAGATAAAATAAGCAGAGCAGAAGATGTGTCCCAACTAAAAAATCTGAATTCGCAACGAGTAGATCTATGGATTTATGAAAAAATATACTTTAAAAGATTTTGTGTTGGGTTTACTTTTGAAATGGAATTTAAGAATGTGCATGATAATCTATAAATATATAAATGCTATGGCACCTATTTAAAAACACTAGATTATTTTTGATTTAGTTTTTGAAGAATATGCAAAAATATTTGAATTTTAAATTTTTGGAAATATTATTGCCGACCAACACAGTATTGGCATATTCATTGGTTTTTTTATTGATGAAATCCAAAAGCTCAAGGTCATTAAAAAAATATATAAAGCAAAGGTTTTAAAGTGCCCTTTAAAAAGCAATTGTTAAGTATAAAATAAAATTAGCGTTTTCTTGTCTGGATAAATTCAGTTTGAAATATTGAATATGTAAAATTTGGATGTCGTTTTTTGGTCTTACATCAGATACTTGGGTTGTGGAAAAACTGAAACAAGAATTTAAGTTCATCATTGATTTTTTCATACCACTGAACACTATTACCCTGGAAGATTTTGAGAATTTACTTAAAGGATTAGATTGGTTTTGACCAGAACTCTCAAGTGATATTATGGAAAAAAAAGGAGTTTTCGAAAAAAATATATTAATATGTACCTATATCAGTAAATTTTATACTTATTTTATTATTGGTGATTTTACAAGCTTTTATTTAGTTTCACCTGTCCCGGTGACTGTAATGGAATCTTGTAAGTTAAATTTGACCCACTTCCCGGTTTCCGATTGAGCTGAAATTTTGCATGTATATGTATATCGCGTGACAATGCAATATTATGATAACATGGAGCATCAAAAGCTTGTTTCAAAAAAAGTTTTTTTTTGCATATTGCTTGTTTCTATAGGAAGCTTTACTTTATGAACCTAATACTATTATTAATAATTAGTGGTTTTTTATTCCTCTTAATTACTTAATATTATAAGAAAAATATTATATAATAAAATTTTAAAAAGGCAATCATTTGATTTAATTCATCAGAACATACATATCCTATTTTATTCTTAAGGCTTTTGAATGGGAATGGAAATGGGCCCATTCTGGATTGCGATTCGGCTTCTCTATTGTGGACATGGAGGTGGGTTTGACCGACATATGCTGACTTGGCGGCACCTAAATGGCGCATATTAATAATTCATGAGCCGAATGCCAATTCGGAGCTGCTTAATAAAGCAACAACTCCCGCCGTCGGAGCATGTATCGAACCAATCTGCATCCAAATTGATTTGTTTCAGCGTGCAGATTGATATAATCCACTTTAATCATGATAGTTGGGACCAAACGCTATAAGTGGACAATAGGGGATGCGGTGGACGGGCAGAGGTTCTTTAATTGGTATTTCCGGTAATACGAATGATTATGTTGGCATTAATATAAACCACTCTTTATTAAATTTATTATTGCAATAAGCTTACTCCGGATTTGCTGCGGGCGACGTGCCCGGCTACCTGAGCACACGTCGGTCGGTGCGAACCGAGGCTGTACATGCAAATTCAGTCGTCGTCGTCGTGTTTTTACTGCTTAATCTGTTTGCAGATAAATGAGTCATTTGCATACAGCAAGGATGCCTATGCAGCACCCACACACCCCCCAGTCGCCAAATGTAGTCGTCGTGTAAACGATTAAATGGTGTAATCAAGTGCCGAGCTTAGGGGAAATTATAAAATTTCGCTGCCATATTTTCGCACATGATTACATTTTGGCTGTTTATTAAGAACGTTGATACCTTTCACCACCCGTACGTGAAATTTGCAAATAAATTGTTTGTTTAACATGTTTATGGGGTTGAATTATCCCCCCGAAATGGATTTCATTTACACCTGTACTCGGGGTGCGTCTGTGTGCCGCTAACACTTGCTCCCCGGGTACTCGCGATATAAGCCCAGCCTGGTTAAGTGGTTGTACCTAGTGGCTTTTGAAAGTTTGCTCTTGTCGTGTACAAAGACGAAAATCGAGTTTAATTAATGTAAAAATTACTATCGCACAATGTGCAGAGGAGTTGTGGCCGGGAGCACCCCTTCCGCCCCCGAAACGGGGCGAATTACCGGCAAAATTGCAATTTTGTAGCCGAAAAGCTTTTAAGCAAAGTAGCTAGTTCTGTGCTCTGCTAAATAATCTGTTTTCATTTTACGGGAAGAAAGTAAAATTCCAGGTAAATGCAGAATGCGTAGCTCCTGAATGTGCTAAAATTTAGGGAATCAGGAACTTGGTATTTTCAGATAAGATCTGTACCTACATCCATTATTATATACATATATTGTTAAACGCGGTGGACGCTTTGTGCGAAAGTTTGGTTAAATCAACTTTCCAAACTCGTATGTATTAAGGATTAAAAACTTTGCGGCTTTAGTTTATTTTTAAAAACTAATCTTAAATGTATATCTTCCAGTCATCGAATACAGTTGTTATAACTTAACCTATAAATCGTTATATGTAGGGGAGACTGGGTACGGTTGAAACAATTTAGCTTTTATTGTCCGTAGCATCGCTATTACCGAACCAAGCACCGATTGAGACATGTTAAATACAAGGGCGTGTTTCCATCTTCCAATTTGCAGTATTATTTGAGTGCCCGGTGTTTTGTAATTTGTGTAAAATCGAATTTAACAAAAAAACTAAAATTGTTTCAACCGTCCCCATACCAGGGGCGGTTGAAACAGTGGTTTGAATCAATTGAAACACATACAAATAATACAAAATATTCTTCAGTCGTCTTGGACAATATTACTACTTAACAACTGCACATAAAGTAGGTATGCGCTTATCGAAAATAATAAAAATTAACAGGATTTATTTTAAAACCGAATTTTAGCTCTTCGCATAGTGAAATTATTTGAAAATATTAACTAAAAGAATATTTCTATTAACAATGCTATTAATTTTTTTTTTAATCGTCCTGCCAGGCGAAGCCTTTCTTGCACGTACCCCCGGCATCTATAAAACAAGAAATTTAAATAAATAAAGCAAGAAATTTAAATAAATAAATTGTTTCAACCGTACCCACAAAAAGTGTTTCAACTGTCCCCAAGCCCCCATTTGATACAAAACAGTTCATAGTAATGGCAAAAATAATTTTACACAAATACTAATTACGCTGTCATGTTCTAAAAGCATTGATTCAAACACAACTATACCACTCTACACTGTCACTTGAATGAAAAGTGTAGTAATTGCAATAAGTTTTGGTACATAAATATTTACTTTTGCTTATCAAATAACAATGGGGCCTCCTATAAACAACCACAACGCGTAGTGAGCGACGCGCCACTGAGATTTGTGTTCGGACTTGTCATCCGCTTCTTTCGTCCCTTACACCCCTCCACCCACCACACACGGTTCGAGAGATATTAGCACTGTTTCAACCGCCCCGTGTTTTAACCGTACCCAGTCTCCCCTATGTATAAACATTTTCAATTGTCAACATCTATTAACACTCAGGGATTTAAATGGATATAAAACAAAGCATAATTACCCCTATGATATTACTCATGCAGAACTTCAAATCTTAAACTAAACAACTATCAGGATAGTTTTTTTACTTAAAAGGTGATAAAAGTTATTGCAATTTGATGCTTTTTTTAGAAAATTTCGAATTGTTACTCTTGATGATAATTTTCGATTCTAAACAAAATCTCCTTTTATTCCAGATAGACGAAAAATCACAAATGGCTTACAAATCAGCAATTTTGATGAAAACAGTGAAAAAACTTACTTTTTAATTATTTTGGTAGCACGACTATATAGTGCAATTTGACACTACTATAGATGTCAATTTATATAAACCCCGGCTCAGTTATTGCTAGAGTACGATTAGGCTTTGGTACGATTAAACCAACTTTACCTTACGCCCTACATGCAGGTTTATTTTATATCAGTATCTATGATATAGAATTGTTGCACAAATTATCATTTTTTGTAGTCTATCATAGGTATAAAATTAATTTGTGTTTCTACATATAAATTTTTATATAAGTGCTTAGTAATAACGTTTTTGACTTGAATTGTTCATTACTTGCATTCTTGCAAATAAAATTATTAAAATTAGCTGTTTTTCTTTAAATACTTTCAATTTTGAAATGGGTTATTACCTATTTAAGTAGCAAGAGAATGCAATTGCCTCTTTATCGAATTCCACGGGACCTTTTTAAGAAATTAATTTTGAAGAAGCAAATTGTTTTCGCTTTCAGGGCAGCCATGAATATTCAGCAGCAAGGGCGGCGCGCACTCCCCTCCCACGTCTCGGAGGAATGCAATCATGCGGTGCCATTCCCCGGTCGTAAATTCCTACTGCAACCTTGTTTTCGTGATAATAATTCATGACAGCACTCGAAAGTACCAAGCGTTTCGTTATCTCACCGAGAGGACTAAAATGGCTTCAATTTCTGCTCGAGTGGGCGCCGGGAGCACCCCGAGTGCCCCAACGACGATTTATGATTTCACAGCTTCAATTAAAATTTTCAAATAGTTTTCGTCATTAATTCTACTTTCATTATAATTTCGCTTTAATTTCCTTATGCAGTTCAGGCAGGTCATGCGAGAGTGCCGTCGAAGGCTATCTGCGAAATTAGAAGGCAATCGCCAGGCGAGTGATAGCCACTCTTTTTCAAAGTGGCAATTATTGCTCTTCATAATTTTGAATGGCGGTGCGGCGCGGCGGCGGGTGTCTCGTCCCGATGTCCCACTTTTTGAAGGAAATTAATTTTTCTACCGAGCAGGTGTAATTGTTAAGGTGTTCCATTTGTCTACTCCGCTCGAGAAGGAGCAAATTCGCTGTGATTAATTACTGCAACACACGGACCCAATTGGTCGGCGGTGGCTGTGGCGGGGCCGACTCCTGCCCACTCTGCATAAATTCTAATTTGCATTTGAGTGTTGCATTCGGAAGAAGCTTTCATTTAAAGCAATTCCATGTGACCGCCTTTCTGTAGCCAATGACAAATTGGTGTTTGCCTAGCTCCCCGACGATTATGTTAACAAGCGTTGCGTGACCGAATTTAGTGCTTTCTTATCTCCACTATTACTGTTAACATGGCGTTCCTTATTCTTTTATTACTCCTAAATTAAAATTCGCTTTCTTCCCGGCGGAAGCAGTCTTCGCTGCGGCCATATCTTCTCCGGGTGGGGTACTTTAAAAGAAGTGATTGCACGGCCGAGTTTCAATTAATCAATTATTGCCTCACGCAAGCCATTCTGAGCATAAATCCCTTCGCTGACAGCTCTAAATAATTCGAAAAACAGATTCGGCAGTCTGCCATGTGCAGACATCCATAAAATCCCACCCCACTTCCATTGCACTTCTGCAATTGTGTCTTTTCGTGCAAATTGCACATTACGACAATTCGTTTTTCGGAATTTTACTTTTTCCTGGCAATCTTTGCATGTGAAGTTTCGATTTCGATTTGATTTTAAAAGTTTCCTTCCATAAATATATCAATGTGAAATGAAAATAAATACGATTCCCAAATTTATAGGTGTTGCATGCAACATGTCCTCCAGTAAAACGGATTAGAATTTCAATTCAAAGTGAACTAAAAAATAATAAATAAGTTTAGTGATAAATGAGTTCGTTGTATGAAATAAATAATTGCATGTAATTTCAAACCAATACTACATTATAAAACATTAACATAAAACTGCAATATCACACACATTGAATGGAATTATGCGCTCCAATGAAGCTGAGAAATTGATCAACTCTTTGTAATTTTAATTACATTAAGTACAAAATACCGAGTTTTGCAATTATTTCATTTAAACGATTAATTTAGCCAAGCTTAGTATATTTTAGAGTTTCTATTAACGTAATTTTTAATTACATCAGCCATTGTAAACAACACTTGGTTTATTGGATTAAATTCAACTGAAATACTGACTACCAAGAAGCTACAGGAATCCCTCGAATAGCACGGTATTTGAATTGCACGAAGTCTCGAATAGCACGATTTCGAATAACATGAAACCAATTAGCCGTGTTATTCGAGGGATGCCTGTAATTTATTATTTTAACTAGTAATAAAACTACATATTGAATTTTCCGAATATATACATACATATAGTATATTCATACATATGTACCTATGTAAGATGAAAGTTAATTAATAGGGGAGACCGGGTACAAAAGTAACGGCGGGTCGAAAGTAACAAAGGCTCTGTAGGTCTATCCAATAGTCAAAATACCGCTTCGCTGCCATTAGGTGATGGCCGGTGGCGCCCCCCTCTCTTGCATTCAGTAGCCGCGCGCGCCACGCGCTGCTAGGTTTTGTGAGAGGACAATAAGTGATTTCACAAGTCAAAACTAAGTTTTTTGACGTTCACTTATTTTATGTTTACTAATACTACTAAGGATGATATTGATCTGAAAATTTGCATATAAATTCTAGATTAGATTTATTGCACAGTGTTTTAATTCATTTTTGTCTAGCACGTTCCGTTTTCAGGTTATCGTCCATATTTTAACAAAAATGTGGTAGGGTACAAAAGTAACATAGCCCTATGGGTAGACAAGTAACATGTTACTTTTGTCTTCGGATTGATTTACTGATTGCGAGTCTGAATAGAAGACTGATACTGAATAGTGTGATTAGAAAAAATTATTATCATACAATAATTTATGTCATTAATTACTAAACACAGTTTCTAAGGAGGAGTTAATAATATTGATTTTTTTTTCGTAAAATATATATTTTTTTAGAATTTAAAATGAAAGTGCTTATTTGTGTTATTAATAAAAAAGGTTTCTAATAAATAATTTGTTGATTTAATATGTAATATCATAATTATTACAAACCATTTTGTCCTGTTACTTTCGACCTGCCAACGTGGTCGAAAGTAACAACGGACGAATTTTTTTAAAGTCTCTGTGATTCATACAAAATACACAATAATCAGGCAAATCAAGATACTAATGTAAAGAACATGAACGGAATTTTTATATGGCTATATTAATTTCATCGAAATCATAACACCTAACCAGATATCAAGGCAAAAGTAAAAAATGTTACTTTTGTACCCGGTCTCCCCTATGCATAATTTTTCAACTAAGAAATTTTGTATGATTGCAATACAGATGGAATATAACTGAGAAAGTGTTTGAAGAACCAATTTTCAATACAAATTCTACGACTCAAGGCCTGTTCTAAGCCTAAACCTTTAACGTTAGCTAAGCTCAAACCATATTAACATAAACTCAAGCCGACATATAAATATACATTCCTATGTAATGTAATTATTCCTATTCAATATTATAATTTTCCTAAAAATGTGAATGAAATAAATCAGTGTACTATACTGATGCTATCAAAACAAAATTAATAATTTGTTCTTCCTATTTTTTGTATGACACTCATAGGAAAAATCTTATTGTAAAATTTTAGAATGCTCAATATGAAATTCATATTGATTTGACTTTAAATCTAAAATTTGTATTTTATTGGAATGAGTATCCATGGGATTAGTCCACGTTCTCGAAATGTAGTTCTGTGTAGGATGTAGGTATGTATTCAGAATTTCAAATTTACAGATGTAGGCATTTCAATAGCAAAAAATATAATTATTA
The DNA here is from genome assembly GCA_951509405.1 of Machimus rusticus. NCBI lineage: Eukaryota > Metazoa > Arthropoda > Insecta > Diptera > Asilidae > Machimus > Machimus rusticus. The sequence continues at coordinate 34,186,209 of OX608053.1, read as the reverse complement.
GCCCAAATCGCAAATATTTTGGTAACTTCGAGTCGATGTAATTTCCTTTCTCATAGGCTTTGTTATTGTTATTACATTCGTAGATGAAAATAATATTTTGAGCTCAATAAAAACAGCTTTGATATAAAGTATAGAAATATTTATTTATAAATTGTACAGTTTTTATTGACAATTATTTGTCTGCAGGTCTAATTATTTTATTCCCATCGAATTGCATTTAAAACATATTAATTTTCCATCAGTAAGCTTTCATTTCTATATGGGCTTTGTAGAACAGACAATACGGAAAAGGCTCTAGTTACACGTTCATTTTGTAATTGTATCGTGTACTTTTACAAAATAAATTTATTGCAATAGTTCCACAAATTGTTCCCATATTGTTACAAGATTTTCCTACGCTTACATTTCACGCTGCGGATTTAAGGACTAGCGATCGGTCTCCACGATCGCAGCGTCTGTGGCAAGAACATAGAGCCGTAGCCACACTGAGGACAATTGAAAATTTCAAGGAAAGAAGATATTAGAAAATATATATGTATTGAAATATTAGTTTTGTTCCCAGAGCTATCCTCAAATCTGTTTTCTGAGAATATTACTTCATATCTGTGATATGAATCTCATAGGTAAATGTGTTGAAAGGACTCTATAAATATTCTAAAGAAATAATAAATAATGCGCTCATATTTTTCGATTTATTACAATTTTTCGAAATTGAAATTGTGAAGTAGAAAAACATTATTTTCACTACTGCTACTGCAGAAAATATGTTTATCCCAGAAAAGCGAACTCCATAAAATGCTTGAATTATAAAGATCTGCCAATTAAATTTTATAATTTATTAATTGTTTTTGACCTTTTTCCTAAAACTCGAAAATGCCTTAATCAATGTACACAAAGGCGTTTATTATTAATGGAAAGCCGTTTACACTCTAGCTACCGAATAAATATTGTGTTAGTAATTAATTCCTAATTTTTCATTTTGTACGATCTGTAAAACATGGGAAAAAACATTTGAATACCCGAATTCCTTGTGCGGGGACAAAAGCAGTGGAGGCTAACTCGTTTCGTGCACGCACAACCTGTCCAAACTGGATCCTATCAGAAATCAATAGAAAAACTCCATTCCTGTTTTATTGGCATTTTCGGTTTTGGCGTTCATGCCCAATTTTTCCAGAGGGCTCCCGAAAGCATTACCCTTTTCCCAGCCACGTCAATAAGCCATTACCAAGTCTCTCGGAGGCGTAAGGTTGAGCTAATGTAGAGGCTGCTAAATGAGGTTATTAGGGGCCCCCAGCTCGCTTTTTACTCGCCCGAGCGATCATTATTCATATTTCCACGGCAATTTGGGTAAATGTCATAAATGGAAGGCGAAGTGCTCTTATTTTGGTGGAATAGCGCAGTAATCACTTTTATTTCTAGGTAGTTATCTAAGACCCTTCGAAACTTTGAGTAATCGCTTTCGAAGCGCTGCCCAGCCGCTTCCTTCGCAGTCGGAGTAAATTTGGCACTGTGGAAAAGATTTTCACACGATGAGCTACTCCCACAAGTTTTCAGGATACTCGCGGTCATTACCTGAAAATTGCGGTTCGGCAGCGCCTCCTCCCGTTCGGTCCACTTCCACCGTACTGAACCGAGAGCGGGAGGGTTGGCACCTACAAACCACCAAGTGAACCGGCCAAAACTTCTCCTCGAAAGCTGGTTCGAAAATATCGACAGAGGAGAAGGCTGCCTACGAGCTTTTTCGGAAAGGCACACTTCACCCAAATCCACTCTATCCGTAAAACGAACTTTAGAACGAAACCAACTTGTAACTTTAATTAAACTTACTGAACTCGGGCTGCGAGCGCAAATAATTTTAAAGTTGAAATAACCAAACTTCACAAACCATGCGAGCTTCATACACCAAAAGTTATGAGGGAAACGATTTTCACTTTAATACACCGACCGAATTTGAAATTTACACCTCTAAGCAAAATAGATAAATTTGTTTATGGTAGGAAATGGTTTATTGTGTTGATTCACAAAAAAAAAAACTCTGGTAGAAGGTGCCACTTTCGTGTAAATTTAAATGAATGCATAAATACACGGAAAACTATTCTAAATAATGTTGATTACGGAGAAAAATTGACACATTAAATCTTTCTAATCGCTTTTCCAAAAGAACTCCGGTATAAATATTTTCTCTAACGAAAGTATGTAAATATGTAGTTCTATTTCACAACATCACGAAGGATGGAAATTTGCTTTCGAAGCTCATGAAAGATGGTATGCTTCAAATTTTTTAATTGTTCAGTTTAAATGTCATCTAAATTAATTTACTTTACAATTAAATAATTTAACGCATTAAAAATTAAATTAAGTAGGTACCAAAAGTTATCAAGCGAACACGACCGTAAATACTAATCCAAAGACAATAAAAACCCGTATACGTTAAGAAAAAAATAAAATTGTATGCTCTATAAAATTGAAATGTCTATCTTTAATTTCGATACTATTATAAGCTCATTTTACACGTTTGTAATACATTTTCTCAATTTTTACTGTTTTTCTGGCCTGACTTTGATATGTTTTGAACAAAACAAAGAGTAAGTTTAATTAATAATCTGGCATTTATTACTTTTAAAAGCCATTACTTTGAGTTACACGTCAAAGAGAGTCATTCAATGAACGTCACATCATTAGGGGAACACCGCAAAAATATGTATAAATTAATATTTAACAAGTTTTCTTAAGTTTTTAAATAATGGTTAATAATGTAATATGAAATTATTTCATCAAAAGTTGATATTTCAGTTCATATTCACTGCGTTCGTGATTTTGTGACCTATTAATTAAATTGTTTTCTCGTATCTTCTTAATACGTTATAATTTTGTATCTTCTTATAAAACTAACATAAAGTCTATATAGAGTACTGGAATTGCATTTTTAATGATATCTCTTAGAGGGGAGTATGAAAAAATGAAAGAAATATGTCGATGTGAGCCCTTTCGAACAATACCTTAACGCAGTGTTCTTTTCATTTTAGTACAAAATCTAAATAAAGTTAAGTAATCTTAAAGTTAAACGCCATGTATGTGTACATCTAGTTAAATTTGACTTCATGTATATGTGAAACAGAAAAAAGGACCATATTATAATTTCTAATTATATTAACACAGTCTGCAAAATATATGTTGACTCTTCTTAACAAAACAAATAGAAAATTGAAAACAAAAGGAAAAAGTGGTAAGAATGTATGAATCTACCTACGCACAATAAGATATTTTCCGAAGATATTAATTCTTTCATCTGTTGATTTTGGTGGTATCATGGTCAAAGCGAAAATATAAAAGGTTTGATGGAACTCTGTCTTTTGAACAAAACGGGCACTCACTGAAATTGGAAAAATTAATAAAGAGAAGTTAATGTAAAAATAAATTAGTTCAAGTTCGATTCCTATTTATGAAACAGCTCTCAATTAATTCCAGTAAATTCCTGTATAATGCTGAAAAGAAATACATTTCTAAAATAAAAAGAAAAGATTATCGTAAATATTAAAATGTAGTAATAATTGAGGTAAAAATTAAAATTAAAAAAAGGCGTGAAATAGCCAAATTTAAAAGATCGGCTCAATTACCAGCACTTTGGCGGGCATTCGCCCCAACCCACGAGGAGAGCACAATTTAATTTTTTTGTACCCTTAGCTGGACGCTAATTTATGGCGCTTTCGAAGGCGACCTTACTAAAAATTTTCCATTCTTTCAATTTTTTCCCACTTTTTTTCACAAAAATAGTCGCGGTGGACTCGGTTCGTTGTCTTTATAAAACTCTTTGATAAGCACTTGGGCAGCAGGGGTTTGAGTATCTCCTGCGGCACTAGTACTTAGAAAAGAATTCTTTTAATCCGGCTGGATTTACGTTATGCAAATTGCCCGGCTAATTTATTATCCTTCGGAGCAAAGCTCTAAGGGCTGAGTGGCAAACTTTTTTTCCTTAGTATTTTTTGTTTTCCTTTAGGATATCGAGTCAACTTTTCATCACATCATAATTACTGCATTAATGAACACTCAGAGCGATGAAAAACACTTTGGACCATTCACTTGACCCAGAAGGGGCATTGATTTAAGCACTTTCTTCGCCTGTGTGCTTGCTGCTGTTTCAAAGTATTTGTTCAGATAATGCGAAATTTTTGTGGAGTTGCGTTTTTTCGTTCCGTTTTCATTTCCAGGACCGTATCCACCATCTTTTAATCGCTTATCACAAATGATATCAGTCTTACGGGCTTCCACTGTTCATGGCGTTTTGTGGCTGCACCTGAAATAAAAACAATATCACAGTCACTCCAATTTGGGGGCGTCTTGCAAAAGTAATTAATTAAACAGCACAGCACAGCACAATGATAAATGTGCTCTCAAAATTAGTTGACGCGTTTTTGCTCTATCTTCAAGTACAAAACAGGCACACATAGGTACTTAATGTATGAATTTAGACTTTATTCATTTGAAAGTTAGCTTATTCCAGTATTAAGTCACAAGTCTGTTCAAAACTTGCTACTAACATTTCCTAAAATTGTCATTCAATTTTTTCCCAACTTCTTAGAATCTTTAAATTTTATTAATTTCTGGATCTAGTCTATCTATGAAAATTGGCTCATTTTGACGATATCGAGTATTTTTTAAGAATAGCTTATCATGTTAATAGCTTGTGGCAACTAGCATGCGGTGAGCCCTTCGTGAAAATCAGTTCAACAGTGCTCACCGAAATATTTGCAGGAGGAGTGAACAAGCACCTTATGTTAGACCTGCAGGGCTAAAGCCGCGGCAGGGAAAGAACCGAAAAGTTTTTACAACTTGTCCATTTGGTGGGCGAATCCAGCGGAATGCTTTTGACCCAATTGCCAGGGAAAATTCAACAAGTTAGTGAAAAAATAGGGCATTTACCGCGTTGTTTGAAGAGCTGAGGGAAATACGCGAACTCGATTTTGCCGTGCGGCGAGCGGCTGAGCCCACCACCTCCTCACCGTTGCCCCCAATTACAGTCACATTCCAGCGATTGACGAATGCCCCGGCCAATGCGCCACAATAGGGGTCAATTAAGCCAATTTAAATTTAATAAATTAGACATCTATTAACTAATTTACATTTGCAATTAACTTGTTTGTGACTTACACTTATTCTGGGCATGCCAAGTGGTCAAGTAGCTGCATAATGGCCACTGCGGGCCGCCGTGCTCGACAGCGGCCGGCCGAGGTTGCGAGCCGTTTCACGTCGTGTCAAGAGGAGATGAATGGCAGCGGAAAATGTTTGTTACCCAGCTTCCTTTTTAGCTTTTTGTTAAAATTATCGCGATCTCGGGCTGTCCACCCGGCTGAGCGCGCTCCTTGCCATGCCACCAAGCCGCCCCCTGCCCGGGCACCGTCTTGACCAATTCTTGCTCCCCCTCTACTAAATAGAAATGTCAAGTTGATATTCTTATTTGCATGCGAGTCCGCGGCTCGGTTGTGCGGGCGGCTTTACATAAATCTAATAGATATGGTAATTCCCACTCCTGCGTGGGCAAATGGGAAATTCCCCGCATGTGCACCATATTCCATGTGTGCACATCTTCTAATGCACCGCCACCTTGCGCCGCCGACAGAAACGATTCATTTTTTCGCCCTAAACAAATTCACTTACTGACTTGATATCATCAATTCGACCCTGATTCAACAGTTCAACTCATCAGCTTATGACAGCCGTTTGAGGGTCATAATTTTCAGCGGTCTTGGGGTCAAATCAATTTGACAGAGTTACTGGCACGGTTCGACTCTATTAAAAAGTCCGGCGGCGCAACATAGTGGGGATTTCTCACCTATGCAGTGTTGATTGAAATTGAAACCTTCGAAATATTGTCTGAAAGAGATTCTGACTACCAAACGGGTAGTAAAAAACATATTTTTGTGTAAAATGTGGATGTAATAAACAAGAAATTTTGAAAATATTAAAAACCTTTACCTCTGACAGATAAATTATTGAAATACCATGAAATTCAATTTCACATTTCGATGCACCTAATAAAGGTTTTTTAAATATGCCTTTATACCCCAATGAAACTTTTCCTATTCATAAAGATTAAAATTATCTATGGTTTTTAATCAGGATTTACTTTTAATTAAAATCAGTATTTTTTCCTCTACTTTGTTAGCTTCTCCTCCATTTGCATAACACTTTTTTAATTAGTTATAGAGCTAAATAACGCCCACTGGTTTTACAGACACTGTAAACTCCGAATAACCCATATGAAAAAATTTAAAAACAACAATTCATTTCTTTTCATTCATACACTATCACCGTAATTAAATTTGATTACTCAAAATTAAAAAAAAATTGATTTTTTTAAAGAAAATTAAAAATGTCCGTAATAGAAGTTTTTCTTTCCTTTCTATTTTAATGTTCTCTAATAGTTTGTCCACTACACTGCTAAAACTTGATTAGCTCCTAACTAAGAAGTGAGGAGCAAGCAATCTACGCCTATATTAAATTTTTTGACTTGCTTAAATGACTTCTAAAATTTTCTTTATGGGTTCAAAGAAATTCTGTATTTAGTTAAAAAAAAAATAGACAAATTTTAATTTATTTCAATCCAATGTTAAATTTTAGCTTCAGAAGCAAAACCCCTTTAACATATGGACTAACACTAACGCATTACACTGAGGAATTTAAAAAGTTGAAATAATATAATTCGCTTTTATCTAGATGGAATTAAGTATAAGAAATTCTTTAGCTTGACCTTTTAGTATAATATGTATGAAATCAACGAAATAATAAAATATAATTGAATGAAAAAATAATCTTAATTGTTCTTTTTAAATGTATGGTTGCTTATCATTAAATTTCGTACTTATACATACATCCAAATCGTGTTTAATTGATCTTTTTAAATTTTTGTACAAAAAATAAACTACAAATTAAATTATCAATTATAAAGCCGGTTCTATGACTAAGAACATCTACTTGCAAATTTTTCGAATAATGTGTGAGAATTCTAAGCTAAGAGCGGGGATAATTTCATACCTTAGACTTTTCATTAGTATAAAATAAATTAATTTATTATACTCATGTGGTTAAGGTTACACATTGAAATAAAATTTTCTAGAATTCAGAGTTTCGCTTAGTTCTTATCAAAATTTATTAAATTTTTGTTGTATGGAATAAAACATTATATTAACGGATCACGAAAAAATTCACCAGCTTGATAAGAGTAAAACTGAAACATATCTCAGTTTTACGGAATTTATTAATTATTTTTGTCCGTTAAAAAGGTTTTCAAATGTTTTCAATTGAGTGTGACGATTGCAAGAGGAAAACTAAAGGAAACTAAACTACACCTGATCTTACTTCCAAACGAAACGCAACCACTTTCTCAAACCGAAAGGTGCTAAGATCGCAATCACTCGTCCTCCAGAGGTTGCGGGCACAAAAGGCGATCGGTTCGGTTTAAGAATAAAAAAATGAATTTTAAACAAACTCACAGGGTGATTCAACGAAACCTCAGTCTCACGTTAGATCGTTAGATCATCGACCGGCGGCGCCGACGCCCGGATCAAGCCAGCAGGACACTTTCTTCGCACTTTTTCTGCATTCCACGGTGGCAATCTTAAAAACTCGGTTCCGAATGAGCTCATTTGAAAGACGGTGGTCGATCTCCAGTTTGGCACTGTCCGAGAAACGTTCGATTACACTATCTGAGGTCGTGCCCTCGGCTGGGTAGTGATCTTAATTTTGCTACTGTCCGCAGCGCACTGAACGGATCCGAACACTTTTTGTGACTGGCCGTTTGATATCATCTTCAATCGAAATTTATGTGTACATTTATACAAGTATATAATCTGACGAATTTAAGTGACTTAGAGAATTATTACTTCATTTTGTGGCACATCATATTGTTGTTCTAATTCAGCTAAATTGCCACCGAGTGCGGGTGTGTGGGTTTCGGCCGGCAGGGCAGCGGCGATCGCGGGCCGCAGCCCGGCCGCTGCGAGCGAACCCTCGTCCCTCATCTGCGCGGATGAATAGTCGTCAATTGACGGCAGAAAAAACGTCTTAAACTGTCGCATATTGGTGCATTATGTATGTGAGTCGTCCGCGCGGACGATGGTGGGCCGCGTCCATATGGTGGCCACTGGTCGTCGTCTTTTTGTGGCCACTTGACTCTAGAGGCCGCAAACTAGCGACACTTACGCGGACACTTCTTGCCACCCGGCCCGGCACCCGGGAGCACCCTTTCAAGAAAAATTTAGTCCGCCTCAGCCTCAGCCTCAGCCTCAGGCTCAGACTCATCCATGGACCTAATGGCGTAATTTGATGTTTTTGACGAGCCAAACGGACGCACCAATGGCAGGGCAAATCTGTTCGTGAATACATAACCTCTATCCTGGTTGATTCAATTTACGCTTAAACACAATTAACTGGCAAGTCCGAGACGTTAAGAATTCTCATCTGAGGACGGGTGTGTGCTGCCTCCATACGGGGATTTAATTAAATTACGGGCCGGGGCGATGAATGCCGGAATTTGAGTGAATATGTGACTTAAGGGGATTATTGCTCTGCTCCCGCATGCCTACAAGAAGTGCGAACACACTGCTGACTGCGGCAGCGGCGGCTTCAATTGTGTGGCCCCGTTGATTCATCAAAATAGAATTTCAATAGGCAGCAGCCCCACAACCACCACGTCTAACTTCCTCTTTAACATTTTCTTGATAAAATTAATTGTTGATTTCCATCTTCTGCCTTCTATGCAAAGGAAATATTAATTTGTCGGAATTGTCTTTCCTTAGCGGTTGCACATTCTCTCCATTTGCGGGACGGTTGCATAACTTTAAATCAGAATGGTTGCGTTGCGCGCCCGTCGAACGACGGCGACGTACTTGAGCAAGATCTGCACGAGAAATCAACTCCTCCACTGCAAGCGATTATTGTTGAAAGTTGAAAAAGTTTCGCAAAATACGATTTAACACAAAATGTTGCTCGACGTTTCAAAGACTCATGGAGTCTTAGGTTGATCCCATTATCAGTTATCTAGCGCATACAAAAACTATTATTATAAATCGCATTGTTACTGAAAAGCAACTTATTTGCCTGCGCAACCTCGTCTTAGTGATAGTAGTAATATTTATTTCCTGTGTTGTTACTTGTTGAACTTCACTACTAAACATAAAACCTAATTTGCGTTTCTTCTTTCATCGTAAAATAATTAGTTATAAGTCAGGTTCGTGTAATTGACGGCAAAGTCACTCACGTTGAGACAGATTTCATAAAATTATAGAAAATTAGTAACTAATTTTTAAAATGTTTTCCGATTTTTCCATATTTACATTAATCTCAACTTTGAGTTCCTTTTAAATAGTATTTGTTCATGTGTGGGTGTGTGTTCAAACTATGAGACTTTGGTTTTTCATTAATTTTATTAACGGACGGTATTAATAATTTTATAGGTTAGGTTAGTTGTTCATACAATTGTTTTCATGATTTTAAATTCAATTTATTATCTTCTGAAAGCTGATGAAAGCTGAAAGAATTGTTTATAATTCAATAATAAATTTTACGTTTCTTTTTAGGTTGATTGGTCAGAAAATTGCTCAACAACAACAAAAGAACTAACTTAATTTTATTTGAAATTACCAACTTTACTCATGTTTTTGTAATTCAAATAAAGTAGAAACCTTCCCAAACTTATCAAACTTAAAAATAAAAGTGTAAAATAATCAAAGGCTACTAGGTTTGTGCCTATTTAATAACAGAATCAACGTCTTTTACGAGTGTAATTACAAAATGGATTTTTTGTCCTATCCCAAAATTAAAATTTTTAAATAGTTTTGAATACTCAGTGAAAATTGGAAAACCATCATCCTATAAGTAAGTATAACTATTTAAGCTGTTTATTAAAGGAACTAGCGGCACAATGGTCCCAATTTAATATGTATGTAGTTATATGAACATTTTGTTAGAAATATTTAAAAGTTTTACATATCTTCTTCTTTCCTGCGTTTAAAGAATGAATGAATGAATGAATGAATGAATTAAGTTGGTTCAGTGCTAGATCTTTCAGACCAGTTTGCAGTCTGCTGATTTGGGGTAATAAGATTCAAACAGTCGGGCACTTATTTTGAAAGGAAAACCCTGATAGTGGATATGGCTGGTAGGTGTTGCGTCCCCTTGAATAGGCACCCTTTCGGGAAAGCTACTCTTGCGGAGGCTTCTTTTGTGAGCGCTGCATGTCCCCACAATGGGTTCACTGTACGCAATAAAACACTGTTTGTGTGCCTGAGGGCCTAGGAGCTCGGCTCTTTATAAAGGAACTTCCCCCACGGGCTTTGAACTAGCGAACTTTGATTTAGAACAACTAGAAATTGGGGTTGTGTTATGCACAAAATGATCCCCACAAAACGGCCTAATAAGCACTGCAACAGACTACTGAATGGGGAGGACGGAAACCTGCACATAGGTGTTGGTTTGTACATCAAACCGCATTAGTAGCCACCAAATTTTGCACACTGCGGGAGCGTCGATGGTGGTCCTACGCATACAGAGGAACCAGATGCTCCCCCAGAAATGATTATGTGGCTTTGCCCGTAGACGCTTTTGAACCCAATCACACCTCATTCATAGAATTTCCGACGAACTGGGTTTTGTGTCTGCTCATTTGGGAAATCGCTTTTGTGGAAAATGCCATGCAACTGCTTCAATGCCTTGCATAATTCACTCCCAGCATAGCCGCATTTGTGATGCTTTTTCATTAAGGTATGAGGCGGTCGGCTGAGTTGGTGCCCGGGGCCCCAGGAGCCAGCTTGTTTACAGGGTGCCTCGCAAGTGCTTCCTCGAAAGCAATCAGGGCTTTGTGCGGAGCTCGTCAGTCATTACGAACGATTGAATAAGGCCCTGCCACAAGCAGTACTCCCAGGGATGATACCCGAACGCTTTCCACACCTTCTACCTACTAATTGTCTCGAACGCGCTTAAGTCTGATTTTGTCACATAAATATCTCATTTCATTGCTTCTCGTATTCAAATTGTAACATATATTACATGAAGTTTCTTAAGTATTATATCAGTATTAATTTTACTCGGAGGAACCGCCCAAAGCCCACGATTTGAGGTATGTAGTAGCACAGGTTGTGCCAGGTGAGATGAATTTGCAGTCGTCCGTTCCAGGAATGCTCACGTCACTTCCTCGTCTACTGCGATATTCGTCAGTAGATGACAATCTGGACGTGCTCTCAACATCTGTACCAAATAATTGATGAGTTGCGGCATGTTAGGGAATATTCCTGAAATCCTGGTGATTGAATATTCAGTGCCCTGTATGCGTCCTCCTGACGTGCACTAATAAGGATATAGCTTCAGGTCTCATGAAGAGTTAGTTGATGGGAGGTACTCATTTAAATTTCAAAAGTATTATTGCAACCAATTGCTCGTCGTTGCCGGATTTCGTTATAATTCTATTCGGATTACACTGTTTATCCACTTTAAAGCATTATTTACTCTAATTTAATGCGTTTCTAGAATTACCCAAGATGAAATATCAAAACAAAATGAGAATTGGAAGAAAATTTGGGTTCTATCTAAGAGCAATATGGTGTTTTGAGGTTAGGGGTACCTACATTATTGAAACGAGTCTGAATGATAAAGTACTTTGAATTATTACTTACTGTATGCCATAAACTGAGTAAGTGGTACAAATGAAAATGTTTCTGCGAACTGGCTAGAGGCGAGGATTAAAAACCCATTTCGGCTGGTTCGACAAGTTTTGAACATGCTTAACCATAAAGCATTCCCACATTTTCTCCTCCTGTTTCAACATCTAAATATGTAATATTGTATCTTGTAATTAAAATAATCATTAAATTAATATTTAAAGACGGTGAAGAAGCTCCTAATTCAATATAATTTTGCCTTTTAGCTTGTTACTGAGAAATAAATGGAATGAAATCATTTATACTTATAGTATATCTACCTACCTACAGTCGCAGAAATCGATTTTTTAAAGAAATGTTTGAAAATATTTAAAGATATAATTTTATTGGCTTGCATTTCTGTAGGCAAATTTGTATTTATTAGGTTTTTATAACAAGCAAAATCTCGAATATTTATATGGTGAAAGAGCTACCTATACCTAGTTTTTAGTTGTACTTTTTAAATGGTGTGTAACAAAACCATGGAGGACAGGATTCGAGTTTGCTGCTTTAGATTTTCGCTCCGATGTTTTCAGTCAAAACTAATATAGTTTATGGTAATGACATTATCCTAATAATATGAAAAATATGCACCTGTGGCATAGGTAAAAGGTATACAGGTACAGGTACTGAAAAGTCAGTATCGCAAAAAGTATTTTACTTTTATAATTCTACTAGTATTGTATATATAATACATACGAGTCAAAAAGAAATTTTCGAGGCAAAAGTGTCGCAATTATTCACAGGAACTTAATTTTATCTTGAAAATAACAAGAATAAGCGCTACACGGTTGCCGAAAGGAAGCTGAAAAATAGAACCTTTCTCAAAAAAATTTCTCATCTGTCCGTCATCCTTTGAAAATCGCGTTTGCACAAGAAATGTTTTGAGGAGCTGAAGGACGTTGGCTCAAAGAGGATCCGTAGCAAATATTTCCTTTAGTGAAAGATGTACGTGTGCTCCTTTCAAGGTGGCAGAGCCGCGCTGTCAACACCGGGGCTATATCCGTCCCGCGCGAGTAATATCCTCTAAGGGGTGGTGCTCATTTGCCTTAACAATTACTTTCAATAAAGTTTCCCATAATAAGGCGAAAACAAACACCGGCACACATATGCTTGCCAGGAAATGAAGAGACGATGGAAAGATACACAAATGGCGTGTAAGAATGTTCATAATTAACATAAAACTTTACGTTTGCCCTTCGGTGCGATCTTGAGTAAATGAGCGGGTGGCGTCGGAGGAGAGCTCCAGTGCCGAGGAATTTTCGTTTCTGATTGTAGCTTAAGTGTAGGTGACGGCTGGAGTGGGGAATTTGAAACTTTTCATGATGCACAACGAAGAAAATCTCGAATTCGGAGCCCGACAAGCCAGGGAGCAGAAATTCGTCCGAATAAACATAGGCGCACACACGTCTGTCTGCCTGCATAATGAGGAACAAGGGTTAATATGTAAATTTGCGTTTAATATAACACTCTCGGGAGTATAGCTGACGAGCTACTTTTATCGTGACAATTATTCAAAGGAGTATCATGCTCCGTCAAATACTGCGGCATATACCTCCTCAAGGAACCTTAACTGGAGCAAGGCGTCGCGTCGGCACGGCACGGGTGCATCAACGAAGTCCTGACAGCGGGATCGTTGTCGGGTTGAAATCTTTGAGGTTTAATTAAAACGAAGAAGTGCCAGACAATTACCTATTCGATTCAAATTAACACCCTCTTCCAACTCCTTGCCAGAAGTTACATTCCTTTGCGGGAATGCAGTTTTAGCAAAGAACTCTTGTTTGCTGGGTGAGGAACAAAAGGGATTTTGCGAATGAGGCACACCTCTCGAAAAGTTTGCTGTTTGTACAGAAGCATTATTACGCCGACTTAGCGACATTCTTTCTGCATCTTAATCTTGCAACTCTTCAATTGCGAGAGCAGCGAAAATTACTTGGCATGATGCATACCGTCTGCTCAAAACTATGTAAATCGAGCCATTCCGATTAATTATAAGTTGGGATCAAAGTTGATGGATATTATTTAACCGTCTTATTATACAATAATTTAAGTTATTTTAGGCCTAATGTGCCTGCATATTTATATAAAAATCAATGCACTGAGAGAAACACCATTGTAAATTTGGCAAAATACGTATATAGAAGTATACTTCATTCACTTATTTTATTTATTTATTTTTGATAATAAATTTATTTTTATAACACATAAAAACAACAGTTACATTTATTTTATTGGATATTGGTGCAGTTTATCAATTAATTTATTATTTTTTAGTGTTAGAATATGAATACAATTATACGTATTAAATACGTTTACTTTTTAAAACATAAATTAAATAAATTTGAACAAATCGCAAATATAATCGATCAATAATCATTAAAGTTATCATACATTTTTATTTTTTAGGTTATTTTCATAGAATATCTCCAGGCTACCTCGTAATATGTACCTAAGTGTAAAAACATTATAATTCTTAGCTTAATTGGGATTTACAAGTCGTTATAAGTGTTGCTAGGAGCAAAATATTAAGACTGTTTTGTATAGAGATTGCTTGTCATATGGTTGCTTTAATGTACCTCCAAAATATCTTTTATAAATAATCGTGTTAATTTTTTTTTTACCTTAGTTATTTTAAATTCACTGAAATTGTTAGTGACATTGAACAAAACTTGTCATACATTTTTAGATTATTTTCATAGAATATCTCTACGCTACCTCGTAATATGTACCTAAGTGTAAAGAAATTATTATTCTTGGCTTAATTGGGATTTACAAGTCGTTATAAGGGTTGCTATAGGAGCAAAATATTAAGACTAGGTATTTTGTATAGGGCTTGCTTGTCATGGTTGCTTTATTGTACTTTCTAAATATCTTTCATAAATAATCATGTTGATTTTTTTTACCTTAGTAATTTTAAATTCACTGAAATTTTTAGTGACATTGAACAATTAAAAAAAAAGATACAGGTATGCGTACTGTTTCAGAGGATTTTGTTTAGAAATGCTGTACGTTTTGACGTCATATAACTTAAAAAATAAAATCAGGAAATTGTATTTTATCTCTTTTAAAGTAAATTTTATTTCGAACATAAATTAAGTAGTTTGCCTGTGCATTTCCATTTATTCTGTTAACTTATCATCTAGCAGAAACTGAAATTGCCAGTCAAATAAATTAAAAACTTTGTAGGTATGTTAATTATATGTGAGTATATGGTATGCTCAAAAAGTTGGATGTTTACATAAAATGATTATTAGACCGACTGACTTTCTGACTTCATCTTAAAGACGGTCCTCCCTGCTTTGCTGAATCTCGGCGAGTGCGGGGGCAGCGAAGATCAATAGGTGCGAAGCACGCAGTCTGTTTACAATCAAGCCCGGCCAATCGGATTGATTTAGAGCCGTGATGGGGAGCATGTGTCCGGAGGCTATCCAAAAGATGTTACGTCTCGAATATATTCAATTTCATTTGATTAATGGCCTTCGGTAAATGTGCTTACCCCAGATTTAGGGTCTACGCAAAATTCCTTCGACACGAATTTTCCCCAAAGGAGTTATAGTTGCTCCGAAAAAAAAGATGCAATATTTCTTTCGCCCTCTTTTATTGGACCACTTCGATGTTGGGTAGTTAAGGAGCCCGGGGGCGGATTCCTTCTGTGTGCCGGCAAGAAATTTGTTGCGTGTGAAGCAAATCTTCGAATGGATTTTAAAAGGATTACTCATTTGTATGATGATTGCGGCAGAATAAAGGGCCCAACGATGTCGGGGGCGGCGCTCACTTGTTGCAGGCAAGAAAGTGGATACATTAATGGGGGGGGAGGGGAGTTAATCGGGTTCGAAGCCACATTTCAGTCAAGGGGACAGGTGAATATGGGAAAAGATCTAAGAGTTAGTAAGGTGTCTAAGGTTTTAAATTTACGAATCCCAAGAGCCCCTTCGTGAGTGCCTCCTTTGAGGTTTGCCCATACGTTTCGAAGCTAATCTTTGCAACAATTTTAACTTGAATGGGCTGCTAATCTCCCCACAGTAAGAAGTCTCTTGCAAGTAAGACTTCTGAGAGACGAGAATGATTTTCGCATCAAAGATCACAAGGATAGAAAAACTTTTCTAATTTGCCGTTTCAGCTTCTTTTTGCACACATAGGCGACCTCGTCTCGGAGTTCCTCGCGCATATGTCCTTACGGATGAATCTCCAAATATTTAAGGAAATGCTTCATAAGCAACACGACATGCTTCCACCCCCAGCCCCAAACAGCGCGCATAACATGAGCTTTTTATAAATTTAACTTTCAGCTCAGAATTTATGGTCCTCTAGTTTAAGGTTACTGCTGACTCAGGGACCAACTTTCGGGAGGATGGCTCTTGTAGCTTACGGGCCGCGTTATTTTTAAATTCGAGGATGTAAATAACTATGTTTCATAAAAGCTACTAAGGTGGAATTTATATATGTCGGAAGTAGGTAATTTAAAATGCTTTTAATACTTGCCCATTAAAAACATGACTTTCGAATGAATCGGGAGCATATACATAGATGCATTTGTGGCAAACTTATGCTTAAAATGTTGCTCAACTCGAAGACTCCGCTTTGAACGTAGAATTTATGCAAAGCTTGTAATTTATGATTTCTGTCATTTCCCGAGAAAATATTTTATGATAGGCTGTAAAATTTGTGTAGTAAGAAAACTGTCTCAATAAAGTCAACAAGTTTGTCTAGCAAGCAGCACCAGATATGTCTGCATAATTTTATTATTGTCCAAGGCAATTGATTACTCGTAGGGCTTTTCGTTTTCTACCTGTTCTTCATTTATTGATTTTAGGGTTCCGTATCTTTAAAAGGAAAACTGAACCCTTATACATAATAATAATCTTCGTTGATCGATTTTAGGCAGATTTTAGGGCGAATAGATGATACCCAAAGTGTATCAGAGCCCCATAAAAAGAATTCAAGATGCAAGCGTGCAAGCGTCTGCGCCAATGCCTTATCTCATTGGATTCCTTCGGGATGCAGAGAGATTGCGCCGCAATAAAAATCAGTTGGCGTATAAACACAATAAGAAGAAAGTATTATAAGTCATTATATAGACACAAGAGTACCTACATGAATAAACTTTATTTCTGACACTGAATACCAGCATGTTATTAAAATAATATTATAAAAAGTAAGGTCAATAAAAAAATAAATTCTTAATTTACTATTAGAACCAAAGAAATGTCAGTTGGTACTAAATAATCGGCTGTATTTTGAGTATACTATGGAATCCAAGTCATAGTATTGACGTTAGCAGTTAGTTGGAGTCGGAGGTATAAAAGAATTTCTGATAAAATTAAAATCAGTTGTTCTTGTGGTAGGTATGCTAAACATTGTTAAATCAACAGAGAAATAGCAATGGTTTAAAGAATCAATTTAATCAATAATGTTCCGACGACATTTTTTGTGAGCCAGCCAGTACAAATATTACAGAATAGCCAATGGGGACAAGCGAGGCGAATGAACTTGTTAGTAAAATTGAAGACAGTTCGTGTAGCTAAGCTACAATTTTAAAGGAAACCTTTTCAACTCGGGATGAGAAGGCAGGAAAATGGCAAACATTATACAGAATTCATTGGTACGAAGTGATCCCGAAATATAGCGATATTTTTGTGGTTAGCCTGTTGCTGTGGATAATCCCTTCAGTGCTGTGAAATTTAGCAGAGTTACTTTCGAGCGGAAGTTTCACGCTGCGAAGGGACACCTCCTTGCTTCATAATGCGATTTATCTCGCGGATGCGGGGGCGGAAGCGAAGGGTGCAGATGCGTGCCGCACACACGCCCCCGTAAGTGATACTTTGTCTATAGCCATCAGCAGAAAATCAAACAGGAAAGAAAACATCCCCCGCCAGCTCTTCGATTCTTATTCATATCCATCCCATAATCAGGAAATCATTTCTTGTGCGAAAGAGGCCGTGCCGAACATTCCTGCGGGGAATCGTCACAATATTAAATCTCCCGGCATAAGTTCGAGTGCCGGGCGGAGAAAAATCTTTCGATTTGCATACATCTTGTGTTTGATATTCCGAGCATGTTGGGGCGCCATTCAAGTACTTCCTCCCATGTAGCACGCAATGACAAAACGTGTTTTAGATTTGTCCTCGGCTGATTGAATTGGACCAGAAATATTCCATTTGATCCATTTTTGGCGGAAACCCATAAATCGGATATTGGGACACGTAAATCGTCTGATTTAGAATCTGGGAGATATCGATTTGTTGCTTGTATTCGCCTGCTTTAGTTCTGATTGAGTAATTTGCATTTTTATGCGGAGCCTTCGTTAGCGAGGAACCAACGTTAAATAAAGTGAAAAATTTACAAATTTTCTGAATAGCAGAAAAATACTGCTGATTTAACAAAACCTGGAATCTGTTCCTAAAAGCCATCTATAACTATTCAAATACCACATGCGATCACATCTATTAAATTTCTTTCTTACGAGGACTTTTTGGTGAAAGAATGACTTTGAATGAAATAAGGTTTGGTTTGATTTTTTACATTTTAGTTTATTAATTGCCATTCCCAATTAAAATGTAGTCCATTTCAGAAAATCATCTTCGACATTTTGTTTTCGAATAATACTGCCCACATAGAGAAAAGTAATAGTTAATACGTTAAATTTATCCGCAAATCGTAGCTCCACCTAATATGAACTCGATATGAGAGCAAGGGGATAAAAACATATCGTCACGAAAAAACAAAAATATTTTTCTCGAATTGCACTTAAAGCATGCAAATTATCCACACTGCGCAAATTAAAAAAAGAGATATACATTTTCAGAGGTGAAAATTGAAGTTTTTTAAACAAGTCGTTCCGAAAAACAACCATCTTAGGAAAAGAGTTCTTTAAGTAACTTTTCAAAACTGAGAAAATTAAAAGTTTGGCGGTATGCACGGAAAAAATAAACGAGAGGAAAGTCAACTTAAAACTTATTTTGAGACTTCATTTCATTTATTTGTGAATGCAAAACAAAAGCGTGCATTTAGCATGAAAATAGTCAAGTTTCGTATGAACTCTTAAAATGCAAGGCAGGAGCATCACACTTATACTTAAGTTTCAGGTATTTACCAAGATTATTAGTCAATTCCTGGTATTATTTTTATGTAGGGATAAAATTAAACAATGGCTAAAGTTTTTTTTTTAATTCATCAAATAAATAAAGAAATAGTACTTTTTTCTTAAGAGAGAAATTATTATCACAAGTAACAAATAAAGAATATACGTATATACCTTTAATAATATGTATAAGGTAGTCAAATGTCTCATGTCTCACAGTTTGCCAGCAAAAAACTGTGTCTTACTGTATTGACTTTAGAAATACATATGTATGTTACTATGCTCATATACTTCTGAAAATAATTTCATAATTACATAGTTGTAAAAAAAGATATAAAAGTGATACAATTTAAAGGTAATATAGGTATGCCAAAAGTAAACCTCTAAAACCAGTTGAATTTAACATGTATAGTCGATCTATTGGTTTAACCCATACAAGGAAAAAGTTAGACAACGTCAACCAAATCGTAGAGCTAGATGTGTAACAAATTTTAAAATAAGAAGGAAAAGATAAGAGTGTTCTAGTTGCTTAAGACAATTTCTTATATACTTTTTAACTTTTTATTGGTATAATAAATATTTATTCATGGACGCAGAAGGAGGTTTTTTCTTTTTGATCAAAATTCTGAATATCTTCAAGAATGCAAATGAGCAAATCTTGATATGCTTCAGGTAATTCATAATTGGTTTAAGAAATCATGCCGCTTAAAAATCGATGCAGAGGGAACCCACCTAATAATCTCGCCCAATAGGTCTTTGATCTGATTCGAGTTGATTTAGGGGAAGGCGGCCGAGGCAGGTTCTAACATGGGTCCAAACGATTTATCACGGGCTGAAAACTTACTGCTGTTCTGCTTTGCGTGAATTCCCACAGAGTACATAAGGGGTGACATGACGAATTTTGTAGGAACAACCCGCAGCTATCACGGGATATTCTCATGGCGCTCCGCTTCCCGCAGATGGTTTTATCTTATCACCCTCGGGGACTCCTGGGCTGTCGTTTGCGAAAAAAATGTTCGCGAAAGGATAATTTGAGGTTACGGCTTTCTGCCAATGCTGAAACAAATATTTGCATCTTAAATTCGAACGCGCGGATAGGGCAGGGCGGCTGTGTGGGCGGCACTTTTGAGAGAACTCAGACGTGGCATCTTGAAAAGTTTTCGTAATAAGCAATTAAATGCTGACAGTGTCTGTCAACGAAATAAAATTTCAAAATTTTCCCACTCCGAAGTGGAAATACAATGGACAAAGCCTGGAGGAAGAAAGCTGTAAATCAACTCGACCAGTCTAAATTAAAAATTAAAAGAGGCAATAGGCGAGAAAGTTACAAGGCTATAATTCACCAGTTTGGAAGAAAGTCTTCTCAGCAGCAACCACCTCGGCGTCCACAGGAAAGGACACCTAATTCCGCGATGCAATCAAACTTTTCTCTCACCTGCGTGAAATGTTAATTTTACCTTAGGTAAATACCACCTTGGAGACTGATCGTAATTATAATGGAAACATCCCTTTGGGGGAGATTAAGTCCCTTAATTTCATCTATTCTGGTCCTTGGAGCTGTGGGCCAACAAATAAAGATTTCGGGGACCATGGTCCTAAGACGCCATGTTAACCGGGCAATTAGTAATTGCCAAATTTTAAAAGCTCAGCCGAGCAGCAAATGGGATATCAAGCGGCCGCAACCTAAGCCGTAGAAGCCTGACTGATTCCGGCTTACGGTGGTCGAGCCACGGCACCCTGACCCCGGCCAGTCACTGGCGAACGCCTATTCATTACTGTGCATTATTCGCAGATTAATTAAGGTATCAATTGATGCGGATTAGGAGGCGAAAGGGTCGCAGTTTGATCTAGACATGTTAATTTCCTAAATGAGCCGCCTTCAGTGGCTGGGTGAAATCAAGCGCGAAAAATCTCATCACCCCGGCAGACTAATGACCTATTATGAAAACAAATTGGATCAATACTCGACACAAGCTCCACTGCTTTCATATTCAATTGATATGACATAATTTATTAATTAACTGGACATCAGATTTTTATGATATGTATTGAAATATAAAATCCATTAAAACTGTACATATATGTAATTTTATTTACATACAAACTCTGTGTATTTAATGTACCTATAGAAGGTACGAAGGATTTGTTAAATAAGAACTGAGTATAAAATAATAAAATAAAAGTGTAGGAAATTAATTTTTTTAATTTATATAAAGATAGTTAGATTTTATAGTCTTTAAATACTAAAGCCTAAATTTGAAGTATCCAATGAGAAATAACGAAAAGAGCTATAAAGCTTTTCAAGCCCCGTAAAATTGAACTTGAAGGTTCAAAACTTGGGCAAATATAATGTTTGGAAAGCTCCAATAAAACTTCAGGCCCTGAAGTTTGAAATTATTCTCAATTTGGTTCTGGTATATGAAAAAATTGTTTTTCCGAATTTCGAAAATTTTACTAACTTTATGCACATTAAGGGTGAAACTACACTATCGTTGACAGTCTTTTCTACACTCTAAAAAATGTGTACGTAATATTCCACAGTTTCCAGTTAAAATTTGGTGCGGATAATTTAATATTATTGCAAAAAAGAAAAAAAAAATAATACAAATTTAACTTTTAGTAGGAAATGGTATTTTGCTTTTAAATTAGAGTATTACTACAAAATATTCATCGTATGAAACTTGACAAATATTTCTTATTTTACTGATGTCTAAATGTAAAAGCAAAAGCGGAATGAAGTCTAGAAATAAAAAGCTAGAATTTTAATGCCTCTTAAACTCAATGGAGAAATATTACATTATTTTGAATAAAATTGTTATAACTTTGTTTAGTTCGCTAATCATTTACTCTGTGAAGAAATTGTAGCTCCTAAAATTGTTTCCATGTTTAATAGTGAGAAATTTAGTTTTTGCATTAGCAATTATTCGTTCTAATTAGGATAATACTGATACCTGATTAAATATACATTAACATACTTCGGTTTATATAATTTATATATTCAAACAGAAACAGGACAGAAAACGGAATTCAAAAAATTTGTATATTCAGAGAGTTTTAACATCAAAAACTTTTTCTGTGCATTAGATGATTAGATTAGCCAGTTGAATCTGCATCAAAAATTAATACAAGCATAAAAAAGTAGACTGGTAGACGCTGCTGTAGTGGTGATTATATTTTAAAAAACATATCTTAAAATAAAACTCATCTGTTTTATTGAAACCAAGTTTATTTAAAAATTCTTAAAAAACAAACCTTTGAATAAAACCAACAAACAATCATTTGATAAAACACATTTTATTTATTTTCGTTATCACAAGGAATCAGAAGCATTTTTTTACATAAATAGGTTTTGCGTTCTCCTCCAATTCTGTAAAGTTACAAATAGTACCTTGTCCTAAATTTTTTTAGATGCTGACACAAATCCAGCCGAATGCTCCTACAGCCTTGAACTGATTATCTAAATAACAAAAAAATAATTGAACACATATTTTTCTTCCTGGGGGATATGCATTGTGTCCTGTAGCTGCTTGCGAGCATCTTCGCGTAATAGTCCAGGTAAGGTTCAATTGAGATATGTAAAGGCCATCCAGACGACTAGGCGACCGAAAGCATTTTCCTTTTTATTTGCTCGGCTTTTCCCATAAGAGTCAAATAAAACCAACAGGCGCATAATTCAACGAAAACAACGATCTTGGTGTGTCCTTATTAGATCCTCTACACATACAATTAGCAAACAACTTATAGTTAACAATATTTACACAAATCCCTTAGCGTATCATTACATAGGCCAACACTATTCTAACATCGGTATTTACATAGGATACATACAGGAGCTATTTTACAAGCTAGGTCATTAGTTAATTTGATATTAACCCTAAGTACACTCAGTTCGTCGAAATTATAAATCATCGTATAAAACACGAGGACCTCTTCTCTACGGATTTATCTGAGCTGCACTTTGCCGTTGCCCACCATCCCCCGGAAACATTTGATATCGCGTCAAAAGCGCTCAGATATGTATAAAGTCCTACACGGCCCGCGGTAGTCCGGAAAAGAGTGAGACCAAAATAAATAGTGTTCCCCAGTTTAACTGTCCAGAACTTAATTGAACTATGCCCTAAAATCTAAAAGACACCTTTTCATATAGAGAAAGTTTAAAATACTTAAATTAAATTATGAGATATGTATGTATGCGCATACATCGATGTGAATATAAATATAATCTTGTAAGTCCGTTGATTTGAATTTTAAAATTCAAAATTTGGTAGCTACATAGGTGTGTATGAGATTGGAGGATCGGAAAGAGACTTTTTTTAAATTTTTAAATGTCATCAACTTATACGTTATAATATTTTTCCAATTGTTTCAGAATTTTCTGAATTAAATAAGTCTATTACCAGGTGTTACTAACATTCCTCTTAGGGATTGAATACCGGGATCCCGGAATCCCGAAAACCGGGATACCGGACCGATTTTCTCCGGTATTACAATACCGGTATTAGTAAGACAATACCGAAATTTCGGTATTTAGGAAAAAGGTTTCACCGACTGATATCATCCTTTTTTTACTCCTACTCTCAACTGTGACAAATTTAGTCCTATATAAATTTGGAACGCAGAGATTAAGGAGTCAGTTCTTCTAAAATTTGGAGTGTTTAGAGTACACTATTTATAATGGAACCTAACACAAAATATGTTCCACACAAAAAAGCTAACGATAAAAAATCGCCGTGGTTTCATTTTTTAATGAACAGTACGGATAAAACTTGGGCTCAGTGTAAACTGTGTGATAAGCCAATACGGTGCAAAGGTGGATGTACAAGTGGAATGCACACACATTTAAAGGCTATTCATGAGATCAACGTACTGAAACATGGAATCGAGGATGAGGATGACAATGGTCCAGGACCCAAAAAAGAGAAGGCAAAACCTTCGCAACCACTTTTGACGAAATTTGTTGTTAACAACAAATCGGAAATGCTGCGTGAAAGTCTCGCTCGGATGGCTGCAAAGGATGGCTTGTCATTCAACGTTCTTGCTTGTTCCGAAGAAATAAAAAAAGGACTTGCTGCGAGGAAATTCGAGAAGATCCCTTCTTGTCCGAACACCGTCAGATCTATGGTGTTCCAACATGAACGGAAGGTTCGTGAAGAATTGATTGCAGAGCTCAATAAAAGAAAATCTGAAGGTGAACGCTTCAGTGTCACATTGGATGAGTGGACTTCGAACCGCAACAGAAGATATATGAACGTCAATATACATGCTGAATCGGAGGTGTACAACTTGGGCCTGATACGAGCAACCGGAACCGTTACTGCAAAAAAGTGTGTCGAACTTCTTCAACGAAAATTGGCTCAGTTCAACATAGAGCTTGATGCAGACATCGTTGACGTGACAAGTGATGGAGCTAGTGTGATGAAGAAGCTGGGGAAATTGATTGGCGCTGAACAACAACTCTGTTTTGCACACGCAATCCACTTGGCCGTTCTTGATGTTATGTACAAACAAAAGGCCAAAAACTCCGAAGAAAGGAACAGTGAGGACAACATCGAGGACAACATCGAGGACAACAGCGCGGACAACAGCGAGGACGAGAACGAGTACGAGAGCGAGGACGAGAACGAAGACGGGGGTCTAGTGATCGAAGAGGAAGAAGACGAGGAAATCAGCTTAAGTTGCAGTGAACTCGCGAAATTAATAAAAAAAGTGCGAAAAGTAGTTTACCTTTTCAAACGCTCTGCAAAGAAGAACGAAGTCTATCTTCAAAAGTACGTGGAGGCTGAGTTTCCGGGTAAAGATCTAGTTCTTGTTCCTGACGTCAAAACCAGATGGAACAGTTTAGTGACGATGCTGGAAAGGTTTTTAAAGTTGAGAAATTGTGTCCAGAAAGGTCTCATCGACATGAAGTTGGAGATAGTTTTCACCGAGGGAGAGTTCGAATTACTGACGGCAACCATGGAAGCACTTGCACCTATAAAAGTAGCTGTGGAAAGCTTGTGTCGAAGGGACGCAAATCTGCTTTTAGCAGATACAGTGATTGACTTCATGATCTCTGACTTGGAAGGACAGCAGACAGAGATCAGCGAGAAGTTGAGAGAGGCGATCATCGTACGGATTCTGGAACGACGTACTGATATGTCTCAAGTGCTGCAGTTTTTGCACGATGGTGAGCAAGAAAACAATGAGCTGTGCAAAAAATTAAACAAACCAGCCATTGCGAGAATCGTCACGAGATTAATCAAAAGGCTGTATCCAAATCCAGAAGCAACTTCCGAAGAGGAAACCGGTGGTCCCAGTGCTGAAAGTGCTTCCGGAGATTCAACCTGCATGGTAAGACATAAAAACTAAGCTTTTGAATTTCAAATTATTGTCAAATAATATAAATAATAATTTATATTATTATATAATTTATAATTGTTTGATTTCAGGTGTTAGACGAACCGTCCTTAAAGGAGAAGCTGAATCGTGCAATCCAGGAAAAACTCAACCGACCCAAAATGACGACAAAAGTTAGCAGCCCGGAACAAAGTATCCTGCAGGAAGTGTCTTTCTTCAAAGACCACAAGGTTCGAGGACCAAACCTTGAAAAAGCATATTGTTTACTGAAAACAATACCGCCAACCAGTGTCGAATCTGAGAGAGCCTTTTCTACAGCAAATAATTTTTGCACTAAACTGCGAAGTCGTCTTGGTGACGACAGCATCGACAAATTGTGTTTTTTGCGTGCTTATTTTTTGCGTACAGACAAATGAAAAAAAAAAGATTGTGTACATATTTGTGAGATAACTGTTGTGTTTTGACATTAAAGAACTTAAAGAGCAATGAATGTATTTGGAGTGTTCTTTTATTCTCATTTATTATTTTCTCCATTTTGTTCTTTTTTTTACGAGCATTTACACTCGATGCGTATTGTACCATTTGTTATTGTTTTTTATGAACATTTATACTCGATGCGTGTTGTGCCATTTGTTATTGTTTGTTAATTTAAACAAATTTTAATTGTTATCATAATACCGGTATCAATACCGGTATCCCGGTATCATTCAGGTACAATACCGAAATACCGGTATTGAAAAATACCTCCGGTATTGCAATCCCTAATTCCTCTATTAACCTAATGCTAAACATGTTTAGAAATTACAAGAAGGTACAAGTGGCCGAGAGAATTTTTTTTTTTCATATCCATCACATGAACGTTTTTACATTTTATGAAATCCGCGAAGAAAACTCAAACTCAATTTAATCACTTTTTCGTATTATTTAAGACAAAATTCGAATTATTATGGATTATACAGAGCCAAACGGTCGATAAATAACGTGAGAGATCTATTTTATATCAAACTTCAAATATGTGTATGTCTGTATCTCTGAACGTTTTATCGTTTTTCTTTTGCCTGACATTGATGGTAAAATATATTAATTTTCATTTTAAATTAATGAATTTACTCTGAGCTATATGTAGTTGTAACTTTACTGACTAATAAAGCAGTGAATTTGCCAACCTTGAGTTATTATAAAAGGGAGCAACAAAGACATTTTCAAAGGCTTCAATACAGCGTCATCTATCGGTACGTTAGAGATAACATTATTATTATTTGAATGCATTTTGCGGTTTTTAAGGACTATATACATATTTTATAGATAAAATAAGAAATCAAATCAATAGCTATCGTCTTTCTATGAAAAACAAAAAAAGTAAATTCCGGAAAATACCGAATTTTCGGTCGGAATACCTCGCTCAATTTCAGATTTTGTTGTAACTAAGATATCACACTCAGTCATCATTTATCTAAACCACAATTCAAAAAAACTTCTGAACTTTCAAACTGGCCGGTTTTGGTCTCCCACTTTACGATCGTCTTAAAATTAGGTCTAATGGACAAAAGCGTCTTCTGGTCGAATGAATAAAGAAGAGAAGGGGCGGAGCTGTGCAGCGATATGCTTCGAATATTCCTCCCAAGAGAAAGTGGTCGAAACAGACAAAGTGCACCTCAGGTGCCGAACCTTAAAGTCTCCAGGCGGCACCGGGAGGGAAAGACGGGACATGGCTAACGAAGGTCGCGTAACCTACACATTAATTAAAATTTACCTTACTTACAATACGAATGGACCAGTCTTTAATATTTTGATAGTAAATCAGTTAAACGCAGCTCTCGGGCCCGGGCAGGGTGTCGGTGATGATGTGGTTCCGGGAGGAGCTGCTCGTCTTACTAGTGACCGTCGGGTTGTTCGCCCGCGGCAGGGTCACCTGGCTGGCGTTGCCCAGACTAAAATCAATGCTGGTCGCCAGGTAGTCCGCTATCGAGAGCTCGGACTTGTGGCCCACGCCTAGGTTAATGTTGTTCTGGAGGTCCGAGTTGGCGTTGCAGTAGTTTATGACCGCAGCGTCGTACCGATTGACGTCGGGACGCGTAACCGCCAGGTGAACAGGAGCGTTTAACGCATTCGAACCAGGTACGCGGTCGTGGTAGCTCTTGGCTGGAAGCGCTTCATAAACTGGCTGCTGCTGACTGTAACCTTTTCTGCTGTCTTCAGAACTCTGCCTTAGGCTGTTTTGCGATGGTGTGGTCTTCTGATCCCCTTCGTCAAAACACATTGAAGACGGCTCCTGCAAAATTGATTCAAGTTAGGGTTTCATAAAATTTTTAAAGGGTTCGGGCTCTGCTTACAAATGTGGGCGAAGTAAAGTTTGGCTTTGCTATGAAAAGGGCGTTTGGTCGGTTTCCCATTGGAGATGATGAGTTTCTCTTCTGCTTGAGGCACAGCGAATTGTCTTGATCTAGGAAAATGAAATAATATAAGTAACTGCGACGCCGTGGAGCTAAAATTACCTTTCTGGGCATTTAGGATATCCGGTTGCTTCTCCACCCCCTGCTTTAAGGTGTACGCCACTACGAGCCTCTGGTGGCCCGGGGCGGTCTCTAGCGGCGCTGTCAAGGTAACATCCATTCCTAAAAATAAGGTAAATCATGGACCTGGAGCAGGTTTCAGAGGGTCCTTCCTTACCCAGGTGCTTGTCCTTGTCGTCGCACAAGCTCCTGCCGGCGTGGTCCCGGCGCTTTCGCACAGCGATGACTACAACCAGGAGGATTCCGATGCCGATAGTGAGAAGGGTGCCCGTGAGCAGGGCGGCCAGCGGAAGTATCGAGAGCCCCACTGCACCGTCTGGGAAGAGATTGAGATTTCCTGTTTACTAAAATATTCAGCAAGGAACTGATTGTTTTATAAGAAGGCTCCTCCTCGAGGAGGCCCAGAAAATTTCGAAAGGGGCCAAGACCTGCTACTTAGCGGAGTTGCGGTGAGGGATACCTAAAATCATTCAAGGTTCCGTCGCTGTTCGAAGTGAGATGAATATTTTATTAGGAGGAAACAGCGAAATATTCATCCATCGCGAAACGCTAAAAAGCTTTCAGAAATGCTGCATACAGATGCCTTTGAATCAAGAATTTTCAGTTTTTTGTAAAATGGTTAAATCGAATCGACGTAATTGAAGAGTGAGTGCAGAGCGAAATTGCGCTGATGCCTCCAGCGTATCGGATAGAGGAGCCACGGGTTTAAATAAAATTCACTTCTTAAAAAATGGACACTAAAAAATTGCGTTCTAGCTTAAAATTTCCTATACATTTTGCATCAAATGAAGCTATGTATTAATCTGTGTATAATGCATACTATTTATTTATTCATTTAGAAGTATTAAAAAAAAAATTAAAACAAGAAAACAAATGTTGGTGTTTTCCAAATAGAGGTGCCTTAGTATAGATTTCTGGAAAAAGGCTTTATCGCTTTTCTCTTACAAATTAATTTTATTCTACATAAAATTTTCAAATAAGAAAACAGGTAAATTACACACTTATCATTTATTGTAAACTTTCAACTATATGTTTTACCATTTACTGAATTATATACATATTAAAATTTTTATTCTTAGGTAGGCTTTCCTTTCTATGAAGACTAAAATTTCACGGTATTTGGCGGAATTTTTTTATACTTTTCCTTAAAGCCTTATATGTATTGTACTATTTCTTTAGGGCTAGATATTTATCTGGACGCTAGGATATCTGATATTATGAATAAGTTAAAAAAGATTCTTATAAGGTCAATTTTGTCGCTCATATATGTATATTCACTGTGTTTTAGAGAAAATGTAAAATATTGTATTTTCATAGAGATTTAGAATTAGTTTGAATATCCAAGTTTGCTTGATATTATGATATGATAACGTACTTATGTACATATATATATATAAGTAGGTACACAAATTATTAAAAAAAATTTTTAAATCTTGATATTATAACAATACTATGATACAATTTTTAAAGAATTTGTTAATAATCGTCTTACAAGTAAAAGAATTATCCATTTAAAAGAAGCTAGCACTAACATTGACCAATAACACTACCAAAACGACTGTCGTTTGGGAAACGTATCTTAATTCTAAATTTTAGGAGTATTATAAAAAGCACCTTAAAAAGGACGATCGAACCAATATCGATTTAACCATAAAAATTTGTCGATTCTGTTTCACCCTTGCTTTGTTTCATTCAACCCACAAGTGGATCTGCTTCCTCCAATAAAAAATAACAAGGCAAATTTCCGTTGCCGAAAAAAATTTTCTCACACGAAGCAAATCCAATTTCCCTTCCTTTGTTTGGCCGCAATAGCCTTGTCCTTCTAAAGTTATTTTGGCGGCTGAAAAAATTTATTAGATCTCGATAAGTTTTTTTTAAGAATAAGGGAGCTGAACGTCTAGGGGAGCCCGAGCGGGGGCGCGACACCCCCGAAAGAAGAAAATCTGGCATAGAAATTAACCTGAGCCGAAGGCGACAGATGGACTGCTCAGGAGCATCGTCGGGGTCTATTTTATTGGCCGGAAAGTAAATGCCTATGAATTTAAGGGCCGACCCGAAACGCATTGAAAGCGTGCCTAATGAAAGCCACTGAATGGGATTATTTTGCCGAGGATGTGCTTCTGGATGTAAGGCCCACTCCAGGAGTCCTTGCTGCTTTCGGATTCAAATGAAAGTGGCAGCAAAAACGACTTCTTCAATACTCCTTTTTATTCGAGTATGCCGGATGAGGTCTCAAAGGAAAACTGCGGTTTTTCTGCATGTGCTGAGCCAACCGAGAACTGCTTGCACTCGTCCCAAGCAAACCTGAAGGGGTGTTTACAGGTGAGGGATTTCTTTCCGTAGATGCAAATGCCGGGATTCGGGAAGTTATTTAAAGATAAATATCGCACATGGTCCCAAAGAGCACATCCAGGCGAAGAAGAGTTAATCTGATAAAATACGGGAAGGAGCCATTTGGTGCACCGGAGCCGCGGCGGGGGTGCGTCCGGATAGTGCCGCCCGGGCATGTAAATTATGCGAACATATTCCGCCCGTTCGGCGCTGCGGCACTTGATGAATGTTAAGTACGCAATTTTTATTCCCCTAATGCGGCCATTCATTCTTTCCTGATGCCGAAGTCGGCAACCAAATGATACAATTTAAGCCTCTCCAGAACGCACATAAACGAAGTTCAGAGATTTCGACTTTTGAGCGGCAGATACCCGCATTATGCAAACCACCAACCGGAGAATAATTTACAGAAGTTTAGATAAAACTCACACATCGACAGAGCGCCGCTATCTCGCGTCTTAAGATATTCAGCCAAGGGCCATAAAATCAACAGCGCCCGGAGTCGTTCCTTTGCGAATTTATTTGGATCGCGTCGTTTTTTCCGCCCGGAGACAGCAGGAGCGTGGGCGGGCGCCGTATCGGAAGAAGACTATCAGCATTAAGATTATCAGGATGCAGGATCCCGCCGGAGCGGAATGTCGACCGGTCGCCACGCCGGGAGACGCCGCCCCCGCATCTTAAAGGAGGACCAATCAACGGGAATCGCTCTGTAAACAAGGAAAGTGCGTGAATGTAAACATAAATTATTATCCCTTTGTGCGACTCGGGTCGCTCTAGTCTCTAGAAATAATCAGAATGTTTAACAACTTTCGAGCAGAATTACTTAGCCGGCATATTTCCGAGCCGTGGCACCATACCGCCCGGACAAATGGCATGCAAATTTATTTCGAAAACAGTCCCGGCCTCTGTCTAGAACTCGCCGTGGCGAGTGCTGATATGCGATAATCCCTGAATTATTAATATGCACTTATTATTTCCTCTTGGAACCCGCCCTATTCCCTTTTCCAAGTTAACCCATAGTCCGAAGCAACAAGCTTTCACTTCGACTACGAGAGTAGGGACGACAGTTCCGGGAACCTTTCAAATTGCGGCAAAGGTAGATGCTAGTGTTATCCACAGGATAAACTTCAGTATTTTTACGTTAATACTACGGCAATTTAAGGATTGACCCAGAAAAAAAATTGTCCTCGAAGTACACATCGTATATCTTAGCGCAATTAATTCTTTTCATATATGTTTTTTTCTAAAAAGGTAAATATAATTAGTGTCTTGGTCCAGTAAAGATAAGTTATACAGAGCCAAATTAGCTGCGCTCTAAAATTAATTCCAAAATATTATGCGTAGTATACTGCATAAATCAATCAATCATTATTTATATGTATGCATATGTAAAATATATGTAGGTATAGATGAAAAATTATGTGAAGTTTATTTCCCTCTTTCTCTGCTTTAGTATTGAACAATTTTCGTTATTATAGACCTGTGCTCTTAAAAAAAACAACAACAAATATTAAATTCCATGTACATAAATGTTCCCTACAAAGTAGTAATTTTCCTCTATATAGGAGTAATATTACAATACAAACAAATAAATCTACTTTCCAATTTATCAATATCACATAGTAATTTTACGTTTGTGCAAATTCCTTTAGGGTACCGAGTAGTATTTTTACAAATACTAAATGCAAATCACCTGATGAATATCTTACATTATTTTATATAATACCTATATATTTTATACACATTGCCGCTTCATTATTACACTGCGTTGTAGATGTACAACGTTAAAAGTTTAAAACTTTGTTTCATGGTTTAACGTTGTAAAATTAATCAATTATTTTTTAGAGTGTAGGAACATTGTTGAGACAAAAAGAAAGCAATCAAGTAGAAAAGAAGTCTGCATAGCTTCTAAAAACGTAGCCAGGAAGGTCAAGAGGCAATATATTTAATAGGAATTCCAACTCATCAGTGCGACATATGCCGAATTTTATAATTTGAGGAGCTATAAAGTTCAAAAGTACTGGACCGTTCCGAGAAAAATTAAATTACAGCCAAGAGGAGATGATAAATCAGACCTTTTTTAGAATTTTTAAAATCCCTGAAAAGTCATGCTTTTTCTAAATTATACTACGAGTATATACTTCAAACTGCGAAATGCATGTTATATACAGTCGTGGTAAAATATATAAATGTGTGCTTTCTTGTAGGATTGACACCATTTTGATCAGATTAATGTAATATTATTTAAACTTCTCAAAAATTATTAGGTACTTAAATTAGTAACTCTGCGGAGTTATAAATACAAACTTACAAGTTATTAATAATTGTTAATCTGTTGGCTATTACCTGTACTGCTGAGAAGTTAAAATATCTATTATAAGTTCAAAAGTTATACCAACGTAAAAGAAACGCGGGTGGCGTTTTTTCGGGATAAAAATTTGCTTAAAAAATGTCGTATCAAGATAATCGCGATTTTGACAATAGCGGCAAATGTACTAAAGACGCTGTAAAAGATTTAAGTGAATCGACTCAGTACAATTTGAGATATCGTTAAAACCGATTTGAAAAACGTGGTTTCAAGAAAAATTAATTTAAAATTTTGGATAACTATTACACCACTCTATGCGCGTCGAACTTCTAAGCTCTACAACTCCCTTAAATTAACGAATTTGAAAAAAACCATTTGCAGGCATATTTTGATGGATATTAGGATAAGGAAATGCAAAAAAATAATCGATTTTTTCAAACTGTCACTATGGACTAGCTCCTTAACCTGAATAGTAACTGCCTAAACTAAATAAGTTTTTGAAGTTGATCTTAGAGTTTGAGATTTTCTACGACAATGCATCGAAGTTGGATGTCTTTCCTATCAAATTTTAAAAGCGGAGAGTTCATGGTATCTTGTTTACATTTAATCCTGAGCAGGTATCAAAAACAGAAAGCGCTTTGTGTGGCGCTTCATTCTTTCCACATTGCCCCATTTGAGGTTCTCCACCCGAGCGTGGCATGGCGGCAACAACAACGCTCCATGACCAAGCCGGCATTGTTCGCTTCTTAAACTCTGAAAAGTATCAAACGCTTTCTCGGTTATTCCTTACTCCAGGACGGAACGGATGGCGTACCCCTAAATGCGATAACGCATATCCCCATGAAATAACGCCCTTTGGGAGATTATTCGACAGGATTTCTCGGTGTTTGCCCGTGCGCCCTTCCCCCGGCGCCTGTGGGCGAGTGTTGGTGCGGCTGGCGAAACAGGGACAGGATCTTGACTTAGGCTAAGACGTCTACCGACTTTTTAAGTTATTCGGTTGTGGGTCAATACATGGGAGCCATTAGTTTTCCCTGTGTTTGTTTACGCCGCCCTGTCGTCTTGGTATTGTCAGCCCACCCCGGGCGGCAATATCAAACATTGTCTTTGGCATATTTGATGGTATTGCGCTGCTCCAGGTCCCTCCATCTTCCTGGATTTATGTTCTCTGCAGCACTGAGGACGCCGGGAAAACTCCCCGATAAGCATCAAAGTAGTCGCAAATAGACAGTTCTATTTTCCTTCTGAACTACGGCTTACGACGCTTCGAAGCTTGTCGCGGACGCGCTCCGGCTCCCGGGCGTGCCAATAAAACTCGGTGGGTTTTTGCGAAATCTATTCGCCCAGGCATTGTACAGCGACTCTGTTTGCCCGCCGACGACTGTTCCATCAGCAGCATCGCCGGAGAACTGCATTGATCCATCTGCACTCATAAATTCATATACGAGCAGAGATTTTCTTATTGATCTTTTCGGCGAGGAGACATGCACTAGGCGACGTTCACAGTGGCTGTTTATGCTACTCGTGGAAAAATGTCTCACTTCACATAAATTGCGGATTGCCCGCGAAAAGCTCATTACAACTGTCAACCCGGAGTTAGTCGCACTCACGTGGAGCGAATGCATCAATAGTTTGCGTCAAATGTGATATTCGATGTTTTTGTCATGGCGTTCTTTCTTCAACTTCAAGATTTTGTGGCATGAAATATATAGAATTTTTTTATTTACGCAATCGACACATTATACGTATGCATTACAAAAAATAAAGTGAACAACTTTTGAAAATATTTTA
This sequence comes from Machimus rusticus, assembly GCA_951509405.1. Classification (NCBI taxonomy): domain Eukaryota; kingdom Metazoa; phylum Arthropoda; class Insecta; order Diptera; family Asilidae; genus Machimus; species Machimus rusticus. Next base: position 34,152,159 of record OX608053.1, on the reverse strand, counting down.
AAATAACTAAGAAATTTTTCAAATTCTAATGAAGCTAAGAATTTAAATAAAAACAGCAACAACCAAAACAACTATATGATTTTCACTTATTGCTAAAAATACCTAATTATGTATTTATTAGCAAATTCATTTGTATGTTGGCCGCAATTTTAATTTTTTTAGTCCATTTTATTAGACTATTAACTGGAAAAAATAGACTAACCAACCATTCTACTTTATACTTTAGTTCTTCTATATTAATTCTTAGAAACGAAATTGCGTGGTTTACAAAAATTCGTTACTTAAAAACCTACATACATAACATAAAACACATAAAAAAGGGTTATTCAGTAAAAGTAATTTTATTTAGTATGTAAATCTTTCTATCTAAATTGCACGAATTTGTGAGATCGTCCCAAAAATGTCTAGTTAAAATTTAACCTATTTTAGCTACGTACAAATAGCTTAAGTGCTTTAAATCCGATTTAATTTAAATATCATGCATAATTACCTAATTAATGGCAAAGATACTGAATACAATTCCTGCAGCATAATTCAAATCTCTAATTGAGGGTACAGAGAGCTTGAACGAGGACATAATAGAGGAAGGTAGGTGTATTAAAAATAAATGAGTAATGAACTTACTCGGCAAAGATTAAGAGTTAAGCAAAGCAGCTATGAAGTTTTAATCAAAGTATCCATATTAGGATTTGCAATTGACTCTTGCAGTCCGACAAATTGAAGTAGAAATAGCAAGTATTATGCCTGAATTATGATTCAAAATTTTGCACTTTACTATTAACCATAGCTTCTTAATGATTAGAATAATCAAGTTAAAAATAATATTCATATATACCTTTGTTTGTACATATTAATAATTTACTCAAAGCGTAGGTATGCACGCTTGGAGCCAAAATTGGGCATCTAAACACAATGTAAGAGTTTTGCATGCGCCAAATAATATGTTGTTGAAAACCCCTTTTTATCAATTTGTTTAATTATAAAATAAAATAAAATAAGATAAAATAAAATAAAATAAAATAAAATAAAAAGTAAAATTCATAGAGGATTCCTGAAAGTCTCGAAGAATTAAGTGTTTTAATATAATAGCTAAAAGTTCAAACTTTAATTTGATGTAAGAATCCGTTATTTTGTAACGAATTTTTAAAAATGTCGAAAATATGATATTTTATACTCTTCAAACCTGTTTTTCTTCAAAACGTGACTTGTCAGTCAGGATATTTTCGTTCAAGAATTCGTAATCTATAGAAAAGGTCTTACGATATATGTATTACTTCTAACATTTTGTTGTCAATAGCTGATAATCGACTTTACCGGACGATATGATAATACAGAATTTATGGACATGAATTTGACTCACCTCCTCGCCTCCTAATAATTTATGTCATTAAGATTGAACTGGAGTATTTGTTACAAAAGGATGTTATAAAATAGGGTGGATTTAAATATATCACTAAAAATATTGCGCAATATTGTTTACCTACATATTGGAGAATATCGAAGGTTATAGCGTTAAAAAGGAGAAACTTTAACATTATTATTAAACGGATCCTGATTTTGAAGATGTGCCCAAGATTATTTCTAGTCGGGTTCTCTTTCGATTTTTGAAATTGAATGCAGTGCAGTGCAGTGCAACTTTGTCGCGTTTTCATATTTCCATAACCGACAAATAGTCCTCGTAAAGTGTCATGACCCAAGATTGGGTTCATAATACGCGCGCGTCGCTCCAAGGGATAATCACTTGTTCAACTCATCAATTTCCTGAGACGCCCGAAACACATCCGCAAGATGTGCAACTTTGTTGGCAGACATCCATTCGCTTTCGCAGCTGAAACAAAGAAGAGCAGCTTCAAGTGAGGCATTGACGCTCAGATCGCGGGAGCTTCTGCATCCAACTCGTCACGAACTTCAATTTGATTTAAGACGAGCGGCTTGGCAGAAAACGGGCTTCACCGTCTCGAAGAAGAACCCCTTGAGAATATCTTGAGCAATTTTCAATTTGAATCGTTTGGCTTCGTTTGAAATGTGCCCCACCGCCACAGGTACGCCCGACGACGAGCGCTATAAATACCGGCGCTCCTGGCAGCGTCGCCGCCCCACGCCACAGCCCGATCCAATTTAATAAAAGTATAAAAATATTCATTCCGAGTATCGAAAAGAGTGCTCCCACATGAGCAACTGAGGGAAATTGTTTTGCTCCACTCACGGCGGATGCTGTGCTCGCCGGGCTCCGTATAATTCAATTTGGAAAAACGGAGCGGCGCGGCGCGGCACGGCGTCGGCGGCGGCGGTGGCGGCGTTCGATTTCAATGCGATAGCGCGCTCCGCTCGGCTGCCGGAGCCGGTGAATCCCTCAAGGCGGAGCACATAAAGCGCGGATTAAATTCTGCTTGGCAGCCCCGAAAATGTGATATTGTTGCTTTTACCTGCTCGTTTTTCCGCTTCATTAATGGCGATGTCCTCCAGGATAAATGGCTCCGATCTGCCCTTTTGATTCACGCTGTAGACCACCAGGTGTAGGGTTGGGTTCCCATCCGAGTAAGGGTCCGACGGCGATAGTTCTGTTGAGGAAAAGTAATCGCATTGAAGAATTTACGCTTTTTCATTTTTCGACAAGTTTATTTTGGCAGTAATGACTCTTATGCCCGTTCTCCAATGCGCCGACCAACCAACCACGAACCAACCAACGAAAACGCTGAATTGCCTGAATTCGCGTGTAAAATACAAGCCCTGCCTGTAGTTGTGCCTGCCGGCTGTCACAACATCCTCGGGCAAATATTTTATCTGGAAGAGTTTTTATCACTTTTTGAACGAAAAAACTACTCACTTTTACTTTTAGTGCTGGGCTGGAATTACCGCGCACATTTTTATAAGCACTTTATGTTAAAATTAGCGCACTGAGTTTCTGGCAACCGGTGGGACAGCTGTCTCACTGACGGATATTCTAGTACAACACAACCGCTGAATAGGCGACTAGTACTATGTGGTTAAAACGCACACATGAAAAAGTTAGCCAGGTTGACCAAAACACGAGCGAGAGGGAATATGAGGCCAACATAATGTGTGACGCGATGGCGCGATTTTGGTTCGTTCTTGGTTGGGTGGTCGGTGCATTGGAGAACGGCCTTTAATGACCGTGCACCAACGCCTTAACTACTTATCTCCTCCGGTTCCCGGAACATTTATTTTCTTCAACAAAGACGTTATTCGCTTCCTCATCCGCTCTGTACAGAAAACAAGGTAATTGAAGAGAACTAAGTAGAAGAATTTTTGGAATAGGAAAAAAAGGCTCTTTGCTTGGGGTGATTATCGAGATGAAATTGAATTACAAGGGATTCCGGAAGGGCGTAGGGAAAAGATGTTTATTTTTATGAAACGGTTGGAAAAACGATAAAAAGCGATTTGATCAAAAAATACGTTCTTTAATCGAACTTAAGCTCTGTTAGGACCGTAAATGCCCGTCATTTTCTGCACGTATAGTTAGGTTTTTTCTTTAAATCTTTTTAAAGGCTATACAAATTTCCAGTATATTTTTATTCTCAGAAAATTCTAATTTGCTGAGGCATGTTTACAGTGCTCAAATTCCAAGCTGCGAGGGCGAGTGGCATAAAGCAAGTATAAATAGTATTACAGAATATTACAGAAAAACAGATGTTAGCATCACACTGAACTTTAAAGAAAAGAAAGATATCATTTTCAACTTAATCTGTGCAAGAACAGGTATTATATTCATAATTCTTCAGAAAATTCAGAAAAGGTAAAAGGACAAATAGCCCGAAGCAATAAAACTTCTTTGAAACTAAAATAATAAGACTGAAACTTGAAACACTACATGCTAAAGTATTTAAGATGAATTTATATGAAAGAGGAACTAAAATTGCTTTAAAAATTTATCATACGATTTTTAAAATCGTGGGGAGAAAAAGGATATTGAGTTCGGAAGTGTTAATATTAAATAAGTTTTTGCTCACCACTCTGGTTTGGTGTTTAAACATTTAATAAAGGCTTGTGAATTCGTCTACGGAATTTAATTCAGAAATTCTGGGAGTTGGCAAAGTTTTGCCTTTTTATGTTGCACTTGATCTGACTTGTTTCAGTAAATTTAATGGAACGCAAGTTTGATTATTTGGGTTTTTATTTGAAATACTGTCTTTTAAAGTGTGAAATTAACACAAGTTTATTTCTATCCCATATTTTTATTGAAGAACAAAAACTAAAATCTATATTGGAATTGTCACCTTTTATTACTTTTTGTTCTAAATGTTATCAATAAAAATTGATATTTATTTCAAATAGTCCATGCTATTGACCATGAATGTCACATTTCTAAAGAATAATGTATCATAACATTTTAAATTGAAAGCAGCTTATGGTTTTTAATTTCTTAGAGGAAAACATTTCTTAATTTGTGTACTGAAGGAGTAGGTAACATTTTGACATAAGTCTAATTTTCTTACACTGTAGGGTCGGGTCGTATCCGACGTTTCAAAAACAAGGCCTGCTAGAGTTCAAACTCTCTAGTTTACTCAATAATTAAATTAGTTTATAACTTGTCTTGAAGGATTTGAATTTTGATAATTTGAACACGAATGAGCTCTTCTATACGTATTTTTAACTTAAATAAGCAAAACTTTCTCTCGTTAAAAGTTTTTTGGCATAGAACCAATACTTAATGTAAGTTTAAAAAAATGTTTTAAAAATTTATTAAAATGTTGATGTCAGCAAATGTGCACTACATATTTTTGCAGACATTTTCAAGAGCAGGTATGGAAGATGAAATATAAAGTTGGCTAAAAACCCGAGGAGTTTTTGTGTAGAGCCACATTCACTAGCTCCTATAATTAATGTGCAGGGAGAAATCTGTGGAAGGTATCCTTGCAGTAATCTGTGCCCACGACGACCGAGAAGACCTATGTAAATAATCAGGAGATAAATAATTAAGGGCAAGCACGTCCCCGTCCCGGCTGTTGCCATATTTGCAAATGCAAACAGAAAGTGATATGGGCGAATTAATTTACCTGATAAGTCGATCCGGAAGAGGGGCAGCTCTGGGTGTGTGCTGGTCATGTTCAGCCTGAGCCTTTTTGTCCTTGAGTCGTATGCTTCGAGCACAAAATACTGTGGCAGGCCGCCATCGTAGCCAGCAACACATTCGAGCTCGATGGCCGAATAAACGATATTGTCGTAACTTTCCAAATGGTTGCCATTTACAGATGCATCCACTTTTAGATATGCATAGTTTGGCAAAACATCATCGGACCCATTTGCAGCGGCCATCTTGTAGTTTTTGCCGGGCTGCTCGCCCGCCCGGGTCTTATCTAATTTATCATCGTCATTAGCAATGCCGCCCGTTTGTAATTTATCTAGTTTGGTGCTCAAAGCGCCGAAACTATTGGTCTGTCTCTTTGACATTCGAATCGTGTCACTTTTCCGTATCGTATATGATAAATTCGATTCCGGCCGGGCTGTTAGCAAGGTTGCTTTTTCTTGCCCGCTTTGCCCCCGGCAGAGATTATAGGAGCCATACGTCTTGGCGCCGTGCGCCGTGCGGACGCCGTTCGACGTCGAATTAGGAACTGAAGCCTGACCCAGTTCAGGGAACGTGTCACGTTTTGTCCTCGCTGCGACGGTCTTTGACGATGAGTTGTGCGACGCTGCTGACCTTTTTCTCGAGCTCCTTGATACATCACGTAAAAATTCAATGCGAAAATTATTCGCCTCCCGTCCGTAGGACGCGGCAGTGTGATGAGGGCTTATTGTTGACTGATTGGAGGCATTCAGCGGGGTGGAGGCGGCCACCGCGTACGGACGCAGCGTACAGTTCCGGAGTGAGGCCGGCTTCGCTGTAAATAAGAAATTAGATCCCGGTTGAAGAAATAATTTAGGACCAAATACCTGCCGGCACCACCTGGAAGACGCACGGCTCCACCTGCTTCCCGATTGCGTTCTTCCCCCAGCACGCCAGCGTCCCGTAGTCCCGCTCGCTCTTCGGGGTGTAGATGAGCTCACTCACCGTCTCGACTGCGTTAGAACAAATGAAATTAATCGGACGTCGGTCCAACTTTAATTTGGGACGAGGCACAAGACACCTGTCTAAGGCCCATACCGCCTTCAAATCTACATACCATAAGTCTCGATGTGGGTCTCGTTTGATTCAATTATGGTGCGATGTGTCCCGCCAGTCGCCTCCTGGACTGTCGCATAGTGTCCAGATGGGACTTCAAAGTGCTCCCCGCTGCTGGAAAATGTCCATTCAAATTCAATTTCCGGTGGATCAGAATTTACACGGCAGGGTATAGGTACGGATTCTTCCAAGGAGGCTCCTACAACGGTCACTGCGCTGCTGGTGCACACTGGGGCATCTGGAAAATATCCAGAAGAAAATTTTCCTCCTAAGTATATTTATTTCGACATATTTATAAGGCACTTCACTTATGGTTTTGATTGACACTTCTAAACCTGGGATTGAAGAAAGTTTCAACTTAATTATGTAGCCGTAGTCGGAAATTTCTCAGTTTTTTAGAGCATGAACCAATTTGATAGCATAAGTATCAAAATAGAGACAGGAAAACTCACTCAATATTTTGCAAATCTAAATATAAAGAAATCATCGTTATACCAAAACTAGGGCTGCTTATTATTTAACTTAAATGTGATAGCTCGCAGGTACCACAACTATAATTATAAATGCGAGATTTTAGTAAAAGAAGACCTTTTACAGCAAAAATCTGCTGGTTAATTAATTTAAACCAATTAAATATTTGTAGCTATTTTAACTACTGCTATGACCTTTCCGAAAATAATTACATCGGTAGAATTATACGCAAAAATTACCAACCACCTTAAATGTAAAACACACCACTTTACAGATCCATTATAAAGAAATAATAATATGTACTGTACAATTTTGGCTGACTTGTTCGTTGCTTCGAATTCTTAAAGAGTTGAAATAACTACTAATACTATAAATGTGATTCTATCTTAAACTGAAATCTCCATTCGAACTTTCTTTCTTTTCTTCATATAACGAAGCTATATTTATTGAAAACATATTTGTACCCAAATTAGTTACGCGCATTACGTTTCGCTTTTCTAACAAAATGGCATACAACCGTTATTTTTTAATATAAATAAAAATATACCATATGAGCTTACAATAAAATGTTTAGGATATAATCGTAATTTTTTAAACGACTTTCGATTTGTGTGAAAACATAAACACAGGATATTGTTGTGCAAATCATCATTTAAACTAATTCAGCGAAACTACTGCAGATTTGTTTGTATGAGAACACAAAATATATGTATATGTAGGTACACATATTTGTATTTAAAAATGTCATATGTCAACATTTTTTTACTTGGCAATATTACTCTATGGTTGTACCTGAAGTAATTTAAATTGCAGAAATGAGTGCAAAATTGTTGGCAGTTTACTAACCACTAATAATAATATAAATAAATTACGTAAATATGGGTAGAAATTATATAAAATAAAAATTATGATTGTAGTTTCCTTAACGTCTGAGCTCTTCACTAACCACATTTAACATATTTATTTCTCTTGACCTGTTTTGGGGGCACACATTTGTACCATCATAAATTTGATCATTCCTTTGTAAATATGTAATGACTATCTTGATCTCCTCAGATAAACGTCATTCACATAAATTTGATGCCATTTGCACGCCATAAAATTGACTCTGACCAAAGTGTGTCGATTTATTTTCTTGTTGATTATCGAGTTTTTTTTTCGATGTTTTATTTCGAAAGGAAATAGCAATATTTTCTTGACTAAATGAAGACATTTTTTAGCTTATTTCGACAGCGCTGGTGTTACTAATAATAAAATAATATTGAAATTCAATTAAACATGGTTGTTTTACTAAATTTTCAAAAATCAAGGATATATAATGGCTCAAACATTATTAGAAAATATAATAATTTAATTTTTCGTTATATTTAAAAATTAATAAAAAGTGATATTAACCTGGACCATCCTCTCTACATCCGCAAATAGTAAATGAAGTTAATGACCTCTGAAATGTTTGCTCATACTTCAGAAAAAATATCTGTTGATATCGATTAATTGTTTGTGGAGTCCATTAGGAATATGTAATGGTATTAAGAAAACATAATTAGCATTAATCCAGCTATCGCCGCCTGCAGCTTTTATGTCTAAATTTTGTGCGTCTTATTTGCGTCGAAACAACAGGCCAGAATTAAGTGAGTGAGTGAGTTAATCAAATGAACAAGCCGACCGAATTCTAATTAGTTGCAAATTTCTGCTCTTTTCTGGAGCGGATACAACGTACCGTGACGCAGCCAGCCGGAGCGCGGAGGAGGAACTGTTTGCCTTGGGTCCCATCTCATAATATTAATTAAATGCAAACAATTTCAGCTTAAATTGATAAACGTTAATAACTCTTACTAAATCTGACAGCTATCAATACGTTAATACGTAATACAGAGAGTTCCATATTGCATATGTGCAGCGATCCCGATTTATATGTTTACCATCCCCCGCCAGGCCGCTCGATAAAAGTGGATTAGGTAAATTCCCAGACCCTTTTGGGAGCATGCTTTGATTAATTGCAGGAGTTCGCACTGTTTCCCGGCATTGATACGTGCCTCTTGGCATTTCGGCAGTCGTTTTCGGCAATTTTGGCTTTGTCAGGTGTACCAAGGTGGGTGTGGGTGGCGGGGTGGAAAACGCACCTACATAATTAGCGCTAAGATGTAAATATGCTTTAATTGCTCCCTGATTTATAAGCCAAATAAATCTTAGTTAAATCTTCGTCAGTGGGGCTCTGGGCGGCATTACCTTCGAGGAGCCGGAGGAATCGATGCTCGTTAGTTGCAGGCAGCTAACATATTTCTCCGGCAGATCAAACACTCCTTTCCTTTCCACAAGGCGAGTGGTTTTCGAAAGTTCGGCTTCTGAGCACTTTCAGGTTTTCACGTTTGATTTTTCATTCTCATGGGGGGCTGGGGCGCCTTTATTTCCGAAAAGGGGCTCCCGGGTCTCCGCCCCATTTACTTAATCAAGGGGCGAATGCATACATTTCCCAAATGTTCCGGAAACTTTTCCTAAGTTTCCTCGTGCATATTTCACAGGCAGTTTAACAACACTTCGGGAATATTGCGATACATTTGAGCAAGGCATTCGCACCTGTGGCTTTGAGGGCTCCGAACGCCATGCAGAGGTTATTGATCAAAGGTACTTTATACGGGGTCCGGCCTTTGTGTCCAGAGATTCATAAAACCGTCCCTCACTCCCTTAGTTCGGGGACCCAAGTATTATTCGGGGCTATTTTTCACTTTTATAGTTTTGAGATTAGAAGAAGAACCCTTTCGCAGGGAAATTATATCAATCAGCGGAATCCGCAGCAAACTTCTTCTTTCGCATTTGTGGGAAGAACGCAGAACGCAGAACAAATCTCGGCTTATCGCCCCTTTCACTGTCTTCGCACTGTTTGATTGATGATCTACCGAAAAAAAGGGATGTCTTTAATTGTGTACAAAACACACAAGTTTATTCTGAGGGACTTTATTCTAATTAGGACAAAACTCTATGTAGAGAAAATACCGTTTTTCTTTAAATATAGAATCAAGAATGTGTAATTTAAATACTAGCAATCAAAAAGCTCAAATATCTTTGAATGCTTTCTAATTTTGTTTATTTATTATTTAACTTATACCTAGCCGAATTTAAATCTCAGCCTCGAAAGACTGAACTTCAATCCTTTTGATTAAAAGCTAAAGTAGGTGTACAAATTTCCACCTTTAACTTTAAAATACTCATCAAGGGAACATCTCACTGCTATCTTCGAATGTAAAATAATCCTCCTACTTCTAAAATAATTTGCAAAAAATATATTCACAAAATTTGTTTGGAGGTTGGTATAATGTTTCCACCAAATATTTCCAGACATCAACAGATTAAATAAATTTTGGGTTTAAACAATTAGGTATGTATGTATATATTTTATTAACTTAAATTCTCAGCAACTTCTAAAATTCTCGTTTGTTACAAAGTTGCAAATTCAATAAAACGATTATCTCCAAATTGACTCCCAATAAATATTAATAATTTAAATTAATTTATTACCAATTTAGTGTTCCTTTGAACATAACGACCACATATGGAAGCCCGCTTTGTACTCCGCATTGTAGCTACTTTATGAAGGATGTATGACAACGAAATTGGATTAAGGGGTTTCATCGCTGAAATGAAAATCCTGCATGATGTATGTAATCTATTCCACTTTTTTTTATTTTTTACGTTTACTTTTGAATGACAATTTATTTCTATGCCTTCATAAAAAGTGAAGAATTTTTGATAAGCTGCCATGATTATTTGCGCTATTTAAGTATTTCATGCTTTTGTAATCTTTGGTATGTACAGCCGAGTAGTCACGTCGATTTTGCTTTAGTTGACAATAACAACGCTGCTAGAAACTTAAATTCCCTTAACACGTTCCCTCCCACGTGTACCGAAAATGGTACACAAATTAAAGTTCTCTCTTAGCAAATGCATTTTTACGTGTATACATAAGTCGCTCAGTAAAGCTTTCTTGAATATTCTGGCAGGGAACATGTTAATTTTCGAATCGAGCGCTGTGCGTATTTGCCTGGTCGAATTTATAAATGGCCAACTTTTTCGTTTTATTTACCTTTTGTTAATAATAAAACGATTTTTCCGCAATACATGTGTGCCGGCAGACTTAGCATATCGTGTAGACTCTTTTATTTGCAGCTTTTCCGGGAAAACGATAGAAAAACTGAGCTCTTCGCCGAAGCAGCAGCAATTCAATTTTTTCAATTGCCACTTTCCATTGTAAACTTGGTCGCAGTTGAATCTGTTTTTGCAGGACGTCCAGAGCGATAGATTGGAATTTTCGAAGGAAAAACGGCTGTGGTTCTATCTAGCGGCGGGCTAGGACGGAGCCCAGCGATGGGTGAACGAAAATAAGAGCTCGGTGAACGGCCAATGGCTTATTAAATTAGCGATTAGTCCTGGGAACCTTTAGTTGTATTTGCACGTCATAAGTTTTAACAGTGTGCAGTTTTTTTTTCTGGGATTACTACTTTCAACTCAATCCCATTAGCCACGTCAAAGCCACTCGACTTTTTTTCATGACTTATAATGGCCAACTGATCTCTTCGCGAGAGTTCTGTAAACTAAAATGGACAGAAATTCAGCTGGAAAGGAGTTTCCTAGAATTAATTTTAATCTCGTTAAAACCAAGCATAATTTCCAAAGTACACGCGAAAGGAGCTCTGTCACAATGACGAATATCTGGATGACGCCCCACGCCACCCACTAATAATTTTCTCTGTCTTAGCGGTGTCATGCGGCAAAAAAATATTTCATCTCACTGGAAAGTGGAACATTTTAATTCCATTAAGGCCGAAGTGCCCCTAAATATGGCAAGGGAATTAAATTTTTAGTTGTGCAGCTTCCCTGGCCAGATTTAGGTCGCGCGGCTTAGCCGTTCTTGCTCTAGCCAGGCTAGCACCTGGAAATTTAAAGGCGATTGAAAGTTTAACGGCAGGAGGGACGTTCGGGTTGGGCTGGTTTGGTTTAAAAATTAATTAAAGCTCGAAAACTGCGGTTTTAGGGCTTCTAATGGAGATATTTTGGAGATACCGGCTGAAAGCTGAGAACCAAATCTAAAGTCGAACCGAGAAGTTGTTTTGGGGCTTTAGCAATTATAGCTCATCTCAAGGAAATGGCTGTCTACTCCTTAGAATTTCGAAAGGTGAGGCGGGTGAGGTAATTAAAAACGAGTTAAAATCAAATTTAGCCCCACCCGCATCCGGATCCCGCGCTCAGCTCCACCACCAGAAAACCCCATCACCAGAGTTGCGCTGAGCTTAGGAGGTGCGCTCATTGAATTACCTGCCGCCTGTACAACTGTACAAATCCACAAGATAAAGTTAGTTCGCAAAGTTTGTCTTACGTAGCAGAAAATTTCCGCAAAAAGGTCCAAACCGCAAAGAGGAGCCGTAACATATGGTTCAATTAATTTCTTCGTTGATAAATAATGAAATTTGCCAAATGTACTAAATGGTTTGCATTCACTACCTCTGCCTGACTATAAATGTTTACGGGCGTTTTCTCTTAATTGATTTGCAGATGAACTTTGTATTTGACGATGAATTAATTGGTTCTATGCCTCCCTGGAAATCAGGTAACGCATCAAAACAAGGCATTAGAACCGCTCAGAGCGCTGCCTGAAATGGTGGCTTTCGAATTCTAGCATCGAAGGGCATTTCCACGTCACGATATGTGCCCTTTGTGCAATTTTGGTACAAGAGACCGACACAAATTGTATCATTTCTAATTTGAAACCATGACAAAAGCATGTTATTGAATAGATTCAAAAATCTACGTTGAATTGAATTTCGGACATTGTATATTTATTTTAATGATTAAGAATTCAAAATACAAATTACAAAATATAAGTTAACAAAAAAATTGCGGAAAACAAAACATAGAAAACACTGCCAGAGCACATTTATTATTTAATACAAAATTTATTTAAAGAAGTGTCTTATTTCATAAAATTTACCAATTTTAATTTCTTGAAGGACTCATCTACCCTTTATCCAGAGTTCGAATTTATATCTTTTTAAATAGTCTATCTAGTGTTTAGTAAAAGGAAAAACTTGATCTCAACAATTTGAATAAACTAATATACTGATTTACTTGAATATAATTTTTTGAGGTTCGTTGAACGAGGAAAATAAAAAACACAACTTGAAAAGTTGCCATATTGAAATTTAAGGTCACAACCATTTTTTAAAAAAAGTCATATTAATAAAAAATGAATTTTTTGAGGGAGTCACCAGTAATATTTAGACATAAAATGGTGTTTCTCGTCCTCTCACCTATGATTAATACCTAACTACCCAAAAACATTTTTAGTTTGCAGGAAAATAAAAATACTTATATGTGTAAAATAAAAGAAAAAGAAATTTGACAAAGTTATTAGTTTTCATTTATATTCATGCATTTTATATTTATGAATTTCTAAGAATATATGTCCATATGAACATTATATAAAACTGACATGACCATAAACGATTTAATATCGTTCTGCGAAAATTAAATGCAATGCATCACTGAAGTAATATTAATTGAAAATTCCCGGAACCTATTTGTGTCCTCCAAAATCATTTAAAAGTAGAAGTGCTTCGAAATTCAATGTATAAAATGTATAAACTGCACCGGGGTACGCAGTGATTCAATTTCTTAACTGCTCTCTCCTTCCCTGCAACTATACGAGTACAATTTCAATGTAAAAGAATTAAAAAAAATGGAAAAGCTGACAAGATTCACTTTACTGTCGACCGGCACTGAAAGTACTCAAAATGTATCAATTCGTGCAGTTTCACCCCTTTCCACTGAAGGAAGTGTTCGAAACATTCTTTATTGGATGCTGATATAAATGCAATTCGATTTATGGGGACAAAATTGGAATTTTTCCGTTGCTCCTCTGTCGAATGTACCTTTTTGCTGATGGGTTCGCACCCACTCGCCGGCGTGTACCGCGTCGTTTAGGCGTCCATTAAATAAGTTTTTCACTTGACTCGCACTCGAAATAATTGAAATATTGCAGCACAAGCAGAGTGGTGCTCTTCATTGCTGCATAAAAGCCCCTCTGGAGGGCCCGCAGCACCCGCACACTATGCGAACGCTATACGTAAAACGAAACACCGCCGTGTTACGGGCCGTGTATGGCAAAACAATTTCATCTCGAGAACAGATACTCTGCACTTAAGCATTTATTGCATTCGGAGGGCCCATTTTGGGCCAATTTACATTTTTAACCCGAAGACTATCCAGTGCAATATCGGGAATGGATTCACACTTATCGGGGCGGCGCCCATCCAGACACATTTGTATGGAAATCCTGGAAAATTGAGGAAAATTTAAGAATAATTCAGGATATACGCTCAAAGCTTTATTTGAATTTATGCATTGGCAGTAGAAATGATTTTGCACCGGAATCGTGAAAGGCAAACGAGATTTCGCATGATTTCGTTAACCGGTCGGATGTCCCGGGGGCAAAACGGATGCATAAATTATGTTAAATGTTATTCGATAATTTTTTTGTGTACATGGGTGGAAAATAAGCTTACAATAATGTGCATAAGGTTCTTGAGGGGAGCAAATAGCTCCAGGCGACGTGCACTGGGGCCTATTTCTGTGTCCCCGCATTCCCGCAAAGGAACTTTGTTCCGCGGATGTTGGGGCTTAATTTGAATTTAATGCAGCCGTGTCGAGTTGTACGGCAGTTCGGAGACATTTTCTGGGAATTGGGAATTATCGAAAGACATCTGCTGAGCATCGTTTTATAAGGTCAGGTAGCTTTCTTCTGTGGATCGTACAGAGAATTGCGCACGCACCCTCTTGAGGTTTATTATTATTGAAAAACGAATTTTCGAAATTGTTTTATGTAGATATACATAGTTCAGCAAAAAGGATATTCTGATTTCAGTGGTCCATTTCACTTTATACAACTTACCACCATAGATACATATGTATGTAAATTTAAAAGCAACCAGACCAATAATGAAGAATTTAACAAGATTTGAAATATTAAATAAGCTTTAATCGCGGTACAATATTGTTTCATTATACATTATTTTATAACATCATATGCAAATGTACCTACTGGAACCGAAAAATTGATTTTACGGATAAACTTAAATAAGTCTACGATTACACAATAGTTTTAGCAATCTAGGTTAAAGTAGCGTAACTTAAACCTGAAAAGATTATCCGAAAGTTGAAAAATATTCAGATGCTTCGTACGTAGTACTCTATGGTAGTACCTACCTAGGTAGGTACCTATCTTAAAAAGCTTAGCTCGATTTTTAATAGCGTCAAAAGACTACAACTTAAACCAGTTAACTTAAATCTCTTGCTTAATTCGCATAACTAAGAAGATTTATTAAATAAATAGGGTTTAACTAGTTCTTAGCTAATTCGACTTTAAATCGATTTTTCTTAAACCAGGTCGACGAATTAAACTGCTTTAAATGCCGCAGTCTGCCACTGAAAAGTTAAACTAAAGAAAAACTAATTATTATAATTGTATACGGTAGAATTTTCAGATCAAAACTTGTAAACACATAATAAAATGACGTCGTCATTGTAAATCCGTGACTGATTTATAAGACAAAACCCTTTAAAAAAATGCCAATGCATTTGTTTCTTTTGTTGTTGTTCGAAAATTTAATATCTACTTAATGAACGCGGCAGGCACGAGTTACTTTAATGACGGTCAGAATATATAATAATATTGATCATTGAGTTGGCCAATCAACCATCACTGTTATGTTGGCTTTTGGATCACACTGTATGGCCATTCCTCTTCGCCTACACAACATAATAAAAAGAAAATCTCATAAATATACTAATAAAAAAAAAATTAATAAAATAATTATTTTAAGAGACGAGTTTTATATAGTTAAAAATTGTTGTATCGCATTTAAACTGGATTTATTTTTTGTTGGCTGTTTAAGCATATACTTATATATTTTTTAAAAATGTCATTTTTCCTATAGCAAACCACCCAACAATTATCCATAACCTGTTCCCTAGAATCCAAAAAATTATTATGCCAGTAGAAGTGGATGTGAGGCGATGGTAGTTTACTAACAAAGTTTTGGAGTACTCAAAGCAGTTTGGAGTATCTGTGGAATTCGAGTTCTACTTACATCGTATTCGTAGGTTAACTAAGGCACTTTGTGTTTCTCCTCTATCGTTGGCCGCCGAACATGCATAGAGTCCGGCATGTAAACGAGCAACTCTTTGGAGCACCAGGGATCTTGTCGAGATGATAACACCCCATGAAACGTTCTGAGTTACTGGCATACCCTGGGGAAGAATAAAGCGGAACAATCAGTAAAAAGCAAAAGTTAGCTAGAGCATACTTAGAGCTACGATAAAGCAACGCCCGGCGCGATGTGGCCGCAGCCTTAGCCTCCGCCTCAACCTCAGCCTCAGCCTCAGCATGAGCATAATAAAAAATAGGACCCGTATCAAATAAAAGGCAAGGCAGGTCTACAGCGACGACATCAGTTAAGGGTTAAAGCGACTAACCCACTCGCGGGTAACGGGGGCGGCTACAATGTTAAAGCGTCGTTGGCTAAGTGACGTTTTTATTACGTTCATATCTGCGAGTTGGGTACACGTTAATTGCGTTCGGCGGGCCACCTACACATTCCGCGAACCAGGCACACCTTGCCCGACCTCGATGGCCTCTATCGTTATAAGGGCAACATAAAACTCAAATTTCTCCCTTTTACGTATTGTGGGCACTTTCGACTTGATTACGGGAGTTTGGCTGCTTTAATTCGGGCATTATGCCCTCGACGAGGGACTTGTAAAACTCTTTTGAGGTCTACAAGCCCTGGAGCGGCGGCCCTTCGCGCCATGCATGGTTTTAATGACACCTCCGAGAGGTGAGTCGACGACACTTATTCAAATTGCTCTACAGCGCGACAGTAGCTGCAGTAATGATGGAAGCCCAGATTTAATTTTTTTCTTCTTATATTTTTTGTCATTCAAGTGAATCCTCCCATCCGCGAGCCACACTTCTTCTGTGATGCTAGCGAAAAGCAGTGTAAAGAGACACGGCACGGCGACATGGCTCACCAACTGCTGATTGAATAAGCGCGCAATTCTCACTTCATAAAAAATTAAAACTTTGCAAAGTTCATTAATGCGTTTTATCAGGGCTGGTAATAACAGGAAAATGCTTTTAAAAACAGCCAAACTTGTCCTTGCTCTAAATTAGACTCTCCTCCGCTGTAATTACATCGTTTCTCTTTATGTCTCTGCAGATCCTCGCGCCACTGCCGCGGGCGGGTGCATGCTTTGAATTTTAATTATTAACTTGGCTTTGCAGCGCTCGGCCTCCACCGCGAGTGGGGCACTTGTGCGGGCGAACCTTTCACGCGAGTTAGGCACGTGCAGTGCACGTCATCCACCACTGAGCCCCCGGCTGCACTTATGTATAGCACCTCCGCGCTGCGCTAATGCGATCCTGCGTCCGCGTTCGGGTCCACCTTCGATGGCGATATTTTCGTTCCAGTGCGCGGCGCGAAGTTTGATTTAATTAATTTACAAAAATTTTATTACTTTTCATTGCATTATAATCATTTTGTAAAAACAATTTTTTTTTAACTCCCCGGAAATTAGTTGACGCCGAGATATTCTCAAATGATTTCAATGTTGAACGGTTTTTCCATCTCCCTGATCGTGCTTCATCTAAAAAAAGTTAACAAAAAAAAACGCATTTCTTCCTGTAAGAATCTATTTAACTTTCTATTTTTATTCCTTTTTGACAATTGACAATTGATTTTATACATAAATCTCTTTCTAATTCCTTTTCTATAAAGATTATTTTCACTGGTAATTAAAATAAAATGATTTTGAATAAACAAAAGATGTTTAATTTGTCTACCATTCTATACTTTATCTAATCCCCGAATTGCATTGAATTTCCTAGGAATACATAATATTTCATATATTACCCGATATTGACTAGGTACATATTCTATAAAGTATGTGAAGAAATTTAATTTAAAATAAAATTATATATAAAAGAATATTAAAACTAAAAGATTTTATTTCAAAAGTAGGTACATCTGTAAAAACTGTAAATCTAAAATGTACCACCAACTAAAAACTAATTTTTTTCCTGTCATATAATAAACATTGTTCTTTGCATACAAGTAAAGTGTCTCTGAAACATTATATTTCAAATTTATATAGACATAACTTAATTACGATAAATATAATGCAAATATTGTTATTACTAAACATCTACGCACCTTTTTAGAATAGTTTTAAAAACGATCAAAATGTCTACATAGCTATCCAGTCTTTAAAAGATAAGAAAAATATGAGGTATTTTTAATTTAATTGGTCTATGCCACCTGACAAATGCGGAACTTCCTTCACATCTAAATATAGTTACATAACCCGGATGATATCGTAATTTGTGACGACGCATTTATTTAAATGAGGTCTGTAACCACAACTCAATAAAGGCGTTTCGGACACGTGCCCAAGCAGAGTTTTAACATAAATTTTCATTGATTAGCCCAACGGCTGATCCTAACCAACGGAGAGTGAAATTTTATGTAATGAGCTGCAAATTTGCGAAATTTTTATTTAATTTTTCTTAATACCGGCGTCCCAGGGCTTCACTTGAAGCAGTGAAATTTTTGAGGAAAGTCTGCTCGCCACGCCACCCACTCTATAATAAAGCGCTGATCCCTCGAAATTAGCAGAGAATGGTGTGCGTTTCAGCAGGCCGCGCAATTTAGGACTTTTAAGAACCTAATGGGAGTTCCACTTTAAACGATGAATAATGTATCCCGGCCAGTGGATGCTGCGCCATGGAGCCGCGAGCGCGAGCCGTGGCGCGGCGTCGAAATGGTTAAATAATTGAAATTTACTTACGTCGTGGGACCATGTGATGCGATGCTCCTTGGGGTTAGCTTTTATGTGGCATTCAAAATAGACGTCATCGCCCTCCTTGATGTCGTCAGGCTTTAGTGTGGAGCCTAATGATAAAGTCACTTGCGGTGGGTCTGCAAAATAAATTACTCGGTTAGCAGAACCTTTTCTTTTAAGGGTCCTGGCAGGCTGACTGTTCGCGCTGTATCCTAAATTTATTTTAACAGCGAGGTAGTTGCGGGTGGTGCTTGTGAAGTCGTAATTACCGACGCGGAAAAACATAGACTCCAATTCACTTAGCTTATTTTGTACGATGAGTGTTTTCTGTCCCCCAAAATTACGTTGACGGGAAGGCAGTAGCACTTTGATAAAAACCTTAAATTTTTCTTCTTAAGCAATAGAAAAAAGTGCTCCTGAGGTATAAGGAATTAGAACGGATCTGCTTGTAAGCTCGATTATATTAAATTAGGCTCGTAAAGCTAATATTTTAATACTTATGATTAAACACCTCCCTGGCTCTTGATTATATCTAAACATACGTAGACAGAGCCGTTAAGTCATTATTGACTTTTATCTTTTCTTTTTTATAGGTAATTATTAGAATTTTTTTCTTAATATCATACCAGTTTAGAAACCGAAATATTCTTCGATCTCTCGACAGTGATATCAAGAAAAAAGTAAGAAGAAGTTGCTTTGTGGGTTGACTTTCCCACTATTTTAGTTGATATTACGCTCATTTTTAAATTTCTTTTAATTTCAATAGAAGCCGAAATATTCAGTTCTAAAATAAACATCGGATTTTTCGAGTTTCGCAAGCCCTAACATACGAATATGTAATATATGAATATTGTAAGTCTTTTTTTATTATACTCACACCAGAAAGTTTTTTTAGCTTTATTTAACTATTTGTATATATATCCCCTTTAAGTTTTTTATTTTTGAAAAACGAATCAATTCTCATATTGGTTTAAAACTGCCAAAAATATTGTTTAAACTGGTGTAATAATATATCAGAATACAAAAATAGGGCATTCTCCCGTACAAGAGCTTTTAATATATTATGAAAAATTTTTCCATAGCCATTGCAGTCCCTTTACTGTCGCGTTAATCCTTTGAATCCCGTATTGACAAGGTATTAATATTTTTTGAGGAATCGACGGTTTTATGTACTTATTTAAACATTACTCTTCATTAACGCCGAAGGCAGCTTGGTCCTTACTTCAGGCAAATTACGCATCATACCCGCTTGGGAAATTTTGCGCGACTCGGAGGTAATCTCAAGCGCCGGCCCCCGGTAATGAATTTAACCCAATTCATCATTTAAGAAATGACATAAATTCAGAATGTATGCTGCAAAGAGGATTTAGTGGGAGAATTTTTTTTTAAACAAAAAGTTCTCCCTCAATTCAGGAAAGAAGATCTTATTTGAGGTTCCCGCCCAACCCACAGGTTCCCGTGGGGAAGTGTGGCCAGAACGGACCCAGCACTCGTCAGCCGTTTAACAGGAGTGCCACAGCCCGCAGTCAGCCATTTCGCCCGGTTACGTCTCGGCTCCCAGTGGTTGTTTTAAATGAAAAATAAAATAAAGTGTCGGCCATCTAAGGAAATTGTTGTGCAAGTGATAAAGGGCGACATTAATATTTCTGACTTAAGACCACAACTCATACTTATGCTAATATATCATACTTAGCTGCTTATTTCAGCGGCTAGGACGCGTGAGGTCCTCGCCCAAGGTGGGCTGCGGCCCCGAACACATTGCGTGCTGCTGCTGCTATAGGCGTGGGTGTGTGCCACCCACCTTGGGCCTCTCCGCCGCCTCCCCCCCGGAATTGAATCTTTAATGCCGCAGCGTTTGTGTTTGTGTACGATAAAATTTATAAGGTATTTGATCCTCGCAGGAGATTTATACAACTTTTGGGAATTTTTCGCGAACGCCGACCGAGCAAAAGCAACAAATTACTTACACATGACGTTAAGCAGCACCGAATCCTCTAGCGCCGAGTTTGGAAGACGGGGATTAGAGCCCTCGCATTTCAGAATAGTCCCATCATCCTCCGGAAGGGGTTGAAACGTCAATACCGATGTTACGGTGCTGCCATTCGATGATAGATTTATCTGCAACGAGGAATCACAACGTCTTCAAATTGGAATGTTTTGCAGCGGAGAGCACTCCTCGTCGATGTCCGAACTGATTGGAAACCTTTCTCAGCAAACTTCCAGTTATCCCAACTTTTGCCGAGAAGTGAAGTAAGCATAAACCGCTCCAAGGAGTTTTCCTTCTTAAGCGCAAGTATCTTCAAGATGGACAGATGACTGTCGCTTAAGTACCGCGCTCGCCCCGGAGGGCCGGAGGGGTTTGCTGGCAACGACAAAACTCCACAAAACTCCACGGCCACTGGAGCCAAGTGCAGGTTTTGCGAGTAATTGAACTTTTCAAGTATTTAGGGAATGCTACTTACTGAGCCTCTTTTAAAGGGCCTATTGTTCTGGGTCCACCGTATGTCCGTATCCGGCACTGATCCCTTCACGAAGCACGAGACGTTGTACTCCGTCTCCGATATGAACACTTTCAGCTTCTCAGTGATGTTAACGTTCGTCGGCCTCACTGCAAGCAAAATCTCGGTCAAAATTCCATTGTTTTACATTGCTTTTTTTTCTATAAGAACAAATGATACACTGAAAAAATAATAATAGAAGAACTAACTATTCTTTCAGCCAACTTATTAAATTAGTTGATAGAACTAACACAGTGGGAAAAACATTTACAAAATTAGTTTGTTTCTCAGCTATTTTAGTTGATTTCCCACTATTTTATTTGGTTTTCCAATTTGAGATTATTTTAACAGCTAAATTCAATTAGTTGGCTGAAAATCAACGAAAAGATTAGTTGGTATTTCTAATATTTTTTTTTTCAATGGAGGTACCCTTTATAGAGTACTGTTTGTGTAGTTGATTATCCAAAGTGAAAATACAAATGGCAATTTGAACAATACAGTTTACATTTATAAATTGTATTTTAAACCATACAATTTAAGACTAAATAACAATGATTTAATTAGATTCGACTCTCTGAAAAATTGCGCAAAAGAGAAACACAAACTCAATATCGTAATTATACAAAGCTGTGTTATTTTAATGATATGATCCAAATTAGATATAACATTCATTACATTATCATTATATTATCTTTGAATATAAAAAATATTTCGGAACGTAAAAGAAAAGATACATTTTAATAAATTAAAAAGTACAGTCTTTAATTTTCTTTAATGAAACGGTACATTTATGAAACCTACTAAAATAACTAATAATAGATATTGTAGCATTAGTTAAAATAATGTATTTTATATTGTTTTTGTATTGTGTGTCAAAAACAAAAAATAGCTATCAATAAAATGTTTGAAATCGATTACATTTTGTTTTCGTTTTAGATGCCGAAAAATCAAAGAAAAATAAACGAAATCTTCGATGCGGATCCTTTTTTCTTCCGGATTCTTTTGAAATACACGTTAATGCCTTCCCTTGCCCCGGTTCTGTCGTGTAATGTTATTATTTTATTTTTCAGCAGTCGTTCAAATTTCCCCCATTTCCACTTCAAAGAGGATTCTTTGGATTCACATAATTTTCCATACTTACACAGCATCTCGATTCGTACGCTTTTCTCCGCCGGTGGCACTAATTTGTTATTCGATGCCTGACATCTGTACGTGCTGTTCAATGCTTCTCTGGTTATGTGGGATACTTCAAGACGATTGACTGTAACATGCCTTCCCATTGAAACTCCATTACCAACCTGTAATGGCTGTGTTCCATTAAACCAAGTCACTGTGGGCTCTGGTCGACCTAGAAATTTTCCAAGAAACCAAGAGGAAAATACATTTTTATTTAGGTAATATTGGAGATGTGGTAATAAAGACAGCTAAGGTGGAATGTCCTTCGCTAGATGGCACTGCTCATTTACAATCTATAGAGCAGAAAGTTTCCTTCCAATTCCAATATCTTATTTTCAATGAGCAATGCAATTGAATAAATAATTTGTACTAATGCATTCGTAGATTCTACTACTTATCCTACTTTTCTTAATTTCGAGAAGAACTATTTTTAATTACTTCAGATCACGCGCATGGAAACAATAATGCTAATAATAGAAGATCCCCAAAAACGACACATGAACAGGTTAATCCTGCTGTCGATACTTTCTCTGGATGCATCATGTACCTACTCGTATTCACGTAGTAATGTTCCTTCCAATTAACTAATTTTTATTTTATATACATATAATATCGTGTGTAGGTACATAAGACAAGTATTAATATGTTTCCCAGAAAAAGTTTTTAATTTCGTCTCATTTTCAAGTAAATGTGGCTTACTTTGTTTTTCCCCTATACCTACCCTTTTCTTTTTTATTTATTTTTATTTTAGCAATTAGTTCACAAACTTTAAATGAATTCTATTGAAAGGAGTTATAATTTATGTCGAAAAAGGCAGAAACACATCTAATATTATTATTAATAACGATGTCAACAATGGCACAACGCAATTTCCGTAAAGTAATTGAAAGTGCTTCATTAAAACTTTGTATTAAAATATGTCGAAATTATTTTCAGCAAACAAAGGTACATATAACGTCAACGGAGCTAGAGAGGAATAGTGTTGGACATTATAGCTTGTTAGTTAGCACTCCCTGCAGCCAATTTGTTAGATGAGCTTATTTAGTTTTACTAAAAACTAATTTTGTTTTGTTCTGAAAATGGTGTACCCTGTATTTCTCGGTAGTACCGACATAATTTGTATCATTTATACACTTTTAACCTTTACAGTCCACTTTCATTTTGAACGTGAAAAGGTTCTATGCGAAGGTGTTGAGATGAAACCCTACTAAACGTTATATAACTAATTTAAATAAATTGATAAAATTGGTTGGTAAAAGCCTTTTACTGAATTAAACCTCAACAGATTCCCGTCTTCCGGGTATGAGGAAAGTGTTTAGGGAACGGGAGCTAGAAAGCTGTGTCAAATCTTCTGTAGAAGCTTATGAGATCCGATTTCTGTAATCAGAGCTCATCTGGAAGAGCGTTAATTAAATATTTTGGTCATGGAAGAAGACTTTTAAACAATCTTACGTGCAAGCTAAACGCAATTAAGCAAATAATAGTTTCTGATAATTGCAGCGTGTCGCATTCAGTCATCGTATCGCACAGCGACGGCAAGTGCGTTTCTGGGGTTCTCCTGGGTTCATGCTTTTTAATGACGGTTCTGCCAAAGGGGGCTTATTAAACGGTGGCTGCCTCCGAGGACGGAAAATGTGACCACCTCAAAAGAGTTGCTTATGAAAATTTTATTTCAAAGGACCGCGTTTTGCATAGGTAGGTACTAAGAAGGGAGAGGGGACAGGGTGTAATTTTATCCCCCAGATAGGGCGTCGCGCCAGTTTTGCAGGGTCAGAGCCCGACCGCAACGAGTTACTTGCAATGAGCAACCATGTGTGAAATTTTAGTTGAGTTAAGGTCGTTTGCCACCGATCTAGTCTTTGACTGCAGATTTTCTTATCCACGGAAAAAAGGGTAAAGTAAAAGGGTCGGACGAAACAAAACCATGAAGCACCACCAAGAGGCATAATGTTTGCTCCCAGTGAGAAATGTGGGACAAACTAAATCTAAAGCAAACCCGGCGTGTGTGCCGGGCTTTACGAGACGCCGCGACGGCCGACAGTGGCGGGCGGGCGTCCATTGTGCAGGTGAAAATAAAGGACTTTGTTGCACGGGGGTTTCTGTGTGTGTGCAGGCCATCATATGCAGGCCTCCTTAAGATGGGGGATGCATTTGAAGGGCTGCAATTACGACTTGTTAAAGCTTTTGGCTCGCTTCTAAGCAGCTTCAAAAGTTTGCTTACGCTCGTAGGTGGTTGTACCTGCATAGGGTGCCCCTAAAATCCCGTCGTGTGTCGGGTCAGACATAAAGCAGCGACGATTCCCTGGCTGCATATAAGAGATTTGAAACTGAGATATCATAAATTATCAAACGTCTGAAGTTTAAGCCCGTATGGTATCCTTGTTTGTCTTCGTAGAATATGTGCTCATCGCTTTGCGAGGATGAGGGCCTTTGTATTTGATTTGTGTCTGCAAAAAGAAAAAAAAAATTTCCCTTTTGGATACAGGATTCGGTGCCAAATTTGTATCCTTCCCAACTGCGAGACATTCGATATGCCTTCATCCTTTTGGAATGTTTATAATTGGCACCCGCTAGATGTTTTTATGTCTACAAATTTTCATACATTTTCAACTAAAGAGATAGCACCGGATATGATTTATGTTTTAAATAAATTTCAAACACTGTGACCGGATAATTTTTTAACAGTATCGATATGATGCGAACCGATGAAATAAATAAACAGACATTCGTCTCCATTGATACGAAGAAAATGTCTAAATAGAATTTTAAAAGCATTTAATTGGTAATTTATTTTCATAAAAATTAAAAATTCTTTCAACTGCAACCAATGAATAGGATGTATAATTGTCCTTTGAACTCTAGTTCAATCAACATTTGTTGGTAAATACTCTAGCCAGGAATGTTTTTCACCAATTTGTTAGGGAAGTTGAAAAACCTTTGCAATTGTATGAAACATACATATTTTGAAACCAACGAAATTCTGTATATTTTAGCATAAAAATAAGTTTAAAACAAATCAAAGGTTTGTAAAACCTGTTTGCATTTCATAATTTTAGAAAGAAATTTCATGATTTTATGTTAATAAGTAGTATAAATGGCTTTCTTGATATTTTTTATTAACATTTATGATTGTTATTCATGAAAAAAAACCAAGCTTAGAATTTTAGCGGGAAATGCAACAATAATTATTTGATTCTGGTAAAAAAGCTAAAAGAAAGTGAAAAATGTTTTCTAATATGAAAAAAGCATGTTAACATTACTCAAAGAATTATATAGGTACCAAAAAATCTAAACCACTAAATATACCAAAGTTCAATATTCTAAATTTGCAATTAAATGGGAAAGATCTTATCAATAAACGTGTTAATTCAATTTATTATTTTGAAAATGTGTGTGCCTTTTTATATTAACAAATTTGAGTTACGTAGGTACTTGCTAAAGTTCATGCAAATAAAGATATATTGATGATGATTTTAGGATGAATCTGAGTCGTCACCATTTTGGTTTCTATATTTATATGTATCATACTCCGCGCAGCTGTGAGACGTTAAATGTAACTTCATCATTTTCCTGTGATTATAATTGACATTCACTGGATGCTTTTATATTCGCAATTTTTCATATATTTTCAGCTTAAGAGATAGCATATCGCACCAGGTCTGATTTATATTTTAAATAAATTTCAAACGCCGTCGACGAATAAATTTTTAACGGCGTCGGTACGAGCCCATTCGCTGCACGAGTGAGCGGTGTGGGACCCGTGAAAAATCACAACAGAAATGTCCTTGCGAGATTTATACGTGCCACTCGTCGGAGGCTGCAGATCGATTCTGAATCGACTGCTTCGACACGAGAAAAATGGTATCACCCTCAGTTGGTGCTGTATGGATGGCAGAGCTTAGTTAAACCTGCCAGGTAATTACCAGCGAAAAACAAGGTATAAATTCGTCACGTGCGTCATTGGTGAGCACACGTGTGTGTCTTAATTGGATCATAATCAGAATTTTAATTTAATTAAAGCCCGGCGCTCTCATATATTTTACACCCTCAGATGCCCCACCCGCCTCTAATCGTGGGTATCATATGTTATAAATTACACCAGCAAGAGGACTTCGTAATTATTCTTTTCCCTTCGAACATCCAACTTTTAAAGTATGGGCAGATTAAGCCGTAAATTTAATTTATTGAACGGCAAAGGAGCTTTTGTTTAAGGTACGAGAAATTTATTTGTTTGCGATTAAGGTGGACGCCACATGTACATAGAGGTCCGCACCAGTGGATGAATTTAAATGCATGTGAAAGCTCGCCAAATTTATGGGAGATTATGAGTCTGGCAACTTTAAACAAGTGCATGTTCAGCCGCAGATAATTTCAGGTATTAAGCAAATCTGAATAATGCAGCCAGAATCGCGAACTCTTCTTGACAGCCTAGCGAATCTCCGCCAAGCGAATTAGATTTTGTTTGGCGCCAACAATTTCTGTATAATCCCGAAACGAACAGATAATTCTAATTGGAAAAATTCAATTCCTTTTAATAATTTGTGCTCTGCTCATGCAAATCAATATTTCCTGGCAATTTGGCGAAATCGACACTATCAAATAAATTCTAAGTAAGAAATAAAATTAATCATCGTATTTTAAATAACAACGCAATTATCTGGTATATTTAAGCCCAGTTGTTATAAGGTTAAAGCTTAAACTTTTGTCTTTTTAAAGCAATTACACTTGACAGTTCGTTAAAATGGCATTGCATAGAAAAATAATTTTCTGGTTAATGTTGTGTAATTAATTATTTATTCTTAGAAGCCCTGTATCAATAAAATCTCATTTGACGTATCAAATTGTGTTGAGCTCTGAAGTTTAAGTTCAATCAATTAAACTCAATCAAAATCAGGAATAGATAACTAATTTGTAATATCTTTACAGGATTTTTAATGTTTAAATTAATAACTGTAAATAAATATGTTGGACGAGCAATGGTTTTTATACATATTTATAATACGTAAATTATTGGAATTATTTTATTAATTGCAATATTTATAAATTATATGTGGCTCCAAACTGAATGGCTATTTTTGTTCCCCAAATGCATATTCATTTGTTTCTGACCTTAGCTCATCAATTCCATTCGTTCATGGGATTCGTCGCGTAATATGAAATTAAATTCCTGACATATCGAGGTCAGCATAAATTAATGAAATATTGCGAATATGTATGTGGTTTAATTAATTAATACTAACAACTCAGAGCCCTGAAATTTCATTAAATTAACGCTTGTGTAATTTGGGGATTTGTACACCTGTTTTTGAACCGAACCTCCTATTCGCTGCAAGATTGCAGCTATGAAAAAGGTAAAGAAGTTACAGACGTAATTTGGGAGTCATTGTCCCTAATTAACTCCTTTTTGGGGTAATGAAAGGACTTTTGTCATCCTCCTATCGTACCACCCGCGCAACGCACCGAGATAAATGTGCAAGTTATGATTTAATTTTACACTTTTGGACGAAATCTTAACTGTGTTATTTTGCGGGGGCGTCTAAGGAACGACGCGGAGCGACAATTTATGAAGAAGTGAGAGTAATTCAATTCATCTTTAATTAAATTCGCTCGGAGCCGAGGTAACCAGCTAACAAATAACGCTCAAGAGTTCTCGCTTTACACCGCCGAGGCTCTCCTCGCCCGAGAACAATATTCAGAGGAAGCAATTACAGCCGAAGAGCGCTCCTGTGGCGAATATCAAGCTCGAGATCCCTCAAGGTCTGCAGATGTAATTAAAATTATTTTTATGGTTCTTGTGCGGTAAATATTTACCAATTGAATGGGTTAATTACACATCTTACTCCTGGTAACTGGAGCCCGCTGCGACTGAAGGCAGGATTTATGAAAGGATATTTCTTCTTTGAGATAACAACTTAGGTAAGTTGGCTCCGGGGAGTGCTCGGATGAATTTAATTTCATGGCAATAATCAAAAGATGTTAGGGAGCGAAATTCCCTCCGCAGACTCGCCCGGACCTATTGCCCCAGAGGTGCAGGTATTTACAGGGGAGCGGATTTAATTACCAAGAGTTTGCCGAGTCCCTTCTACAAATTTTAGTTTTTTCCATTCATCAGAGCTGGAACGTGGGTTTTCGAGTGCCTTAATCTCCAAACAAAAGTCATAAATGACTGATTCATTGTATATTAATAAAATCCCATTTTAGATTCTGGTAAACTTTCAAGCCCAACAAACATTTCTATTTATTTCGGTATCGTTCTTCAAATTTTTGTTCAAATATTGTGCTCGGGCTAAAATTAATGAGTGAATTATTGTAAAAATAGATTAATTTATTTGCTATCCTATAAATACTATATAAGGGTATAAAATATTAATGGTAAAAACTCTACAATATTACCAAATTTTAATTTGAAGCAAAGAAAAACAAGCTTAGAAGCTCAATATATTTTTCTGGCTAAAATAAAAACCTAGCGTGGCTATTTATATTTTCGAGCAAGGTCTGAAGATCAAGTCTTTTATTTTTAGAATCTCGAGTTGTAAATCTACAAAGGTTCTAATTCAATTTTTCTCAGCCTTTAACAGTTAGAAATGAACTTTTTTCTCAGAAAAAAAGGTTCATCAATGAAGGTTTTCCAGTTTTTCATCATAAATATATTTTTCGGCAAATATGTGTTTTAGTTTAAGCGTAGGTATAACTTGACACATTTGCCGGAAAAATAATTATAAGTTTCAAAACTTGTTATTTTTGGCTCGATTTTATTATCTTTTAGCTCGCTATTATTACCGGTTCAGAGTAACAGGTAAAAAGAGCTTGTATAAAAAAAAGTCATATATGTTTCGGTCCGTTATCGTACCATATACAACATTATTCAAAACGTATTCGAAAATATACGTTCAGCAAATTATTATTAACTATAAAAAATCGGTGTAGGTATCTAAACCATTAATGAAATAGAATTCAAAAATTGATTTCCGATCAAAGTGGTCTTGTTTTATTGAAATGATTTCGATCGCATATCGGTCAAATGTGACCTTATTTCTTTAAGAATGTGGGGCTATTTGAAGGCGAGCCTTTAAATTATAATTACTTTTGGTATACATTTCATATTCATAGTTTTAATGTCCATGCTCTTTCAAATGTTCAAATGGAGGCCCAAACGTTTTAAAAGTTGAATTCAAGGATCAACCAACTCTAGTAGAACACAAAAGGTTCAAGTCCAGGCAATCGCGCTTCG
The DNA here is from genome assembly GCA_951509405.1 of Machimus rusticus. Taxonomy (NCBI): domain Eukaryota; kingdom Metazoa; phylum Arthropoda; class Insecta; order Diptera; family Asilidae; genus Machimus; species Machimus rusticus. The sequence goes on along the minus strand of OX608053.1, from coordinate 34,122,770 downwards.
CGGTCCATCAAAGCCAAAGATAAAAGGATTACCACTGAGCCTGCCGTTCGTTCATTTTTCTTCAATATTTCTTATCTTAATATGAAAAGCTCTTTATTGACTCATCCCCGGCGGAGTGAATGACTTCACTTATTGCTTCTGACAGGGAGTACCTCAAATAATGCGGACAATTTTCTCTCCGCCTCAGTAATCTCGGATTTCGACCCCACATTAGCCGAACTAAGGGTGGCGTCACACGGACACAGTGGTTAACTGCAGTAACAAAAATGTAAAGGCAGCTAAAAGTTTTTCCCTTTATTTTTTTTTTTAAAGAGCGTAATTCTTCGCAGTATCCTTGCTTGAGGGATGATGCTGCAGATCTGAGTTGACAATCATTGTTTCCTTGCCAAGGCAGACTGAAAGGAGTCCAATTTATCGTCAGCGCATTATTCCGTCAATGCCGTCACAAAGAGATGGCCTAATTTTTTTTCCTCAGGAAAGATAACCTCCGCAAAAATTACCCTATACAAAAAAGGAACGATCATGGTCCTGGAAAGGAGCTTTAACATTGAATACTTTGAATACCCTCTCCATCAAGGAAAATGTCTCAAGGACAAAGTCGATAAAATTGCAAGCTAGTCGATCTAAATGAATTATGTATAACTATTACATACATAGATGAAATTTTGTATATTTCTAACACTTTGTTTAATTGAAATTTGATTTAATTTGAGATATATTATAGCGTTTGTACAGCATGTGAGCTGTCTGTCCCGGATTCTACTTAATCAATATCTCCGCTGCCGGGAATAAGTTCAGAAATTAAATTTGGTAAAGTTCTGTCGTTACAAGATTCCCGACGAATTCCTTGGCGTCGAGTCGAGAATCTTAATTGTTGCCACATATTTAAGAGGAAGTTCCTGTCGAGGAGCTCGCCTAACAACCCCGCCACACATACCGGGGGCAAACCGGGGGGTTCAGCAAACCCCCGTCTTGGAATCCCCCCCGAGAGTAGGCCACAGCACTCCTAACCCACTCACGAAGGTGGAGCGTGCTGAGGTCACTTTTTATCAGCAGCTTCATCAATTAATCTCTATCACGTCTCGGCCTCGTCAGCCGCGGTCCTTAATTACATTCCTTCATCTTAATTAAATTCCTGCGTAATTCTTCCGTGTCCAGCAAATTCTTTTATTAGCAGCACCCGGGCCGGTTCGCATTTTTGGCTCACATGTCAATCACCCCGAAATAATTAAGTTCACGTGTTTATTAGGCCGCCAGCCGAGACGGCAGCCTCTCCTAGGCCGGTAATTAAGCGTGTCATGGAGGGAGCTGCCGGGTCGCCCCAGAACGCTAATTTAATTTTCATTTTATTGAAAGCCAACGTCAATAAAACAAAGCGGCAGACTCAGCTACGGCCCCCGAAAGACGAGGCCTTTAAGCCACTAATAAAACCGGGTCCTTCTGCAGTTTAGAAGATTTGGCCGGGCAATAAAATTGAGATGAATAACAACAGCAGCCGGAGCAGGGGAGCGGTTTTGCATTTTATTCGTTGCCCGGGCACGGCTTTGCCGGGACGCTCCCGCAGGAGTAGGTGGAAAGTGCCCTTGTTTATTGACTTCTGGCTTTTGTCTATTTTGTGTGGCATTTTTATCGCATCCGCTCTGGCGGAATATTTCGTATAACTCAACATTCTTCGAACTATTAAATTCTTGAAATGCTCCTCCCAAATAAGAAGAATCGTGTGGGAATATTTTGGAGAGCATTCCTTTATTTCCTCTGGATTCTCAAAACCTGTGTAGAGCTCTCTTTAATTACGAAATACCTACATATATAGGTTTTTCTGGTATCATTCAATGATTATGCAGCATATTTAAAAAGTTCTGCATATAAAAAATTAATGGCTAAAATTAATTTTGCAAACATTAGTTTTCTTATAGTCCCTTTAGGGTGGAGATGAAATTCCAAATGGGATCATGTTTTTCCAAAATTAAATTTTACTTCCCCTTACTATCTGTTCGTTTTTAATTAAAGTTTTTAAACTGAAATACTCTTCTCGAGTGAGTATTTAACATACCAACAATACACATGATCAATTTTATGGAATATTAGTAAACAACAAATAAATCAATTTTTTAAATACATAGGTACCATATACTCGTTTGTATATACACGTATATACGTATATATATTTATAAGCCAATTTTAATTGATAACGATTTAAAAATACGTGCGACTGATTTAAACTCTATATGATTTTTATACACTCAGGTAAAAATAAATAATGGCTGCACGAGAACCGCCCTGATTTTCAAAAATGTTTTTCGGCTGTACCATGGCCGTAACGCGGCAACAATGAGTACGAATAGCTTATGGAAAACGTTAAAGTCTACACGAGGGCTGTACGAGAGCCTCACTTGACAAAAAGCGCAACATGGCCGCACCAAACTTAATTCTTTGTTGCAACCCCATTGGCTTTTTTAAAAATCAGAATATTTTTGCCTGGGATACAAGGAATCTTACTTTGCTCATCGATCGAGCCTATCAATATGAAAAGTCTAAGTCGCAAATATAGAGAATTTTTCTCATAAAGACAGTAAAATATAGCACAAAAGGCGTTTTCAGCAATATTTGATTATTGCTGTTTGCCAGACAGACAATTCAAGGAAAAGGAAGCATATGAATATATATTATATACATTAACTTATTGAACCATTTTTTTATTTTAATTGCACAATTGCAAAACAATAGATCAAATTTCGTTATGAAAACTTCTCATAAAAACGCTTTTATTGTGTCGTAGCCAAACCAAAATAAAATTTTAATCAATTGTGAGAAACTAAAAATTTTAATAGTGACGGCGCCTGCGTCAACTACAGTAGGAAGGCCCTCGGAGATCTCTTTGGGCCGTCTATCCTCCTTCGCAGAGATTTCTGGGAATTTTCAAAAGTAATTGTTCCCACGTCCTCCCGGCGCGAACGACCGCGACGGGCAAATTTTCTGCATAACTTCTACCTCGCCGGGCACGTATAAATTACTGGCCGGGGGCGGGCTGCCTCCGCCCGTAACTCGAAGTGTCATTTTAATAAGCGACTAAATTGTTTGATATTGTAATAGCGTGTAATAACCTGACAACAACGGGTCTGTCCTGCAAACGCCACAAAAATTATATTGTTGATTCGTCATCTTGATTGACGGAGTGTCAGTCGATCGCTAATTGCATTTTGGTGGCCGAGCAACTCCCAGTTTTGTAATTACACGAGCTGGAGGCGGGCACCGAAGTCCCGATTCCGGCCCCAATGGTGGGGATGTTCGAATTTAAATGAATTGCGGCGGTTGCAAGACTTGTGTCCATAGAGTTGGCCGACACGTCGATTCGAGAAGATATTTCCTTTCCGGGCCTTTCCTGTGTGCGGTCAATATTTTTGACAATGAAATTTTTTCTACTTTTTGGTGCATTGTACACCGCCGTTGGTCTGTGCCAGTGCCAGAAAGTCGAGCCCCGGAGAGATGCAGAGGTATTGATTGAGCCAGAAAGGACCCTGCTCCATAAAGAAGGGTCCGTTCCCGGGCAGTCATCGACCGGGTGCAAAGCCAAATCGACCATTTATATCATCAGTTGTTCTATAGAATCTACATCGAATGTTTTTCAGTATCCGCCGCCCGAGCTGCTCGAGGCCCTCAAGCCCATTCACGAGTCGTGTGTGAAAAAAACCGGAGTAACCGAAGGTAAATTGCGCCCTGCACCCAGCCAACTAAAGCCCTATAACCGGAACCATACCCAGGACTCGCAGCGACCGGGTTCGGTTTGGCTGTTTTTGCCGGCAGGGAGTGCTCTGGTCGCCCTTTATCCGATTTATTTTTTTATTTTCTTTTTCACTTTCAGAGGCAATCAAGGAATTTAGCGACGGTGAGGTGCATGAAGACGAGCCCCTCAAGTGCTACATGCACTGCGTCTTCGAGGAGTCGGGTGTCTTCCACGAAGACGGCGAGGTCCACTTGGAACTCCTCCTCGACTCCCTTCCAGACTCGATCGCCCTCCACATGAGCAAAAGGTGCCTCTGCCCGAAAGTAGAAACGAAATGCGAAAGGGCCTTTTGGCTGAGCAGGTGCTGGAAACAGTCCGATCCTAAGGTGAATTTCAAACAAAATTTTTCGCAATCGCCCATCAAAAGTGGCCTACTTTTAGCACTACTTCCTGATCTGAGTGGGTCAATAACCTGTCACCGGAAAACCTAAATTCTGGAGATGTAAAATAAATCCTACGCCTAATGATGTTGGGTTGGGCTGCTATACCTAGGTGAAGAATATTTATCTTGAAAATGGCACACATCAATTTCAATATGATTTAAGATTTAAGCAGCATTTATAAAGTTTTTGCCCAAAAACATTTAACCGATTTAACCAAAACAAACCTTAAGGATATACGCATAACATTTCCAGCAAAAATAATAAATATAAAAAATTTAACTATTCGCTTTTATAAAACTCGATACAAAAATGTGTGTACTTTAATTATTAAGGGGGTATTAAAAAACGGGTTCAAATTTAATTAAAACAATGTCGAGCTCCACGTGTATACACATTTTCAATTAAAAATTAACTCTGTATTTTGATCATATTTACATATGTGATTCTTAAATTCTCATATCCTATTTCATAAAACTAGCGCAACTTTCTGGCATTCTCAGTTTTTTTTTTTATCAATTAGAAAACGAATACTGTTTAGTATTTTTAACCCCCGACGCAAAAAGAGGGGTGTTATAAGTTTGACGTGTCTGTCTGTCTGTGTGTCTGTGCGTCTGTGTGTCTGTGGCATCGTAGCTCCTAAACGAATGGACCGATTATGATGGGTTTTTTTTTGTTTGAAAGCTTACCGATCGATGATCGAGATGGTTCTTAGCTACAATTTATGAAGATTTTGTCGGGGGTTACATACAATTTTTATGTTTTTTTATAATTTAAATTTAAAACTCATTAACTTATTGCTAAAAGCCGTCACCTATATTTCAAAACATACATTAAAGCTCTAAAACTTTTAAACGTGAAAAATAAATCTTTTTCAGCTAAATACATAAATGAACATAATACTCTTCAAACGCGAGTCGATAAAACATTTCGGTTTACCAATTCTACATATGTATGTATGTGGAAATAAAATAGAAGAAATATAGAAATTTCTGGGTTATAGAATAAATATTTAAGGGATAGTCCCATTTTTAAACAATAGCAAAAAGAGGAGTGCCTTTGCTCACAGTAGAAAAATATATGTAATTGTTGTTCCGCAGTTTAAAACACTTAGATATACATATGAAGGTAAGGGTAGTTTTAGATACATCTGTATTAATTTTAAAAATATCAGTGATTTCTGCTATTTTGATTACTTTCAAATTTCTCTGCATTGAGAGTTCTAAATTAAATTATTCTATCTACGGAGTTATGCTCCCTATAGAGGGATACATAGAAGATACACCTATTTTTGCGGATGTGTGTTTGTTTCCGGGTCGATGTATGTAATTGATGCCCCATCGGAGCTATATAAATGGGACGTTCGACTTTTTACTGTCATTCGCAAGCACCAAGAAGTGAGTTGCACCCGCCCGCCCCGGGCTCCGAGAAATCCGGGCCCTTAATGATTTATTACTTCGATGGTGTCCGATTATACGCCAGCGAGTTTCTGTGTGCTTAATTGACGGAAATCGTTTTTGTCCCCAAATTGTGCCATCGATTCGAATGATGACCCAATTTTTCCCGTTCGGAGCTCTCATACATTTTTTGAGCGCAGCCACCGATAGAGTCTTAAATGAATTATCGAATCTCGGGACCCGATTCGGAGCTTTCTTAAATATTTGCATACGAAATTGCCCTATTACGGGTATTTGAGGACCCTCTTCAGTCCAAAATTAAATTTGCTTTGTGTAATTGAAATGCACCGGGTCGACAGCTGGCGCCCTTTCTATGTCATCCTGTTTTAGGCACTTAGACAAAATTATATAAAGTTATTGGGCATGTACTTCGGCTCCAATTTTTGCGGGTACCCACCGATACTGGAACCGAACCCCCATGAATAATTTATAGTGTTCGAGCCGAGCGACGAAAAGAACCCGCAACTCCTAAAGAAAGCGGCGCACGGAACAAGTAAAAAGTTACTCAAAGGCATTAAACTTGTTAATGAAATTTTAAATGTTCAAAAGCACCCGCAACCAGAATTCTTCAGAAATTAAGAAAGTTCCCTCACGTGAAGCGGCCCACCCACGCCCTTCTGATACGTGCATATGTTTACGAGCCCCGGCTGTGCCTTGTGTCGCGACACGAGCCCACAGCGGAATGATAAATTAAAATTTTATCGTTCACAGAAGCAATTAAAGAGTTCAACGACGAGGAAACTCGCGATGATCCTGCTCTTAAATGTTATATGAATTGGCTGCTTCCAGAGCGGCGCTACGCCCAGGCCCAGGGGGTGCACTTAAAAAGGCACATAAATTACCTTGGCCTCCTGTTCGCGGATTTGCCGGAAGTATCGTTCGTAATACGCCCGTCCGATGTACAGCGGCTAAAGGTGGAAATTTTTATGAAAAAGGTCCCCGGTAATCAAAGTAGGAAACATTAAATCAAAGGCAGAAATTTTACACACTCCCGAGCAGCTTTACGCCATTTATCTCGGGATTCCACAACGTTTAAAGTCATTTACTGCTGTTCGCGTTCTTGGGGCTATTTTGTTGCTTTTAAGATGCAAAGTGCAACATTTTAAGCAAATTACGATCATATCGCCCGGTTCGCTGACGACTTCATAAAGTGACTTTTTGAAATTATGGCTGATTTCCAAAAAGGACCAAATTTAAGAGATATTTAACGAGAATGTAAGGAACATTAAAGTCAACATTTCGCAGTTAATGTTTACTGTACCCATCATCTTCAATATTATGACAAAAATTTTAATATATAATTTATATTAAGCAGCAACTTTACTTAGAAATGAATTCCAACCACGAACAATTAATCTCCGTATTAAAAAACTTAAACATCTTCAATTTCATTTCAAACTTTTATTGTCAACATTATTCTAAAGTCATGTTTTTTAGTTTTTTACATTTTAATATTTTATTGTACAATATGTTAATAACTCAAATTATAATTTTGTAAAACTTTTTGCGCCATATGACCTCTGCTGTCGAGTGCGGTTTTAGATTCCTGTATTAGGTTTTTGCCCTATTGCCGGAATAAAATAATAATAATAATAATACGAAATAAATCACATAAAATATCTAAAAGTTATTTTCAAAATTTCTGTTGGTCGAAATGAAATGTCCACAAAAACAAATGTTACTAAAGAAACGAAAAATAAGTGAATTTTAGAAAATATAATAGATATATTTTTGTGAACTATACCTTCTCCTAATATTATTTCATAAAATGGTTAGGTATTTCTGTATTGTAGATAAAAATATTTAATTTAAATCTTTATGAGTGAATCAGAATTTTGTAGATTAGATATAAGTCAGAGAAAGAATTTCTAAATTGTAATTTATAATAAGTGAAGTAGACATATAGAATTAGTTCAAGTACAACAAAGCATTCCTTTACACAAGGAAACTCCGTTTTAAGAATAGAATTTACACACAAGCAATGTTAACATCTTGATTTCTATGATATTAGTAAAACAAAACGTATCGCATTGTATCTTTATTTTTCGAGATATAAATCTTCAATATATGTACCTATGTTATATGTATTATGCTTTTCTCGTATTTCTACGTTTTTATGGATTCCCTGGACTGCACTGAACTACATTTTCAGATCTAGATGCAATATATATGTAAGTATGTATACTTACATAAATAATATTTTGTTTCCTTTACCTCCTAAACTTGTCATAAAGATATAAACTTATTAATGTTGTTATATCGAATTTAGCAATCATTGTAGTATATGGCCCAAATAATGGTATACTTTAGATAAGAAACAAATTTTAAAGAACATCTGCACTTACCTAAATTAAAGGTTGATTGTGTAAGATCATCATCATTTATAGTTTTTAAGTATTTTTATGCATCCGTTTTACTTTGCAGGCAAATTGTAATTAAAATGAAGGAACAAATTTCAGTCACCTATCCCTTAAGAAATAAAGGTGAGTTTTGTGCACGCAGTACATTCTTTAAATTCATTTAATTTTCCCCCTGCACTAAGGAGGAAGGAGAAGCCGCTTTATTTCAATTATTTCATTTCTTATCCAACTGCGAGCAATTTAAAAACGATTAATTGCATAATCTCAACCCCTCTGGTTACTCACAGTGATTTGCAAAAACAACGGCACGGCAATTAAGTTTGAATTAGACGTCAATTAAGTGCAAAATAACAATAGGCTTCTGCGAGATAAGCACCATTCAGTTCCCTTGGCACTCCCCAAGTGTGATGGTATAAAATCTTGGATTCAATGACTCTATCTACACTTCTAGCTGAGAAATCGTGCGGGAGTTTTGTTCAAACATAGGCATCGACATGATCAAGATGAAAGTGTTAGTAGTACTATTTGCGACAGTCAGCATTTCCATAGCTCAAAAAATCGAGCCCAGAAGGGACTCGGAGGTAAGTTTTCTATTGTTTCTCAACCAACCCTCTTTCATAGAATAAAGCTCGCAGTATCCGCCACCAGAATTCCTAGAGGAACTCATGCCTTATCACGACGTGTGTGTTAAAAAGACTGGAGTTACCGAAGGTAAAACATCCAATTTAAGGTAAACTGGACATTTGAGTGCAAAATGGTATCTTTTTGTGAACAGAGGCAATCAAGGAGTTCAGTGATGGGGAAATTCACGAAAACGAAAATCTGAAGTGCTACATGAACTGCATTTTTCACGAGGTTGACGTGGTCGATGACAACGGCGATGTTCATTTGGAAAAGTTGTATGACAAAGTTCCAGAAAAATTGAAAGAAATTGTTCTCAATATGGGAATGAATTGCATTCATCCAGAAGGTGATAATTTGTGTCAAAAAGCCTGGTGGTTTCACCAATGCTGGAAGAAAGCAGATCCAAAGGTAAGGTATAAGGTTAAAAAATAAAAATAATAACAAATGGTTGTTTTGCAGCACTACTTCTTGGTATAGTCACTTTGTAACCTTGTCTCATAAATAGAATATTTGAATAAATGTTAAAGGATTTGGTAGTTTTCTTGTAAACCACATACATTTTAGTTTTTATATAGAAATAATTTTGTTATCTGATACTGACTTGTTTCTCAATGATCGTATCTATAATTTATTCAAAACAAATGTATCTTCGTTAATATTCCGCTAAGTGAAGACTAAAAATATATCCCTAAATTATTATTTTTTCAATCTTAAGTTTTTAATCCCAATGGAAGAATTATTAAACGTTTATAATAAGAACTATTGTTTGTAAATCTCAATTTCCATGGTTTATAAACAGTACTCAGTAGGTATGAAATTATACTATTAAATTAGTAAAAAGATATATTCTGTTTGACATAAATTTCCATTTTCAAATATAGGTACGTAGTTACTGGTAACTAAAAGATACTCTGATCGGAAAGTTTGTACTTGAAAAGTACCTATGTACACAAAACTATGCGTTAGAAGGAAATCATTTGAGTTTCGAAGACTTTTCATAGAAGTCAATTTGGCCAAAATCTAACTTAATTGAAGCAACTTGGCCCGCCGCAAAGAAGAAAAACGAGTGCTTCTTTTCCAAACATACCGTCAAAAAACTTATTCCCTAACTTGTGCACCTCAGCAAAGGGAAACAAATCAACAAACGGGCTAGAAACTTTCAGTCGAAATTGTTTATGCCCAGGAAGAGGATTTTACCTTGGACGACAGTGGTCCAATCAAACACGTCTCTCGCCGCTCGTCTGGCCCGCTTTTAAAGAATTAGCCGAAAGGTCCAAATCAGCCGGCGAATTCATTTCGCCAACAAAACACATCTGGCCCGGCATCCATCGATGTGCAGGCGAATATTTTAGCAGGGTACTCGGGAAACAATAGATTCAATTCCCAATTTAGCTCCTCCGTTTCTAGTTCCTCAAAGAAACGCAAAACTTTACGGCGAGCATCGTTCGAACGGGGTGCAAAAAGTACAAGACTCGGTCTGCACCGACTTGTAATTAAAAGCCAACTCGACTGTAAAACAATATTCGAACAAAAGGTTTAAGCTGAGCAAAAGCCTCTTCCGCTAAGCTCCTGGTTTCAGGTGAATTTCCAGGTGATGTGGGTCATTCGCCACATGATGTTGGACAATTTCGTGTTGCAGCCATTTCCGCTTTTTTGCCACCCTGTGCTCGACCCCACACTCTTCATTACTCTTATTTTGCCTTCTCTTGTGGTAGCTGAGGTTCTTTGCTGCTGGGATAAAATCACAAATTCAATTCTACTTCTTGCCAGATAACAGCGTGTGCAAGGATTTTGATTGCTCAGCTGTTTGAAACTAGATCAGACTGAAATATCGGTTTAAAAAAGAATTACCATTTTGTATATGTACTTTTATAGGACGATTTTGGCTACCAAGACTTACCTTGCAATTAATTGAAAATAGTTCTCCACCAAACCTACCGCCAACACCTATCAAATCCGATGAAGGGTCTCCCTCTTGGATTTCCGACAATCTACATACATATTTGGAAGACATTTATCGGACATGTCATGAATCACAAAGCAAAATTACAAGATATTAACATCTAATTATGCATAATGGGCAACTAATTATGTAGTTCTTACATAAATAAGAAGGAATTATAATGTCAGTGCAATAATCGCACGACTTAAATAAATCACAAATATGTATATAGTAGGATCAATATACCTCCCACAGCAGTATAAAAGACAAGCAAGCGTTTTTTATATTAAGGAATTCATTGAAATATATCACTCATGCGTGTTTGTTGAAGTACCAAACTCGCATTTGTACCTAATTAAAATGAATAATATTTTCGAAATTCCAACTAGTCTGAGTAATGTTGACTCTTCGAAATATTACTTCTGTTAAACTATTTCTAAAAAAATGATTTTTAGATTCTTAACCCTAAGTTGGTAACATACTGTTTAAATAGATTATCTTTGAAACAGAAAAGTTCCTGGTCGCTTTTAGTTTTTTGTATTATATCGCTTCTTTAATAAATATTCAGCAAAACAGTAACGAAATTTATACAGTAGTTTGCAAGATTACAAACAATACGTGAAATATTGTTCTCATAAATTATAACTCATTATTACATGCCCGCACCCATAATTCTTTTAATGACGATGATGTGTCTTGCATCAATTTATGTAAACGGTTTTGTTATCTACATGTATAGCATCGCATAACATATTAAGGTAATTATAACTTTCCACATATTGTAACATTCGCTCAGCTAAACTCAATAAAGCGATTAAACCTGTTCGGTATTGGAATTATTAGTTATATGGTTATTTTTAATTTGTTGAGTACGTAATGCACACAATCAGCATTTAACTGATTTCATCTTAATTTTATGTAATTTACTTAACTTAAATAGTTGTTGCATGTTTAGGAGAAAATTACGTACAGAACTAGTTACATAGAGTTGATAAAAATGATAATATTTTGAACCTTGTATTACTGTGCCTCTCTCTTCTCTCTTTTTGCCATATCATTACTTAATTAGTATTTTTTTATTTTAAAAGAATATATATTTAAATATGATCCAATTACTTTAGTAGTAAATGTTCTATTTTTTGAGGAAAAGGTCGTAGTGCCAGCTTTTCTGTAAGCAGTTATATGAATTAGATTAAAATTTGCCTTTTAAAACACCAATCGCAAACAAATAATATAAATAATTATTAACTGGTTTTCATTGCTATAAAGGCAAAGGATTCTTTTAAAAGGGAGTTAGTTTAGTTTATTATAATTTAACTAACTAAGAGCAGACAAAAATTAATGCAAGATGTTTTGTATGACACAAAAGTAAACATATATGTAGGTACCTAAGATCCTTCTCTAAATATAATTAAATAAGTGTTATATTATGTTTCTTAAATTTTACCACCATCTTTTTTTATTTTTTGATGGAATATACATAAGTTAACGAATAATTTATTTTCAGTAATTTAAACCAATAAAATTAAGAAATACATATTTCTAAATTAAAGTCAAATACATAGGTACCAAACAAACTCACTTGAATTCAATAGAACCTTCGGTCGATGAAAGAAGACAAAATTCACGTTTCAACTGTTTTAATAACTTTTTCGGTAAAGTAAATCGAAATATAACAAGCCAAGTTAAGACGAAATCACAACGCTGTAAAATTATTAAAACGAGAATTATTTTTTTCCTTTAGAACATTAATATTTTCACGTCCTGGAGGCGTCATAAAATAATTAGGTCGTAAAAAGTAAATTTCCTTCCTAAATTCTGTTTTTGAGTGTTGGTCACCTGGATGTTAATCCGCATCAATGTGTTTTATAAAGATTTCCCTGCGCTGTACTGAAACTTTCCAGACTTGCTTAAAAAATACTAAAGAGTCTCTGCAAAAGCGAACAAAATCTGTCACCCTCCATCCATTCGCCTGAGGCGACAGAAATCTCTTCAGGGTAAACATTTTAAAAGAAATTTCGCAAGAGCAGGTTTGTAACTTCAAAGTAATTAAATGATTTATATCAGCTAGAGATAAAGTATTTCAACAAAAGTTGAGTAATGCTGACAACTCTAATTTCTCGTGGGAGTATTACCATGGTCACTGTCTTCCAATCTTTCGAGCGCGAAGAATCTTCAATGCATTTTATTTGGCACTAAGTCATTTTATGCGGAAACATTTTATTTTCGTTACCCCCGCTGGTCGGAGTGGTCGACTGGGGCACGAACCCGTCTCCAGGGACAATTTTTACTCAGCTATGTCGCTTTATTCTTTTAGGATTATTAGATTGAAAATTTGAGTTCAGAGTTTTTACCGAGAAGAGCTCGATAGAACCAGCCGGAGAAAATATGCTCGCTTAAATAAGCGACCTTCTGAACTTTCGGCAGTATACGTTTGTCCTGTAAAGGGATTCTTAGAAAATCTTTAAAAAGGAGAGGGGTTGCTGGACGTCGAAGGGCGATAAACTCCCTCCCCCGCACGCAAGTATAAAATAATAAAATTCATTTGTTGACAAAGTTGCTTGAAGCTTCAGCCGTGTACCGAAATTAAGAAGAGGAGGGAGGCTGTTATCAAAAATACACAAAGCCGCGGGCAGGATGAACAATATCAAAGGCCGCATAAGCCCTAGGGAGCATCCCGGCCTAGCCTTATTCACCGGATTAAATCTTAAACCCGAGCTAATGAATTTAGTCCGTCCCCGCACAATAAAAAACAGGCATTTTCTAGCATTAAACACAACAATCTCCGAACACGGTCTTACCTTCTTAAATCCCTGAATGCCCGGAAAATGTTCCCGGCGAGAACCCTTTTTTCTTTTATTTCTTGAGGCATCAATTTAATTAATGTCCCCATAAATCCAAGCCATTGTTTTCGGCATATTTAATAAATGGCGGGGGAAAAACCTATTACGGGCCCAACTACAAGGCGAGGGCATGGCGTTATTTATATTGAAAACCTTTTATGTGACTTTCTCCAGAAAAAACCCTCCGTGTTCGCCCAGCAGCTCAAGGTGAGCGCACTGAACGTCTTAAATTTTTTCTCCGGTAATTGTTTATTTAAAGTTAAGGGAAAACTTTTCCTGTAAAATGGACGTCTTTGGAAGTGTAGCATTATCATACCGCCTAAAATTACTTGTGGCTCAGTCGTTACAACGAATATCCTTTCTATGAGCGAACGCAATAGCCACATCAGAACACTCTAGCAAATGAGCGGTGGTCCCTAAAAGGGCTGCATTTCGTGTTAGTAGGCTAGGGCCCCTCTGCTCCCCAGAAGGATTGGCTAATCCAGGCCATTTCCCGATGTATTGAATAATAACGAATCCAATTAACATAATTGCACAGACTTGGCTGCCTTCTGCCCAGTAATGGTTCAAGCAGTGCCATTCATTTGCGCTCGTTAGCGTTTTGTGGCCACTGGCCGCAACTTCTTTATGGGGCAACACTTGTACTCACCTCCTCGGACTTCGCATGTAAGAACCACATTATCACCTTCCAGCAGAGGGCCAACAGTGCCGGCGACGTCACGACCAGATGCATCATATACTAAAATTTGATGGGGAGGAACTGAAAAGAGTCCAAAAATACTAAGGTTAAAATCTTTCAGTGGCATTAAAGAGTACGAGAAGGTTGCTTTTTGCTGTTTTATATATGTGTATTCTATTCATGTTGCATAAATTTAAAAATATCTTCATACCTACCAAAATTTTTTACCCATTCCAGTTTAATTCCAAAATTAATCATATTCTAAAAGAAATTTTTATTAACTCTGAATTTTGACGACGAAAAGATTTTTATTTTTATTTTAAGCTTTTAAAAAGTACCTAATTAGAACATTGGTTCTTCGAAATTTTTACTTTACATTTTCTTAAAGTTAAATGTAGGTAACAACTTCAAAAATCAGTAGGTGTTAAACGAAATATATATGTGTATTTTTGCAGTTGTGCAGATTTTTCAGGAATGTACAAAGTTCTTCTATTAAAATACATTACGTATAGTTTCCGAAACCGTGACATTTCGAGTAGCTAATTGTTTACAAAAAGAATCTTATTAAAATTCATTTTTACCATTTATAAGTACAACTTATGAAATTACACATCTTGGTTCTAAAACCTAAATTGTTAAACAACTTTTAAAATTAATATTGAGTAAAATATTTTAGGGCATTATCATTCCATTGTTAAGGAGGTAGATAATAAGAAAACGTTCAAAGTTGTTATATGGAAATTTAACAATTAAAAAAGATAAAATTTTCCTTTCCTTTTTACTTTATGAGTTCAAAAGCATTGGAGCAGAAATAATGCAAAATCAGGTACCCTTTAATTAAATATACTTTTTATCCCTTTTCTCCACCTACAGAACCTACTAAAAGATTTTTGTATGGTTAAAAAGGGATTGAGGAGAACAAAATTGAAAAGGTATGAATAAGAAAAAATTCCGTAGGATTCGCATTTACGTTACTCTTTCATAATATGCTTCACTAAAATCGGGTGGGTTTTATTTTTAATTTAACCATTCTAAATTAAACTCGAAAATATAATCCAATACTAGAGAATTTTAATTGCTAACATTAATTCACCTCTGAAATCGCTATTAATATGTTTTTGGTGATTTGTTTTGACGTTCACTAATTTCTTAAGTTTATTATATAAAAATATCTATAAATTCTCAACGCCAGTTGTACCTATCTGTATTGTATATTCAGTTTTTGAAGCCACAAAGTCATTAACCGGGTAATTACTTTGTACATTTTCATTTTTCTTTATTCACTAGAACGAAAACTCAACTACATATATATATACCGTCTAAGGACTGAACATGAACCATGAACAACTTGTCGTTTCTCAGAAAAGTACGAATTAAATTGGTACAGTCAGTTGAGTCGTGTTCCCACCGATCATTATTTTAACTCACTAAGAGCCCCACAGAAAACTTTAATTTTTCCCGGGAGTATCCCAAAAATTAATAACGACACTTGCGACAACCCCATTCAAAGTCAATTGGCTCAGCGAGGAGACGAAACCATCATGAGATATGACGACCTTCTACAGAAATTTTATCAAAAAAAATTTCCAGCAATAATTTTTCCAGTTTCATTCCTTCATTTCCAGTCGTTTTTCCCTGTAAAAAAAATAAATTTCGCTTCTTTGAGGTAGCAGACTTTTCTTTTTAATTTCAAAATTTCCACAATTGAACGCAGGAAGGTTCCCAGTCACCAGTGGCAGTTCACATATGTGAGGTTATGTTCACGAAGATGAGAAGCAGTGGCGCAGGGTGAAACTTTTTGAGCGTCCCTGGTGGAGCCCGGTTCCCGGTGCCTATCGGGGAAGTAATAACCATACATCGCCTTGTGTGTGATGTATTAATGTTTGGGGAGCAGAGGAAACTCTACTCATTTGGTTTTGCGCTATGTTTTTTTTATCTCTTTTTTTGCGGAAAAGTTCTACTTATTTGTCTGTTAAATTTTTGCTTCAATTAAGCACCAAAAAATATATACAAGTTTAAATGCCCGTAAACCACAAACAACATTGTTAATAATTGCTCTGAAGAAGATTACACTCCTTTCTGCGGTTAGTCGTCTTGGTTTTGTCGAGGAGCTCCTTGTAAGAAGGACGGATAATTACCCGCCAAGGGAGCCATACACTTTCAAGAATTAAGCTACATCAGCAAATGCGGTAGAATAGAAAATCGAACCGCACCGAATCCGGAACTTAATCAGACCTCAGAAATCATCTCAAACAACACCGGCCCGGTTAAATATTTAAAAAGCCTCTCGAGTAACCCTAAAACCCCTTCCTTCGAGAAGATCCATTGCAGAGGGATCCAATACTTGCTCCTATTGATGCTCGTAATTTTTCGTTATTATCAGCATTATTCTAGGGATTTTCTGTAATAATAAATTCCCAAGGAAAAATCTGCTTACTAAGTCATCGATTATGCAAATGAGAGTGTGACGGAAATGAGTTCCTTACATGGCTTAACTTGTGGCTGCAGGAAATGGGAGTCCTTGTGGTTTCTTAGATTTGTTGACATAACTTGATGTTTTCATAATAATCCCTGTAACCAGCCGTGTGCTCTTTAGAATTTAATTAACATAAGATTAGATGACGGCCTCTCGAAGCACCGCTCATATGTATATTAACGACCGTATTCACTTTTAGGTTAGGTTTTCAGATTAAACAATTTTTTTACTTACCAATAACCGTTAAATTAATCCTATGGTTTCTGGTTGGTGAATTCTGGAAATCCACACGACATCTGTAAACCTATAGAAAATAGTTATTGAGATTTTTTCTATTATCATAATTTTAACTTACTCACCCCTTCGTCATCCAGCTGAATATTGTCCACTGTCAATGTGGCAGGATGGGCATTTGTGACAAAATATGCTCGTGGACCGAAAGAATTTGTGTCCGACCAGTAAAGCGCCTTCTCAAAAGCTCGTCCTCTGACGTCAAAACTGAAATAAAAATGCATAATCAGATTATTTTAGAATTTTTAGCATAAATTTAACAAATTTTAACCATCCTCTGAGTTATATATTTAAATGAAAACCACGCTTACGATACAAGGTCGTTGAATACGTCATTTATAACTTTTAAATTCAAAACGAAGTTCCTCGAAGAAACGTTAATTTGTTACTTTATATACATATGATTAAAATGAAATATTTATGCACATTTACTTGATAACTTTTTAAGGAATTTCAGAAATGTCAACGACCTAATTTAATGAGTGAAGGAAAGCTGTCAAAATTATACTATATGTATATATGATGATACAACTACAATTGAAATAACTTTCAACCAAATTGGTAACACTTTATGCACATTAGTCATTGGTTAACTGAATATGAAATTAACGAAAACAGATTATATAATTTAAAATAAATTATTATTTTATAGGTATATATATATATTTATTTCCCTACTGAATAAAAAAACTTGCTTGTAATAGGTACTTTGTTTTTCAGACAAAACCACAGCTAGAAATCTTACACTCTCCCTTGTATAGATCTGCAAAGTTTTTATTGATTATAAAACTAATTCGGCAAATACCTACATTATTTGTTATTTCATTTTAAATAAATTTTATCAAGTCTTAGTACATATGTCCAGAATATTATGTTAAATAATGTCTTATGTATTATAGAGAAATTCCTGTACCCTTAGAAAAATTATTGAAGTTGAATCAAACTCTAGATAATGTATATTTTTACGATAGGACACCTATATAAACAAAATTTAATTTCTGATTAAAAAGTTTCCATGCTAATAAACCATACTATTGGATGTATTTAAAGGTCATACTTTTTAAAAAGTTCGTAAAACTTTAAATATGCTAAAATATAGTCTTCACACTTTTTCTTATAAAGTAAAGAATATTTACGTGCTGCTCGATAAGAGGTACTCAAGTTGTCAAAAATTAACCAGCATTAGACCGGAAGTAAGAACGATGGTTGCGTCGACGTGAAGCTGCTTTTGAATACTTTTCCTTTGAAAATTACCAAAAAAAAAGAGGCGACCTTTTGCTAAAAGTTTTATGAACATCGCACACTTTGAAGTAAATCTGGACTATTTACTTAAGAAACTCGGCTGCTGCGACGGACTGGGCACACGTACAGTCGTGGCTGTAAAACACCCAGCGACGCGGGGTGCTTAATTTAAAAACTCCAATGCAGTTCTTTTAGTGTTTTACGGAGGCAAAAAGTTTTTCCGTGATAAACCACGTAGTCAGAGCATCCCGGTGGTATCTGCTAAGTTCGCCCCTTGTCTTATGGGTCCAGGGAGGAGAAAAACTTATTTTGGTTGCATCGAAGGACTTTTGGTGGTTTCCTCTACGGAAAGATTAAATCTGCGGCACCCCAACAGATTTCCGGTTGGTTTTTGCGCCGGCTCTTGTATTGTCACAAACCGAAAACTCTTAGACGTAGACGCTCCGAAATGGTTTGAAATCACGTCCTCCGCGAAAACTTCATCTTGGCATTGTCTCTGGTTTTGCAGGAATTGCTATCGTTATTCCCGATAATATCTTGCGTGAGGATTTATTTTCTGCCAAACTTGCGAGTTGTATTCGACAAAGTAAACGGCGTGGCATGCCAGTCATGATTGCTTTTTTTTTTGTTTATACCCAAGCTTTCTTTGAGATTTCTGTTGCGCCAGAATTTGTGCCCCAATTCATTCAGCGCACCGCAATCGTCAATGCACGAGTCCGTGGCGTTTAAGTAATGAACTTTCCAACTATTTCCCGAAGGATTTTAATCTTTGATGTTGTGAAACAAAACCGACACAGTTCGATGGTCCCTGAAAATGTTGCACCTGTATCGCACGTGCGTACAATGGTGCATTACTGTTAATGCATCCTTTATGCCGACAGCTAGAAAATTACACTAAGAGCTCGAAATTGTATGCTTCGTTATTCTACGAATTTTTCACTATCAAACATTTCGTTGATCAATCCGTGGGGCTCGGCGCGGCTACAAGGCCCGAGGACTTTTTGCCAAAAGTCTTATCAGAAGTTCAACGTGCATTAAGCGAACACCCGCCACAGAATTCTTGAATAATTTTTGGCAGGGACAATTTGCATAATGGCCATGTTGCCGGAGGCCTGTAAATGTCCCTGATTTGTAGATCAATTGCCAGGACATATTTTCAATACCAGGTACAATTGGTCGTATTTAACTTGAAAATTTCTCTTAATTTTATGAAAGGCTCCTGGGAGCGGAATATCAATCGTTCGCACGATAACTAAATGCCCTGCAGCCCTTCGCTCTAGACAAGTAAATGCAACTCCAAGGGAAATCAAATGAATGGAGCAAGTCTCGAACAGCTTCGGGTTCGCCTCCCCTGCTCCACCTTTAGTTATATAATTCAGATGGCTAATAAATCACACTCCATTCTTCGTCCGGGCACCGATTCAGGAGCTAAGCCCTGAACTCAATGCCGACTCCACAAGGTGAGCTATGGGCCACCTTCTCTGACTCAAAACTCAAGATTTTCCTGTAAACTATTAGTGGTTGGTATTAGTACTTTCTTGCTGTCTTTATGGCATAATTGATGATGCACCAAACCAGCAGATGATAGTTTGAAAAATTGCTGAGCACACAACAAATATTTCATGGTTACTTTACTCAAGAAGTGATTCTTGGCATTAAGATTGGTTTGTAATTCTACTCACAGCACTTTAATTTTGGACAACCAGTTTTTAAATCTTATTTGTTTTAGTTATATTTATTTGTTACTTTTGTTTAATAAGTTCATATTATGCTCTATTTAAAAATCTATAGATAAAACTAATTTATTAAAAGCATTTATTTTACAGAATTGGAGGTTTTTCAAGACCTTGCATTTTCGGAGTTGTTTTAGTTTTTTAAAACTTATTTTAAGGCTATAAATATATGCACGAATTATTATGTTTTTAGGTTTCAAAGATATATTATTATTATTATAATTATTCTTAGAAATTTATCCATATTGTGAGCCTATATGCAGGTATATGTGCTTACGAGTTGGTGGTAATTGAAAATCGTCTTTAAGACAAAACTAGTCCACACTTTAAAATTTCGGATGGAATCGAGTACGAGAACACTAATATGATTGATTTGTTTAGAAACTTTGGATTCACCCTTACCTAATAGAAATAATTTACACACGAACAAATAGGTATTTTTAAGTAGTAATATAAGTTTTTACGACTAAGGTCAAATGTATGTTCGGAGTTACACTGGCATGAAAGTGATTTCAATCTAGCTATTTAATGATTATAGTTTACTTCATTAGCGCTTTTTGAATAAAAATTCTCTAATAAAGTTTCTAAAACTTAGAAAAATTAATTTCAGCAACCTTTGACTTACTTTAATTTTTTTTTTTTTTCAAACTGGTTAAAGTAATCCGACAGAAAAATCGATTCGAATTTTGTTGACGTTAAGCGCGGAAAAATTAATTGAATTCAAAGGTAACTAAAACTAATTTATGAAATATATAATAGAAGAATGTTATATTGGAAAATATATCAACATACAGTCTTTTCCATTGTCCTTTAAACAATTTTATGAGTGTTTTCTTGAAATCGCCTTCTTAAGATTAAAATCGGTTAATGATTACATATTTATTATAATAGATTTCCTTCTTATGATAAAAGCTAGCATTTTATTATCTCCATGTAGGAGTGAGGTGAGAAAAAGTTAGTTTATACTCGCACCATTATTTGTCAATGTCTACCATCTATAAGAGTGCCACACAGTTTCATTTTATTTCAATGAACAAGTTCCAAGGACTGCACGAGGAAGGAGTGATGGCTACGACTGCATCTGACTTTATCGATTTAAATTACCCATCATAGCGATCCGGAGCCACTGGCAAATATCCCTTGTGCCCGCGAAATTGGCATTAAGACACTAAATCGAAACCGATGCCCTTTTTGAATGGCCGAAGCTACCCCGGGAAATCAAACATTTCGTCTGCACCAGTCGAAACTTTCGCAACAAATTCTCGCAAGCCCCGGTATAAACTATATGAATGGTTTGGCGATCGATGCCGGCTCGTTTCAGTGCCCAAACTTATTAAACTCTATCGACGGGTAAATTACGTCTGAATCCGCCGACGATTTCTCTCTAGAAGCCTTCTGAATTGTTACTTGGTAAAGTTTTCCGATGGTCCTTTCCCCGTCATTAGCCAGGGTACCAAGTTTGTCAGGTTAACTGATTTGCTAAGTGAATGACTCTGGTAAAATCAAGAACTTTTGAGAGCAATGGAGGTTCTCGAATTTAAAGTTATTTTCCCTTAATGTCTTCCTCGAACACATTCCGTTATTTATCGCGTTTTATTTTAGCACTCAGTGGAGTCCTCGTCAACTACTCTAGAGGTTCAGTGCCCTGATTTTGTGGACCAGCGAAAACACTTTGGCTAAAATAAACGATTACAACGTGCGCTAATTGTTCGGAAGAAATTGCTCTCTAGAGTCTAGAGGCTAGAGAGATCGGAAGATAGAAATATACGCTCGGTTAGTAACAGCTACCGCACCTACTTTAAATACGAGCTAGCTTCTAAAATTGGGCTGCAGCTGTTCGAGCCCCCGCAGAGCGCTATAAGACTGCAAGAAATCGCTGTCGACACACCCTGCAAAATATCCTGCTGCCGGAAGGAGACGAAATGGGAAATAGTTGGAAAATTCTTTAGTCACGTTGGGCTTATAAAGCCGGGGGACGTAGAAAATACATAGGGCCTAGACCTCCTGATTGACAAAAATGCCACTGGTACATCTTTGTTTTGCCGAAAAACATCAATTCCGGGAAAAAAGGGAAAATCCTGCAGGATAAAAGGGATTTGAGTTGTGAGCAAGGACCTAACCTTTGCAGCAATCCTTAAACAATCGTTATTTCGCTTAAAGAGAAAATTGATATCAATTTGGGCTGGGGAGCTGGCCCCATTTAAAGTTCGTTCGAGTCGCTCGAATGATTACCTTCCTCCGGTAGGAAAAACCAAATATTCTTCCCACGAGAGGGGTCCCGGCAATTTCGAACCATTTTCGGGACGCGTCTACTCTACGTTCCCGGAAAATACTCGTGGAGCCGAAAACATAACTTAAACAAATGGAACGAAATGAAATGACAGAAAGCCAGGGAGTGTTAACAAAAGATCCCCCGCCCGACATCGCCTCAGTGCGTATCCCGAGTCCCGAGTCCCGAGTCCCGGCTCCTGATTCCCGGGGCCGGGTCCCCACGTTCACCTCTCCCGTTGTCAAAAAATATTTCCACTTAAGCTGCGCCAGAGCTTCCTATAAAATTTTAACAGGGAAAGTGGAAAATTGAAGCAATATGGAGGCCATTCAATTTGGGTCAGGTCAACCATATTTTGCGAGCCGACAGGGGTGGCCGAGGCGAAAGAATTTTCGGGATAGCACCGGATGGGAGCATTCACTGTTCGCAGCTAATAGTCTTATGGGTGGAAAAGGTCCGGCGGCTGTTATTTACCGGAATTGGCTTTTCATACCTTTTCATTCTTATTGGTAATTGAGAAATTCCACGGGACTAAGAAGAAAGCAATCTGCACTGATCCACTCGCCCGGCGGGGTATTAAAAAGCTATTAAGCTAAAACCTTCGTTGAGCTACTCCCTGCGCACCGCCGGGGTTACTTCTCGGGGCATTCTAGGGAAATATGACTGCGAATAGGCTCTTCCGGGAAATTGGGGTCGAAGCACTGCGGAACAGAACAGTCACCTGAACAGGTGGGCCCGCATCGTTTATTCCAACAAAATCTTTTACTAATAGCCAAGTTCACTTAAATAATCACAGAGACCCTAAACAATTTCGTTCCTGTGTCCTTTCCAAATTTCTCTAACTACCAAATTAAGCTCAATAAATTATTTGAAATAATAACGGGAGTCGATTTTGGCTTAAAAGGATTGTCACATCTACCTACCTACATTGCAAACACTTATGAAAAAAAGATACAGTGTTGTGCAAAACAATAGAAACCATTCCAGTAATTTTGTCCTCATTTTATTTAGTGTAGAATAAAAAGCTATATCCTTGTTTTGTCCTTTCATGAAACATTACAAATAGTTTACTTCGCAACAAATTCACAACTCGATTTCTTTCAAATAATTGTTTAAAAAAACGAACTTCAGTATACATACATATATTAGTGTGTAAAACTAAATTAACCTTTTAGTTGCCTCCTTAGTACTGAGTATGGTTAGTCTTAATTTTTTATAACTTTAGCATACCTTTGTGGCATAGACGCTATTTAAGGATTCCCAAGAGATTTTCGATAGGATTCAAATTTGGTGATTGAGCCGGCAAATCAAGAACTTGAAGCCCATTCTCGTTTACCAGTTTCGATGCATGTTTCGGGTCATTATCATGCTGAAACACCCATCAAAGCGGCTTTTCCCATTCGACATAAAACGGTCCATTATTTCCTTTATTTATATTCGTCGAAAAACTGGTTCATATAATAAATAATAATAATTTCACCTTAGTGTATTTATTTTTTTTGTCCTTAAGTGTACATATACTGTAACTTTTTTTACAATTATTTACCCTGACATATTCCTAAATAATGTTAATTTTTATGTTTTCAGGTTGTAGATGTGCTAAAGAATATTTTAACTCCCAAGGGAAACCGTAGGATACTCGACGCTTCATAATTTTTTTGTTTTCAGATGAAGTCAGTTTAAATTTTGAAAAAAGGCTCTTTATGACAAACCTATCGCTAGTTGAGAGGACTATGTTCAACAAAAACTGATTGTGGATGATTTTTTGAGTGGAAATTATATCAGTTAAAATTTCTTTGGTGTGTCCACTTCACTACATAAAGAACATTTATAAGATTTTAATATATAATCATGGGGATTGTGTAACTAAATTGTTTTTTAAATCCACTATTAAGAAAATAACACAACTTAAAATATACATAACTTTTATTATAAATCAAAGGATTATTAAATAGCAGTATATAATTAGGAACATTTTCAATGTTATGTTTTAATGAAAATATGTAAAATGTGTCATAGTCATAGATATGTAACTTAGAGTTCTGTTCTAATTACATACACTCTAGACATGCTGCTTTGGAAAAGCCTGTTGAAAAGCCGACATGAACATGCATCTGCTGAAGGTGTGGAAATGTTAAAGCGATCCTATTTGATAATCAAATTGCAAATCGGTATGACTTGTCTGTTTCTAGTCTTAAAGACTGACGCATTGTACTGACTTTCTGATAAAAATATGCAAAACTTTAATAACTGATTGAAATGATTGAACACAAATTGACTTAATTACTTATGTAAAATGAGTGGCTAATGACCGTTAGTACCTTAGTAAGCAAAAATAAAAATGGATATTGCCTGTTTGTCACATTGGTTTTTTTTTATAATAAGCGCATACATATATTATTATGATTTCTATAGAATCAAATATATGATTATATGATATAAATATATAATTTAGGTAAATTCGATTATATTTTATTACGTGCATTGTACAGACACATTCCCGAGTTGCAGTGAAGTATTTCAAATTCCATTAGAAAGAAAAACGAAAAGCCGAAGGCCACCAGCCCCCAGACACGCGCCGATTAAGTCAACTTTTAATTGTCTCGGCCAGAGGGAATTTAACGTCGATGGGAGGCTCCATGCCCGGACAATAAAGGAAACGAGAAAAATCTCGGAAAAGAAATGAATTCCCCGCTATTAACCAATAAATCAGCGATTATGAACCTAATCCGCCATAAATCCTCAGGGAACTTTCCTGGAGCAGTCGGTTCTTTTGTAATTTCACCGCTCCGATAATATATTGGAATGTAATATGGTGCTGAATCGGCAGTAATTACTTAAGAACTTTCGGATACTAATTCAAAGCCGGTTAATCTCAAGCACATTTCGCGCAAATAAACATTTGCGATTATGGCGGCCATTTGTTAGTCAGCCGGAACTCAGGAGGGTTGCGGACCCGCGTCCCCGGGTCCGAGGACGAGAAGGGGACCCGGCTTGGTTTGTTTTTCTGCACAAAATTGGCGACGTGCCTCAAATGCCAATTTAAGTAACTTGGAGCGCTTCGGTAAATATTTGCTCTTCAGCGAAAATTTCCAAGTAGTTTACATTTTATTACAAGGGCCAACTGCCTTAAGGGGCAGATCACAGCGCACAATATTATTTCGGTGATTTTTGGAGGCACAAAACATTTTCTCGTTCTTTTGAGGGCGGTGTGGTCTGAGTAATTGCTGGGAACTATAACGAAAAATGTAAATTGCTAGAAGCTATAATAAAAGTTATTTACTGCCGAAAGCGAAAAAATAATAATTAACACACGAAATGGGATCAGCTCGATGAAAACATTTCTACGGCTCATATTGAAAGGGAAATCTGAAATTGCGGAAAATAAAACAAGCTCGCGAGCCCTTACTGCGGCGGGTCACGCTACTCAACCCTGGCATATTATTTATGAAACCCTCACGCGTGCTGATACCGCCGTCAAGTGCCTACACCCCTGGAGTGAGCTGTAGGGCATGTCATTACAGCCTGGCGAAATTCTCGTTCTCAAATTGAATATTATCAGGAGCAAGGACATTTAGTGATTTGTTGCAAATCTGTTATTAAATTTAGGTCGCTACCATTCCCGAGATATAACTACTGATATGATACCTAATTATGTGACTGTTGGCATAATAACTATGCATTTCTTTTATAATCTGATCCAGACCAAATTAAATAAACATTTTTCACTAGGCACATTGAATAGTTTAGACTATTTTACCTTTAAAGTTAAAGGTATAGACAACTATCATGGAATTTATCTTTGTATAAGTTACAATCTATTTGCAACTAAAATAAAAATTACAATTTATATCCAATAAAATTTCTTATCAATTCTCGTGCACTCTTACACATTTCGTAAATTAATTCTGGCTAATTGCCATCCACAAAGCAAGACTGTTGACTGCCCATTATGCACATGAAGAATTATTTACAGAAAATAAGATGCAAATAATTGAATTAATTTTTTTCCTAAAATATTGCGCGATAATCAAATGAGACAATTCAAAATTAAAATAGGAATTTATAAAAATGTTTCCAGAAAATTTAATCAAAATCGGTTTACAGATATTTATCACTGAACTAAAACTAATTATTTATTGGGTTAATATTGTGGTACAACATGAAAATTGTATACCTAGATACGTTTTTCACAAAACTTAAACTTATTTGTTTGCAAAGCAATTTTTCATAAATTATAATTTGTTGTACAAATTCTGTATGATGTATCTTTATTAAGATCTATTTTGGTTGGAGTAGGTAAGCCACTGTCGCTATGGTCTTCGGTTCAAAAACCGTCGGGTCGGTGCAAGGATCATTTGTTCGTTTATTGTGTTATAAATTCAAGTTTTTTAAGAATAATAGATGCGTTTTTTTCATCCGAATTAAGATTAAGACCCGTATCCTAACACGGACTTACATCTAACAAGTTAGTTAAATTTGTATATAGCATTGAAAATTGGCTTTAACAAATCCATTTCCTACATTTTTATTTATTAAATTGTTAAAATTCACATAAATGATTGGGGCAAAATAAACACGAATTTTATTCCGTCACTGACTTTTGACTTTTTGATACTTCGCGAAGATGCAAACTTGCCTCTTTCTCAAACTATTACTTATGCGTTAATTATTAAAGATATATGTATACATATATGTACATATAGGATAGAAATAGCTTCAAGTTTAAAAAGTTGTTTCTTGAAAATATTAAAAGGATTTAAAGTTATGATTTAATTTTCAATGTTTCTAGTACTTGTATCTTGTTTAAAGAAAGAAGAAAAAATTGACATCCGTTTGAATTGTCTGTCCTTCAATCACGCTTAAGTGTTTGCTCTATAGCGTCCAAATATTTCCAGTTTCAATGGCATTTCTATACAATTGTATTAAAAGCTGTCTTAAAGTTTTGAAATTGGAAATAGATAATACTATGTAAGTAATCGCAAGCAATAGTTAAATTTCTTGCAGTAAGTATAGTTGTAAATAACATAAGAACTGACATAAAGACATATGTTTATGTTTAATGGAATGCAACAAAATCCATTGATTTATCTTTGTTCGGTCAACAAATTTTGTTTTATTTCGCAATTCCTCTCGCTTCCGAAGGACCTTAAAAGAATGAAATGAAGTCTTCCATTTTAAGCCCCTGAGGCAAAAGTCCACTCCCGTTCAAGTACACGATCGCTGTACAAACAGTTTTCGTTTTCTTTATATTATTTTTTTAATAAATCGAAGAAGTCACATAACTCGGGAGATGCTGACGTCAGCCTTTTTATTTTCTAAAAAGAATGGGGAGTGCGATGGTCCTGACTTTCAGAATTCTGAAAACACAACAATAAACAAAAACCACCGAAACATTTGTTTGTCCCCAAACAAATTGCCCGGCGTTCGATCCCCGGAATCGCCAGAAGTCCCTTAAAAAGTTGCGAACACCTCGCCGGAGTATATTCGGTTCGTTCGGAGAGTGGGTAGAAATTAGGAAAATTGCCGCCGGCAGTATAAAGACAATTTATTCACCAGAGCACGGCGATGTTTAGGGCATTAAAAATTATGCTCTCCTGCTGGAGATTACTTCCATTATTTGCTCATTAATAATTCTTATCTTTGCCCGAGGAAAAATGGCAAAAATTAATATTTTGCCTGTTAAGTACCCCATTGAAAAACCGCGGCACGTTTGCCTGTTTGTTATCACCTCTGGAATTGTGTCATAGCATCACCGCGGCCCAAAAGGACACAGTTGGGCAAACATCTTTCGGAGTGGTACCTGCCGCATCGCCGACGCCCCCGCGCGAAAACCGAACCCGTAACGCGCCCCGATCCCGGCTAGCTCCCGGGAGGCAACCCATGGCTCTAAGACACTCAGCCCAGGAACCCTATAAATTTCCGCTTGCCAACTACAGTCGGAAAGGAATGAACAAAGCACCGCCGCGGCGCTCTCGGAGGTCCTCCGCGGTGGATGTGATTACGCGGATAACGCTTTTTTCGCTATATGTGTTTATCTTCCCGGTCTAAAGTGCTAAATGCTGTAGCTGTTTTATTCATAAAAAGATTGTAAATTGGCAGTTATGCCATCGCGGCGATAACGCTGTGAATTCGCCGCCGCTGTTTACCTTTGCATGCCTTCGCCGCCCGATGTAATTGAACTTTATGGGAGCGGCGGATCTGGCGGTGCCGCGAGGATATTTAGGGCCGCGAAATCGGTTAATGTGCCCCTTCTGCTTTTCATGTGAAAAAACTCCTTTTCCTTGCCCGCCACTGCCACTGCCAGTGTTTGCCCCCCCTTAAGTGTTATCCAAATTGTTATTTTATGGAACGATTTTGACTCACGACGGTTTGCTTTTCTTCATTTGAGCAGGTGCTGCCGGCGATAATGAACTTTTAGTCAACGATTCGAGGTGATGGCCTCTTTAAGATGGTCATGCAATAAATTCGTGAAAACTTGAAATAACGGCGAATTGTGAAGCAATTAAAAATCATGAGGTGCCAGAGTGCTCCGAATATTATGAAGTATTTTTGGAACAAATTAGGTTTAATTAGTAAAGGGCACGATATTCAAATTTGGGGTAATTGCGTAATTTTTGAAGTTTATGTTTATTTTGTGGCGTTATAAGTGCTATTGCATCGCACGGTAATGCTTTGAATGTTTGATTTTCATTTTAATCTGATATTTCTGTTATAGAAGAATCATTTCTATTTTAAACAAGCTTATACCTGCGACTTCGTCTGCGTGGCACACTATAATATCGACAATATTATTTACAGAGGTAAAAACAGATATAATGATTAAAATTAATAATAGTTTAAATCCGATAGATCTCTTTAAATTACATTTATCAAAGGTCGCTTTATGAAAATCTACCCATATCGAACATTTTTTATTTCGCGAAAATAAAATCAAATTGTATTTATACCCATTTTGCCTCAAAAACCTAATCCCTTTATCTGGTTCAAGGTTTGAAGCTTGGATGGTTGCATTTGATATACGTAAGGAATTTCAGAATTCAATTCAATGCAAAATTTACTATCTAAACTGAACCAGATAGGAAAATTAAAACGCAGCTATTGAGTTCAGAATTCCAAGTAGGTTTTTGGCTAAGAGGTATGCAAACGTATATACGTAGTAGATATAATTTTATATTTGGTGTTACTAGGCTAATAAAATGTAAATGGCATGAGCAGTAAATGTTATTCTTAAAAACGAGATTTATATAGGATCTATATTAGTTTAATCGTTTAATGTAATTTTTCTTAGCAAACAGAAGATACGTCTTTGACTCTTGTTTTCAGAAAATTTTACCATAAATGTTTTATGGTTTTTTTTTGCCTCTTACTGTTTGGCACGTAAATTTGAATTAATGCTTTTATATTTTATAATATTCTTCAAGCTGTGGCCCTATACGAAACTGGGTAAGTATAAAATTCCGTGAAATTTACTTTCCAATTCTCCAAATTACACGTAGAATTTTTATCATATCCTTTATGATCTTTTTACTGTATGGCCTAGAAATAAATAAAACATTATATAAATAAAGTGTGTGTACTATAAAGCCTAACTGATCAACTCTTGTTTCCACTGGAAAAAAATTTTTGAAATTGAATGAAAATTTGCTGAACTTCCTGTAGTACCTTTAATTAATTAAATGAAAAAACCGCTCAATGAATTTGTTTTCGAGTTAGATAAAACCAATTTTGAAATTATATGTTTCAATGTTATCTTGTACAATGGTTTATGACTAATGAATTGAGAATTGTTTAAATAGTTTAATTTATTTCGATTTAATTAAATGTTCCTGTATATTTCGCAAACTTACGGGAAATTTATGCACAATATACAAATTTGTAGATAATACAAATTTTACACAATACACAAATAAATCATGCATATTGCAAAACAAAAAATGCAATAAAGGAAAATTGTTCAATTATTACTAATAAATTTATTCAACGTTGAATGGTGAAAATTTTATAAACAATAAAAAATAATAACAAATTCAAGTTGCTCCAAATATATTCGGAAGGGCTCAAAAACGGTTGAATAAACAAAATAAAGTACTCATGTTTATGAAAATTCTGAATTATTACATGAACAGAGTATCAACGCCCATGGGGCTCCGTTCTTTCACTCTCAACCAGAGTGCCGTGTGCCAGTTCGCAGAGCGTCGAATAAATAGGCGCATAAACCAGTTTTGAACTTCTTAATGGCCGGAGATTTAAATCGTGAATAATTCATAAAATTTGCTTTCAAATATGAAATTCATTTACATCTCATTGCGAGGGCGGAGCAATTAGCGGCGGTGACCACCGACCCGTCGAGGGCCTCTCAAGGCAGTAGATTAGTTTAAAATATGGCTAATTTCAAAAGTGTCGTTCTGTGTATCCTTTCGGTTAAGCGTTCCATATAAATCATATTAATCTTCCGGAAATTATTATTATTTGGTACTCTCATGAGTAAAATTGTAAACGGATTACGGCGGAATGTTAAAACCCTGCTGGGCCGCATACCCGTGTTTGCCGACTTTAATAAGGGGATTTGCTTGAATTAATGATAGCACCGACCAGTGTCTCTAGCGCAGCATAAGAGCTCGGAAAATTTGAGTAAATATTTCAGAGAATACTCGGTATTGCTTACCTATATAGAGGTTTTCCAGCACTTTCTCGGAACCAAAGGACCATGTAGACTCTGTCATCCTTGGCTTCTGGCTCAATGTCGCACGGAAGATTCGCAGTCCTGCCCAGCACCGCCTCCACCGACACTGTTGACACTGGAAGAAACAAGTGGAAGTGTTTGATGAGCGATGCATGAGAGCACGTTAAATTAAAATTACACAGTATAGTTAGTGACCTGGATCAAAAAAAAAAAAGTTAACCTACGGCTGGATATTTACATTTATTTCACAAATTTTCTCAACTTGAATATTTAATTTTTTTTAGTCAGAAATTGTTCACTGAACTAATTAAATTATTTTAGTTTGATTAAAAGGTTTATTAATGTAAGGTGTAATATGTTATACTTTTAAGTTATTACCCTAGAAATTAAATTATAGAATTAAAAACTGGAAAAGATTTTTTATTTCGTTTTTTTGAGAGACTTCACAAGGTAGAAAATTAATATGTTATATTTTCATTAAGTTTACTAACTCGCATATTTCTCTATTAGATAGAACTAGAAAAAAACATGTTTTACTAAGAAATCATTTTGGAAGATCTAAAATTCTTTGAAAAATTTACAATATTTTTAATGAGTCTATTTGAATCTAGATTTAAACTAATTTATCTGGCAAGGCGAGTGTGTATCTATTGAATTACAATAATAGTAAAAATAAATAAAACTAAATATTTAATTGTAATTTATTTTGAATATCTAGAATTTATCGATTAACATTATAAAATAATTATAACACTTTTCGTTAAGTGATGGAAAATATTTGTTGTGCAAAAATGTTAGAATGAAAATCGCTTTCGAAGGAGGAATGTCTGTTTCTGGAGAAGGATTTAAGTATCAATATTGAAAGAAAGGAGAGCCGCTGCTGAACAAATTCACTTGCGAAAAGTTCGAATGGTTGCATATGGAACAAATCATTTTTTCTAAACAGATGAACACCTGACGCTTGGCAACCTTAATTGCTCGAGTTGAAAACAACGCTTGCATGCAGTAAGGTGAACAAAATCGAATGCACATAGCCGTCCGGCTCCAGCTAAAAATTTAAGCTTCAGTATTAATCCAGCCATACCGCTTTAAGTCCCAGTAAAATCCCGATTAACTTTAACGCTCGCAACGGGGTAAAGGTAGGTACGTTCGTGTACCTGAGAGTTAAGGTTGGGTGCTTTTATCGTAGTTCTGCAGATTTTGAAAAATTTACGCTCTACCTCTGAGTTGAATAATCCTAATATCGGAATTATTAAAAAAAACAGAATCTATGAAAACATTTCAAAATATTCTTAAATTCTCGCTCAATCCTCGTCCCTACTTCAAGCTAAATTTGCCAATTTCCGGCACGAAACCACTTTTCCGCGAAACGATTCACAGAGGAAGCAGCTTCACGAGATTTTTAATTCGCGCATATCCAGAAAAATCCGTAAATTGAAAAAAAAAAGTGGATTTTCATTTGCCAGACGACGGCCCTCGGATCTGCGCCGCGCCTGGGCGTGTCGTCGGTCCTGACTAGGCCCAGGAGCGTCTGCGGCGGCTGCACTCGAACGTCGCTATCTAAGTAGATCATCTAAAGAAAATTAACTTGCGAACTCGGCTCGTTATGCATGACGTATTATATGTAGAAGTGTTAGGAAAATGCAAAGAGTCCACGACAAGTTGTTGAAATTTCCCGGGAATGAACGAGGAACTTTCGAGGACATGCGACCTCGTTTCCTTGGATCGTTTTACTTTCCTTTTCCCGGTTATTTTTTTTTACGAATTTCGCCTCGGTGAGGACTTCATATTTGCTGAATTGTTTCAGAAACTTTTCAACCCTTGTAAATGCAAACAGGCAGAGTCAAAAATTGCCAAGATGAAAGATAGAAAGGAACCGCGGTCGGGAACGTTTTGATTTACGAACTCACCCGCCGCCCGCACCGCGTCGCTTCGCTGGTTCGACGGTTGCTCCTCCGCGGTTCGACTTCGGAGCTGCCAATGTAATAGCAAATGCACCCTGCACCTCCCCCAACCACGGCTTACTTCATTAAATTGCTCCGCGAAGAGAAATAGGTCATTTACCGCACATAAATGTTTCCTTTCTGAAGATATTAGCAATACCAATGAAATATGCCGTGCCCTGGTGTTGCTTCTGGAAAACCCGCCCCCGCGCGGCCCTGATTCCCTCAAGGGGTGTATCTTTCTGGCGAAACTAATGAAATTCATATATTTTTGCGCTCCCGTCTGCAAGCGATAATTGGTTTGAAAATGTTCACTAGTACTCCGATTTTTCCGCAGTCGTGCTGTGATTCATGACACCTTTACACAACCTTTATTCAGAGTTTATTAACTTTTCATGGTCTAATAAATCATGAATAATACAACAAAAGTTTATTTATTAATAGCAAAAGTTATAAAAATAAGAAGAACCATTTATCTACTCTACATATTTCTATCTATTCACTCTTATCTTTTTTATGGTATGGAATTCTATATCATTTAATCCAAATAATCTAAAGAACCATACCCATGCAACCTAGGGATCTTACACTAAAATGTAAATGCGCTATAAAATAATTCAAAATTAAAATTAAATTGAATGAAAAAGTATTGGTTTTAAATCATAAATATATCGCATGTACAAAATTATGAATAAGTATAGGTACTACAATATGGTTAATTATACTAAAAGCAGCATTACTTTTGAAATTGTAATTCTAAAATATTCAAAATTGGACTATTCAAATGTTTACTTTTTTAGTTAATACATTCAAATCGTTACAAGTATGGACAATCTCTGCGTAATTCTTTTTATAAAATTGCTTATAATTTCATTTTTTCAATAAAATCTTCATGTATATTTAAGATTGCAGATCATTTTGTCTTTGAACATTGTAGATCTTACATAAGTTTTAAGACGCGTTAGAGCTGAAAAATACTTTTCACTCAAACTTAGGATACAATATGTCTCTCAAAGCGGTATTTATTTTATAAAGTGTGGTAGTTTCGAATTTTCATTGATATTTTATACAAAAATGCTGAACTGCGTTAAGCTAGCGTGTCATGAATGTTTTGAATTTCATCCCATAAACAAATAATTAACATGGTATGAAGTTTTCTGCGCCTACAATGCCAGTAGTGACACCCGTGCTTATTATACCCATTAAATAAAGTCACATACATATGTATGTACATACATATATGGAAAACGATAAGGCAGACAGACTATCGTCAATTTAGTTTGAATAAAAGGATTCCGAGTAAAATAAAATCGAAAAGAATTTATAATGCCTCTTTTGAATTAAAATCCCTAAAAAATATCTTAAAATTGTAAAAAAATTCATTTCAGTTACTTTTGACTTAAATTAATTTTTTCGTTCAAAGTAGTTAAAATAATTCCATAGAAAAATCTAATTGGAACTTTTTTTTACGGAAAAACTAATTGAAATTAAAATTAACTGAAATTGATATTTTACAATTTAAGTAAGGAACTTCAATTCAAAGGAGCTTTACAAACTCTACGATATAATTTCATTCGAAATACAGGACATGGGTGCATGTGATTCAGAGTGTCGAGATTAAAAGAGAATTTATCGAAAAATAAATCCAATTTTGGTTTAAATCAATGTCTTTCATATCAAATAGTTTTTTTTTTAAAAATAAACAGATATGTGTATATCAGATTTGTAAGATCAAAGAAAATCGATATCGATAAATTCGCATGTCATCCAAATTTCAGTCGATTGTCATCGATAAAATGAATGTAAGAATGTAAGAATACAATTAATCCAATTTCGTAAGAATCGAAAAGGCTTTTTTGTCGATCCGATGAATCTAGCTCAAATGTAATTGAATTAGTGAAAATAATGGAAATGTTGTATTTCATTCGAGTTTTCCATAATATTTCAATTTTAAATTTTATATTGGAATCAAGTAAAATTTTTGATTAAATCTAAATATGTCGACGCTATGAAATTTATAAAAAACGTCCTAGTGAAAAGCCGTAAAATTAAAACTACATAGTTTTGCTTTGAAGTTTATTGCTAAAAATATGGCTACAAGGCGGTGAATCGTAAAGCCTATTTTCGACTGGTATCGTGCCGTAACATAATTTATTTCAGTAAAATATTGCGAGCACCTTAATGCCACCCACTGGTGTTCCGGCGGTGACGTCCCGCCGCTCTGTCAAACCGTAAAATGTTACCGTACTCAACCTGTTCGAGTATGTGATAGCAGAAAAACCGTGTCTACGGATAAATTATGTGATTATATCATGAGGGCGCACACCCACTGTGACACAGAGCGACATTCTGAACCAGAGCGTGAACTCGAAGGGCCTTCAGTGGCATCCAGTGTCGCCCTGTGCACGAGTCCACGGCACTGGCGAACACGGAGATAATTCCAAAATCGCACAAAAAGCGGCATTAGGTCTTGGCTTTAACCTTTATAAAGATTTGAGGGCTCCTGGAAGGCGACGTGCTATCGGGTTCCAGGTTCCTTACAGCGTCAGCTTCACTTGTCACAGGCGACGGGAATTTCTGGGCCGGCAGCCCGGGGAAAAACCTTCTCAGTATTAAGCTTATTTCACCGAGACGGAAGAAATCCATCACCTGGGTAAATATATTTTTTTTAAGGATGCAAAAGAAGGGTTTCTCGACCGGCTGCGCTCACGCCGGCATATCAACCGGATATTAAAAATAGTCACAATGCCGAAAGGGTTCGGACTCATGTTCGAAGGTTCCAATCCTGGTAGGCAGGTTTGTGGCTTTTGGGGCATTTGTCATACGCGCGTCCATTCACGTGAAGATTTACTCTTGATCGAGCACGTTATAAATCGCTAAAAAGCAACGGATTGCCGAGATAAAGATATTGGCGATAAGCCTGCTTTCCTGCCTAGGTCGCTTCGAATAATGTTTATTTACTTTAAGAATGATTTCGATTTCCTTAAATTATGTCGAAAAGGCTGAATGGAAAAATTTGGAATTCTACCTTCAGATATTGTCTTGCTAAGCTTTAGGTACCAGCTTTGCGGCTTCATAAAAATGTTTAAAGTAAATATATTTATCTTGTCTTATTTTCCCTTTAGTTTCAGTATGAAAACTTCACGATTACAGATTTATTTTTTCATGATTTTAAAAACGATATCATTAATTGTGTCAATCTCAAATCCATTATAAACTTTAAAATATGTAAGACAAGTAAATGAAATTCAGATAATCTACTGAACTTATATAGAGCTAATAGGATATATTCGCAAATAACAATCAAATCCTTCAGTCGGTTTGTCAACCATCGCTGAGTGTGACGTAGGACAAGGTTGTGCACTATGGCAGAAACGATATAAATGAAGTACCTGGTGCAAAGTGTCGAGATATTTTCGCAATACTTTTAAAGATTTCCGCCCACCCACCATCCCGAGGAATGCTGCTGTTCGGTTATTCCCCGAATAACTACCGTGGTGTAATAAGCTGCAAAAACACTACACGGGCCAAGTGGTGGATTTCCACGTCGATAACTTTTCCGTTCGAATGTATTTTCCCATTCGGCAAATATGTATGGCGCAATAAATTTTCAATTTTTTCACCATTTTCTGACTATTCTCGCGAAGATCCTGCAAAATCATCGCTAAGGCGTCGGAAGCACACCTGGCCTCCCCCGCCCCCGCCGCAAATGTATGTTTTGAACCGCACATCCTCTAAACCAACAATTTTCGCGGTATAACTGGTTTTGTAATAAAATATTTTTCACCTCATCTCAGCTGGCGGGGGGTTCCCTTTGACCTCTCCGAACGGTGGTGGCCCAGCGCTTGCCAATATTTATTTCAGGTCGATAAATTTTCGGGCGTTCCGTGTCAAACGCCTTTATCTCATTCCGCTAAGAGGCGTACATCTGGCCGCTTTCTGCGATGGCTCTGGAGGCTACGTGCCGTGCCGTATGGAAAAAGTGGCCCGATACGTTTTTATCTCGTGTGTGCACACCTGCCCGGGAGCGGCGGAGGCGGCTCCGTTCGCAAACAGCCGTTGAACGCCTCAAAATTACGCCACCTTTCGCCGGGATGGAAATTTACGACGATCCTCACTCTTATCGCAATTAACGTTTACGAGCCCAGAGCGGCTCCTCTCACCCGCTGAGGTTGCGGGGGGCCCGGTGAAAAGACGGCTCCGTACGGCAGCGGAAAATTGGTAAAATTACTTTAACTTATGATTAAATCGAGCAGCTGGAATCCTACTTAAGTACACTTGCTTGCCTCATCACACTGGCTGACTAGCGAATTCAGTTGTGATTCTCCCCGTACAGCTATAAAGCATATTGCGCCGTTTTACAACATTTTCTTGAAATTGTCATCTGAGACATATGCACAGATTCCGGCGGATATCAGTGAATTTCCCCAGT
Organism: Machimus rusticus; assembly: GCA_951509405.1. Taxonomy (NCBI): domain Eukaryota; kingdom Metazoa; phylum Arthropoda; class Insecta; order Diptera; family Asilidae; genus Machimus; species Machimus rusticus. Next base: position 34,085,629 of record OX608053.1, on the reverse strand, counting down.
CATTCCTTCGAACCGCGCGCCGGCGACAGGATGTATCCTTGGAACGAGCCTCCAGTTTAATTTAACTGCGAATTAAACTGACAGGAAAGAACTGAGGGAGACTCTTCTAACCAGTCTGGTTTTGTTACTGAGGAATTTTCAACAAATAATGTGTTGCCTTTATTAGGCACCAGTTCAAGCGACACGGAATTCAATAAATTTTTTTCAAACGGTGCTAAATAAAAGTACTTCAACTTTATACTTCGATGCTCTTACTTAAAGTCAATAAATAGGTTCCTTTCGCATTGTTCGATATTCTGAATTAACCCTAAAATAACTCTTATAAAGCTTTCCTTCATATGCCCTAGGAAATGAGTTGTACGAAATTTCATGGCAGCCGATCGGGTCGCGCAAATGCACACGCGTTTTTCTAAAAACGCATGTTTTTTACCTTTTTTATAAAAAACGCAAAAAGTCTAGAAGTCCAATGTGTTTTCAATAAGATGTCTTAAGCTACTCAATAGGAAATTCTTGTTGTATTCTAAATTCTAAATTCTTAAATTCTAAATGGTTAATTAATACTTTCAGTTTGGACCTAAAAGTTCAAATTGAAATCGTCTATCATAAAATGATATTATAATACAAATAATAAATAAATAATAACAAGAACATATGAATGCGGTTTTAAATATACCTACATATATTACAAGTTATTCGTTGACTTTTAAGGCTTTTCATATGAGGAAAATTTCATCATTGTACCAAACAAACTTTCACAGATCCAACTCCCCATTAAAGAGTGAAGCCTTTTCTGTTCTTGATTAATTTCTTCAGCATATGAAACTCGCGTAATTGAATTTTAATAATAATAACATTTAATAATGTAGATACTTATGGATGTTTCTCTTCATCGTTACTAGTGATTTTGTCGAGCTTTTCTAAAATTTTTTCAATGACTTAATTTAATAGAAAGACTAGTACATATGTACATATTCAGAATAGCTTTAAAAAAACGAAAACAAAGAAAAAATCGATTTTTTGGTCCGGAAAAAGGATAATGCTCCCTTAAGCCGCTTAGCATAACCGCTCGCGGGCACATAAACTTCTAGCGAATGAATTAACTGGGGTGCAGTGACGGGTTGTTCCTCCGTCGTAAATCAAAAGTTGAAGGCGCTGACAACCGTGATTATCCCCAGCTCGAACAAAATCCGGCAAAGCTGTGTTGCGTGCAGGTAACTTTTCCTCAGAATTAATACATTCTCGCGATAATTGTCAAGTTACGCTTTCAATTGATACCTGCCCGCCATAGACTGGAAGTACGCCAGCTTCGGAAGTTATGCTAATTGCTGCTTTCGGCCAAGACGGTAAGACAATCCGTGCCGATTATACACCTAGAGTAGGATTAAGGAACCGGGCGGTGGCAGAGCCCTTCCCTGGGTCGGTGTTGTTTTATTGAAAACAGTCATTGGGGCCAATGGGCCAGTCCGGTTATTACTTTTATCGCTGTCTTGACCCAAAAAGGCCTAATGGTTCTTACACATATAGTCCCATTTCTGTTCGACCATTAATTTTGGGACAAATTCATTGACGAAATTAGTGTCCACCAGAAATTTACCTGATGGTTACTCTATAATCTTGAAGACATAGCTATTATCATAAGCCAAGCCTTATTGGTCATTTAGAATAGTATTAAGTACAATATATATTTTGCGAACTCTTCGCATACAAATTTAATTAATATAACTTTTATTTCTGCCGTAATTTCACTTTATATGGTATTATTTATTCAACAAGTTGGTATGTACAGAATTTCAACATATTGATGTTGTCACCCATGTTTACATTGATTACTTAGACCCATATGCGACAACCTGGATTTATTTATAATCCAGCCCATATCCAATTTCCCAAATTACCCTGGGAAGAGTTAGTTTCAAAAATAAAAAATAAATTAAATGCAATTAGTCGTTCTACACACATAAAATTGGGAATAATTTTGAAATATTATTTTATATCATTCTTAAAAAATATATATTTTTATAGGATTAAGGCTGTATGTTTGGCCTTAGTTTGGATTCTTCCAACTTAGTTTACGGTAATTGCAAAGTGTATAACTTTAAAGAGGGCAGTTTACTTATAGCTAAATAGTAAACAATTATTTCTCTGATATAAAGTCATAAGTAAATCGTTGAGTTTTAGAAATACGATTACAAGAAATACAAAAAATTATATAAAGGTCATCACCGAGCCCGGTTTCAGTGAGATAACTATTTAAGATAAAATTTTGGGCTCTGTCCCAGCTTGAAATAATCAACAGAATTAGATATTTGATTTCTCATTGAAAGTAAGCCTTACAGATAAACTGAGGAATATTCTTTAAATAGGTAGGTAAGGTATATTTAATCTGCACAAACTTGGCTGATCTTTGCTGTTTTAGAGTCCTAATGATGTTCGAGTAATTAATTAATATAGCAAGTTTTTTTCTTTCAAAAAGTAATCTTGCCAAATAATGTTAAGTAAACATAATGACCTTACAAATAACGCTCTACTAAACTTGCATCTAAATAAAAAATCGTACCAAAAACGATTTTTTTTATTAGCGAATTTTTATTGCTAAGGCTAAATATAGGTACTTAAATATAGAAAATGTTTGAGTTTGTTTATTTTCATTGACGCAAAAGTCTTTTAAAAAATATAAGTACCACAACTAAGTCCCTTTTAATGATCAAATTTAATATTCGAAGTGTTTGGTTTTCCTTTTATTTTCTTTCTGTCAAAACAACGTTTACTAAGTGGGTGGTGGAAAGGTGACAGGAACGAAATCTGGCGTTGCTCGAGTGTTTTTTGTCCCAAAAAATTTCCCGGAAAAGGAGGAAGCAGCTCGCTGGAGAGATGTGCACTAAATACAGATTACAGCAAAATATGGGGCAGGTGAAAGAAACATGTGCCGTGCACAAACACAGGGCCCAGAAAACAGCCAATATCCTGTGCCATGTGCTACATAAGGCGAAGCGTATCGTTTATGCCCGTAATCTTCTCTAAAATACTTGTAAATAATGTATGGGTGTATCGTCCGGGTATACCCTAAACGGTAGTTTATGTGAACACGTAACATTATGTTCTAATAATATACGGGCATTAGCTGGCAAGCATAATTTCTGTCCGTTGATGGGGCTCTTGGAACTTCTTACAAATCCGTTCTTGTAACCGAAGGCCGTATCTGTCTACCTGGAGGAGTTTCGAGAGCAAATTTGTGATAGCTAGAAGTAACGTACGGCTTCTGCTCTGGTGCAATGCAGCCCGGAGTCTCATGAGCATGATTTAGGGTCAATAATGGTACTTCACAGTTGAATTATGCGGCGCAGTTTAATTTAAAGATACTTCTAGCGCATATTTATTGCGCTTCCCAACTTGATAAGAACATTTCATTCCACGTATTTTACACATTTTGCTGGAAAATTCAGATTTAAAAATAATGCTCTTTCATCGTGTATATATATATATGAGTACCTATATATATGTATGTAAATATATTACTTTATTTTAATTAAAATCACAATCGAGGATTCCAAGCTAAGAAATTCCTACATAAAGAATTTAAACAGAAGTTTGTCATTTCGTATTTTTGATTGTGCACTTTTCAATTTTCACATTTTTTAAATCACATTTTAAAGTATCTCAAAATATAATTTGCTTCAAAAAACATAAAAAATACCTTATAAAGAAATTGTTGTCATTAGATAGAATAGTCATTTTGGATCAGCTTTTTTGAATTTCTAAATGTTGATAGTACATAGGTACCTAGTAGTAGCGAATTAACTAATATTCGCTAAAATACGATGAATTTTAAAGTAGTAGGTACATTGAGTTCATCAATAGTGACAGATCTTATTCATTGAATTTGAAAAATTTTGGTCGCACATCTTTGCGAAATTTTTATCGAAACCTTATAAAATAAGTATTTTTTCAAAAAAATCAAGATGTAAAAAATTAGGAATAAAAGAGGAATTGATCCATCGAACAACTACTCATAATAATTAATGATATTTATCTGCATATAAAATCGACCACAATTTTCATTAGATATTTGAATTATTATTATACGATAAAAAGACTAAACTCGATTCTTGTCTATGAACATGTCGCTAATATTTTAGACGTCAAACATTAAGTCGAAATGGCCTGTAAACGATGTTTTTAAAGTTTGATAAATGACAATGAATAAAATCAATTCGAATTCACTATAAGTTTATAAAGTTGACATTGTGTCGTTTACAATACGAAAATGTTCCTTCTAAAAATCGGTTTTGAACTTCATTTTATATTTTTAATGCTCCGTTGAAATTCGTACGTAAATTCGTGTGGGGTAAAATCGAATTCAACGCAAATCGCTAAACGGCGAGGACTCGGGAGGAGCCACTGGAGACGCCACAAAAGGACGCGGTATGAAAGATTAAAGATGGCATCGAAGGAATGGAAAAAAGTCCACTGCAGGGGTTGCCTGTTTTTCTGTAATTCGGCCACAATAAATAAGATAAACACGAATTTCTAGAATCGACTCCGTGCCGCTAGCATCCGCCGCCGCACATTAAAGGCACAAGTTTCGGGAACAGAGGGCCCAAGGAGCTGGGAACAATCCATCATCACAATATCAAAGCTTCTGCCGCTGACAACCTGAAAAATCCTTTTTAAATGATTCATGAAGGCGTTTCCTCCCGAGTTAACTCGACGGTGGTAAGGCCCCGGTTTCATGGGTGGTTTGAGCGTGTGTGAGGTTGAGGACCAGAACGTCCCAGAGTCTCGTATATCTGCTCATGAGTCCCGTGAATTTTCACTTATCCTAGATATTCTTGGGTCTGGGCTGGCGGCAAATATCTCGCACAGGTAAATTCAACTGAAGTGCGATTTTAATTCGTTAGTGGAGTTCACGGTAGCGAGCACCCGACAGTACTCCGCACAGAAACAAGGACGCTTTGTGCAGAGGAGCTCAGCGATGTGTATGACAACTTTCAGTCGAAACGCTATCAGAGGCGATAGGTGAAACAGCCCTGGCATTTGACTCGATTCGCGTTTTTCCATCCGGCACCCCTTGACACAGATTTTGCTCACTCCCCGGGTTGAGCACTTTTAAAGTGTTGTCACCCAGCCCACGCCTTCGGCTTGAGTTAATCAAGTAATTTACGTAATATCAGAAGAAAAAAATTTGAAAGCAATACGATGCTTCCGGAACTTCCGGAGGGGTTTATCTACTTTTTTAGCGGAAATGCCTGTAATTAAGCAGCAGTAGCAAGTTCGAGGCAGCGTAGCCCGAGGTGCTCCAATTTAAGGAAATCTCGGCCTCCTCGCTGGATGTATGGGAGTCCGCCTCCGAAGTTGTTATTTTTGCCCAACTCTAAAGGAAATTCATTTAAAATGCTACTGGTTTTTAATTATGAGCACTTGCTAAATCAACAAGATCTCGTCCCCAAGCGCAGATTATTCCGACAAAGCGATTCAACGGCGCAAATAAAGGAGAATGTGGTTTTAATTAGAAAACGTAAAGCGCAGGAAGAACTTAATTAGGGATTATTGTCATTTCAGACGTTGGGAACAATTTTATTCCTCCCCGAGGACGTGGTGCTACTGCTCCTTCTCGACGAATAAACCGCAGAAAAAAAAATTATCTCGCTCTCCTTCGTCCAAGTTTGTAGGTCAGAGCGCCCATAATAAGGACTGCAGATGTTTCCTCTTGAAAAATAACATTCTTTCGGAAACAAATCCCCAGCAATTTAAAATATATTGTTATCACGTCTTAATTCGTTCCCGCAGCGAGCCTCCCCGAGATGTGGGGACTTGGCGAACCCTCGGGCTCCGGGGCTCCGGAGGCTGCGGAGATTACTCATTTCGCGATGCTCCATTTTCGAAATCATTAAGTTTCGGCTTAACATTATGCACGCGTGGGGCGATATATTTTGAGCGACCATGCACAACACCACCGACGGCACCATAAATGCTCCCATAAAATGCCACGTCCACAAAAGGATTTTTCAGGGATTTCACAGCCAGCAGCGGTCAATGTCCGCTTCATACCCTTGTCTCCCCTGATGGATGCTTAATTTGCATAAATCCGAATTTTACGTGGACGTAATAACGTATAAAACTTAACATTTTTTTCTGAAACAAAAAAAAAATTCAATTTATTTAAGTCCTTGTTGCGAGCGTTAGTGAATGGAAGACCAAGGGAAGGATCAATCAAATTTTGGGAAAAATATTAAATATTATTTGTATATCTCTAGCAATAAAGAAATTTCACCATATGATTATCGTACTATCTTAGTATTTAACGACTATAAATTTGGGAGTAATCTACTTTTGGAATAATTCGGAGAAAACGCCTTGAAAGATGAATAGAAAAACACAACTGGATGCTCTGGTTTTCATTGATTTCTCTTAATAGGAAATGAAATGTAATGATTTTTAGGGAAATTTCTCCTTACGCATAGACTTAAACGTTTTTAATATTGACGAGGTATTGATTTTGAGACTCTGTAAACATTTATATATATTGTATATATTGCGTCATCTCCTAAGAAACGCATTTCTTAGCGGATCAACATGAAACTGGGTATAAGAAAATAAATAGCCTAAGTTACTGGATGGGTCAGATCGCACAATTAAGTGAAACATGGCACAGCAACACTTCAAAGTATTAACAAATTCATGTAAAAACTTCGATTTTCTACTTAACAATTTTTTTGGATAAAACACAAAATGTAAATAATTTAATATGAATGATATTCAAATAATGTGGACTTATTTTGAATAAGTCGTGTTAATATAGGTGTGCATAATCCAGAAGTAATTTTTTGCAATTATTTTTCAATCTAATTTTTTTAAAGCAATTTAGAAAAGTAATGTTTGCCGATTTCTTGATAATTGCAAAAATGAAAATGTTTTGTTGAAAAAACTGAAATAACTTTATATAACAACTTCTTGAAATCAGTATATACATTTCGTTTAAAAATTTTGATAGAGTTTGAGCCCTCCACAGTGTTTTTGTCACGTCGTTTAACATTATTACGCTTAAACATTCTAAATAACTGTCTTAAAAGGATTAGATTGGTTGTGGCCAGAACTCTCAAGTCTATTATAAAATAGTATATAAAATAGTAAAATTTGAAATCTGAATTAAATTGCTGATGATGTCAAATGATAAGTATTTAAATGCATTGTGAAGTGTATTTTGTTTCAACAATACATATCAATTTTTTGTAAGTTTTACATTATGTCCGTAAGGTGTAACCATTACATTGTCTTTGTTTTTTGTCAATTAAAGGTCTCGGGAATTAGGTTAAAGAAAAATGTCTTAACTCGTCGTCAGTGAAATGATTTGAGTCGAAAAATCGAAAGGGCTTGGCCTGTCATTCACAGATGTGTGGAGTTTTTGTTTCAACACGTTCGCTTGGCAGAAACATTCAGAGATAAGGTCACCTTCGGGTTGGGAGGGACATAAACAGAGGGACCAAAAGGGGGTTACTTAAAGATTTATCGATTTTCGCATTTCCGCCTTATTAACCCACAGCTGGTGGAATCTTGCTGCGTCCGAATGCTGCCGTCCACAGTCCAAGCGGTCGAAATTCGGAATGGTTCCGATAAAGACGAAAGGCTGCCGCTGCGACAAATATCTCGATGGGGTCCCCCGAGGACGAAGGAAGACGCACGGAGGCTCTCGGTGGAAGTAATATCATCATTAGCGTATATAATCCTAATCACGCCATTAATCTTAACAAACTACGAACCATGTCTGGGACAGCTATTAAAGGTGGTCATCACGGATAATAGAACTACTTTTCGCATTAAGAAGTTATCTCCTGTTGAAGGAAGACACGTTCAGTCCGCCAACCAGCCTGGAAAAGTTTTTCTTCCTCTTCGGTGATCAAACCCATAGGAATTTGTCGTAGCAGCAACTTGTCCTATCAGCCAAATGCGAGTATTCATAGCAGATTAACTAAACAACACAAGTCACGTCCTACAAGGGTCATGTCGGTAAAGTAGGCGACGCAGGGTGCCCTTCCCGGCCAGTTCGAAACTTGGTTCGTCGCACACATGTAGGGCCATCCCCGGTTGCATGCGACGGGCAACTTATATACGAATATGGATGCGACGCTGTACATTAGGGCTCTAATGATAATACATTAAATTTAACACTCGTATAAATTCACTTCTAATTGCTAGAGCGCCGGCCGGGCCAGCACACGTTACAAGTTCGGCAGTGCATCTAATGAATTTCAGAAATATCCACCAAGTGACTTACTGTCTATTTGCCCGAGATTTTATTGCTTTATTTATGTTCGATATCAATTTCGAAATGGCTCGGGGTTGACAATTATTACTTGGGAGTATTTCACCTCAAGTGTTAATAGAGCCGGGTCCGGCGTCCGGCGGCGGTCCTACAGGTCGAAGGGATTCTGGAGCTCCCAGGGCGCCCCACAGCAGACTCTCTGCTTAGCCGATGTTCCTGGGATCCGCACTTGTGCAGCATCTCGAGGCCTGCAGGGGTTTATTTAGTGAATTTAATTAGTATGCAGCCGGGAAACTCATGCCACATTACAGAGTTGTTGTGCAATACAGTGCAGTCGACGAGAACAAAAATTGAAAACGCTTCGCTTCGTTTTGCTTCGGTCGGATGCATACAAAGTATCTTGGTTGGATGTTGGAAAATGCATCCAAATGCAGGAGTTGCTCCAATTCCTTAGCCACCAGGCATGCAATGAGTCATTACGGGATAAGAAAATGAAAGTCCCGGATTGCTCCGGATCTAAGTCGCTGCTGGTTAACGTCTTACTGCGACATATCCAGATTCAAAGAAAGCATCAGTGAACAAGAGTCGCTGCTGGAAAATGACGACTAAGGACACATTTTAAGCAGAACGATTTAAGCTGAGGGACATTGAGACCCAAAAACTGAACAACTCGGATCCTTCCTGCGTCTGAGGCGGGACAATGTAATCCAAGGAAGCTGAGATCTGCTCCTAGCTCCTGCCTCTTCTCGAAATTATCTCACGTGTTACATACCGATGGTAAAATAATATAGTAGTGAAATTTATAACATAAAGAAGGTCTATGACATCGCTGCAGTTGGACTGTTTGCGATTCGTTGTTTACCCAGCCCTGAGAAGATTAATATAATTTTTGATCAAAGTTAAGGGACGGATGCCAGGGTGTCTTTAATAGAATCACGTTTTGCTTACGAAAAATACTTTTTCAGCAAAGGGATGTTCCTTAATGGAGGGCTCCAATCCCTCGCAGTTCCTTAGTATAATGTAATTCACCCTGACTTACGTACGGGCGATGTTGGCTTTCCCGTCACTGTAATTTTGGTGACATGAAGGCACCCGCAGCGAAGTAAATTTGAATAACTTTTGACGTTTCTGAGTTAGTATATGTAAATATGTAGCATATGCCATAGTAGAATTTATTAAATATAGTCCCCGTCGCGACTCAATCCAATAAAGGGGCTAGCAAGGCGCTTAATATGGTTTTTCTAGATCATATATGGAAAAAGATTTAGTAGACTGACACAACCTATGCAATTTCGTCTTTATATAATATTTTTTGATTTCATTTTCAACACATAATTGAGTCACGTTTCAATTCAGTTGAAATTTCGTTTTGATTTACATGAATACCTATAATATGTTATATTGTTGAATTAAATCGATTTTGAACAAGAGATATAAAATGGTGGAGCTTTAAAATATATAGCCAACATCAATAAAATCAACACCTTTTATTTTAACGTTCTGTATAGTCTTAAGCTACGCTTTCGTACTTAATTTGGCACGAAAATTAATCTGAATTACTTTTAATTTTAATTCAGTCCATCAATTCATTAAAAATACCACTTAATTCAATTTTGGTGAATTCCACGTTCAGTAATTAAATAGGTTAAGAAATTAAAATAATTAATAAGGTAAGGCAAATACATATCTTTAAAATTCTTACCGCATTTGCTTACAGATTTAAATTTAAACTTGTACATTTTTTATAGTAAACATCGACTATCATTCTACAATAAAAATTAGCTATTCCAAACCTTTGAAAGTACTGTTTCTCATCTTTTGAGGCAGATTTTACTGCCCTTTTCTAAGTAACCTCTTCAAATTTCGGTAACCAGAAGCCTTAGAAATCCGGCTGTAGTAGCTTCCTTCTCTTGTTGTAGCTAAGGAGCTCAATACGAAAATACACTTCGGAGACCTTTCTTTGTTATGTCTCTAGAGCGTTCGGATGCTCTAAATTTTGAAATTGGTAGCGTTAATGAATAGAAACCACCTGCCTGAATTTTGGTGAACTTCGCTGCACTACTCGAAAGTTACTGCATTTCACTCGAAATAATCCTGAAAGTTCAGGCAGAACCTTTTACTCTCCTGCAAGATTGTTATCGAAGTGAAGTCGCAAAACGTTACACTCTAATCTCGTGCAAGGAAGGAGTCCTGTTTCGGAACCTTAAGAACCACTTCTAGTCGAAGTTAATTGGAAAATTTTGCCAGCACTTATTGGAAATCGGCAAGTTTGTGAGATGCAATAATTCCAAATCGGATAGCCTATTAAATTTAGAATAGAAGGCACGTAGCTAATTAAAATTTTAGTTTTCTTATAAACGGTTTCTCCGGTCGTCTTTTCTCTGATTAAGATGTAGCCATGGAGACCGGAAGAGGATTACCATCCAGGTAATGAGATATTTTAGCCTTTACCTTCAGAGCAGATGCGGCTCAAAAGCAGTCGCCAGCAACCGACCCAGAAGAGTTTTAATTAGGTTCCGGCAAGCAGAATTCTTTACTTTTCGAGTATTTTGTTTGACAAGCTCCTGGACGAAATGTATATGTGGTTTTCGTTATATTCTGCCCTGGAAACGGAAGCTTAATAGAAGTTGGTGCCGTAGCTCTGCTCAACCTGAGGCACCCTTTCATCCACTAGAAGTCACCTTATGATTGCTTCGGCAGTTCGGATTATAAATGTAGCATATTTCGAGTATGCGCCGGTGAGGGTTCACTAAATTGTGAGGAATACATTTTCTGGAAATTGTATAAGATCCACCTTCCTTCGGTGAACCGCAGAGCTTACATACATTTTCGGACCATCAGTTAGACAAATAGGCTTCCATTAATCCAGATAGGTGATTACTCGGAGCTTATTCAGCCCTCAGGTAACGCTCATCAAAGTACAAACTTCTTTAATGAACCAATGGAATTAACAGCCCCGGGCTTTATCATTTGCCAACCAGGCATAATGCCCGACTTAATGTCTTGAATATGAATGTGCCGATGGTAAGAGCCCGGGCCCGGGCCACTGTAACTATTTTGAAATAGATTAATGGCCGACCATTCCATCCTCTCCCAGATATAAAGAAATGATGAATAAAACTATTTGCAGTTGGTACCCTAAAAGCCCTACTTCGCCTGCGAGTGCTACCACTACTTGCGTGGCTGTGTTTGTTTATCCTCATCCAGCCCAACCGCACAGCTCCCTTCACTTTTTGTTTGTATTTGCTGATTAAACAGGTTCAAAAGGTTCCTTCCCACTGGAAACCAACGTCCTATTACAGCGAAAGAAGTGTTTGATTAAGTTAATGTACACCGAGAGATCCCCAGAACTGCCGACCACCGCAGGCCTTTCCTAGTTGTCATACTCATTTCATAACGTACTGCATAAAGGTCCCAAGTAGGAGGCTAAGGCTCCTATAATCGAATGAACACTTTTACTTTGTGCACATTTCCACACTAAATTCGTCTACCCGGGCCATGTATCTTTAGGAGAAGACCAAATTACGTAGGTATAAGAGCAGCCTAAATCAGTGTCTCATTATTTTAAAGAGTTACACGTCATATTTAGGGTAGTAACTGATTAACAACCAAGTGGTTGATTTAAGTCTTAACATGATTATTTTGTGTTTCCATATTTCTAACTGTCTTTTTACAATCAACACGATTATCAGTTTGTATACAAATAATAAAATTTAAATTGAATAGAACGTCTTTACTTCACTCTTAAAGTTGGGATACAATGAACGCGCATTTGATGCGCCACGTTACATTTTTGCTGGACTGCTGTTAGGTAATTTGGTTTTAAAAGCACATCAGGATTTCAAAACCAAGCTTAAATTTAATGATAGAAAACAATAACTACTTTTGATTTGAAATAACAGTTCTAGTTGTTTTATCTTCCCTAGAACCAAACCAGAACATGGAATGGAATATTTGTGCCGCAAAGTTCCAAGTTTCGCAGAGTTTTGCGGCGCAGCAAAATCGTTACGCATACCTAAGTACCTTTGTACATTAAATCAGAGCAGGCTGGTTCTCGTCCGATTGAATTCATTTTGTGGCGCAACAAAAACGCGTCACCTTCATTTTATCCCAGCTTTTAAGTACGATAATATGAAATCCATACGCAACTTTTATTTTATACGAATTTACAATGTAATTTATTTTTCCGTTATGAAAATATAAAAAGACAAATTACAAAAATTGGTATCTGATGACGCTTAACGCGAAAGTTTAGAAGAGTTTCTGGGATAGACTTAAAAATTATATTTAAATACTTTTTTTTAAATTTTCATAATCTCTTAATTCAATACTTTCTGCATCGAAATTTTGAAGTCTTAGAACAAGGGAAGGAAATTTATAAATGAAAATCAATTTTATGAGCTCATAAGCGCAAAATATATATAATAAATGTCTCTTTTCAGTCTGGTTTTCATCTACATTCTTCGGGCTGTTTTCCATCTCTTGTTCATTGATTCAGTGTAGTCTCCATTTATTTTCCGACTGCTCCCTCAATCAGAGGAAATTTGTAAATTGTTCGGTTTTATTTTCCAACCGAACTAAAATTTATGAACTAAATTAAAAATTACTAGAGTCTTCATTCCAAAGCTATACACCGAGAACTAATGATTAAAGAATGTAAGACGATACTACTTATAAAAAATACATATAAAATGAATTGAATTGAATACAAGCTCATTTTAAGTCTTTAAATTAACCAACCTATTTACTTTTAAATTTTTGCATGTGATTGCAGGTTCATTTTAACTCGTTTTTTGGTTTCTGCTTTTATACGATTTAGAAAACTACGGCACATATCCCTACTTTTGCAAGATAAATAATTTCATGCAATCTTTTTTTAAAACTAAAAGTTAAACCAATTGTGAAAGAGGGATGCATTTTTAATCGACATAGTCTATATGCTCTAAGGAATATTTTAATATTATTTTGTAAGAGACAACTAAGCTAGTTAGAGCCGGATTTTCTTTTCTGTACATTGCCATCTACATAGTAATTTATTGAAACATGATTAAGCACAACAATGTCTTAATAATAAAAGAAAGTAAAAATTACTACTCATTGTGTGCACATATCATGACCACATGTTATATGTAGAGCTGCATGATCTGCCCAGTAACAACTTTAGTTTATTCTAGCAACTTAAACGAGCTGAGGAGCCTTGCGTTTTACGAACCCTTTAAACAGGGCACCTTTGCGTCATGCAGTTAGCGCCTGGGCACCTGGAAATGGGCTCCGCAGCTGATTCAGAAGGAATTTCTAAGCGGAGTACCCCATCACCTTGCCCCAAATGTGGCCTGAACTCACGCTACGGACTAACACGCGGACCACATGCATTTTTCGTTTAAAAAGCATACACCTTCGAGTGTAGTCAAATATATTCAAATTATTTTGTAAAGGATGAAACAAACTGTAACAGACAACCAGCACTTGCAATTCCAGACATTTGGTTGCACTCAAAAGAATTTTATTTAAATGAAATTTTTATGCAGAGGCGGGCTTATTACCGGGAATTATTCAAAAGCGTTTCCATTCGTACGTCCGTTTCACATTTCATGAATTTCATTTCAATTATTAAAACGCCCGCTAGGAGAGCTGGCCTCAAAAAAAAAAAACAAAAAAAAAACAAAAAAATAGCAAGAAATAGTAGTGGTTGGGGTAAAAAAATTTAGTGAAGCGTTATAAATATGAGCAACACACATGCGGCGTGCATACACCTAACAACCCCACACCTGACACCAACCCTGGCCCGCAGATATATGGGTATGAAGAACTTGGGCTTTGTATAAGGGAAATTCGTGTTTTATGAGGTACGAACACGAAATATCGAAGCAAATAGGTTTCTGCTTCGTGTTCGCAGCAGAGAGATTATTTTTTTTCCCTGAAGTCGGGCATGCTTGGATACTAAGCATAAACTGGCTGATCCAACTAAAGAATATGAAACCGGTGGGTGGCTCATTTTCAGCCGTGAAACTACTGAAAATTATCATACAAATTACCAGTCATCTTCTATGTATACCCCGCCGCAGCGCCCCCGTGGGCCCTATATAGGTCGCGGATGAAAATTATTTGCAAGCAATGCCGAGCATATTCGTGCTGCTATGTGGCTGCAATATGAATATTTATACATTGCACTATTTTGCAATGTCCTAGAGTGGGGCAAAAACCTTCCACCGAGCAAGATGCTTCCGGTACGGAGAAACTTTCCTGCAATATTACTTGGAACATAGCACCCAATCTTCGAGCTGATTCTTAAAATTCAGCTACCGAGCTTGCTTTTTAAAAAGTTCACTCAATTGAAGACCTATTCCTCTTGAAATGGCGCAGCCAACTATACAGGGCAGGAGGTAGGAAAAAAAAGATAAACGAATTATTGTTTACCTTTCCTCCGGCGGAACAAAGTTCAGATTTTTTTTTACTCAAAAAAAAAAAAAAAATGGATCTCAAACTTTCCAGTAAAATAAGAAAAAAATACTGAAAATGTGAGCTAAAAACACGGCAAGCTTCATCGAAGTTTGCTCCGTTTTCTTGGAAGTCTCCCGGAGGCTAGAAAAATGTTACGAAAAGAAGAGCTGCTCTCCTTATTAGAATCGTTCAATTTTGTGAAAACTTTTTAATTACTTAGATCACAGCCTCACTTCGTAAAAAATGCGGATGATCGCAAGCTTCTGGCGACACATTCGAAATTAAAAAGTTTTAAATCGCCGACAATCTGTGCCTAAAATTTAAGAAATTAAAAAAAAATTATATATACATATATACATATATGTATATGTATATATCGAGTTCAGAAATGAAATTTCGTCATCTCCCACAGGTTTTCTAATTAAACAAAGGTGTGACAGATAGAACAAGATCTAATTTTGGGTAGAAAGTCTATGTTGCCAGTCCGGCAAAACCGCTTCATCAATAAATATGAAAGTCACACATTATTTGATCCGTGTCAATCGGAGCAACTCAGCCAGCGGGTGCTAGAGGAATAATTTGCTTTCCGAGTGGTGCTCCGATGCCGCCATCGGCAGCAGAATTGGTCCATGGTACCTAATCAATAATAATCGCAAATTTCCCATGTGGTTTCGTCTTCACTCCGCCCACGTCCAGTCCAGAACGGAAGGTTTCTGCGGTTACAATGAGCTTTGTCGTGTTGCTCTGGAGCCCCGGGCACATCCTACAGGCACCAGGCACCAGGCACACCAGGTCCAGAACGTCGGTAACGACTTTATATCTGGCTCTCCAGGTCGATTCGAACGGCGCCGCATTATCCATGCATGATGTCATTTCGCTAGCTACTATCAAAATGCTTCTTTCACCTGGAAACGGAGGCGGGGCAGGGTACACCAGGTGAATTAGATATAAGACCTCGGTTTTATCTCCTTTAGTTTTGCTATTTAATTGGCCCGCTCGCCCGGTACCTCCGATAAGACGTGGCACGGCACCTTGCCCACCAGAGCCTCGAAAAACGCTAAATTCAAGGTATAGACGACGACACGCTCGCATAAAGTTTACAAGTACTCAACCGGGCGGAAAACATCACAAATCGCTTCGTCATCTGATTTAATTTGTTCGTTTAAGCGCAGACATAAAAGCCCACTCAGCCGCTCCACTTGAGGCGCCCCACCCGCACCCGGGGACGGAGTCACTGAGTTGTTTTAATATTGTCAGGGGACTATTAAGGGCAATATAGGGCCCATATATAAAACAAATTGCCCTTCTTTGTAACGCTGGGATTCATGGGAATTTCGCCTCCTTTCCGGCGTCGCGTTTAAAACGACGCCTGCGACGACGGACAGCGACGTCGCTCCCAGGCATCCGGATGCACTCTGGATTTGTTTAGCGACCCCCAGTCCCGGAAAAACACATTTAAATCGCATATTTCCACCTTGAGCTCCACTGAGCAGAGCATGGCCCCAAAAAGGGCAAATGTGTTGCCCCCGGCAATTCGCGAAAAGCTCCACTGGATCCAATTGCAACGAGAGGCAATCTTTTTTTTTATTATTATTTTTTCGTGCATCTCAGTTCTTTTGATAGAACCCTTTTTTTAGTAATAACAGCAGCCCTGCTGGCTTCCGCCTATCCCCCTTTAATTTTTAGTTAATCCTGCCCCTCAGGGAATGCTATTCGCTTTTGCTTTTAGCGTAGCTGCGACGTGTACTGGACAAGTTGCCCTCTGGAATATATTCCACCAAACAAATTGGTTCTATTTCAAAGGGTTAGTAGCCATTCCCCGTAAACTTAATCAGAAAATAAAATCGATTTTGCTAACTCTAATCCCACAATATTTAAAACAGCATTTGGTCATTTAGCATCCACATCAAAACGAAAAATCTCCCTGCTCTATGTCTTCCCAATATGCCCACAGTTTAGCTGAAAGAGAATTTAGAACATGTTTTTACTTTCAATTAAAAGTTAGTAAGCATTTAAAATGTCATTTAATAATGTGAGTTTTAAATATAAGGTATTTTAAACCAATAGTTTTATAATTCAATTTCTTATAAAATATAGCTTTACGTATTTGTCAGTATTTTCTGACTAAATTTCATAATATTTCGGTCATTGTCATTATTCAGTGTTTTTACGAAAAGCTAATGCATATGGAATATCTGTTTCACTATTATAACTTGTTTTAAATTTAATAAACTGGAAACAGCAAATTTCTGCTATTAGTCATATTATATTCGTTTTTATTATTGTTATTATTTTTATACAAAACAAATATGAAAAATTAACTTTTTATTTCTATCGCTCCCCTTAAACTATGCATATAAGCACAGCTTTGTTATTATTAGTACTATAAATAAAAATAACATACAAAAAACGAGGTTTGATAACATCATCCATTCGCCTAGACAAATAAGATAACATACATAATTGCACGTGAAAACCTTAGAAAATCTGAGGAAGCTTGAAGATAAAAATAAAGAATTTCACGAAACGTTTTTACGTTGCAATAATTTATCACGATGTTATAATATAAAAAGTAATAATGGCATAAGCTGCGTTTTTTTCACAACTGGTCTGGTTCTGGGTTTATTAGGAAATTTTGCATTGAATTGAAATTTATTAATAGTTATAGACCAAGAGCCAATGACCAATTTTAGGTTGTCATTTCAAAAGTCATGAAAACTCACATAGTAATTCCTCTATACCTACTGAATATTAAGGGTATAGAGGAATTACTATGTGAGTTTTTATGACTTTTGAAATGACAACCTGAAATTGGTCACTGGCTCTCCGTCTATTACCCGTATCGAACTTTATTTTATTTCGTGAACTTGAATCGAATTGCCTGGTTTTATACCTACTTTCAAAAATGTAATCCAAAAATTTATTTGGTTCAGGGTTTGAAGTATGAATGGGCAAATATCCAGGCAATTCGATGTGTTTTTCGCAAAACTTAAAATCTTTATATAATTGACTGTTTTTTTAATTCAATTCAATGAAAAATTTCCTAGTAAACCCAGAACCAGACCCGTTGTGAAAAAGACGCAGCTATAAACTCCGTCGAGCATATTTTAGAAAGTTATACAAATATTTATTTTATAACTTTCGTTTTACATAGATCTGAACGAATTAGAACGGGTAAACATGCTTTGGTGCAAATGGTTCTTGCATCGTTGCAAACGATGTAAAAGAGAAAAACTTTGCAACCTTATAATAACAACGTTAATGGAAAAATTTTTGCAACACTTTTGCAGTTTTAATAGATTGTAAAACGACGGTGGCAAATGTGTAAATTTGAAATGTCAAACAACTCATATATTTGTAGCTATATAATTAACTTTGACCAATTGTGAGAGGTATGTAATTTTTATTCAAATAATGAAAACTTACTACTAGTAAAATTCGCTTTTAACATTAAATAGATTTTGCAACTGCAAGCGCGCTCATGTTTCACTACAAAAAGGCCTTGTAAAGTTGCATGGAAGCAAAAATTTGCATCAAAGCGTGATTACCCCAATTGTGTTATTAGATAACTAGTGTGATATTCCGTAAATTAATTTAGGAATGCTAAATAAGAATTCAGAAAATTATAGCGTTTATAGCCAAAATTACTACTAATCATCTAACTCCGCATTTGCAATGCTATGCACAAACATAACTTCAAACGGTATAATAATATATGTAATTTTTGAAAGCGTATGATTTTAAAATCCTTAATGAAGTATGCACTTATTAGTTTTCAATGCTTGAATTTTTGCATTACATAATCGTACTCAAATGAAGTTAAAATATTGAAAATTGAATTAGGTAGGTACTTCATAATTCTTTCTCTTTTGGAATTCAAAGCACAAAGGAAAAAGTGTAGTGGAAAATATTACCCATATCAATGTTTTATGTTTTTTAACTTCACAGACACAGTGGATATGATGAAAGTACCCTAAAAAAATGTACTTAAAAAACTCAATTTCGTTCTTTGCTAGAGAGACTGCCACTTGAATTGAGGCGATATTGAATTTTGTAGTGCAAGGACCCCAGGCACTGTGCAAATCCCATTCAACTGCGGAGTGCGCTGAAGGATCCTTGAACGAATTTTGTTGTTTTTCTACATAAATTCGTGCATCGATAGTCAAAAATTGTGGAAAATATTAAAATATGCCACTGTCTCGTAATCGAGCAGTAATTAATATAATTTTTCTTTTTAATTGATCAGGCAAAGCCGTAGCGGACGTTTAATAATATGTTCTGCGTTAAACTCGGGGTCATGATAACCCGATAAAGTGTCGCCAATTATTAGTTGCACACGCGTGCCTGCTTCCGGGAGTCATATTTAGGTAAATTAAAAACATTTTTGCTTTTCGGCTACAACTCCTGGCATTTTGATATTTAACAAAATGTAGGATGGGAACGACCCGGGAGTGGTGGACATATGTCTCCTGAACAACGGGTGCGTTTTAACAACAAATTAATAGCAGTGACGTAAATTAGCGGAATAATTTGGTGCGCGTGCTGCCGCGTATGAGTTGAAACTTCATAAAAGTGTAATGCAGCGCAGTGCGTCGCGTGGTTTATTAATTTAAATTATTCGTTTCCATCTCAAATACTAAACCAATTACGAAGTGGAATTATTGCGAAATATGTTTGCAAATGGGATAAATGCCTGGGTATGTTCGTCGGGCAAATTGAACAGGGTGGCGAGGGGAGGGGCTGCATCTAGGGCTAGAGGTTTGATCGGCACTGGGCACAGGGTGCCCGGGTCCCGTCTCCCGGCTGGCGGGCTCGCACCCATTTGTCCTACATGGAGGTAATTAGAAATGTAAACTTTCTGCGTGACCTACTTCGAGCACGCAACATCGCTGCCAGATTGCGGCCCTCCTGCCGAAGGGCGCCTCCGCACGTTGACATGTTGCTTTCTCGAGCGGGGCATGTCTGGCCCCCGCCGGATCCGTGCTGTGTGCAAATATTTGCCGGAACATCAGCCGTTCACGTTGTCTGGATACCGGCGGTCCTTGGGCCAATTCCTGGCCCCATGTCCCGAATAATTACGGGTCGGCCGGGCCGGCCCACACACAGCCTCTATTCTATACCCATGTCAACTTCGCCAGCATTCAGTTCTGAATAAATATAGTATGATAATTTCACGCTGGCACTTGTCACGACCGGCTGAATTCATTTTTTCCACATCATAAAGAAATGAGAAATGGCAAAATATGAAAAGCGAAGAATTCCATGTTGCGAACATATTCATGCGTCAGGGGGTGAATTACAAGTATTCCCACGACTCGCATTTATGCAAAGTGCTTCCAATGTTACATGCTTCACGGCTGCTGCGGCGAAGGTGCTCCTCTGGGCTCTGCGATGCTGCGTGGGGCCAAATCCGTCCGCCATTTACCGAGCAATTCCATAAACGGGAAATAGAAAAATGAAGGCAAAAATTGATTTATACTCGGAACATTGTTTTTAAATCTGCGGAGATATTTTGGATCGTTGAAGGCTTCGGGGAAATCCCCGCCGCTACATGTCGTTCGTTGTCATCTCCGAATCCATCGGCATCCAGGAACAAGCAGTAAAAGCTTGGGAAATGGCATTTCCATCCGGGAGCCAGATTTGGGAACCGATGACGTATACACCTATATATGGGGATCCATTCTCCCGCGGGAAGGAGCTCCCGTCCACATACGGATAAATGAAAATAAAAATAAAATAAAAACAAAAATCCGGCGCAGTACGCACCGCACCACACGAAACCGAATCAGACCGTATCAGCTTTTTATCAATTTGGAGTGCCTCAACGCAGCCCGACGCTCTACGGCTCCAAATAGTCGGTGAACAGCGTGCTCCCTCAATAAACTCTGTACGGCTTTACGACATTTTTATTCATACATGTCCTGGAAAATATTCGCTGGCTTGTAAAAACTAGAAGTGATTTACTTCGCGGCTTTTTATAGACACGCTAAATTCGCGATTCCCCTGTTAAATTGCTTCCACCTCCTTGTTACTGTCTTTTCGAACTGATTCGTATTGCTTCATAATCAGAAGTCGATCCCCTCCCCCACATCAACCCTGCGAAACACGATTCCAATCAAAAGGTTTATCGACATGCACCTTGCGATTTACAATCAACGATAGATTTACTACTTTATGGGCGTTACAACATCGAATTGTCTTACTGGCAACACGAAACTTTGCGCAAAATCTTTATAGTTGGATTCATCAATAGGTTCGTGGAGTTAATAACAAACAAATTCCAGCGATTAGTACGAAACGTGTGCTAATGCAATTTTTAAGTTAAGACTTTTAGGACATATTCATAAATTCATATCTGGCATTTTTAGATGGACTATTTAAAATAACTGAAGGTACTTTAAGATATTTTTGTATATTTATTGTCCTGTAGCTTTTTAATTATTCATTCATTTCGAGCTTGCTTGAAAGATAAAATAAATAATGTTTGAGCATAAAAGATGAGAATAGCTGTACTAAAATCAGGCGAATCATTCCACCAACCAGCGCTTCTCGATGTTCCACATCCTTGATCACACTTGAACATACACATACTACATACATTATATGAAACTATGATTTAAAATTACTTCTATAATAGTAAGTTTTTATTGTCTACAATTTTCAAGTATACATTTTAAGGGACCGCCATTAAGAATTCTGAATTTTCATATAGATGAGATCTACCTAGATTAATGTTTGTCTTTTTGAACCGATAATTTCAACAATTTGTCGTATTTTTCGTAGTAACCTCAGTAGGTCGAATTTCGACCACAGGGCGACCACTAGTTTGTATAATTAGAACAGACGCGTGAGGCCTATAACTTTTAAACTAAAGGAAGATAATCATGACCCGAAACATTCTAAATATTGAAGTAGGTTTAACACGCATCAGATAAACGACAATACACGAAAACCAGTAGATCCTAATCGCAATATTT
Source organism: Machimus rusticus (assembly GCA_951509405.1). Taxonomy (NCBI): domain Eukaryota; kingdom Metazoa; phylum Arthropoda; class Insecta; order Diptera; family Asilidae; genus Machimus; species Machimus rusticus. The sequence continues at coordinate 34,063,951 of OX608053.1, read as the reverse complement.
CACTACGGCGAAAAGGGTTCTAAGGTTGCAATTTATTGCGCACTACAAATAGAATTACAGAGCTGTAGTCGCGGCTAAAACGTCGATGTTTGCTAACGTCTGTAGCCAATCGAAAACATTTAGAATTACCCGACGTATCCTTGCAAAGTATTAAGTATCTCACTCTATCCCGCACAAATGTCACAGCCCAGATCCCTCTGTGAGGAGCCCTTTCGGGGTTAATTTATCGCTTTGACTCCGTGATTTCTCCCCATTCGATTTCCTCTTGATAGGGCTGCCAAGTGGACAACTCAGCAGGAAAGGGCCGACTATTTATGGAGGTGGGTGCGGACAAATGACACTATGTGCGAACTTCTTCTTAGACTTAGAACGTGCAGACGGGTACGAGAATGAATAGCTGCAGTTTTATACATAATTCTTCCCCAAAAATCACACTTCGCACTGGTGCACCAAAGCACGCAATGCTCGAAATTATACTCAAACATATTTCAAAGCAATCGGGAGCAGCTCACCGAAAATTTTGCCGAACAAACAAGTTCACCTAGAACAACAGAGCGCCAACAGAGAGGTGGAGCTCTGGGGCCCGGGGCTTCGGGTTCGGTGTAATGCCAAGTCATAATGTATGGCGCATTTCGTTTGAATACCCTCTTAAGGAAATTTCACGATGTTTAAATGTAAACAGTTTGCACTCGCTCCAGCTCTGGCGTACATAGGTCTGAAAACATCCTCCAAGTAAGCAAATAGTGCTTTTGAAAGAAAATGGAAGAGCTTGACTAAGAGAAAAGAAGTTTAGTTTGCATTTCGCATAGGATAAACGGCAGGATGCACTGCAGAAAGCAGAAATATGCGACAAAACACACCGAAAAAATGCCAGTGTGTGTTTGAACAGAGGTGACAAATATTTAAAAATTCTGAATTCAGAAAAGAAAAGTAAGGCTCGGCGCACAGTTACCGGCAAAGAAGTAGCGGGCTTCGAGTCGGGACTAAGCGGCTAGTGCCGGGTACACACGTTCGGAATAAAGCCCCATTCTGAGCATTGTTTCCATTGCCAACCCATTCACAAGGAAACGTATAAGAAACACCCGTTGATGGGAAGCGCAAATTGAAGTGTAAACTTAAAAGGATGTGTTTATTATGTCCCGAGTCGAGTCGACTTGTTCCCGTAAAATTATTAGTGCTGAATAAAACTTCGAAATGGAGTCAAATGCTGTTTAAACTCCGTTTCGAGTGTTACCTGCAGCTCGCAATTGTCATAATTGCACTACGGGCGTGCCGGCATGCAGAGCCACTTGAATTAAGATAAAACGCCTCGCAGTTCTTATTTATTGCGCACACATGCCCGAGAGTGCGGCTCGAGCCAATCCGGATTTTCCCAAAGGCTCTGGGAGCTCAGATTCACATCGGGGGCACGTGGTGCGCTGATTTACTTTAATTTTCCCCCAAATGGGCGCAACATGGCTCATGGAGCCAGAGGAAACATTTGTCGGGCCAAGTGGGGCCATGGCTTTAGGTAAAAGGCTAGATTAGATATATGCGGATGTCGGCTTACCTGGATCATCGTCATCGTCCCAATCGATCTGGCCTGAAGTCAAAGCGAACACAAACGATAGCAGAGCACAGGATGTGACAGTGAAACGGAAAACTCGAGAGGGTCGTTGATTCATACTTCGGATGCACCAAAACACACGCAATAAGTAACCCACTGTGGACTGCTAAAACTGACTATTTCTACACTAACCGCAGCAGTTAAAAATTCATGTCACACTACTCTCGCTGAGCGCTACGATTACTTTTTTCATTATATTTAGGTGTCGGCCTCAACCGCAGCGATCGATTTCTCTTCGGAGAATCCAAAAAATATCTGTTGGATTGTAACAACTGCAAAGAAACGAAAATAATGAAAAATATTAGAATTTTTAGTAGTAAACAATGTTGTCATATAGTTTTTAAGATAGCGATAACACTGGTCTACACAAAAAATGCCATTTATATGAAAACGTACTGTATCTGTAGTTTTCGATTCGTTGAATCTATTTATAGAACTTAAAAGTGATAACTAGCTCTAATTGTTCACTTATGTCATATTTAAACATAGCGGATAGCTTAATACAAATATAATATCATCTTTATTATGAGATTTCAAAATATGTAATAATTTACTTGAGTAAATTTTCTTATTACGTGTTCATTAGATGTCCCCAAAACACCGTCTATGCTGTGTTGTAGGTTTGTTGCAGGTATGTCTGTAGTTTTCTAATTTTTTTTTATAATTTCTGACAGAATTTTGATTTCATATGAAATACCACCTATTGCAGTGTAGCTGAAGAAAAAGATTTTGGAAAATGTGGAAAATGAAGGATGTCAGAATTCGTTTTAAAGGTTGTAGACTTCAAAAATTTTATTTAGACAGTTATAATATTAACTAAAGTCATAGTGGTTCATAATAGAGATATTTTTTAAACAAGAGCTAATTATATACAACTTTAATTCTATATTCGTATTCAGTCACCCCAAAATAGTATCAATTTAGATAAAGCATTTATTTAAAAGAAGGCATACATAGTCAGATTTTGTAGACAATGTTATAGGAAATAATTTTGTTCCAATTACGCAGGACTTATGTAGGTAACACAATATCATACATTTTTAAAGAGATATGCAAGAGAAATTACAATATTAAGAATAGCATATTTCGGAAACTATAGCCCACCGCCAGAAATTCCTCAGATCCTACCGTTTCAGGTTCCCCTGTTCGTAACTTGTCCTAATTTTGTTTTAATTTTAAAACACTAAATTGAATAAATACAGTTACTATGTAGGTATGTATGCAGTATGCATAAAAAACAATTTTAAATGAAGTTAAAGATCTTCCTAGCCAAAACACAATTTTATGAAAATTCTGTAGTGACATATAAAGAAATTAATTTTCAACTTCGATGTAATGAAATTTTAAAGGTAAATTCAATTAACTGGATAATTAATTAGTTATAATAAACATATTTACGGTTTAAAGTTAAATACCATATAATGCTTTTATGTAAGTGCTTTTCCAATACCAGATTAAAAAATTATGTTGGTGCTTTTACAGATACATTAGGTACCTATGTATATACAGAAAACACATATATTTTAAAGCGACTCTATTTTATTATTACATAAAATAAATTAAGCCAGAACGCAAGATATTAATTACATAATATGGATTTTGCTTTTTCATCGCCAGTATTCGTATATCCATATACATACTGATATTATTAGCTTCATGCTCAAAATGGAATTTAAAATGTTTGTGAAAAGTTTAAATTAATAAAACCATTCTCATATTTATGCTGTTGTTATGTAATTAAAGATTTAAGAAAGCGATCCAATGAATACATAATCATATTTAAAGGGACAATCTGAATTGGGTTTGTATTTTATAAGGACCATATGAATACGTAAATAGTAGGTACATACAGATGATGAAAAGCCAAAAATTAATTTGTTTTAGAAAACTTTATATTAAATGTAGTAAACTAAACAGGGAGTTTGACTTTCCTCCAAACAAAAGTTCTAGTCATCCAAAAGGACTGATTATGTTAACTGCTGCATTTGAGATGCTTGTTTATGCGTTTCTGGAAATGAATCTCTAGAGGGAGTATCGATTGTTTCAAAACATAAACTATCTCATTTCTGGATGTCTCCCAGGAAGGTGTTGTCCTGCAAGAGGCACTTAATTTGATTTGGTTCCAGAATATCACCAAACTTTGCCAGGGTTTAATTTCCCAGTGGGAATTACTAGGAATAATAAAGTCGCTGGTCCACTCATTAAATTACGGTTGGGGCTACAAACGCAGCAAAACAAAATGTTTTGTTTGCGAAGCGCGCCGGATCCTGTTTTGGAAGTGCTGGTGCCTCCATAATTTAAGCTCTGTTCGCATAGTTCACTGTCCTTGTGGCTCCTTTTCAAGTCAGTCAAACCAAATCCAAGCTGGACCAAAGCTCTAAAATTAGATGCCTGTCAGCGGATATGTTTGACCGCGGTCCCGGCACATATTTGCGCGTCCAGAGTGGTGAACTCGCATCGAAACGACAACCGGGCTGGCGAGGTGTTTTATACCTGGTGGGCAAGTAATTATGGAGTAATCACTTTACTAACTACCTGGCTGCAGGATAGCAAGATTTTGTGCGGCTTCTCTCAGTCAACGCGATGGTGGTACCACGGCTGAATCTGTTCAAATTCCCGAAAACGTGCTCACTTAACTTCAGTTTTGATTGAGTATCCAATCGACGTGAGCTGGATAAATGTGGATTTACAACGACCGAAATAATTACGCTAATTGAATTTCTGAAGTGATGCTGTTCTTTCCAGTTTCACCTCTATTTTGCATCCCTATTTATTTAGCAGGACAGTGCTTCGACACGCACCGCCAAATGTTCCTTCACTGCGGCACATTTATTTATCCAGGCCAAATTATGCGCTTAGACTTTTTGGGATGAAACGTTTGCCGGACTTTCAGCTCTGAATCTATAATAATGTTTGCATCGAGGGATATGGACGAAAATTTACAGCCTGAATGGACTAAAATATCAAAGTAGGTACCTACTAAACCCGTTGCCAGTTGAAACCCTATTGAATTATGCACACATTTTGTTTCATAATTTATTTCAAAATATTGCTGTCCACGAAAAAAGTATCTTATGACCACTTGAATAAATACCAATGAGTATATGAAATTTAAAAACACCCAAAGGACTTATGAGATAATGGTATTTAAACTGTGAATAAAACCTTTACTCATTATTTATATTTGTAAATTCAAGAGTATTATAAAATTCCTATTTAGCTTGTTATTTCTTGCTTTGCCTTTTTTCCTATATTCAATATAATAGCATATAAATTTCCGATCGAAGACAATAGAATAAATTTCGGATCAAAGCAACATTCCCTTTAGTCTGCACGAACGAAAACACCTCAGGTATAAATGAGATATATAGTGATGAGTGTGATTTTCCAATCGAATTGACAATCAAAACACAATTTAGTGTATTGTATGCGGCTATTTTCAAACTAATTTACACTTAGAACAATATAACTTTTCGCAAATATCCGAAAAACGTATTGGTGGGTGTATGTGAAAATCGTAATCCAGTTATTCAATTTTCCAAATTTCTAACATCCATGATCCTTCACACATGGGACCGACTGCGCACACTAACTGCTACTCTTAATCAATATGTACATTAGATGTGCCAATAAAACATGTGTATCGCAACAGTCCTATTGTTATTTTTTTGGCCCATAACATGGCAGTTAGAAGGCTATTTTTCTTCATTAGAAATTTCACTTATAGCTATAGAATTTTTTTTTCCACAGCAAAACCTAATAGAAATATATTCGACTAAAAAAGGATTATTCGCCAGTATAAAAACTAATGGCGGCATCAATCTAAATTTCCAGCCTTATTCGATTCGGCAGCCAACACACAATGGGGTAAAAACCATAAAAATGGGAACTATTGTGAACAAACGTTTAAGTCGTAGGTATACCTATTTGAAAAAACATTGGAAAAAAAATTAGCAATATTAACTAATATTTTATTGATTTTCAGTCTACTAATTGAATTAGTTATTATATGTAATTTAAAGTAGTGAAATCAACTAAAATAGTTGAGAAACTAACTGAAACAGAATTTTTTAGTTCTTTCAACTAATTTAATTAGTAGTAGGTAAGTAGTTAGTTTTTCTAATCTTTTTATTTCAATGTACATTATACATTAAATAATATCATAAAAAATATAGAAAAGGACAAAATTTTTTACGTATTTTAGCAAATGTTTTTAATTTTCTACTTTGCTGACCGGAATCCTTTTAAAGCTATGCATAGAAAAAGTTGAAATATTTTTACATAAAATTGACTTGAATTGAAAATTTTTCGTGCATAGGTACGAGTATTACTGAACTGAACCTCCATCAATCCTTAAATATTATGTTATTCATTTATTTAATTCTACAACACAATTTGCACATTTACCTGAATCAAGACGTTTCCAAGAGTTCCTAAAGTTTCATTGACTAAACTTCACAAATGTTCATTCTAATTTAAACATGCCATCGAATCTCTCCCACGAGTTTCTCTTGGGAACAGGATAACTTTTGTCTTTATGCCCAACTTTCTGAAGCCCACGTAAATCACCTGAAAATATCATTCCCTGTCTTCCGTAATCCAAACCATGCATGACTTTATCAAAAGTCTCACCAAGTTTTTGATATGAATTAAAAGAACGACAGGACAACAATAAATGTCTTCTTCAATGGTGTTTTATTGTATAATGTTATAAATTCATTGTAGACATGAGGTGGTTTTATTCTGAATTTCATCACATAATGTTTACAGGAAATTCATGATCCACAAAGGTAATATAAACTGAAATAAAAATGTATGCAGAAAATTTCTAATTGGAAAAGATAATTAATATTTTGTTGGAATTTTAGTACCTACTCAAAAAGTTTTGTGACTTCTGCTCTAATTAAAACGATTAGTAGTTGTGTAGTAGTGTAAATATCAAACCCAATACATATAAACTATTAACAATTCATTAAAATAAATAACTTCTTCATTAATAAAATGAAACTTATTTTGTAATAAAGTTAAAGTAGGTACACAATTTTAATTCGATGATGATCGATTTTTAGCTTTAATTTTCTGTATTACTTAAATGTTGTCAAACTTAAAATATATAGGTAGTTTAAGCTACTTATGTCATTACTGCATAGTGCATAAATAAATAAATAACAAGCTCACAACATCAGAAACGAAATTTAGCAATATTTTTGGAATTGTTGAGCTTATAGAAATTTTATTACTTTATAACAATGGAGGAGGAACTTATTGGGAAAAGACAAAATAATATACCGGCATATGTACAACAAAATAAACAGCTTTATTTACTCTATGATTTATTAAATTTAGAGATGAAAAAATCATAGCCAAGAATAAATCAACTTACTGAATTGTAAATTCTGATATTTATTATTAAATAACGAAAATTCACTAAACTCCTGTGGTTTAAAAGAAATTGTGTTATTTTCACATGAATGCAAGCCAAAGTGATTTCAGAATTACGGTATGGGTTCTTTTATATAAAAACACCATTATATAAATTTTTATTGCCAAATCTATTCTGCATAAAACACTAAAATTCAGGATACCTAGGTACTAGTAATCTCAAGGTTATGTATTTGTATGTTTTTCACAAGAAATGTCATAAATCATGATTTGTCATTTACTAAGATAAAGATTGATATTTAGATTCCTATTTGCTGAGGTTGAAGTCATGATATCCAACCTGCAAAATAATCCTGATATACATACATATATGTATATTATATGAGTGTAAATATACGTATGTCATCTGCATTAACTTTATTGCCTGTGCTACTCGTGACTATCGCATGCTTGGTGTGTTCTAAAGATAAACTCAGAAGCTGTAATATGAACTAGTTCAAAACTCCAGATCTAGCTGCAGAGCTGCATGTGCGGAAGAGTGCTAGAGGATAGAATGAAAATGAACCCATCAGGTGAACTGGAGTTTCCCTAGGGATAATAAAGGCAATCGCTACAAAAAGGAAGACCAAATTTCCTGTGGTGCTGCAATCATCACGACCCGCCCATGAGGTGAAAACACAAACAACTAAAAAACTTTTTTTGATTTATTCAGTCCTGTCGACAGTTCTAGCCGGCGGCGGAAAATTGTAGCGCGTCGCAGGCTCATTTCTGGCCCACATGTCCCCTGCATAGCCGCTTAAGAGATTACACTGCAAAAATGGACGTGCTCAGGTTCACCTAGGAGCGTCCGACTCGAGGAGCAGTTGCACAACTACCGGCGACTGCTGTTAAAACTGCAGAAAGTCCTTACTTACAAATTAAAAATGTAATTAAACGTGCAGACCATTTAGCAAAAAAGTAGTGTCCTGTAATTTTCAGGAGCAGCACTTTATCTCGGAGCGTAATCTTTCCATTTTCCGCGCGGCGTTGTATTTGAAGTTGATTCTGAGCGCTGTAGTAAAACGGATATACGGATTAAGGGCGAAATATCAGCCTAGGTCCTAGAAGGGAACCTTCTACTCTCCGCGTGCCCGGGAAAGGTTCACGGGACGAATTGAGTCGAGCGGTGTAGGACCGTTCCCGGTCCCCGGCACAGGATAGAAGTTTATGATGCGCCATAGCGCTACCCGCCGCTACAGGACGACACGGCGCCCTCCGAAGGAATTATTTTTAGTAAAATTTTCTTAAGCTAACTTCCCTGTAAAATAACGAAAAGTTTCGGAAAACTTCTAGATTATCCGCTGAGCGAATGCATGAATTTCGACGTGTGTTTGTATGTGTGTGTGTGACCCGGTTTGTCCCCGGCCATATAAAATACTTTTCGGATAAGAGTTTCTTTCATGAAGACAACTTTCCTTTCATCCGGTAATATGAAATTAAACTTTAATGCAATTACGAAGAAATTTTAAATAAAAAAAAAATATTTTAATATGCAGATAGTTCCGGCTCGGGCGGTGTATTCATGCAGGGCTGGGCTCGTGTCGATGGACCCGCCGGAGCTGTCCCTTGAACGAGTTGGATCGGGTCGACCCAATGCCGCCTACCATCGCCTACCATCGCATAGTTTTCAAACTTTGTAGGTCTCAACACTGCACATGCAGAGCCCGAAGCCCGTCGTACACGGGGTGGCAGAAAACTCTTAAGTTGATTGGCCCGAGGAGTTGCATTCTGAGAAACTTTCCTGTCCGACTTTTGTGTGCCTTTTTAAATTCCTTCGAACGGATATTTTGCCATGCAATCAATCTCTCGCCCGGCACACGTCTTTTGTTCGATCGGGCCAGGCCCTGGCGCAGAAAAATGTTTACTTTCAAAGGTGTCGGTGGGTCAGCGCTCAACGTAATTAGTTATCGCGTCGTTATTAATGAGCTCCTTACACCTTCATGCTTTTGAGAAATGAATGCCGAGGTGCTACACTACTCGGTCCCATAAATCCAGGGCACTCTCGCTAAGACAGAAATGGGATTATTTTGAGCTCTAGGAGCTTGGGGCTGCGACGGCAGAAATTGTGCAGCCACTTCCTGTCTTTTCCATGGTGCATGCATTGACATAATAAATTGCTAAAGGAAAATGCATCTGATCTGCTCCGATTTAAAGAAGCACGAACCCATAATAAATTTAAGATTTATAAGTTAACTGCAACGTAAATAACTTCGAAAATAACTTTAATTGCCTAACCAAAATTGCGTGATATTTTGATATTTTCACACGCTCAGAAAATGTTCACTTAAACTAAATGTTAATTAACTCGTAACATCTCCCCTCCCGTGTATTATGTATTCATAAGACCATCTACCAATTCTAGTGAAATGATACCATTTTAATAATTTCGTTTTTGAAAACAAAGTTACGAAGTTATGCTTTAGAAATTTTGATTAGTCAAAAGTCACCAAATTTGTCAAAACATTTAAATGAGTAAAATGTCTATATCAAGAAAATGTTGCCTTGAATAAAAAAGGAACACTAGATTTATGTTGCTCATGTGATGAAATCTGATCCAACAATTCCTTGCAAATTCTATTCGGTAGCCTGAAAAATTGTGTGAAGCTCGTATGTTATCTTATATATGTAGAAAATGGGACGCTTTGGTCCCTTAATTTCCTCAGCTCGATCCCTTGAAGCCCACTAAATTAGTCGGCTTTAAATTATATATAAAGTATGTATATTTTATAGGGATTTTTACCCAACTTTTTTCTATCAAACTACCCAAAACATTAGCAAAAGCAAAATTTTTTCAATTTTTAAAACTTTTCTGAATAAAAATAATAAAATTTTTTCTGAATATCAAAATTTATAAAAACAGTACATTAGGTAGTAACAATTTTGTGACAATGGAAACTTTCGACTGTTTTCTGAATAAGGGGCTAATCTTATCTTCATTTATCTCGATTTCAAAATATATTTTCAACGTATTCCTTTTATAACAAAAATTGCTATTAAATCTAAGAAAACCTACATACATAGTTAATATTTGGTTACACGAAATGGTACTTTATAATATATGGTGCATTTAACAGACACTTTCATTTCATGTGATTGAAAGGATGATGAAATGGCATTCAAAACTAGCTCCAAACTAGAAAACTAATTAGCATCAAGAGTTGCTTAGATAAAAACAAGACATTTAAATTTTCAATTGTGTTATTGCATTGCATTTGAATTATCATATTCCGGAATTGATTTGTAATTGGATTCTTTTTTATAAGGCAGTTCGGGATTACCTGAAAACCATAAATGAAAAAATTATACCTTCTTATGAAATCTCAACATATCACGTTCATCAAATATCTAACGATAAAACACCTCTTTGTTATTTTTGTGAAGCGCGAACAATGCATTAGAATGTCTAAATGAAATGTGTTTGATAGTGATAAATGAAGTAGAAAAGATTAACTGGTTTTTATGAATTAAGTTATCTTTTTTACTAATTACAATTCGATAATATACGTATGCTGGGAACTAATAGTTGTACTAAAGAAAATGTTAACCAATATTTCTTGTTGACTATTAAAATTTAAGTATATAGTACACCCACAAAATTATTAATTATGCTTTAGTAGCTTTAAAACTTGAAACATTTGACTTAATAATTGTAATTTTTTGTTTCTTAACTATACTTTATAAGGTCATTGTAAAAAAAACTCCAAGCTGTCAATTAATGTAATTGAAATGGGTAAAACCTTCTCTACTTGAGGGTTATAACCTTTCATATTTTAAAAGTGCAGAGTTTACCGACATCACATGAAACATGACATTATAAAATATATTGAATGAGAAGGGTTTGAAAAGGATGAAGAGGTACGTTAAATGGAACAATTTGATTCGATATATTCAAAGTGCCGGAAGCATTAAGAACCGATTAAGCAATTACGATCGAAATTCCATAAAATCCATATCCAGTATCCATTTAAGTTGTGAAATCAATTTGGAAATTTTGTTGACATTATTTGTGAGTCCATCTTTGGAATTGATATGTTATTTTAATTTTTGTGTTTTTTTCTACAGTGTTTTCTTTAAAGGCATTATTGAATTTTGAAGGGATTTTTTTTCCCAATCGCGGCCAAAATCGATTTGTGTCTAAACGTTCAAAGTTATTAAAAATTCAAGGATACAATTTCATTTCAAATCCTTAGTTTTAGAAATCCTCATAATTAGCGTTATAAAACACTTTTAAAATTAATGGTAGATATATGTACCTATATAAATAAAAATACTATGAAAAAGTCATCAACAAAAATGTATCACAGCAATTCCATAAAAAATATGATTGTGTAGAAAGCTTAAAAATCTGAAGTAAATCGATATTTTTCTATATTTATTATATTTTAATTGACTTCTGTTATTTATAAGTCAATTATTAAAGGTAAAAACATTTAATATATATATTTAGGAATGTACTTTTAAAAATAAATGTACTATTGGTAATTGGAAAATATTTATTTGATTGATGATGGGAAATTCACTTTTTTGTAACCCGTAATCGTGAGGTGAAGAGAATGAAATACTGAAATGAAATACTTAAAATATATAATATATTGTTCAGCTTAATTTTAAATCCTAATTAATTGCGTAGCATCGGTACTAAAAGTGTCATCGAATTTTCAAAATTCCTGCGTTAAAAAATGAAATTCATTAAAGTTCAACTCGTAGATGTATAAATGAAATTCACTACCTTAGCAATAACAAATTATGAGAAAATTAAAGCAAAAATTTAAGTTAGTGTGGAAAATTTAAGTTAGTGTGGAAAATGAACTTTACCAAAATGAATTGCAATTAGGTAAGAAGACATGGCGGCGTCCGCCAACGTTGCAACTGGAACACATTCATGCAATGAAAAGATGAAAGCATACGGTTCTAAAAAAATTTTATTTATTTTTCATCCGTGCAGGTAACTACAAGGACGTGTACCTTCGCGAATAACATGCATACGAAAGTTGCTTAAATGAGTAGAACACTTGTGGCCGACGTGCATCTTGTTCTTATATCCAAGGAGCTCGAAGACGGAGGAATCTGCTGATAATAGTCTAATGACCTTAATCTTACAAAAAGCAGCACGAGCAAACTTTGCAACTATAGGAGTTGAGGCACTTCCTATTATTACTTGAAGTTCCTGTAAATATATTCTCAACAGCATGCTCGTCGAAAATACCAGGGTTGCCCTACTTGTGCAGTTTTTGAAGTAAAAGTTTTACGCAGAAAACGAGAAGAACTTCGGGGATGGGTGGAAGAAGTAGACAAAAAGCTGTCAGCTCAAGGAAGGAATTATTAAATTAATAAAAATATCATAACTTTACAGTCGAGAAATCTAGGAAAATTGCGACCGGCCCGACTAAGATAAAAGGTTCCATGACCTTGTATGTCCAGAAGAGCCTCATAAGGCATAAATTTGTCCTAGTTTTCCCTCACTCTGGTCGCAATTTGAGTCAAAGTTTTCCCTTCTTCCAGGACATGGGATAGGGAATTTATCTCCATCCTGTTGGGTGCGGATTTATTACTTTTGGGTCATTTACCGAAACGGAGCGAATATTACGAAAGTTTCGACAAAGTGGCTAAATTCGATCAAAAGATGAAAATTCTGAAGTCACGATGCTGTGGGCGGTGCGCGATCAGTCCTCGTCATCGCGGTGGCGTTGGCGTCGAGTCGCCATGTGGAGTTGAGTTAATAGAGCGGGGGATTCCCACACATGCACACACATCAAAAAGTAGTCGGCGGGAACCAATTAGCCCATAATTAGCGCAACATACAGAGAGAAAACAGCCCCTGAGCAACTGAACAATATTTCATACATTTATTGTACATCGTAGTTAAGTGATCGATCAGTGCGGCGCTGAAATCCGGCGTAATCAAATTTCAATTAAAAACACTGAAACTCCATTAATTTTAATTTCAGTAGAACAGGTTTTGCTAATAGAGTTTCACCAAAAGTTTCAGAGAAACTTTTCAAAAGACTCGCTTTTGTGTAATAGAGGCGCCCCAATAAGTCGCCTGTATCAGGCGAAGCCAGTCAACTTGAATGGGGCCTGTAGGGCGGGTGACTTGGGGCACTCCTGGTAAAAAGGGTACCCTGGTACCACCCCGGAATCCTTTTAACGATGCCCAAGTTCACTAGACTAGACTAAAGAGTCTGTGGCTGATGCTGCTGCAGCTCGCTTGCAGTGTGCTCCCTCACTTAAATTTTAAATTATATGAAGAGAGTTTTGATCGCAGAGCTCTTCTCTATTCAATTTCTAAACTTTTTGAATTATTTAATCATTATTGTGCTTTTTCAGCATCGATACCTTTTTGTTAGGGGTGAGAGGTGCAAAACCGCAAGGGTCCTCCAATCCGGAAAATGTTTCTCGTTGAAGCAGGGTCCCCCATCCCTTGGCTGATTCAGCAGCATCCGGGAAATTATTCATCTATTTTACTTGAGCAGACAGAAGTCGCGGAAGATGTAGTTTAAGTCGTATGTGTGTCATATGCATGGTCGTTGGCATGCATGCATATACTAAAATCGTGCGTAACGTGTCTAGAGGTATGGTACGTGTCTCTAAAACGACTAAAGCTTTATAAACGGAATATGAAAAAACGTACTCTGTAAGTTGGTGAGATTAAATATCCGGAAGATGAGCTATTTTCTGCAAGACTGTCGTATTCCATATATAGGATGCAAATCCAATTAGTTATCGTATATATTTATATTATGTACACACAACAAAAAAATAAATAAAATCGTGAACTCACGTCTCGGTGGCGTTGACGACACACACGCACTCATTCACAGGTTCACATAACTTGGTGGCATGATTCGGAAATGCTAATTTTCATTTGTCACAGGACACACGGGTCTCACTGCAATTTATTTAATTTTATTTTTATTTTTATTTTATTTTATATTTTTATTCGAACGTAAAACCTTCTTGGAGTGTTTCACCGGGCTTACGAGACACACATGCCGGGAGCCCACTTCAATGGCCACATTAATTTGGCAGCTCGGACTCCTCGTCCAGCGGGTGTTTCATTCACGGCTCCTGGTGTCCGTGGCACAAATGTTTACGTTTCATGAATTTTCATTGTATGATAAAATAACGTGTGCGAACTGATTTAGCAGCTGCAGCATAATCGCGCTGCCCAACGATTTCGTTCAACCTCGAATGCGGAACTGAGTCCTGGAGGAGCCTCTCTTGCCCGAAAAATGTTCGAAGGAGGACTTGCCGGGGCTGGGGAGGTGAGAGCCGTCACCGAAAAACACATGGGCTCCCCCGGAGGAGCCCCGCACGGGACATGCCCGGTGAGAGCAGAGGAAAATCAGGAGGAGTCCGCCGTGGCCTCCCTTCGAAAATGGATTTCCGAAACAGGATCCACATCCACCCTCTGGCGGGGAGCAGAGCTCGCTGTAGGTCGCATTTTACTTTATATTTTTATTTTTTATTTTTTATTTTCCACCCTAGAAGAACTGCTGCATGCGCAATCCGCGCGTGCCCCCGCCTTCCGCGCCGCCACTGCAGGACCGCTGTCGCTCTGTTTGCCCTTTCTTTCGGCTTTCATTGCTCAACTTTGCGCGACACTTAACTTAAGTTCTAAACTCGTAAAATTTAAGTGTTTTCCAGTGGAATTTACCCCGCTGGCCGGCTTTTCGATTGTTGCATCCCAAGAAGGAACTTCGGAGGCTCTTCTCGGTGAAATTTGTTTCGGGGGCCGACCTACGTGTGCCCCATTTTGCAGCTGCTGACGAGCACGTTCCCGAGGCTGGGCCCCAATTAAATTCCGAAGGGACGTCGTCCGACACCCCCTGGAGCACCCCGGTCATGCATGGTGACCAACATCTAAATGAATATCTGTCAATATCTGGAAAAGTTGATGAACTTTTTTTAAATTTTATCATTGTCGCCAAGTGAAAATTTTACCGGGAAACAACTTGAAAAATCACACCGAGGATGTTCGGCTTTACATACAAAAAATACCCCACACATCGGTCCAACCACTCTCACACACAGCGGGAAGCAGATGGTCCTCCCGAAGATTTACACCTTTTTCACAACCAGGAGAAAAATTAGAAAAATTGTTGTTTTCCTTTTTCCAGGAATCTTTTAAATCGGTATTGAATGAGCACAGTACAAGGAAAATCGATTTTTAGAAAAATTTCAGATTTTGAAATAATTGAAGCAATAGTCGAATTGCTTGCTTTAAACACAATTCAATTCCATAAAACCGATTTCGATCATGTTCTTTTGTCAGAATAAAAAATATTTCTATATTCTAGCATCTGTAGGTACAAAAGTAAAATTGCGGAAAAAAAATCATTTAGAATTATTTATACTTTTGCATTACTCGATTATTTACTTTAAAACAATAAACTAGATTTGTTTAAAAAAGGATAAGATAATATGCAATTCAATTAGTATAAAAGCAGTCAATTTTAATATTTACTTTTTCTGAATTATCGAGAATAATTTCTCACTGAGCACTCAGAGTTTGAATATCCTTTTTTGCTTTCAGTTCAGTTAAAATCAAATCCCAAACACGTTCCGTGCATGATAGCAGAAAATTTGTGTTTAATTGGTAGGATCTAGTTCCCATAATCTCCGGGTATCATCCGAGTCTTTCCATCCATTAAAACTTTGAATCAATCTGAGAAAGAAATTGTTCAAGTATTTTTCCGAAAGAGCCAGCACTATAGAGGACAAATGGACGTACAAGACAAGAAAACGTAGTGTTTGTACGAAATCCCTCGGCTATCTTAACATGATTTAAGGTAACATTTATAAAAATGAAAAATAAACCCATTTTTACCCGCTTTCATTCTCTTCGGTCAGATACTTCATTTTCTCCAGAGAAATATGTTCGTTTCTCAGGATGTGGGCATGGAACCCACCACCGCCGCTGGACTTGCCCTTCGCAATTATATGTTTAAGTCAGTCTGCAAACGGCGATTTAGCGAGTTATTATATAATTTTTTCATTTTTATACTTCTGTGAAAGAAGCAGACTGCGTGGAGTTGAGTTCCTTAAAAATTAACTGAAAAAGTTTACAGACTCATCCCAGTGGTCAAAATTGTCTGAGGTCATATATAAATCAAGCGAAAACCGGGTGGCTATTTACTGAGTGGATATTTCCGAAGGAAACAAACCCGGCCCGGAGGGCAAAAAGTGGCAATCGATATGTTGGCCGCTGTTTTTACCAAATTCAATTTATTTCTTATGAACGAACAAAGAAGTAAATTAAGAGCGAACAATTACATAACTACATACATACGGACGTTGGGTATTTTTCTCGGTCGTTGGAGCGGACGGCTCCTTGGTAAGACACTTTTTCCCACTTTGAATTGGACTGACAGTGATAGTGGCCGTGCCACATTTCAATGCATGTGTGTGATAAATGATCCTCCGCTGACTGGGAAGATTTGTACTGGTCGTTGCTGGTCCATAATTGCTCTTTTTCCCCCTCGGCGTCCCGACCCCTCTCCATTTTGCTGTCATGTACTGGCATAGCTCTAAATTCGTTATCTTCATCCTTGCGCTAGGTTGACACCACAGAAGATTAGCCAATCTTACTTCTTACTGCGGCTCAACATCCCTCTCAGGCTTTTTCTGTTCTATGCCACTTTTTTTTTCCCGGCTCAAACTCAGGGTACTAATAACTCCTTCTACCGGTAATTTCTTTACTAATTAGCACTTCCTGGGAATCGAGCAAACCTGCCGAAAGGCTTTGAGATTGTCTCAAAGATTGAGATTGCACTTTCGTGTACGAGCAGCCAGAAGAGTTAATTCCTTATTCAAATTCCAAGTGTCTTTCAGACCCTCTCGAGTGGAGGGGTAAAGGATTAAAAGGGAGGACTCATTCGAGAACTTTCACCGGTGGCTGCAGTTCTAATGCCTTCCGGCCGATTTCGAACGATGCCAATTCCGATCAAATGCAGAGGAGGTTCGGTGTAAAAATGAATTTTAAATTGTCCACCTTTACCATTATGCAAAATTTGTTGAAACACTGCAGAAACGAACATTTCCCAGCAAGAAGTCAGCAGTTAATTGGTTCGGGTAATTCCCACTTAACCAAAAAAGGAGTGGTTGTGGGACACGAATTCCTATCGAACTATTTCAAATTGACTAGATTTTAGATTGTATCGATGTGATTCATCAAACTCGGGTGCTTTGCAAGGTATCCAATCCGAAAACTAATTGTAAAAGCTTTCATCTGGTTTTGATTTCTCTAATGAATCTGTGCACCAGGCCAGGTGAATTTGGCGTGGGTCTGGCGGCGCACCTGAACACCCTCACGCATTTACCTGCCCTGCGGGGGAGGTGGCTGCCTGGTGCGGCTTTCATCCTCGGGGCGTATTTTAGTTTCGACTTTTTGACAAAATATCGACGTGATGACCGGGACGGCATGATATTTGAAATATTTTATTTCCTATTCGCTAATTTTGCCACCAAATTATGATATCAATATCATTAAGCTTATTTAATATTTCTATCGAGTTCCAGGAATAGTCAAATAATCTTATGAATTGATTAAATCATAGCCTATTTGCTTTGTTTATTTAATATAGGTCAAATTATAGCGGAAGCGAAGGAAATGAATATAATAATATATGTATATAAAATTGATATTAATTTATTACCTTAAATTATTATTCTGTGTCGTTTTATAACTACATTAGAATAAAAAACTAGCAAATCCACACGATTAAATAAGAAAATTGTGGTTAAAAACGTACCTATACCATTTCTTAATTTGATTTAAATTTAATAGGAACTTTCGTTAGAACACAATTTCAAGTTAAGCAGTTATAGATACAAAAAATTAAACACTTTGAAAAATTCTGCACGGATTTTCCTCGGAATTTACTTTATTGAATTTCAACTAGACGAAAACGAAAACAGCATATGTATTATAGCAATTATTGTTTGTTTAATGTAAAACTCTATTGGAAAGACTTAGGTATATAAAAATTCCTGACAGAATTTCTGGAGATTGTATCAAGCCCGCGAAAATCTTGTGGATAAAAAGACAAAGGTAGCCATCACACGTAATATGCGCTTTTGAATATTTTAATTGCAATAATAAATAACTCGTAATATATTACTAATCTTTGTGGATTCTCACAATAAATTTAAAAGCTTTTCCGATTAATTTGGACTATAATCCAAGAAATAAAGAATTTGACTTCGAAAAAGAAAAAATCTGTACAAAATGAATTTTAGTGAAAACCTTTTTTTAATGCCGAAATCATTGACAGATTTATATCTATCTTTATGAAAAAAGAGCCCATTTTGTGTTGAATTTCATAAACTTATGACTATTTGTCTCGAAAAATGTATAACTTTCAAGATATTTACAAAAAACTAGACCTTTTCATCCCTGCCGGTCACTAAAACGAAAAAATTAAGGGTAAATCAGTTTAGTTTAGATTTTTTCCAAAGATATTAACACTTTCGTATCTTTATTTCCTGAACAATTAATTAGTCACAGAGACAGAAAAGAAACATTTTTTTTTCAAAAAAACTGGAAATAGTTCGTGTAACCGAGCAAAGCTTTGTAATTAATTTTACTTACTGGTAGTATTCAAAGAGAAAAGTCAATTTTAAGCAGACTTTAAGATGACCTCTGTCTGTCTGCCGAGCACTGTCAAAGGAGCTATGGTAATAGTGCTGCATTGTCAAGATTAAAGCATTTCCTGGTTAAACGACTTCAAGGGTTGAGGGGTATGATAGATCAGGGCTGATGAAGGAACATCTAATCCATCATATTTTCAATAATTTCCTCCCAGGTGACTTACTTACCGAAGAGACCATTTGTTCGGATCTCCTGGCCTCGAGGATCTTCCGGAAGAAGTGCCTGCCACACGTTCAGAGCACGGTATTGTGACAAAAATGTAAATCCAGAGGAAATATGTCACCATCGTGAAATATGGATGCGGAGCATCGTCAGTACCGGGTACCAGGACTTACAACATATTTTATTATAAATACGACGACAGACAACTTTATATCTTCGCATTAGGGTCCTCGAACAGTTTTGATGGATGAAAAATATTTTCCGTCTTTCCGGCAACTCAGCGGCAGTCCGTCGAGTTTTGCATCCTTAATATTGCACGCGACGAAGTTTTTGCCATTTTTTTTAAACGCGGAACTGATGCAATTTACTGTCACTTGGCATCGGCCATGCATTGTATTTGAATACGTTATGCAGGTGAGCAGAACCCGCTGTGATCACATGGGATATTTAGCTGCATGAGGATATAGGTTCGTTTTGGTGAACGAAGGTACGAAGGCATCCTGTCAGGACCGAAGACAAAGCACTCACTTAGAGTTTCAGGAAATTTCTTGAACACTTTCAGAGCTCCCCAGAATCTCGTTGTTGACTCACTACCGACCTGCCCCACTAGTTAAATCATTATTGACACACAAATCACCCTGGCTGGGACTGGATCCGAGCCCGAGCTGCTAATAAATAAATTTCTCATCGGTCGAGCACCTACCATAGGTTATTGTACCGAGTGCGTTGCCTACTTCGTAATTAAGTTTACTCTCATTATATCTCATGGAGCATAATTTATGATTAACTGAAATCTGTTCTTCTGCTCTGTGTGCCGTCATAAATCAGTGACATCATCATGAGCATGTTACGATAGGAATAATTAATTGCCCTATATGAAGATTGATTCACACCTCTGGTGCTAAAATGTGTATCACTGTAGTAGCTATCGCCGGCTCCATTGTTACGGTGACGGCGGGGCGCACACTGCAGCCGCGACTGTGGTGCGTCCCCCTGTGAAACACTCCCCCGGAACACCCCCGGTGGTGGTGTACCCGTCGTCGGTAGTGGAACAATTTGCTTCAGAACTTTCAAGCTGCATTTCAAGATTTAATAAACTCACCTGGAAAATTAGTTTGCGCGTAATTTTCTTAAATAGTTTGACAACATTGGTATCTCGACGAGAAATTTGCAAATTGCTGTCAGAACCAATTTACGCTAGGAGATTGTTTTGATGACTCAAGCGACACACAGAACAATCATTAAATTCATATTTTCCTGACTGCATACCTACTTAACTAAATTTTGTTTGCAATATAATTTATTTTCCGAAATACAAAAGAGGTGTATTCTAAAATTGTTACAATTATGCTATTTTATCAAATCTTCAAAACTTAGAGCATTGCAAACGACTCTTTTAATATAAAAAAAAAAACTTGTAACACTCAGTGGAACATTATGCCTTAAAAATGCGATGAAAATGCATCAATTTATCTGCAGTTTCAGAATCAAAAATGTTTTGCAGAAAAAAAAAATGAAATGTAAGCATACCGCAAAAAATGCCATAAATAACCGATGCAATTATGGATAAATTTATTGAATTTTTGGATGACACTTGATGGAATTTTAACATTTTAACATAAGAGTAAAACATTTCATGTTCCAAATTTGTTAGTTTAATTTTTTTTATAAAAGTGTTTGCCTTTTACATGCGTTCGAACGCACATTGAAAAATACATGTAGGTATTATACTATATATACCAGTGGAATTAATTCTGGACATTTTTCATAAAAATTTGCTTTATTTTATACTTAGTAGGTAATTTCCTATTTTGCTTCTCCAAATTGACACCAGTAACATTTTTATTTTAGTCTGTATAATGTTTCGAATTAATACAATGTTATCAAAATATTACGAATACTTTAGTAAAAAATTATTTAAAAAAAAAAAAAAAACCGCCTTCAAAAAACAGCTAGGAACTAAAAAGCAAAAAATAATTGGTAACATTTACATATACGATTTCCTACCTACTGATGTGTTTGAACTCGGTGCCAAGCCAAATAGGTCCCCCGCTACACCCCGCATGTGCGACGAACTTTCGAGCGAGCGTGGGTAGGCTGAGCGATACAACCCAAACGGGCACACACATGTGTGAAATACGTTTCGTTGTTAATTCAACTCTTTATAAGTCACTAAGTATAAGTATTGCTCATTGTTATTTTTGGACTTTGGCACCGACTTCAAACACATCAGTAGGTAGGAAATCGTATATGTAAATGTTACCAATTATTTTTTGCTTTTTAGTTCCTAGCTGTTTTTTGAAGGCGGTTTTTTTTTTTTTTTAAATAATTTTTATTTTTTGCTTTTTAGTGGTGTTTATAAAGGCGGCCATCTTAGAATCCGCCATTTTGGTTTTTTAGTATTTGTTAGTCAATCCCTTATAATGATACATATCCTGTCAGAAAAATAATCTTCAAAATCGATCCATAATTGTTGAAATTATCGCGCGATGAAGTGAATGAAAATCAATAAAATTCAGTCATCCCCTAATTTTCCACCCTTTGAAGTGGAATATTTTAATGAAATTTAAATGGGACCACTTGTGAGGCATAACCTATCCATTAAAAAAAGAATTATTAAAATCGGTCCACAATTGACGGAGAAATCAGGTAACAGACATAAAAAAAAGATTCCGACGAATTCATAACCTCCTCCTTTTTTGAAGTCGGTTAAAAATAAACAGAGCCCTGTTCTAACTTTCGTAAAAAACAAATATTAAAGGGTTTAAAAAACCCCATTTTGTATAAATATTCCATAATAGAATTCCTAAATATTAAAAGTTTATTTCAGTTACTTTTGATTTCAATTCATTTTTCCAATCAAATTGCTTAAAGTAATTCGATAGAAAAATCCAATCGAAATATTTTGATGTTATATGCGAAAAAACTAATAGAAATCAAAGGCAACTAAAATTAATTTGTGACATTTTAAAATCTGTGTTAAGAATTTTTTATTCAAAAAGGCCCTTTGTAAGCTCTATTTGATTCATTTCGTACGAAAATTAGAATAAGTCCCCAACGTAAAACTACTTATTACAAAACCCTACCAATTTTGCTTATTCAATTTTTCAGTAAGCCTTCATTTCTATACTGCTCTAAAATTATATCCTATATGTTGCTTCAGAACTGATATAATTGTATTGTATATGGCTTAGAGTTTTCACAACTAAAAGTAAAGAAATAATAAATTCTTCGAATAAAATGTTTTCGAACTTTTTTTAGAAGTCTATTAATCAATATTTTAACTATGTACATATATCTATCGAAATATTGCTACAAGAAATTACCATACTGTAGGGCTAAAAATATATGTATGTATGTTTAAGCCGGATTGCAAGTCACTAATCACTAATATGTGCAAGACACGTTATGCGTGGGTCTCTAATTGTAAACCCTGGAAGTGGCAAATCAAAGGATAATCCAGCGGCGACACCTATAACCGCTTCGGCGAAAGTGTGTTCGATTTACTCAATTCGGGATTTGGCAGAGACGCAACCACCATCCGGAATTATTTGGAAAGCCAAACGAGAGGGGAACTTCTGTCTCCCAATTATGTAAACATTTAAGTAATACGGTGAAAGCTGACGTAACATCGGATAGGTCTCTTTTAACCGGGATTACGCTAAGCCGGTTATGCCTTTTTAGATTTTCTTTGCATTTCGGTGGAGTTCTCCGGTTGGAGCAATCCCACATTTCTCGGAAACGGTTACGAATTCAACTTTTCCCATTGCTCTGCTCCGGCAAGCTTCTCGCCGTCCCTGCGAGTTACCCTAAATTAGTTTTAAATCCCATAAATCCCCAGGATCTCGCTGTCTTATCTCATTTTGATTTTTGATTTTCGCAAGGGATAACGCGATAAAATAAATTTATAGATTGTCTGCAGGTGAATGTACATTGCGCTAATCGTGTACGCTGATGCAACCAGCTGAGCGGGGGATTCGGCGATGCCAAACTGGGATGAGACTTATCATGTTTGACCTCTGCTCGGGACACATTGGGACTACGACAGGAGAAGTTTACCCGGAAAAGTTCTGCACGACAGGATGTCAAATTCAGGATTCCCAACTCGCTCTTTTGTGCCATAGGACAGCTCCACTGTTCGCAGAAAACGCCAGGTAGACGAACATTTGTAGAGTTTCGGGGGGGATTAGCTGGGAAACGTCTTCTCCTACGATAAGAGCTGCTAACTCATCGTCAGTCTGCATACGACTCCGGACGGTCTGTGCCCGTCTGGATCGCCTAAGCTGGCCTTGGACTTTCATCGTTATGAGTTCAATTAAGCCAGGCGCTGCGGGAACCACAGGGGCCGTCTAAATTTTGGGACCGAATGGCCTATTAGGGCCACTCAAGCGCGAAATCAAGCGATTAAGGGCGCAGAATAGTTTTGTAGCTGGATACACTTCTTCCAGGTTGTCGAGCTTATTCGGCGCTACAATTGCCGTTTGAACCGATTAAATGCGGCCATGGAGCAATTTGAACCGCTTCGGTGGCTGCGAGGGTCAAATCAAGTTTGGGATGCGCGTCTATGGCGCCTGCAAAGAGGATTTCAGTTTATTCTTCAGTTGCAGCGCACTAAATGGCAACCAACCGTTCTTATGGCGTCCTTAGTGATGACCATGAAGAAAGAATAAGAGTTTTTTCATTTGTGTATGTTCAAATTTATATGTTTCAAAGTAGACTATAAGATTTCCTTATAAAGCATTCATTATTACGTTAATGCATTGAGGTCTCTTTAGAAAATAAATATTAAAATCAACGTTAAATTATTTTATTTTTTTAATTTTATTAATTAATAATTGCTAATTTGAAGAACTTCAACAATAAAATAAAAATTGATTTAAAAAAGGAACCTAACTGTTCACACTACACGCGGTAGATAATGTCCTAAGAAGAAATTCAAAAAAGCATATAAAACTGGTCGGGTCAGTGGTTTTCGAGTTATTTCTGGGAAAACAAAAAAAAACTCAATTTCGATAAAAACGCGGTAAAATCCAGAGAAGATCTATGTAAAATTAGGTTGTATCCGGAAACTGTTTGGAACTTTGACTTCACATTTTCTTTAGTTAGGTACTATTGATTTCTTATAATTTTTAAAAATATTAAATATTAAAAACCGATTATACATATATTGTATGCGCCCCAATCTTTAAATCTCACAAGTATTTTCCATAAATATTAAAAATACACAATCACAAATTTGGCGGTCAACCTAAATACATACATAGGTATATGGGGTTATAAATCTGTATAGGGCTTTACTTTGTTCGTTTTATAATAATTTTATAAGTATTTGATTTAAAATCTTTTTAAATAAAGGCCATATACTCGTATGTATTTGAAGAGTTTCATATTTGTATGTATTTCGAGTATGTTTATTATTATGTTTATTTTTTCGGGCAATAATTATCTGGTAATTACGGTTCCACAGTCGCGCCATTACCAGGGTCACAAAATATTTATGCTCCCTCTAAATGGTCCCAGAAAGTGTCGCTTTAATTCACACTGGAGGGCAAATATTAAGTCATTATTACGAATTCTGTTCGGCGGCATTACAGCGACAAAGCAAAATCAATAAAGTTCATTTGTAGGGCGAAATTGAAAAAGCTGTGCAGCCGCAGGAACAGCGACTGTAATTCCTCGTGATATTTTTATGGGCGGCCCCGCGCACACGGGCGCCGGGACATATGTAAAAGCCAATAACGACGGTGCCAGCTTTAAAAATTTTCATTGATGTCAGCAAAATACGCTCGGCTCGGGGTTGGTGATGCGAAAAAATGTTGCAGGGACCCAATGCCGGCCGCCCCGGGTTTATTTTTCATCAGGAGTGCGGCGCTGGACGCCGGGAGCTGGGAGCTGGGCGCTTGGAGCTGGACGCTGGCCCTTGGTCGGACGGAGCCATTAAGCCGTCCGTGGCCACCGCGTGTATGGCCGGGATGTCTGCGGAAGGAGCAGGCGGTCGCTCGGCTCCCCGCACGGGCTCTTTAATTTATTGTCAGACTTAGGGCTGCCGCCGTGCTTTTTGCTTATTTTTATCTTAATTGGAAAGTTGTTTGCTGCCTCGAAGCCCAAAAAAACAAAAAAAATAATTTCGCTTCGTCCCGAATAATTCGCTATTTGTCTCCGGAGTCCGGGCCCCGTCCAGCGCACGGGCCTCTCAATATGCTCCCGAGATATATGGCCACTTCAGTTCTTAATTGTTTTAAGTATAGCCATTTTGTTATCTTCGGTAATGAAGCAAATTAAAGCGCCTTGCAGTGGAAGTCAGAGATGCCGGTCAAGGGGATTTTTAAGGGCTTTACTGCGAACTCGGGCGAAACGCTCCCTGCCACAAACCCCCCGCCCGCGCCGCCGAGACCGCAACATGAAGTGCGTTTTAAGGCACTCTCCATTTGTGCTTCCTCCGGATGAAGGAGTTCAACTCCTCCTCAAAAGAGGATTTTAATGACTGAGCTTTTCTTCGTATTCTTTCTGTTGAAAAGCACTTTCAACGGCAACAGTTAGAAGGATTACGGGTGCCACATGCATGGGGCATTTCCACTTCCACCTCTTCTACGTTTTATTTTGGTTCATAACCTTTCAACCCGACGGGGTCCTCCTGTACCCAGGTGGGTAAGCACATAAAGTTTAAATCGGGTGTCTTTTGGGTGAGGTATTTTTTAATTATCTTAAGCCCTTACAAATTGAACAAAAACACATTGCATTTTCCTACAGTAGTTAAATAAAAACAATAGTTTTATTTCGACAGACTAAAAAATAAAGTATTATTTTACCTACACAATAGTACCAAAGATCTAAGCTCTTTGATAATACTATATAAGATAAAGTTTCAGAAATTCTAACTATAATGCAAAATCAAAGTGGTTATAGTACAACACCAATTTCAAAACCAAAACCATCCTCCCAAGTTCACATTAATTTGGCATATTCAATATATTCATGGCTTTTAATGCTTAGTCAACAAAAAGTATTATACCGGGTCAAAATTGTCCAACTATTTTGGTTTCAACGATTTACTAACAACTAATACTGATTCTTAATATATTGAACTTAATTTCCTCATCCTTCCACAGAACACTTAATATCAAGTATGCAGTTGCATCAGTAAACTCTAAGCAATTCATATTTTATTGGAACTTATAGAAATTGAATAAATGTAGTACCTTCATTAATCTGTTATTCTGACTAACATACAAATTCAAATGAGAGGTAACTATCACCAAGAAACTCTATTTTAGTCATCGAAAACTATTTCGAAAATAATTTTTCAAAAATAATTGTTTTGATCCCAAATAACTGATTAGGTCTAAAGTTTCACAACTAAAGATTTTGGGATCTACTAAGCACTAAACGGAACTAAAATTTCAATCCGGGTATGTTTAAAATCTAAATTCATAAATGTTCTGAAACAATTTTTTGGTTTCTTTGATCAATATTAATTTGTTAGGTTTCAACTTTATCAAATAAAGAGTAAATTGCTAACGGAGTTGACCTGAAAACATCTAACAATTATTAAGTAAAGGCAGTTAAGTACTTTTCTAAATCTCTTTGTTTAAAAAGAAGTTATCCAATATTCACCCAGTATCCCATTTTAATAAAATAAGTTTGAAATAGTGTGAACTATTTTCGTCCTTGCACTTTACTTGCCATTTTGAATATTCCATTTCGCACCGAATTTGACAACTTTAATGCTTTAAACGAATTTAACTAATTACTTATTTACAACACACCTAAAGTGATTATAGGTTCAAGATGGCATTCTTAATTAAATTTGAACTACTTAGTAAAATGACTTACACAATATGATGGCTTAAATTGTTTTTACTTTGCACTGTTTATTTGTTTCGAAGATTCAAGATAATTTACAAATAGATTAAAAAGAAACCTTAACTTACGATAACATAAGTCTATACCAACATTGCACAAATAGCACATAATTTTTATAGAATTTTTTCCGTACATTTCGAATTTTAAATTAAAAATAAATAATAGGCTTCATTTTTCAATAAACATAGTTTAAAAGGCATTGCATATTTTTCGGTTAAGTTTCAGGCTTTTAGTTGAGTAATTTTATAAGCATTTAATCAATTTTCACAAACAGATAAAATAGATAAAAGACGATGTTTTTTACTTTTTGACAATTTAGAACTTTCGTTTAAAGGAAAACATGCTCCTGAAATGATTAGGTTATTTTTCCTACCGCTACAAAAAAATAAAAATTTGTTCCCTGTCTAATAAGCGAGGACTTTAAAATATTTTTAAAGCCGTTAATTTCAAGTAAAATAAATTTTATATTATCTGTACTACTATACTACAAAGTCTTTGGTTTTATTGTTGAAACACAATGTAGCGAAAAAAACTAATAATAGTTGACAAATTTTAATTTAGTACCCAGTTAGAATTATTTTAGTTTGCATAAAACATTTAAAGTAGGTCCACATACGTGCTATAGCAGTCCAGCAGATGTTATGGTCAATTATTCAGAAGAAAAGACTTCCCAATCGCATATTATAGGTAAACTTTCCTATGAGATTTACTTCATTTTTTTATATGACACTTACTTTTAAAGCAAGTACTTTAATCAACATTGATTTAAAAATTTAACAGCCTTTAAAATATTGACGAGTGACCGCGCTCTATCGTTCCTTCCAAGATTAATCAATTTCTATTGTTTTTAACGCCCCGAGGAGACATGCTGTTTATCAAAGTGAAATAAATATTTATATCGTGCCGTCCACTCTCTTACATAAACATCCAAGAAGCATCAGGGGAATATGCGGACCGAGATCCCTCAGTTAGAACTGGTCCTGATATGAGGGAGCCAAGACGTTCGCATCCCTTATTACTCCCTCTGGAAGTTCTCAGATATTTCCTTGAGATGAACCGGGAGGCAGTAAAAATTTTAGCGCTCTAGTGATAAGGGTGTGTCTAACGGGTTTGATAGGCTGCTCCATGTCTTAAGCGAAATATTTCCAATGGCCACCCAAATTTATTATATCTTAATAGAAAGATAAAGACGCTGGAGCAGGGCTAGAAGACAGTGGCCTGGAACGGTGCGGTATCGCAGAGTCAATAAATATGTAACGAACCGGGAGGGATACTGTCTTCTAGGTGATGGGAGAGTAATAAATGTAGTGCGGCTCACGATCGCAAAACTTCCAGTAATTTACGACTGTCAAAGACAAGGGCACTCTTTACTAGAAAACAGTAACTATAGCGTGACAAACAGCAGCGTGAAAGACTCTTCAGCTCCTTGAAAATTTTATGAGCTAAAAGAAGGTAACTGAGACACCGAAAATCACGTGCATGTGGGCGGCGCTTCACCTGCTTTACACTTAATGACTGAAGCGTCGCGACACCTGCGTCAAATGTACTTACACCTCTTCGCTTATGAGTTATGCAGATGATTACATTTTTCTATCCGTGCTAAGAGCGCTGCAGCAGCGCGGGGGCGTGGTGTAAACAAAGCAATCCTTGCGAAAACCTTCAGTCTTTCAGTTCATGCCTGGTTAGCACCAAAATAAAGAAAGAGCTTTCATAAAGGTTTCTCGGCGAGTGGAACAACAAAGTCACAGGGCTCGGAAAATAAAATATTTGCCTTACAATTCCAAGATTTCCCGTAAGGTCTTTCTGGGGCATTGCTTCCGTGGAACAGGGCCTTAGTTCGGGCCGGTCGGGCAACTGGGGAACGGGCGCTTTCAGAGCCGCCCAAGTAAGCAACTCGAAAGTAAGTGTAAAGTGCAACCCTTAACGTCTAAATAATATAGAGCGTTGCAATCCTCACTTAGAAAGTGCTCTGCAAAGTAATGTCACAAACGTGAAAGGCTGAGATCCTTTTTTTGAAGTCAACTCTCAGAGGCGCCGGAGGATAAAAGCAGAAAATAGCAAAAGCTTACATATTTAAATATCTTTGTACTTTATCAATCTCCTTGCTTTATGTCTACCTTCATACTATACATAAACATACGCATTTTAAAAGTGTAAAACTTATATCTGTCATATAACAAAAATAGTTAAAAATAAGTTTATTAAAAAAACCAAAAACCCGACTTTTTGTACATAAATCAACTGAAAATAAATAAAAAATTATGTATATATAGAGTTAAAAATCTCAAACACAAAGTATAGGGTTAAAAATTTACGTCGACTTTCTAAAATTCCTGCTATCAAATCGTGACACACTATTGCTAGATACCAATTTACAATTGAGCGCAAACATTTATAGCCTCCAACTGTATGTCACTTCTTTGGTTTAAAATCTAAATTTAATTAAACAGCTTAAAATAAAATCAATCAATTAAAGTAAATATCTAAAGACCGGATTTTAGGATTTTGCTTGTCCCTATTACTGTTTCTTAAAAGTATAGAGAGTGTGCAGAAAAGATATGTATATATTGTAGATCTAGATTTGCATGTGTCTGAAAAGGATTTCTAACATGTATTGTATATCTAATAAAGTAAATTTGATATATGTTTTATAATTCCGAGCTCAGCCTTTTTATAAAAAATAATTTAAGTCTTGTTGAGAAATATTCATTAACTTACATTAAAATGAGAATTGTGACAACCGCTAATTATTAATCGAAATTCAATTATCGAACCGTCGTTATTTACTGTTAATTAAAATTCAACTCACCTAGCATTTTATGGGTTTTCCCAAATTCCAAATTAACTACTTTCTCCCCAAAAAGGTTACTTGATTTCTCAAAATACCTTGAGGAAATCCGGGATTCAGAAGAGAAATGAAAAAATATCACTGGCTGAGTCCGAACCATCGGCAGAATATCATCAATTCACCAGAAGAGCATTAGTCCGGCAATTCTGCTAAGGAAGTTGCCCAAAATGTTACTATCGTTGACAATGTAAACAAGCTGCTTAGAAAGACATAAATTTACTTTACGAGTTAATAAAATGACGATAATGATGCCATGAGGATTTTTCCCTGCGTCCAGTGTCCTATCGTCGTGTTCTCGTTTTATTCGAAGAACAATACGTTCCATGGCGTCACCCATCCACAGCCAGTAAGACTTTCTTCACGAAATGAATTTTTTTCTTTTTCCTTCTTTATTCGAAATTGGGTTTCATGTTGCAGATCTGATTCACCTGTAAGGCAGAGAACCTAGCCGACCATAAAGACATCCCTTTGTCAATAGGAATAAATTCCAACCCTCGGGTAATCAAGACAGCTAAGTACTTACATAAATTGATTATTGATGCTATCTCGACTTATTGGGCTTTGTTTTGCCAGACAAAAGGACAAAAGATGTGTTCGTTTCGTTTCCGAACAGCCATGACCTTTTCGATTTTCCCGGCCAAGGAGAATATTACTCAAAATTTTTGGGACAAACCTGTTGGTGGTATTCGTTCCTTTTCCAACAAATTCAGGCATATTAAAGATAAAATTTTCGATGAAAAGTAAAATATTTTTATTGAGGCAAGAATTTGCTTTCTTCTTTACGTGTTCATTTTATTTGTATAAAACATAAAACCTTTAAATTCATATATCGTGCGCCCGACGTGGAGGAATTTTATAAAGAAAATTCTCTTATTTATTTGTTTACTTAAATTTTTTTAAACAACTGATTACTACAAATACGTAATAAAATAAAAATTAAAGATCAATTTGCTATATATTTTTGAACTGATTCTTTAAACCTTAAGTACGAAAAAAACTCATTTTACTATTATAGTTACACTTCCAGCTTGCTGCTTCTACTATATAAAATTTAATATTTGTTATCTGTTAATTTAATTGAAAAATACTAAAACTATTTGTTTTAAAAAACTTCTTAGATGTTCGGTTTGCTGCGTCTACATTATAAAGTTTTACAAAATAGTTAGTTGACTCTACATTTTTATAAGATTATACAAAGCCTTAAAACTACTTTCTAATAGATTATACCACATTTAGTAAACAGGAAAGGATCTGGATCTTTTTAGATCAGTTCGGTCTCGTACAAATAGGGGTCTTATTGTTCTCGACGGAGAACTTGTTAAAATCTTCCACATTGTTCAAAACTTCTTGAAACTATGCGAAGAAGGAGCTCGGAGAAATTTAGCGAAGTCTAATCGGAGCACTCATAATTCATTTAGGCTGTCAGGCGCAAGGAATTTCATTTCCTTTGAATTGAGGCCCAATTAAAATTTCATGAGGTTCCTTGGTGACACTGAGGAATGCGATTTGTCCATTTCTATCAAAATGCACTGCAGGCACTACTCATTCCTGCCGAATTCTCTAGATTCCAGATTTCTGTTTGAGGCACTCTCTCCTTCTGACGCGACGAGGCCCGGCTACCAGAGTAGCTACCAAGTGGAATTGTCTTGCCTTCACTGTCTTAGGACTGCCGTCTGGAGCGTTAATTAGAAGCATAAATTTAATGACCTTTATTTGCATAAAACACGAAAACATGCATTATAGAGGGCATTTTCCACTCATGTTGTGAAGATCTATGCTTTCCGCCTGGCGAAGAAAACACCCCGTTTTACACATGCATGCCACTGCCGCCAAGAGGCTCCTGGAGTGGCTCCAGTCAGCGGGTCTAGGGCTGTTTCGTCGGCATCCAAAGGGCTGGGCGTCACTTTATAGGGCCCCAGTTCTCTTTGAAGTAGTGCACTCTGGCCGTAACTCCTCGCAAATTGCATTTTATTCAAAAGGGCTTTTCTCGCATTGATATTTTATTTTCTAAATGGAAATTCAGTCGGGCTCCTCTACTTACTAAGTGCACGCCCATTCAGCAGGAATTTGATATTTGGGGCAATTACCAAACACACAATAACCGTCCGGGTCTGAAAAAAAGGGATTTATACGTTCCATGGATGAAACTCGCCATTTCCAGCCCCAGTGTATTTTGGGTGGTCCGTTTTTTTTTTTTTTTGGGGCAGGTTGCCGAGTCGCCGCGCCAACCCCTCGCAGGGCAAGGCCATTAATTACATCTGTTTCCCGTAAAAATGTTGCAATCGAAATAGATTTGCGCTCCTGGTGGCCACAAGCGTTCGAAACGCAACGCTTTTTCCGAGTCAACTGCCACTAAAAAATCCATTTAATACTTTCATTATAAACGGGACGATCCTAGCGAGAATTAAGGAAGAATTCAGGGACTCCTGAATGCTTCACACTTCCCATTTGAGAGAGTCCTTCAACTTGAATGGATGGCTAGATTTTATGGGGCGCGTTCGCTTTTTACTCCCGCGCGCCTTAATATTATATTTTTTAACGCCAGCCGAATTTCAATTTCTGCAGGGCAGCACCCCCTACTCAACTGATGAAAAGGTGCTCCTACTGAGGCTGTTCGTTCGGCTCTCCACTGCAAAGTTCTGAGGCAAATGAAATTTTGAAGTGTCAACAATTTGCGTTGAGCAAATCAGTTCCAGACACACTCGGCAACTTTCAAAAAGATTTCAAACGAAGGCAAACATACAACTTTGCATGAATTTATTTCGTATTTCGTTTTTTGGGGGATTGAAGACCTTTCCATTGAAGCCGCCGTCGTGCGTTTCCTTCGATTTCACCCGGGTTGCTTTGTTGCGGGGCAAATTTAATGTAGGACTCCGGAGTCCGGAACTCGAACGAAACATGCCCATCGACATGTATTCAATTAAGAAAGAGCCTCCGGAGGAAAGGTGAGTCTCATCCTTGTTTTTGATATGGCCCTATCCCAAGACTGTGATGCCGTCTTCCGATCAGGAAAATTTAATTATTATTAGTACCTACTCTCTACGGAATCTATACCTTCTAGGTTCCATGTGTTCGTGGAGCTGCCTAATTAATTATCAGGACCCGGCGACTGCGCCCGTTTTCCCCGCTTTTCAAATAATCAAAATCCAATTTATCACCGTCGTCTCTCGCAAAATCAATGAAACAAAGAAATTTCCCGTCATATTTGTGTAAATATTTTTTAAAGATGTTAATCCCCCAGACATCCCCTTAATATCTGGCGACTGGCGTCACGGTAAATCATGCACGTAATCGTTTTATTGGGGCCAGAGCTATATACAAATTGTTCACCCCTTGATTGATGGCCCTGCTCCCAGGCGTTTTTTAAGGGATCCCATCTTTTCTTTCATTTTTCGGCTACCATTTTTTTCATTCCGCTAGCAAATTAGATTGATGGTCTTCTTCAATTTTATGCTGTGGGCTTGTCCGTGTCAGTGATGGTATTACCGCCTGAATAATGAGGAGTTACAAAATGGGTTTATCGGGGTAATCCCATTAATGACCCCAAGAATTTTATCTCATTTTTACTAAGGTGCTCACCAACTAATAAAAATTATTTAGATAATTTTATTTTAACTTATAAATCCTTTGCAAAGCTCGTTATTAAAGGCGATTGTTATCTTAAAACTAGTACTGTAAGTTCGTTAATCGTTATTTCTATGAAACACCATTTTATAGTTGCATGAATAGTCCAAAATTTATTAAAAATAAAACAAAATTTGTATTCTTGTTCATAGTAACTCATAACTTTATTATTGATGCTATAAATGAAACGCTAATAGCAAGAGCAAAGGACAACCTTCAATACTACTGGTCACTTGTGTTAAAGAAATATTCATTGCCAAGAGTTTTTTCTTAATTAAGAAAGATATAGAAACATTAAAACAGACACACAATTGGCACATAAGAAGATTTTGTAAAAATGTATACTTAACTTACATTCTTTAAAGAATACATGTAACATGGATTATAAAAGACATCAAATTAGCAATAGTAAGTACGTAAGTCGTTAAAAGGATATTCTAGAAATCAAAAAGAAGAAATCAAGTTAATATTAAATATATTTTTAAATGTTTAAAAACCTTTTAGGTTATTGTTATGATAGCAAAAGTAAGAATGTACATTCATTTAATATATGATATCATATCTTCAATAAAGATGTATGCAATTATGGAAAAACTCAAAAATATTGATGGTATTTAAGCTAATTTACATTAAAATTTAGCCTTTGAAGGCTTAAGTTTAAATTCTTGGAAAGCGTCTTCTTATTTGAATTGAGACTGTACCTAATCAAATCTTCTTGTGAAAATCAATGAAATTTAAACATTAACTTGATTCAAATCAATTATTCAACCTCAGCAAGGTTGTTTTCATAAATGTGAAATATCGCTGTTAGACCTAAAACTATACTTATCACAATTAAATAACAAGTCTGATATAAAATTTCTCAATCGTTAGAATTAAAATTGTGTTTTTAGGTAGATATATTTGACTCGTGGACTTAAATTTAACCTTACAGGTAAGTTACCTTGATAGTTTGGAATTTAGAATAAAATTTTCTTAAATAATTTAAATCATGAATGTTGGAGTGTGTAACTAATTATGATACAAAATTAGTTTCTTCTCTCTAATGAAAGTTGTTCAAAGAAATTCCTCGGTCAAGACTTTAAGGACTTGATTTTCGCCGGTCTCTTTTTTTTCAAAAATTAATAATATCAAGTCTGTAAAAAACATAATTTACATTTAATCACGCTCCGTAATGTGACCGCAAAAATGTTGTCGCTATTTCGTCGGGATGAATTTAATTCTCCCTTGCCTTGCCTTATTGGGGGAAATTCCACTTAAAACATTGTCGAAAGAAGTTTCTACATCGTTGGCATAAAAAAACGAAGAAGAAAAAATGTTTCGTGCCGTCCCGGAAACCCTTTCGTTGGAAGTTCGGCCGAATTCTCCTTAATTTTGTTTTAATTGAAGCAGATGTACTCTGGTGAAATTTTAATTAGTTAACGAATACGCATCAAAGTTAGCTCCCAGGTTGCGCATATAAATTTTAAAACGCAAATTAAAAATTTAATGAAATTTCTGCTCGATCAAGCATCACTGGCTTAAAAATTTTTTGAACGGGACCCTTTTGCCGCCGCAGCGTGCGGCCACTGGTCCTTGAAGTATCGCTTCGTAATAATCCTTAGATAATGAAAATTCTTAGGAGATCGATGTTTGGTTCGTAGTCAGTCAAGTAGCACTTCTTGGCGCCCTTTGACTTGCTTTCGTTCCGCTCGGCCCAACTAAGGCGCCGCCACCGTCTTCAAGAAGGTCGCATTATAATTTCAATCATGACTAAATCCCGACGCTCGTTCTCTTATCGGCGAGGCTCGCATAATACGGCTTCAGCTGCGTGGGACGGCGGCGGCGTGGCGTGGCGCGCTGCACGGTCGCAGCCGGCCGCGAATGATTCCGTCGAACCGGGTCGAGCTCGGTGCGCCTGCAGCGCGTTTGTAGGCCGCAGCGAACTTTCAAAAGGATTCCTTTGAGCGGGACCCGCCCGCATGCAATTAAAATTGTTCAAACCAGCACTTGGCACAAATCTCGAAGCATACGTACATGTCCGCAATTAGGTCGAACCGTGATGGAGCGAAGGAATCCCAGGGCTTCATGAAGGAATTTATATTGCACTATACAAAGCTAAATTTTTCCTATCCTCGGAATTGCTTCGGAAAGGCTTATCGCTTCCTCTCTCGCCTGTTCTTTTTTAGTTCTCCGACTATTTTCCCTTTTTTCAGTTTAACTCTAGCTCTAGATCTAGCGCTAGCTCTAGCCTCTTTGGCTGCTCTTGGCACGGCACATTTGCTGCTGCGGGTGTTCTTAAAATTGTTGCGGCATATTCCTGTGCTTAACCTGAGATAAGATCAATTTAAAGAACATTAAAGCAATTAATGTGTCGTATTCCACAAGTGGTGATAATGAATGGAACTGGCGGCTGCTATCGCGTTCATTCTCGGCGGCGAGGCGGCACCAGAAGCGTTCGTATCGGCGTTTCGGCTTGGCCCAATGGTTTTTCCTCCTTATCGATTTCGAAAACCTTCCCAACCGCATCCCGTGCACCTGAAGAAATTAAACTGTTTTTATGCAGGAATATTACGCGAGCTGCTGTGAATATGTCAGGTGCACCGAAGGTGCGGAACGGTCTCTCACAAATTAGTGGGGTGGAAGTGGAAGAATTACCTACCTAAACAACTTCAAATTAAAATTCGTTTACTTATCTTTTACGGGGTTAAAACCTTTAAAAAGATGGATAGAATAGAATATCAACACAATTAAACAAAGCTCTATCAAAACTGATGGAAAAACCAAACGAGAGAGATCAATTTATCTGGTCTGATCTGATGCTGTACTAGAAAATGATGAAACAAACTTAACTAACATTATATTCTTAAGATAATTATGCGTTCTATGATGAAATAGAACGAAACTAGATTCTTATAATGCCTAACTGATCATATAGTACTTTTTATTCTGGAGATAAGATCTGATATTACAAAGATGCATCACTTTAAGACCTTAAACCTAAACTAAGTTTTCGTTATAGGTGTTATTATAAACAAACTGTATGTAGGCGAACAGACAAAACAACGAAAGTTATAAGATTTTGTTTTGATTATAGTGTGGAATATATGAAAATATATAAATAAACAAATAAATAATGGAATTTTAATGTAATAACTTATCGATTGTAATATAATTGGTAAATAGTATTAATAGCAATATCTTTAGTCAGCAAATCACGATTCATCTAACTAAACCATCCATAAAATACTAGATTTAGAGCATAAAATTGGTTTTTCTCATAATGTAACTTTCGCATTAGATACTTAAGATTAGTCATGAAAATGTTAATTGAAATCATATGAACACTTAAATTTTTTTTGTATATTGGTTTTCAATTAAATTATCTTTTTAAAAATATATAAGACAGTTAGTTTCTTATTGAATTATGTGTAAGTGTTACTTTTCAATTGAGTTACTATAAGAAAAAAAGGTAAGACTATTGATTTTCAACTAAATGAAATTAAAAAAGTAATCTTTACGTACATTTACTTACATATTAATATTCAGTAAAATACAAAGTGATTTTGCCTTTTATTCCACCTGTTTCTTCTACAAATAATCGCATCTATTCAAATACAGTAGATATAATTATGACAGGGATAAAAGACTCCTTTTTTGTTTAAACTGAGAAAATATATAAGATATATGTATATAAGAATAAAGCAACGTTTATTTATTAATAATGAACTAACTGAGGTTTCTAATTTAGTTCCCAACTGTTTGCTTGCTGATCTAATCTATTAACCACAACGTTCAAAACAAAAATGTCCCTTTCATGTCACTTCTCCCTACAGGTTAATTATCCAAATAAATAAATGAGCGCTTCCTTTATTCACCACTCTGAGCGCTGTGATCGTACGTAACACAACAGAAGAAAAATTCTCACTATTTCGTTACTCAATAAAAAGCCCTCCGTTCAATGGTTAGTCATTTCCATGCCCTACAACAGGGGCTAGAAGTTCGCCGTCTCAGCAATAAATCCTTGTATAGCGCCTTCAGCGGTCCTTCGAGCGGTAGACAGGGCCCTTCCGATGTATTTGAAGAAGAACTTCTTTTCTTCTCGCGTGGAGGAAAGTTGAAAATTATTCTCGGCGAAAATCGTTTATCGTAATTTTATCTCAATTCTTTACAATAATCTGAAGCTATTACAATGTACGACACCGAAGGGAACGAAATGAATTACCAGAGCTACACGTGGGGCTTGAACTTTAGCCGAAAGTGTGGAGTGCGAACGCTCGATGTACAAATCCAAATGAATACAAATGCTAAAAGATAGTCCGGGTGGAGTTCCCAAAAAGGTAATACCATTCGAGTAAGAAATATTTGGTGGTATTCTTAGTGTATATATGTATTTTCTGTGGCTGCACGTTCACGTGCCGGCATGATTGAGACACCGAACTGTGCTCTGAAAGGATGAAAAATCAAATATTAACGCTGTAGGAAGCACGTCTTTATCTTTTAGTGGCGCACTTTACCCAAACGGTGAAGCTTCCTTAAAGTTGCATTAAAGCCATTATTTTGATTGTTTTCACCAGCTCGAACAAACGAATTTCGGAGTAGTAAATGCTGTGTGTTTCAATGAATGAGAGAACCCAATTCGAAAATTTGCCAGAAACTCGAATAGTGGTCAATGTGGGGCCAGTTATACCTTCCGTTGTCGTCGCTGCCCGCCCGGATGGTGAAAACTTCACCAATTACCTCCAGGGTCTGCAAGGTCTGGTGTAAAGTTTATGATCTAAGTAAGGAGCAGCTAAAGTTTCAATTTCTACCGAAAGGCAAGGGCCTCTAGGAATATTCGCATCGAAATACTCTTCAATGGTGATGGTATATTTACCTAACTCCAGGTGTTGAATCGAAGAGCATCACCTTCGAGGAGTGGCATAAACAACGAAATGTTGTTGCAGGTCGGCACAAAAGCCAGGCTCAATGCGTGCCATAGGGTGTAACCAAATCTGAGCACTTGCTCAAAATGTGCCTCCATGTGAATGGGGTCCAATTCGAAGAATGCATCTACATGCATTTGACTTACCCAACTCCATTCTCATTTGGATAATGATCAGAAGCTTCGGTTATCGCCTTTAGCAAATTGAATTTCTAAGTAAGCCCGGCAACTAATGCTGTGCCGGAGCAGAGCCGGTTCCAGCCTAAATGTTCGATATGAATTTTAATGGCGGCTACACAAAAAGCCAAATGCATATCATCATTTGCTATGAATATCAATTAATTGACTGTGCGATGGTAATATTTGGCCCAGAGGGCGCTGCAGCAGGAGTTTGGTGGCGTCGGTCGCGACGACGAGATGTCGGGTCTGTAACATTTAATTGGGTTCAAGAGATTTCCCTTTTTTGTTCAGCCCGGTTGAGTGTGAGTCTGCCGCAAACCAAGGAAATCCTTGGCGGGACCGGGACGTTACGTTCACCTGCGTTCCCGTCGACTAGTCCATTTGCAATCCGGGCTGGGGCTTTGTGGCCATACGAAGTGCAAGACTTTATGACGTTCTATTTGGACTGACTGCAGACCAGGCACGTAAACAAGTTCCCAAGTTAGGGTTTTTCGTCGACATCAATACGCTCAATGAACGTCGAGAATTTCACCGGAGGGGCTTTGTTTTGAACCTCGTAACGACTGGATCGTCGAAGTTTTCCGAAAATTTTCCTACAAAAATACGAAATCAGCCGAGCGAAAAGCTACGTGAGTATCTGCAGGGAAGAATTGAAACTACCAAAAACACGATTGTCTGTTCAAAACTACCTTTTTGCGCAAAACTCTAAACACAACGGAGCTATTCAGATTATTTACTACTGTTCATGATATAAAAAACTATTTTAATGGTAAATCCTTTTAAATGTTACTTTACACTTCACCAAAATAACACCCTTTCCTCTTACAATATGTTTTAAACAAATCTCATCTCCTTTGTTCAATAACTTTTACGAAATATCAATCTCCATGTAAAAGATTTTGTTGATTAAAATATTAAAATAACAAACAATCCAAATTTGCTTGTAAACTGATTTTTTTCAAATAATATCTTAAAATCACAAAAAAAGTAGGTGCATGCAATGGTGGCCTAAACTTCATATTGTTATTATTTGAACGAAAATAGCATCATAAAAATAAACCTTTCTGTTTATGATTTCAAACCATTTTATTGGAAGCGCTTAAGCATTTATTTGGTCGAAAAGCATTTTACAATGTTATTTCCTGCTATATGCGTTATAAACGACTTTTCATAGGGCCTATTAGGCAAGCAATCGTACCTGTTCTGAAGCACTAACAACACGAGAATTAATGTTTTTATGACAGGTGCTATTATTAAACCTGTTTACATTTTTATTTCATTACCACCCAACCATTAAGAATTAGTACTCCAATAAAATAGAACACCTCCAACGAATATGCAATGCGTATTCGAATTGAACCTCGACGACAACTTGATGATGTTGGAAAATTATAACTAGAACATTCACTCGCAATTTACCAGAATATCCTTTCATATTAAAAACTCAAATAGATAAGACAACATAAATGGAATCATTTTATTTTTATAGCGCTTATTTAAAATGGTTTTCAACATTAAATTCAGGACGTATGGTAGAAGAAATTATAGGAGTTTTTCAAGTTTCATTTTAATTATAGGTATATATGGTACATATTGTGAGGTATTCAGTTATATTATTCAGGTTAAACTATAAACTTTAGCATCGACATTAGCTGTTTGTATATCCTACACTACTTCAAAAATAAAGACCTGTTCTTCTTCTAGGTAAAAT
This sequence comes from Machimus rusticus, assembly GCA_951509405.1. NCBI lineage: Eukaryota > Metazoa > Arthropoda > Insecta > Diptera > Asilidae > Machimus > Machimus rusticus. Next base: position 34,023,980 of record OX608053.1, on the reverse strand, counting down.
AGTTTTAAAAAGTTTTCTTAAAAAGGTTAATGTAAATACAATATCGTTATTTGGAACTTAATTGTCTTTTAAGTATCAATCAAATAATTTAAATGAATCAATATAGTGTTCCAACTTTCAACCCATTTAGTCTTTAAAAGCCAAATTTGTTATGAATGGTATGCAGCTCGCCAATTACTCAGTAAGTACATCCGATATGTCATATAAAACACAACAGCATAAGTCCTGAGAAGTTTCTAAGTCATCATCCGCACATATTTACGTTCGTGACAAGATCGAGGCCCTCTGGGTGGGCTCCGAATGCATTTCGACAGAGTGTTCCGCTTTGAACGTCGGATTATGCCAGAGAATATTGCCCCCAGAAGTGGATATTAATTAAGCCTTCTGATTTAAGTTCACGCATTTGAATTAATATTTAACGCGTTATTCCTGATGAAACGTTTCGCCTGCCAAAAGGTTGCGGCTTTCATGTTCCATCTGATTATATGCTACCACATAATTACCTACTTTACGTCAAATTAGTTTTTGTACAACAATTTCCCGAAATGTCTGTTTTGACGCCAACTAAATGATTTTCTTCCCCCCGGAGAACACTGGGAGCAACCAACATTTATCAAAACCGTCCCAAGAATTCTCTCTAACCACATTAAAATTTCATAATTATACCAAACCGAAAATTTAACTTTTTTTCCGCAATTGTAGGAAGTGAAAATCAAAATTTTAATAAGCGAGCAACTCTGATGAAATCTCTTCATGTTTTCACATGTTTTGATTGCCTCATGATAAAATTAGAAACCACTTAATACGAAATTAAATAGCAGTTAGTGTTTTATTAATGTGTGAATTAGAAAATTAATTATTCATTACTATCTAATTTTTCGAGCTGCGGCGGCCACAGAAATTTTGATTTGTGCTTATAATTTTTCTAAGGTTAAAATAGTTATATGATAAAAGTTAATTTAGAAATTCATGCATTATTTTACAATTTTACAAATTTCTCTTTGAAGATATTTAAAATATACTTTTCCCAGTTAAAATTAAAATTGAAACATTGAGTTAATTTTTTATTATTTTATTCAAAATTCAAAAATGGATGAACATGTTTTGATATATTTTTAGCAATCTACTAGTACATTAAACTGTGCTAAATTGAAATTATGATCACATGAAAATAAATCACTAGCTCGAAGAAGAGGTCCAGAAAGTCATCATAGCGCAGCTTCCTCTAAGCACAGGAACCGCAAATTAGCAACTCCGGGCTGTAAATATTTACTGATAATAGCCGAATGATTTATGACAAGTTGATCACGGCTAATTATGGAATAGCCCGACAAAGAGTATTCTGATATTCAAATTAAACGATTATAAGCGCGATAAAGTTCTCCGTTTGTCGTTGTTCGTGCCGAGCAATGAATAATTTATGACTGACTTCCCTTTTGAATCAACAAATTATTTCATTACTGTTTTCTCTGCGGAAATCGATATTTTATGATAATTCTGGATAGCGTGCCAAGATATATTTTTTTTCTTTTTTGGCTTTTTTAAATTCAATTTTTTCCATCTTCTCTCATATACAGTGTATAGTGTAATGCTGAAGAGAGTAGTGCAAATCGGTGAAATTGTTTAAAATAGTACCTATACATCAAAGAAAATTTCTTTGGGAGAAAAACACTATTTTTCGCGAGCTCGTAAAAATCTGATTATCGAAGGTGTTCTTTATAAAACCACTGATAAACGACAACAGCGAAATATTGGTGTTTTTCTGGGCAGCAAAAAACACTCATTCGCATCACCATCAAACTCTTCGAAAAACGCGTAACGAAATTTTCTGGCTGCCTCATTTGCATTGCAAACATAAAAAAAAGAGGAGGATAAAGTTTTTCATGTACCGCCACGAAATTAAAACGTTTTCACGCCGTACATTATTTAAATTGTTATTTTTTTTTTCCTTTTTTTCGTGCGCAATTTCCTTGTATTAAGCGAAGCTTTTTTTCGACCGGTGAAAAACCACCCAGCCATTAATTGAGTTCGGCATCATAAAAGTGTCACATAACGCGCTCCTAATACGAGGCCACCCATGCGGCCAATAAATGGCTCCATGTGATCTTTCGCCATAATTTCAGGTCACGTCGCAAAAATTGGTTACACCCGAATATCAATTTATCCCAGGAACCCTTAGGACAAATATTTCTGTTAAAAAGTTTCCTGTGCCGCCGGAGGTGTACGTGATTATGTGATATGCGTGCCTAATATACATATATCGGGGCTTTATCGCTGAGACCCGTTCGATAAAGTTTTATCCCCCGCCACTCGCCCCGGCAATAGTAGTTACTCATGTTTCATGCACTGCCCCGGGGCGGGGGTGGCCCGGCCCTGCAAGGCCGCAACGCCTCCAGGCACTCTATATAAAACCCATAAATCTCCTTTCTGGTGAACGAAACTCCCAAAAGGAGCCTCCAGTGGGAGTTCGTCCCAGAGTTTCTGGTCATTTCGAAATTATTTCACGTAGATAATAATTACCCACCAGCGCCATTGATGTTACTTTGGTCGCGAACAGCAACTGTTGATTATCAGACACACCGCGAACGAACGAATCCGTGAAACAAATTAACAAACGTCCTTGCTAAAGTTAATCGAAATTATATCACGGGATGGAGTCTGCGAAATAATCGACAATTCGATTGATATTATTTTAGTCCACAGCAACGGCGAATCTGACTAACAATACATACCTGAAACATATATAATAACTATAATGAATAAAGTATAATATCTACCTACTTATAGAATACTTACTCTTATAATTTAAAACGTAGTTTATAAGCAGTATAAGTATTCGCTATATCTATATCAATACCTAACTGGGTGCATGTAATTTTACGTCTGCCATTATTATTCAGAAGAATACCTAGGTAAAAGTAAATAATATAATAATAGATTTATAAGCCACTTCTCAGCATGTCGCTGGAAACATTCACCTAATTCTATGCCTCTCAGGCTTTAGAATTTAGGCTCTGTGGATCCATTCCTAAATAACCTAAATTTGGAGAAAAAACAAAATAATACTTTGAAAAAAAAGAAATTATCGTAACTATTGTGCTCCCCAGACAAATAGAAATTTGGTATAAGGGTCACACATAAATTAAGAATATTTTTAATTTGACCTTTTGTACTTGATTATTTCACGTTTTCGTTTTCACATAGTTTTTAATCATTCTTTTAAATTCGAGTATGGTGCGAGCGTTTTTTATGTATTCTGGTAGATCATTATAGTAGTTAACAGCAAAGTAAATCGGATCATATTTAAGACGGTTTGTCCTCGGTGCAGGTAGGTTAAAATTCCCCATCATTGCTCTCCTTGTGTTATGTTCGTGAATTGCCGTTCTTAGTACCAGGTTGATCGAAGATTTTGTGTGCCTCTTTGAAATGTTATAAATGACCTTAGCCTTTTCCATCTTTATTAGTTGCTTCATATTTAATTTATCTGTATTTTCATATAAATTTGAAGTAGGAGTATCCCTAGAGAGATTTAATACTGCTTTGATGGCTCTATTCAGCAACCGCGATATAGATTGCAAGTTCCTTTCTGTTGTTTGGCTCCAAACTATTAATTAAACCGTAGGTTATCAACGGCAATATATTGGCATTGTATATTAGGTTTTTGATAATAATATTTACATTATGAAGTAATGTTTATTTTTGATTTATACTGTATCAAATTATTAATAAATAATTAATCATTATCTTATATGAACATTTTTATTTTTTGAGTTGAGTTTTGGTGTTATTCTATCCATTTTTTTAAGTTATTGCAATAACAAAAATGTTAAAGTTATAAAAATAACCATATTGAACTGATACAAAGGAATGCTTACTTTCATGTACTTCTCCTCATGTAAAATAATGAAATTGTTGTTTGATAAGTCTGATTAAACTCTGTCTAAATACAGTTTTAAAGCGTCAATGAATGATGTTGTTTATGTTACCTTTATTCTATTCACTTGTTTTGATATAGAATTTACTTTACAAAGCAAATGAAAACAGAAACGAACTTCCATTGGATTTTATCGCTTTAGTGCTTAGTGTTTGAAATCATTTCATATTATTTAGCTTAGATAGATGCTAATTGGTGGTTTCTGCTGTTGAATATGACCGCGCCGTCGGCGAATAAATTTCTAGAACAATTCTGAGATTGCTTTCTATAGGGAGTCAATTGAAGTCGTAATTTTGAGAGGTGACTTCCGCGAAAGCAGCGAGCCTACCACGATTCGATTGATACCCTATTAATCCCCAGAAACGGGGCATTACACCGGTCGCTCAGCGATCCATGAAACTTCTACTGGAATCCAATCTTAATCCTTTTAACCAGGACGGCTGCAGCATTGACTCCGGCAAGTGAACCGATCCATTTTTGTACATTAAGAAATGAAAAAGTGAATGCCAATCCATACCTGGGGCAAAAAGCACTCCGGCAAGCTTTATGTTCAAAACAAATCTATAAACATGTCGTTCTCTGCAAACGACTATAAATTATTGGCGCTACAGTGTATAGTATACGTGCGCCGGAGGGAATGCGATTTGCTGGTCGCTTTTCCCGAAAGTCTGGGCGGAAGATATGTGGCAAGAACGTGAACCCATTCGGTGCCATTCATTTTAAGGTAGTTTGAAATTTTATTTGATTCCAAATTGATAAAAACGTCAAGCTCTGGCTTCTTTGTTCCGTTTGTTCGGATTGTTCTTGTGCCCCGGCACCCGCCACCCGGCCACTTCCTAAAATATTGATACTATTTGGGAAATATTTCTGCAAAAACGCGTCAACAATTGATTACTTATTGAGGGCTGATCTGGGCACAATTGGGGAGGGATTTCGATACGAAAGGATGTTATTCGGCGCTTGAAATTTCAGCACAACGACTTCTGCGGAGAATTTTGGTTGACTGCCTTTTATTAGAATTTTTTATTCATTATTATGTTTCTGGAAGGTGGAAAACCACTTTGACGCTACTCGAATGAAATGTGCTGCAGCAAGTTGTTTGAAATCTTTATGAGGATATTTATAACTGACAGTGGGCGTTTTCCTTTCAATTGCATCACAATAAAGCGGTTTCAAACTTGCCTTTAAATGTTTCATGACCTACATTCAATGATTCACAGCAAATTTGTAGTGAAACCTCATCGATTCTGCACAGAAAGTTTTCTAAATGTTTTTAAATTTTCAAAACCAATCACTTAATTTAGTATGAAGTTGAAATAAAAGCACGTAGCAAATATGCAGTAAAACCTTCATAAAAATTTAAATCTATACCAAACAAATTATATTTTGCACCTAAAAACGATTCTTCCGGTATGATATTATGATTATTTACTGTAAATAGCTCAATTAATTTTAATAAGAGCAACTGTTTCTCTATATATGTTTCACTATCTTATATTCTTATATATAACATGTTTCAATCTCCCGTCTCCCGGAAATCCCGAGATTTTGTGAGATTTTTTCGCGAAATCCATATGACAATCTATGTAATGTAATAACTACTATTTTGACATTGTTGCTAAATGAACTCGTCTTTTAAGCTGAGTGGAAATTGCTGCACATGAAACGCACGTGATGAGTTCAATTTAAGGAACAATGCGGAGGCACGCCGGATGGAGCATGAGTTGAACTGTGCTGTGCTGCAGGTCATCGCAGAGAACATCAATGGATCACCGTGAAACAAAGCATTGACGGTGATGACGTCTGGGCTGAAGCGATTCGTGCTTCCGTGCCACTTTCATGCCTCCTCGGTGGGATTCAAAAGGCAAAAACTGGAAATGCCATTATGTCTGAAGCACCTGGTCATATGCAACAGGTCAGGTGGAAATAAAGTTGTTGAAGAAACTTAAGAACAGCTGTCGAAAGAACAATTGAGTTGAAAACTGGCGTGGAAAGTTATGAGTGAATTCACGCAGAGCACTTTCCTCGACCAAGAAGGCGAAAGTGCATTTGTTTAAGGGCGAACGAGTTCATTCAAATGCCCGGTGCATCGGTTCACTACAGGATAGAGATTCACTAAATGCTGACGAAGAGGATGCATTCGGGTTTTTTTTGCACCATCGGTCACTCCAAAGGGTTGCACCACCAGTGACGTGACGTAGGTGCCCAGCTGGCCGAGCAGCCCTCAATAAATCCCGCCCGGAGGTGGGCCCAGCCCGAAGGGTTCTTCGCCCAGCGGAGCGGTGAGCCGTGAAGGTACTCCCGCGAGACGTCTGGGAAAAGTTGTGACAAAGTGTCACCTGGGGGCATATTTTATTTATTGCCGCAAAAGCGTAGAGCACCAAGACAAGGGGCGGGACGACTGTTTCGATTTTCTTTTTATATTTTTTTTTAGGCAAACTAATTTGTCGGAGTAATCACACCATTAACTGCTTCCCCAATTAGTGGTAATGAGGGGTTAACTAAATCACAGCAGCAAACAAAGCCCAGGACTGTTTGCGCCCCGCTTAATTGTCCGGACGACGTGTTAATTTCGTTATCCGAATCAATTGCTTCTGATAATTATAGCGGGCTACCCGACGGGAGAATCCGCATCGCGTTTATGGCCATCTTCCCCCAATAAAAACAACACCTTCGCCGCTCGTAAATTTTAACAGCAGCTTTTCGGTAGTCACTTAAAAGGAGCTCCTTGACTCGGATTATGTGTAGTAAAGAGATAAAAACGGGGCACGCGTTCGGATTACGAGCCCCAGCCGTGGTCACGTACTCCGAATGAACGAACTAATATTTTCGGTGGTGCGGGGGCGGGCGCCGCCCGGGAAGCGGCAACACAGAACACTCAATGTGTTTATCCGGCGGGCTTATCTCCTCAAGCAGCTACACTTTGGAGCGAATTAGCAACTGCTGAAAATGTCCTTTCCGAGGACGTTATCCGAACTATTTGGTGAGCTGATTTCTCGAAATATGGGAAACTCTGGCTGCAAGTAGCATCTACATATCTGTCAATTTGTATTGCTTAATCACTTCTTAAAAGTTGCTTAACCAATCATGTTTTACATACATTATACGACCATATTCTTTAGTTAAAATGCATAATACCAAATTACCAAATTAATTTCTATTTTCTAAAATGTATACGACTTACATTTTAAAGTTATCATTACGATTTTATAAATTGTATTTTGAGGTAACTTGTAGGAATCCTACCACAGAATATTTATTCGGGGATATTCTGTATATATTTTTAAAATTTTAATTTTCAAGAATATAACATATAAGTTTAAGTAAGTCTATTCTATATGTAATATTTTCTATTAGAATCTTTTACTGAACATATTGAAATCTATATGCTTGTTCGTAATTTCAAATATTGCAATGTAACATCAAAGACTTAAACTATAAAGTAACATCCTTTGTTTCTAAATAACTTTTGCTATATTATAATATTATCATATTATGGAAGTTGGTTTGTAAAAACGTCATTTTATAATTAACATTGTTTTTTTTTTTATTTTGTGTAGATTAATATTTGATTGTACAAAAATAAGTAAAGTTTGCCAAATATTAAATTCACATACATTTTTTGCCAAATTCACAATTTCTTTTATGTTAGTGGATTTAGCACCCACTATCAAAAAATGCATCGTTGCGTTTTCATGTAGAGTTTGAAATATTGAATATTTTTTCATCACCACTAAAATTTATATATAGCTTTGAATTAGATGTATGTATGTAATATAAAACTGTTTCAACGAATGCTATTGATGCAGTTTATCGTAATATGAAGTGGTTATATTACCAAGCGGGTTGAATAATCAATCACAACTGAATTTGTAAAAGTTATGGGCTATTTGTAAACAGCCAAAGGCGTATGCAGAGCATTAAACATTTTTAGTTTTATATGTAGATATTTACATTATATTAAAATAAGATCACAAACAATGGTTTAAACGTTGTCAGTTTAATGTGGAGAATTTTCATGCGTTATTTTACACTTAGTTTTAAAATTTCATGAGGGACTGCTGCCCGTTGCAACAGCAATTGTACGAATGCAGCCATTGGAATATAAGATACATCAATTAAGTGAAAAAATCAACAATTACATCATGTTCGCGCTGGGAATAGCAATAAAAAAGCATATCGCGCTGGTTCGTTGGGAAGTCTCTTCACAAATATTTGATGTAAAATACTCGTTAGGTTATTCCAGCTGAGCGAAATCCATTCGGACGTCAAATAGTGCCAAATGGCTCACGTAAATGGTGAAAAGCGCAGCGAACCATTAAAACTTTTGCCAATTTTTAGGAAACCCTCCCCCACTGCTAAAATCTGACAGACCGAATTAAATCGCGGATATCAGTGGCCTGCACCTCTGGCAATTTTTGTCATTGTATAGCGAGTTTTGTATTCCCGGACGATGATGGGCTCACAGATTTTCTTTAAAATGGGTATAAGCTTTTGTTATATTGTGCAGTGGGTGTTTCTAGTACAACCCTTTCCAAATTTTATCATCGGTGCTGTATGCATGCTCCAATTCCCCAGGGACACTAGACACTAGAAAAAATTCATCTGTACGGCAGACTAGGCAAAAGATACGGTTTCAGAGCCTAAAATAATTCATAAGTCGTTTGTCAAAGTCCTCGTGCAGTAGTTGGGATGTGAGGGGATTTGCGCTGCACTGGTGAAATTCGGGATTCGTGCATGACAAGCTCTCGGTGATATATGGGACCTCCAGACAACTCCTCGGCGGTACACGTCCCGTCCGCTGCGGCAGGCCACCTCTCCTCACAATTAATGAGTTAGCTCAACTGCACCCTGGATAAAAATAAAAATGCGCTCAAGCCCCGATATACCACCGAAGGGACCCGTCGCAATTAATTTAGCTGTCGTGAAGAACGAATATTCGTAATGGTGCACCGCCGCGAGATTATTTCAATGTTTGATTCCTTGATCCAGCAGGAACACCCGCTTTTGCGTCACCTGGAGCCCTATTCGATGGTGTGGGGCCCTGGAGTCGTTCGTTGCAGCACGTCATGTGATCATAACTCGGTTATTATATCCGAACAGAGCTAACATTCGTCATTTGAGAATTCTATAGCCTCGGGGAGATATGCATGGAAGGAATTGTCGCTATTTAATTAAACGGACCACTGGGCCCCTAATTACGGAGATTGATGGATTTCTAGAAATTTCCCGCCGGGTAGGTACCTAAAGTTCCTCTGCGAGTAATTAAACCACAGCCGGGCAGAGGCCAGATTTGCGACAATTTATTGCCCTGCGAGAGGGCCGCATGAACAGAATAAATGTTATATATGTATATATTTTTTTGTATATTTGTTTTTGTGGCCTTCCCTGAATATGACCCAATTTGAGAGATGACCCGGTTACCTAAGTTGATAAACGGCGTCCACACCCTGTGAACTATATACCGTGCCGCCCTGTCCGGCTGATAGTATCATTTTAGCGCAATTTCGAAGCTGTCGATCGGAGCGTCGTCGTCCCTGCAAGGGCGGCCCTTCATTTATCATCGCAGCTCATTATAAATTTCTTGGAGCTAGCTCCTTTTTGTCATGATTGGACATAGTTAATGGCCGTTAATTTCCTGTCCCCGTCGCCCAGTTCTACACCTTTTTGCGGCCGGATCTGTTGAGTCATGCATACGCTCGGGCCGGTCCCGGTCTCGGCCCCGGCCCCGGCCCTGGTATGCATGCCCCAAACCGTTTTATCCATATTCAAATAGTGTTTGATGACTATTTGTTTTTCCTGCTCGTTTGTTTCCTCAAACACTTTGCAAATATAAGTCTCGGTGAGGGTACGTGTTGTTCGGGCTGAAGAACTCGATTTGACGGCAGGTCGGGAGTCGGACGGAGGTATTTATGCCCTAGGGGACCCCGCCGCGGCACCGGGACGACCACGGCGGTAGCGGCGGCGGCGACGCCGTCGTTTATGTGAGCCAGCCGCTTGGCTGCGTTATTGCACGAGTAATTGATGTTTTTTCCTGCTCCTTTATTTTCTTAAGAGCCCTTGATGGAAATGCGCTGAAAGAGAGTTGTAGAATCATTCGATTTGTTTTGTCCGCAAACATACAGCAAATTTCCCTTAATTTACGTTAATCTCGGGGCGATGTTTGCGGTGAGCAAAAACAAACCAATCGGCCTAGCTGCCGCTTTGCTAACGATACAGCAAACACGGTTTCATCTAATTTGGGAAAATTACAATGCTTTTCGTGGCTATCCATTCGGATAGATTCTCTCTAAAAACGGCCGTGACGCAGCATCCCACTTAATTTATCTGAAGTTGTACTTTTCGACGTTCGCACCCTTTAATACAACTCTCAAGAAAAATAAATAAAAAAGTAAAGAATCTTTCTTTTGTAAAAGCCCTGTTCTAATATCACCTTACAGTCCACCTTCATAGCCCCTAACTCAGCGATATAAGATCCTTCGTAGTTCGGAGCCCAGCTAACGAGGCGCGTCGTACGAATTAAATTAAAACTTTTGCCAAGTTCTCATATTACAAGAATCAAATATTTCTTAAAGAAAATTAAGTTTTCTTGGCAGAGCGAAAAACTCGTTTGCACCATTTTAAAGGAAGTTAATTTTTTCCTCCCCCATCCTTATCCCTCTCACCTTTAAGTATTTTTTTAACTTTTCACTTTTAAGTTTTCTCTGTTTAGTCGAACAGAACGCAAAAGTTCGCAAACGGCTATTTACATATTCATTTTCCAGATGCTCTTTGTAGCGTAAAAGGGGCCCTCGTTTCAACTACAATTAAATCCTTCCTGGCACAAGGACTAGTTATTCCATAAAATTTAATTGAAAAGTAGAACTGAAATTTACTTTATGCAACTTAACCCTCTCTGACACCTGCCAGGTGAGGTAAGTATTTGAATGTCCTTGCTGTGACTTCAATCACTGCTGCTTGCCTTTTATAAGATATTTTGTAATTTCAGAAAGAAAAATAATAATAACAGAATGTTCCTCTCCTCTTGTTTTGAAGAATTAAAAAGTTATCTTTGCAATATGCATAATAAAAAATGCATTAATTAATAATTAAGGAAAAATGATAAAGCTCTTTATCTACATAACTCTGTAAATATCAAATTTATAAAGGTCTTACTTCGTCTTTTATTTTGCAAGTATATAAAATTCGTCAAAAGCACTAGTATAAAAAAAATAGCGTAGTATTATTATGTTTATTTTATATAAAAACGAAATAAATAATCAATTGACATCTATCTTATAATAGTTTATGATACCTATATTTTTATCAATTTGACTTGATTCTTATGCACTTTGCATCAAAACTTAAGCCAATTTTAATTCAAGATTTGAAATATGGATGGTATGATGCGGTTTATGCGATTTATTAAATTAAATTCAATCCAAAACTATGCGTATATTGAAAAAAACAAAAGAGCCAATAATTATGTTTGCAAACTTTACTTCCTCAATCTGAAACAAGGATCAAAAATCGTTAGCTTCGAGCAAGAATCATTGACATCGAGCTGTTATTAAAAATTGTTTGTCCTTTGATAGTTTAAAAAAGCATCGTGAGCTGTTCCACGACAGGCTCCTCAAAAGCAGCGCCCCAATTAAGCTGGACGCCTCCAGGGGCTGTTCTACGACCGCGGTCGTGCCTCGGGTATTAATGAACCATTACATTATAATTAAAAGCATTTTACACAAAGGTTGAAAAATGCGATACGACATCCAATTAAGACTTGTCTCAACATCTCAGCCCTCTTGACTGGGTGCCGAGCGCAGCTTCCCAGTGGACCAACCGAGTAAAGGATTAAATAAGAGCAGAGGGACATAAATCACCGACGAGAGTAACAAGTTGTGATAAATGATTCTGAATTAATTTTTAGATGGTGTTCTCGGGATTATTCCGTCTCTTTAACCGATTTTTGCAGAATTCTTGATCTCGTTAACACCGCTTATAGTGTGCGGTTCTAGAGATCGGGAATTGGCGTTGGAATAGTTGTTTTTATCCACCTAAGCGTGCGGACCTCTAATTCTATTTGCAAGCATCAATTTTCGCAATTAGTGCATAAATGGTGTGCCGCAGAATTACACTGTAGTGCTTAATTAACCACCATCATTTGATTAAGCGGTTTTCGAGAGTTATTGGATAAACAATAGATGACAAGAGATCGAAATTGAACGCTTTCATTAGGCCCCACGGTCGCTCTAACCGCAGTTGGACTAGCTATTGACGGAGCCCGGACAATTGTTTATTTGTTGAAATGATTAATACGCGAATTTCATTCAGGTGAATCGACCCTCATCCCGACATACTCCTAGATAAATTCCTAATTAATTATGTGCTAGCCTGCAATAATATATGTGCTTTATAAAAATAATATTGGTTTTTGAAGGTAGGTAGGCACTCCTAATTCCTAAATAAAATTAGTTATTGTTATGATATTAAAGAGCAATCCTAAACAAATTAGTTATCATTACCGACCAAGCCTCCTGTTCAGCAAACACAAAAATATATGCAGATTACTTTAATAAGCATTGATTTCAAACAAATTTAAATACAATATACATATTTGCAGGGCAGGAAATATAGATTTGAGTTGTTTCAAATATTAGGTAGAATAAAATTTCAAATATTAAGTAGAATTAAATCGTTCCATACATTTTGATATAATTGCACAAGTAAAAAACTGGAATATTGTTAATGAAGATAGTCGTCATCATCGGTTTTTTGTTAGATTATTATTAATCTTACCTACAAAAATAAATTGTAAACGGAAAATGTTGGAGCGTTTCCAAGACATGATCACAAAAATCGACAGTGCATTCGTCAGGGATTAAGAGTAAGCATTAATCGTGCGATTAATTATGTCCTTAAAACACAACGGAAGACACAAAACGAAATGCCGTCAGGAGTTTTTGTGCTGGCGGGGCAGAGTCGATAGGGCGGCAAATTTAAATCTACCCTTATACGCCCTCCATTTTGCCTGAAAGTTGGGGTGGTGCAACAGAAACGTTTTTGTGAAAGTGACAGAAGCTGTCACAGAGCCATTTTTCAAATTGAGCACAAATTTAAAACTGCGCTTCCAGAGAAAATAAATTCATTTAATTTTAAATCGTATGCGATAACTAGTTGGAACGGAGACATCACCATTTTCTGGCATACATCCAGGGCTTATCCAACTTTGAAATCCATGCGAAGCGCCCCAGATATTCAGGACTTATGATTTATGCTTCGTCTGTAATTTTTATGAAAAAGTTATGAGATTTCTGGTTCACGAGGGATTGCAAATTCATGACGTTCGCTGGCCGAGTCATACACGGCAATTACAGCGGATAAACAGTAAATACGGAGATTTTTGGCGATCCTGGGATTATGAGATTACTTATCCAATTATATAGTGGAGGGATCTTTTGCACAGCTCACCGAAGCGCGGACGGGGAGAGACGGAGATCAGCGCATTCGATGGTAATTAGTTTTGAAGGGACACACAGGGGAGCTCGAAGTTGCACACTCCCCGCCGGGATGGGGCCGGGTACAAACCCTGTCTAAATAATTAGATGGCGTGCACTAGAAGCGGCCTGCGCCCTTCCACCGAGCAAGAAAGTGGCAACACTGACCACGTCCCGGAGGCAGTTCGAGCCGCAACGAACCGGGCGAAGGGGAAGCGAAGAACTTCGCAGATTGACTAATGGCAAAATGAGTTCCTGATGGAGACAGCCCCGCCTGTACAAATCAATTGATTTTGACAGCCGGGCTTGATTGATGATGATGATAGCCCTAATGTTACACTGCGATAGAACATTATCTGTGGGTGTCGCTGCAAAGCGAGGAAGCGGTTGTCATGGCGCCCGAAAGGTGGAAGGATAATAACTTGCTCAAATTACGCCCGGGAATCCTCCAGGAACTCCTCTATATTTTGGGAGTGCTCGTCTAGTCTACTTACGTTTATGAAATCGGTAAGCGGCAAAAAGATTTTTGGCACTCGTCATTTGAAACTGATAATCTTATTTCATGCTCAACAACTGGATATAAATAGGTTATTATACTTCATGTCTCGCCCTTCGAGATTATGAATGTAGTATAGCTACTTTGACCTTACATGCCACACGTTTAGAGTCATGAAATTTTGAATTCTGCCGCCACCACCGCTAGTGGCGCCCTCCTGCGTTCCTTCCTTTAGTTAGCTCATTAGTAATTTTTGTGCCTGACAGGCTACACGTAGGAGCAGACACCGCAAAAAGTTTTAGGTTTTTTCACGCTAAATTGAACAACAAGACGAAATGGAACAAAATAATGCGTCAGAAAAAGATGCAGAACAAATTGTGATCCTGCCAGAAGACGATTCCCGACAACAAGCACAGTTTATAAATGCTAATGAACAAGTAGACGACAACGAAATCACTGCAATTGCAACGACTCAGGAAGCAGTACAAAATCAAACAAATGCAGATAAAGAAAACGAAAAACCGTTGGAAATAGATGATGATATTCTCGAAATAATAGGAGAAGAACCGTCAACAGATGAAAACAAGTTACAGCTACATTCAAGCATTGCAAACAGATGGAAAGTATGGCTAGAAAAAGGCGCGGATAAAGAAATAAAAGAAAAAATACTAAAAAAATACCCACGATCAGGAGATTGTCCTCTCGAAGCGCCAATTTTAAATCCTGAAATCGCAGCTTCGATGGGTGAAAGTGCAGTTAAAAGAGACAAGTATTTTTCCATCACGCAAAATTTAACCGGGTCCACGCTGTCGGCATTAGCACCAGTGGTATCGAGCTTGTTGACTAACAAAACTGTGGAGTCAAAAACAATATTGACTAACATTTGGGATACAGCTATGCTATTGGCAGATATACATCACTCACAAACAGTTGCTCGTAAAGCTTGCATTTTTCCAGGCCTAGCCAAGGATGTCGCAGCAGCTTTAGCAAAACGGCCCACCGACAAGTACCTATTCGGCGATAAAGTGAACGAAAAAATTAAAGAAATTAAATTTTTAGACCGAGTTGGTCGCGAAATTAAGGTACAACCCCCAAAAAATATAAACAACAAACCAGGGCAGTTAAACTGGAAGAGCCCGTCGAGTTACCGCAAGCCGACAACTCAGACGGGCTCCAGACAAACACCGGTCAAGTCGGCTCAAATAACGCGACCCAGAACAATGAATTCATCGAGATCAACTTACCCGAAGTCGAGACAATACCAACAGAGGAACTCACGGCCACAGAATCGTTAAAATCACAACAGGTAAAGCCAGCTGGCAGATTAAGGTTGTTTGCAAAAATTTGGGAAAACCATTACATCAGACAAATTTATCCTAAAATGTATCAATGGATACGAAATTCAATTTCAATCAATTCCGATACAAAATTTTCCCTCATCGGAACATCAACGGTCACCAGATGAATGCCGAATAATCCAAGGCGAAATCGACAGACTGCTAGACATTGGGGCAATAATAAAAGCCACAGAAGTTGCTGATCAGTTCATATCAAATTATTTTTTACGATCTAAACCGGACGGTAGTCATAGGTTTATTCTCAATTTACGCGAATTAAATACCTTCATAGAAACGGACCACTTTAAAATGGAGGATCTTAGAACAGTCTGCCGATTATTAAATTCAAACATGCACATGTGTACAGTCGATATTAAAGATGCTTATTTTGGAATAAAAATAGACGAAAAAAGTAGAAAATATCTTAGATTTAAATTTAACAAACAATTATATGAATTTACATGTCTACCGTTCGGCCTCTCAGTTAGTCCATTTATATTTACTAAATTAATGAAACCAGTAATAGCATGGTTAAGAACTAGAGGATACATGTCAGTCATCTATTTAGATGATTTTTTATGTCTAGGACAATCATTTAATGAATGTCAATCTAATGTTAATATAACAATTAAATTGCTTGAAGCTTTAGGCTTTATCATTAATTGGAAAAAATCAAATTTAACACCGAGTAACAGTTGTAGGTATTTAGGGTTCATTATAGATACAAAATCGATGGCAATAGAATTGCCAAAAGATAAAAAAGAGACGTTACTATCAAATGTAAATAAATTCAAACGCAAAACGAAATGTAAAATTAAGGATTTTGCGCAATTGATAGGGTCGCTAGTGGCCAGCTGTCCGGGTGTTGAATACGGAATTCTTCACTGCAAACTATTTGAAAGAGCTAAAATAGAGGCACTTGCTAAGAATGATATGAACTATGAAAAAGAAATGATGGTCCCAAACTATATTGACATTGACTTGGACTGGTGGACACGGACGATACCGACAGCGGTTAAGATAGTTAGACGGATAAGTTTCATTACAGAAATTTTCTCGGATGCATGCCTTACGGGTTGGGGCGCGTTCTGTGATGGTGAAAGTGCACGAGGAGAATGGTCAGCGACAGAAAGATTATTGCATATTAATCACTTAGAATTGAAGGCAGCTTTTTTAGCGCTTAGAATCTTTGCAAATGACCTCTCAGCATGTAACATACTATTAAGGATAGATAATACAACAGCCATCGCATATATTAATAAAATGGGCGGTGTAAAATTCCCTGAATTAAATAAGCTAGCTAGGCAAATATGGAAGTGGTGCGAAAAACGTAGACTGTGGATAGAAGCTTCATATATACGCATCGAAAGAGAACGTACAAGCAGATACGCTGTCGAGAATAGTTAACTTGGATACTGAGTGGGAATTAGCGCCATATGCTTATAAAAAAATTATACAATTGTTCGGAATTCCCGATATAGATCTTTTCGCCTCTAGAGTTAACAGCAAATGCAAACGATATTGCTCATGGGACAGAGACCCCGATGCTTTTGCAGTCGACGCTTTTACCTTGGATTGGGCCGATTTCTATTTTTACGGGTTTCCCCCTTTTGCTATTATTGCTAAAGTAATACAAAAAATTAGAGATGATAAGGCTGAGGGAATCATTGTCGTACCCTTATGGCATAATCAGCCATGGTTTCCAGTTTTGCAAAAAATGAAAAAAGGAGAAACCTTAATCTTAAGACCAAACCATAATCTATTGTTATCCGCTTGCAGGTCACAGACACACCCATTGGCGTCGAAACTTACCCTGGTTGTCACCAATATATCAGGGAAGCTTTTCTAAAAAAGAATACGCCAGAAGAAGCAATAGAAATCATTATGGCATCGTTGGAAGAGTCAACTTTGAAACAATATAATACAACGCTAAAATCGTGGTGGCAATTTAACATCCAAGCAGAAAGTGACCCGTTTAACCTGTCGGTCGAAAAAGTATTAAGATACCTGACGAAAAAATTTCAAGAAGGCGCAAAATATGGGACATTAAACGCTGCGAGAGCAGCCTTAGGGCTAGTTTCGGCGGAAAATATATCGGAAAGTCAGTTGATATCAAGGTTCATTAAAGGCGTATACAAGCAACGCCCAAATAAACCTCGGTACGATTCTACATGGGATGTAACACCAGTGTTGGAAAAATTAAAAAAAATGGTACCCACTGGAGACATTAGATCTTAAGGGGCTATCTAAAAAACTCGTAGTCCTATTAGCACTAGGCACGGCTCAAAGGATTCAAACACTAGCATCTATCAAACTCAGTAACATTATTAACACAGAAAAGGGTCTGGAAATACAAATCTCAGACCGCATCAAAACATCGAGAGCAGGTGCAATTCAACCGACATTGAGACTACCATTTTTTCAAGATCAACCGGAGCTCTGTATCGCTAAAACTATCCAACACTATATAGAAAAAACAAAAAACTTGAGGAATAATGAGGAAAATTTGCTGATTGCCATTAACAAACCTAACCTAAGAGTTAAAGAGGACACGATTGCTAGATGGATTAAAACAACCCTGAACGAATTAGGAGTTCCAAAAAGATTCACAGCTCATAGCACGCGCCACGCATCAACATCAAAAGCAGCAGAAAAGGGCGGAAATATTCGAGAAATTAAACGAGCAGCTGGATGGTCGGAGTCTTCAAAGGTGTTTACAAAATTTTATAATCTACCGATTACAACAGAACAAGAAAATTTCGCAAATACAGTCTTCTGGAAGTAACATTTATTTTTTATAAAACATTAAAAGAAATAAAAAGGAAAAAAAAAATTTGCAGTTGGCTCTAAAGATCTACATTCATAATCTCGAAGGGCGAGACATGAAGTATAATTGGACCGTCAAGCGAGCCCGCCGAAGGCGGGCGAAGCTTGACGGAGATTATACGAATGTCTCGCCCGAGAGATTACCCACCCTAAAAAATAAATAATAATGGTAATACCCTAACCCTTCATTTAAGGCAATTTTTTTTTTAAAGCTTTAAACTTAATGAGCTAACTAAAGGAAGGAACGCAGGAGGGCGCCACTAGCGGTGGTGGCGGCAGAATTCAAAATTTCATGACTCTAAACGTGTGGCATGTAAGGTCAAAGTAGCTATACTACATTCATAATCTCTCGGGCGAGACATTCGTATAATCTCCGTCAAGCTTCGCCCGCCTTCGGCGGGCTCGCTTGACGGTCCAAAAATTTGATATTTATCCTTATAGTTCAAGTTTCGGACTACATTTGAAAATTTTCGATATACTATTTGTAAATAGGTTAGGACACATAATATATCACCTATAAAGATTTAACCTTTTATTCTAACCGCTCTTCTTATTTTTTCAAATTAAATATTTATAATCTATTCCGGAGGGATACATTAAATCAGGTATCGCAACACTTATGAAACTTCTTCAACCAACTTCCATTATATGGGTGATTCTCAACTCAACTAATTTATTATAAAAATTGCTCCCAAGTTTCTTTTGATACTTTTGTTCTCTATATATTTGCAGCGACATATTTTATTATTGAATTGGGATATCCTAGAGAGGAATAGTTTTGAGCTGTATTAAAAGGCTGTAAAATGTAAACTTATGTTTTATAATATCTAAAACGGTATGATCCACTTAGATAAGTTTATTGTCCATTTATTGTTTAAGACTCCAATGTACAATACAATATACCAGTTAGGGGAGAACCACCCTATCAATCATATGTGTATGGAATTTTTTGGTACACAAGGCTCCTAATTCCTCATGGAATGAATAATTTGAAATTCAAAAAACAAATTTTTCTTTCTAAAGAATAGGTAGATACTAATTTAAAAATGTCGCTTATTGTAGAAATAGAAAGGAAGGATGTATTTATTATATTATTAGTTCTATTCATCTAGATAAAACATTCTACACTAGTCGTGTTACAGTATTTATATTAGCTTCCTTTAATTCACAGTAAAAGTATAGATTCTTTTTTTTTGAATCTTTATTATATATATATTCATTTTTGAAACTTTAAGTTATTTATTCTATTTGAGGCTAATATTAAATATGTTCAGTACAATAACAACTATAATAACTATAATTCGGATTAAATATACCTTAACTTTTAAATTCCTAATTTAACTCGTTTATATATATTTAAGAACGTAAGTGTCATTAGAAGCTCTCTATTATTTTTTTTTTTCGACATCCAAATTAATTTTCTTGGAGAGTTTAATTTAGTGATTTAAGAAAAAGCTAAATCTTAAAGTAAGACTTCTTTATATTTTGTGAGATGAAATTTTTCATCTCATCTTAAAAGCAATTTTTATTACGATAGATAAACAAGAATGCCAGCTTAAAAATCCCTAACACAGTAAATAACCTGGATTTTTTTTATTTTATAGTGAATTCGTTTTATGTTCGAGTTCACCATAAAGAGTTTACTATAAATAAAACCACATTATATTATGTACGACACTATCGAATTAAATCCGGCGAACTTTTTGAGACCTTCATATTGAATTGCACTATCCCTGGAGGTCAACCCTGTTGATTAGAAAAGTCAAAGAGGAATGAGGGGTTTTTCGTTTTCCACAAATTTCGTATAAAGGTATTTAGGTGCTGGACAAAGGCGAGTCTACATTTTGTAGGGTTCCTAATGTGCGGACAAGGAAGTAAACAGCGTGTCTAATGTTGTTATAAACGTCCAGCTACACGTGCGTTTATATGCGTACCAAAATTTATGTTTGAACATTAAGAGCATCTTCAGAGAAAACTTATCCCCTGCAAGTGTCCCCAGAGAGTTTTCATTACTGCTTGAAGCTGCCGATGAACTCGACTCCCACCTAACCTATAACGTTCGCATTAGTTTATTGCAAATAAGGCAAAAGTTTTACGGAGGAAACCTTTCCGGGCGAAATTTAATGTCGAAAACAACATAAACACTGGCCCAAGTTTTTATGGGAGTGCCCATAAAAGAAAGCAACTTCTGCGAATGGTGATGAGGTCGGAGTTAACAACTCGAGGTGATTCTGAGATTCGGTGGAGCTGGATGCTGGGTACTGCTTCTACTGGTTGTCGCGTAAATTCATTAACGCCTGGGGCCGAGCAGCGGCCTTGGCCAGAACGCATCCATCCGGCACTCGGTCCCCGCCGGAGCCCCGACTCCGGCTCATCCGGGCGGGCAGGTCAATAACTCGCGAGGATTAAGCCATGATCAGCAGCGCATCCGATACTATTTATGGATCAGATATCGTTTAATTAATGGATGAGTCGGCTCCACTGGTCGCGCAGTTTAATCAGCGGCTTTAATTGTAAGCAGCTATTTCAATTAATTTTTGTCTCATTTAATTCAATTTCCCTTCTGATGTCCTTAAATGACGTAAAAAATTAATTATGGGGCGTGACTTGGGCACTCAGGCGGACCATGAAAATGAGCTAGATTCGCAAGGTACGCTAGGGTGATCGATGGTGAAATAGGGGCGCTCCAGACCTCTGTAATTATCAAAATGAAGCGCATTACAGCCATCAGGTACAAAAGGGCATCGGCCCGCTGTAAAAAGATGCATTTTCCCGCCGAAAGTTTGCCAAACACTCAAAAATATTTTGCTTCGAAATTTAGCAAAGTCTTTTCGACAAATTAAAGTTGTTATCCCCCGCTCTGTTGTCTAAGAGTGGTCCACTCATTTCAAAGGAAACCCGCTTAAGAATCTGAATTTATTTTTCCCCCTCTTTTACTTAATTAAGTAAAAGGAAAAGTTTTAATTAATTTTAAAAGACTTGAAGAAGACCACTCAGGCATGGTCTCGGGAACAAATATTGCGCTTGCCTTAATGTGGCCCGTCCTACCTGTGCTCATTTTTCCTCGGCTCCCTTTTCGTGCAAAATTCAATTTTACATAAGAAAATATTTTCTAGTACACAGCTCCTTTGGTTGATCCGATAGTGTGGCCGCCGTGCAAGTCTTAGGCATGTGTTCCTGGGGGGAAAATACAATTTTTGGCCAAGTTTTGGCTAAACGGCGGCATACCGAAACAAAGTTCGCCTCGGTGTCATGCATAGCGCAAATTAATCACGAATGTAATTTCCTTTTAATTTACTTTTGTTCCAGCCGCGAAATATGAATTTTTTCACTATAATGACAAGTTGGATCATTTGTTTCCATTAGAGTTGGGGAGTCCACCTAATGGGCTTCAACTAGGAGTTATCAGCGGTGTTCGCCATGACTCCAGAGGCGGTTCTGGCGGCAATTAGCAATTCCCTGGGACGTAATGGCAATTTGACATCGCCTTGTTCAGAGGCCCCTCGCCACACCTGCTAATGAGCGATATTACTCTCGATATCCGATGCCAAGAAACATTTTTCTCGGTGGTAATGAAGCTCGGTGTCCTAATTTGTGTGTGTCGAATAAAACTAATTGCCCCCACGCAATTGCTCTGCCGAAAGTGCTTTTCATTAATTATCATAAATTCCAAGCGTAGAAATTCGAAATGATATTTCCATTAGGGGAGGGCCGCTCAAAAATGTCCGGTGACGCAAATGTGGTGCGATTCTAAGACATTTCCATAAGAATTCGTTGAATGAATTGAACTTATTTTTTCCGCTCAATTCAACGCCGTAATGAAATATTGATGCGGAAGGAAGGCACGGACCACCCGACTGATCCCCACGACGACGGCCTCTTCCCATCCATAAATTTTGCGCACAGATTTCGTCTATTTGCTCGATTCGACTCTTTGATAAATCGATTACAATAACCTCGTTATTGATTGATTTCTGTGCGTGATTGAACTTTTTATGCAAGATGATTGCATTGAACTCCCGCGGAGATGGGCCGTTATAAATATTTAACACAAATCAAGATAAAGCTTTACGCGCTGGCCTCGCTGTGGTTTGCACTTCCCGAACTGGACGTGACCTCATCATAATCCAGCTTACATAAAATATCAAAATTGGCCCGATTTGGTTAAATTGCCAGGGCAGGCCATCACAACCTGTCGCAGAGCAACTTTTTCGGTAATTGGACTCAGTTTCGACAAGAGCACGCTCGGCGTCCATTTTTGAAATAATTTAACGTATAACAGACAGGAAGCAGGTAAACGGCAGTATACAGTAAATTAACTTTTATTTATTTAATTCAACTGTTCGAGGAAGGAAATGCGTGGGGCCTGATGTCGAATCCTCGGTCGTCATAACTTTCGTTAATGAAACGTTAAAAAGTCAAGCGAAAAGTCATAAAATTGAGAGTAATAAATTTAGGAAAAGATAATTTTTTCTTTTTCCGCACTCCAACTGACTTATGACCTTCCGGACAATTGGTTTGTTCGAGTTACGAAATAATGCAAAACTTGAAGAAGTTTCTTCAACTTTGTACACAAAAACATTCGAGTGCCTACTACGAATTTATATAAAATTTGGAGAGAAGTTTTCTTGCGTCATGTTTTACAACTTTACCAGTTTGATGAAGTTTCCCAATTAATTATTTGTTAATATTAAAATCTTTACAATTTCAATCATTCGAATACTTTTCCAGCAAATGAGAAAAATTTATTTTAGTTGTCCCCGATTTGAAGTTTTTACTTTTTATGATTCAACATGAAAAGAATCTAAAATAAACTTGGGCTAGTTCATGTTAGTCGATGCCGTGAAATAGTACATATAGACGAAGATGTTTTTGTGAATTAAAAGCGCAAATAGAAGATAAAATATGAGATATGGTATAATTATGTGCAGAATATTGATTTCTACTTATGGTATGGATAATGCAAGCTATCTCCTGATGCCCGATTTGAAATTCTTCTGTAGAAGTAATTTTTAGATTTATGGCTTTTGTTTGTTGTTCCTTCATGTACTATACAAATTATTAGAATTTAAAGTTAAATTTACAAAAAACAATGTAAAGCTTGCTATACAAGTAGGTAGATATATAATAAAATTTGGAATTTTATAAGTTTTATTTAAGACTTTATACTTTATTCGGGTTTATTAAATTTCCTGTATGAATGCATTCACCTAACATTTTTTTAATGCCTGATTTTGATGAAAATGGTCGAAAACATGTTATTAACATGTTATTCAGTCTACCATTGCAATATTAAAAACAAGCTCAATTCGATTTTCTATTCAGACTGCCAGTTTTTTTATTCAAAATCTCTGTAGTCCCTGAAATACCAAAAAAAACACATTTTCTTTATTTATGTTAAAGAATGAAGAGGTAAGGCAAAGACTTTTCATAAAATATGTCTTGTGATCTCAAATGACCTTCAGCTTTTTTCCTAATTATTCCCGATATTCATTCCTCTTTTCCCTTTAATTTCCTGTCTTCCAAGAATTCCTATTTCCATATTAATTGATTGAAAGATTGAATAACAGCCCATTAGACCTTTAACTGGGCTAATTAACTAAGATATGGCTGGTATTTATTGTATTTAGGAATGTTCAAAGATTTTTATTAAATAATTTGTTAGTGTACTTATATACATATATCTATATATTTATTTACCACAAGTTGTTTTTTCTTCAGAAAATTAGAAACCTTGGGTTATTGAAAACTGACTGAAAAGAATGTAAGGACGGGGCGCTTCTTAATGTTTTCAGTCATCTAACAAAGCGCCTTTCCCTAAATGGAGCATCTTAAGAAAATCTCGCGTGCTGAACTACAATTGGTGAAGGTAAAAAAAAATATATAATCCTAGAAAATCCTGTGTCCCTCTTCACAGCCAGGATCTCAAACGGACGGATGTTTTTTTTTTCTTATTTTCATTCTTTTCTTTTCCATGCCTTCGTTTCTTATTATCACAACTGTCACTTTGTTCATACAGCATAATTAATCCACGTGATTAATGAAGCTGATGTGCGCTATTAAACGTCAGCATACTTAATCTGTCCTATCAAGACACAACACTCGCCCGCAGCCGCGCCGACAGGCGAGCTCGGTTCCCACGGGAAAAGTAATGATAACGCAACATTCCCAGATTCGCCGGGTAATGCTTCACCCATTAATTGAACAGGTGACAAAATTAGTAAGAAAGGTGTTATAGGGAAACTTTATTAATGAAAGAAATTAGGTAGCGCGAATAGTTGCTGAATGCGAAAACTGTAGGCGACGAACGATGGACAAGACACCTACTATTTCCGGGATTTAGTGTCGCCGTGCCGCCGAATGGAGTTTTATTAATAGCTACATACGCGGGGTGCTGCGATAGTGCGCCATGAATGAGTAATTGAATGGCCCCATCCCGAAGGTTCAAAATATTCACTTTGTTTACCTCGGAAGAAAGGGAAAATTAACAATGGGTGTAGTACTGGCGAAATTTAATTCCTCTTTATTTTCACATAAAATCACTAAGCATTGTCTCCACTGGCGCTTTAATCCCTGTGCCACGACTATTATCAGGGAACAACAATGCGCCGGCCTACTTAGGAAGCCCGCACGTATGTGCCCGCACCCGACCCAGGTCTCTCCGGGATTAATGCCTGTCGTCCTGCAGACACTTGATATCACATATTCAGTAATATTGTGATTAATTTCGAGTCTTTCCAGCATATTGTGTGAAATTTTACTCTTGCCGCCGCCACTCTTCCTGCTTTAAAACGCTGCCGCCTTTGGGGTCAGACGTCTTTTCGTTCCCCCTTATGAATCCCACAAATTATGGCGAACGTGTGGCATTCATCCTGAAAGGGACTTATTTTCACGACCCACGATTCGGATTTTAAATAGGGATAAACAATTTCATGCGGATTCATATCTCTAGGCAACTCTGATCATTTGAAACTATCGATTGGCTTAGCCTTAGTCAACGTTCACTAATTATCTACAATATGCATTTCTAATTAAAAAAAAAAGACAGAAGGAAGAAGATTTCAGTGTGGTTTAATCAAAATCGATTAAGAAATATATACGGTCTACAAGAAAAGAAATTAAAATATATATAGCCAAATGAAAATTCTCCTCCCTTTTCCCAAACCTCGCAATATTTTAACATAACCTAGATATATGTAGAGCCAATAAACACATAAGCAAAGTTGGATCATAATCCGTTTAGAAATATAAGAGCTATTGTGGTAATAAAATCACTTTTAGAAAGTTATCACCAAAATTTTGTAATGCGACTTAGAACTTCATGTTGTCAATGTATATGTGAAGTTTGGTTAATAGAGATTAAGAAATATGAACGATTTTATACAAATGAAGGTGAAGTTTGGTCAAAATCGATTAAGAACTACGGCCTCTATCTTGTCCACTTTTCATCAGATACGCTGCAATTGGTAGTATTTCATATGAAATCTACCTAAAAACTACCATATATGTAATTGTAAGTTTTCACTAATAAACGAGGACCGTAATAAAATAAATTTAATTATAGATTAATTACTTAATAATTAATGCACATAAATCCGGCAATAGATGAATAAGTATTAATAAATAATCCAATTAATATGCGTGTAAAAACAATGAAATATCACGGGCAAAAGTTAATTTTAAAATAATTTTCATTAAGCAAGGTACTCATTAACCTCAATTACAAATATTGAAATTTTGAGATATGAAACTGATTTTCATTAAATTATAATGAACATATCGAACTAATACCCACCACATAATTATTGTTTCAGATTTAAAACAACGAAATTAGTTTGATTTTACTTCGTTAATTATTTCAACACAATTATTAATATATTACGCAACGCAAATATTGACATATTTATATTAATCAAAAAAATCAAAAATATTGTTTTATTCAAAAATAACTTATTGATTTCCTATTTCTAGTTTTATAAAAATTATAAAGATTTTATTATAAATTCTTTAGTGCCGGACCTTAACTAATCCGTAACAAAATATTCGTTATTAGTTTTCATGGCGAGAAATATGACTGAAATATGATACTTTGGTATACTTTGGTATAGTATAAATTTAATAACATTAATCGCTGTGTAGGTACTTACTAAAACGTTTTGGGAACGTATTTTATTGTAATATCCTTCAGCATGTTTCTCTCATATTTCGTTCATTTAATATCAGTCAGTTTCAGCTATATTGCATTATTATAGTTTTAAACGTCACAATCAAATAGGAAATTGAAATTATTTGAATACCATAAAACAAGGAAATTCTATTTTATTCGTTAAAGTTACGAGATGATTAAAATAAAGCAAAAATTATCTTAGTATAATTTAAACGAAATTGATATTGTTAATAAAGTACAGAATTTAAGTAGTTTGGTTTAGAAATTTAATTCAATTAACACTTAAATTCTCGATTTGTCGTTAATCAAATTTAAAGATGTGCTTTTCTATATGAGTTCATCATGAAGTTTTGATATGCTGGTAGATAGATTGTAAAACTTCACTACTCCGTTCTGGGAAATAATACCACAAGGTTAAATTATGACCCAACAATTCTTTACAGTTTACAATGTCATGTACCAGCATCTTTAAAAACTTTCTACGTCATTTGCCGAAGCTTTTCGTCTGAAAAGTCAGATAAATAAGTTGAACTTCCTTCTGTTCCCAGAAATAGACTTGGTTACAAGCAGTTTTTCTCGGAAAATATATTGATGCTGTACTGTGGTTTCATTTAGAATATCCCAAATTCTCGGGCTTTTCTAAAGCATTATTCAATTTTTTTCAATTGCAAAGGTACCTACTTAAATGTATAAATAAGAATTGCTTCGTAAGAATCCATCGTATACTTTTTAAAAGCGTTATTTCGTTTAAAAAGTTCTGTACTATATAAATAAAGTTGCTTATGGTTGGTGTTTTGTGGAAAATAACTTGATTCAGTCTTAAAAATGAGTGATTTTGTTCAGAAGTCATCAGATTTATTTCTGGGAAAAATATGTTAAAAACTGACTTGAAATGTTTGGCTAATATGAGGCTTGGTTTATCAAATTTAATTTAGAGATTCCTTAGATATAATTGTTTTGGTAAACAAATCCAGGTTTCAGAGTTTGAATTAATAGACAGTTTTCTTAACGTTATAGTCTATAATATAAATAAGTCATTTGAATAAAGTTGTGCAACTGGCAGAACTGAAAATTTAAAAGTAATATTTAATTTACTTTATCAATGCTGAAATATTTTTTTAGTTTATAAGGAAAACGTTAACGTTTCATATATGTTGCAATTTTCCGGAAGAGGTTGAGTTGTCTGAGGTCACTTTTCCACTTTAAGTTTACAGCATTTAAAATAAGACTCAAACTCCGCAATGATACACTACGCATTCGGTGATGATCTGCTGGATCTTCATTAAGCCGTGCCCGTGTGTCAAGGGTATATTAAAGAATTTTTTCGAGAAAGAGCTATGAAATGTTGCAGAAATGTCGAGAGCGTATTTTAATTTCATCGGTTTTGACAATTTTCTAAAGCTATGTTATATTGCAGAGCCCTTTGAAGACAGAATAACAGTCAACTTAATAAAATGTCTGAAAATGTAAAAAATGTCCACTGAGCCCTCTTTAGGAACTCTGGAAGTGCAGTGGAAATTTTTATCAAACATCTGCAAGGAAGAAATTTTTCATTCTGCTTCCAATATATCTTCATTTATGGTGGCCCTCTGCGGGAACTCGCGACCAAAGAAATATGGTCCGCACAACGCGTTAAGTCATCCGCCGGGCAAAATTGCAAGTGAGGCGTTCAGAAAGGAGCCCTCGTGAATAACGAACGACACAGGGGCACTTGTAGCTGCGGCGTATTTACACGGCGAGTACAAACGTATAAATTGCTGCGTTAACATTTGCTGAATTTTCGGAAACAATAAATGAGCCGTGGTCCTTCCCGGCGCGGAAATTAAATTAATGAAAACACGTGCTTGACCCGTCGACTTAACGTTCCGGGCCGGGTCCGGGCACACCTACCGATTCGGGGTCTTTATGAATTCGGTTCATTTTGAAATTGAACCGAGCGCGCATTTATGACTCCCTCTAATTAGATCAGGCCGATTTTCATCCCTTGAAAACACCTTTGAAATGAGACTGCCGCGGATTAAATGCTTCACGGGCGCCGCATGAAAGCGCTTAATTAAAAATGTCGGGTGCACCTCGTAAAAGCGCGAGCAATGTCAGCCCTGGTTTTTTGGGGTAATCTTCTCACCTTTGAACGTCGAGAAGCCGAGCGTTGTTTGTATTCTGCGCCGCCCGCGTCGAAATAAGCCGCCAAGCGACAAATTAATTCCGGCATATCCGTCGTGAAAACAAACGGTTATGTCGCGATTTGGAAAGCGTTGGTACACCACTTTACTATGGGCACGGGCATGAATATGGAGGAGTTTTCGGAGCAGGAAAAATCCCAGCTCCAATTCGTTTGTATAGGGTAACTGATGAATTCAATTAAAATTGCCAAAAAAATGTTCCGACAACGTGAACCTCCTGCCGAAATTTTTCCTCTCCCTGATATATCGAATCTGAGACAATGTTGGGCGCGACATCTACTTATTTTGCAATTTTTCACTTTTATCTTAAGCTTCCAGATGAATGAGTTTCAGAAATTATCTGCACACTAGAAGCGGAAGCAGATACTTTTTTAAGGAAAAAATTTACTCGTGATTTATTCATCCTGGTGCTGCCGTGCATCGTGACTTCTTTATAAACTTGGCAATCTGTCATGTTAATAAAAGGCACCCCCGTAGGCAGATGTGGGCTTTAGAACCAATTCGATTATGTGCGAAGGAGCGATGACGTTCGCACTTTATGACTCGACCGAGACATGCCCACTATACTGCGGGGGAGTATCTGATAAAGACGCTGTTGTGTCAGTGGAAGTATTTTCTGTTGTACTTTTAAGATATCGCAGTAACAAGGCATATTTGTTTCTTTGGAAACTCCAAAGAATTGCTGAGTCACCGAGAAATTATTTTTATATGTTTTGATTTTAAGAATTTTGCAAGGTAATCACAATAAAATAGAGGTGTTTCTTTTCCCAATTAAATTATCAATAAAAAGTTTTGTTGTTACACAATAAATACATGTTTAGGTACTTATTTTTAAATTTTATACTCCTAAGTAATATCATTATATTTTGTAATTTTTACCATTAATCGTAGATATTTGATTTAAGAACATTTTCTGTGAAATTATATAAGAGTTATGTATATTTTTACCTATTTTCCATAAAAATCTAGGTAATCAAGATTTTTGAGAACAACTTTATTGTCCGTTTGTCCGTCAAACCCATTTTTCTCAGGGAAGGCTAAAAGTATCGACTTAGAATTAATACCTATCAATCACTAAAGTCCTTTTACTAAGAATCTACTCGTAGAGTAAAATAGGACGGAAGAAATTTAGTACTCGCATCATTCGGTAGGTAAACTTTAACTGTGTTCTTTAAGACACTAAGCAAAAAAAAAATCAAATATATGATGTTGCTGCTTCGGAATTACATATATGGACTTACTTTCTAAAATTAGATATATAGTGAGGCAATATCTGTAAAGTGAAACGAATCCGCGTTAAATTTTTAGATACGAATCTAACAATGCGGATTTTCCGGATTTCATTAGAATTTGTACTCTGACATGGATGGACATTTGAAGTGAGAAATACACGATACAACTGTTGTACCCGACCGTTGGCCCGATTTGCCGTCGCATGCGATGATTGTATCGTGTATGCACGTTAAATTCTTGGTTGGGCCGATATCGCACAGTCGCAAGTTCTGGGCCCAAACCTTGAGGTCGCATGCGATGAATTGTGTGTAAATGGTATGGTGTATTTTCAACCATTTCAAAAGATTTCATTATTTTGAAAATCCCTTTCGCGTTGGAGCTCGGAGCGTATAGAAATTATTTCGATAAATTTTTGTTGCCCCAAAATTTCATCATTTACATATGTGCTTCAATGCGATCGTCGCAATGATATCGTAACAACATACGTCGGAAAATCTGTTTTATCGTGTATTTCCCGCTTTAAGAGAATTCTATTTTGCGAATTTTCGACTTCTGAAACTAAAACGTATTCTTTTTTTTTCAAACGTCAATGCAAAAATACCTTTTCAGTAGCTACTTTCTAAATAAATTCAATTTATCTGCACTTCTATTAAAAACATATCTGGTTTATGTTTTTATATTTGTTTCAAATTAAAACGATTGACTTTGTTTACAAATTATAAGTAAATTTATAAAAATTGTGTGTCTTCAAAAAAAATAATAAATTGATCACCATATGCATGAAATAGCCCTTATTTGAAAATCCGAGACAATAAAAAGTAGATCAGATTGTAACTTACCGGTGTTATAGTCGCGACCGCTTCGATATTTCAATCACAGGGAATATTTATTTTCAATAAATGAAGCCCTCGCAGCAAAATGGAAAATAAATGTATCGCTTTAGACCAAAATTGATTTCTTGGTCCCAATTCTATTAGAGCGACAGCTTTCGAAAATTGAAAGTCAACAATAAACATTTCGAGGAAGTGGATCCTTATCACGCGATATAGAAGACCACCAGGACCGCCTCCTTCGGCGCGCCCCGGACAAATGCAACTGAATATTTTCGTATAATCTCAGCCAGTCTGGGTGATATCTGTGAAACTTGGGACGCCACCAGCACGAACCACATTCGTCTTTCACGCGAGGAGGGATAAAACAACTGGAAGATATTATTAAAATCAAAAGAGTAGTAATATCTTTGCTCGGCTGGAACACCGCTCAGCGTATTTTGCATTGGCAGACTAATTTATGTAATAGTGGCTAGAGAATTACTCTAGCGAAGCTAGAAAATTTCCGCCTATCCTCAGCTGGCTGATAAAAACAATTCCACAAACGCTCGGGAGCAGTAAGTTTCCGGTTTACTTGTAAATTCAACTATCCCTTTAAAACAGACTGAAACATGTTTCGTATACTTGAAAAACAGGGAGGATTCAAACGCAATCAAATGCAAATGAAAATTGAGTTTGTATCTGATTTGCAAAATTCAGCTGTTCTGAGAATTTTCCCCCTTTATGAAATGCTAAATTTCAAATTGGCAGAATTTCAATCGAAAAGTTCTTCTAATTAAGAATAAAATGCAAGAAACTTGAGCTTTAATCTAATTTGGCCATTTCAAGGAAAATATTTTATGTGTATATTATATATTACCGAGATTAAAATGAATTATTAATTAACAGAAAACCTGAATGAAAAATAAAAGTAAATAATATTAGAAAAACCACTCTTAAGGTTAGATTGTTTTCGGTTTTTTATTTTAATGTTCCGTAACAAAATGATAGGAAGGAACCCTTATGGTTCGACTTCGTCCATCTGTCACAGCTGCTTATTTTAGCAACTAAAGTACTATTGACTTAAAATTTGAAATAGATTTAAATAATGCTTGCCCACCTTTATTTTAAACGACGGATTTTAATATTTTCTTGATTTTCTTCGCAAAAGGAGCCGAAATGGAGGGATGAATTTTTAAAATAGGTCAAATGTCTAAAAAAAATAGCCATCCCTATAATTCCGAAGTTTGATGATAACTCTAATTAGTAAAATTTTTCTAGAAATCAGTAAAAATCCTTCACAAACAAACTAAGTTATGTTGTCCAAAAATTAATTTTATTGGGTGCTAAATATTTATAGCGTCTTATTTAATGAGTCACTAAAACTATGAAAAAAGGTTTCTAGTGGATTTGAAAGTTTATATCGAAACTAAAGAGTTAATCCTAGGTCTCACTTTTTTTGAGTTCGCACTCGGCCAGTTTGGTAGTTCTTTTTATTTATATTCGAAAACAAAACTAATTTGTTTGATCGGAAGATTAATGTCCGACAATATGCAGCCCCAAGTATTCGTCATCGTTCGGAAAAAAATCCTGAATTCCTGAAAAATTCCCTGAATCACACTTTTCACGTTTTAATTCACAAAAAGGCCGAGTGAATACACAACACTTTGGGAATTGCCATGAAATTCCGGCTTTCTGTGAAACTGCGTCGAGTATCGGACAAGAAGGGTCCACAGCGTTTCGTCCACACAAAAGAAATGTGCTGAGTGCCTCTTTGGGAACTCAATTCAGATTGACTTATTCGGTCTATCGAACTTTTAATTTGCTCGGGAGCTATCGCAACCAGCAGCCCATCCAGTAATTCTTCTTTTCAGACAATTTAAAAGCCGACATTTGTGCTAACTTTGCAGTATTGGAGTTTCACATCCTTTCAGCTGCAAGGGCCCGATATCCCTGCTTCCTTGAGGAATGTGTCAAATTATATCCGTAATTGGAAAATACAAAAACTAACATAAAAACCCGGGAAAGGACGAAATGTTAAGAACTGCTAACACCGCATCCGTCTGCCCGGTTCTGCTGAGCACGCAGTGCTCCTAGCTTCGGGTGCTACTTAAAATAACTACCACCAAATTAGTGTTTTTCCCTGGGGGTATTGAATCCCCGCCAGAGTCGGTGAAAGGACTCCGGTGCACCCGAACGCTGTAAAAATATTAATTTTATTTGCCGACGAAATTGGACTGATGGGTTTCATTCTGTACCAGTGCCAAGAGCCACTTCGGTTCTTCATTAGAATATTTTTCGCCGGAAAGAACCCTTTTGGTGGTTTTTCCTTGCATCCGCTGATAAAAATTTTCCATTACCTGGAGGAGGCAGGGCTTTAATGGAAAACTCTTTCCTACTGGTGCATTTTTGTTTTTATTCCTAAAACACTTTTATTATTTAATCAATCAGTGCAAAAAAAATGAAGGAAATGCATGTCTGGAGTGACCGAGCGCTTTTGAATAATTTTAACAATTCATGTATTTATTTACATTTTTTTACCTGCA
The DNA here is from genome assembly GCA_951509405.1 of Machimus rusticus. Classification (NCBI taxonomy): domain Eukaryota; kingdom Metazoa; phylum Arthropoda; class Insecta; order Diptera; family Asilidae; genus Machimus; species Machimus rusticus. The sequence goes on along the minus strand of OX608053.1, from coordinate 33,990,976 downwards.
TACACCTAATATATGTAGATATATGGTAGGTATACGGATTATCTTTAATACCCAGCAACAAAACCGTTTTCATTAAAATGACGAAAACGCGTAAGTCAGGTGTTGTTTTCAATCTTGGCAGCATCTTGCAGATAATTACGTTTCAGGTAGTTGGCCTTCAAAGGATTTATTAAAGCGGCCGCCGAGCAAAGCAATTAGTTCAAAGCCATTTAAATGCCAATGGAATTTAATGAAAATCGGATATAAACCCACGGGGCCCATCAAAGATCACGTTCGGGTTGAAATCGAGCACGGGAGCATTTCCAGGTTTATTTAGTGTTTTAATTTCGGTGTGGGCGGAGAATAAGTCTACCTAACATAAAAGCTGCTCTGCGATTTTATTGGATTGAATCGATCGGTGCAATCGAGAAGGTGGGCCAAATACCCACCTACAGTCCACAAAACAGGAAGCGAACCGAACCGAACGTCGCGTCGCAAGGGTGCAAGAAAAATTTATTTTTGTAAGGATTGCCAAAAGAATCCTTGATTCTATTATAAGCCCCTTTCCGACAGACACCGAAGGCTTATAATCTCAGTCGGATTCCTTTTAGCAAATTGCGGGTCTTTACTTTTAATAAGAAATCAGAAAGCCGCCGTTAAGCACTGCTGCTTTTGGTGCGGCATCGCTTTCCTTTATTTACATAATTTCAGGGAACTCTTCTCGCGACGGGTCCAAGAAATTGAGATAAAAAGGGTTCACTTGGCAAAATGGTACCCAAAAAGATGAAACGCGTTAATTTACCTTTAATTTCGAACCGCAGAAAGGATCCCCTAGTAAGGATTCATTAGAAATTTCCAGACGGAAGTTGTTCAATAGAAAACTGTTTGCCGGATAAATTTATGGATTGCGTAGAATATGGATTTCATTAGGGTGCTTCTAGATTCAAAGAAATTTACAAACTTTGAGTTTGAGACTTGCAAGTTGTTCCCGAACGAGGTTGACGACATTTCAAAGCTGTAGAAAATATAATGAAACAAGCTGTCGGAGCTAGACGAAGAAAACTTTTTGATCAACTAATAGATGTATATTTCATTAGATATATAAACTTAACATAAAAGCCGTTCCAGCGTAATTTAACAGGAATGTATAATTGTTGAAAAGTTCTTGAATAATGGTAATAATGCAGTATTTCTTTAAACCAAGCTACATATATGGAACGAAAATAATTTTCATAAGTTTGAAAAGATAAATTATTTGAAGTTTTTATGTTATTAAAAATAGTGGAACTTAACTCGTTTTTCTGGTCATATTTTCGTTAGAGAATGAATAAAATTTGTTTGCTGTGATTGCATGCTAAATATCTCACAACTTGTTAAGAAAATCTTCATAGAATTTTTAAAATGAAACCAACGAATCTGATGTTTTCTCTAATAATCCACGTGGATGTGACTTCCCATATTAAATTCATATCCCACTTTTGTAATACCTACTACTTCTTAGCCCATAAGATAAATCTATATTAATAGTGTTTTTCTCTGATTCTCTCTCGACAAGAAATTACGGAGTATTTTATGGTTTGATGTTAAAATAAAACTTTTCGTAAAGTATTATTTCCATTTTTCCAAGTTTATTACGTAAAGGCTATCTTAATTTTATTTTAACCTTATACCACACTTTTCAATTAGTTATTCAACCTTTTGAAGAACTATGCGGCGCCCAGACGTAAAAATATTCTTGTCGATCTTTCGCGGAACATTTTTGATACCTTTGTACGGTTCAAAATCTCTTTTGCTTTTAGAAAAAAAAATCTCTCAACTTTCCCGATTAGCTCACCTTCGTAATTACTAAGCTGTAGGGAGGCAAACTGGAATTTTTGGGTCCTGTCATGCATAAACAGCTCGAACCATTTAAGGTTCCATGTTGAAATAGGTGAACGGTAAATGTTCTACCTTTGCAAGCACAGTTATTCGCCTAATACTGTACGGTAAAAGAAAGGGCTTCCACCGGTACACCGGGCCTGGTTCTGGGCTGCCTCTTTTATGGCAAATGTTTACGAAACCAGAAAATAAAACGCCGATATATGCCCTATCTCAATTGCCAAGTTTGCGTTCCGATGGCGTTTTACAAGGATAAAATTGAGTTTATTTCGGAAAACTATGAAGAGGGAATTTTTCTGGTGAGCGGCGGGCATAGGAAGCCAATAAATTTGGTGGAACTAAAAGGGTCAACGGCACTACTTTAGAAAGGGAAAAGCCATTTCGATGACATTTAGATCAAAATAAAATATTGGATGATGCCCCTACAAAAACAAAGAGCGGCCCGAATGGGCGAAAGCTTTTAGCCCTACAGTAATTTGTCCGGGTAGTGACATCGGCAGGAAAGGCAAAAGAGCCCCGGTCCCGGCCTAACCAACCAGCGGTCCCGCCACCGCCGAACCATCCCGTCCGAGTCAGATTTTCTAGATCACAAGTGATAAATAAAGATGCGAATATTCTGGGTGTAGTGATTTTTATGGGCCCCAAGTAGTTGATTTATGACAACGTTTCTATTCCTGAATAGAATGCCAATCTCGATAAAAATTTCACAAATGACTTACTTGGGATGTCGTTCCCGATGCACTGCATGTCCTCGTCCTCTTCACTAGAAAAAGGAACGCATGGTGGGCAGAAAAAGCTTTTCAAACTAAAAGGGCGGATTGATTTTTTACAACCCCCAGTCTATTCGAAACGACAGTGGTTTTGCGTGCCCGAAATCCGATAGAGTTCGACACATCTGGTTTAATTCGGCACCATCTCAGATAGCAGCTAATATTAATTACAGCCCCTGTCCCCGTCGAGGGCTAATTACTCCTTTAAATAGATTTTTTAAGGACAGCACCGGCCATTTGTCCACTTCACCTTAAATAAAAGCAGAATTCGCCCAAAGGTGAGGGCGAACGTAGCCAGTCCGGGTCCGCATAGTGTGTCTTGTAGTTAAGCCCGAGTGGCTACGTGCTTAAAATTGTACGAAATTAGATGGGGCGCCCCCTGATGCCATGACCCCGGGCTCCACCAGCCCCACCGAAGCCAGTGTCGGGGAGAGTAATGAAATCAACGAAGCCCCTTCTGTTCCATTTACTTTGATTCGAACTGAAAAAGCTGAAAAGAATGTGGCAAGGATAAATTGAATATTACAACGGTTGAATGGAGCTCAATGAAGGAAATGGTGTAAGAAAGATTGAAATTCTGGAGGCCCTGCAAAGAAGCAGTCATGAAAGAAATTTATTATAATGAAGACGAGGAGGGGAGCAGGTCACCTTCAATATGTTTCTGGCTCCCGGAGCTAACACACTTACCGGGGCCGACTTGTTTCGATTATCCCGGCTTTGTTTCCTTCCGACAAAAATGTTCGCTTTGTGTACATTCATGATAATTTAGCGCCCAGACGCCCTCTCTAGACGCATCATTAGCCCTGCCAGATAGGGAATCTTTGGACTGGTTATTCAATACTAAGAGCCAAATTCGCAATTTAAAAAATGTTCAGCAATTTGCCTTTTCATGGACAGAAGAATCCACGCATTAATAGATCACTAAGTGAGCTACTCTCGAAAACTAATGGAATAATAAACCTCATTAAATATTTCTGAAATAATAGATTGATAAAACGAATAAGTAAGACAAAGGATCATCACACAATTAGCCAAAACTCCAGTTCCCAATCACTGACAAACTTTCTTTACCAACAAAGTCTTTTTGCACAAAATAGCATGACTATAGCTCAGTTGCAGCAAGTAACCATCTCTTTCAGAAGTAAACAAGCACCGAAATTATATCAAAATTTCAGATTTATCAAAGTGCACCGTGTATCGAGGGTATTAGATTCTAATGCTAATCTCATATACCGAAAGCAGCCAACCGCGAATCAACCAAAACCAACCAATTTGCTGAATAATGTTATAAAATGCAAATCCTATCCGGTTTTCAAAATATTGTCTGACAAATATTTAATCAGGAAAAGTTGTTACTACTTTTTGAACAGAAAAACGGGTTGGGTTAATTTTGCTTAAGTTCATGGTTAAGGCACAAATGATAAATAATTTAGCTCAAATAATTTTCATTCGATCGTGTTAAAATTTTCATTGTAACTTCTTAGATAGATTATGTTAAAGAATATATACAATTTTTACGATCGGTAAACAATATGGATTTGTATAAAAAATAATTAAGCCCCATTTAAAAAAAAAATTAAACGTGAATAATTCTGTTCTAGATGCAGATGCGTACGAATATTTAACTGCTGGCCATTTTATTATGAAAAAGAAGATAAATTTGTTATTCGTTAAGACACATCTAACGAATCCTCAAAAACGTATAGATATCTATTTTTTTTTAATTTCATTTTTACATAATCGTCGTTCTTAATTTCACATGAATGTGCCTAAAAAATTTGAACAAAGTATGTGTTATTACCCAAGATTTAATTAAAGCAATATTTGTATAACGTCATTTTGTTTTCTACGGCAAGTTATTAAAAAAATACAAATATAATAATGATAACAAAGTGGTCTACACGAAATCTGAATTTTTGCCACAAGTGGGAGCGGAAGGGCTGAAATAATAAATGAGTTAGTCGTGCTTTCACCTGGGTGGATAATTCGTTTCTGCTGGAGCAATTCACGGGCAAATTTAATATCTCCACACTGAAATTATAAATGGAACCCTTGTCTTTGGGTGCGGAAGGGTAATTTCAAGAAGCCCCAAAAGCGGTCGGGAAAGAAACAAATTGCGGAAATCCAAGATAAAGTTTAATACAAGAAACGTTCAATCATAGCATCTTCTGGCACAGGAAATAGCAGGAAATTGAAAAAAACGTGAAATCGTTACTCAGAGATGGCAGTCACCGAGCCGGATTGAACAATGGGATGCGCCTCAGGAAAACATACCTGTTATTGAGGTTGCTTCCTGTTTTGCAGCTTCACCGCATCGACTCCGGGTAATGACACTTTTCCGTCAACCCGCGTTTTCATGTGCCGCGTAGGAAGTTGTGAATATTGGTTTTTACGTCAAGCGCACATATTGCTGGGGCGCTGCCTTCGAATGACCTAAAAGGGCACACGGGAATAAATTATGCGGAGAAAGGTGCTCCATTACCGGGCCCCATCCTGTCCCTCCCCAGATTACCAGGATGACTGTGTTAATTGCATTGTGAAGCAACTGAGGCACTGGGAGTCGTGTTGAATGGAAAAGTAGCACACGACCCTTTAACAAAGGTTCACTTCCACCTAACGTGATTTGTCCAAATGTCTACGACTTGTGTTGGTATGTTCGCATCGAATATCTTTCCCAATTAGGATGTTCGCAAATTGGAGACCGACTACTAAATCCAATATGTGATAGTTTAATAACTTTCCACAACTCTCTAATAGAACTTGTCCCAACATAACTAAATGTATTCACATTTCTTGAATTTCAAGACCAAAGTACGAACACCGAATATGCCATGAACAATCCAAATAAAGTTCAGTGGAAAATGTATGAAATGCTCTTGAGAAAATCTGAGGTTAGCTACAAGAGTAATTGCTTGCAATTTGAAAATTATGCTTTGATTTTAATATACCCGGTTAATAAATACTATAGCCTTATCATACCAAAGCACTAACTTTTCTCAGGAAATCGTACTGTACGAAATTTCGTCCCGACTATCTGAACCGAGCCTGTACATACAAATCCAATGAAATATCATAAATATTTTATCATTAAATAAGAATCCACCGTTCAGCAGCAAATGTTATTTGCTTTAAATTTCATGAAATCAAAGGTCTTTAACTAAAATACCTCAACCATCACCGTAAAAACCAAATCGTGAGGATTTAACCATTTAGAATGGAACATACTTTGAAAATGAAACCATCAGAGAGATTACACAAAAATGTTTTGTGTGATAAAAACGTGCCCAAAACATTCTGGAGCCGATTTATTTGTTGAAATTTGCAAATAAAATTGTCTTGCTGTCTTTGTGGATGGATATACATATTTTATTAAATCAAAAATTATAAATTTAATTTGATATGTTTTATATGTAATGTATATAAATTAATAATTTCAGTATTTCAAAATTGAAGTTATTAATTATTTAATTAAGGAGCGTTTTTTTTTTGATTAATTTACAATTTGACTATATAATGCGGCAATGTATAATTATTAATAAATATCTTTAAATTTTTAGGCACAAACTTTAATCGAAACAGTACACAAAATCAATTAGAAGTGTGTGAAATTTACTAGAATAATACACTTATCTAAATTTATAGGAAAATTGCTTTTTGATTTAATTTAAATCTTATAATTTATTACACAAAACTCAACAGCATCATCATATATGTAACTATGAACCGTTTTTATTACCTAAAAATATCGAAATTACATATTAATTACTCAATTTTAATAAATTAAAACTAATTTCACTTGTAAGCCAGTGTTTACAGAAAGTGGCATTAATCTCCCAACAGTTAATGAATTCAAATTTTGAGCTTTATGTAGCATATAACTAAAATTAGTTTTCGATCTTCATAATGTAGATTATACCAATTCAACTCGTAGATATACTCTAATATTTCGTCATTCTGTAAAAGATAGTTTACAAAATTGTTCTAGTAATTGGGTTCCTTGAAGAACTAACAATTATATCAGTAATAGTTCCTAAAGTGCAATAGGTTAATAATTTGGCTATCGAGTAGACTAAATAAGCGTTTCCAGCCGGCCATGCTCCAGTGAGAACGATGAAAGCAGTTAAAAGAATTGCAAGGCTGCAGGTTGCAATTCGCACAAATATAACCCAAAAAAACGCTCTGTCGACATTGGCGGTATACCTTTAAGAAAATCAATCAGAATATTTTAGTGCCGTATTATTGGAATTTAATATTTACTCAATATAGTTTTGATGCCACTTTACGATGTTAAGTAGAATATACCTTACTTCTTCTAATTGCCTACACTTTTCCAGGTTTTCATTCAGTTCACGTACTTTTTCCTTAAGTATTTTGCTAAATAACTCGACATGCATAGTAATTGTTAAAAACAATACGTCTGCCGCAAAATTCCCAAAGGTTCCAAAGAACATACAAATAGCTTGAACAAAGGTAATTACAAAATATCCAACATCACTCGTAAAATCCAATCCAGGGATGAGGAAATGCATTATAAAGATTTTCTCACCCTTAAAGGCGAAATAGATTAAAGGAATTGAAAGAAGTCCAAAAAACGCAATGAGGTAGCTAACGGCAATGAATAGTAGACTTTTGTTAATTTTACTCAGAATTTTGTCCAATTCTCGTAGATAAGTGTGATCCTTCGTCTCACATTCTCGGTAAATGCATTCAATATTAAAAATAAATGCACGCAATAAATGCCGAAACATTATTGCACTTAATAGTTTAACGAGTTCCTAAAAAAATTGCTGAATTCAAAATTTATGAATCATAATTTTGACACGTTACCTGAATAACACTACCTCCCATACAAAACGACTCTAGTGCAACATACCACGTCTCTGAGATTTTCACGTGAATTGTATAAATCGTGAAAAGAAACCAAAATACAATAGATCCAAACACTAAGGCAGTAGGACTTTTTGGTTTATAATTTTCCTCAAAAACATCGGCTCTACAATATCGTGCACACCTTCTTATTAACATTACAATTTTCAAATATTTCTCAGACGGTTTCATTTTCAAAGACTGTTTTATTCAAAATGGTTTAGGAAGGAGATTACCGTTTTTATAGAAATGGTAGAGGATTTATAATTAAATACCTTTAATTGCACGAAATTGAAAGCAAATAGTAATTGCCGGTGGGCAGTGCATTCTCGTGAGACCATAAAAAATTTAAGATGTTTGCACATGCCTGTGGGAGCAGATCACTGCTGCGAAATGGATTAATTATTCAAATGGGAGGGAAATAAGCGGCTGTGGATTTCCTAAGCAATTTAACTCCCACTACTGATGCGTGTAATAGTCGCGAATAATAATTTATTTAGGCACACTTTGGGTTTACTTAACTCCATTTTGGAGCGACGGTATGCAGAGAATAATTTATTTTCTTTAAATACCTACTTACCTTATTCAATTTATATTTGAAGATTTGCTGCATTTAAATTAATTCAAAACATCACAAAGAATTATCTCTTCTTCCATATTTTTAAAACAAAATCATTTTTGGTGTTTGAGCTTACATTAGGTACTTGCAACTGAGATATTCGATTGGAATTAAGAACTAATAAAAGCGTATATTTAACAAGTAATTTGTAACTTTCAATGAAATGTCAAAATAAATTGTTTGTAACGTTGATAATTGCAAGGCTTTTCCAAAATCATAATTTTAGTCAGAATTAAAATTATTCACATACATATGTATGTATATTGGACTGCAGCAAACTCATTCACTTTGGAACATTTTTAAGAGATTTCTGCTTGACGGATTTTTCTGGTTAGAGATTATTGCCAAAAATAAATAAAATTTAAAAACCAAAATTGTATGGCAAAGGAAGTTATTTATCTAACAGTCCTCTTAGAGCAAAGAGTAACTCTAAAGTACCTATAAAAACTAAAAAGAAATAACCTATAGCAGAAGAACCAAATTAATACCAATGAGTCATTCCGTTGTGACTGTGTGGGACATTTTATTCCAGAATTTGAGTAATTCTAGTATATATACTTACCTAACTAATTCATTATACCTACTTAACTTATACAAAAGTGAAAATTGTCTTGAATCATAACTAAGGACTTATTTTATAATTTTTTTTAAAGAGTTGTGTTAAAAATGCAATATTAAATGTAAATATGTAGTTAAAAATGCTTTAAATAGTGCGTCATGGAGTTATATTTACTTATACAAACATAACTCCCACATTAAACAAACTACATTATTATATGTTTTTTTGTGTTGGTGGAACATGCGACATTCATCGCTTCAAAGAAAGATAAAACAAAAACAATAACTTTTGCAGTGTATTTATTTACAGATAAAAAAAAAACTGGCAATATTCTCCAGACTCCTAATTTCTAATTGACCGAAAATGGTGTTGTCAACTGAAGCAAAATTTTCTACAATATTTTAGAAACCCATAATTTCCATGGACCAAAATCATTCGTTGTATTTATACGAACCTCTTGTTATGTATTAGTAAAGTATGTATTGGCTTTTAACTACAGGTTATTTTTAAAATGCATATAATAAGAGTAAATTAAAAATGTATGGCCTTTTCCTTTTTTGCGTGGTATGACCCCAATGTATAAAAGCATTATAAATCAGTACTTCCTGCCGCGTCCTCGCAGTCAATTAGGCCTCTGGGCATATTCCACTTAGACTGTTTATGTGATGGCTCATAAAAAGTTCGCACTCCGTCCAAGCGGCAAAATGTGGGTGAGCTGGGTTCGGATACGCAACCTTCGGCTGTATCATCCTTGGAAGGCGCGGGTGTCGGAGGTGGACCCAGAAAGATTTGCGAGCAGCTGGCCAGGCGGCGTCGTCTGAACTAGTTTCAATTCGCCATGAAATATCGTCAACTTCCTCGGGCTGGTGCAGCTCGCTCGAAATCTGGACGTGAAATGAAAGCCGGCCGCCTGCCCGCTGAAACAAAGGGCTGCACTTGGCCAGGGCTTGGACGAGGTCAACGGGCCACCAGCGGACGAAATTGCCCTCGTTTGTCGAGAATGTCCCATTGTGAGATCTGATTGTATTCAGTACGTAACCAGGGCCATTATGGCTCCTCCATTGGTGTAATAATTTCCGGATTCGGCGAACGGCGGTCAGGGCTCCACAGCGCTGCGGAAATGTTTTCTTTCTGTTTCACTTAATATATTGATTTACGGCGATGTTTTCCAGTCCCGCTTTATTTTATTGACTTTTCTCCCTGATCGGCCTGGAAAAGATGAACTTTTTCGAATCCCCGTCTGATTGCTTAAGCTGAATCGAGTTTCGCTAATCCTCTGCAGTGTGGGAAAATTATTTGATATCTGCGCACTGTCGTCGTTCCTGCCAAATGACGAGCAATTCCAGACGAGTGTAATATAAAATCATAATAATAACAAGAAATCGCAGAGATGTAAATCACCTACACACGTCGATTGCTCAAGTGCTCTGGAGCATCGATATCATCAATCACACTTGAGTGCCGATCCAAGGCGATTTTTCATTCGCATATGGCCATCAGTCGTGATTTAAGGCTCAGAGATTATTGAAAGGTAATGGGACCTCCACCTAACGCGTATCCTTGCATCCAGTCAAATTGGCATGAGAACAAATTCGCTGGGATTAGATATGTATAATTAAGGAAATCGAGGACGAATTTGTACGTATTCAGGCAATGAAAATATTCACTGAGATTTATTAATAAATATTGTTATAATTTGTTATAGTTATTTTTACCTTATAAGGGTATTCGCTCTTTGGTGTATTTGGTCTTGCATCGTAGCAAATTCTTACTACATCATTCCTTAAAACGATATGCAACAACAAAATGTACGAAAGACATATTTTATTATATGTAAAAGTTAACAATAGGGAATGCCTCTAACTTTTGAACTTTTACACTCTTGTTCTTTTGAATCTAACATCTTGTTCTTTTTCTGCTACTGCGGTTTTTAATTGCAATTTGCTTACAAGTACCTACGTATTGCTATTTGAATGCAAATATACGGAAGAGTGAACAACTTATATATTTAAAAGGAATTGAAACAATCTAGTGTCATTATAAAAGTGCTGCTTTAATTGGCGAGACGAATTAGCGAATAAAATCGATTGTAATGATATCCTAAATATGTTTATAACGTTTTTATAAAATTGTATATCTACCTCTTACTTCTTTAAATGAAAAAAAAATTCTTTTTTCAGACTTTAATGTGTAAGTGAACAATATACAAATTTTTATGTAAATTGAGTTATTCATTCTATGTGAAAAATTTTTCCTTAATATTGTAATAGTCGCTTTTTTTCGTAAATGTATATTATTTTTGCTTTGGTATTATTTACCTCTTTTTCTCATAATTAAGACATCTTAATTGCGCTGTGATACGACGTTTTCGTTTGAGTTATTCACTGCATCCCATAAAACAGCAACTCATTATTCTGATGAACTAAGTTCATCGAACATTTTCCAAACAGGGTTACAGGTTATAATCCGTCTTAACTACTGCAAACAGGGGATTCTCCTTGCGTGCGAACGAGCGCTCAGGAGGTGCAATGTCTTAAACTACACGCAGAGCTTACTTAGAAGTTGAAAACTTCACCTTATTGCGCCGGGAAGACCCTTCCTGGCACCCGGTTTTAATCTAAGTAACAAGAACATGAGCGGGCAATGAAGGAATTAAGTTTAAATCGAGGACCCAAATTGATGTTTGCTTTTACTATTGGGAGGAGTCCCCGAGGCTTCCCGACTCCTTTACGGGAAATATGTCATAAAGCCGCTTGCCAAGCTGTCCGTCGTGGAGCGCGAATCTAAATGCCATAAAGGTCTTAGTGGCCGTAAACTGAAGATTTAATTGTAAACACTGAGCTTTATGAGGGCTAATAAATGTCGGCCGCCGTTTCATATTCCCCGCGTTATTTAATTAAGTGTTAGGAATAAGCGCAATTTCGTGAAAAACGTAATGAGCCTGATATTTTCATAGGTTCATGTTATGGCTACATAAACCCAGGCAATTTCGGCGCGGCTTTATTGTTCGAGAACAAGTTTACATTCTCCTGGGAGTCCAACAAGAATTTGGACGCGAGGGGGAGTGGCGCAGGTTATTGGAAGTAACACGCCCGGCCAGGCGGCGATAAAAAAGTTATTAGTTGCGTTAATAAATCAAAAGTAGGCCTAGTGCCACGGCAGCCCAGCGGCTAAGAGTTGACCGGAGCAAATCAATCAAAGGAAGCTGTCCAACTGGGATCGATAGAGCTACGGGATCATAAGGATAATAACTTTTGCTAGGAGGGTGATTCCGAAAGCTACTGATTACCCACATCCCCCATATCTGCCCCGCGGCACCAGGAGTCGGCCAAAATCCATTTCAAATAGAAAAATCAAAGGGACATCAATCTAATTCGCTCAATTACGCTAAATATTTTCTGTGTTAACCAATTTCAGGGTTCCGGGCCATTTGTTGCTCCTGGTGCTTCGCGACCCGGATGGCATGGGAATTCTTCCTGATTTGATGGCCGCGCCGTCGTCATCGTCACACGGTTTTGTTTTGCCAAATTAGGAGAGGAACGTTCGGAATTTAATTATGCTGTCATTGATTTGGCCGGCTGCACCCACTCAATTCGCGGAATTGTACACAAGCAATTCTGCTCCCCTGAGATGTGCTACGCGGCGCCAAAACGCGACGCATTTAAATCCAGGCCGCGTCCTCGCAGTCAATTAGGCTGACGAGCTTATTCCATTTCGACGGATTATACGATTGCTCGTAAAAAGTTTGCACTTCGTCCAGTTGATGAACTTTTGGCAGGTTAGCACCATTGCAAACGGCTCTGAATCTGTTTGTTGCGAGGTTTGAATCTGTTCACCAACATTTCACAGAATTCGAACATATATGAATAGTGTTTAATCAATATTAGTAACACTCTTGTCTTTTATAAAGTAGGTATAATCTTCTTTATTCAAATCAAGCATACAATTCTAGACCTATGATTATTTCTTACAACAATTTTTGGACACTGTAAAGGCTTTCTAATTTATCAATAATTCCTAAAAATAGAAAAAATAGAGTGACCATACACCAGTAGTAAAATATTTTCTAATAAAATTAAAATATTAAACTATTTGGCCAACTAATCATTGGCTTCACTGTAGTAACTAACAGACGAACAATTTCATATCCTCGAAATTACACACGTAATTGCTAAACAGAGTACCTACAATTTAGTCTTGTTTTGTTCTGGCTGAATTTAGAACGTAAATACAGACTATTTTTTAAATTTTTTTGATGTGTTTTACATAGCTAAATGTGATTTCTAACTTTTTGTGTCCAAGAAATGCTAAGCTAATAATTAGTTATAAGGTTTCAAATTTTAAAATCTCGTTAAAACCCGATACCTAGTGGTAAGCTTTCAAATTTGTTATTAAACCGATTTTACTACAGACAAGATTTAAAGATTAGAATTTAAGAAATCATTATTTTTTGCCTTAATTCGCTATAAATAAAATATGTACTTATAAGTTTCGAGCGTTCATTTCAAATGTATTCTATTATTTGTAAGGAACTGAACGAATAATGCAATCCTTATCCAGATATTAAAAGCAGTAAAAATCATTTAGACCAAAACACTAAATGCCAGCGTTATTTCGCCATTTGATCCTCGCAATATGAAAGGTACAGATGAATCAAATTCTCAAACGATACGCTTTTAAGCACCTCTCTAAGTCGATGATTCTCCAAAGCGAAATTAGCTGCCTATTAAAGCATCAATCACACTTGTGTAATTTCGAATAATTACCTCAAAGGAATAATTACAGCACCTCTTCTTGAGATGATAAGGCCAGGGTGGGAATAGGAGCGTGATAGGTAGCTCAGGTCCTATTTAATAAGCTCCCTAAAACCTTCGCTTTATCTAAATTAGCCGAGAAGCCTCTTGCCATAACTCTTTTGGGAAAATGCGACTTTTATCTGCCGCCATTTATTGTCCAGTCCAACTGCCAATTCGCAGCAGCAGGCAGCGAAAAAAATTGTCGCCGCAAAAGGAAAAGTTCGCGACCCCCACATATATCTTGGCGATGGCAACCCGACCGGAGCGCACCGCTGGAAATAAAGGGCCACACCATACAGCTCCAAGATTTAATGCGAAAAGGTGATAAATCACTTAAGTACGTCCGAAGCTTTTTGTCTTGATCCCAATGTTGTCTTAAGGGTATTTAGCAGATTACATAAGGATTTTCCACCGTCCAAATAGATTTAGTTTAGAGTTTTGTTGACATAGGTTTGTGTATAGTCGAAATTTATGTAGATGGAGCGGCGGGCGTGTGCGGGCTTGCGGGCGGACGGGTTCGACAGGAAGACCTCTTAAGGGTTGGACTGCATTGTAATGAGTCCCTCGAGAAAGGCTTCCTTCCCGAGCAATCATTATTTATATTTTCGAGTATTTTTGTTCGGAGCTCTTCTTTCAACGCCCCGAGGGTAGCTCGCCTCGAGTCAAAACATGCCATATCTTTGGGAGATTTGCGGGCTTAACAACCTCATTTTTTAGTGCTCCTTTCCCAAGCAGCCGCCACCCACACCAAGGTGAATACGTTTGAGTCGGTGATAAAAGCCCTAACCATGCACGACTGATCACCCCTTAAAGCGATAAACGCAAAATGTATCTTGACCGTGATTTCACTTATGATTTTAACGCACGTGCGATTTTTTTCGGATAACTACAGCGTTCGTAAGATGCATTACGAAAAATGTGTAAAACGTTTCGAAATTCATCTGCAACGTCATATGACTTTTTTAGGGGTACAATGATATTTAAAAAAAATTGTCTGTTTAGGTATTTCTGAAATGTTTTTCATCATTTTTAAAGCACATTTTAAAAGGAATAGTTAGTAACACTACAGTATACGTGAACAATTATGACATATCTGTATCTAATCCTTTTTGAAGAGAAGAACTACACAAGAACACTTGCCTGTTTTCTACTTACTAAGTTTTGAATGTGTCACTGGAATCGATCGGAATAAGAAATATTTTCAATCGAAAATGGCTTCGAATTACTCGTTTTGTTTCAATCAGAATTGAAAATAATTCTATACGACTTACCAATTCAACTTCGGCGTTTCTTTACTCAAATCTTAAATATCGCTGTAGAATGGATGCGATTGTCCCAGAATTTACACAATCACAAAGATTTCTTCGGGCTGAAATGGAACGTAGTTAAACTATGGGACTACCCTCGAGCTGAACCGCTTGACTGGCTTCATCTCCTTGAGCCCGTGCCTCGCAATAAACAACATACATATGTTTGTATATAAGAAGCAAAAATATTATCAAAGAAAGTTCATTTGCGCTGAAGTAATTTCACTAAGAAAAATTATGCTTTTCAAAATTACGACAAACAAAAGCGAGCACGTTTTCCCCGAGTAGGCAGGCGGCGAGCACTTTGCCGCGGAATCGGTTCGAGTCAGGAACTTGCCGCAAAAGTTATTCTTTTACGTAACTTGATTTTAATTAGCACAACTCTTTGAAGGCTTGTAAATCTTTCCTTTGATACTAATTAATTGTTCTGAAAACAACTCTTTGAATTTTTACTCGTTGCGCTCGGTTGCGGCGGGCGGCCGGGCCGGGATCCGGACTCTGGGGCGGTGCCTTTACCAGCAGTAACTTAAAATTTATGGGACAATGGAGACCTAAATAGGAAAATGTAAACTGTATTCCTTGACAGCATTTTGTTCGCCGTAAAAGGGCTGCATTTAAAAGATAAATGTCAAGGCCCGTAATATTTCCCCAGTGCGGCCCAAACTGTGCGCGGCTCCTTTGAGGCGGGCCCCCGAGTACTTAAAGGGCCTTTTCCCCCCAGACCACACGGCCGCTTAAAATGTCGGAAAAAATTGGATTTGGAACAGTTGCAGGGATACCTTGTGGGGCCGCTCGCTTTTTTAATGAAATGCCTTTGAGTGGCCCGGACGTGAATACCAACAATGCTTTTTTCACAAAGGTGAGAACAACTCAGTTTGCACTTTGATTGCCCTCAAACTGCTCCGGGCGTAGCTTTTACGTAAAGGAAAAAATTGCATTATTTTTACAGAGTTTGTGTTATTGTTACAAAATCTCCTTTGCGACTCGATACAATTTTATTTTTTATACGAAACGAATTTTTGTAACATTTGTCAGCCTTTAATATTGCTTATCAAGTTTGTAATAAATTAGCAGAAATTTAGTAAAGTGAATGCTTAATAGTTATGGATCCTTATAAGTAAACAACATGTTTCATGATCAACAAATTTCCTCTACGTATAGCAATGATTCTGAGCCAGTGGTCTGCGGAGCATTGATGGTCTGTGGCAGCGCTTGAAGCGGTCCGCAAAGATTTGAACAAATTGTATTGTTAATATTAAATCAAAAATTTAATTGTTGAAACTTGCACATTTATTTACATTTTTGTGGCTGCAAGTTCTTTACCAACTGTTAAAAACTTGGTTTACAGCTAGCTTAAGGCCAAACGCATATCGGCTCTCTCTGGCGAACGATTTCTTATTTCATAACGTTTTTATTTATTCTTGAATTTTAGGAAAATAAGTTGCTTTTTGGTTCTAGAAATTTTCAAGAATAATATCGACCCCGAACGAATTTTTGTAATTACAGTGAAAGGATTGCGGATTAGTTTCCAAATACCTTTTTTTAAAGATATAATGTTCTAAAATCAAGACTAAATATCTGTCTATTTTGTGCAAAAAAAAACACAATAGATATTCACTGTATTATGGAAATTTAATAAGTAAATCTAACGCTTTAATTTATCTACTGTACTGACATTTAAGAGAACACTTTGTCACTCTAGCGGTGCGAAGAAGATGAAGTTGCTGCATAGAAATCCTTTTTTTTAATTAAAATTACCTAAACTCGTAAAGAATTGTATTTCCTTAACTTAAAGTATGTTTTATTAGCTCAGATTTTGATTTTTTCTAACATTGCTGAGTTTGGATTTAGACTTTAGTTATCTTTTTTCACATTTCAAACTAAATGGTGAAGTGGTAGACAAATTAAACAGTCATCGCTTTTGTCTACTTTTCTTAAGTCTTAAAATGTAACGAGCATGCAATCCCCACTAGAACAAATCCAAGCCTTATATTGTATTTGCCTCATGAAGCTGGGTGAGGGTTGAAGCTGACGCCATTCAAACAATCGCAAGACGTAATAGCTGAAATAACAATTTATGCCGAAAAGTTTTATAATTTGGCACAGGGAGAAGAATATTCTCGGTGGAATGGTAGACGAGCAAAAGTCCTCCATTTTCGCGGCGAAATATTTACTCGGCAACTTACGCGATGTACTGGAGAGAAAACAGCGTAAATTGCGAGCACGGAAGACGTGTGAAGTTGTACTTAAACAGAAACTTATGGAAAATTACTTACAGAAAATATATATAATAAAGTAACACCAGTGGTAGTTGGTACACTAAAATCGGCGGTACTGTACGTTAATGCGGCCCGTCTAATGTGCAGCGCGGCGGCAATGACTAGCAGTTTGGAACTGTTGCAGCTCCCTGATAGAATTTAGCAACTTCGCCCTGCACTTGTGCTAATTAACATATTTCTTCCGATTGTAATTTCGACGCCGACTCTCGGCAACTTTTCCCATTAAGTCAGAACTTCGGCCTGCATGTCTCACATTGCAATTTTCGGGGGCTTTTTGTTTACTCGGGCAGATTTATAATCCTAATTAAAATTAAGTGAAAGTCGCGAGCACTTGGGCCCCGCGTGACTCACGTTGTGGACGATAATCCAATTTACGTTATAATGCTTATCTGGCCAAATGTCTCAAATCCGGGAATATTTTTAGCGGATTGTGGTCTGGAGCCTTCAGAATCTTTGGTATAGCTTCTTTTTGCATTTGTTCAAATTAACAATTCTTTTTTTAAAGTTTAGGAATTAATTTTGAAATGTAAACTTTGCTTTGAGTTTTTTCCCAAACTTTTGAAGGCATTCAGTTCACTTTCGTTAGAAGAACTATTGCAAGACCTAGAGAAATTTGCCAAGCTATTGCCGCAATCCGTTTTAAACCCACAAAACCTCGAAAGTCGAACGGAAAAAGGCATACAGGAAGCTCCGAAAACTTACGAAAAGTTGAATATTTTAAATTAACAAAGTAGCCAAAACTTGAAAGACATTTTTTTCCCAATAGAGATTGCGGCAGGAAATATTAAAAAGAAAGTTTAAATGAAACCTTAAAGGTTTCATTTTGTGAATACTTTCTAATTAGTGTAGCTAGGCACGCGGGTCAAAGGAATCTCTCGGTGTTGCGTACCCACGTGACAAACGCCCTGAAGAACTTATTTTAAGTGACGGCCGTTACATAAAACCGAAAGATGTGATTATGTTGCAGAAGACTTATTAGCTTCCACCCGCCGGTTCCTTCCCCCGATTACACAACTAAGGACGCCCTCTGTGTGTTGAGCTAATCAGCAAGCAAACAAGGGCGCTCAGATCCTCAAAATTCATATCTAAATATTCTTATTGTTTGTCGACATATTAACTCCTTCTGGCATCGGGTGTTATTGTGCTGGATTGCCAGTTTCGAATGGATTCGCATAAATTTATGGCTCAGGTCACGTACGGTAAAGCATACCCACATACGTTGACTGCTGAATTATGTGAAGAAGGGATGTTTTCAATAAGGAAGCTCTGTCATGCAACATATTTGACTTCAAAGGCCCCGCCCGCTCCTCGCCCCAATCCTCGACCGGCATCCTGGCGAAACTATCGGGAACTATTACATGCGATGTCTGCCGATGGATTGCACCGTGTCGCTCCTGTAATGTTAATGCAGATTAGAAATCGCACAAAATAGACACCCAACGTCTGAATAAACCCTGCACCGGAACGGAGACGGAGGAACTTTCCAGGTATTCTCATTCGAAGCGGACAGAGGAGCGCTACGATTTCTGGAGGATTTTTAATGGGGCGGATTACTTCCGAACTGTTCTCAAAACTAATAAACAAATGGATCCGCCCGTTGAAGATACTCCTGATACTTCTTTCAGTCCGATTGCATTGGACTCGTGCTCGAAAAATGCTCCACTTTCCTAAGGAAATGCACTTTAAGGAATGAAGATTTTGAAAAGACGGAAAAGAATAATCTTATTGAATAATTTGGCATTTTTGGCTCTTATAAACATTACTTTTGATTAAATTGATTTACTTATACACCCAACCAATATAAACAATAATACATAATATTAAATCGGTACCAAAATATATACATATATCCAAACTTAGAGTTCAAATTTATGTAAATATTATATTTGGGGTACCTATCTCTGTCTCTATATGTTTGCTTTGATTTAATTATAAAGTATTCTTAATCAGTTCATGTCTTTCTCCGAAAAAAAAACATATATGTGCATATTGTGTTATTTACTTGCACCCTTGAAACAGTGTTGGGCAGAAAAATCTACAAAGGACCTAAAAATGCGTTCCGGAAACTAAAATTAAACAAATTATTTTTTATTATGAATGGTTATTTTTTTAATAATTTCATTATATTCAAGAACAACACACTGCATATTATTTCAAATATAATATCCAAGCAACGAGAGTTTCTGAGGTCGTTAATTTTGAATTCTATGTTAAATTTTCGAGATTCAAAACTACGGAGCCAATGTGACGGACAAAGAAATATAAATCAGGTACTCATATATTTCCGAAAATCGATAAAAAAAATTCTTTTTTAGTAGCTGAATTTGAATCAGCTTTTCTGTTAGTACTGGATTGAATATCTTACAGTTTATATTTATTAATTTAATTTTGTGTACAGACTACAATTCTTACAGACTATTGAATTGATCTAGAGTACCAAAATTAAAATATGTTTAAAAATGACACAATCGATTGATAAGTTGACATTAAAATCGAGCGATACCCTAATCTAAGAAGTTTAAAAAAGTTTTAAAAAGTTCTACATACGAGTAGATGAAAAGCCGGGATATTCTGAATATTTTAACCAATTGTGATTTAAATTTTATCTGCAAATTAAAAAATCTGGTGCCTTCTTGTGCCATTACTTAATTCGTCGAAAATCTTCAGGTTTTCGGGTTTCTCTGTTTTAATTGCTACAACAGGTTGGCCGCATTACGCCGCTCGCCACCGGCTGCAAAAATCAGTATTAATTCATAATGAAGCGCCGGGAACACCTGTTCCGGGAGCGTGTAGACAATCCCCGGGAGATCGCTTAATCCCCTTTCGAGTTCCGCCCGCTGCAAAGTGGAAATGAGTTGCTACACATTGGGCGGCTCAAATATCTTTGGAGGGCTCCTCTCAGGACGCGAATTTGCGGAGCTCCAGGGCTCCAGACTCCACAGAAGCAAACGCCCCAAAAAAAAGTCCATTTTGTTATGTACCAACTTCGCTCGCCCCCGCCGCATCCAGCATCCAGCATCCTGGGGCATGTTGGGTTCGCGGGATTCAAGGTATAAATCAAAAAGGTAATTGATTTACGAGTGCTGCTAAATGTACGCACGCTGTAACTATTGAGGGACGTGGCTGTGTATGCGGCTACATGCGATATTTTTTCGGTAAACATCAAGTTGTTGGAAGTAACATTTGCAACAAATGGTTTCAACAATGGAACCGTTTCATAAAATTTCGCTCAATTCCCGGGCCCTTCGCCGTTTTTGTTTGTTAACATGAAAAATATTCCCCGGGACTCGGCCGCATCGCAGGAGCGTGCCGAGGAGCCTTAGAATCATCAATTACCTTTTAATGGGTTCACGGGGGCTTTTGCATGTAAGTTGAAGGCCCGCATCGGCATATACGTGGTCATTATTCCGTGCGTAATTTCAGATCCGGAGGATGCTAAACCCACAACAGGTGTGATATATCGCCGGCCCTAAGCCGCCGGATCCCGCAGCAGCTTGACATTTATTTGAGCATTTCGCATTGAGGTACTTGGCCGCACCGTCGGGCAATTATGATTTGTTTAATTACGGCCAGGCCTAGGGCTGCCAGCCCAGTGACCGTCCGCTTTATTACACAATTAACATTCCATTTTTTACGGTTTGCTACTCGCAAAATTATAGTACGGAACCGGTAGCGCAATAAACTTCCTCTTTTCCAGTATAATTTAATAAGTCTCAGCATTTTTACCATTACCTGGCCGCGGAGACAAAAGGACTCTTCTTGTATATCTGCAAAAATTCCTTCCTCTTCGTGTCAGCCACATTAATTACGTTTTTTTAAATTGTGGTCTAGCAAATTGAAATTTATTTCTCGCTTTTGCAATGCATGCGCTTTAATGGCGCTGTACATTAGGAAGACAGTTGCAGTAAATTTTTATGTAATTTAATCAAGTTCAGGCAGTGCGAAAGGATTTCTTAATGATTCAATTCAAAAGAAGCAAACGCTTTCTACAGAAGCCTTAGGGTAAAACTGGAGGAGGTATGATATTAAAGATTTTACAACTCACTTTATTAGTTCAGTACTCATAATTGAGATAAAGCTAATAAATTCGAAATATTAACTGAGAAAGCTTAAACATTAATTTTTTTCGATAAAATAAATTACCTTTTTCCTTGGTATTTTAAAATTGAATTAAATGCTATGCATAAATCTGTATAAATAATCTAGACTAGACTATCTTATAAGGACCTTAATTTTCTTGTGTAATGTAATAGAAAATATAAAGGATCAAATGGCAAAGTCTAAATTAAATACGAGTCATTTTTACGCATTAAAATATAGAGAATATAGTGCGTCGTCTAAAATAGTGTCTATAACAGATTTATATTAAATCGTGTTAGACTAGTATTGCATATTTTATTCTCAAAATTTGACTATACAAAAACGGTGTTAAAGTTGTCTTTCAAGAAGCTCACCCGCCCCATAAATTTTAAAGAAAATCTGAGCTCATTTTCAGACTTATTTTGTCCAAAAGTCGGAATTTTCCGCTCAATTTTCATATGTATTAAATTTGTCCACCTGTCTGTGAAAGGGGCATTCAAAATGTTTTTTTAGCTCATAAATAGTATTGTTTAGTGCATTCTATTTCCACCACTGCTTTCGTCTCGCCTGTAAGACGATACAGACAGTCACTTTTTCTCCAACTCAACCCCAATTCTCCTCAACCAAACATGGTATGTTTGTAGATATGTCCGCAATGACCTTCTTTTAGGTGGAGCATAAATTTCAAATATTTGTCAGAAGCTCTAAGGCAACGTGGTGGTGAGAGGTGTCCATGTTTAATTAAGCTCCCATAAATACATATTTCTGCATAATCCTCTAGGGGGACGGGGGAGACTTAACTTTTCCCGAGGGCCTTAATTCAGAGCAGATTCGTTCCGACAGCACCAGTCGTAATGGGTGCTCGTCAAGTTGCTGTGAACGTCTAAATTGTTTTCAACTCAATTTTAAAACTCCTTGAAACAGTTTAAGGTTTAACCAATAAAACTGTGGAAGCAGCATGCAAAGCCTCGTCGCTCGTTCGGCACAGCCAGTATGCAACTTAACTGCTTTCAATCCAATTCCATTTTAATACTACTCCCATATCATTCGAAGCACTTTATTTCTGGTTTCGAAGATATATCCTCGTTCCGGGACGCCTCCACTGCAGGGATGCATTGGATGCTGCGATGCTCGCACTACCGAGAAATTCAAATTCCTGATCCCTCTTCCCAGCGCTTCTCGGGCGGTTTGTGTATTCCACGAACAATTGAATTTACTTTGTAGTCATTGAGCAAAAGGTGTATTTATTATTTACAGCGAAAAGCGGCTTCACCTGCTTAATTTTTAACACCAACAATGAATTTCGTGCATCATTTCGACTCGTGCACGTCGCAATCTTCACATCTTTCTGTGTCATTATTCACATACCTCTCGAAGTACTCTTCTATTAATTATCATGCAAGAACGTGCCACCGTAACGAGGTATTTTCTAATGTTAAACGACATTAAAATGCAGGTGATGAAAGATATCGAAAACAGCTTTAAAGATGGCAAAATTTAAGAAATTCTCTCCTTGAATCATAAATTTGTGGTAAATTTTTATAAAAGACTTAGCAGAATTCACTACGAGAAATAAACACACGCTTTGAAAAAAGATTTCCAAGAAATTCTTTATTTAGTGCTTTATGACAGTTTTGTTAAAGGACATCAATTTGTATAAAAGAAAACTCTCAAAGTATTGATGATGACTTATCGCAAAATTTTAAACTTTCTGGATTCCATGAAAATATTTTCAGATTTAAGGAACTAAACAATTTCGAAGTGAAATGTTCACATGTTGCTATGCAAAGTTTTTTACGAGAACTTAAAACCAGATAAATTACAAAATGTATAAATGGGCGGGGACTTCATAAGGCAATAGTAAAGTTTTTGATTCAAATATAATTATTGAATTCTTAGAAATAGCTTAGCGTGGAATTTTTTTTTTTTTTTGCATTATTGCTTATGTAAGCAAATATTAATGGGGGTTCTACCTTAGAAAAATACATTTTTTAAAATCAATGAAGAGCATAAAAATGTTTTTTGGAATTTTTTTATTGGTTTTTATGGCCATTACAATTTAAAAAAAAAAACAGCATAAAATGGCGGTCACAATGATTTCGGCCGACTGGATCATCTAAAAAAATGACAAGAAATTATAATATTTAGTGTTGATGTAGCTATGTCATGAACCAGAAGGAACTTTTTTCATCAAAGACCGCTTAAATATTAAAAAACCTCCGTTCACTATGCTACTCAAATTAATTTAATATTGTGTTATTTGTAAGCTACTTACAGCAAATTCCCATTCTCGAGAAATTGGTGTAACCAGACCAAACCAGACAGCTCTTTTCATGATGAATAATATAATCTCGTTACTTTTATTTTATTAATGATTTTATTGAATTTATATATATATTTTTTGTTCGATATGTAGAGACATAATGTAAGCTGTGGTTGTATTTCTTCCAAGTAAAGAGTTTTGAAAGAAACTTTTTCAGGGCACATAAAATAAAACGCCCTCGATAAAAGAGAACCGGGTACCAAAGGGCTGGATGGTGGCCCTAATGCTAGTAGTTCATTTCATCACTTCACAAATGAACTTTCCTCTCGCATCGAGTCAAACGAATTAATTTGGTTGAGGAAATTTGAGAGATTTATTCTCGTTTTTACTTCATTAAGCAATTTGAAACAAACCGCAGTCGAAGCGATTTCCCAGTCGCCCCGGCTGAAGGTTGAAGCCACCCGTAAAAAGAGCAATTGAAATGTTTTTCCAGGCGCACTACTCAGAGGAAGGGATCCGTTTTTCCTCTATCAATTTGTGAGTCTCCGCCGGGGAGAGGGACCCGTGGTAGCGGGTCTTGTGAAAATGTCAAAGGAATTAAGTTTTTGCACAGCTGGTCAAGTGTAATTTTTCGTCTATTTGGTTGAGTTGTAAATTACCTACGTGAAATGCCTGGGAATTATCTAAGATTAAAGATAGCAGGTTTTAATTAACGCCGCTCGGCCACTCCTGCTCTTTTTGCTAATCAGGGCGGTGCCGGGCGAGATGGACGAACTTTCCCTCGAGTAAGCAATGAGCCCGTCACCGGGCGGATCCCGCTCAATTCGAGCCATAGGAGCTGTTTTTGCGGGGCGAGTAAACGTTAATAACTCAATTGCCGGCGAAGAAAAAACCCCTCAGTGATACTTCCAGCTTTTTCCTCAAGACGCTGAGTACTCGCAGAAGTCATAAAATCATTCGCTAAGTGCTCCCGAAAGTTTCCCTTCCATTACGCCCGGCACTTTTCCTCCACGGGCACGGGATGCTGCGGCCTTGGGGGGAGCAGCGCACAGTGATAAAAGCACATTAGCCGCGGATCTCGCGAATCTCGCGGATCCCGCGGATCCCTGGCAGCGGGTAAACAATGAGTTTGTTGTGTTATTTGTCCATTGACAGAGCGATTCAGATTTAAACTTTTCTCTTCGCAAGATTATAACTTGGCTCATAACAAGTTGCGCTATCAAGCGAAATGGACACTAAACTCTGGGGAAAATTTTAATTTCAAATGGACCTGAATGGAATGTCGGAGCGCTTGGCGAGATACCCCCAAGTGCACCCCCAAAATGCTATTCATTTACTCTTCCACTCCACGAGGTCTTTATGCTGCGCAAATTATTTTTCCAACCGAACATAAGGAATCCGCAGAATTTGACTTAAAATAGAAAATAACAATATCAATTCCCTCTCGAAAAGTTTGGCCAAAGAACACGGTCTTTGGGGCCAAAATACATTTTGGAAGTGGAACGCACAGTTGTTAAAAAGCAGATGTTTGTGGTAAAAATATAATTTTTAAACTGCTAATATGTAGCAGTTCAAAAATTCTGTCTGACTAATTTAGATGAAATTGAAGTAATCTCTTTAATGAAACGCTTCTTTAAAAGATCTTATGATGTGTATGGATACCTATGCTATTTAAAATTCACACAAAGAGATCTTTAAATTCTTTAGAGCAGACAATTTTGCTTGGCAACAGAATCCGAGTTTGTTATCAGGATGCCAAAAATATACCTACCTCAATCAATTTAAAAACATAAGTTACTTAACTGAGTATATGCCCTTTTTTCTTGAATATTTTTTCAAATACATTTACATAAATGTATTCATCATTACTTACACTTTTTTAGAATATATGTTTAATAATATATAATATAAAAATAGTCAACTCTTAAATCGGTAATATCAGAAATAACAAAAAGTAAAATTGTTTTAAAATTATTATTTCAAATTTCATGTCATATAAAACTAATTCCTCAGTTATCTTTAATTACATATTAATCACTCATTTTGACATTTAGCAGCTCAGAAAAATTCAAAGTAGTTGAAGTTAATTAGTAGACCTGGTCCTTTCTAATCTGTTTTATAATCTGACAGGTTCTCTTAGCTTAGCTGCTCTGCTCTGCTCTGGTTTACATTGAACATTCTGTTCACTAAACAGACCAGTGGTGTTTTGACTTAGATATGTTGTTTCTGAAATTATCAAGACAAATATGAAGTCATAATTATTTTCATTAACCAAAAATCGATTTTTTTATGTTATCACAGTCGTAAGACTAGTTTTAAGATTCCTAGATTATTATGCTAAACTCTTTTGAAGTATTTGAAGTTATATTCAATTGTATTTTTGCATATTAAGTATAATTACAGTATGTTGTGTTTAGGAGTAGATTTGAGTCATTCCTATACATCTTTAAATCACATATGTTTTTCATTCCCTAGATCTAAACAAACTCGGTGAATTGAATATGCATAGACTGAAATTTGCATTTGCAGATCTGGTCCTATGTAGTTTTTGAAACTTTTATACTTTTTACGTAATTTAACTTTAAAAATACACATAGAACACAGGGCAATGCAGAGGTAGGCCTTGTGCTCCTGAATTCCTGACCCACAAATCCAGGGCATAGAAGATTGAATTAAAGCCGAATTTGCCCATCTTAATTTATCTTTGGCCGGTTCCGTACGTGCGCCCACACACGGACACCGATCCCGAAAACTACGTTTAGTTTATTGACTGCAATCTGTAAACGCCAACAAATGCCGATGATCTAGTGGCCCGAGCCGGAGCCTTCATGCTCCGGCACTTCAATTAAAATCGAGGGGAGCGCTTAAGAGATTTGCATGGTTATTTCAATTCACTTTACCGAGCTGTTAACCATCCGGTAATCCACAGCCATTTGCAACTTTCCGGGCTTTGTGCCTTAGCCTGGGCTCCCAGGGCTCGGCTCCCGGCTCCTGGCTCCTGAGTCCCAGTCCCGGACCCGGATTCAGACCCGGTCCCACTCCCGGGATCCTATCGCCATCGCCGCGTATTATATACATATGTACGGCGGCGGCGGGAGTTTTTGCTTTTACGTTAACTGCACTGGAATGTGGTTGAATAAAGTGAAATCATTTTACTTCGGAGGTTAGCGCAACGAGTACCATTAATATCAGCGCTGCATTTGAAGTAAAACAATGCCCGGCGCGAGATGCAAATACGAATCATTCTAGCGCTAAACATCATATTAGAACTCGCTGGTTTACAGCAGATCAATCACTTGAAACATTCAAATGCAGACAATAATAAAACACCTAATAACCATTTCTGATGTTAATTAAGTACTTATAGTAAATATTGCCACAATTTCAAATTCAAATCATTGCCGACCTTAAACATTCAAGTTAGGCCTAAATATCTTAAATGGAAAAAGTACTTTAAAAACTTTACTGCATGTAGCTAAATTTACATTAAATTCAGGAGCATTGAAAAATTGAGCAATAACATAATTAAATTAAAAAGTATAGCTCAACCGAAAATGTGAGAATGCACCATCTACAGAATTAAATTTTCTACTAAAATAACATAAAATTTGTTTAGCATTAACAAAAGTAACCACTTATGTATCTCTTTCAGCATAACGCGCCTCCATTAAATATTTCATTAGATAATGCTATAAATGCAATTCCTGGGAAGCAACGAGCTCTATTTTCACTAGACAAACTGATAGCAACATATTAACTGAACAAACAGTGGATACTTTACTGGAAAAATAATTCCACGTAAATCTCCTTTAATTTCCTAATATGGAATGCACACAAATTTGTGAATATTTATGCGACGAGAGTAATTACTTAAAATAGTCCATAATAATAAATTATAAAGTTAGGTATTGCTAGAAATTACCAAGAATTGATAAAACACATTATTTAAAATAAATAAACTAAATTTGGTATTTAATTAAAATCAAAAACAGCAACGAGTTCAGTGGTCCGTGTAATGTTTGTTGATTTTAATATAAAGCAAACATACATATGAAGGTATAAGCTTTCTGTGGAAAACGCAAGGTGAGTAAATATTCCAATTTATCGTTTATATTCCGAATTACATGATATATCAATCGAAAGATTAAAATTACTACTATTAAAATTAGTTATTTTAACAAAGCTTTCTACTTTCAACGAGAAATACATAAATGAGAATTTTTAAGGTTGTTGTTGACAGGTACATATATTTTAATTTTTTTTTTCATAATTATGGTCAATTCGTTGACTAAAGCTTTAATCACTATTTTAGCCATCGTTTTATGAGCACTTATACTTTTGTGCAATTGATTCAAAAAATTTAACAATGTTTTCTTAAGTTTGGGCGATATATGTATTTTCGTTTCATAATCCCCGAGCGGGTACAGAGTGTTAAAAAAGTCGTGCTGCAGTCTCATAAGTTGTGATGATATGCGTCCTTCCGGGACGAAATATAAGAATTTAATATTTAACGCGCGAGGAAATCGTTACCACGTGAAATATATGTTTTAGATGATATGTAAATAAAGAGGTCCCGAGCGAAAATGCTTGCGCATGATAAGGGGGATGACGGTATGATGGGGCACCGGGTGCCGCCTAGAGCTGGCGCGCCCGGTAATTGAACGAAGGAGCGAACGAGCGTAAAAAATCGGTCTCCCAGGGCCCGGGCGAGTTCAGCCCGAATCCTGTTCTGGTGCAGGCACGCAGTATCACCGCAAAATACATATTTCATCCGGGCGGTGAATAAAATATTATTAAGCTCACATTTGTAATATGTCTTCATATATCATGTTTACGTCGTTTGGGTTAGACCGCTGTTATTGATGCGAGCGAACATCTGCGCGGAAGGGCTGAGCCGGGTGAATGCGGAATGACTCGCAGGATGTTTGGAGGGTTCTCCTGAAACGCCTGCACCCACAAAGGCCGTGATTGCGGAGTAGGTCCATTCGAGCTCAATCTTATTCACTTATCGGGAGTTCTTTACCGGGGGCCCAGGGAAGGGTTTATTAAGCCTAAACTGTGTGTCATGCATCCATCTATCCATAAAAGTTGTGACACTCTCGCAAATCACTCGCTTCGAAAAAAAGCGCCCCACAGCCCCATCGTAACGCTCCAAATCCCAAGGGAATCGCGCAAACTGCGCTCAAAGTGTGGAGGTTGAGCGGGTCGCCTCTTCGCGGGTTAATCCGCCCGGATATCTTCAAATTACGACTTCTGTTACAAATTTAAACAAAAACGCAAATGGAGCTGTACGAAGTCCCAAGCAAACAAGGCATTTACTCTATTGGCGTCGTTTTATTTTCTGCCGCTTTGTGGGTGCCTGAAACAAATCGAAAAATACCTTTTGCTGGTTACATCTCTGGCGCTCTACCCGGGTACCCTCGCACAGGAACCCACAGACAAAGAGCTGTCATTTGCATACCCACTAAATGTTCTGCAATACGCCCTGGTGGACTTTTATGAAGCGAAATGGTTTCTGATTTGCATGTTCGATTCACTGTCCTCCGACGTCTCTAGTCGTCGAAAATTCAGTTACTGTCAGAATGAGTTAATGCTTTAAAATTCAAATAAAAAATTTTTGTTTGTCCTCCGGCAAATAGCCAGCACCATGAAGCAGTCCTGGCTGCTGGAGCTCGGCCCCGGCCCCGGCCTCAGACCCACTTTAAGGCCAGCCACGGGTCATGGTATTAGTTTGAGTTTTGAATTTATGCACTGCACAATTACTAAACATTCGACCCTTTCAGCTAGAGTAATTTGCCAGAAGATTGCTTTTCTTCTTTTATTTAACCCATGCGGGGCACTCTGCATTTTCCGAGGACACTTATCGGTTTGCTTTTCTATTCTTGTTGTGCTTCGAAATTGAGGACGCGATTCCACGACATAGGTTTACTTTTTGGAAGGAATTTAATGTATACCCTATATTATTATAAAAATTTTCGTTTAATATATCCCTTTGAAACTATATCAGATTAAAACTTTTACATTAATAATAATTGTGACCTTACTAGAATGCTTAAACTAATCTAAAATAAATTAATTAGCGTACTTTTAAATATGTAAAGAATTAAAATTCCTTTGGAATTAAGGATTACTTAGCGGTGATTATTGCATATATTTTGAACAATCAATGTAACATGTTTTAACACAAAAGTACGTTTTACTAAAAGTTTGGTTTCAAACAAGACACTATTCGTTTATTTAAAACAAAATTCGGAAATTCTCACATAAATCACATAACATCTTAATGGCACTTAGTATGCAATATGTTCACAATTTTGCAACTTTTAAAAATAGATAAAAATATTACTCATATGAATAGGTAATTAAAATAAGAATATGTATTAAAAAAAACATAATTCTTTAATTCGATTTTTTCATATTAGTTAACTTGTTCTGTATATAATATTATTCAATTAGGTAATTTCGCTAGGAATTTCAGCACTTTTTCCTTTCATTGGATTAAGTAAAAAGAATCTTTTGAAAAAAAGCAAAGCTTAAACCTAGCATTAATTTATATTTTAGTTGCAAAGATTTTACACCGAATTTAAGAATGTGCCTATTTAAAACGCCCATTAGTCTTAACCCTTTCACTACCAGGGGCTCAGGACAAAAATCGCCACCACAGCCCAGACGTTTTATTTAGATATGATACCAATTATTATTAAGTTTTGTGCGATTTATTTATAACGTTCCAAATAAGCAAAATGAGCAATTTTATTTCCGACACGAATAAGTGACGCTGGTAGCGAAAGGGTTAAAGAGGGTTGTAAGTAATGAACGCTTAAAATCTATTTTAAGATATTTTTATGAAAACGGCATTAAGTATCTAAGAATACCTACATAAGCATCCTCTGAATTGAATTGTGGTCTTTACAAGTACCCCTTGAAAATGAAATGTGTTTCAAGTAGGTAGATATTTATAAATATATTATGATTTATGAGGCTATTGCAAATATGATTTTCCAATCGAATCCGACAATTCAAAACACATTTTTAAGGTTAATTTCCAAAAAAAACTTAGTTACTTTGATTTCGGTTCGACAAAAACGATGCTCGTCATATATGTATATTTCTTATGTAGTTAAATAAAATTAAAAAATTTTTCAGTTGGTATACATATATGAACATAGTTTATTTTTCTAATTTACAAAAATAAATCATCGTTGAATAATTTTGTCAAAATGCTTATAAAATTTTTACTTTACCTTCGTTTATTTTTCTATCCTATATTCGGAAACTATATATGTAGAAGTATTTGTGTATGTATGTAAATATTTTTGTTCAGATTCCCATAATAATTAATAAATAAGACAACCAATTCTATATATATATACATATATAGGTGAGCATGGCTATTTATTGAGGTATTTTAACTAAAGATTTTTTTTTTTAAAAACAAGACATGACAAAGAGTCAAGACAAAATAAATATAACGCCGCCCAGAAACTTTTCAAGGTAAAGAGTTAAATTTATTCGAATTCCAGAAGGTAAATTCCTGGTAATAGAGGATTGCTGCCCCGCAGCATATATAACACAATAAGCGGGGACCTCTGGAGTATATTTCGGAGCTCCACCTTACATCATCCTGTCAGAGAAGCCTACACAAGAAAACTGAACGCAGCAAACGACTGTTCATCTATTTTTTATTTACATTGTATCCGCTATCAAAGAACTTTAAACCCTTAGTGTCAGATAAAGTTTTATCATATTGATATGCCCCCGCCGCCCTGACGGAGCCGGGACTACCCCCAGCAGGGGATCCGCCGGGTCCACGAAGAGGATTTTTTCACGTTCTCTCGTCAATTCTAAGTAAAGTGATTTATTCGACAGGGTGGAAGAGCATGTAAGACAGGAAAAATCGTTTAGAGGCTTCCTACATACCTCCTTGCTTGACGTATGTGAGTGTGTGAAACATAAGAAAGGATTGCTAGACGAGGAAGATGTTAACCAGACAGTGAAATTGATTGCCGCGTTTGCTTCAACAAAGTACTGCAATATATTCATCGGGAGAATCTACAAATGGCCATGAATCAAAAACGGAATTGAACCAGTAAATTCAATAGAGGGAAAAAGTTGCACTGCTACGCTAATGTTTGATTTTCTTAAAGTGGCGGATTGACGCCGCCAGCACCAGCGCCACCCACCAAACTCTTCACCTGAGGAGCACCTGAGGAATATATAGCCTCGCTTAACTCTAGGTATATTGGTGGAAGCTGCCAATTTCTCACCGTTTTCATATTTGCACTTATCCTCTTTTGACACTTTAACGACACAAATTTAGAACTCGAAGCGTCTCAAAGGCGATGCTCTCCTTCAGTTCGACTTGTTTTATGAAAAGGGATTTTCTCGAAAACACTTTAAAATTGTATCACTAACGACTTTAGTCAAATTTACCGATTGAAGCAGGTACAAACGAAGATATATCAAAAACTATAATAGAACA
This sequence comes from Machimus rusticus, assembly GCA_951509405.1. NCBI lineage: Eukaryota > Metazoa > Arthropoda > Insecta > Diptera > Asilidae > Machimus > Machimus rusticus. The sequence goes on along the minus strand of OX608053.1, from coordinate 33,959,098 downwards.
AGGGAAGATTTAAGATAAAATGAGGGATAAAAAACGGATTTATTTAGTAGATTTAATGGGAATGGAACCAGATAAATTTAATTATTCTATAATTATTATATACATAAAATGACTGTATAGTTTAAAACATCATAAAAGTGTAAAGTATCTTTCACACAATCACAGAGAGTGAATGCGAAAAGACTTTTTAAATAAAATAATCCTGAATTAATTATATTTAAAAGGTATTGTATTAAACTGTTTGTGTTTTATTATAAATGCGATTTCGTTAAAAATTCATCATGAATCTGTTTATTCCCTGAAGTGACAATTTCAGACTTCAAAACAATAAATATTGATATAGTGATATTTTTCGAACATAAATAATTACTTACATATGAAGGTACGTATGTACGTATGTATATTATTAGGTATATGAAATACGTAAATATTTTGTTCAGTGTTCCATATTTACCATACCGATTTTTTTTTTTCAAAACGTGTCAACACTGTGGGACTCTTGCACTGAAAAATAATTTACGTTTCATTTAACTTAATTTAACTTCCATAAGAGCTGATTCATAAATTAAATTAGTGACTTTAATATGTAAAAATGTTTTTAAATCCAAGTTTTATTTTTTTATAAGTAGGTATTGTGTGTATGTATATATGTAGGTACCATATAGTCGATTTTTTTTTAATTTTTAAAGGCTGATAAAAATCCATTTCTTTGCCGCAATTATAAAAGAAAATTAAATTTGTGTATACTGTTGTGTAATCCACAGTCAGAATTATCAAACAGCTGCAAACTGCTCAAACATTTGAATCTCAAGAGTTGCAAAATCGTAATATTATTCGTCTGCATTCGATTTTATTTTATAAAAGAGAATGAACAAAAATAGAAGGGATCTGGATTAAACTTCCAATGATAGTAAATTTTTTTTATTATAATTTTGCATCCTAATTAAAAATTTTGGTTCAAATTACATAATACGATAATGTACGAAATGGAGCTATATATAATAAAAGTGGTAATTCTTAATAGTACTTAATGATCTCAATCATATTTTGACAAAAATCTAAATTACAATTCACTTAAATATTTATTAAAGCAAAGCATCTCCATAAAATTTAAGAAAGTAAATAATTTGGAAGAAAATTACACCTTTAGATAACCCAAATTATTTATTACTAACAGCTTCGGAACAGAGCTCTTCAAATTGACTACAACAGCTACTCTGGGTAAGCTATATCCTGAGGCCTTTCGCAAATTTATTTGTAATGTTTCTTCGAAATCGGGGCGCAGAATTCGTGACAATAACAAAAATCGAACAGCCCTTAGGAAACCCAAACCCCGCTGAGGTAACCTTAAACCGAAACAGAGTTACGTTCGATTCGATTAGTAAGCAAAGAAAGGTACTAGCCGTCGGTTCTGTGTACCTTACCCGGAGAGTCAATTAACCTGAAATAATGGAAAAGTTGGCTGAAACCTTAAAATATCAATTAATGGTTTTTAGACGAGCATCGCAATCTCAGCAAAAGTCTCATCATGTGCTGGATGGGTGCTGGGAGGAGCCATCGGCGTAATTATCGGAAGACCATCAGAAGTGTTTCGCAGAAACAAGTAAATTAGCGATTTTGCGTGGAGTTAGCTCTCGGCCAATTAATTTATGTTGCTCCCTTGCAAATAGCATCTTAAAGGAGTTGGTCCGGGGGGAGGCTGGGCGTGAGCGGTGGCCTGGAGTCTGCAGCGCTCGACAGTAATGCCTTCCGCGCCATTTAAACGAACAATGCTGTCTGGAACTAGCCCCACTTTTCATTAAGCTCTCTATTCACGATTCTATATCAAGTATTTATGCTGGCAAAATTAAGCTTTATTGCAGGAGTTTAGGTACCGGCATAAATTCAAGAAAATTACTGAGGTGGTGCTAGTCGGCACCCCCGCGAGTGGCCGACGAAATGTTATTTTTCACTTTTAAGCTGATTAACTTGTAAAGGAGTAAAACAAATACCCCGCCCTCTCGCGGTAATTATCAGTGTGGTTTTCATCCCCTTTTTGACGGTCCTGGCGTCTAATAATGAGTCTAGAATAATTTCAAGCACTTAAAGTGAATCTTTCTTTTCTTTTTGAAGTGAAGATATCCAGCAATTTGATGGTACATGAAGCTGAATTTAATAGCCAACGCTTTCTTCTTGTCCCTCTTGCCACTCCCAAAAACTTTGTCTCAAAGTCTGAGAAGCCATGTGGACGGACGGGCGACGGAACGGATCCAAATACCCTTGAAACCGTCATTACTTTATGCTTTGAAATCACTACTGGAACGCTTCTGCATTATTAACCCAAAAGCCGCGCCCAGGGTGGGCCCGGCTCTAAATTTACATCCTTTCCAGGCTAATTATATGCAAATAACATCCACAAAATGAAAAAGTCCCGGGGCAATGTACCGAGAAAAAAAAAAAAGATAAATGGGAAAAGTGTTAGATTGCTTTCCTTATGGCGTGGCAAATTCTTCCATCCCTCGCCCCTCAGTCGTTTTAGACTTCTCGCACTTGCCGCGACGGTACAGTTATTCGGTCGCGCGGTATTCCACAATATGGCAGCACTTACGCATGGACACTTCGCCCACGCCTTACAGACTGCGAAGAGATTAAAGCTGGGGTCCTGACAAAGGACCCGATCCGGGGATTACAGCCTTTCTCAGCCCGTGATATTTTTTAATGCGTTCTGTTTTTCCCAAAGTACTTTATAAATTAAAAAGTTTCCCGTTTATGTAAATTCCCATCCCGGGCCTCGACCTCGTGCGTTCAAAAGCGTTCCGGCCTCAGTTGAACGGGTGAGTTGACGACTTGGTTTCCATCCCCCCGCCTGGCCCCGCCCGTAAACAATTTTACAAGGAAAATAATTTTGTAATTGCACCCTGTTTGCTAACGCATAAATAATCGCCCAGAGGAGGGGAGAATATGGAATTTCCGGGAAAATTTTGGAAATAAAATCAACATAAAAACATTATCTAAATTTGTTTTGTTCGAGTGGTAAAACGATCTATGCAAAGTATGCAGTTCTGCTGCATCCGGTAAGTTAGCTATTTGAATTTTCTCTCTCATTAAATTTAATTGCGGATACATCTCGAAGCAATTACCTTGCGTAAATAGTTCGCGGATCCGCTGGAGCGTATCCTTTGTTCGGCTGCTAATTTCCCCCCCAAAAGAATTTTTCTTCTCATTTAATTAATTAAACAAATCTCAGCTCTTATTTTAAGGATAATTTGCATCTTTTTAATTTGAGACAGTCAAACGAAAAAATTTCTTTAATTAAAAAACACTGGACCGACGACGACTAACTCTCCGGCCGGGCCGAGTTTCCGAATTCCGGGCTAAATCTCGTCCATCCTTTCTGCCCTCTCTCTCGGAAGCCGCTTGCTCTTAATCCGGTAATCCACTGCTTGGCTTCTCTTCAGCGTCGCACTGTAGACGTCGTCGACGTCGTCGACGCCGGGACGCCGAGGGTAAGAATTCCTTCAGCCACACAAAAATAATGCAATGGCTTTGGCTCGCAATTAAATTCGAGTTCACTTTTGTGTGGCAGGGATCCGGGTGCTATGGCCCGGATCCGTCAGAGTTTCAATAGTATCCCAGTTGTCGGTCATTTGGAGCGGGTGCTTTCAATAATTGGCTCTAATTTGATATGCAGATGACCCGACCTTTAAGCGATTAGGAGGCGGTGGGTACGGTGGTTGCGTTAACTAATTAAAACGTTTACATCTTCGCCCAGTTGGCGCGATTTTCCCTAGTTACTTGCGTTGCATGGGAGTTAGCAGCTAATTTGTGAGTTCAGATCGTTTGAAAAGCCACCTACTTTTATAAACTTTTTGAATCTTCTTTTTCTTTCTATTTTCTTTCGGATAGAAGAAAGGAAAACGAGTTTGCAACTTTCAAGAAATAAAAAGCGTCATGGTTCCATGCAACCAGAGTTCCTGACAATAGAAAACTTCAACGTGTATGCTCGTTTGTTTGCGTTTTTTTTTTTCTTTGGTTGGTAATCAGTTTAGCAATTTAGGTCAACAAGATATGTAAAACAAAATAAGAGTTTGATATTTTAGTCTAATGAATTATTCATAAATTGTATTAGAAACAACACACCCCCCAATCCATTTATGCGGATTATCTAATTCACTTCGTTTGTTTTATAGGCGAATAATAATCGCGTAAATAAAGACTGTCACAATATAAAATTAATAATTAACATAAGACTTAAACATGCAGGTATATCACAAAACTATATGAATTGAACTTCATCAACAGATAATTTCTCCAACAAATTACTCGTTGTAAGTAATAATTTATATACTCAAAAAAAAAATAACGCAGTCTCGTTTAATTTCATAAGTCTACATTTGAAATAAAAGCTGGAGCTAGAGCTGGAGAATATTTAGCTAACATTTTTACAAGGATTTCACAATATATGTATGTACATAGATGACTGATCCGAACTTTATTATTAGTATATTTCAAAACACAAATTTATGCTTACTACTGAATTTCGCTTAAAAACTCTTGGGAAATTTCTTTAATCGATTTTTAAATAGACTGACTAGAGACTTTGTTTTTAATAAAAAATTGTTCATCTAGGGCTGAGATTTCAATCAGCTGATAAATTTATTATTCTTCAGATAAAAGATCAACTTGGCTGTGAGGAAAAACTATTTTTCATTCGATTTGTCAAAATTAAGCAACGAATAATTTTCCTATCTACCGCTTTTAGTAGCGAATAATTTTATCCGCCTGATAGCTACTTTAAATCGCAGCCCATTTGATTATTAGGACGATTTTAATTGACGTATAAATGAATTAATCGGTCAGAACTTTATTTATTTTTATTTAAATACGACATTTTAACCTTATTTTTCTCAAAATGGTCTTTTCTGTTGTATGAATATAATATGTAATTAGTAGATAGTCCTGCACTTTAAATTTCCGACAGATCAAATTTAAATTTGAGCGAATATTGGTGAACCAGACAGACTCTTAGAATATAAACATCAATATTTTTAAACTACAACCTTTGATTCAATAAAACTTTAAAGGAAAATTATAATTTATATACTACCAAGTCCATGAAGGCCTTCATTCGCAGACTCATAGTAAATAATTTTATTAATAACCTCCGTTCAAAAACGAATTTTTGTACGTTTTCGTAAAGATTGAAGAGACTGTAGTTTTCTTAGTTAATCTAATTAATCATATTTAAATTTCCAAGTTCAGGATGTGATTGTTACGTTAAGTAAAGATAAGTAAAATTGCACAGTACCACTCCTGGTAAAGTTCTTTTGTCCAGTGTAAAGAAAAGAAGACTTGAAAAGATCAAATGAAGGAATTAGGTCCAACCATCAGGATGGAGGTTTGATCAAAATTATCAAGTCAAGAATCAAGGGCCCATTAAAGCCTGCTGTCGTTGCTTTGTAGACTGCTTTTACAAACTTATTTTAAAAAGATGCCCAAGAAGAGGGCATTTAAAGGGATCATTACTGGATATTACGCATGGAGTTGGAAGGGGCCCTTTCCAGTGGTTACACTAATCGAGTCCCATTCGGTCCCTTTCCGACCGGCAGAGAGAGATTGAAATTTCGCCCAAACGCCGTTGTCGTCGTAGCTCCGGTTAAAGCAAGCACGACCTGCAAAATTTACCCATTCGAATCGTTTAAATTACAAAAGGCATCCGAGGTGTCTAAAAATCCCTAAAAGGGATGACTCCACACCCACACGTCGCGTCTCGCAGATATAGCGACAGTGTGGAACTGGTGGTGCTTTTTCTAGATGGCAGCACAAAAGAAAACAAGAATTGCTCATATCCTCTTTTCCGCATTGAAATTTTCGTTTCTTTCCACCGTCGCAAGTTGGGGGTGGGCTCCGAAACCGACGACCGGGGCGTCTAGCCACCCCCGCACTGAAATCCCACCCGTGCTAGAGAGATGTCCGCCCCTGCCGCCCGCCCTAATGCCATTCTACCAAAATTTTCTTTGGCCGTGTTTTAAGATATTCAACAAAAATTCCTTTCCCAGATTCCACTTCATTTTCTTGACATGTTTTTTTAGAACTTAGAAAAACGGAGAGTTTGCGACGTTGTTAGCATGCTTCTCTTCCTTGCTTTAATGAAGTAAATTTTTCTGTGCTTTTTCCGTCTCGATTTTAATCGTTAAGGCACTAATTATGAAACTGATTTTATTCAGAATGGCATATATTTATATTACACATACATATAGTGCAGAAGATATTTATTAATAATTTAAAAAACAAAAATCTTCCTAAGTTTTAGTTGCTAGAAATATATTAAAATATGAACATCTTGACCCCTTGGACAAATATATAGATAATATGTACGTTTAGTTTTTTAGAAATTAAAGCTATTCTAACCGAAAACATATTAAATTCTGTTAAAGAACTACTCGCTACATTATATTTTCAACAATAAAATCAAACGATTTGTAGTATGGCAGTATGGATAGTATTTTATTCTACTTGAAATTTACTACTTTTAAAATGATTACCCCCACATAGGAACTTTAGGTACTACAAATTTATTGCGTATTTTTGTTTTCCTCAATTTTTATTCTAAGGAAACAGCATTTCTTCGAAGAAAACTTAATCCCAAATAATGCCGCCCTCCATGAAAAATAATCTTTCTAATAAAAAAATAATAACGACGACACATTTAAGGATAATTAATTAATATACATATCAGGATTGTGATTGAATATGAAACATTGTTATTTTGTGTTTTTTATATATATACATTAACCAATTTGATTTATTAGGAATTTATCTAATTTGTATTAATATCCCGCACCAATTTTATGGCGGCGTTATCCGCCCTTTTGGGGCAAGCACCAGGTAGAGGAAAATTTATTGAGGAAACTTAAATTGAAATGAGCTTTTATAGGAGGCATTTTTACGGGGATGCTGCGAATGACTCGCCCATTGTCCGAGATGTAACAATTTCATCCCCTTGATGGTGCGCCAAGAAGATGCAGCCATTTTTCTAGGAAGATTTTCCTGTGCTCGGGTTTTAACAGGAAGCGCAACTCTGGCGCTTTCTGCAGAATTTTCCTCTTTTCGGGCCACTTTTGAATGGAAACGACTATTCCGCTGAGATGGCAAAACGGGGGCCACGAGCAAAAAACCGCACCCACGGTTCCGGGCATTCTCAACATATATTCATAGAAACAGATAAGCACATTACTCATAATCTTTTTGCAGTAATATTTCGCAAGAAGTTAACCGGTGGTAAGTTTTCTTTCTTTCAGCAAACATTCATCTTGCTTTTATGTAGCGAACGGCGGCGGCTGCCCCGGGTCCCTTGGGACTCCTTCGCTTTTCTTTATATGCAAATCCAGCCAGTGCCACGCTCTTGTCCGCGAAATATATAACAGAATTTACCACTACGCTAAATGTCAAGACAAATTATTTTCACCATTGAATGCGAGTGGGAATTATTCCGCTCGAATGGGATTTCAAAATTGTTATGGATGTCCCTTGTCGCGCCGGGGCACGGAAAACCCGCGGAAAGGACTCAAAAATTGTACGAATTTCTTGGATTTATGCAGCTGCAATCTGAGACCTTACCGCCAGCCACTTTCGTATTTTCACCAAATTCTCAACAGCACTTTGTACTCGAGAATACGTGCCCTGGCTGCGTTCGTCTTCCGGTCGCGAAACTTTCCGGGCAGTGGCGGTGGCTAAGAAAATAAACAAAATTCCCTTCCCCGTCCCAAAAGACAGTGCACTTAAAATGAATTACAAGAGGTGGCCCCAGATCTCGTTTGCAAACAGATAAGTCGGCCGAATGCTTCGTTGCTTGGAGACCACAGAGCTCGAGAAATTCCTTAATTTTAATGAGTTTCTCTTAATTTTTAAATAAACCGATGTTAATGGAATCAGGCAGAATCCACTTAAGCGCCAGATAATGGCTCGTTTCGGACTGTGCTCCTTCTGTCGTGGCGTCGCGTTTTCCCGCGCCTATAGCATACGACGCGACGCGGGAAAACAAACGCAGCAAGTCAAACATTGAAGAAGTTAGGACTCGCACGGAGAAGCTTGTTTTTGAGGCGCCCTGTCTTTATAAGGTTGGGCGGGCCAAACTTTCCGAGTTCTTGTCACTTTTAATTAATTAGTAAAAGTTGCTTTTAATCAAAATACTGCTCCAAAGGTGCACGCCTGGCGCCGAACGTCTTGCTCAATTATTTTTAATTAAATCTCTACAAATAGGATTTCGATTAGATTATGAGAGTATTTTTTGCAAGGTGTAGATACGCGTGTCGGCCGTGGCGTAACTCCTACCTAACGATACTGAATTGAAGTTAGCTTTATCCCACCAAGATTTTTCCTTCCCCGGGGTATTTAGAGCATTTTGCCGTATTTCAGATCAACTTTAACAACATAATAATTTTATTTTCAAACTTTTCTAATAGGCAACTAGTCATGGTTTTGAGGTGTTTCTTTTATTTTGATTTTGAAATAGGACCAACTCAGAAATCTTGTGGATGATGCAAAAAACTTATTCTTAAAATCAATGTCATAACCCCTTTCTTCGCGCTAAGAACAATGGCAACACTTGTAACATGTAATAATATGCCTCCTATTTAAACAGAACATTTTCTCAATTAAGCAAGAGTTCAGATGAAACAAAAATTTCTTGCGAAATGTAGTTTAAATCCTTTATTTCAGCATCAATTAATCATCAATTTTCGGTCGCTTATAATTAAGATATCTACCTTTAAAATTCGGAAAGTGACATATTTTCATCACACTTATCTTAAATAAAGACTTTCAGCAATACCTCATGATAGTGAATGTTTATTTCGAAAGTACTTGAATTTCCAATTTTCTCTAAATTTTATATAACGAAATTTAGTTGTTCATATAGCAAAACCATTTGAAACAACTAATTTGCCAGGAGAGTGTAAACAGCTTCTTCGAGCCATTTTACCAATGAAATTTTCAACGTTATTGAATTTTTTCTGAAAGGACTTCAAGCTCTACACCTTCATCGAGCTGCGGGCGTAAGTTAATTTTTTATAAAACACACTTTATCCGGCACTTTTTGACAACGGATAGGATCTTGCTGGGGAAAACGGCTGACTTGCCGTACTTTCATATAAGGCTCCATGGCAGAAGGAGCCCCACCCAAGCTGTAGTTCATTTTGAAGGTGCCTTTTGTAAAATTCCAATAGAGCGAAACTATTAAAAATTTCATGACAATAAAACGTCATTCAGAGGCTGTTAAGATCCAACAAAATGTACAGTGAAAGTAAATTCGAAAATCGCTCAATTGAGGGAGTTTGTCTTATGTTTGTACGTTGTTCAATATTGCCGCAGGAAACTCAATGTTGAGCCCGTTCAAAGGTTCATTTGCCCGCCCAAACTTGTGTTATATTAATTCCCATTGTAGTTATCAACGCACTATGCAATAGCTTCTCTTTGAGCCAAATTGTAGATGCTTCTCATAAATTCCAGAGGGACTACCAGAAGCCGTCGTCATTGTCCTTGTCCTCGTCCCTGCCCGACTTATCAGCCTGCACCAAAGTAAGCTCCCCTGAACAGGTGAGCCCGGTTCAGCATAATTGCTGGATATGCTCGTGACGGTAGAAAACACAAGTTCATTTTGACTCGTCTTCGGTTGCCACAGGCCCCACTTACTGCACGACTAATTGGCTCAAAAGGAGAATTAGTGCTTTATGCCGACTTGGGTTCTTTTTCACTCCGCTGAAAGGACGAAGGACTGGTGGTGCTTACACCTAGCTGCAGGTCCACTGCGGTGCATTCATCTTGAGCACGTAAAATGTTATGGCTGACTATTTTGAAACAATAACTAGGATTTTGCCGTAATCCACTTTGCGGGGATAATGGAGCAGCCCAGCTGAATGTGCAAATTTTCTATCATCACCCTGTACGCTTTAATTATCCTCTACTCCGAGATCCGAAAAGTGCTGGGCTGGTTCTCTTTCAACTTTGCTGTCCACACTTAACTCAAAAGGCATCGTTTATCAAAAACTACGGTAGTGAGAACATTTTATCGAATATTGTATAGAATATACAAATATGGGATTTTCCGTATTAAATATCTCATTAAAATTAATAAACCATAAATACATATATAAGATATAAGTATACTGAAACACTGGATGCCAGGATTCCGAAGAAAAATTCAAAACGCAAAATCTTGAAAACATAAAATTTCGAAATGCAAAGCCCCGAAAGAATATATTTTATAAAATACCAAAAAAAGATGGTTTTATATTCGATACCAATCAAGGACTATTTGTTTTACTATTTCCACATAACTAGTAGGTATATCTAAATCAGTCACCATCTTCCATTCTTATTCGTTCAAGAAAATAACTTATGAACTCTAGTTGCTACTTACACATTTAATTTTTAATACAAAAGTCTGCTATAAGGCCAATAAAGTCAACAAAAAACTAACGAATCAACGCATCAAAATAAGTTAATAAATAAAATTCCTATCCCGGTCTCTGGTTTAATTAAATTAAAAAAGTTTAAGCTGTCTGTTATAGCTTAAGCAAACTAAACCAAATAAAATTACTTAAACTTAAAACAGATGAATTTCATTAGTCAACAACATTGGCGAAAATGAATTCTACTCGAAAGAGTTTTAATTTTTAAAAGCTTTCCTGGGTACAGTTTTATTGTTAACCCTTTTTCTTATAAATTTATGCTGGAGCTCTGTAAATCTTTCCCTTACTTTCTTATTTTAATAGTGTTGACTTGTTTGCTCTAGTTTTTCTCGTCTAGGGGTTACGAGAAACAAGCCAATTTTTTAAACTTTTTTTTTATTTACAAATACAACATATAATAAAATGTATATTCCACCAATTAAATGACTACCTCAAAATTATTCTAATTTTTCAATATGTGAGAAATCTAAACATAAATATTTAAGAAAACAAATATTAAACTTAGGTTTGTTTATTAACCTTTCATAAAAACAATTGAGATTCAAATTTAAGAACTACTAAATTAATTATTAAAAGTAAAAATTTAAAGAGCAATCAGGTGGATAAATGGTAGGGAATAAACAATTATTTAAGTTTTTAATATTATTTCTTATTATTTCAATAATTCACACTACCCCTGTAACAAAGAATTTTCCTAGACACTAAACGCAAAATATTTGTTTAACTAGAAATAATTTGCTCTACAGAACTCAAATAGTGCAACTTATATTCCTTCTAAAAACGATATATATATATGTATTTGTATGTACATTTGCTAGCACTAAATTATGAATAGTGGAATATTAAATTTACGTTGAAATTCCTTTGATAAAGGATGAAGTCCTTGGTCAAAACTAATCAAAAAGAATTCTTTTAGAAGCAAAATGATTTAAAGACGAAATACCTCCTGCCTCAAAGTCTTAAATTCGCTTTAGGAAAAGTTTTGCAAGTGCTACTTTGCTGTTGTTCTAGAAAGTTTTTCGAAATTTAACCCGTTTAAGTATTGAAGTTTTAAATTAATTATAACACAAAAATGATCAAAGAATTCCACTAAAAGAGTATAGAATTTGATAATTGCTAGAGAGAAATATTGTACATACGAATAAAATAAAATAATTTATATGCTTTTGGTTGCAAAATTCTATACAAAATTTAGTTCAAGGTTAGATGAAAAACAAAACTGACGTCATATACCTTACTACATATATCTACAGTACATATTTCTCCAAATCCCTTTTCTCGAAAAATTTGATTGAATCTTTTTGCAGTTTTTAATTGAAAAGCATTATGAGTAATAAATATTAATATCTTTTAAATACTGACTGGAATTTATATAATTACTTTTTATAATGCTGTAGCTTTGCTTTCCTACGTCCTTTCAAGATATAACCACTTAACTTAACTGATAATGAAAAAAACCAGCCAAGTGCGAGTCGGACTCGCGCACGAAGAGTTCCGTACCATTATCTATAAAAACGGCAAAAAAAAATCGTGTCTGTTGTAAATATTTGTTTTATTTTAATTTAATTATTTATTTTTAAAGTGAATATATAACTAAATATTCTGTGAATATTTCAAGCGTCTACCTGTTGACGTTATCAATATCGAGCAAAAACGAGCAAAAAAATCACGTTTGTTTTATGGGAGCCCCCTTAAATATACATTTTATTCTGTTTTTTAGTATTTGTTGTTATAGCGTCAACAGAAATACATCATCTGTGAAAATTTCAACTGTCTAACTATCACGGTTCATGAGATACAGCCTGGTGACAGACGGACAGCGGAGTCTTAGTAATAGGGTCCCGTTTTACCTTTTGGGTACGGAACCCTAAAAACTGAGATGGCTTTAAATGTATGCATAAGACTGTAATTCGTAATCTTCTTTAAATGTATGTATGATTTCTTAAATTTATAACAAAATATGTATCGAAACTGCTCAGAGTTACTATACATATATGTATGTATAGGTATACATACATCTGTGTTGAAGAAATCCTTTCAGGTCCAGATGAAAGTCCATCTAAAAGCAAAACTATCAGTAGAATTTAATATAAATTTTGCAATGCTTTATCCACATGCAACGTAAATGGACCCAAGATTAATTTTAATAATTCAGAATTTCTAGAAGAGACACATCCTTTTTGAAAAATATTTTATTTAAATTTCATATTCCATTTGAAGAGTTCTGGAGACACTTCGGTTAATTCTATTTGTTTTGTTTGCAAATTAAGCTAAACAATAGCTAACATCGATGTTCTGTTCATGCAGCCTTGTTTAAACAGCAGTAATGATTCAATTTAGTGCACCTAACAATTTACATACAGTCGCGGAGGCTCTTCAATTCTATGGCCTAATTTGGTTGAGGGCTAGGCATTAAAATTCCACGCGTTGTGTGGAATTTTTGCTAAAGTTGCCTATGTCTGCTAGTTGGTTATTATAACCCAAAGTACAAAACAACCCGGGCGCAAGAATTTCATCTGACATAATTTCTAGCCAAAACAAGCAGTCATTGCTTCACCGTCTGCCAAAGACAGAGGAGCTGCACATGAAGGGCACGAAGCCACCTTAAGTAAGAGAGTTAGCTGATGAGGCTGTTTTTAATTTGCAGAACGAGACGAGTACCTGCGTTCTAGAAATTTTCGAGACTGTGAATAAATTACTCGAATTTCACGCTCAAGAATTTCATAAAAGGTCGAGTGCCTCGTATAAAACTCATTTTAATTGAAACCCCACTATATAAAAGTGTCGTCTGTTAAGTAGTGGTTCCTGTACGTTACTAGCGTTTAACTGGTACCATATGAGGAGCTATTTTATTTAATTTAACCCTTCGAGCTCTTTGTGCAGAGGTGGGTACTTTCTTTGAATACTGATTCTGGATATACAGAAACAGCGCTAGCCGCTGCTCAAAAGGGTTTTGCTCTTTGCCTCCAATTTCGGAAGTTATTTCTTGGTTGGAGCTCTGGTGGTTGCCATGAATAATTGTCCAGGTAAGGACCCATCCTTGCGAAAACAAACAGAAAGACACCGCAAAGTGCGCTGCATTGAGTTGAGTCAAGGATCTAAAGAATTGCGGTCTTGAAGGACCCTCTCTAGGACTTCTCAGCCAAAAGGAATAAACCGAACTGAAGGACTAGTAACCGGGGAATGTCGTTGCAGGGCAGATAAACTAGTCAACTTTTGTGGAATCTGTTTTCCCTGCGCAGAAGTCAGATTCCCCATTCTGGAGCGACAGTCCCACTCTCTGGAGATGGTACAGCACCCAGTTTCCGATCTGTTAGATTGCATCTCCCTGATTATATCGGAAATCCGGTTCGATGTTTGCCTATAGCTCACATTTGGATGCGGTGTCGTAGGCCCCTTTACAATTCGGCAAATGCTCTCAACTTAACTCGCGGAATAAACAAAATGTTTGCCCACCATAAATAGCGAACGTCTTGTACCAGGCTCAGCTCTGATTTTTGTCCTGCGCCCCGGAACTAAAGAGCGGCACGCTTTAATTTCACCAATTCACGTGCTGATTATGATTTCGGTGTCGTTCTTCACCCCCAAGAATTTTTTCTTTCACTTTGTTTTCCTTTCCTGCGACATACATCTGTTGATATTTCGCGTTTGCAATGCTTCCAAGATCTCTTGTACCACTTGGCTTGTTTCATAAATATTTCTCATATGGGGCAATTAATTCGGAAAGGATTAATTACGTTGGTCCCTTACTTTGCTGCCCAGGAGCAAATTGGATCACCCTCAGAACGACTTCCCCGATAAACGTCTGCTGGTTATACGTGTATCGTGTGTTGTGCCCGTTTCCCGGCGCCTCCTCCCTCTATCCATTTCGAACAAAACATGTTGGGAATTTTACAAAATAACGAAGAAGTCGTTTGTCGCCGCGAATGGCTGAAATGTTCCGCATCCCCGGCCATAATTAAAGCAAATGCTTTTCGACGAGCGAAAACAGCAGGGAAAAGCAGCAGCCCGGGTACATGGAAGGGGCGCCCCGGTAAGCACGACCGCCACAGGCCGTCCACATACCCAAAAGGTAAATTTAATGGCGTAATTTAAATGTAAATAACCGATCCTGCAGAAAAGCAGTAAAACCTTCAAAATTGCATGCTCTGCCAAGCCTTTGAAAGCTTTCAATGAAATATTCAGCTTTCATTGGGACCATCAAATAATTACGTTTCGTATTGGTAACTGGTAATCAGGGGGCCCATTTCCATTAAGAACTTTTAATGCAATGCGCAAATATTTGCAACGTTCTTCCGTTTATGGATCAGTTTTTTTTTATCCAAAACCAAGGCACTATCGACCAATTGAGATATTGCGTGTATTTTCTGCATATCGCACAATATAACAAATATAAAAGATAAGTAACTGAGGCACGAATACTCTATTTTCAAACTTATATCCAAATATATCTATATATCAGATTTGGAACAGCTGATTATCTCTTTACTTCCTACCCACTGGGGATCATTTCACTTAAACATAATTCAAAATTAAATTGAATTAAGCTATAAAATTCCAATTTTGTATGAAATTCGTTTTGTCCAAAATAAATAAATTTCAAACTATAAACTTCCAGGTGTAAAATTACCTTGAACTTTCAATTTCAAACAACCATTCGAATCGGTGAATCTTCTAATTACACACCTGAATATCTAGTCAAAAATTTCCTTAACAAAAGTTTCTGGGCTTGGGTAATAGGATGATGACCTTAAATTTTACCTTGACCTTGACCTTGAAATAACCTCTGAAGGTAATTTGAAAAAAAAGTCAAGAACCTATCCAAAACGTAAAAAACGGTCAAAAATACTTACAAATAATACAAAGTTTTTTATCTAAAATACATAATTTAGCATTCCTACGATTTTTCTTTCACGAAACTTATGTCGATAATATTATCTTTTCTACAATTTCAATTTAAACTTCATTAATCGTTATTTAAGAGTATTTATATAAGTTTAATTACGAAAAAATAAATTCGAGATTTTTATATTTTCTATAATGAATTATAGTAAAATACCTTATAAAAAAGCATTTGTTATTTAATTAGTTTTAACAATTATCAAATTTATACACAAAATAAACTTTTTTTTTTAAATGAAAGGATTTGAGAACTCTCTAATAAAATTCATTGTTGCCCTTTCCACTATTATACACTTAGCACTCTTCCGGCATCCTCGGCTTTTATTTTATAACTTCATTAATTTTTTGACTGTGAATAATTTACCTCAGCATATATTCGCTTGGAAAAGTGGCGGCTTTATTAATTCAGGAACTTCCAATGGAAAAGCCAAAATATTATTTCATTAATTATTAAATTTTACCACCATAAAAATGTGCAGCTCACTATATTTTGACTTTGCAAAAACAATGGCATATGAGTGATGCTTTTATGTGCCAATTTTATTAATTTTCCTTAATTCAGTGACATATGTACGCATTAAACCGCACGCGTCATTAATGCATCAGGCACATCCTCCTACTGTAGAGGTGGCTAGTGCGGGTTTTTATATTAAATAAACTATTAAAGAAAGTATTTTTTAGTGTTGGAAATTGTTCAAAACTTAATTGGAATTTCAGCCCGTGTTTCATTTAAAAATTATCAATTTTACTCCCAGTGGGAGATCAGATTCGTTCAAATCGAATTCGTCGTTTGCGCAAGAGCCCGCGATTTATCGAAGACGTTTGCTGGACCAGTTTCACCTGAAATCCACATAAGGGGCGGCGATCAGGTGACTCCCGACCCGAGAGATGGGAACCAAGTCGCAAAATTGTTTTGTTAAACTGGGAATTGTCTCGTCTCGAGCGAGTGCTTTGACGGCGTGGTGTGGTAAGGAAGACGTGCACTCGACGTTCCAAGAAATTGAAATTTTTAATTGTCGCCATTCACAGAAAGCGAGAAGACTTTGAAACATTGCGACGTTAAAAAAAAAATAATGTTTGCGCTCCTTTCAGGACGAGGTAAACGGCCTTTGTGAGGCGAATAAAAAACGGAGCCCCACTTCCAGCGACAAAAAGTTCAAATACAACAAGGAAAATGTTTAATAAAAATTCTCATTATGCAGATTCGTATTATACGCCTGCCATTTTCACTGCTCGGCTCTGGCCGAGCCCACCACTGCCGTGGAAAAAGGCGAGTCAGACCCGTAGTTTTTCCTTTTTGTCTGACTAATTGTTTGCTCCAAGTCGTTGTTTGCTCGTCCCCCCCGAGGAATCTTTTAATGGGGAGGAAGGTTTCTCAGGACGAACTTCACCTTTGCAGCGGAAAAATCATGCCACCGTGCGACATCCGAATGGATGCATTATAGATGTCTCAACGGAGCCGGCACGGCTGGGTGTTGCAGCTTAAGTTCGCCTTTGTTGCTTTAAAGAAATTCATATTCCAGCAGAACTCATCACCAGATCTTCTTCCCGGCAGCGCAGAGACGCCCCCGCCTCCGTCTCCGCCACCGCCGCTACTGTCGGGGTGTGCAGACTCTGAGCACCATTCGAAATGAAAACGTTTGCAATCTGGAAGTGATGTAATGCAATTTCATGTTATTTTTAGCCCCTCGCGACTGTTTATTATGCACATGAGCATATAATTCCGACACGATGCGGGATGATTATGTATAACAGCACGCCCAGGCACTGGAGGTTGCTCCGCTGCGTACCTTAATATTCATAAGTGTCTTAAAACTTCTTTCGCGGCATCCTCGAGCACTCTTAGCAGCTTGCGGCTCTGGCAAATTCACTTTTATTGCACCCGGCACTCAGCAGTTAGTGTGCATGTGCACCGCGCCTTACTACAATGCATCAAACACACGGCGAGTTAGTTTGACTACAATTTAAACACAATTGCCACAGAGCTTCACCACCATAAGCTGATGATTCTATTTCAGGAAAATGGGAAATTTGCACAGCAGGTTCATTCAGGGGATCTCAACTGATTGACTAATTTTTCCTTGAGGACTCGTTTACATTCAGATTTTTGTTTGTTTAAAATATACAAAATATTTGGGAGTTACAAAACACAGAGTAGCAAAATTTTTCTGATAGAAAGACACACTTACGGACAGAAAGATAAATATACTAAAGTAAAATTGTTTAGTGGCCACTTTTTCTTGTAAAAACTTTACTCAACTAATTTCATAGCTCACCACTGTGATAACTACTGAACGGGCAGATACGAAATTTTTTGGTGATTATAAAATATATCGTATCGTATTCCCTAATAAGAATTTTTAAAATTAAAATTGCACTTTATAAAAATTGACTAAAATTTCATAAATCTAAGAAATGTTTCCTGAGTTATAAAATTGAAGTAGATTTTCCTTTTACTTAACGGAACATCAACTTCTTTAAAATATAAGATGCTTTCATTCCGTATATGAAACATACTTCATGAAATGTAAATCGTTAATGCAATCGTGTTTGTGTAAAATGATTTCAGTCTATGAAATTTTCATAATAAATGTTAACACCTAAGAAAAGACAAGCTTTTATTGAAAATTAAGGTTTTATTTCCTTTTAAAGCAGTCGGAATTTTCATAGATTTAAACAGCTATACCTACATTTACGTTTTTATGAAGCATTCATAAAATAGAAAGAATGTTATATTATACGGTCGAGAAGGTGTTATATGATAAAAAGTTTCACCCTTCAAGTAGACTAGATAATGCATTATGGTTTATTGGACACAACTGAAATCCATTTCAACTCCATTCCATTACTACTCCATTTTATTTACTTGAATTAACCTTTTAATTGAGCAGTCAATATAATTTAGTACAATTCAGTTTTAATTAAGCAATCAACATTTTTCAATGGTATTTACTCTATTAAATACCATTCAATTGAACGGAATTTAATCTTTATTTTAACGTTAAAAAACACAAATCTGCAGCGATTTCAGGTTTCATTCTCGTAATGCAGTAGTTGCAATTTTTTCAAAATAGTATAAAAGTCTGTACCTAGCAGAAACGATCAATCATTCCATTGTGATGGTTGAAACTCAGAAAAAAAAACATTTAAAATGTTTGTTTTCTCCCTTACAAATTGACGGTTTATATTTCAGTTCCAGATAAAATAGTTTTTCGGAAACATCTGGGATTTTGCTCTGATTTACTTTTAGTCACAATTGAAATTCTAAAGCAAAAATTTGAGGGATTTCGAAGGAAACAACTTAAACTGCACTTTTTAGACTTTTGAGAAAAATGCAATTAATTGAACGTTTAGTTTTTCTTTAAGTCAGTTACGTTAGAAATGTCGAATATTCTTTGGTAAGCTTCTGAGAATCTTTTATTATGAATAAATTAATGTCTCTATTATTTTAAATTTTTATTCACATAACATTATTATAAAAATTCTTTAAGATTTTGCAGTGAAAACTAAATCTGGATGCATTATATATCGACATCAGTCAAGTGTAAATGGCCAATATGTTTAAAATCAAACTAGTTTGAGGTTTTGTACTCGGACGACCGATACTTCCCCCAACGACCAGGGTCCTTTCATGAATCTCAAAAGTTTTAAAGTCATTATATGGGCCAAGTGACCGCAAAATTTGCTTTTGTCACAAAGCGACGTTCCCAAAGAGAGAAGCATGTTCTCATACATGCAGCCCCAGATCCAACCAAGGAAAGTTGCCCGAAGTCCCTAGAAATCAAAGCTCAAACCTGCCATAAAGTGTTTTGTAAACAAGGAATCCGTTTGCAGCTACCCCACTTTGTCATATTCAAATGTCACCCCAGGGACCCGTTGTTGGCTTATTCCTATAGTTTGTTTGACTGCTTTTATACTGGGATTGGGTCTCCTACATATTGGGCGTGTTCAGAAACTTTGTAAAAGATGCTTCTTAGTTTCCGCCATCAACTTTTACGAACATGCAACAGAGTTCGTTAAACCCCCTGCCGACAATCCCTCTGGAAGCAATAATTATTCCCGTCCAATCTTCGGCCCCGCCAATCCTCCGGATTAGCTCCTGTAGATCGCAGCCCGGTCGGAGGACTTGGCTTTCGTTGCACCGCGCCCGCGGGATGCGCTGCCCAGACCTCAAGCATACTCGCAGCGCGGCCATTGTGTCCGGCACGTTGGCCCTACCTTTCCCGGAAGGCGTACCCGGCAAAAGGGCTAAATTCGCCGCGGGGGAGTATAATAGCAAATTTTGCCCTTTACGTTGAAACCGCCGGTGTAGCGAATATAAACTGAAAATGTTTTCCTCAAACCGCAGTGAAATTATTCTGCTTCCGAGAGAACATCACCGCGACTTTCATTTTAGCTGCCAATCCTTAATTACGACTAGTCGCGGTTAAGTTCTTTATCTGATTCATTAAAGTTTATTACTAACACGGTTAAATGTTTAATTCACTTTTTGTTCTTTAAAATTAAACATGGTGTCATGATCTATTTGATTTAATTTACAAGAACATATTTATAAATAAGCTTTCAGAATAAAACAATAATAAATTTTTCCTTCGATTTCCAGAATGAGGTCTACCTTTTCTACCTATATAAAAAACCTTTCATATCCTAATTTAATTAATTTAATTTACCACAGTTATGAAACAAATAAATTATTTTAAATTAGATAATTTTTGTTAATGAAAACACTTACATAAATCTTACATAAATATTTTAAAAATACATATATATGTATAATGTTAATGTATGTACTTATTTTCTTGCAAGTGTAAGAAATTCCCTGAAAATGAAAGGAAAAATCTGTTTAAGGAACTATTACCATGTTTATCACTTTCCCGATTTCTAGTCTCGAAATGAACAAATACGCTGAAATATTAAAACAAGTGTACAAGAAATTTACTTTAATGGATCAGATAAAATTAATAAGACCAATTCATATTAGATATCTCATTAAGATCATACTTAGGTATACTTATTCGCATGTTATAGAATTTTTGTACTATAAATAAAAGAAATGTTAACTACGCACTTCTTTTTTTATTATGAATTTGTTCACCTTATTACCCCAATTTTTGAGTAATTTCACAGATTTTCTTCTGCAAAATCCTTATGTAATCAAAGGAAATGGATTTAAGATTCGTAATTAGGAAATGCTAAAACCCTATAATGAGCTACAAAATCCGAGATGGGGGAATTTCTTATTTTTTGCAGGACTGAAGAATAGGAATACCTACACTTCATACCTTATTTCATGAAAAAATAATGTAAACCTATAATAATGAGAAAGAAGACCGTGTAGAGTTTACTTAAAATCTTATGTTAAAAAATGTCTATTTAATAACATTAAAATTATTACTTTTACCTGAACTGAAAATAGGAATACAATATTTTTTTAAGTTTAAAATTCAATATATACATATACCTAATAATTAATATAAGTATAGAGGAAACATCAAAGTAGTCGTAAGGATTTTAGGATAGAATTTAGGATTTTGCGATGAAAAATATTTAATATTTCGAAAAGTTATAGGAACCCGTTGTATACCGTCCCGCATTTTCTGATAAAAATCATCGATAGCTCATCAAAGGTTTCTCTTAATGTAATTTTATTAGGTTATCATGTTGGAATTAGCAAAATCCAATTTATATTGTAAATTTTGCGATAAATGAACAGTTGTTAAAACTTCATACCTACATTGCTTTTGGGTGGTATTATGGTATTGATGGTTCGCTTGGTTTTTATGGGTGGCATTGGCTCTGGGTATCGTAAAGGGCCCTTGCGGCGGCGGTGTCGAGAACCAAAATCAATTTTCGAAAATTTTGACTGAGAGCCAAACTATTATGAGTTATGCACGTGAGTGTGTTAACTCGCTTAAACTCACCGAATCGCCCAGCGCAACATGGTCCCTGGTAATTATGCCCTGCCGCAACATTACAGCGCGACACATTTGGGAAGCCAACGCCGAACGCACATTCGGGCCCTGGAAGTCCTTGGTATATAAAATTACTGTCGCTCAAGGCAGAATCCCGGCGGCAGCGACTGCGGCCGGGACCGGGAGCTACCCGGGCACATTCTTTCGGTTTTTGTTCTCTATTTGGAGACATGCTAAAGCTTTTACCGTCCTGGGAGTTTGCGGAAAATATGGCGGGTGCAGTGCTTCTTCGTTGGCAGCCACAAGAAAAACCAAAGTCACTTAGTTGTAAGTAAATTCAATTTCATTTTATGGGAAGATAAAAGCATCTGCGGACGGAATGTGTGTCGTTTGCTTTTCCCTTGTTTTATTAGCGGAAACAATGCATAAATGGCCGGAAGGTGGAAATTTCAGGGTGTGGAAAAATTTAAATATTTTTTCTTTTTCATTTGAATAATACGGTTAGATAACATGTATCCCATGAATACTTAGTGTAATTATAATATTTCATAACTATTTTTTATATACACATGTAAGTATATTTATAAATCTAATATAAAACGGTTGTAAATTAGAAAATTCAAAAAATTCACAAAAATCTTATAATTTTCTATTTTTATTATTGCCACTTTTTGTGGACTAATTGAAGAGAAGATTTGTTAAACTATTATGAATATAATATACATTCATAGATTTCATAGGGCAAATAAACTGATTAAACTAATCATTACACAACACTCTATAGTATTGTTTAGTTTTGAGCTTATAACTTTTTTAACATGCTTTTATTACTTTGACCTGAAGCAGGTTCGTATTTCGATGTACATATGTAATTATATACAGACTTGACTATATTCGAATTGCTTTGTATCCAAATTTCCTCGAGAACCACTGAATCAATTCGAAATTTTAGAAAATAAAAATATGAAGTATATACTTGTCGTAGGAGATTTTTGAAATCCGCTCTTTGTATTATGCCTATGTACATATTACTAATCGCATAGTTTGTTTGTTAGCTAGATTTTAGTTAACTATCCATTTAAGAGTTAATGCTTCGATATAGAATGTGTGTATGTAAATTGGTATGAAAATACTATATTTGCTAGGCTGTAAGGGTAATATCTGCAGACAATAAACAAATTATTAAATAAATTGATTAATCTATTTTAGATTCAGGATAAAGTCAAACGAAAAAGTTCCCATTTCACCCATTTTTAAGGGATTTCAAGGAAATTTATAATTAGCATTAGTTACCCATACTTTATATAATTCCGTTTGGAAGTATAAAGTTCCGATAAAATTTATTGAAACAAAAATATCAAAGTGAAGCGAAATCGGATTTAATACCGATTACCCCTACCTAAATCCTGAGTACAGTATTTATTTACTCCTCGTAATTTTTCCGACAGCGTAATTATCTTAAATTACTTGCCCCCTCCGACGTGCCTCCTCCTCGCAGCAATTTATCAAGATCGCAGCGAAAACAACCCAGTTGATGAGCAGCACCTAATGCTGTTAAAAGATTAATGCTCCGGGTCAATATCAAGGACTCCGAGGGAAGACAGGCTGCCGTTGGAGTTGGAGTTGAGGCTGGAGTTGGAGTTGAGGCTGGAGTTGGAGTTGCATTAGGCAACAAGTTCTCCAGAAATATTTGCCAGCCGTAAATACTTCAGCACACGGTTTTCGCTAACACGTGTTATTTCGGTCCCTACACACGTCCTGTGCTGCCCGACGTTATTTATGAACTCATTCCGGGGGCCCGCACTTAGCACTAGGAGGACGACGACGACGACCCAGAGAAAGGGCCCCATCCGGGGCTCTTCCAATTCGTCGTATAGCCGTTCTCGAACGATTTGAAGAATTCAAGTGTGCCACTTGCCGTTGACGAGGAAGAGGCCTCCTACGTCCTGAGGGACGAATAGGAGCCTCCAGTCGTGAGTAATCTGGTCCAGGTCGAATAAACTCAATGTCAAATCAAGCAAAACAATCGATTTTCCTGGAGAAAAAAAAAGGCACTCGTTGGAAAAATCACGGGTCGTTTCCTCGCATATTTGCAGACTTAAGAACTGCTTTCGTATTCGTATGCAGCTGCCCGAAGTAAAAAGACCGGAGATCGCCAATAGTAAATTTGTATATTCATCTCAGGATATCTGTCATGTATGATGACTCTATGCCCTCGCCCCCAAAAACGCTTTTTATTCATTTTCAATGCTCAATTTGCCTCATAACAATTTCAGAGAGGCTCTTGCCGCTTTCATGTCGCATTCTATGGCTCCGTTGTTATCTACGTTGAGCGCTTTAATTTCACCCTCCGGCGACGGCAGAAGCACCAAAAGGTCATCGGAAGCTAAGTAGTCCTTTTAGCAAATTCCCTTTGAATTCCCTTCTTGAAGATAACTCCCACAAACGTCTTACTCACACCGTCGTCCATGCGTCCACTCGAAATGTAAAACGATTCGATTGTTATCTGAAGACTCTGCCAGAAGAAGTCGACCAAGATAAGGTCCACTGATTAGTGCCAGGGACTGTACACTTCCAGAGCGGCTTTGCTAACTTGCATAGTCGCTGGCGTTTTCTTAAGATCTTGAAACTTCTTGGTGTGTGTCCACGATGATCTTTGGAGAATTTTACCAGGAGGCGATTAGCGCTAGCAGTGACTAATTTTTCTTTTCTTTTCTTACCATCCTCAAAGAATGCCACTTTCTAGTCTCGTATTTGGAAGAAAAATTGAAGCTTCATTTTCTGCGGAGGTGCTCCTGCCTCAAAGTAAAAATCTTTTTCGCGGAAATCGATTTCAAGCATGTCACGGCACGGCAGCAGCAGCGCCAGCAACAGAATTGCAGGGCAAATAGGACGGCTCAGTGAAGATAACGAAGCGTCAATTACAGAAAAGCAAAGAGTCGCCTTAAGTCCAAAGTTAGTTCTTTCATCCTTTAAGGACCGCAATGAGGAGGGTCAGAGGACATTAAGGAAAAGATAAAATGATTTCCCCGGAGCACCGGGTGCTTTAACATTCCCAACAAGAAGATGGAGCCGGGGGAGTAAGTGTTTGAGAGCAGATTTCGTTGACAAACACTGAGCGCCTATTGAATGAGGAGTAAAAAAAAAGAAGTTACACCCAGCCGGAGTGGCTAACCCCAGTATTAGCATGGAATCCGGGATATTCCCGGGAACCAGCATGAGCAGAGCCCTCTGCCTGGGCACTAATGACGCTCCTGAGTGGCTCCACTTGGCACTTTTTTTCCCTTCTTCTTCTTCAGCGGACACTTTAAACAGTTCTTGGGGCTCCAAGTGATCCAATCGTAGGAAAATTACTCGCTCAAGTGCAGAGGAGCACCGGAGTGGCTTTCCTGTCCGTTGTCGTCGGGTCTGAGGATCCGTGAAGTGGCGGCTTAAATTCAGTTTTAATTGAACC
Organism: Machimus rusticus; assembly: GCA_951509405.1. Lineage (NCBI taxonomy): Eukaryota > Metazoa > Arthropoda > Insecta > Diptera > Asilidae > Machimus > Machimus rusticus. The sequence goes on along the minus strand of OX608053.1, from coordinate 33,934,379 downwards.
TAATGAGACATGAAGGCAGCCACGTTCTCAAAATTCGTTTGATTTTCACGCTCCAATCAACCCCCGGCATATGTGTGACACCAGCCGGGGGAGGCGCGATGGCAGCGATTCTGGAACCCACAGACGAGGCAATCGCTGAGGTAATTCCAGACACGACCGTCAAGGTGGAAACCAGATAACCTTCCCGACGGTTATCAACTTGCAGTTTCGCTCCAAAGTTTATTTTGCAGAACTGTTCAGAGTCCAACGGAGGAGCCGCCGCACTGGATGCAGTCTCGGATGCGTCTCATATTCTCCAGTAAATTGCATCAATGCATCACAATGATTTCACGCTGTGCAAGAATTCCCGGAATTTTTCACCTGCATACGCACAATTATTTGTTGAGTATCTGTGTTGACCATTAAATTGCCAGATCCACGCTCCTCTCAAAGGAAATAAATTCAATTTAAATAAGAAAAAAAAACTTGATATTTATTAGAAACTTCAAATTACTATAAACAAGAAAGTATCTATTATCTATCTAAAAAAACGTATTAAGTACATATATGTAAATACGATCCTTTATCCATTAATTCATAGAAAATTTAGCGTAAAGTTGGACATATAACTTCTTATATATATGTGCATAAAAAATATACTATGTATACAATTTTCAAACCATTTTAATTAATTGAAGTCAAATAATAATTATACAAGTACATACAAAACCAAAATAAAACGACACTCGCCAAAATAATTGCATCTGATGAGTTATGACTCTCAAACAATTGATGTTTCAATTCTATAGGATTTTCCTTTCTATAGAACAGTGGCATTTCACATATCTCTATAATATTATAAATTAATCTTTTATTTGAATCAGGTGACATATGCCAATAACATTTATCGATCGCTTAGACTTTTATATTGTATATGAATGAGTGTATCTCCAAATAAAACAAAAAAATTAATTTGAAATCGTGTGTAAAATTTTAAACTTTAACATGATACAGTACCTATACCAATGGCTTTGAATTTCTAAGTTTTAAAAGGTTTCAATGAAACTTAATAAATTCAAATTTAAGTGCAACGTATATAAATAGATATTTTATTGTTTTCTGAATTGTTGGTTACATGCGAGACACGTAAAAATTCGTTTTTATACGTACTTAAATTTTTGACAATGTTTTCACACAGTCAGTAAGCAACAATGCCGGACGTCAAGGTTTACAAATTTTAATTTAATTTCAAATGTTTGTTCAAAGTCGAAGGAAACTTCTCGAAACTCTTGCTTGTTGGTCAGATGGCATTTAATTTTTGGAATGAATTAAGTCATGTGCTCAACTGTTTATGTATTTTTATTTATAGCGCAAAATTGTAATTAACTAATAGATATACTATGATAATTGGAATAAAATAATAATTGCTAGTTTAGTAGGATAAAAATAAGGAGTCGAGAAAATATAAAAGCGATGCATGAATTTCAATTGGCCCTTTATCTTCTCCTAGATGCAAATAACCACATTCCAAAAATTACGTAAGTCGCACATCAGTTCACCTCACCGCATAATCAGACAAACGTAGGTAACCCTATTTCGTGCGACCAAGTAACAGGTTAAGCTCACAAACTCATTAAAATCCCTTCATCTGGCGAATTTGCATAAATTTGGTTATATCGTTTTTACTGTTTTCCAGCCAAAGAAGCCCTTCTCCGGATCTTTGGTGCTCCGCTAACATATCGCGGTAAAGAATTCCGCCATAATTCAACGATTGGGCTAATTAAATTAAAAGGCAAGCGGAGCATCTGAGCATTTCGCGAATTATGCCGCGTTGAATGCTCCTCAGATGTGGTGTCATGTGAGTTAGATTACATCGCGACAGTTGTTTTAATTCCCCGGCAATAAGCGCAGTCCTAAAGTGGAGGTCTCATTCCGCAAAGTGACTAACGTCTTTTGATTTCAAGCATCCCACCCTCGCGATGATCCGCCATCGCACCAACCTCAACGAAGATGTGTGAATCGGGCGTAAAATCTCATTGAAGTTCACAAATCCATAAACGTTAATTTCGCGCCTTACTCCTAAATCCCGCGCGCGCGAAAAAAAAAAATTATTAACGCCAAAGCGTCCCACAAGTAGCGCGTCGGCTTTCAATTCACGGCACGGCTTTGATATTCCGCGGGCGTGAACCAGCCGTAAATTAAGGTTTTTCTCTCTCTTGTTATTTTATGAACGCATTAGACGAAACATTTCAATGAAAATATATTTATCTGAAAACCCCCGAATATAATGACACGTACCCTCTCGTCGCGCTTCTGATTTGAATACATTACCCGGCCCAGCGATCGATGCTGGGTCCGCTCCGGGAATACAAAATAGGGTACTGGCGCTAATTGAAAATGCCGCGACATTACTCTCTTTTTCTTTCACTTTTACCAGACAACAGCCGCCGAAATGCGCAGCACGGAATGTTTAAAAAGCACAAATTGTTGAAAATGGCGATGAGAAGTGAACGTATCTACTTGGAAAAAAGCGAGTCACACTTTTTTTTCCCCGGCCCCAGTGATGTGGCCTGGCCATTAACTAATCGCTGCTCCAAACTTTAAGATTCTTGGGGCGGGCCGGGTCGATGGCAAATTTTTGTCGCGCTTGTCTGTTAAGAATATTAACAAAATAAACTCAGCTCGACTAGAAATAAAAAAGCAGACTCACAAAGTCATTCAAGTAGCCCTTGTATCCTCAGGGGGCACTTAAAAAATCGTAAGCAATCGTGCTTCACAACTTTTCTCATAAACAGAAACATATCTACTAAATAAAGTACTTATTTGAAAGCAAAACGAAAATCTTCAATATATCATTATTTCCGCATAATGCTCTTCACCAAAAATTGTTGTGTGTCTTTCACAAGCGTTCTTAAGAACACACATTCAACTTTTATGAACCCATATAAAGATTTTACCAGCTGTACTCATAATGGGTCAGTTATGAATATGAGTACTTAGCTATTATGCAAAATGTCCAAAAACCCCGGTGGGTTGCTCGGCTCAACAAGAGTCTTATTTTGATGACAAAAGTTAACCTTAATGAATTAAATTTAAGAGTTTGAATGCAGTGGAGAGTGCCGGATTATTTAATTAATGTCCAACTCATTAAAGTGGCTGGGTTAATGTTTTGTCCTTCAACACTGCTTAAGAAAATAATTATTAGCACTTTTTCTTCATTAACCCGGCTGAAACTTTTAGTCGAATTTGTTAACTCATCAATAATTCTTCAAATTAAGGACGCCAGTTATGCTAATGGGTTCATAATAAAATAAAGATTCACAAATCAATCGAAAGGCTATCAGTTTTGTCAATTAAATACGTAAATGCTCGATTTTAATTCGCTTTCGCATAAATGAGTATTTAATGTAGATATGATACAGTGATTGACGAATATCAATAAAAATCGATGATATATATACAATAAATAAAGCAAATTTCAAGTCAAAAGTCGTTATTTCGAATGCATGAATTTTTTCAATTGAGACAAGTCTTTTCAACTTGACGAGAGTTATGATCTCTAACGAAATTATTTGGTTTTAAGATTTAAATTACAATAAATGTAATCACTATTTCTACATTGTATAGTGTTCAACAAGCCAATAACTTTTTTAAATTTTAATTGTATGTTTTAACAAAAATTCATATAATATGTGAGTTCAATTAATGTTTACCTACTAATATAATTAATATGGTTACAAGAAAAAAAAAAACAATGTTCGAGAAAAAAACCCGACCTCGTCACATTAGAATCCCACCTTAAAATCAAAAACTACAGGCAAACATTAATGCGAATCACATCTATCAAAGCCAACGCAAGACTCGACTTACGGAACCCGCTAAATCAAAGGTTTCCTATTTCGTTTTAAAATTTACAGACGTCATATATATTAAATGTTAATGAATTATGTTGATTTTAATTGTTTATCTCTCAAGCCTCTTATTTCAATTAGAATTAGAAGTATGTTGTAAACCTACTTTTTCAAAATTCCTATCAATCATACAATAAATATCAATAAATCTAGTGTTAAAACAAACTATTGTTACTGTTGTAAAATAAATCAACAAATTCATTGAATTTCTTAGCAGCATTAATATAGTAGAGGTATCTTTATACGCTTATGTAACAAAATTGTTTGAAAAATCATACAATGTCCTTATGACATAAACGATCTCAATAAAAAGAAAACCTACCCTTGAACCAAATTACGAACCGAGGTAGAAAATCTACAAAAACCTAATTGGTTTCGACTAAATCCTCATGGTGTTTACATTCATCTGCATGTGACAGACTGTGTAATAAGTATTTTATGCAAAGTAAAACACGAGGAGAACTGCTGCCTGTTCAGCATTAATTTCTTCGATAAAAAAATCTTTTTCCAGTGAACTAACGGCCTAGTCGTATTGCATGAGGAATGATTCACGGACTGGTGGTAAAAATAGAAATAGCCACCAGCCTTCGATAGCAGAGCCTATAATGCTTCATTCACGGCCAGGTTTACGCTATGATCATAATATTCATATTGTGACTTTATGGCGGCTACCTCTGCATCATCGAGCCTTTTCCCGCCTAAAGCTATCACATTTTCATTTCGTGTTCTTGTATCATTTTTGTCTTACCAAGTAATATAAAATTCTCAAGATTGAGCTTTATTCCAAGATTACTTACATTTTACTTTTACGGTGATTAATCACGCACAAATGCCATTTAATTAAAATTAGCGCGTGCCTTAAACACGACCAAATATTAATTTGTAAATTGGGCTACATGGATTAAGCGATTCCATTGAATTCTTAACATTCTCCAGCAGGTATTTTGCGGAACAGAGTGAAGCTAGTCGCGCAAATAGGTAAGGTAACGGTGATTAATTATAATGGAGGTTTGCTATTAATCAGAAGACCGCTGTCTTTAAGACGGGAACAACCTTGGCAGTTATAATGGTGCTTGACAGCGATCTCTCCACGATCGCACTGGCCAAGTGCGAAAACCGCTTTACAACTGCACTCCCACTACCGCCTGAAATGGCGTTATAACGCAGAAGTAACGTGTTCTTGCAAAAAATGCGGTGAATGATATCTTTAACGATTTTAGTGCGCAGGCAGGTGATATGATCAGATCGCATTAGCCCCTGAATGACGAATGACACGGCCAAGTAACCGTTCTTCCTAGATTTTTCCGTCAAGATTGCATTAAAGATGATCGTGTTCTTTGGCAGACACTTGTCCACCTCATGTTACGAGATCGGGCAAATTTCAATGGAACGATTTTAAGTCTTTCGCCGGGTTCGACCGATCCAGAGTTATTACATCGGTTGTGAATGCCTGGAATTTCAATGCTATCAAGTTTAGTGACCGACGTCGCGGCACAGTACAGACAAGGCGAATTATGCACGCCACTAGCCGACGCGGGCGTTGGGGGGTATGCGCGTGCAGAGGTATTTCTCTTAATTACACCCGATAGATGTTTCAAGCATTGTTTAGCGCTGCACCAAGGAAAAGAGATAGGCCCATTTGCAGCCCAGAAACAGGTCAACTGAGCGCAAATATCCGCCGCAAGCTGTTTTACGCCACGCCACGCGGTGACTTTCGATAAGAGTCGCAAAGCGGTTGCCAGCAAAATTCATAAACAGTGCAATTTTCATGCGAGTCGATCAACTGAAACTGGAAATCGCGTATACGGGGGTCTTTCTAGTTGCTCTCTCACGCGAGTTAATTTGATTCAACCTAAACGGGGTTGCATAATTTCACTACTATTTTATGGCGTGCCCATCTGCATATTACATCGACTGCCACAAATTATGCAGCGCATTGCCTAGGCGACGCTTTTTTTCCAGGCCCTCAACGAATGAATGCCACGGCATTTGACACGGAACTGGCATTTTCTAGCTTTCATTAAGATTCACTTTCGATGAAAAATTACTTTCTTGCGCTCGTCTTGCAGCCTTATAGATGATTGCTTTCTTCTCCCTATCGAAAGATACCCACTCCACCAGAAAATACCGCATCCGCAGATATATGAACCCCTTCCCGCCGGACAAAAAAGATGGTCGGAATAAATCAAAGCTTTTTTCACTGTCATCCATCTAATCGGCTCATTAAAATTTACAATAATTAATTTGTCCAATTGCAAAAAAAAATAATTTTAGCTCGAATCATTCATTATCTGGCTCTTAAACCAGGCTTTATCTGTAGGTTTTCCGTTCAAAGTATTTTTTTAATTCAAAGGTGAGAACACTTTGAAGCTTCAACAGCTTCAAAAGGCAGCAATTTTTACACATTCAACTTTTGAGTATATGCGCATAAACACTTCATACAGATTCGATTTTCAAAGAACTTATTTATATTCAGTGGTAGAATTTTCAGAAAAATACAGCAATAAGCGATGATGCATGTCAATGACTTGCTTTTTGCGATCAGTCACGTCCAATCTTAAAGTCTGGCTGTTTATGAGAACTTCACGACATTTTCCTTGAGATATGATCTTCAAATTTCAACGTTTTGGTTTTTTAGAAAAATAAATAAATAAATAAAAAAATTGATTATTAATTTCCGCTAAACACAAACGAACAAAAATATTTATGAAATAAAATTCTTAAGGGTTAAAATAAATAAACTGTTTATAAATAATATCAATAAAAATTAAATATGGGAATTTGCACAAGTCAAATATCCGAAATGTCTTGATTGATAGAATTCGAAATATAATATTTTGCAGAATTGTCAGATGCCAAGGAAACTTTACATTTAATTCCAAGCTGCGCTCCCCTGTCATCCCTTCGTACACTCACAAATGCAAATTTAATATGAAATATAATACATAGATACATATGTATAAAATTAATCATATCACATGTCAATTACTTATGCTTTTATTTTTAACTCAAAACTGTTTCATTTATATAAATACCGCATTTTTCCTTACAGTGCAGTGAGCCGCTAGAATTCACGAAGAATCTGTATAACCGCCTTAAATTAAATATTCATGAAATGTCTGTTATTCTAGGGCCTTTAGTTTTCTTGACTAGAACCAGAAAGTAACGGCAGACTGCCAAGAATGATTCTAAGGGGAGTACCGTTGATTCGGAAAATCGTCCCCTTTATGGCCGACTTATGAAAGTAGAATTAAATTTAAAGCGATTGCGTGCTTAGACTGTAAAAATCTTTGAATATTTCTAGATCTATTAAGTGCTACGATTACAGGGAAGATTTCAGATAATATGTTTTTAAGCAGAGCTACTCGACGCGTAGGCATTTTATTAAACAAAAAAATTATGGTAATTTAGGGTTATCCATATATTACGATTCATGTTATCATAATGAAATTGTTTAAAGTATTCGCACGAATTTATTAATGCTTCATTCGAAAAAAGTGTTTGGCTCGGAGAAAAATTTATAAATATTGGTTTGGTCTCAAACATACTGAATTAAATCAAAACGCGCCTGGAACATACCTAAATATTTATAAAATATGTCTGCAACTGGTCCAAAGTTTTACAAAATACGCCCGAAACAGGCGCAGAATAAGAGAACTAGATAACAACATAGAATATATATATATATATATACATAGGTATAAAAAACCAAGCTTCTGAGAGTGTTTTTCTTTGCTTCAAATTGAAATCGCTTAAAAATAATGGTTTAGATACGTTAAAAAAAAAAAAAAATCTGAATATTGAAGAGCTTCACAAGAATTTAAAGAAGGTATCATGACAAAATGTCGAAAATCAAAAGTTCTTAAAATCGCTGAATTAAAAAATTTTGAAAATTTTATACATACGAGTACCTATGTCCCACACGATGAAGAGCCTTGTTGTTTACACAAGCTTGGATTTTGCGCAAAATGTATGCCTATGGGCGAAGAATTCATCGAATCGAGAAAATATTGAAAATATCGTACAATACAGGAAATTTTCCATGTAACACAGTCGACGGGTTCGCGGCCATAGAGATTTTATATATTCAAATGCAAATTTTATTTGTGCCCCAGAGGTCGGTGAGAAGCGCGTATTCGGATCGTCAAAGTAATTTACGGTGTCCACACCGCGCTAGCGAGCCGAATTATTTATTTGGGGCAAAAGTTATTGTTAAAATCATTTGGCAACGGCCGCCATAAATTCATCCCATAACCCACTGAATGCGGCTCGCGTTGCAAGTGAATACCTAATGAGGTCGGGTAGTCGCGGCGATGCGGCGGGTGTCGGGAATCTACTCCCGAATCGGGGCGGTACCGCCGCCGCCGCCGCCGCCGTGACATAACGCGGCGCGGCGGGATAGCCACCCTTAAAACCGCGCCAGCACCGTTATCGCTGCTCCCCAGGTATTTAAAGACACCTGTAATTGCTACGAGACTCACGTAGTCGCGCGTCCATTAATATTCCGGGGAGCGTCGCCGCGGAGAACGCGGTTTCTGCTCCGGCCCCGGCTGGGAGGCAATTGTTTGAATAGAGCTGCAGGAAGTGTTCTAACGGTTGCGTTGACTGTTCACGACTTGAGCACTTAACCTTTTCGTTCTTAAGAAGTTGCTTACCGCGCTTTTACAGTTCTGTTAATTTGAATTTCGAGCGGTTGTACGTCACGAGATTTCCTAAGCAGGCTCTTTAACGACCGGCTTTCCTCGAGCGGGCCTCTGTTGACTTTTCCTGGCGAGTTTCCACCTCATGCAAGTCAACGTGATCCAGCGCAGGCGAGAAGACATGCCGTTTTTGCGGAATTCGTCTTCATTTCGTACGGAATGCGGCGGATTCTCGCAAGAATTCGCGATCGCTAAAATTTCGAAACGCTGCCGACGCCACCGCATCGTTGATGCGTTCGCATCTTTTCAATAGAGAAAGGCGCCGAAGCGATGCATTTCTATGAATAAAATTAGCGCAGTCCTTGAGCAGTATAGCGAAGAATTTCAATTAAATCTTGACGACACGACATTGGCCGCAGTTTCACTGTTGCAACCAGAGGGCATCTTCAGCTGGTCCTGCTCTAATTCGGGCGGGGGCATCTCACCGACACCAGGTTTGACATAATATTCATGATAAATTGTACTAATTACTTTAATTATGGGAACCGCAACGCCGGCCGAGCCACGTTAGAATCCGAAGTCAGTTACGTTGGCGGCGTAAGCAAAACACCCAGCGGAGCTTATCCCGGCCGGGCAAAAAAGATTTAATGTTTCTCCCCAGAATCTGTCCCAACTAAGTTTCGGCCCCGGCTCAGTCGGCACCGGGGGCCAGCACAAGTTTATAAATTATTGCTCTGCAGTTTTGTGGTGTTTTCAGAAATTTAAAACGAAAATGCTCGTGGCCGGGATAGACCCAGCCGAGCGGGCAAGTATTAAGGTATGTGTGTGCTGCACTTGCACTACGACTGGGAATTTCGGAAAATAGGGATAAAATAAAAACTAACCTGAAATTTACCCAATTTTTTTTCTCTTATCCCATCTGCAGCTGAAATAGAACGTCCTTTCAGAGGTTCACAGATTCGAGTAAACAAGACGGAGCCAAACGACATTAAAATGCACGTGGAGTTCACGCTTTTTCGCCGGCTTTCCTCCATTCTTAAAAACTCGTACCATCAAAATGCCGCCACGTCCAACTACTGAAAGTTGTTACTCAGCAAGGACCATCCACCAGACAGAAACTTTTTATTGGATTACATGAAAAAATAAAAAATATTATTATTATTTTTGTTCGTGCCACTGACAAAGCGAAGATGAACGACCAAAGCGACGGCTCTGTTCAAATATTATTGAAAATTCACTTAAATATCTCCCGGAGGAGTTAATCCCTCCGGAGGCAGTTCCCTCCGCCAGACGATATAAGACTTAAATTCCCCATCGGAAGAACACGTCCCCTGCCCAACCGAGCAATCAATAGATTTGTTCCATTAACTTCGAACACCATTGATTGCGACTTGTGATTCCCCTGTAAATGGACTTCCCTTGTATTGCGATTTGCTTAAGAATTTTTCACTGTCTTGTTTAAACTGAAATGCTGCTCAAAAGTCAACCAAGAAAGGCCTATTCCAGACTAAAACTGACGTCCAAACAGAGCTATTCACAATAGGATGCAACCTAGACAACCGTACCACAAAATTATGTAAACATTTTAATTTTGAAAAAACTAAAATACAAAAAATTCTTTAATATAGTTCGATCGAAAATTTGTAACGATAAACCATGCCTACCACTACCACATACACCCGAACACATGCATCAAACACCAATCCAATTTATTTGGTTGCAATACCAAGTGTGAATCATAAACGAAGGTAAATTTGTAGCAATATTTTTAACTTTTGGAGTACGTAAGCGTACGATTCGAAATATGCCTAACAAATGCCTACAACGACTTTCAACGTTTGCACTAGATTATGTATTATTATTAGATCGATTTTCATTAATGCACTTATTAGTTCTGTCTTTTTCACAAACGGATCCGGATAAAATTGAAATATTATGAATAGCTTCGAAAATAAAATAAAATTTCCTAGATTTATACCGATTTTGTGTCAACAATTTAATTCAAAAATGTCTCCGGTTCAAGGTTTGAAGTTTTTTAATGGGTAAATATAATGGCAATTTGACTCATTTTTCTCAAATTTTTTATGGCAGTACCCCTGCCACAGAGGTCACGATCGTGTGGACACAACACTAGTCCTCATATTCACTCTATTAAAACTCGTGAGTGTGAATTACAATGAAGGACAATTTTATAAGTACAAAGCTTAATCACATTTAAATAGTACAATTAATGAAAGGTAATTTAACGAAATTCAATATATTTTGTTAAACATACTAGAACCGTACATAATACGCTTGTTCTTTTTTACTTCAAAAGCACTGATAGAGGAATTAATAATGATAACTAAAAAAAGACTTGGAAAAATATTTACTTTGACTTTTCAGCTAAGGGCTGATAATTTTAATCAAGAATATATGTTGCTGGTTAACAAGGAAAATTTTGCGATTAGGCGTGGACGCCATTTTTTGGGAAATAACCAAATTATTTAAAACAACATTCGTATATTAATATATAATATGCGACTTGAAAAGGGGAGGGGCCCCTTCAAACCCATAGAGAGTTAAGTGAAAAATTAAGTTCATTTTGTATATTTGGGCGGAAAAGGGAGGATCCAGCTGCCGTGTTCCATGTGTCCCCAAGCGCGGGAAAGCTGACATCCGTTCGACAAAAAGCCAAATAATTGGATTAGCTCAGTGCTGTGGGTTGGCAAATAGGCAGCATCATTAATGCGCTCATTAGAATTTTCAATTACGAAACTGGCTAACCGAATGCATGGCGCGGGCCACTCACACCCAGACCCCGGCCGTGCAGCGAGCCGAACCGAAAGCTAGGCACTAATCGAAATACTTTCCCCGCGGAGATAATTAGCGAATTTATTCATATTTATGCATGCATTAGCGAACGCTCGAGATGGGGCCTCGGGGCTGGCTGCCTTTCTTGCGGGGACCCGCAAAACGGCCCGGCGGGCGGCAGCGGGCGATTCGAAGATGTTTCCAGCGGCCTTGACATAGCTGTTGCTTTCGTTATTTGGCAAGCTTTCGTTTGCGGTTTTGTTTCGACAATTGCAGGCTGGCCGAGGGGCGCCAAAACGGGCTGCTGGTGGAGCCCGAAGGCCCCAGCCCGGCCCCCGATATAATAAACCAAGATTAGCCGGGCATTTAACAGGGCCGACAACAGGTCGTTACAAGAGCCGCAAATGCGACCTAAGCCCGTGTGCGATTTTTGGGATGGATGATGGGCCCCGGCCATTTTATTGATTCGGCGACAGCAGGTCCGTCCTTAATCCATCCGTCGGAATCGGATTCCCGGCGTGTGGATGATGCTTTATACCCGGTCGGAGGAGGACCGAACGGCCGGCAACTAAGATTCACTTTCTTCCAAAACATGCAGAAGCTGGGCCCATTTATTGCCGTCTTACAAGCTGTAAATTCCCCGCAAATAATCTTCGGCTTAAGTCGATTTGTAATCGTGAAAAGATTTTACATGGGCCCAAGTTTGTAGTTGCTAATGCGGGTTGTGTCACCGGGAGATGTTACCCGATAAAACGGGTTATGAGCGGCACTCTGGTGGAAGAGGTTCCAAGAATTGCTCACCAGCGCAATTTTTATATCGGCACAATCAGAGGCGAAGATGAATCAGGGGGACTATCGTCGTCGCCGCCAAAACCAAATCCGATCTGAACCTCTTCCACCGGGGGATTTTAGTTCCTCCAATCTTGAACAAGTTCTCCAAAATGATTTATCGTGCGTCACGAAACCACGGGAAATTCTCTGGTATTGTCCTTCGAATATCGCGGTGCAAGTTTTGGTGCAAAAAAACAAAAAATATATATGTATATAAAAAATCATAAAATTATCCGCAAATGGAATCTTGTTCTGCTGCGATTGCTCGAGACGAGAGTAATTTCCTTTAAAGATATTCTGTCGTAATTTATGCGGAATGCAAAATGTCAGAGGTGGAAAAACATTCCAAACAGATCGCTTTTACGTGCGTGGACCTGTTTCTTTGCCAAGAGATATATTTTTGTTAAAAATAGAAAATTCAATCTTTCTTCTACCGGAGAGGTCAAAAGGTTGAACAACATATAAAAATTCAAATTTTGCGGATTCAAATCAATTTTGTTCCAATTGGCCTCGGATTACGGATTGAATGTCACATAACAAGATGGTTAAAAATGCCAAAGGGCCTTCTTTTGCAATATACGTGGCATTTTATTTATGGTGTTGGTAATTAACACTGATTTCGATTTTAGTTTATTTAATTCATTAGTATATATTGATTTTATCCAAAACTTATTTATAAAATACACTACTGTAAAAAATTCCGATAAAAAAACGGGAGCACACTACCTTGGATGCTCAGGGTTCCGAGCTCAGTAGGAATCTTTTTCGGTTGATTCATACATACATATTATACCTCTTGATTAAATATCGTCTTATGTTAATCAGATGAAACAATTCCTTCCTTTTGTAGGTGAACATTTTATTTCGCTACCGGAATATCCACTCGCGCTTTTCATCTTATATTATTTCTTTTAATCCGCATTATATACTTTTAAGGTTGATAGCCTATAAAAAATGCAGAATTCGCTTACTTCAATGTCAACAGCATTTATAAAAGAAATACTAAAATTTTTCGGATATTGCCTTTAAAAAATTTGTTATAATTCAATATAAAAGATTTCTTTATTTAGTGTGAAACCATTTTCATCAATCAAATGAAATTGATGCTGACACAAGCTTCGTAAGCAACTTGCCAAACACAATTTGTTATTTATGACTTTTCTTTCTTAGAAATATATTTTATTCAATAGACTTGGACTTTTTAACATATGTACATTTTTTATTTATAGATCTATGGTTTTGTTTAAAGTTGCACAAAAACAACTAAACAATACACTTTGAATAAAGTGAAAAATGAATTGCAGGTATTTAATCAAAGTCAACAAAATTATAAAAATAATTCAACTATTTTTTCGATCGGCGAAATAAAAGTAAACATAAAAAAAACATTTTGTTCAAATGTGACCGAAATGTTATTGCTTTTATTGCTTGTGCATACAAAATCGATTTTATAGTCTTAGTTGCTAATAGAGCTTACCTATATTTAGAAGGAGATTTTGCCTTTATTTGAAAGTTATCACAAAAAATTTTATTTAGAATTTGAAATAAGTAAAAAGTATAATAATTGGTTCACGCACTTTTTCACTACTATTTCTAAAGAATCTTAGAAAAAATACTGTGATTTGAACTTGGATCAATAGAATCTATGGAATTCATTATCGATTGACTTAAGACATTAAATTTTTACTTTTTCCTGCAAAGTAGCATGACTTAAGTTGCATCATGTCATTATAACACGGGCAACTATAGTGGTCAGGCGATTTCTAATATTTTCATACGTATTATAATCTTCTTATAAATGAATATATTTATTGGCCCTGCTAAATAACTACATAATTGCGTTTTTCAAGCCTCTTTTTTTCAAAGTGTGAAAATCACACCATCGAGAGAAAGCATTCGTTACATGAAATACTTTATAAAATCGAATTTGCTTATTTGCTGCGAAAAACTCACAAAAGAAATTGCTCGGAAAAATTGTTGCGAACATTTCTTCGTTTTTTTTTTTACGACCTCCACAAGCAATTATCTGCATGTAAAAAGGCTTGAATATCTAATAGCCCGTGAAGAAGCCAAGCAATAGGAGATTAGCCTGTGTTCAAGCATATAGGACGTAATGAGGTGTTTTAGAGAAGTTTCTCCATATTATCAAATCGCTCCGAACAAAAACTGCGTGCAAAAAAAAGTGCGTACGTCACGCAAGACCCGACAGGGGTATGCCTGATCAAGGCGGCTAAAAACGTCTCGTATCAATCAGTCTTTAATATTTGACCTCTTAAGTAATGCGTTACTGTTGCAGAACAAAGGATAAACATCGGAGCATTTGTAGCTCTATTTGCATTTTTTATGGCTATCAGCCGCCCGTATCTCATATACCTCGATTTGGATTATGCTGTGTTGAACAACTGGTCAACTTGTTTGACACATTCGGAAAGTAAAAATGAAGGACACCACAGGGACTATTGCAGATGGCAATCTATCTAAATCGTATTGCATAGCTATCGACCGTACCCGTGTAGGGTGTTCAGAATTTTGGCGAATTGCAACCCTTTCAAAAGTTTTCAAAAGTAAAAGTCCTAAGCTCCCTCATTTTACGTCATCTATTTGGCGAAGCCCACCATTCACAGTCGGGTTATATTCGCACTGAATTAACCCAAACCGACTTTGCTTCTGATTGTGATCTAGCTGAAAACGAAAAGCGGGTGGCCTAGCATACCAAAATACGAGCAATGGCTGTCGCAATCCATTCTTTGCCAAAATCTTTGGACAAAGAGGAGCATTTTTCATGCCAGAGCGCTAGATACGCGGAAACCAGTTCGCATTTTTTCGAGCACAAAATTTTTTTTTCTGCTGCTTGCTGCCTGCTGCCCTGTTTCACTTTTAAATTTATTTCCCATTGAGGCATTTAAATTACGCCCGCTGCTGCACATAGGGGCAAATGCTTGTTATGCAAGGAGCGGCCAAAATAATCGAAATTTGCATCGGTAGCTGGCAAACAGTCCCCACCTCATACAAAAGAAACTTCACACCCATCTGCATGTGTTCGTTATGAAACTGCAGATATGCCTATAAGTTATGTGATGACACCTTCACGATGCAAGAAAAATCATATATATTTAAGAAAATGATAATTTAGCACTATCTACCTACGTTTTCAATTGGTAACATAACAATCTTTAAGACAAGTGCTTGCTTCTTGACGGGTTAAAGTTTATTTTTAAAGATGCTGAAAGTGAAATTCTTTTCGCAAAATATGTCGAGAGGTGGGTACTCTATATACAAAAAATTTAACTTTCCAGATAGTCCTTGAAATCGGTATTTCGTCGAACAGCTCAATTTTTCTATCCCAAGAGTATCAAGAGTAACAGCAGTTTTTGGAAGAAAGCAATGAAATTTCCTTCAATTTTGTCCATCAGTTAGAGCTAAAAAAAAAATTTTTTTATTTTTACTGAGAAATCTCCCACATGTTATTGCCTTCAAACATGCAAAAATTCCACCTTCGCCCCACGAAAAGGTGCTCAAAGTAAGAAGCATTGAGCCTAATAAGTAGTTAGAAATTTCCCAAATTGAAATGGGTGCACTTCAGAAAAAGTCAGTAGTGCACTTTACGTGAGCACACTCGAAGAAATGCTCATCGACTTTAAAGCCCAAGCCTAAAGAGAGATGAGTACGACTGGCGGGAAGAAATAAATAAAAAAATAAAAAATACACCTCCAGACCTGTAGTCGATGGAGTTGGATATCTCAGCCCACACAGGTAAGCCAGGTAAAGAAGGTAAGGAAGGTAAGAAAGGTTAAGCGTACCTCAGCGACTTTGACGCCGCCGTCTCAGCTTTGACGTACAGCTTGTTTCGCGTCGACCAAAGACGATTGAATAATCGGTTAATAGATTCTCATCGGCTCAATGAAGATGAACTCGTAGGAAACCTGCCTCCGGAGTGAGAAGACGAGGTTTGGGCTGGGTGACTGTTTACGTGTGCACTTTAGGCGGAGACAGTTTCGTAACAAATTTTTGGCTAATTTTCGTGACCTCTTTACGGTTCATCAGTGAAATACTATAGAAAAGGTTAAAGCGATACCTTTGGAACAATTTTTTCCATTTAAGGCATGGAAATAGCTGCCGAGTGAAAGCATAGTAATCGTATTGTGGTTTCAGCAATTATTGTGTATGCCAGTTCAAATTAACTACGATATTAAACAAGCCAAACAATTCACATCGCTACAATTCTTTTAATTGAATATCTTATTTCATAGCCACTTGTATACGGCGTTATTACAACATGAATTTCCATTATGTTTTAATGGACAACACTACCATTATACCAAACTTCAAGAAAACACAAAAATTATATTTCAAACTCAAAGTGATCAATCTATACTGAAATAAGACAAAATAGGACAATCAAAGGTAACAATTACCATTTTTGCAAGATTTTAAGGAAATTTATAAAAACTTTATAAACACACATATACATGTATAATAGTTAAAATTGCAATAAAATACTGGTATATTTGAAGTAAATTAACCCTCCCTACTATTTATAACAAATTATGGTAACAGATTCAAAAAACATAATTTTAGGTCGCGCATTTAAGGTTATACGCATAACGTCGTTAAACTGTGCAAAACGTATTTATAACCTCTAGAAATCCGTCAATTTTAGGAATTACATATTGAAGAACATAAATATCTACTCGACTAGAAAATACATAAAAATAGAATATTTTAAGTAAGTAAATTCCATAATACAGACAAATAGGTTTTATTTTTATTTGAATTGATTGTCTGCAGAACATATGTATCTATTCGATATAAAAAAAACCTCATTCGAAAACCTTGAAAAATTATCAACCTTGTTATTTTGACTGTCTTCAAATTAACTTTTTTTCTAAATTTTACCAGCGTGCACTATCATAAATGTCGAAGTAAATGAATTGTAAAAGGATTAAGCTTACGGAATTAACTTAAGTTTCAATGACAAGATATTTTATGTTGAAAGTAATTTATATAAGTTTAAATATAAAATTGAGAACAAAGAAAACCAATCAGTATACTATTAGTTTTAACAATTGAGTGATGATTTAAGATTCAATAAAACTCAATAATCCTAAAATCATGAGCTTAAGATCGCAATCAGGAAATACTCATTTTAATGCAGCAATCAAACAAGCCGGAGGGTGATCCATCTGCAAAGTTGCCAAGACGCTCCTATATGCAATATGGTTTATGTAACATCTTCGAACCATGTAGAAATGCTTGCCAAAACCTGCGACACGAGGTGAACGTTGAGGAAGAAGACGGGCCGGGGACAATGTAACAATCCGCACGGCGCTGTGCAGAGCTGCCAAGAAATCCCTCGTTTCACTTTCTAGCTGCTTGCCGTTTTAGCTTCAGCTTCTTTATGCTGATCGCCACTAAACCAATAAGTGGCGCATGTAAACTGACGAAAATTCCCGCGACAAATCGCATAAATCGGTGATACTTAAGCGGCGATACATGAGGTCATTAATTTGATGATGCTGAAGAAGTTGCCGGACTACTACTTAGCGCGTATGATCACATGGAGCCCGACTCCGTTCACTTCCAAAACTCTTGAGATGATCGACGCGATTTCTTTAGTGTCGCGTAACTCCTGACATTCTGACCTTTTGGAATTCGCTGTAGAAACACCCGGAGAAACGTTAAGCTATACTCGCCAAAGTTATCAGTTGCTAACTAGCACCCTAAATACACTGCCGATTTTATTGGCAGCGTATCAAAAATTGTTTCTTGCACCGGACGATCGCGCATGAGGCAACAAGTTCATCGAACTGTCGAAACAAATTATGTAACTCCGTCGACATACCTATACTAAAATTTAAGCGGCTTCAAAATGCAAAGTGGGAGCCCCATTAAAAATGTCGCCGCTATTATAATTTCACCATTTGAACTTCGCCCAGGGTATGTTCAATAAATTAAAACATTTCCATTAATGTGATGAATTGCATCGAATAATTATCCAGATGAAAGCGCGGATGTCGCGCCAGGAGCAAGAGTTAATGAGCTGCAAAGTTAACCAGCGGTCTGGCGCCAGAGTGTAGCAATTAGATTGGGAGCAACAAATTTCAAAAATAAATAAACTTACCCCCACTATAGCACTCTATTCTGCGAGCTATTCCCAGTCTAATGTCCGCGATTCTGTTGGTCCTGAGTTGTGGAATTAATTTAAAAAAAAGTGAAAGCCGAGCTTTCCATTCACTATTCAAATTAAAGCATCTCTTCTTGCCTTTCGGCCAGAGCAAACCTATAAAATAAGAGCCCAAAACAAATCGACAACAATATACTCGAATTAGCCCAAATTCTGTTCTCCAAAGTGTGCTCCGCTTTGTGGGGCTCCATAAAAACAAGTTTTATAACCTTAAAATGAAGCAACACCAGAAGTTGGGTAAAAAACTACACCGCCAACAAGCACTTCTCTTGCGATTGTGGAAAGTAAACAAAATTAAGCCCCAATCAGAGAGTGCGACAACCTGCTGTTGCCCTTCAGATGATAATTCGCTTTATTAATTGAAACAGCATCTTACGCGGGAAAACTGACGAAATTCTTCTGTTTCTGAAGGATAACATGAAGCAGACACTGTCGCGAGCTCCCAACTCTAGGGATTTTCCAGACATCCCTTCACTTCTTCTACTGTCCAACCGCCAAAAGGCAACTTATCTTTAAAGTGCCACAAAATTTTGTTAACAATTTCGTCAAGTTAAAAATCGTTAAGTGTTATGTAAGACACATTTTGCCTCACGACAACGAAATTTTGAGTAAATCCAGAAAATTCCCAACAACTACTAAATTTGGGTGTTTAATAGTGCCCGTTTGTGATGATAATGGGATGCTTTAAATAATATTTTGCATAAAATTTAGAGCGAAACACGCAAATTTTATATGAAAACCAATTTAGACACGAAAAGCTATCTAGGTGTGGACCCCGTTTGTCGAATTCGTAGCTATATGTGGAAATTTGAACTGCGAAATTGCTGAATTGCTCCTATTGCATTATAGTATAAGGTATACGCAAGACGTATGAAATAAGTTTCTTATGCTTAATTTAATGATACTGTTTCGCGTTTCGGTGATTTTTTATGTAAGATTAAATCGATCGATTTCTCAAATTATAAATCGTGGGAAATTTTTCATGAATTTTTTATCAACATAATTGACTCTCTTAAGTGATTGTTATTGTAAACAAATTACAATTATGTTTGCAAAAAAGCTGTATATAAATATTTTCATAATTTCTATTAAAATATTATTTTTTGGAACTCAAATTTTTTAATTTTACTTCTATTCAATAAATTACTATTGTGATAGCTACTAATACCGTTTTGACATATTTAGGTACTTATTCAAGATTTTCAACCATACAAATTATGAAAGAATCCAACAAAAATACTATGAAACCTATGTTGAACTTTCTCGATCTTATACTATGTCTGTCTATAAATATATAATTTACACTCCAAAGACAGAAGGTCAGAATCATAATTTTTTATACATTTCAACTGCATTGTCAATGGAATTGAAAAAGAAATATGTCGTTTAATCTAAAAGGATGAATTTTTCTCGATTAATTTATTGAAAATATAGGTATATAAGTTCTTTAACTATACCTACAATAAAAGATAAAGAAAGTGTTATGTTGATTCATCAAGTATCGTCTACCGAATGTGGCTACAATTTCAATACATCTTGTAAGTTCAGTTGCAGAATTGTTGTCATCGCATCATAATCCTGATAAAACATTTAAGAAATCTGTTTTATATAACCTTACACAGAATCAACGACCATATTCCAATCTAAGGTCTGAAGAAATTGGTACCACAATTCCTGCATTGAAATTCTGAATAGTGAAGATTACAACTCAATGAATAATAAAATACTTTTTTTTATGAAAAAATTGTATAATAGAAATGTTAGCGGCATTAAGACGAATTAATTTTGATGAGCAAAATTGTCCTATATTTTTTTGTTGGAACTTAAAAATCATTAAAGCCGGACAGAAATTCTAAAAAATATTATATTAAAACAAAATGTACATATGTACATAAAATTTAAATTTAAAATTTAACTTAACCACTTCACACCCTTTGCCATTATGTATTGTTTAGTTTTTTAGAAATGAAAATAATACTAACTGAAAAAAATATTAAAATCTGTTAAATAACTACTCATTAGATTATATTTCGACAATAAAACCAAACAATTTGAAGTGTTGCAGCATGGATAGCATTTTATTCCACTTGAAATTAACTGCTTTCAGAATATTTCAAAATTGCCTCTGATTACCCCGAGAATTCTTTTTACTTTCTTGGAAAAATATCCTAAATTTTTGATAAATGAATTAATTATCCAATGTAAGTATAAAATTTGATAAGTTTTGATGGTTGTTTTTTAGAAACAAAATTGGTAAAATGAGGTTTGTTATTTTTTTACTAAAAATACTTTATGTTAAATATGTGAACTGAGTTTCCTTTTTTATACTAATTGTTTTTCACAATTTTTTTACTTACTGAGTAGCTGTCGGTAAAAACTAAGTAAAGAAGTAATCAAATAAGACATGAAATCACTTTTTAGATTAATAATTTGGCTAAAATAGTGGACCATTTAGAAATAAACGATTCAAAAAATAAGCCAAATTAATTTGCTTCATCTGCTAATAAACAAATTTCAGTTTCAATAAATTTTAAAACGCTTATCTTATACCAATTGCCTTAAACTAAAAGACTTTTATAGTATATTTTGTAATATGCACATTTCCCTCAATTTGAGACCACACATAGCAAAAATACCTAATCTCCGGCTACTTTTTAAAAATTAGCTTAATCTCTTTCACAACAATATTTTCATTTTTAACAATGCGGTAAGAAATTTTCGAGTCCGGAAAACGGAATAGTTTTCTCGAAAAAAAAGGCGGCAAATCCACAAAAATTCGCGCTAATGATAAAAGCCATTTAAATACACGAATTTCCGGCAATTGATGAAGAAATGCATGGACGAATGATTTCGCTGCCGCCGCCCCGTCAAGAAGGCATTGTGTCGTCTTCGTCTTCTGCGGCTACTTAAAATTCAATTACCGCGATCCCTCGAGGTTATGCGGTTGCAACTTACTTGGAATGGGCCATCAGATGCAGACGGAATCTAGTGCCACGCAGGAGACGAAACTCCATTGACTGAAAGATAATTCACGAGTTGCGATTAATAATTGCCGCACGCATCCATTCTTCCAGGCGCCCCACGGAGGGTCCCAAAACGAGTTAGTTAGTATTAAGGTCTTGAGAAATGCTATGGTATTTAAGAACGCCATAAAACTTATGAAAGTTGCTCTGCAGGTCTTGCGCGCGTACTATGTGCATGTTCGATGCAACGTCATCGATTCTCTATTTAATTTATCGATTTATTAATTTGAATTGGAACGGAAATTGTGCTCGGAATATATGGGGCAATAGGGAATCATGTCTGGGGTCCGTAAATATGCCAAGACTGATTGCAAATTCGTAGAACGCGGCAAACCCAATTTAGACCCCTTCCTGCATGCCAAAACCTTGAATCATGCACAAGTACGCGTCCATGCGTCTCCATGATCTGGCTGTGGAGCTAAGAAATATTCTAAATTTCTGCGATCAACTCAAAATCGGTCAGATGCAGGCGGCGAATACAGCGAAGGCTGCTGGATCTGGGCAAACTTGCTCTGGTGCTGCGCGGCGGGCTCAAAACACGTTTCAAGGTGTCGCAAGACAAGTTTCAAGCTTAAAATCCGCCAAAATACAGTTTGCAGGGAGGCCGATCTCCATCTAAACGATCTATGGAGAATTTTTTGGCAACATACATATATGAATACAATTAAAAGGAAGTCGCCTAATCTCGACCATAAATCTCATCGGGCCATCTTTAACCACCGCCAAGTGTCCTCCGGTTGGATGGTATTGTTTCGACGGACTCATTCTTCGCGCGAATTAATTATGAGAACCATGCGCAGGGTTGTGGTATGTTTCGACGATGCCGCTCTATACCAATGGTGCAGTTTAACAGACTTGTGGTAGTGTCCCAAGAAAAAGCGAGAAAAGAGATTTTCCTCACATTTCTTTTACAGACAGCCCCACTTACCTGGCTCAAATCTTTTTTACACCTCATGGGTATAAAAAGAGAATGTAACCGCTCCATCCATACACAGTCGGTAGAGTGTTTTTGTGGCAAAAGCGTCTCGTAAATAGCGTTCATTTGCACCCACCTTTAGAGGTCTCAGAGAGGGATATACTATTATTTTTTTTGCAATTTTTTGATACCCCTCAAAAAAAGAAATAAAACCACCGCCAAAATGAAGAAGTGTATTTTTGTTTTTATCGCCTTCTTTGGAGCCGGTATGTATTGCGTTCATGCAAAAAAAAAATTATTAAGATCATACATAAAAAGGATATAGCTGGAACCAGCGACTGAAAACCCTGAGGATACCCGTGGATTTTACCCAGAATTCGGTCCTGGATCTTGTGCGTTTTATAGTGATTTTTGTTCAAAACAAGTGATTTTATGGTGCCTAACTTTTTTGGATTATTATTTATTGTGCCACAAGCATTCTGGAATGGCCAGATGCCTAAAATAAAAGACTTAGTGGGATAAGTGTTCTCGGAATCATGACAATAAATCACGGAAAATCGAGACGTATGCCAAGAGTGTGCCAACGCCGCTTAAAAAGTAAAAGTTGACTAGCAGCCACTGAACTCGTTGCGAAACGGTTCGGCGAATGTTTCCATAACACAAAAAATTCGTGTTTGAGATTTATATTTAGTTAAACTACGTGTTGTCCTAATCTGGTCCAGGAAAGGTATATTTTCTAAACTAACTAGAAGGACTAGGCAGATAGTGGGCATCATTAGCCTTGAGAATTCTATTATACGCGTGGCGGCGCACTTGAGGAAGCCTCGAAAGACTGACGATAAGATCGCGTGGCTGACGCACTTTCGGAATTTTCGGAATTCTCACCTCAGAATTAAAACCTCCCATCAGAAGGAGGAACAAAAGACTCCCAGCCAATTAATTATAAAAATAGGCCTGACAATAGAAATTGCACTGCGGTTGAACCGCACCTCTTGAGCTATACCGCGAGTTGCGTGCACCTGCGGGCGGGCAGCCCACTTCTTATGGAGATTTAAAGATAATTTTCTTATAGTGTTCGCATGAAATCACGAGTACAATGATCCACTTTTTCACTAAATCTGATTCAATTAGATTTTACTTTTCCGCTCCATTAGCCAGCAGTTATAAAGTGATTATGCTTTTTGGCACTTTCACAGATACCTCTGAGCTCCAGAGGGTCAATAACTTTTACGAGAGTTTAAAAGTGAAAATAAGCGGCGTTTTTATTTATTTCTTTATTTATTTTTTCTTCCGAGGAAAACTCAACCTCCCCCAGACGGGGTGGGGAGAAGCAAACTGATCTATCTCAGTTCCCCCACACAAGACACTTTAATTGATTCATGTAAATGAATTCCAGTCTCCAAGGCAAACATCTTTTCGCAGATATGTATATAAATTGGATCTCTGAAAAAATCAGACAAATTTCACTCTATTTCGTTCTACCTTGGCTTTTGAACGCCTGACACTGAGTTTGTATGCGTCCTCAGGCATCGGACTAGAAATCTCAGATATGTTGCAACATACAACCACCGCTTCTCTATTTAAATCCACAGCTGGTTCAACAGCGGCGGTGCCTCCGATGCTTCGGCTTAAGCCGCGATACCATTGCCTGGGATTTAAATCGCAAATCCAAACCCACTTTCTTGCTGCAACTGCAACAGCAGCGCATTTTATATTAATCAAAGGAGTGGGAAAATTCATGCTCTATGTCGGTAAAAAAGTCCAGCATATAGCTAAGTATGTTACCTACCAAATGCCCTGTAAAACCAACAAAAAAGGGGCACTTCATTTGAGGGCTCTCTAGAAATTAGTTAAAGCAAAACAATCCTTGGGAAATCAACAGGAAAACAGTATTGCTCCAGAACAGCCAGCGTCCACAAATCCTTCCAGGAGTAGCATAAAAATAAAGGAAAAACATGAAAACAACATGAAAAACGAGAAACATGTTGAATCGCAGAAAGCGCGGTGAGAGCGCGCCGAGTTAATTGTTTCCAGTTCTCCAAGGCCCACATTTTCTGGGCAGAGCTGGTGTAATTCAATTTTATCCCCAATTATAACCTCGACTCTGGCAGTACTCGATTAGTCCTCCAGGGGGAAAATAATTGGGTAAAAATTGCCTCATCCTTGGCACAAATGAAGATGGGTTCTTTCCTATCTTTGCATGCGAGTACAGGGTGACAGTTTTTTAATCGACTTGCCGCTGGCCAGGAGGTCCACTTTTACCTGTGTAGCGATGGGGAAAACACGTTGAATTTTCTATTTTTTTTTTTCCTCTGAGCTGGCTTCTGTTTTGAGCACGCAAAAACCAATCATCGGATATTCGAGGAAATTCGATATATCCGCAAACAATGCAATCTACCTTCCTTTCGATGTTTAGATAGCGCAAGAAGTCAATCAAGCTGTTAATGGATCTAGAGAAAAGAGAAAATAATTTCTTCCGCAAAAATTTCTATTATTTCAAATTGCATTGGTCTTTTTATTTCGGTTCTATCTTTCTTAATTTTTCTCGTTTATTTAAAAATTATATATGAAATGTATGAATTATACCACAACACTGGGTAATACTATTATACATTTAAATGTGTTTAATCATCATAACACTTTAATTTCCCAATTATTAACCTTTAACACATGTTGTATCCTTATTCAGTAGCGGATGATTTTGGCTAATATCTTACTGTTAGATCATAACCCTCTGAATTTCAAAAACTGGATTTCTGGATTTCTTGTCCCCAAAAATATTTTTCCAGAAAAACCACTATTATGATGCAACTAACTTACTTATGATTACTATTTTAAAACCTAATCTCTAACCATTTTCAAGATTATGTGTATAATAACGATAATATAGTATAGTTCATTCAAGACGTACAAGAAGTACAAAAATACTTCATTAAAATGTTGAATGTTATTATAAATCTTGAAATCACCCCATAAAATATGAAATAACCCCAGAAGTCTATAAAATTCAATTTTCAATATCATTAAAATTTCCAGAAATGCAGCCGTATTCTATAAATAACTTAAAATAAAACCCTTGTACCTTAAAACTGCATAACTGGTAACAACACCGCGATGCAATCTTTTCCGCAAGGATTGGACTTCATTCTGCACTTTCGCTTTCAAGCTCATATTGCGTTACATTCTTGTCGGCACTTCCTCGAAGGTCACTCCAAACAAGAATTACTCCATTATAACATGAGTTGGGGAACACCTTGTATGCATCCACTACCATGGCGTGATGTAGTTCAATGTCGCCCCGGGTGAGTTCTACTTCCGCCTCTAGAGACCGGCATTCCAGAAATATAATCACAATGTCATCACCTGGACAAGTTGCTTTTTCTTTCTAGACGATTTACTCTCGCACATACTTTCGTTTGAGTTTGATTATCAAGAAACTAATTGCCATTAGCGTGGTGCGTTCGCATTACTGCTGCATCGGATCGTGAAAGTCTGCTCATTAAAACTCATTAAAACTTGCTAAAACGAGTCGCAAATACTTCGTTCGGCTCAAAAAGTTCATTTTTTATATTATTATTTTTTTTCAAATTTCTTGAACCCGTCTGGAGGCACCTGTTCTCCGTTTTACGTCTCCTAGAGTAGAATTTCGCTTTTCTCAAGTCAAGTAATTTTCTCGCATCCAGTGGAAATCAACTGATGCGTGACAAAAAACTTCTTCAGCCTTTGAGTTTCAAAACAACATGGAAAAAGGGAATTTTTTCAGTGAAAATGTTTGCTAGAAAAAAATCCAGATGGGCTATTGCCTTCGTTACCATAGCATTCGACGTGTCTTTGCCACCGATTTATGAATTATATTCCCTCTCTTTCAGCTACCTAATACGGTACTTTCGCGGCCTTGGATTTTTCATTAGGAAACTCAATCAATTCGAATATTTCCACGAATCACAGATGGGGAAACATAAATTTTGTACGAATTTCTTTTTTCGCATTTATTTTTCCTCAACACACTTTTTTTCTACATTTTCCTATGATGGTCTGAAATTAAAAGTTCAAGTGATTCGAATTAGCTGAAATGTAACTAAAATTTGATTTCGTTCGAGAAATAAAAAAAACAATATAAACTGAGAAACTGAGCGGAAACAACAAATTCTGAACCCCAACAATGCAAAATTAGTCTCAAAGGCTTTTCTTCAATTACATTTTATAATTTATATGAAAATTGCCTATCGAGTGAAAGTGGCAAAACCGTAAAATGGAACTAACGCGAAATCTCGTGGATTACTTTTGCGTGAAGAAAAATGAATCTTGAAATTTCTTTCCTGCCAATGACCGTGAACTTGACGCGCTTCGGTTCAGTTTTGGACTTTGAATTAGACACGCTAAGTCAATTTCTTTTCTAGTTCATCTTTGAATTACTTCGAAAGTTTTGTCTTTGTATATATTTTTTTTATTTGAATGCACGATTTGAAATTAAGTCGAGCCATTTGTTGCGGTTGGTCGTGGTTCTTTTCATTTGAATAAAATCTTAGAAACAATTATTTTAGAAGATAATAAAAATAAAATTAAATTGAGAGTATTTTACTTATGAAAACTTTTTCAAAAATAGATATATAATTTGGAAAAAAATCTATTTATCTAAAACAATAACGCATATACGCAAATATAAAACCGTCTTTCGTCTTTTAAGTGTAATTTACCATTTTCTTGCAACTGAAAGAAACATAATTGTCTGAATAAGCTTCTTATATGTATATTTGTGGAGAATTTTCTTGAAAAGTTGTATTAAGATGAAATATTTACAAACCGTAACCGTGCGATCGAAACTTTTTAATCGTCATATTATATCATATGTTTTTTTCAATTTTATGAACCATCTAGCTCAAATTTTGGCGGATATGAATTACTGAAGCTATGGTATATATTTTATTCTTTCTATCCATATATGCATATGTTTAATCAATCCCATTTGCAAACAAAAAAGATAGAAAAATATTTAACATGCTAAATACATAGGTACTCGTATATAGTTCTAAATAAAGCTCATATCCACAACTTAAACACAGTTATGAAAAACAGGTTAAGAATCATTATCAAGCACACAATGAATAAATGCCCAGCCTTGTATTTTATTATGCCAACAAAAGAAACATAATACATACCGTTTGCCCGAAAGTGTTTTCCTTATGCCTCATAAGCGCCTTAAATAAATGAAATTCCTCATAACAATTTACCCATTCACCTTCCTAAAGAGCTTAACTTATCCCTCAACAACTGCATTTAGTTTGTCTATCAAGAAGTTTCCACCACAAGAAGTTTTCTCGTACGATTTTTTTCCCTTTCATAAGCATCCCATCCTTTGAAAGGAAACACTCGCTCTTTATTTTTCTCGACACTAAAGAAATTGAGTGAAAAGAAAATCTTTGTTTCGTCGCGTATAATTTAAGACATTATATTATACTTGCTTCTACTTATAATACTTAATTACATTAAATTTTTTTACATCTTTTGTGTGTGAAAATATGTTAAAGTAAAAATTTAATATTAAATTAAAGTGTTTTTGCTTAGTCTTAAACCCAACTCCTCTTCTGCGAGAAGGTATGTTGAGAATAACTATAGATAATTAAATGTTCTACAACGTCTAACCTAAAAATTTACACTAAAAGCGTAATTTATTTACCAACAAGAAAATTACACAGAGCACACTCTTCCACGAATGCCCTTTTACCAATTAATGTTTTCATTTACCTTCAATTGCACGTCAAGTTGCTCGACAGCCTAATTGCCATTTCCAAACTGGAGTTGTAACAAAATTCTTTTCGTGTGCACCTTTTCCCGACCACATTAAACTTGGAAAAGAGTGACATTAGGGTTACGCTCATGCTGTCTTGTGAGCAAGTATTTCTTGCAAATTACATAATTGCACGGTGTGCAATGGCAAGAACCTTCCAAAGTTGGATGCTTGATTTAAACTGCGGTAAACACCGCCCAAAAGTTGCAGTTCAGCTATTTCAAGTTCTGTACACCCACCCGCACACCTACAGCCCCCCTTTTGGGTCGAGCTCCCACCGAAAGGAATGCATTTTATCTCAAAAATACGAAACTCTTCTTCACCAAGTAATGATGATGCAAAATGAATGGCAAAGGACTGAAGCAATATTCCGGATGATTAATTCAATACCATGGATGAAAACGTGAAACCTTCTACATTCTTGGGGTGCTACACACCCCAGAGAATCATTTTACTTTTAATTTTTTATTTTATTGAAGGGTTATGAAGCCAAGTTATTTTTCACTGTTTGTTCGTCCTGATAATGCCATGGATTCAGAACATCATACGAATATTATTAAAGGCCAACAATTTTCCCGTAAATATAATACAATTCCACAAAGAACAGAGCTCAAGCAAGAATTCCGGTGCAGAGTTGTAAAGGCACTAATCAGAGCTCTATTTCATATCTCATGCAGGGCGGTCTCATTGCATTCACCAGCACGCTCATAGGTGTCTGCCGCAACGTTTCTATTTATTGAAACCATTGAATTATTCATGATGGGTCTCGCTGTGCAAGGCTTCATATTTCTCGATATTAAATGCCATAATATTAGAGAATCGTCCTCCACACCCGAAAATTAAGTCCTTGTGAATTGTGTCCGCAAATTCCAGCCCTTAAATACCCCACCAAAAAAGGTTCAATTTCCGTGCAAAGAAAAAGAAATGAATTAGTCACCGAATGGCTTTGCACGGATTGCATGAGAAAACCCTTTCAGTTTGACTAAAAAACATGGAGACCAAAGTGCAATGGCATTAAAAAGAAAAGAAAAAACAAGGTATACTAGCCAACCTTCTTCTAGAGGTCGAGAAATACCCGGGTCGAAGAATTCCGAGGTAAAAGTTATACCTACATAGGTTAAAATTAGCTCAGGACAGTGCACCGTGTCGGACGGGTGATGGAGCCACCGCCACAATAGAATTTCTGTGGTCGGGCGAGCGAAAAGTGAAAGTGCACCTTTTGTGCCCCGAACTGATGACAAATGTTCCATGCGAGATGGAGCCACCATAAAATCATTGGGGCTGGGTTGGTGTAAGGTTTGGTGCTGCCGCGATATTGCAAACACTCTTACGTAGCCACGTGAAAGTAATCGCAAGTACCTGAAGCACTTGGGCTGGGATCGAACTGGTGCAACTGTGTAAGGTGTGGCTCTGAAGTCGTCGTAGTCGTTGTAGTCGCCGTAGTCGACTCGGATAGAAAAACTCTATTCAATAAGCCCACTTTTGCGACTATTTGCTACTGCCACTGGGCGCTGGTGGCCAGGTCCCGCCGCAGTTGCAAGAGATTCAAGTTCCTAAAGTGACCAGCCGGTGCTGCGGCAGTGGTTGGTGCTGGTATTTTCGCATATGCCGTATATTAATTGCAAACGCCATTACTGCTGGCGAATTTCCTCCTCTGTTATCACCGCTGCGCTATCATTATGTAAACGGAGAAATTTTCTTGTTTACTTACGGAGATGGGAAGCTGCCGCAGGAATCTCCGCATCTTTTCCCTCTGGGGCGCGCTTAAAACCCCACATTGCATAACAGCTCCAACTTCAAATAGAATTCGGATGTTTCCCTCCCAATCGCTGTTTGGTGCCCATCGCCATCACCATCCAAACGATCCCCGCCAACAACGCCTAAATGAAAAGAAGCTCCAACAAGTTTTTGGTCAAAATGCGGTACCTCTCGTCCGGCTACCGGAAGGTTATGTAAACGGACTTGGTAACCTACTGACACTTTCTGTTAGACTAGAAATGCTAGACAATTTGCATATTACGAAATCGCAATCGCTAGACAGTTACTATGCAGCATACCGCCTCGCCGCCGATATGTGACCTTTAGTAAAATTCCTATCTGCGAATGTAATCCGGCATATAAATTTATAATTCATTCCACATACGGTTTGCTCCATTCAGTGGAAAGTATCTGAAAGGACTTTTAAAACCTGAAAACGACTTTCGGTCATTAAATTTAATATTATCATAATTTCCGAAAAATATTGAACTACTTCTAGAGTCGACCGGTTCCCAT
This sequence comes from Machimus rusticus, assembly GCA_951509405.1. Lineage (NCBI taxonomy): Eukaryota > Metazoa > Arthropoda > Insecta > Diptera > Asilidae > Machimus > Machimus rusticus. The sequence goes on along the minus strand of OX608053.1, from coordinate 33,904,040 downwards.
CGAGAGTTGAGGAACTTGTTTCCGAACCGTAAAAACTAGGTGACCATATATGCCGCGTTAGTTCTATCGTTGTATATTTTTAGCACTTCCACTTTAAATTAGGATAGAAATTAACATGCATAATCCAAATCCGATTAGTCGTATTTGTTTATTTTGCTTACTTCGATATTAAAAGTCTTGAGGTGTCACCTTTGCAACCGGCTGGCGGCTTATGTCACATTTTTGACCTTAGACAGTTGAGGTGCGCCAAGAAGTGATTGGATTTTTAATCATTATTTATGTTATTAGAAATTGTCTTCCGGCTTCTAATATCTGCACTTTTTAAAACCAAATTACTCTATACCAGCTTCTTTTTGATGATATAAAAGATTACTTTTACCTTTTCTTAATGAATAAGCTTCTTCTTTTAGCATTAAATTCAATTAGTAGATAATAAATTATTAATAATTAACTATTGACAAAATTTTATGAGATCAAAAATAAAACAATAATACTTGTTAAAAGAAATGTCAATATGATTAAAAGCATTATCTATATCCATTAAATATTGATAGACCACAAAAAAACTAAAAAAAGAACTCGAAATAAACACACAAACTTTAAATTTTTATGTCAAGTGCAATGCAATGCAAATATTTTATTCATCACATTTGCAGAGCTAAACTGACTCTGATTCAGGCAATTTTTGCATTTATGTTTTAATTGAACTTTAATTTAATTAAAAATTAATTTCACTACTCGTTTGAAGTTGTGAGAGGCTCACTAAAAATTGGATATGCAAACTGCAATAATATGTAGCACAAACATTCAAATGGCACAAACGAAACAAAAATTTTTACTAAATATTTTATTTTCATTTCAGCAAGTGAAAGTTTATATTCAATTAATTTAACAGAGGTTTGCGTGCACATTTCATTTGCACAAATTATTATTGATCATGTGATTTGTATTAAAAGAGATGTATGTATTTAAAACTGTGTAGGTAATATTGAATAGAGGATTTTTATCATCTTTATTTTCTCATGTCAACTAAAAATGGTAAAAGATTATCCATCACGACCAAGGTTAGACCATAGACGTTTTGCTTGAAGAATTATTTGGCTTGAATTTTATTATGGAAAGGTCAAAGAAGCATCCTTTTTTAGTAAAATTCTCACAACGCATTAATTAAATTAAAATACGAGAGGACAGTAGAAAAGAATATCAATCAACCGTCGGTTTCGCAAACGCATGCCTAACCATTAATTTAAGTTAATTAAATTTATTGTTTGCTCACTTTGTTGCCCGGAGGCATTAAGCCAGCCCAAAGGGATAAACGCGACCGTTTTTGGAGATTGAAATTTGTTGGTTTGGGCGCCAATGTTTAAATATACCCACTTAGCCTTATATCAGCGGAGTAAGAAGGCGCAAAAATAACATTTTCCTTTTCTTACATTGTAGAGCTTAAAATAAATTCTAGACTATAATTATAGTGGCCCTCTTCCAAAGATCTGAATCGTAATTCGGAAAAGGTTGTTTATTTAATCTCAACCTTTAAATGGTATTCTTAGTTTTATACAAATGCACCAAAAGGTGAATATTGAATATTCTTGCTTTAATTTTTACGAGCAGTGTATTTATATTGCGTTTTTGATATAAAAACAAGAATTACAATACTTTATTAACAGTGTAAAACTTGTTAGTACCTTCATATTAACCAAATTTAAAATGATTTCAATTTTTTGCAATTTAGTGTAAAACTGTGAAGCAAACATATTCTGAGAGAAACCTTTAGCTTTAGACTATTAGCTTAGCTTGGCGAATATCGAGCGTAAATCAATAGAAAATTGAGGAATGTTAAATGGGTAAAAGAAGAAAGCAAATCATCGCGCTTCCGTGTGCATATGTTAACTTAATTTCCGCTACAGTGCAACAGGTAATTGGTTTTACTTTCAGCCAGCTAATTTTTTCATTTTCTAACAAAACTAGAAGCAATTACATGATGTCCCTATAAACATTTTTTTTCAAACACTTATAATATCGATTTAACGCCTGTAGATATATGTAGATATCTTATCTTATGCAGGTATTTCAACACCTCTGCAGCTTCATATCTGCCTGGAATTTTGCATAAATTCCCAGAAACCCAATATTCTCGTTTTCTTGCCTTTAACTTTCACATTCAAGCCAAGTCAGTTCGATTTTATAGCATGCATCCTGTTTCTCACGCAATGCCATTATCCAGGCACGGAGTGGAGCATTCGCCTGCCACCGTCCTCTTGACTGCCAGTAACAGGCAATGCACCAGAAACAAAATTTAAGGCATGTGAATGTGAAATGAACTCTTGAAGGATTCCTCTAAGAGTCATGTAAGTCATAGCATACACCGAAGAAAAAAAATAAATAAATAAATATGCTTCCGAATATCTGAGACACTCTCGCGCAGCGTGATCACACCAAATATCATATTTCAGGTGTATCCCCGTACGCTGCCCGCCTATGCAGCGGAAATGAAACCCAAGTTCACCTAAAAACACACCAAGGTGCTCCACTTGCTCATACAGGAAAAAAAAGGCGAGCACCAACACCGGATGACATCGCTGGGGGTTGGAAAATGGAGCAAAAAGGCTTATGTCACGATAATATCAAATATTACATGCATCCTTGCAACGGAGCTCGCTCCACACGGCTCCACATCGGGCTCGGGGCTTGATTATATAATGCTTTTCGAAACTCCTTGAGCGAGCACTGGAGCAGATGAAATTGCATCAGCGCCCGTCCAAATTACTGCTAACACCTTGAATTCTTGTGCCCGACCACCTGGAGCACCCCGACCCGGTCCTCGGTCCTCTTTATCAAATTGAGACCACGCCGTCATAATGGATGACATACGTGGCCGATATGTGGAACGAGTTATTCCACATATACTTATATATTTTTTTTTAATACCCTATATTTTGAGTGAATTCACTCTTATTTTCCGCCAAAGTGCGGCGCGACGAAACCAACCTTTCGCGGCATGCAATCTGTAAACAGCAGCCAGCAAAACCAGCAACCAGAATTGCAGCAGCGTCGTACACCTTCTCTTTGAAAGTGAAATGTGTAACGCCTTTCGTCCGCTCGCGTCTCAAGACGGCCGGACCCAGAGGTGGATAGGGTCCCTTGGTGTGGGCATTTCACTGTTGGCTGCTCCTCAGGTATTTCAAAAATTGGGTCAACCTCTGAGGAAACGCTGAGCGGTATATCAGCGGCCATTGGCTTCAACCGGTGCTACTGATCAACCATGTCCGGCCCTGTGATTATCGCTCAAGTGTTGATAAAGACCAACTTTCGTTTTCATCTTCAAGATCAAGCGCTAGAGCTCCGTATAATTCGTTATGCAATATGATCGCGCCGCACACAGGTGAACTGGAGATCACCTGGCCTTTCACGTCGCCTCATCGCAGCGATTGCAATGACTTACAAAAAAGCGACAAAAAATATATATATGGCGAGATTGGTCCCAGTATATGGCTACCATGCAACACTCCTACCTTCCACTTTTATTTTTCTTAAGACATTACATTAATTTGTGCGGGAGAGGAAGTCGACTTACAATGGCCCAGTTTTGCAAGAATCACATAACACGCCTGGTGTGGTCGAGGCGGCTATATCCATTTTAAATTTCCCGATTTACTATTTTTGGATTGGTCAACTAATTTAACACTACTTAATTTATTTGATTTACAGCACTTGCACAAGACAACTTCAAGTGCCCAGACGATTTTGGATTCTATCCACATGATATCTCCTGCGACAAATATTTTAAGTGTGACAATGGAGTTGCCGAACTTAAAACATGCGGAAATGGATTGGCCTTCGATGCATCAGATTCAAAATTCCTGACAGAAAATTGCGATTATCTTCATAATGTCGACTGCGGTGATCGCACACAATTAGGTAAGTAAAAAAAAAAGAATTTACATAACCCTATAAACAAAGAAAATTTAACTTTTTTACTAAAACCTAAAAACAATTTTTATTTAAGAGCTATGCGTTAGTTTAAAAATAAAATTCTTTTTAGGTTTTCTTGCATTCCAGAGCTTCAGTTAGAAAATAAAAATGTTATTTCGAATTTCGAAAATTACTAAAGCATTAGTTACTCTAGTCTTCCTTTTATATTTTTCTAATATAAATACATATAAATAAAAGTGCAATGGAACAAATATAAATTAATCTGCATTTATTTTAAAGTGTTTTATTGTACATATTAAAAGGCAGTAAGTAACCTATTGTTTTTCTACTTTTAGAACCACCAATTTCCACCCCACACTGCTCCCGTCTTTACGGTATCTTCCCAGATGAAGCTAAATGCGACGTTTTCTGGAATTGCTGGAACGGTGAAGCCTCCAGGTATCAATGCTCACCTGGACTTGCATACGATCGTGATGCCCGCGTGTGCATGTGGGCTGATCAAGTACCTGAATGCAAAAATGAAGGTTGGTCTATCAAAGCTACCAACACTTTTTTCATGTTTCTAACCCCAAAATATATTAATAGAAGTTGCGAATGGATTTGCCTGCCCCGCCCCAGGAGAGATCTCAAACGCCGGCTCATTCTCAAGACACGCCCACCCAGAGGACTGTAGGAAATACTACATCTGCCTGGAAGGAGTGGCTCGTGAGTACGGATGTCCAATCGGAACAGTGTTCAAGATTGGCGATGCTGACGGTACTGGAAACTGCGAAGATCCCGAAGATGTTCCCGGATGGTAAGTTAAAGCAAAAAAAAAAACCTATATTTTCTCTACTGTCTTTAACTTCATCACACTCTGCATGCTGGTTCTATCCGAACTATAGCTAATACTTCTGTATCTAACATTTTCACTCACATGCATACCCCTGATGAAGTTAGATCTCTTGATATCGTGATTTGATTCTAATGTTGGCCAATAACCACAAACCTTATCCCATCCCCAATTACAGCGAAGACTACTACGGTGACTTGGACCTGAAGAGCATTCGTAAAAGTGAGCTTCTAGCTGGCCTTCAACACAACGGTGAGGCCCGTGCCACCCCCAAAAACCAGAAACCAAGACCAACACCATCTAAGGACGCGTAATTTGTAGTATTTCGTAAAATCCCAAAACAAAAACGTACTCTTTAACTTCTAAGTCTAAATATTTACAAATCCCAACTCAGCCCAAATTCAGCCGAAATTCTTCCGACGGACCCTGTTAGGATAAACGTTAGACCATAATTTAATTAGTGATCTGGTAGGAGTTACTTATAGCGCGACTGAGAGACTGCTACACTAGGCGTACGCCACGTAAGAGACCACGGCGACCTTAAGTCAGTGAAATTCGTTATTTATGTTACACGGAGTTTTGTTAAGGCGATGTAAATAAGCAGAGCAATCTTTTTTTCAAAACAAAATTGTACAACCTTTGAATACTCAGTAAAACAGACAATTTCACAAAGCCATGAAGAAATAAAATGTTACAAAATTACCCACCCTGTTTCATTGCCCGATATTGTTTCAACACTTTTTACTAACACCCGGTCACTCACTATGTGTCCTAACTCTGTTCAAATTAACACGGCTACAGTTTTCACAGGTTTACCTAGGTGTTTTTTTCTGATGTGTCCTAATAGAACTTCTTACGCTATCCTATGCCGTAGTTCTATTCTGTTGTCCAGTAGGGTTCTAACGAGCCATCGTCACCTAACCATTTTTCGATATTTCTAGCGAGGACTATTATGGAGACGTTGACCTTAAAGCCCTTAAGCGGCTAGGCTTCTAGAAAGGTCTCGCCCGAGCCCGTGCTAAGACTGAAGGCCCTGTGCACGTTGGCCGCACCGAACAAAACAACCAGCCAGCGAAAGGAGTTTGTCAAATTTGTTCAATTGTAAATAATATTTCTTAAGCCACATAGGTTTACATTTTACTATTAAATTCGCTAAATTAATGGCCCTCTTGCGCTCAAAGGCCTCTGACATGTTGGAACTAAACAAATTAGTTTCTTAATATGTTGAAGTGTACCAATGCAATAAAAGCTAATGGTAGAGCTTTTTATGCCATAAATGGAATTAGGTAAGGAATTTATTTCATTACAGGTAAGATCGAGATTGTGTTGTTTTGATAAAATGAAAAAAAATTAAACGTTTTGTAAAAACAAACGCATTCAGCTTTTCATTTTATACTCCTTAATTCTTTCCTTGATTTTCAATTATGATTTTTAAGAATGAACTACCTTATAAAAATAAATATATATTTTCATCGTTTATGATACACTATTAGTAAAATAGTCTAAAGCAAATCGATTAAGGAATTTAGTACGGCTTGGGAACAGATGTCCTCTCAAATTTTGATTGGAGTCAAAAGTGACGAGCATTCAAAAAACTTTGTCAGTCACTTGTCCTTCCCGAGATATTTATCTTAGAAATTTCAAAAATTGACATTTTGTCTCCACGACTTTTTTCACAAAATTTGGTTGCAAATTGCTTTTATAGGTACCATAAATTAAGAACATTTCCGCCTTTTCATTCTGAAATATTTTTAAGATATCTTTGAAATTAACGACTTAAAGGTAAATATCTTTTTCAACTTATTGACAGTGACGAATACCTTACCTACTAAAAGATTGTGGGAGCATGGAGAAATTGCATCACTTTTAAGAATGTTAAAGTTAAATAACTTAAGAAATATAACTTTTGATTACTGGAAATGGACATTCCTATAAAATTTCATCAAAATCCGCGAGTGGACTTCATACTCAATTACTCAAAATATTATTTTGCCTATATAGTAGTAATACCTACGCATAAAATGAAATTTAATAACAATAATATTTTAAAAGAAATTTCTTAATTTTGTTTTCTAAATGCTAATAATGGTATATGTTATATTATTCGTACTGATTACTGATCATTTAATAAGTGTTACAACAATTACATAAGGAATAAGGATGCCCTTATTCAAACGTTCTAAAACTTATTTACGGGAAGCAGGGACAAATTTCTAGCCAATTGATAAGAACTAAATAATGGCACCACGGGCTCTGCATATCACTTTAATGTGGTGCAAACGCTGCTTTAAACGCCCTGATTAATTGCGTCCAAGCGATGAGAAATAGACGGGAGCTTCCTGCTTGATTCATTCCCCCACTAATGCTAATCTTGTATATTTAATAAGGAAGGAACAGTGACACAGAAACTATGTGTTGCAAAACAGGAAAACTGTTTGCGACTTAGTGTGTGAATCGACTCATGAATTATTCAAGAAATTTGGTTGCCAATTTAATCAGACCTTATTGGAAAATGTAAACATTTACCTTTCAGTTTTCGTTTAAATATTAAAGGTAGCTAAGAACCCTGAAAATTGCTCTAAAATTGGCCGGCAATAAGTTTCCAATTTGTAGCTATTTTTTATTTTTCGACGAGTATTCGACTAGTATTTCTCTCTTCCTCTGGGAGAACCTCTAGCCAATGGACGGAATCTAGAACCCTCTCATCGAGCTCAGCTCTACACAACTTTCAAAGAGTTTTTATAAAAGGTTTTCGTTAGAAAAACGCCGAGGAAAGATTTGTTGCCACTTCGTTTGCGGCACGCAATTCCAATGAATAATTCATCTATAGTTCTCGCTTCGGGTGTACACTGCTATGCGTCTAAGGATAGAATTACCTGGATTCGTTACCGTGCCGTGCCGGGCTGGGCCGTTTCACTCCTTCGCCGAGATTAGACATAAAGCGTTTTGCCAGCGGAGCCCCACCGGCAGGGCTCCTCCTGCTCCCTTAACGCACACACGTCTTGGGACGTTATGTCCTTTATTTATAGAAGTCTGCTGAAAATATGTGCTGTCGCACTGATGGGTTTCCGCCGCTAAGTACAAATATGTGTTCAGCACAGTGACAAAGGCACACTATGGAGTCGATGAAACTTTTATGCTATTAGGTTCCGTTCCAGCCAGTGGCAAGACGAGGTTTTCAGGCCTAACATATGGTTTACCGTCATCGCATAACCCTTTGAAACACGCCAATTTAGAACAACCTGAGCAATAAGCGAAAATCCTGTGATATTTCCGCAGCGTGTTATTATAATGGATAGAAACTTATCAATTTATCGAACGTAAATTTATGCAAACTTTAAAAATAGTTTTTGTTGTTATTCACAACCATAAATCTCGAATTTCGTACGTTTCGTTTATGAAGTAAGTTTCCAATCTCTTCTTGATTTCAAGGTTAACATCCTTTTTTAATTTATAAACAATTTTATTGAGGAATCTTTATTACAAAAATTTTCTAAATCAAATATTTCAACAGCTTTCCCCAAGAAATGTTATATGTTATTATATTTAAATTTGCGATTTTCTTCTTATTCCAATTAATTTTTCCGCACATACGTCAAATTAATTCGACTGAATTTTTCTATCGGATTATTTTAACCACTGTAAAAGAAATAATTAAAGTTTTAACAACTTTCGGAGTATCAAAGAGTCTGCGTTTAAAATGTATTACTATTTTTAACCTTTTTAAGAAAAAAAAATACAATACTAGAATATACCTTAAGTTTTAGCTTTTAAAACCATTGCTTACTTATTATTAAAATTGAAGGACTTGGCGCCTTAAGATTACATTTCTCGAACTGTCGGGTAAATCGATTGTATATTACAAGCAAAGGTGTCTGTAATTAGCCGGATAAACATGTCTATTCCAATCCAAATCTGTTGGACTTGAAAACGAATAAAAGACGACACGTGAGTCCAGACGGATCAAACAATAACTAATTGAGGCATAATCCTCTGCGTTAAAGGGAAAATTCCCAGGTGCAGTGGAGGGCATGTGTTAGGGCTGTCACATGTCCTTAACATCTTTCATAATTCTCGGAGCAGCAGGTGGCTCCATTGAGCTCGGAACTCGCCTTTCAATTCGGCTCAACCGTCGCTAAGGTCAGAATGTAGTTTTTTTTTCTGAGTCTGCTCCTCCAGTATCCCCACGAATAATAACCACTGACAATTTCAACCATTGTTAGTTCCACTTAATTATTTCAAAAGTGCACATTTCTGAACTAATTTAATTGTGGTCATGTATTTTGGCATCCACTAAGGTCCCTATTAAAAGCGCATTTCCCAGTGAGCATAATTGCCGCCATCAAGAGCATATCAACCGTGAGGCATTGCTTTGGCGCTGCCATCAATTGCATTCTTCATATTGTCGTAATTTCTATTGTTCGGATGAAATGATATGGAGCCTGAAACGATGCACGATGACAATGGCCTAATTGTGGGGCTCATTGATAAGGGAGGAAAGTCTCTGGCTCCATATCCGAGCGCATCCAGGAAATCCTTTTGGAATTCGCGCAGAGGATTTTGCTATATAATTACTCCTGGTGCCGTGTCCACACGGAACCTAAGGAAGTGCCCTTTGGTTGGACGGGGAAAAACGGGGGAATAGGGCTGCCACACAAAAGGGGGCAGTGAGCGAGAAGCGGTTGAAAAGTTACACTGCCCTGGCCCCGATCAAAATAAACCTGGTCAGGTATAGGGTGTAGTTTTGTACCCTACCGGGGCCAATGTTCCGGTCGACGCGGCAACCTTCTGGCACCCCACAGGGTGCTTGAAAAATGGGGAAATTTTTCTCGGCTGTTTGAAAACTATTGCGGCTCGGCTAGCCTCCTCTAGCCCCGAAGAACACAAATTCGCTAAATCAAACAATGCAGATAAAACCTCTCTATATGGAAATCAGAGCATATGAGAAAAGTTTTTTTTTCCCAGCACTCGTCAAAGTTTGTTCGGCTTAACAAATAAAAGCTTTTTATTTCACCGCAGTTAACAAAAGTTAAAAAGTATTTTCCTGCTCTATAAAGTTCTTTCGATTCCCAGATATTGCTCTGCGGATGGATGATCCCTGGCCCCGCCCGGCACATTTGCATCTACGTAAACATTACAAAAAAAAAAGAAGTTAAAGTCAACCGAATTGTGACTCCTGGTGGAGTTTAGGGATATACAAAAATGTTCCCTAATTTTTTGTTTTTACCATATCGTTACTATATGTGATTTTTATATAGGTATCTATCTATATATTTTTGCGTCACTCTCACCCTGTAATCGAACATATTTGCTGCTTTCAGCATATTCTGCGGTGGCTAGTTGCCCTCAACACTTCTGTTTTCCGGTGGAGTCAGGGCGGTGGGAGGTGTTTCGCAATTTGCAAAATCGTTAATACATTTGGCGCAACCCCTTTGAATGATAAAGGTGCCCCCCCGCGCTGGATGGGCCACTGCAATTAATAAATTTTGTACCCGAAAACCGCGATCTCTGATTAAGAATAAATTCAAACCGCTGCATCAGACCATTAAAACCAATTCCAGCAGAGAGGGATGAGAACGGGGCGCCCAGAGAGTGTTATATCACTGCAAATCAAATTAACCTCTGATTCAACATTTTGTTCAAATTTTATTGAAACTGAAAATTCGATTTAACCCGGAGGGGTCACCCGGTAAATGAGTGATGCCGCCGCTCGTCTGCCGCCACAGCAGCACCGACCCTGATACACTTTGATTGACGGAAAAGTGGTCGGGTTTTAAAAAGAGACACGACTGTCGCACACATCGACTCTGGGGCGGTTCATTTAACTTTTAAATAAGACCAAACTGGGATTTTCTGATTTAATTTAAAAACTGAGCAAACTCACGTCCGTCGTGTTTCAAGTGGGTGATCTGCAACTTTAGCGGCAGCGGCCACAATGTGGGGGCGGCTGGTCGGTGTGTGGCAGCACCGGCCAGGGAGGGGGATAAAATGGAAAAGTTCCTATTTGTTGTGCAGCCCCAAAAAATTTGCATTTGGAAGAGTTTTAGCTGTTTTAAGCGGTCCACAGAATAAATATTGCTTCCGACTGGGATTTTGTCTAGCTACAGCAATTTATTTATTGTTTACAAGATAGTGCTGCTTATCAAACAATTGGTGTTTTTCACTTTGCATAGCCTTTAGGGCGCTTTTAGTGAACAAAAAATCAACCCCTTTTGAATGATTGTGAATGATTTTCATGCCCCAGAGAGAGTGCAATATTCCTCTGTTATCCTATTGCGACCAACACATGTGCAACTAACTGAACTGTATTCGGTGTTTTCTCAATATTCATTCCTGCATAAATCTAAAAATTCAAGAAATTATATTATACATAGGTAAATAAGAAAATATCTACAATATAAAAACAAAATCGAACGTCCGATACTCGAATCTTATAAACACATCAAATAATCGATACCAATAGTCAAATTTTAACTTTAAATTAATTATAAAATAAAGTGATATCAGAAATAAATAAATGATAAAAACACTGTTCGAATTGTTTTTAACCCACGTCACGCCGCCGTATCAATTTGGACAGTCAAATATATTATATTATATATCAATATTTTTCAAATTGAGTACCTACTTACCTCAAAATCACGCACTTCGTTATATTGAGCATGCTGATTCCAATTCTGAAATTATGTTTACATTAGGATTAAAAGAATTAGAATTATTTCCAATTGCCAAATAAATATTATATAGCAACAAACGCACAGAATTTATTTTTGATGTTACTTTTTCATAATTATAAGAAATGAAAAATAACAGAGGTAGTTTTTCCAAATGTATTACTTTATAAGTGACAAGATGCACATGGTGACACGAGTTCTAGTGATCCCTGAGTTTAACATTTTTAACTTGAGTTTTAATTTAAGTAGGTACCTGGGGGTTCAATAGGTGAAATTAAGGCAGTCCTTTCCCATGAAATATGGGAAATTATAAAAATTTTGTTACTTAAGTTACTTAAAGCAATCATTATTCAATTGAAACCAGATATTTCAGTAAATTTTCCTAGAAAAGATTTCCCACCTTTCTATTCCCAGAAAATACCCGAGATAATAGCAATGCTGCATAAGAGACGCTTGTATTCTAAACAGAACAGAGAGTTAAAATTATGGGTTGAGCGTACTCGTGTTTCTGAAAAAAAATGTTCAGATAAATATATTGAAATATATTAAATTTTAATAAATTGCTCTCTTCAATAGATTTTTAACTGTGCAGGGAAACCAACTTTATTTGAAATTTACTGCATTCTAGTGAAAAAAAAATTCATATAAACGATGCATGATTATCAACGATTCGTTTGAATTAACGACTGGTTTTTAAGTAAAGCATTGAAGGTACATATATACTTACTGATTGCTATAACATTTTCCTTTCCTCTATTCATCATGCCATTATTAGGTATTTTGACAGAAGTTAAAAGGTACCTTAAATGGATTATCTTAATTTTGAGCATAAATCGCATTACGTTACCTCGTATCGTTTTTGGTATAATAACGGACCAATTAGCGAGAGTGCCTGCACGTGCATGTTTCCGCGTATGCTGAGCACATAATCTATTTGTTCTTGGGAACAGTCTCCATAACCAAACTGTTTATTGCAAATAGAGGTCTGTGAAACCCCAATGATATGCATGGTCCCGATCATAACCGCCACCGGGCGTGGCACCAGAAGGGGCCGACAGCCGAGCGACTGAGCTGATAAGTCGGCCAAATCCCGGCCATTAATTGTGCCCATAATAACTCCCCCCTTTTAAAGTCCCGATAAGCCCTTTAAGCGTCGGAAAGATTTCGTGCGGAAAACAATGGCCCCAAAAGCGAGGGCCACACATCAAATCGGTTGAAACTGATACTGGCTGTTAAGTGTCACGTCGGAACGGTGATGTTTTTCGCCCCTCGACTCGTGACAAATAAAACCCCCTATTTCAAGCCTTCGAGGGACCCCCTTTTTGGGGGTGTGTGGGTTTATATCGATGTGTGTGTGTGTGTGTGGGGGGGGGATATCTGCTCTCGACTTGATACCACTTAGCTAAAAAAGTTCACATGCCATGTGGAGGCCGTCGGTCGACTTCGAAGAGGCGCTTCCCTGGCCGGCTAGAAGGAGCCCCCGATCGGCGGCCGGTGTGGGGAGCGTGCCTCCACTCATTAAGTAAGAAAACACAGTAGGTGTCTGCTTCCGCCCGGGGCATAATGACCGGAAGTTGCCATCGACTCTTGTTTTCCCATTCGGTGTGGATGGGGCACACAAATGGCTTTGAAGTTTGTTATTTATTTACACTCGGGCAAACCTTTACGGGTGCAGTAAGAAACGGGCAGCTCAATGAGTTCTGTTTGCGTCCTTAAAAGCACCTCGTGTCCTTCGGCCCCGGCCAGCTAGCAGAAGGGCCGGCCCTTCTGGCCCTTCTGGCCCCCTTGGCTTGTTACGATTTTCCCACTTCTTGTTTGCTCTCGGATTTCAAGTTAAGACTTAAGAGTTTCTTTTCATGAACTGATAAAATTTACATGTCCTTCGATTTACAATTACATCAAACGTCCCAAAATTTTTTGTTTAAAATTGAAGCAAAACTAAATAAAGTCCGGCTAAAAACTGGGATGCAATAAACACGACGCATTTTCGTTACACCGCAAAATGAATTATATTATTTACACAAATGCGTAGCGATTTTGTGGAGCGGCAATTCCATTCCTTGTTCCGGTTTCTATTTCGTTCTAGAGAAGATCTGAAAACGAGGGCTGTTATTTGATAAATTACAGGAAATCGAAACTTCTTATTTTTCTTTTTTGCATTTAAGCTTGTTTTTGAAAGACTGGTGATTTTTTAAAGCCAAATGGCCGACATAATTGACTTTGATTAATTTTAGCGCATTCATTTCCAAATAGTCATAAGTCGTACTCCAGCAATATGTGAGCCTATACATGCATTGCATACACATTTATATAATTTTACATTTACCGGTGTCGACTTTCGTGATAGAAATATATAATTAATACTTATTTTCCTTTAAATATCTTGGTCATTTGTAACCCATTTCACAAAAATAATATGATGACGTTTAAATACCTATTTATTTTGATAAAAGATGTTTGTACTTTTTATAAAGGCTGTTTGATAGCTTAATAAACAAAGATTCAGTGAACGCAAATTATTGTTTTTAATTTAAATTACCCAAAAAATTGTAGTAATTTTGCCCTAGGGAGTACGATTTGAGCAACCTTACCCCACAGAAGAAGAAGGCAATCTTCCACAAAATTATACAAATCCTTGAACGGATGAGAAAAAAACAAAGATCTAACTCCTTTCTAGCTTACTTATGTATATATTGCATTCGAATCGTCGATATTTATACTTTCTTATAGCAGAAAAAGGGTCTCAAACAGAAACCCTTGGTGTCGCCAGTGCTGCAAGGTAAATAATAAAGGGGACTCCCCCGATTTACTACGGTTGGGCGAAAAAGTCCTCGTCTTTCCCCGGCCTGCGAGCGCATTTCAAAGTCCATAAATAAATCCTAAAATGACAGATTTCGCATTTTTTTTTTTTTTTTTTTTACTTTACTATATTTTATCGAGGGAATTTTTTCACGTGAAAAAATTCAATTTGCTCGCTATCGAACAGCCACTCGGAAAGGTTTTAAAAGGAATTCTTCCGCATTGGAAGACGCAGGCACATTCCCTGCGAGATTACTGCAGTATCTCCGGATTAAATCAGCGGGGCAAAATCTAAAATCAACTTCATAAAATAAACATTGTGACATTAAATGTTTGAGAAAGGCGGAAAACGAGGGCGCCGGCATGGGTAGCGCGAGGAAAGGTGAAAAATGGAGGTGAAAGGTCATGAAAGGAAAGGTTGGGGGTTGTGATTGGGTTTGGGGGATGGTTTAACTTGCGCCCGAATGCCTGCATCGTTTTAGGGACTGCTGCACAATACCTTGGACGACTATCAGAACGAAAATTCTCACGGGCGTCCTCATTATTTCTTTAGATATCCGAATTTTACCCCCACCCGCAAAATTCATTTTTCACTGTTTAAAGGTCGGCTCCCAGCATCCCGTCATCATCATACGATATCAACTTTGGACCCGACTTTCTTTAATATCACGAACGACACGGCCTTTGCCGGGGAAAAGAGAGAAGTTTGCCTGTTGGTGACAAGTTTAAAGCTTGGCCGCATGCTGTGCAAATAAGCGCACTCTTTGAATTCGCCCTACCCTTATGGGGAGGCCCTCCCCCGCCCCCAAAATGAATGGGCAAAATTTGATTTGCGAACAGCCGGAAGAATGGCGCGGGCGATTCGGTCCATCCGTGTAAATTTTGTTTTTTTTTTTTGGACCACCACCCAAACGTCTCCATCCTCTGGTACCCGAAAATGAATTTCCCAACAGAATTTGCTACATTCAAGGGACATTTTTCTCAAACCGGGGTACCGCCGCCCGGGCCGAGAAAGGCGTCTTGGAACTTTCTTAGACTTCTAGACTACTTGACAGGAATAAGCAGACAGACTCCCTGGGGAAATCGATTTAACTTCTGCCCTTTTCCCCTTTTCTTCCGCGTTATTCATATTTTCATTGTTAACCGCTTAAACCAGAAGCTAGAATATATGTTTAAGCATAAAATGTTATCCTAAAGTGCAATACAATCATACTAAAATTATAGATAAAATCAACACAACTATGAAATTTGTTTGTCGAAAATTCATAATAGATTTTCTTATTCAAGAGAGACATTTTTTCACAGATGGCCAGATAAAACCTTAGCTAAGTGTAATACAACATATTAAAAGTATATACATATATGTATATATAAAAATTAAGAATACAAATCATAAGGCATAAAACAAAACGTAACGATAGTTAGCATTTTATTTTAATTCATAGCTTCATAAAATTCTTTTTGATTATATAAAATGCCTGTCAGAGTTCTTTATGAGAAAGAAGAAATTTCACAGAACCGACATCCATATCATTAAATTTTTAACAGCGTCATAAAAAAATACGTGCAACTACCCCAGTTCTGTGAAAAGATTTTCTTTTTTATGAACAGGTACGACAGGCATTTTATGTATGTAGTTGAAAGAATTTAAAGCAATATAAAGGTAAGATTACAAACGTAAGAGATTACTCTATTTAAAATCTATAAAACTTTTCACATATTTGGATTTGAGATTTTTTAAATTGGATTTAGGTTGCTAACGACAATCTAGAGTTGTGATAAGTTTAATGTTTTTCCACTATTGATTAATTTTATCACAATAAAGGAAATTTTTCCGCAAACCACTAAAAGTCCAAATTTAACAATTATAAGCGTATGTATTGCAAATTTGTACCTTCAAATAAAAAAAAATATTATTATTATTATTATGTCGCATTAATGATGGATTCAGATGATTGAAAAGTGCGGAGCTTTTGTTCGCAAACAAAAATTGTATATAGACCATCGTCGAACGCATTGAGCCTAATGTGAAAATGAATTTGGTTGGAACAAAGTCATTGATTGATGAGAATTCTTAGAAAAACTCAATTTTTAGAAAATAATTGTTTAAAAATTTCACTGAATTCAGAAAATACTGTAACGAATTGAATCACTAGAAATACAGAATCAGAATCCGCTGACGCTGCAACTATTACGGCTTCTCAAATAAGAATATTCGAAGTTTGAAAAAATTTCAATTCTTTGGAAATGCGGAAAACATAAAATACAAAAATAATCTTAATCTACTTGTAATTAAAAATATTAAAAGAGGCAGAATTTTGGAAGAGATGATTTTGTTAGAAATCCACCGAAAAACAGTTTTAAAAGTCGATATTTGGTAGTTGGAATTGAGAATACGTCATTTGAACTACAATGTAATTTAAATTTTAATTCTTTTATAATGCAATGTTTTCATTATTATGATATGTACATATCTATATGTACATAGAACACTATCTCTCTATCGGATATATTGGCAGAATAAATATACTTTTTTCTGTACTGCCAATGGTACTTTTTTTTATACGAAAGTACAAATGAGGAACATTTCTCTAAATTTTTAGTTCAAAATACATATTGAAAATTGTAAATTTTATGATTGTTTAAAAAAAAAATGTTTTCAATCCATTTTTTATTTAATTTTTTTCATTAAAATTAAAATTTCCAAAACAAAAGCTATTAGGTTATGTAGATAATTTTTTGCGTGTGACTCTTACGTAAATATTAAAAGGTATATGTATACAAAGGTTTATAAGTATTTACATATGTATATTTTCTGAAAAATCCCAATAGGCATGTTTTTTACATTTTCAATATGATATAGGTACCCTTAAAAAAGTTGTGAGTATTATTTTTCTAAACATATTCCCTGTTTTATAAGTTCCCTGACTTCAAATCAAGTTCAAAATCGGTCGACAGGTCGAATTTGCCAGAATCTGTGATATTCGGGATACCTTTTCCCTCGCCCCATCATCCGCGCAAATCGAGTTATGCATACGAGCGGCGGCTAAGAATTGGCCCGCCCAACCACCTGACGAGCGGACAGCTCAACCGAAGGGCGATTAGGTAATGCCCTTTTCTGGGTGCGAAACACATCGACTGCAGCACTGTTTGCTCCTCGGCTGCACCATTCAATCCGCCAGGCTTCCGGATTTACTTATCTGATGACATTTTCGCTTCCTCTTCCGTAGTTCTTTTGGAGGTAGCTCCAGCTCCAGCCAGCTCCAACTCGGGCCCGATTTGGGTCCCCCCATGGCCCGGGTGTGTAACTTCGGCTGGGTGGCCACCGAGGAGTCCAGGCGAAAGGAAGTTCCAGCCGTAACCGAAATGAGATGGTTAAAGAATAAATTTAAATAAACGCCGGTCTAGGGATTTTTATCCCTTTGCCGCATAACAAATAGTCCGGCTACATCCCCCCAGTCCTTTCGCATATAAAACGAAAACCGGGCGGGGGGAAACACAAACGTGAGTTCCTTCCTTTAAGCCACCATGCAGCGGGCCACCATTAAGAACGATGTAATGCTTGAGTTCCCTCTTTGCCCGCTCCAGATAAAATTTTATGGGTATTTGGACGTCTAGTTTGAATGTAATATCGTAATATTATTAGGATGTAATGGTGTGCACTCCCGAGTATCAGCGAATGCATGATTTCATTTTAATGGGAATTGATTCGGCGAGTGGCTTCCGCTCTTCCGAGTTATTATCATAAGCTGCTCCGTGTTGGCCGTAAATAGCGGCCAGATAGCGGCACTCGAGGACAATTAGCCGCTCATCTGTTTGCCAAGGTCGTCGCGATGCTATCGGAATTTTGCTGGGGCCACAGCATCCATGGACCACGGACTGCGGACAATTTTGATGAACATATTCCTGACTGGAGAGGACTTCTGGGGATTTATGCGAAATATGCACCGCTTGAGCTTACGACTTCTGCGTTTTATGCTTAAGAAAAAATCGATGCTTTAAGAGGATATTTCCACGAAATGGAAAAATATGTGAATTTCGGTTGCTAAGGCAACGCCAGTTGGAAAGGCAAATTTCTCAATTTACGAATGAGTTT
This sequence comes from Machimus rusticus, assembly GCA_951509405.1. NCBI lineage: Eukaryota > Metazoa > Arthropoda > Insecta > Diptera > Asilidae > Machimus > Machimus rusticus. The sequence continues at coordinate 33,885,706 of OX608053.1, read as the reverse complement.
GCATAAGCGTCCATCGATGGTCATTCAATAGGTTTTGACGAATACAATTCTTATTACGAAAGGCGGCTTTAACTTCAATTATTCTTCATTCTCAAAATCGGCATAGCAACTCCTTTTTTAAATTTTATTTAAAATGTATAATAATCGCTGATAACCAGATCGAAACTTTAGACTTAGGGACAAATTTCTTCGAAACTATCCTTTCCCTAAGCTCGTTTGGAAGGTCGTATGAGTTATGAATTCAATTTACTTAGAAGTAAATATAAACGTAAAATTTTTATATTTTCAGATATCTTATGACAGTCTTCCCAGGTAAGTCTTCTAATAAAGTTTAATTAACATACGAAAGGAAAAATACGCAGTAAAGAGCACCCTTAGGAAAATTATATATGTGCATATACATATGTGACTTTAATTTTTTATAATGTATTTTACCTATATATTTAACGTATAGGTAATACATATTTTATATAAAAACCGCATTATTTCGTCGTAAATAAACGGATCTTTTATCTTTCAATTTGTTTGCCAATTGGCACATAATTATAAGAATAAAATTTTATGTGGCAGCAGCTTAACTTAAAATACAAATCTCCGGTTGTTTTTGCAGCAGGACACGATGCTCACTCTTTACATTCAAAATTACCTGCTGTAAATAAAGTAATTAACAATTTTGGCGAAATCGAAAATAACATCTCTTGCCGGCGACATCCGACACATTTTACTTTGTTCCTCCACGACCCCGACAGCCCAACGAAATTTATGGATGACCCCAAAACTGCGAGAAAAGCCCCCATTTTTCCCGTAGTGTGGACGCACACCGCGCGTTTATCTCGCCCAGCCATGCAGGAAATCATTCAATTGCCCGCGGAAATTTGAGCAACACGCAAAAAGGCGAAGGTTGCATTTTATTTTCGTTTTTTGAAGCGATTTTGGATGCAACAAAACGAGGGTTTTAATTAAATGGTTTTGATTTTGAAACTGCGCTGCGCAAACTTCGCCGTATTGGCCGAGCGGGCCGCCAAAAATCAGGCGAAATCAACCGTCACGACGGCCGGCGCCGCATTCCGACTCTGACCCAAACGCACTCTCGCAGGCATCCGTCACGGCGCGACGCGGCATCGACCGTCGCCCGTCCGTCCAGTGCGTGGGTTGTCACCTGGGGAACTGGGTCGGGTTTCCGTGCCCCCGCAGTCAGAGTTGGTGTTGTTTTGGTTCAGCAGCCGTGCCGAGTTCGGGGGATGTCGTCGACGAGTGCTCCACCGCCGCCCGCAATGGGGCCCCTGCCGTCGCCGGAGGCGCAGGCCGGGGCCGCGGCCGGCGACCACAGGACCGCCGCCAGAATCGTCCGCTTGGACGGGTGCCTCTGGGCGAGCAAAAGTCCGGAAGTGCAGAAGGCCTGCTACCTGTCAAACGTGTGCACTTCCGCGCCGCCGAAGTGTTGCCGCTTCAAGTGCATTCCGGCGATTCTGCAGGACGGCCCCACCTGCGGGCTGACTGCGCTCAGCATGGCTTTCGGCGGGGATCCGTCGCCCCACGAGTTCCTGGAGGAGGCGAGGCGCCGCAATTTCACCCTCAATGGGGAGATGTTCAGCGCCGAGAATTTATTCCAATTGATTTGTGATTTCGCCAGGGTGAAAAGTGTGCCAGTCGAGTGCCAGCTGCACGAAGGCCGCCTCAATTGTGCCAAGGTCAAGGACCACCTGAGGTCTGGTGCATTCATTTTCGTGCCGTATCCTTTTGGCGTAAACCAAATAAAAGTTAATTACCTTACATAGTAGATTTCCACTTAAAACGGCAATATATAAAAAATTTTCAACATAAATCTGAAATGGTCTAAAAATATACGTCATTTATGGCAGCACTAATTATGTCAATACGTCAAACAAGTGACAATTCTTAAATTGAGGTTAGATTTGAATTAGTTGAGTGGATTCTGGGGTGCATTGTTTTCCGCTAAAAGTAGATAATCTCAGAAATGGCAGCCGAGGAAGAGCAGGTTAAACAAGAAACATGAAAATCCCTTTTCGAAGATGAAACATTTCACAGGCCCTTTTCCGCAGATCCAAATAATCCCGGTGAAGGAGCCCCTAGACCTAATCCGTCTCAGTTTAGACGAGAAGATTTATGTTAAAATGCGGAATGAGCGCGAATTGCGGGGCCGGCTTCATGTAAGATTAAAAGAATCAAATCGGCAGCTATTCTGGCCATGGGGCCTCTTAATTTACCAATTTCCGTAGGCTTTTGATCAGCACTTGAACATGGTGCTCGGGGACGCTGAGGAGACGGTGACCACCGTCGAAATCGATGAAGAGACCTACGAAGAGGTCTACAAGACCTCGAAGCGGACCATTCCCATGCTATTTGTGCGGGGCGACGGGGTCATTTTGGTCTCTCCGCCAATGCGAGTGGGATAAGTCGTTAATTTCCATATAATTTTTTTTATATTAATATGAGGTTTAAAATAAAGAGATGTCTGGATGAAACTTCGTTCCGCCGTTTTATTTCAGTCTGGTCAAACCTTTCAATTGGTGATGGTGACCCGGCTTTAGTATATCATCAATTGTTTTTACAATAAAACAGTTTTTTCCTTTGTTTTATTTTTAATATTTTAGTGTCTGTTTAGAATAAACACACGATGTAATGAAATCAGACTATAAAAAGTATTAGTTTTGGTTAATAGTGTTACGAAGGACGCAAACTTCTCCTCCGCCTCCTTAGTTCTAATTTTCAGCAGTGGACTTGTGGCAACTCCACACTCCTCTAATCAAATCGTAGCAAACATAAAAAAGTTTTGGATATTGGGTATGACATTTTTGAGCCGCCTAGTCCAGTTCAATTTGAAAGGAATCCGGCATTAAAATAATTAATTTAACAATTACTAATTGATATTTTAAATTAACTAAGAAATTTACTACAAAAAATATACAACAAGAATAAATTACTAAAACACTATCGACAATAAGCATAATTGATTCAAGAGAAGATAAATAAATTCGTAATTTAATATCAATTGAAAACTAAATTCGTTTATGAATAAAATCTATCAATTACAAAGAAACATTTAATTTTAATAGAACATGCTGCGCATATAACTAAAGTTCAATGTGATGAAGCGCAAAGTTATTTGTTTATCTGGAAATATAACACGAACGATTCTGAAGCCTAAGAATTATTTAAAATCCTTAACTTAGAAGAATCTAGATATGATCCAGACTTTAACCATGGGCCATGCCTCAAATTAGGCCACAAAGCACACTGGGCTCTCTTAATCGGATACTTGATAGACTTCGATGACGAGGTTTTAATGATCAGATAGTTTATTAAAAATGTTTTAATTATTTCTTCCCGCAGTTCTATGTACTGTCCCGCCACGGTAAGACTAGGAACATCGCAGTTTGGTCGCTGAAACTCTTGAGTTCGAGCAATTCGAACCTACTGGAATTTGCCCAACCCAAGGGATATCCTCATACAGATTTTTTACTACCAGACGGGGGTATTGGTGGCGAGCATGGCCTGCGGAATCGAGCAATCATCGTTAAGGGACTGCCAGCAGAAACGATCGATTTAGTTTAATTTTGTATCTGTACAGGGTGCTAATCTCAAGAAGCTTTAAATAGTTGAAATGTTCCTTTTTATTTATGAAAAAAATATATTTTTTTAAACAGCTAATGATGTCACTTTTATTGAGATTTGGCTTCAAATTCTGAGATATTTAAGGATTGAAAATCTTACACTTTAGAAAATTATAAACAAGTTTAAAAAGAAAATACGATTTGTTTTAAATGTTTCATGTATGTATAATTATTATCGTTTAACAGTACTTATAATCACAGCAAACACTTATTACAGTCAAGCTTGTGGCATACAATCATCTAATTTTATCAATAACTTTTACACAGGGGATTAACTTATCTATCACTTAACTAGATTTCCAATAACGTAACAAATGTCTTCCTCACTCCTTCCGCCCGAAATATACTCCGGGTAGGAAGACGTCTGCTTTTTGTAAGTGAGCTCATTTCCTTAATTTGTACAACATAAATATTTTTACCTGTAGCACTACTTTCAGATCACCCTTTAAAGCGTCGTCTCAACGTGCTTCCAAGCGGAAGGGCATTGGGCAACCGTACAAGGTGGGCTTCGGTTTCTTTTTCTCGTTGATCCCTCCAACTGTTTGTTGGTACAAAATGTGTGAAAAATTTTAGGTGGCAATGTAGGGGAATTCGTGCGAATTAGCCCATTTAGCCCTGCTGCCCAGAAGATGGGCTCCCTGAGGAGCTCAGAATGTTTTCATCCGTTGAATGAAAGCTCTTTTCAGTGTTACTTGCAATCACAAACTTTAAATCTTCAAAACAATACAAAATGGATATGTCCTCAAAATATCTCTCTACATTACTTCATTGTTACACCTAAGGAGTATTCAGTTTTAATTTTTTTTATCTTCTTTTCGTTCAAACTCTTATTATTTTCAATGCGGCGATCGTTATAGCGCTTCTGTTCTAAATTCTTGATTTTATGCCCAATTTTTAATCTTTTTTATGATATAGACGAAGTTTTAATATTATACCGAGTAAATCCCCCAAGCAAGAAGCGAAATCTCTTTACACGAGCAGTGAAGCGAATCAGACGCAACGTTATGCCTGTCGCCTATTGTTCTCACGTTTTGCTGATTTCCCTGCGTTTTTAGGGTTTTGCAACATAATGAGTGTCTGTCTGTACGCTAAGGAAAAAAATGCTTAGAAATTTAAAAAAAACATTTTTTGAAGTATTTTTCGATTGAGGTACACTCAGAGAAGGTATTTAGCAATGTATTTATTGGCGATTTTCTTCACTATTTTTGCTTCTTGAAATTATTAACTACCTTTTTTTTAGCAATAATTGAACTACTATTTGTTTATTTTTCCTTCTCACATTTCTTTCCCCCCCAAGTCTATACGAAGAATTTCACAAATTGATCTGTCTGTGCCAGAGTTAAAATAAGGACTTTATCTTTACAACAATTTGTCATAATTCAATACGTTAAATAAAAAATATTTTTGTTTTCTATTGAAGTTTTATGTGGACCTTTACTTATTAGAGTACTTACCTCAGTTAGTAAGGAACTATAACAAGGACATAGGCCAAAAAATTTATAAATTCAGGCTGTGAACAAGAACTCGGTTCTGTAGTCGATTGCAAAATTTATTGATGGTCTTTTTAATTGAATTGTCTACTGCAGACTTGAGTTCTAAATAAAACCTCATAGAGCTTAATTTTAAAATATGCTCTAGCTTGAACAATTTAGAAATACCAAAAATCAGTTAAACGAAATAGCCGCAAAAAATGACGAAATATATCTATTTAAATTTTAAACAAGTCACAAAGACAATTCGGACAATAAATGTAAGTCCAAACAAATTGTGAATATCTTTCCATAGTCTGAATGTGAACAAGTTTTCTGAATAAAAGTGGAATCAATTCAAAACATTCTTTATTTGCTTAAAAAAAACAAAAGCTGAGTACAAACGACGGGAGCCGTTTTAAATATCCTGCAGCTTTAATGATAATCATTAATATCGGGTAAGACACTATCAGAAGCGCTATAAATCGATCACTCAAATCGATAAACCTACGAAGTTGACTACTCTAGAGCTACGCGTACTACAAATTTAATGTGGTTAGAATACAAAATGTTTTGATTTATTCAAGTTATTTTCTGCTACACAAGATCAAGTTATACTCAAAAGTGTTTACGTGTGTTTTCCGCTTAGGCTCACAGTTGCGAGTGGGTTTTTTTCTTATATGTTTTTTTTCTTCTTTTTCTCAAAACAAGATCAACTATCTCACGTTACTGTTCGTTTAGTTGCTTTTTTATATAATTGATTCAGTCCATATCACAAATTTGAAAGTAAAACGTAATGCATAACTTAGTCGCTACCTACGATTACAACTGATGTAAAAACGGCTCAGTAGGGCCTGTGGGTATTCTACAAAAAATTGGGACTAGACAAACAAACGTTGTGTTTAGAATAGAATAAATTCATTTTTTTTTTGTTTTTTTTTTCTTTTCTGCTAAAACAACGCCAGTGTGGTGTGTCGTAAAAAATTCGTTAAAAACTCTACAGCAGCGTTGGCTTATTATTTGGCTACTGAAACTACCGTCGAAGTAGCCGCGCGGTGGCGATTGCGAAATAATTGCGAATGCGATGCGTTTTATGAAGTAGCGATTTAAAATCAGTTCAATAAATAAAGGAAAAAGCGTAAGACTTCTGGCTCCAATTTTAAGCTGACTAGGATAGATCAGAGCATGCGATTGGGGCGCCGACCAATGCAATTGGAAAATTCTTCACGTGCGTCTGCCACTGAGCCGAGAGCTGAAAAAATTTTACCCCTGTCCACTCTGTGCCATCGATGTATACTATAATGAAAAAAATAATTAAATAAATTTATTTCCTCACTGGAAAAAGTTATAATGTGGAATTACCTCTTAATGGTACAGGGTGTGACTGCTTTGGTGAGCAGATCAGACGAGCAACTCCTTCTACAAGCTGTTCTTTTTCTTGATCCCGATCTTTTTCCTTCTTCTTGCCCAACCGCATTACTAGAAAAAAGGGGATCCTCAAACTTAAGAAATTAGGAGTTTGAAAATATCTTACTTTTCTGTTTTTTCTCCTTTGTAGCAAAACTGACGGTTAAACCTGATGAAACATCACCAACTTGAGCATTTTGAGGCAACCGCCATACATGTAAATTCCTGAACGTGCTCTTTATACTGCTTTTGCCCTGATCGCCTCCTTTTGCGTTGCTTTTATCTTTGATGTCTTGGGGCTTGAAAATAGGCCAATAATCGATTTGGAGCTCTACAGACTCCTGTGCCTGTTGTGCTGGCGTTGTTGGAACTGGGGGCGAGTTCCTGCCACTTAGTGGAGGAGAACTTGAGAGAGTCGTACCACCTGCACTTGATTGCTGTGTAAGAAGTGATGAGGTCTCATCTAAATCCAGTGACAATTGTGGCCCATCCGGAAACCCGATGCGAACGTCCTGAAGAAATAAATTATTTTATAGGAAAAAAACTAACAAAAAAGGGTACTTCAAAATTGTTAGTTTAAAGTCCAAATCGAAATTATAAGATGAATATTCTAATCAGCAAAATGTAGTGATTATAACATTAATTTTAAGCAGAGCTGCGTACTTGTAAACTAATTTAAATGTTGGCAAGCACGCATTTCCTCTTTAAATAGTTTTATTATTATTTTTATTATTATTATTTTTATTTATGTTTTTAGTTGAAGTCACTAAATTAGTCGTAAAATAAAAGAGCGGCAGATGCAAACATTTGGAGTATTTTAAAAAATTTAAAAGCTGTTTTACTACTCTCCTATAATTATGCCCTTCTTCTGTAGCTTTTTTCTACGTTTATGTTTCAGCCGAAGAAAATACTTACACTTATGAAAGGAACAAAAATTTGACAAGAATCCTCATCCTTGTAGTTAACCATTGCCTCTGCAATTGGTATCTGAGTGCACGGTCCAGCGGTGTGGAGATATCGTTGTATCCGATTCGTTAATTCAACAATATCAGCCTTGACTAGAGCAGAATCAGGACTTGCCGCTCTTTCACAGAGTTGCTGCCAATTTTCTGTGCCAAACATAACACAGTATGAGGCATCAACAGAGCACAGGTGGCGAGCGATTGCGCTAGGTCCTAAATGATAGCCCATTAAGAATCTTATTCTATAAGCAAATAAAATTCAAAAAATCATACCAATAGGAACAATATAGAAGCGTATATGGTGCACCCAGTCGGGAGGTCTAACTCCCAGCAATTCGACGTAGTGCCTTAAAACAGCTCCTTGCAGCCAATCGCCCCCTAAGAGCAAAACCTTAACAGTAGCTGGTGGTTTTGCAGTTGTGTTACAGCTACAAATAACATCTTATAAAATTTACATTTGAGAACAAAATGAAAATATTACTATTTCTGTATTTTAGCCATCAGTGCTTGCATAACAACCTTAACTTCAGCAGTATTTTGTGGTAGAAATGCGGGCCGAAATGTTGTAGTAAAAATTGTGTTCAATCTTGGTGCCAATGGGCTGCACAATGCTTCGGGTGGGCTTATTATTGTCACAACATCTGGAAGAACAGCTTCTTCCATCGAAAAAACCCGGCTTACTTGATCGAGCAGGCTCTTTCGAGGCTCAACATTTGTTGGCGACAGACACGTCTCTAATACTGACTTTGAGTCCGCAGTTAGACTCAGGGATTGCTTCTTCTTGCTACCTGGAGTTGCACTCGATGTTCTAAACAGTCTGCTGCGTTTCTCGCTTGAAGTGATCGCAGCAACTGGAGTTGCATCCTTTTCACGCGGTGGGCTTCCCGTGTTCTGCGGATCCGAATTTTGTGCTTCTGGATCTGTATTTACTGCATTACCTTCGTTCCCAGAACTGTCGTTTCTGCATTCCGGGCCACGATCTACATAAAATTATAAAATGCATTCTTTTTAAAACAAAAACTATTTGCACCACCCGAAAAACAATTGAGGATGAATATGAAAGTTTGAAACGCGAATGCGCCAAACAGCTGGTAGAGATCTACTAAAAGACAAGATAAACGTAATAAGGACCGCTGAATTGCTTGTGCTAGATGTTGGAATCATGCTTGTCCTACAGCTAAAAGGAATTGTTTTTTAAATTCAAGAAAGTGCTTCTGTTCTGAATCCGCAATAGCTTTAAAGTTTTAACATGCTTATAGTACGTGAACTTTCTTAACTCGAGTGCAAATTGTGCACATATGTTTTCTTTCGTTTTTAAGGTTTGCACAATGTTTGTAGAAAAAATATAGTTAGAATATTTCGTTGGCTTACTAATTACATTATTTTAACCGCAAATTCTAATCATATACAAATTGGCTTTTAGTTATAAATCAATCTCAAAAAAAATTATGGAAATTATTGCATATTAAATGTTATCGTTCAGGTCAATATGAAACATTTACTGCACCATATTTTTTTTATATAAAGGAATAATACTTTGTTTCCTTACATTTTAAACTATAAATTTTAAACATGTTTTGTTTCTGAAATCGACATATTTATGCACACGCTGAAACGTGAACTGGAACGGATCCCTAGAAAATTTTGAAAGGTATTCCCAGTAAAAAACTTTTATGTTTCATTTTGCTTACCTACAGCAATAAGAGAATAAATAAACAGTTCCATAGCATATAAATGAGATCTATCTCAATGTTATTTAACGTAAAATTAAGACATTCGAAAAGACTGATTAATTATTTTATTTTATTTTATTTTATAATATAAGGATATAACCCATAATCTTAAGGGTTGCAGAAATTTTCGTGAGTCATATTCTTTTTAAGTTCTTCCCTTTTTTTAAGGGGGCCCAGTGTAACAGACCAAAAAAATGAAACGAAAACAATAAGGGACCAAATTTTTTGTTAATAACATTCATAATTCGTAGTTAAACCAATAATATATTTAAAAAAATTGAAAAAAAGAATTAAATACAATATTTTTTCCAAACAAGTAGGTTCAAATAGAAATTATAACTGTTTTCTATAACTGGTTAAAATTTCAGTCAAATGTCTTAAATAGTTGTTGAGATATTTTGGATGAAAATTTCGAAAATGTGGTTTTGAGAAAAATGCGTTTAAAAAAATGTGGAGGCGCTTTGAGAACCGGTTACGTATAAGTCGTGTAACTCGAAAAATAATTCGAAGATCTTTATAATCTTTTACATTTTGGAACATTTTTAAGTACGAAAAAAAATATAGATTTTTTCGACCCTCTACACTAGGTGCCCTCCTTAATGTGAAGATCATTTCATATTATTCATTTTATGTTTTTTATATATATGTATATGTATTATTTGATGTCATATGTGACAGTGTTTTACTACATATTAATATTTATGCCACTAGAGGAAAACAAATCAAATTAAATACAGAACTCTGTGCTGATTTAAAGACAAATCGTATTGCATCTGAAGAACACATTGGGACTAGATTTTCAGACAAGGTGTTTGCATTGCGTAGCTACTTTTCATTGGAAGCAGACATTATGCTCAAGTGCATCCTTCAATTAAAGTGGCGTCTAAATAAATAAAGAAGGGTATAAATCGATAAAACTTACTTAAGTTAATTCAAAGCAACTAGATAAAGGTGAGAAAAATTGAAAACAGGTAAATTGAATTGTGGAAGTGAACTTGAACAGTGTCTAAAGGTAGGCGAAAACGAAGCAGAGAAGAAGCAAAGGAAGAAGGTTTCAAACCAAGAAGAGCGCAAATAATAACAGACCTGGTGTGGTTGCAGTCGTGACTTTCTTATCGTTTGCTGTGTCACTGTTTGAAGTTCTCCTTCCAGAGTTTCCTGAAAAAGAAATCATCAAGCCATGCAAGAAAGACTGTTACAATTCTTCTTTTTTTCGTTGTTAAAAATAACAAAAGATCTCTGTTAAACTATAGATTAAGCGGAAATCGGAAATGAAACGATAGACAGAAAGGTTTCTGCGTTACAGCGACGATCGAGAAAGAGGCATGCATTAATCGGTTAGATTTAGTTAGGTAGACTGCATGAGATCTTAACGAGTACGAGAGTATAATGGCTGCTAAATTTTTATTTAATGAAGTTAATAAAATAAGATGAGATTACGCACCCGCTATGGTATCGTGCAGCATGCTTCTTGAATTCGAGAAAAAGGGTCTCAATGAGGGCTTTGGAGTCGATCCAATTGACAAACTGTCCAAATCTGGGCCAGAATCATCACCTTCGCCACATGATAGAGATTCTAGCTCTTGAAACAATGCATCTAATTCGCGCTCACCACGTAATGCAGCAGCACCACGGGCTACTCCACCGTCTAACTCTTCTGATACCCTGAAGCGCTTTAGGAGCGCTACAATTTTTTGCTTAAAATTTCGTTGCTGGAAAGAGATTTTCTAATTGTAAAAATAAAAAAAAAAATAAATAAAAAAAAGAGAATTAGGAAAGGAATTAAATAATTTTGAGTCGCACTTACCCTGCTGATCTTCGCACGCGATGAACTTTTGTCCTTGATCTCAAATTCACTATCGCTGTCCACTTGATTAGCACCCAGCGCAGTATCTTCAACTTCTCCGTCGTTTTCAGAGCGGTCAAGTTTGCGGTATTTCCTCATATCGTGTTTTGCTGCGTACTCACGTTTTGTATCATACGCAGATAGTCCAACATCAGTGCCATCATCGTTGTCTTCCCCAGAGCTGAATTCGCCCTCTTCATCATCATCTGAATATTCTGCAACGCGATCTAGTAAAAAGTTTAAAAATATTTACTCATTTTCACATAAACCGAATAACTGAGTTGAAATTAAGTTACACCGCAGGCCAATTATACGATTGGTGGGAGGAAAAAATCAATTTTGGTTTTTTCTGTTTATATATAGAAAAAATAGCTGGAAATAAAGTTTTTCATCGAATTTCTACTCCGCCCACTTAGGTCTAAGTGGCCACAAATCAATAAAACTTGAATTCTCGAAAAAACCCCAAATTACTTGTCCTCTTACCCTTTATTACAAATTCCCACCCTGAGTCGCGGAGTCGTTGACTTGAAGGAAGTTAATAACCCGCTAAATTATCCCATGACTAATTGGGGGGTAAGAAAAAAAATCTAAAGCTTTCATCTCAATTACCTGCCAGAAGCACACTGTTGTTATTTTTATTGTCGTGATCGACTGGAATAGACGACACCCGTTCCGCCCTTAGGGCAGCCACCGCCGTCCCTGGCCTGCCGTTCTTCCCTGAAGCAAGGAGCTCCACGGTCATGTCCATTGATTTTTGCAGAACAGCATCCATGCGAATCATCCCTTCAGCCAGCGTCTTGTACCCCAAAATTGTCCTCGATTTGTACTTCTTTCTACGCTGCAGCAGTATCACCAACCTAGAGATGACACAGGTAAAACTATAGTGAGTATTTTGAAATTCAGGTAAGGTTCTACGGATAGTACCTGTTTCCATCTCGCTTGATGAAATGCGGATACTGGAGGCTGAAGTGCAGGTCCAATTCGGTCTCCAAGAGGGGACCACAGCCGCCCCCGCTGCCTCCTCCCATCCCCGGGATGTGAGTTTGTGCACTAGCCATATTTACATTTAAATTCCCTTGAAAATTGCTTTGCAATTGAGCCGAATTCGCTTGGAGGGTATTCTGCGGGACTGGGATTTCATGCGAACGCAGGGTTCGTTTTGAGCTTTGCATTTTCACAGCCAAACATAAGGACGTTAGATCAGCTGGCAGCGGCGTCAGGAGCGAGAGACGTGTTATTGTCAGTGAACATAATCTGGAATTAAAAAGGCCATCATAAACAATTTAAAAGGTCACTCCTAATCAAAAAAATGTTCAAATAATTGTATTCTGAATGCGTTTTTCTTAAAACTGAGTCTTTAAATACAATCCAATTGTTTTGTAGTTATACTATACATAACATAGCTCACTATCACTAAACTGATTAATCGTAGTGTAATTAAAAGATTCTTTAGTATACTACAAATGTACTATCTAAATCAGTTAATTATTATTATTACTAATTCAGTTTAAATATTTCCTGTTAATTTAGTTTACGTGTAGCTTATAGTACTATATACAAATTTATAAATTTCTGTACTCATACATAAATAAATTTTTATTATAGTCGCTCTAAGCCAGCTTCATTCGGAAAAACCATTCGACCATTTTTCCCAAGTTGTAAATAAAAGAACATTATATAATTTATTACAAGAAAACTAAATTTTTTGCCGATGAAAAAATCAATAACAAATTCTACCAGGAAGAAATTTTGAATCGTGTTAATTTAAAGAATTTTTAAGATCTAGCTGCCCCAGTTTTTCTGAGTGTTCCACACACAGTTCCGCACCATCTCTTTCCTCCGGAAAATTTTCATGGGAAAAAAACAAATGTTCGATATAGACGTTTAATATCATTTAGGAAAAGAAGCTTATCAATTCCCTTCCGAGTGAGTAGTTTTTACCGGGAAGAATACATAAATTTGTGATTTAGATATGAAACTTGTATTGAAGATTTATTTTCAACATTTTTGTTTGAGATTTAAAATACTTTTGAGATTATATTAACACATTAAGCGCCGGCTACATTTTGAACATTTAAAGTCTAAACGCCGGCCCCATTTATCTATTTTAAACAATGAGTAGATAAAAATGTGATAAAAAATTATACAATTCTCTAAAATGTCACATTCAAATTTCTTCTGAACAATCGTACACGTTTTATTCTGGAACTTAGCAAATTCAGACCAGCTTAGAATTCCGTATTTTTGCGCGAATGCAACTCAAGCGATAGACTAAGAAACCCGCGTTATCGCGGGGCCGGCGCTCAATGTGTTAATAAACACTTCGTCGTACTAACATAACATAAGAATATTTTCTCTGAAATTAGTAAGAGATCATCTTAAAACTGTATCATGCATACCTACAATTATGAACTTGAACATGGAAAGAAAACAGCCAACTTAGGGACATCCAACATATGTATCCTTTTTTAGAGGTCGTCAAATTACCGTTCCGTAATGAGGTTGTCAACCCTTTTCTAACATATGACCCAAAACCACCTTGTGCGACAAATTCGCAAAATATTATGGCCTTGGCGACAGAAACATGAGAACACGGCTGCCACTATTTGAACATTTCAAATTCATTTGTTCATGTTCACCATAAATTCTGAAAGTGTCCTAGTAACAAACGAGATAATAAAACACTGCATGACTCTGCGAGGACATCAATTTTCTAGTTTTCGATTAGAAAGATAGGAACAAAAAAATGTATGTTATGCATCTACACGTATGATACATATACATATCATAGTACATATGTAAAATTTCTACTCAATTTATGTTCTTCGCTTGCTCAATCCAGGGGGAATCCCCCACTGAGTCTGCTTTATTTCCTGGGAGGAGTCGCCTGGATTGGTAGCAACTAGCAAGGTCCCTTCAGTCCAGCTGGATGACATCTCCAATTTATGAGATATTCGAGCGGGAAGCGAAAAAAGGAAGGAAGTTGTATTTGAATTGATTTCATCCGATAGGGGCTTTTCGACACCGCCAGGCAATTTCGATACGAAGGGATTTATTTTTTTTATCCGCGTGCGTCTGTCCCCACATCGCAAAATACTGCGAGACGACTATACACAGCGCTATTTTTATCCTCAAGGCGAGGTCCTATCACAATTTGAATTATGATCCGCATAAAATAGAATGAGCCTCGCAAGTCGTCACATGCGGAGCGGCAGGTAATCGCTGGTAGCAATTAGCTATTTTTAAAAAAAATTATCGAAACCATCTCCGGCCGACGCCGAGTCATACGCGCACTATATGCTCTGGGGCGCCGAGGGGGCACACTCGCCCCGGGGAAGTCGCCTGACTCACGCTTTGTTTACGTAACGCGGGCCCCATTGAGTAAACTTCTTGGAAGTTCAATGAACGAAATCGGAAGCGCCCAAGTGGGGCGGGGAGCGCCACGGGGCCTGCTAATGCACTCGGGCATTTACGTGGAAACATTTTTGGCATTCGGATCCGGCGGAGTTGGCCACGGGCGAACCAGGTTAATGTGGCATCCGGCAACCTCTTAATGTTCACTGAACGGCTCGCAACATGCATTTTTTATGTTTTCCAATTTACGGCCAGCCCTATGCTATCGGAATTTCATTACACGCCCCAACTGGTTGCTAGCGAATTCGGCACCCGTTGCATGACCTTAGCCTAGAAAATTTTATTCTATGTAGGTGCTGCCCCCAGATAGTTGCACAATTCCTGGCGAGTGTCCAATAAAAGATGGTCGTGCCGGGTTTGCAGGAGCCCTTCACGAATTGAAATTAAAAATAAAATCTAGAAAAATTACTCTTTTATACCTTTTTCAGGCGGACCTAATTGTTATATTAAGCCTTTCAGATCGAGTAGGAGAAATTGAATTTGTACATTAAATTATGAATATTTAAAAGTGTAAAAAAGCTAAGTTTAATTCTTTATTTGATTATCTATTAAAAATGAGGTTTTCACAAATTTGCATTTAGAAGACACGTATTTACCTTAAATAATTTGAGTAAGCTTTTAATGCGTCCAAAATTTTAAATCTATCTAGATTCTAGAACATAAGTATTACTATTTCTTGAAATACTGTAATTTGTTAATACAATATTATTAAAGAAGAATATACATATTATGTGAAAATGTGAATACGAAATTTTAAGTATTTTCAATGTAACCGGACATTACTAGCGTTTAGTTTTTTAAATTAAATTAAATTAAACACAATTTAGTATTTTACACACTTACCTAATATTTTATTTATTAAACATTAATGTGGGCATATTATCTATTGTCAAATAAATAGAGTAAAATATTTTTCCTTTATTCAAATTAAATGTAATAATTTTAAGAGATATGTTGCATTAAATATATATTTTTAGTAACTAGCTTTTGTCCGTGACTTGGCTGCGTGATAATGATAATAATGGATGAATGTGTTTTTTATGAATGATAATTTTCTCTCTCTAAGAAATATGTTCGTTATATAGAAAATAATTAAAATTCGTTATTGCGAAAAGTTTTCTTATAGTTATAACTTTGAAAATCTCCGTGCCGTAAATGTTTATCGTTAAGAAAATTTCTTGATATGAGAGGTTCATTATAGAGGAATTCGACTATAATATTGATAAATTTTAAATGTATGTAGAATATAATAATCGTTTTTAAACCACTTAGTCTTAATTATCCATAGCGGTGTAGGGTTGTTTAAGATGAATATATTAAATAAATGGAACAATTTCCTACTTGAAAACTTTAGTTTCATGACCCTTTCTTCTCCCGAACCGCTCAAAAGATAGAACAAGTTGTATTTGCATCGACCCAAAGAGACACAACCAAACACTAATTTGCATGCATCTTCTCGTAAAGTCAATACCGCAAAATGAGCTCCTAAGTGTTTCGGAAGTTTAATGTGTATAAGACGGAAATACTTCGCCAATTCTCTAAATTGGAGGCAAAAACCAACAGCATTACTTCGTTAAGCATAAAGTCGATTAAGCTTAGTGCGGCAATTAGCACAGATAAACCCGATTAAAGTGCTGGTCACAAAGAACTTCAGTCTAATTCGTAATTAGGGGAAGTAGTGAAAGTAGCTGCCGGACCGGACCGACTGGTCCAGACCGGAGTCTGGAGCGTCGGCGATTGTCACAGGCAAAGACGAAGCAATTAATCTTGTAATAAACCGGGGACGGTTGCCTTCTTTGTGCTGAGAGAATATCAAGAACAGGAAATCACCGAGACAATAGAGGCGGCACGGCACGTTCGCTGAACCAAAAAAATAGTCGGTCATACCGCTTCTAGCTCCCATGGGGCCCCAACGAGCGGTGCTCCCCAAACATTCGGAGGCACTCGGTGAATTGTTTAAAATTTTAAAAGTACGACTCTCTCTCTGGTCACGCGAAAAACCGGCTCAGAGCATCGATTAATCTATTTTTAGATGAAGAAATACGAAGAAAAACGCAACTAGTCATCTACATATCGTCGTAGGTCAGTGAATTATTGATAACGTTGTTACTTTCAAAAAAAAATTTAAAGTTAATAATTTAAAATTAATCTTGCGAGGCACCGATGATAAAATTTATATAGTTTGATAGAGGAGAGAGAGGATGTTAATTAATTAATTAGAGACCGCAACTTACAGTCGACGCAAATGTACAATTTTCTTCAATTTCAAAAATGATGACTGTGATTCAGCTCAATTTGCACATTTCACTCGTATTGAAGCTGTTGAAGAGAAACCTCTGAACACTCAGCTAGATCCATCCATCTATCATTTCTATTTTCTTTTGTGGCATCGAAAGTCACTTAGCTTTTTGCAACTTCGTCTTCGTTTGAATCGAATTGAAAATTTACCTTAATTTCACTTGTGCAAACAAAGCAGCGAATGATTCACCTGCAATCGGACTAAGAGAAAATCCCCCCGGATAAAATGGCTTAGTTGGCGCCAAGGAGTCATTTCTTTCTGTTGTGCATGCAAAAACCTCGCAATCTGCAAGTCTCCAGAGTATTTTCGAACATTTGAATTAAATATTTTTCAGGTTTGAGCGCTTGGTACGAGTATAAATTGAGAAATTTGAATAATTCCGCCCCCGTTTGGGTGATAGTCGCTTCGGCATCGGTGGGGAGTGTGTCTGTTTTGTGTCAGCTCAAATTCTAGCATCCCCCGTCGATGCAGCAGCCGGGAACATGGACCAGCTGGGGCTTGCACTGATACCTTTAAAAGACCGATTCAAAACAAACCGACTCGGTTGAAAACATGATTTCATGCTCTATAATTTCAACGATGCTTTGAGGCAAAGTAATTTATTATAGTCCTCTGGTGATGCTGATCAAACTGATCACGACTTAAATCAGCAACGAGACAGTCATCTATCTATTTAAAAATTGGCGTGACTGCTCTTTTTTAGCCTTTTGAAAATTTGTCATAGTTTATTGATGGATTTATAAACACACGCAACTCCATGAAATAATAGTCAATCATTGTTACTTCCATATTTCAAAGGAAATATGTTTTAGTTTCGGTTGCAGACACATATTTACCTTCAAATTGCGAAAAAAAATTTATCTTTTTGTAGAATTTTTCTATTTTTCGACAGAAACTCAAATCTTTTGCATACGCAAATGGTTTGAGTGAGCTTTATGTTGTTAAAATTTGAGTCTACTCAAAATCGATCGATCGATTGAGTCGTTTTCACGATGGCAGAATGTAAAATTCACATATTGTACGATTTCCATAAAAATAAGTACATAAGGGTGTTTTCAGAGTAACTAATTTCAAACTTAATGAGATAAAAATAAGAATTTGTCTTTATCTAAATAAAAATATAGTCAAAATTGTTAGGTATGTAACTCATTTTATTATGTCTGAAATTATTCAAGTAGTACTAAATAATATAAAATGTTGATAGTCGCAAAACTGGCATTTAATATTTAAATATAATGCCCTAACATTAATAGTTATTATGCCTAATAAAACAAAATATGTATGTGTAATGAAAAATAAGATTTGTTTAGATATTCATTACTTAATAAAATTTACATTTTTACTAAAAGAAATATGCGACAGTTTACTTTATTACATTTTCTTTATCATTAGCTTTACGCCGAGAATCTTTGGTCATATTTTTCTAAGCAACAAACTACGTAGAATCTAGATGACCTTAGAACTACAGACTAACTTAACTACTGAACGAAGTCGTTGAATTGATGTGCGTCATATATTTTCTTTTTGTTCTTGAATTCTCTTACACAGTGGTTGGAATTACTTTGTAGCAGAAATCAAAATATAATAAGATTACCTTCCTTAAGGAGCTGCCTCGAAGGACTTTAGAGATTCCACAGATTCGAAGATAGCCGAATAGGCCACTTAGCTCCTTATGGCACCTCTGCCCTCACAGAAGACACCATCAGGCGTCTTAAATGTGATATTTGGAGGGCTCTTAGTTGGGAAAATCAATACTTGTTGAATGTCTCGTTGTTTCTTTCAAGATCTGAAGAATTCAAGGACAACTGAAGAACAATGGAATGCCGCTTTTCTAATTTTACAAAAGTAGTTCAAGTAGTGCTCGTTCGAAAAAAAAGAATAATCTTCTGCGCCACTCATGCATGGCAGTGAAACATTTGCCCAGGCGTTCGAGTACGCCTTGAGTACTTGAGCTCTAATTAGCAGAAGCGCATTAACTCGTTCCTCGAAGACCGCGACTGCCCCTAAATCGATATCTTCAACCAAACGAAGAAAAGAGCGGCTTATCGACCAGTAATTTTTCGAATTTTCCTTCTATACAGTCCATTGGCTCGGCCATTGCAATTAAATATGAATTAGCCAGTTACTATCTATTTTCGAATGGGACACTTCTGTCCTCTCTACGTTCATAACTTCATAACTTCATAACTTCAGAAGGTTCTTTCCCCGTCAAAGAAAGAACGATTTTCACTGTTTAAGAAAAAGCACCGTGTTTTCCCGCGGAAAATGCGCAGTTTTACTTGTACAGTGAGCGAAATTCATTTATACGCATTTTAAATTTCTGTACATTTTTGATATTTTTTGTTCTGCTACATAAACGAGCATCATGAAAGGGATAAGAATAAATAGTTATGGTCTGACGAATATGTATTTACAGTTATATTGCTTTGCGGCTGTCAGAACTGTATGAAAAGAGATTCTTTGTGGGTTGGCTACAATTTCGTGCACGTATCTAATGCGAAATTCATTTATACGCATAGGAGTTTTTAAGGATTTTTTGTTTGATTTGGAGGCGTTATGTAATTGGTTTTGATTATTTCTATTCAATTTAATTATAATCAATCCTAAAGGTTTGTAGTTTTCGTAATTTAAGTGAAATTAGTGATAAATAAGTAATTTACTCCAGAATGGGAAAAGGCAAGGTGTTGACGGTTGAAGCAAATGCAAAAATAACCGCTTTCGAGGAGGTAGGGATGTCAAACCGGGAGATTGCCAAGAAAATCCATCGTTTGGAAGGAGTCATCCGAAATTTCCTCAAATTGAAGGAAAATGATGGTAAAAACTATTACTGCTTTGGGAACAAGAAATTGATTTTAAGGCAAAAGGGAAAAATTAAGGAAAATGTAACCAAAGAAAAGCTAAAGGCTTCAAATATTGTTGACAATTTTAATTTACCAGTTAGTGAACGGTGAGTTCAGCAAATTTTGAAGTCACTGCCCAATGTTTTGTACAAGAAACCACAAAAATGTCCATTGCTGAAGCAGCATCATAAAGAGGCTCGTCTAAAGCCCGTGAATACATGCAATGGGTTGAAGAGTGGGGAAGGGTTATTTTTTCGGATGAGAAAAGATTTTATCTGGATGGTCCGGACGGGTTTTGTTCCTACTGGCACGATCTAATAAAAAATAACTCTCCCCGAATGAGTAGGTACTCTCAAAGTGGAAGTTTGATCGTATGGGGAGCTTTATCCGCTTATGGAAAACTCCTATTATGCAACCTTACTTCGCGTGTAAATTTAGAAATGTGCACGGAGATTAATTCCTTATTTGGAGGATGTCCTCGGTTACCGGGAGTTCATTTACTAGCAAGATAACGCGTCTATCCATATTTCTTCTCTTGTCCGGCAGTGGTTTAGGAATAAATGCATCCCTATACTGAGATGGCCTGCCATTAGCCTCGACCTCAACCCTATGGAAAACCTGTAGGGGAACATGGCAAGGCAGATTTAAGAAGGTGGACGACAATACCACGACATTCCGACCTTGAAAGCAGCAATTTTAAATGCATGGGCTAGGATCAGTTGTACTGATATTGAAAATTAAATAAATTCGATGCCTAATCGAATTTTCGATACAATTGGAAACGGAGGAGATCATACCAGATACTAAAGGTAACTTTTATTCATTAAAACTTTTCTTATTTTTCTTATCTTTAGAAAATTCAAATGTGCGTATAATTGAATTTCGCAGCTATTTTTGTTAAAACCTGTTAATTATTTCTTTATTATTATGCGAATAAATAAATATTTTACAAACAAGCTGTACTTTTGGTCCTTACCAATTCCCTTAAATAAATTTTAGAAATACTTTCCATAATTTCCTGAAACCAAAAAAAATTGGGGTGCGTATAAATGAATTTCGCTCACTGTACATGCTATTTTCGGTCAATTATCGCTGGCGACGGTTATGAATAATTTAATTGTATTTCTAATCACGTTGAGGCTACGTTTGACGAGGATACCATTGACGGCTGTGACGTGCCGCGTCTTATTCATGTAGAAATGCGTTACATTTTTGGCTCGTTAAGGAAACTTTTAAGGAAAGAATAAAAAGTGGAAGCTCTTTAAGATAAAAGTCACGTTTCAGCTTCTATCGTTTTTAATATAACAAAAAAAAAAGGAAAGGGAAGCGGGGAACAATCCCATTAGCGTGAAAGGTGTCCTCATTCCGGACGCCCTCCTTTTAAACTATTTTATAGTCCAACCTTGACTTTGACCTACCAAATTTTGAGAAGATAACTCAAAGCGATCTAAGTCAAACAAAACCAGAAAATTAATTCGTGTGAAAGCCCCAAAAATCTATGTAGATTTGGTCCGGCGGGAACACGGGGAAAGCGAAAATCATTTTAATGAATGGATTAACACCTACCGCGGTAGACTGGTAAACAGCTAAAAACCTTTTCAAATGCAAAACACCGGCGGACAAAAGTGACTCAGGCGTCTGGACGGAGTGGCACGTAAGAAATCGCATAAACTTACGTCTGATGGTGAAACTCGCCATGCCGTTTTATTTTTTTCTACTCTGCATGCAACTTTCATCCAAGTTGAAAAAAAAATCGATTTCCGACAAAAATTTCATGCGATCTTTGCTCACGATGTGGGTGAACGAGTCCAAGTCTGAATATTGTTTGTATCTTCTTAGAAACTTAATCGTTGTATCGCGTCAATAAGATTTAGCAAAATGTAATTTAAAGCATAATATTACGAATTTGGACTCAGTTCACTGAAATTAGACCTCAGCACATCGGTTATCGTTATAACGACGACATTTGAAAACAATAACATTTACCATAAAAGAATTTCAGTTGAAAAACAAATTGAATATTATTGTAGCGCCTTTAATAGAAAAGATTTAATCTTGTAATGTAATGAAATTACAGTCCACCAAAAAGGATAGTAGCGAAAACCGAAAACAACTTCCTTAAATAAATGTCTTATTCACCAGATTCACCTACTAAGTAAAATTTTTGATGAATGAGTCATAAAAAAGTCCACAATGAACCAAAACCGTCGCTAATATTAAAAGAGCTTAAAAAAATATATTTTCGCGAAACATTTTAATTTTCTGCAAATAAAAGACGAAATTTAAATTCTAAAAATAAGGCCGTTTGCATTCTTTGAACGCGAAATATCAAAGGATTAATAAAAGAAGTGCCACAAGTCAGATAAATGGTGATAAAAGTACCTACTTCAGAGAATATTTTTTATATAAATTTATCATGAATTGTCGTCGCACAGTCAAAGGGGCATATTTCAGCGGATTGCAGAAAAGCGAAAAGAAAAGAAATATTAATCGTTCGAGGGAAGTTCGTTTAAAACGTTTCTCATCACCCTATCCGTCGCAATAAATTAAAGACGGGCCGGGCCCCAAGGCGGCCAGGGCGGAATGACTTGTTGGACTAGCCCCAACCCCATCTTGAAAAATGCTTTGGGTATTGTTCTTCCGGCATAGTCTTTAATTTCCCGACGCTGGCTACCGTCGTCTGTTTGCTAGCTGACCGTTTTCTAGGTGGGCAGCGCAGCGGCTAGATGCCGCCGGTGAGCCCCAGCCTAAATGGCAAGAATTAGCTCGCTCCCCCGACGTGTTATTTAAGTGCTCCGGCTAGAGTTTACGGCAGAGGTGCGCCACATTGATTTAGCCACCCACACAACATTGGGGCATTGTGGTCGGGGCGGAGCACCTCCCCGCAGATCGATGCAGCAGCTAGCTCTCAGAAAGCAGCGGGAAATGGGGCCCCGTTTAGAAAAATGTTTAGCAGCCTGCGGGGGAGCACTTAAAAGTGCGAAATGCCTCAATTTTAGGAGAAGCTTGAGGAATCTAGGGCAAAAGTTCAGTTAATGAGCATTTCAATTATTTTTTTTTTTTTCTTTATTGTTCCGCGCATACTTTCAGAAATTTTTCTTGACTAACTCATCGTGCCTCCAAACATCCTGAATTCCAACATCGCAGCAAAAAAAGAAGGGAATTTCTGTTGCCCAAATTAATAAATTGTCTGCCCACTGGCTCGTGAAATATTCAATGTCAACTGCTCCCCGCAGCTCCCATTGGGGCCAGAGGCGAATGAATCTGCGCCCAGGGCACCGAGTCGCAGATATTTGCTAAATTGGTTTCGTTGCGGTTCTCGGACCTCGCATCCGTCCCTATGCCATGTAAAATATGTCGACAAGCATCGCAGCACCAAAGATGAGCTTTTAATGAGTCATTTTTGCTTATAAAATGATGCCGCCCCCCACCGCGTCAGTGCTGACCTCCAGCGGGCTAATTAATATCGCGTGCTAGATACTGACCAGGTCCGAGTGAATTATCGCCCAAAAATTCAAGTATTTTTCTCGAATTTTACTGAAACGCAACTTATTTTAATTCACGTGATATTTAGCAATACATACCACGATATTTTCTTGAAAAAGCCTTTTAAGAAAATAGCTAAAGATTTTAACCCCGATAAAACTTTGGAATTTATAAAATAATTATCTTTTCGACCATTGTCACGAATAGCACGAATAATTTTCACATCCAAGTCTTCAATTGTTTTTGGTTTATCAGCATTAAACACTGGACTTTAGAAATAGTGGGACAGACCAATTTACAGGACCATCCTGTTGAAACCCATCATATCCAGGATCAATGACATGAACAAATTCATTTATAATTATCCGGTTATGACCCCAGGGAGCAAAAATAAGATGGAAAAGAGACTGAAAATTGAATTTTAGACGATATCCAGTCGGAAATTATTATTTCGAGAAAGTTAAGATGGAAACCATGCGGAAATTTTTTTTAAATATTACACTTACGAGTTTTTTTTCCATTATAGTAACATACTTACAAATGAGCTGTTCAGAACACTGATGAAATTACACACGTTTTGATTTAAAAACTCGTTTTTAAATAAAAATTTAAATAAACTTTGAAGTTATATTACTTTTACGTTAAATTATTAAGATACATAGTTAATTAATTTCCAAAATTAGTCTAGTATGTATCAGTAATATTGAGATTCAGAAACTTTCAAACGTGGAGTTATAATCGATTTGGCTTGTAAACTCCTCAAATATTGGATTTGGACAATTTTCAACTGCTAATTTCTTTTTGCTAACTATTGAAAATTTTTTAAGTTCAGTCCGGGTGAAGAAATAAAGCTACAAACAGACCAAATTAAGTATACTGAATCAGTGAACAATAGAAGTTACATTTGCGTTTCTTCCTTTCCGATCGTCTTCCAAAAGCCCTTAAACACTGAAAAAGTTGGTCTACGTTTTCAAATAAATAAGGACCAATTACATATTTCAAAGGGTCTCTATAGGTTCTTTTCTGAATGTAGCCTTCAATCCTAGACCAACTAGATCAGGATCTTTGAGAAAATTGCCCATTAGGCCATTACGTTGATGTTATTGCATCCGCATGCAGTGTGTCTATGTCACGAAGTTGATACATTTTTTTCGGATCATTCTTACTAAAACAGCATCCGTGTCGACTTTACCTTGATAAATCAAATATGTATTAAAGACGACTCAAATGAAGAGAAGGCTCATTATTTGCGTTAAGTGCCGAAATATCTTGAAGAAAATCAAAAGATGTTCCGTACCATCGCTTTAAAGATATTGTTTTTAAAAAGTTAACCGGAAATGATAAAAGTGGTGTTATCTCACCACCAACGAAAACTCGTGAGGCAGAATATTGCGTTCAAGGAATCTAACTCGACTCCCGGACGCCTACGCTGCCTCAGATTGATTGGAATAATAAGGGGATTTCCCGGATGGAAATGTCTCAATTCGTCCCCAACAGAACATGTGCACAATTTGCTCATTACTCTCAAGGAAGCCAGCTGGGCTCCCCATTACACGGGCCTACTCGCATCGACAATTCATTACCTCTGTACAATCAATAAATCCCAAACGAGGCAAATTATTTCAGTTTCCGATCGTGACACGATGAACTCTGCGCACGGAGCGTTATTATGTAGCACAGCAAGAAATAAACACGCATTTCACGCCAATTGATAAAAATAGCCTCCTGCGTGCATTTTCCTCCTTCGACTGGGTTAAATTCATTGTTTCTAGCCCGCACTAGAATCAACCAGCGAAATTATAATATATATCGAAAATGTCACACATGCGAACGCGAGCCAAAATTGTTAGTAAACAAATTTTTATCCGAAAAAAGAAAAAAAAAATCATCATTAAACGCCGCTGAAAGCGAAAATGTAAAGTGAAAAATAAAATATTCGCGCGTAACGCTCATGTGGGTGATATTTTTAGAATTCGGCGGCTTCTGAGGTCCTGCGACATTTTAAAAATAACGCCACAATTGCATTGCTGCTATTTAAAATTAGTTCCCAGAAAAAGCTGTTCCGATTTCGGTAGAGAGGTAGAAGGTCGTTGGGGCAGCAAAGCAGCAAAGTAGCCAAGTAGCAATTCGCTGCCTCTACGTGTCTCCGTTTCGGTGCCGGGCGATGGATTTGTTTTGAGATTAAGAAAAGACGGTGCACTTTAGATCGAGTCCGCCAATTCGCAGGCGACCGCGGCATCTGCTCGCGCATATTAAGCAGTGAAGTGGCAATTTAGCAATTGCTACGCCGGTGATCACTGCCATATCTAAGCAACTTCTATGCGAACAAAGCCAAGAGTCATTATGCAGTTTCCTTTTGCGAAAAATTATTTGCTGTGCTGTAAGCTGTCCAAACCTTCCCATTCGCCAAAAATGATCAAGTGACCAAGACACCACCAATGAGAAGGCCTCACCGCTGCTGCTGCTGTTGCTGCCGTCTCATTGTGACACAACTTTTACGGCTTCGAGGAAACGCCGCTTAACCCGTTCTTTCAGGACTGGAATATAAGGTCTACAAAATTAGGCACAGACACACAGCTTTTACTTATTTATTTAGATATTGACGTGTAGAACTTCCTAGCGTTTAAGCGGTCAAAATCCCCAAGCACTTTTTCAACTGATATGAGTCATTCCACGCAAAAGGAGAAAAGTTCATAAATATTTAATTTACTTTTATTATCTCTATTCTTAGAATAACCTTACTACAGATTCATACTTTATTATTCCATAAAAAAGCTGTCTCATTTCTACTTCTTACCTTGAATGGGATTCTATTCTTTAGTTTCTTAAATTTTACCCAAAGTTTGTGATAACTAAATATAAAATATTGCGCTGGAATATTGCTGAATATATTGCTAATTGTTTTATTTTACTCTGCTGCATGTTCCTGGATTACTGAACTGAAACCAAGTGATAGCACACGTGGCCACATACCGAGCGTTTATCGCATCATCGTAGTCGACGGCAGACAGAATTTAAAGACGTTATTACATTTTAGGTCCACCACTTTCAAGAACTAAAGGGAAATGGTATTGTATATCGTTTTAAATATGTTATTGAAAAATTTTAATAAGAACATACTTGTGTTCCTCATAAGAAGCCTCTTTAAATTATACTTACCCATTAAAATATTGGTTCTTGTACCCAATTCGCCCTATCTTTTTTATTTTCTATACAGAAATTTCGTAGTGTTAACTAGCGCGTGGGTTAATATAATAGCATGTGTGACGCATGAATGCGTTTTCTTTTGAAGTAAGTACAGAACTCTGAATATACGACGAACAAGTTTTTTCGTCCATGAAAATGATACACTATACATACTTACTGTGTTATTAAAATAATTTTATTGTTTTATTAACACCAAAGTCAATGCAGTTTGTTATAAATGAAACTGGTGTGTGAATTAAATAATTTATATCCTTCCTGATCCAATTGTATACTCATTGGGATATTACCTAAATTTTTTACATATTTGCGACTGAAAATTATTTATAAAAAAAAGGAAAATTTTCCAAAGATATACCAGGTACAGGTAATTTATGTCATTTGTTTTAATTTAATAATTAATTTATGTTCTAAACTTTATTTAACTGAATGTTTCTAGAAAAGGCATTAAATAGAGGTTTTTTTAATAAAATATAGCAACTCATTTTTAACTTTTTAAAAACAACTTTACATAGCAAAGAGTTAATTGAGTAAAAGTTTCTATTTGAACGTAGTTAATTGAAAATTTTAATTAATTTACTTCTCACTTAAGAAAATTGTTATGTGATTGGTTCATAATTGAATCAACGTCGTTACTCAAGATACCATACACAGGCATTTAGTTAATGGCTGGGGTTTAAAAATGGCAGCAATCCGCATTCATAATAATAACAATAATAAAGAACTGCTTATTCGGCAACGAATTAGTTATGCAACTGTTGACCTCTTCATGTCAGAAATTACCCGGCCAATTTTGGATTCTATGCAGATTTCCCACGAGCTCTGACAATGGGACGGCATTTGAGCGGCTTCCTTAATATCCCCGGAAAGTCTCACGATTCAAACGCATTGTTTTTAATGGATATTTTTTGGAGGCGGCACTTTCCCACTGGTTCTACCCGCTAAAAACAAGAATTTTCTTGGAACGAGCACCTATCAAACTGGTGAAACTTGATAACCGAGTCATCGGCGGTTATCATCAGGTGCGCTGATTAGATGCTTCTTATTGGACTCGTTTTATTTGCACCCACCTGCACGATAAATAGCTGCAGAAAGTGAATCCGATAAGCGGCAGGAAGATGACTCAAAAATGGAATTTAAAACCCTTACTGACACGCAAAAGGAAGGTGTTTATGACTGGAATTTAATGGGTGAGGGGTTCGCTGGCTTTGGTAATTTGTATTGTCTTGAGTCTTCGGTAAAATTACCACCGTATGTGGAGGAACTGCGCGCAACCTTGGTGATAGCTGGTAAGACTGCGAGAGTCCCGAAACCCTCGGGAATGGGCATTTTCTTTGTCGAGGAAGAGCCTCGCAAGGAGGGCACGGCACAGCTCGACTCTTGGCAATGGCTGAGATGAGCGCAGATGCAGGGCGGGCACCCAGACGAAGAATATATCCGCTGGCTGGTTCGAAATGGAATAGTTTTAATTTACCTTTTCTCTTATTTATTTTCGCCTGAATCGCGAAATCTAAAAATAGCCTAGAGACCCCATTGCCACGCATTGAACTTTACCTTGGTATGCAATTTGGCGGAGTCCGGTCAACCTCCCAGGCGGCGAACAGTTTCATAGGCACCGGTTTCCCACTCATGTTGGACATTTTCTCCACCTTTGCTGATTTTTCCGTCATTTTATCATTAAATATTTGCGAGAAATATCTCGCGCTTAAATCCATCCACTCGGACACTGCTTGAAATTGCACACCATTCACCAGATGCACTGTTTTCTGTGATTCACTCGAATTCAATTCGCCTGAAAATGAGCCCATTCATTTTCCGGGAGCGCACTGATTTCTTAGCTGGGCGCCACCGCCTACTTTCACAAGTGCGGAGTACCACTCATAATAATCCCGGACCCGATCGCGGGACCGCACAAAATTACATAATCTGCTTTGCCCGAATCCGAATCACCTTTAATTTAAACAAATTCCCGCAAATATTTCAGCAATTAGAATCGTTCAATTGTCTCTTCGGCCGCGAAAAAACCCAGCCACTCGACAAGAAACGCCCGAGCTGCGGCCTCCCAAAGCACACACACTCAACTCAAAACTCAACGTCTGAATCTGAACGGCGCGATTGACAGCTCGCCCCGCGGCGCGAGAACCCGAGAACTGTGAATGAACAGGGGAAGCGCCTCCTCGGAGTCTGTCCGTGGTGAGCCCTTCTGCGCCTCCGCCGCCGCCTCCTGACTCCTGTCCTGACCAGCAAAGGACCTTCCTGTTCGCAATTTGCACAACCGACTTCCGCTCTCACAACTTTTCACATCGCGCACAATTCCGTGCAGCTGCTCGACCGTCCTCACGGGTAACAAAATTCGCTGCTGAAACGAAGCAAGCTCCACTCGCTGTCAGGCCACTGACAAACAAAGGAGGGCCTGGGGCCGATTTTGGTTCAGTGGCGTCAGCCTGGAACGGAGTTGCCACCCTGGAGTGGTTTTTCGACCAGTTGTGATCGTTACAAGCAATTATGGCTATTTTTTTCTGGGATTAATCGTGAAATAACGGAAAACAAATTAACTTTAGGGAACTTTCCCAGAATTTTATGAAATTTAGTGAAAACTCTCATTTTAATTAATTTTGAGGAGCCAAATCTATTTTCAGAATAAAATTAACTTAGACTTTTTCTTTCCATTTCCAATATTATCGCAAATTTCAAGTAATTTCGATAAAATTCTTATTAAAAGACTTACTTAACTTAAAATAATACTATTTATCAGAAATTTACAGCTATATATCCACGAAAATGGTACAAATAAAAGAGAAATTAGTAAACACAATTTTAATACTTACATACCTCTCCCCAAAAATCACACTTGAGTCATTTTAATTATTTTCTTTCGGGCGATTTGTAATTTATTAATATGAGTGCGAGCACATCTGCAGCAATTGCTTGAAATGCAACTTTATTACACAAGAAATTCAAGAGATGAAGCATCATCTAAATTATATTTATTATACATTATTATCATCATAGTTGAAGAAAGTTTTAGTTTCTCAAGTTCTATTTTTTTGGCAGACAGTATTGATAGCCATTCTTATCCCATAGAAATCCTAAAATAAAACTTATTAAGGTTTAATGAAGAAAAGTCTCACTTTAGCTTTTTCAAAATGTATCTCGTCACCTAGTGATTCTGCAAAACAAAGCGTATATTTTGAGATACATATGTATGTATTCGAGTAAAAAGAGTAAAAACGCAATATTAATTTTTAAATAAATACCAATTGCATGAATATTGGTTTAACTCGATATTCTACTTATTTGGAGAAAAATATCGTTGTAATCATTTAATTACTCAAAAATTGTAAACTAAATTTAAATGCTATGGGATAATTTCGCAAAACTACAAAGTTATTACTATTAGAGTAGATCCAGATGGGACGATTAAACCGAATAATGCCAGGCATTGTTATTGTTAGGGTCTAAGCATTTTTGTTAGAACAAATTCTATGCAACCTTTTGCGAAATTACTTTATCTTGCCGTAACCACCAAAGTTCGGAGTAATTTCCCCAAAATCAAAATTTCTACTGTCATTTATCCAGTATCGCATGTTCTACACATTGGGTGAAGGGTTTTTCGAAATATAGCGACTAATTTGAAAAGTAAGTTTTTAGCAAAATTAGCTTTAAAGTTTCGTGTAGGATATAGAAGTTCCTTAAAGACATCTACTCCAAACACATTTAACTTTGTCAATTTTGTTCAGATTAACATGTTAAAACACCGAAATAGATACAATTTACTAAATTTTTAAATGGTTCTTTTTTTTCTGAGAAGTATTTATTCAGTATGGGCGCACCCGCTTCTCAGACTAATCATTCTTTTTGCAAAAATTGCCACTTTTGGTTAATACACATTTAGCAAGAACCTTCAGATTCATAAAATAGCAAAATTGAAATATTGACTTAATAAAGTAGGTATATTATGTATGTATGTATATAAAACATCGATGATATTTTTTACTGAAGTCAAGGTTACCGTTGGTGTTTAGGACATCCTGAATATAGAGGTGAGAATAGTGAACAATAACAGATATTGAAAAGTAATAAATAGGGATAATCAATGGAGCAAAAATAATAAAAGTTCTCACAAAGGTAATAAATAGTAGGTCAATAAATCAGCCATCCCCTAGAAAACGATCGCGGCTCTAGAAGTCGTCGTTGGCGATCTGCATCAAAACGAGCTCAGGTAGTCGGGAAGTAGTCATAATTGAAATTTGATCCTAATCCCTTCCCTCCCGAGTTCCCAGCTCGCAGTTTGCGGATGGCTCGTGCCGTGCCCTCGCGTCGCGGCGGCTAATCATCCTCGCGTCGTCAGCACGTGCAACTGCCGGCGATGATGATTAAGGAGGCTGCGACCGCGGCGGCACAAAGGTGACCGCAGCGCGGTACAGGTGACAAATATCTGTAAACATGCAGCCGTATATCACAATGGATGTTTACTAAATAAGAATTTCTTGCCCTCCTTTTACGATTTCTTTCTAAACGAGCGATATTACGGCGGGTACGGGCGGGTGCCGATCAGCGGCAGTAACTGCCGACGACGAGCATTTCCGTGAAAATAAAAACGACGGCCGGCGGAGCGAGATGGAGGCCGTAACGTCTGTTTTAACACTTGTGTTTGCAATTGATTGCGTTCGATTTAATTATTGTTTTTTGCGCCGCTTCCATAAAATTTTAACACATACCAGGAGGCGGTGGGGTGATACTGGGTCGATACAGTTCTCTAGAGCTGACGAATCGCCCAGGTAACTCGGCAGCCGTTCGTCTTAGTCTCGATCGGCTTTTCTCCAGGTGCTTAATCTCAATTTAAGCTCCAAACTTGCCACATACACTTTTGGTCCGAGGAGGGTACGTCGTCACCCTCAGGTGAAACAGTTTGCTTAAGAAGGTTCGGCGGAATTCTTAGGAGCGATCACGTCCGGTAGACAAAATGATGAACCCGCAGCTGAGTGTAGTTAGCAGTGAGGATCTGAAGCCGTATGGCGAGGATCCAAACTCCGAGAGGAAGATCATTCTGGAAATTGGGACAAGTCAGGCTCCCCCTTCCTTCAACCTCGGTCGTCCGATCATCCACTGGCCCCAATCGGAGATCACCCCACCAGTCTACAACCCCATTTACCAGGATGTGAAGGAGCACCACATCGTGCGGATGCCCAACTTGTCCTGGAAGGAGCGAGCCATGCAAATGGAAAGAGGTGATTCAGGTGATTTTATATTCTGACGATCTTGGGTGCCTGAATCATCGTAGTAAAAAAAAAAAAACAGTAAAACTATCTTATTTTAGTGTTATCTTTTCACACTAATTTGGGTGTAAAAGCGAATTTTAATAATAGTTCAATTTTAAATTTTTTTTCAAAATATTAACACATTATGACTAAATATAAAGGAATATTCTCAGATTACAAAAAGTCAGCTTGCGATCGGGAGAGGACACGAATGAGGGACATGAACAAAGCTTTCGATATGCTTCGCTCAAAATTGCCGATTTCGAAGCCATCCGGGAAGAAGTATTCCAAAATTGAGTGTTTAAGGTACGATTATTTTCGAAACTAATTTCTTTTTTTCTGTTTATATAAAATATTTTGTTTTTTTAATTCAACAGGATAGCGATTAGTTATATTCGACACCTGCAGGCAACCTTGGAGTACCCTCAGCAGATTCCCGCCTTCTGTCCCAACATTTCTCAAACTAGCTACATTGAGCCCCCGCCTCATACTAATTGGTCCATGGGGATGATGCCACAGCCTCCAGTCAACTACTATTTGCCATGAATTCCTCATTTATCGTGCCATTGTTACATACATTCGTAATAAAGTTAATATGCTTAGAGGTTAATCGAAATATATTTTTATTTTTTTTAACCTAATTTTACTTTTCTATCTGCCCAAATTACAAGATTTTGAAAGGTGTGAGCTATTAATCACCATAAAATGCAAAACATTCATGCGGAGAATAAATATGAATCAATATTCACCATATGGACATATGGTGAGATAATTTTAAATTAAATTGTTACCCGGCTTTGGTATAAAGTTACAATTTATAACAATGCAAATGAATCAGTTTTCAATCATTGGATTGTTGTATTTATGGCTACCGCTTTGAATCCACCTAAAGGCGATTGAGTTATCAAAAAATCATATATGTATAAAATGTAAAAAACTATTTAAGGTTGACGAACTTCTAAGAATTTGTAAAAACCGGAAGCGATATTTAAACTAAAACCCTAAAAACAGAATCCAATTTTAATCTGCATTGTAATATTGGATAAAGACCTCAATATTCATCCACAGAATGTTCGGAAGTTATTGTGAGAACGAAATTATATTTACAAATGAGTGCAGTCCGCATTTTTGTTTCATACTTTTATAAGTTATTTAATGCTTGAGCTCAAATTTTAGTTAGTCAAATCCTTCTCAAAATATCTTACATTTTTGTTGGTTGGTCGTTAGCTAAAAAGGATGAAAAGGAGTGAGCAATACGAGTGGAGGTTCCATACCTTTCTAAACGGCGTAAGAAATTAAATAAACTTCATTTTCGAATCCGCTTTAATTGCAATAAATACAACAGACGTATCAGTACAGTGTGTGAAAAATAAATTACAAATAGCTAGCGAAAGTATTTTTATCACAATTACGATAGCCTACTGTTGTGTCTAAGAAGCGAAATCTAGTTTTCTCGGCGTCATAAATTTATCCAGAACTTCTTCCGTGATGAGTTTCCGTTGCTGCTGATGCTCCAAAACGATCGGAGTAATCACCTGAAAGAATTTATTATTTATTAAATTTTTTAACGAAACAAAATTTTTATAGTTGGATACCTCAATAGCGAGTTTCTTGATTTCCCCAGTCAGCATCTCACCCTTGCTGTAGGCAGTGCGAATTTCATCTAAGCGAGCATCATCCTCCAAGAAGAATTTCAGTAGTTGGTAAGAAACATCCACATCAGGAATACCTCCAAGGGCGCGGTGCTCTTCAACGGTGGCTCTGCCTCCGGAAAATGCGTATTTATTTATCTAGATAAAGGAAAAGTATTTTCTAATAACTGTATTAAAATCTTTTAGTTAACGCACTCACCTTATTTTTGATTTGCTTAGGAGTATCCGTCAGGAAGATTGCTGAGTTCTGTTCACTTGATGACATCTTCGTCTTAGCCCCCTGGAGCGCCGGGAAGAAGGTGGCATGAATTAGTGCCGGCTTTGGGAATCCAAGGCGAGGTGCAACATCTCTCGTCATCCGAAAGTAGGGATCTTGGTCAATTGCACATGGAATTAAGACAGGAACCTTCTTGTTGCCGAAAATAGCCGGAAACGTGGTGGATAGTGCAGGGGCTGCTTGCGCTGCTGGAAATCCAATTTTTCCAATTACGTCCGAATCGCCGAAGCCGAAAATTCCTTTTACCTGATTAAAAGTGACGCACTTTTGAATACGTATTATGTTTTGGTACATTTGTGGACATTGACTGTAATTTAAAGAGGATTAGAAGAAAGTAAAATCGTATTTATCAAAATACAAGAGATGCATACGTACCCCATGTACTGAAGATTGGAAAATATAAACGTTTTTTCCATGTCGAACCCCATTGCGAGAATGTCCTTTGCGTTTTCTCTAGCTAGTTTCATTGCATCCTCTATTTTAAGGTCCTTCCAAAGCACCTTTTCATCGTCGGTTAGCTGGATAACCAGTGGGACGTCAAAGACTTCTTGGAGCCACCTAAAATGAGTTTAAAGCTGAGGCTACGAGTAGAGAATCGGTGCAGGTCTAACCCACTTTGTTATAATAAAGGGAATCAGGTGCCCCAAATGCAGTGAATCCGAAGAGGGCCCTCTTCCCGTGTACAAGTAAAAGGACTTCCCTTGCTCTTTCATCGTCAGGATCGTGTGCATGTCGCGGTGCGAGAAAAAAATGCCACGTCTGAGCAGGTGGTGCGGAGGCTTGCCCGTAATTTTTTCGAATCGTGCCAAGAGTTCGTCATCTATTTTCGATGACCCAAAGCGTTCTGGAATGGTAAGTTATTAATCTGGGCTGTAAAACTGATGAAATATGCGTTTTTACTAATAAGTTTGTCATAATCAATCCCGGCATCAGACTTGCTGGAAACGGTCCAGGGATCCACGAAATCGTCCTGCTCCCCATTTTCAGCTAGTGCGAGAGCATCGACACCTTCAACAATCACCTCCTCGCTTGCCATTTATCACATTTATCGCGAAATGCACTTGCAAAAAGGAATGACGAAACCACCACCCAAAAACGCACCTTGGGCTGCAAGTAAAAGCCGTCAAAAAGGCTTCTTGTCAGTTGACAGTTTTGCGCCTTCTTCTTTCTTAATGGCATGGCAGCTGACACATTTCATTTTCAAAAGATATATTCAAGTTATTAAATTTTATTGATTTTGGCCTTCTCTTCTATCACAGAACAGTCCAAGAAGAGAAACGATTTATCTCAATATCCAGCAATTACGATAACTAATTAAATTTTAAATTAATTTAAACAAAAATCAATCGATTCTCGAAAAAAAATTCACCATGCCTGTCATGTGTCAAACACTGTCAATTTGGACGTAAATATTTGTCAGTCAATTTTTTGGTTTATAAATTTGGTGAATTTCGAAATTTTCGGGGTTTGGTAATGGGGACAGATGTATTAAAATCCTTTGATGCCCTTCAGCAAGAGCTGGAAGAGGCTAGGAGTAATTTAAAAGGTCTTAATGATAATATTCGGAGAATAATTGGCCGAGATCCGCAGGATCCCAATTTGAGGTTAGTTGAATGTTTATTTGATTAAAATCTCCCGAAGCAAATTTTAACTAAAACTTCTGCAGAGGAGACAGAAAAAGGGGCTTCAATGACTCCCGAAGGGAACCGGAACGACAAAGGAACAGGGAGAGGGATTTAAGTCCAGTCGCTGCAAAGCGCCGGCCCCAAGAAACAAAATCAGTTTTCAGCCGACTTTCGGGGCCGCCCGTACGGGACGAGGATGTGAAGCCAAAAATCCACTCGAGAGTTATTAGAGAGCTCCCTACACGCCAAGAGATTGTAGCAGCCCAAGGTGCTGATGAGGAGTCGCGCGCCCGAAATCGCAGGATGTTTGGCTGCTTGTTGGGCACTCTGCAAAAATTCTGCCAGGAGGAATCGCGTCTTAAGCAGAAGGAGGAAAAAAAGGCGAAGATCGAAAAGAAACTCGAAGAGCAGCAAATCCAGGAACGGGAGAACCTCAAGAAGGAAAGACAGAATTTGTTCAGCGACAGAAAGCGGCAGCAGCTCGAGATTCGTAAATTAGAACTAAAAATGACTCGCCTCAGAGAGTTTGAGGTTTGGGAAAAGTCCAAGAGGGACTTGTTCAATTTCATTAAGTCGAAATCCAAGCCGCACATTTACTTCCGGCCGAAGGTCATGAATGAGGCCTCTGAGAGGAAGTTGGCCAACTGCCGTGCGGCCCTCGAGCAGGAAATTGAAAAGAAGCGAGCAGAAGTCAACGAAGAAATTATGACCATCGAGAATAGGTTCAAAATTCGTGAAGATCAAGTCCTGCGGAAGGACACCAAAGTCGAGCCGACTAAGCATGATCGAAGGAATGAGAATGAGGAGGAGGATGACGAGGATCACGACAGCATCTACGGCCATTCAGAGGAGGAAAATGGGGAGCACGAGGAGAACGGGGAGAAAATGAAGCAGGATGAGATCAAGGAGAATGGTAAGATGTTTTGATTTCTTCAAATTTGAAGATTTTTAGAGGATCCGTTTCAGTTAACAAAAACAACGTGGAGCATGAGGAAGATGTTAGCACAGTTGAAAAAGAGGAACAAGATAAAAGCCCGGAAAATGAGGTCGAATGATGACCTCTAGCACAGGTCGACTTTAAGTTAAATGAGTTTAAGGTATCAAGAGCATTTTAAATGTAAAATAAAGGTTTGATTTCGAGCAGAGCAGGCTTTACCTTACATTCCTGTTTTTCTAGTATCTTCTCGTTTCTAAAACCATACCTTGAAAAAAAAACAATTAGTTGCTAGTTTCTATTAAATTTGAACAAAGCGGTTGTGATTCACGAGGATTACAAATAACTTCCAAATCATGAATCACGATCAACTGATCACTCGGCATGAACTATAAAAATCAAGCCTTTTCAATATTAAAAGATTTGAATCTCCCTATAGAATAGAACCATTTTTAATATTAAATCTTTATTATGAATAAACTAGACTAATTTAAATAATTTAAACTTAAATTATGTTTGATTCGAATCCGTATTTACAAAATTTGAATATTCAACAATCGGGGAAAATATTTGGATGGGGCAAAAAAAGGACTTAAGAGCATCTGTACTTGGTGAAGTTAAAGAAAGAATATTTTTTTGAATTTTTGAGAAATAGTTCCTGTTTGTCAATCAATGACTTATTAAAGCAAATCTCAATAATCAGGCAAATTAAGATCGATAGATTCAAAGATAGCAAAACGGGCAGTAAAAGCAGTAATAATAATGAAAGTATCTCTTGTGTAGGCATCTTGTATATTGAAGTCTGTTTGCACTTATTTTATGTTTTTAAGGGGGTGCTTTCGAATCTCTTGATTATTTTTTAATTTTTAAAGCTGGTTTACTTAATGTAGTGTCTCTAAATTTGTGATAGTAGAGCACAACCGCAGCCTGCGCTGTAAAATGTACGTCTGTCGTCTGGGGATTAATCTCTTAAATTATTCCAATTCTCTAAAAGTAAATCGCGAAAAGGATTCCTTTGGGAAACTGAAAAGTTTAAGTAAAACCGCCGGAAAAAGGGCAACACCCACTGGGCCCCAAAGTGCACTAGTCTTTCTCTTGTTACCGCAACGGTGCACAAACTGAACCAGTGGCCTCCTTTGTAGGATTTCGCCTAATTTTCTTCCCCCGAATCGCATTTTTAAAATGCAATCGCGAATTTTTCCGCTCTTTCGTTTTCTCATTAAATAGAACACAGACGACCTTTTGCTTTGGGTGGGATTCGGCTAGTAAATTTTTTTCTTTCTTTTTTTAGAAGTTCGGCCACTTCACAAAATTCGCGATCCACGTCTCGCTCGAAGAAGAAGGAGCCCGTCAAGGCGCAAACTGACGCTGTTCAACTTTCAAAGCTTTAATTAGTTGCCTACAGGTAGGACAAAAAAGCAGATTCTTTTTTTTTTTTAATTAGAGATCTTAACGTAAGCTGCTTATGTTTACCTGTGCTGACGCTGAGACCTAAGCGAAGACGCCGCACCAGCCCCTTGGACAGCGTCGTCGTTTCTTTCAAGTACTTTTCATGAATTTTAAGAGAAATCGTTAAATTCCATTGGGGGCTTGTATTGCAGGTGGCTTACCCGTGCCGACCCGCCCACTCGTCCGAACCCACCCAAATCGAATTGGGCTTCTCCACTCGACTTTTATTTTTGCGTGAATTGTCAAAAGCAGTGTTGTGTAACGTTAACTGAAGCGATATGCGGCGAAATTAATTAAAATAATTTCCTAGAATTTACGCGTGTTCGAATTTTATGAACAGTAATTAAATCGCCCCACTGCCGGCCGTATACCTGGCCAACTGGGGGTATTTAAAGCGTAAACAATGGCTTTTATCGAACTCAGGCTTTGCCCCAAAAATCCAGTGGGGCTCATCACAGCAGGTGCATATCTACATAAATACAGATCATTCGGTCGGATGGGGTTCTTTTAAGCGTCCTCTATTCATTTACTAACGCAGTAACTCAGAGCGAGGGCGACCGGAGCTAGCTTTTCCGCGGTCGCGGACGTCCCCAAGAGGTAGGCTCAGTGGCTCCTCAAAGGGAGCACAGGAGCGAAAAGGGGCCCTTCATACGGGGGCCGGGGCTCGTTTTAATAATTACTGAACTCTCAAAGCCTTCTACTCCTCTGCTCTGGGAACTAGCACCACTTGTTGTTTACCCAGTCTAAGGGATCAAACCCGACAATCACTTTGACTCGCTTTCAGCATCTAATGCAATCAGAGCAGACAAAGCCCCCGCCTTGTTTACTCCACTTGTTTAAATCAATGTTCGTACACAATTTCCATTTCTGTTTCAAGTTTTCAGCGGAGCTATATTAGCTGCATGGAGCCCCAATCTCAGTCTGGGCTCGGCAGTCTTCTCTGGGAGCCCTTAAAGTGAGTTTTCCCTGGACGAAACAAAAATGTGGAAAAAAGGGCGAATTTCTGCAAGATCAAATACCTAGGCACTAATGCAAGTTGGTTTGGAGGAAACATCTTTAATTTTTCGATTACTCTTAGTTCCTTAATATAATGTGGGTTGCTTACGTTTTATTTTTAGCTAGAATTATTAGCAATTGCATACTTTTAAATGCCCGTATGGTGGGTGTCGCAGACGGATCACAAAATAAATTTAATCTTAAATAGCAATTAATAGAACTGCTTTAAAAAAGTTCAGAAGCCTTAAAAAATGTGCAATAATATTCATTCTGTATTCTCGTTTTTTAATAGGAATTTATATTTTAAAACCACTAAAACTCGATCTTTTAAGTCGTTTATGAGTTTATTGGCAAGGGAAAGAGATTATATTTCATTCGAGTCATTGTTTCGGCTTCAAGTATTCAAGTATTCATTCAATATAATCTTTGTGAAAATTCGTTTTTTTGGTTTTAGTATTAACAATTCAACAAATTTTAGGACTTAAATAATAATTCGGAATATTCAAATTTTGTCACGAAATCTAGAATTAGCTATTAATATTTCAATTAAGTTTAATTGTGTAGGAATATTCTATTCATTATAAATTACAAAACAATTTTCGTTTCACTTTACTCGTTTTTAGGGTTTCGAAATCAATTTGTGACCCTTATAGTTTCTGTCGCAGCCATCCAATCCTCTTATTTATAAATATACATATGTATGTATGATATAATAAGATGAAATTTGGTATAAATTGGCAGAATTAGCGTGATTTTTTGAAATGAGCAAACTTGTAGGGGTTAACTCCCTATTGCTAGAAACCCTCAATAGGAAATCACTTATGAGAAAATAAAACCTTAAATTCAACGATTTTAAATAGCTAAGTTATCAAAATTTGTCTCCATTAATTTGTTTTCTATAGATATTAATAATTTGATTGAACTGAGGAATTAATATTATAGTGGTAACAAATGTATTATACTTCATACTTCACTCTCCTTCTTTATGTGTAAGACTGATTTTGCGGCACAAACTTGAATGTATAAATGCGCTGAATAAATAATTTAAATTGAAACAATTTTAATGAAGTTTTTGACTTGGATTCTTTTCTTGGAAATTCTTCGGTATTAATGTTTATTTTCGGAAGCGTTTCAAATCGCCTGAGTGAAGTTTCTGGTTCCTTGCATTAAAGAAAATTGGTGGAATAATAATATTTGTAAATTGTTTTATGAATTCCCATGTGGAAATCGATTGATTTCCCTTTTTCCCAATTTCTTAAATTATTATGAAATACATGAACTCTTGATAAGCATTATAAAAAGTTGAAAGATCTGTAATAAAGTAACTATCTATAGCCTAACAAATGAACTAAATTGGTTTTTAATAAAATAAGTTATCAAAATGACCCAACGCAACCTCGAAGTTAATAACATGTGTTTAAAATTTGTACTAAATAGGGCCAATAGTTTGCAAAAAAAACATAAAACTGAAATTTTGATTTAGTTGCTATGCAATCATATTTTCCATTAGGAGAATATTGAAATAAACAAGAAAATACGAAAACAGATTATAAAGATTTCAAAATTGGCATCGTTGTCTAATTTAAATAAACAGGGAAATACGAAAATTATTTTAAATTTTATTGATTACCTTTTCAAAACAGATTTAGGTTCATTTAAGTTTAAAGACTACAAAAAAAAAAAAAAAATACATCTCAATTTTTCAAAGTTAACAACACGAAACATGCCAGAAATGCTGCTCCGGATTGAAAAAAATCGTCGTCAAAACGCTTATTAGACTCCTTATCCTCTTACATACCCCCCGAGAGATGGCGCTCAGCACAGCACACTTGTTAGGCAATTTAATGGGATGCTATTCGAATTGACACAAACAACGGCAGGAGCAGGTTCCATCCCTTAAGGATCTTCGGAGTCCTGTAGCCGTCCTTCCGGGCGAGGTGGGAACTGGAGAGCACCTGATGAAAAATTTTAAAGATGCTGTACAGACACATGCTGGCCATTGCCCGGGGAGAGCCTAATGGACCTGCTCCATCGCAACATAAAGGATGTCTGGAATAGCTTCACATAATCAGGAGGATTGCACTTCGATGGAAATCGTCTTCTGTGGGGATTAAGTGCCTGAATGGGATAGCTTACTTTAGTGTGTTTGTTCTCAAGGAAGTAGTCGTGTCGGAACGTCAACGATCTCCTGTCCCCGGGGACTCGATGTTATTTCACGCTCTCCTCTAGGATGAGTATTTCGGTTAACAATGGGGAATGATTGTCCCATTGTGGTGGGGCGCAGTTTATTATTATTTTGTAATTATTTTGATGCTTTCTCTACTTTCTAGAGGTACATATATCGAAATTCGACGTTGACTTGCTCGATTACGGGTTGTCGTGACCTTTTGGCAAAATTAAAGGTATACTTACATACGTTTAAAAATAATAGAGCCAAACTTAAAGACGTCGGAGCCCAAACTTCTTTAAGTTAAAGAATATTGTTAAATTACCATTTTCACACTATAAAAAGCAAATATAAAAAAAAAAAAAAGAAAGAAGAAAAAAAAAACATAAAAATACGAATTCTATAGTTTTTGTTATACATATTATAAGTACATCGAAATAAACGATTTTACAATAATTCAGTTTTGTCGGAACTTTTAAAAGTTCGAAACTAAATATACTGAACTTTAAAAAAATTGGTTAAATTGAAAGTATAAATACGGCTAAACGAAGGTATCAGGTTCTCTGAACTACATTTGCTAGTAATTCTATTCACACAACTGCATATTTAGTTGAGAGTTTTATTTTAAAATTGACAAAAATATATAAATTTTCAATTGATGAAGTAATCATTTTACTTATTTGAAGTGGATATGCATATTTTTTACCGAAGTACGAGTTTATTTATTGTTTTATTGAACAAATCCCTAAAAAAATTTATTTTGCAGTCGTATGCATGTACTTTACCCAATTTATACTTGGAAAAAACCTGGCGTCATTTCGCCTTTAAATACAAGGAATTACAATATAATGCAGAAAATAATATGAAAATATAAGTTTCATTGCTGAATAGAGAAATTATTTTTAAGATAACTTCAACTTCAGTCAACACTATTTTTATTTTAATTAACTTCTGCAAATTTTTAAATAGAATAAGTATTAGAATAGATTTTGTTAAATAAATCGATCGATTTTATTTATTCTCCATTTGTTCAATTGCTACATTTTTTCGTTTGTTTGCAGAGTTAGGTGCAACTCCGCCGCGTAGTTGGCTCAACAAAAATAGTTTCATTATTCCAATTTTTAGGTTTTTCACTTAAGTCCTAATTATTCATCTGAAGGTAGTATTGGCCAACTACCTGGCGTTGTTGGGACCACCATTTTATTTTGTACAGTGTGGAATACCTATATTTATTTTTTCCGCCAAGAGATGTACAAGGAAAAGTCAGGAAGATATTGATGGAAATTTATTTTTCTACCGCATAATGATTATTCTCCTAAAATCTCTCTTTTAAATATTAAAATTAATTTTTCACAAAAAATTCAGTATACATATATGTATGTAATATGTATATATAAATTATTTGCATATTAACCAATTATATTGCATGCTGTAAAAGTGTAAACTCAGAAGAGTGTCAACGTGTAGCCTGTTTGGTTTGTCATCGATCAAACAATTATCATTATTATGATGATGAAACTGTTCTTTTGCATAATAATGAAACAAATAGATGTTGTATAGTGCCTATGCGTTTCATTTCATCCCAACCCAATTTTAGCTACAGAAGTTCTTTATATCCCCAATGCCCCTTACCTTCCTCGGCATTAGGAAGAGTGCTTTTATCAGTTTGAATATTAAAGTACAAAAGAAGAATTGCAAGCCATTATACCTTATCAAGTTACACCATTTGGGGCCCAACGAACCCCACAGAAGTATCCCTGAGTGCGGGTGCATTTACTGGAGGAAAAGTGGGACAGGCAAAGTTGCATATTGCAATAAAGTAATATCAATTTGAGGGCACCGCAACAATACCTGAATAAACGGGGCAAAACACACTTTGTGCAAGTAAAGTAATGTCCCCCGAAAATATCGCAATGTAAAATTTCTGCTGCTGCCTGCACCCTGAAGGGCTGGAGGCAGAGCAAACCATTTTTGGTTGACTTTGTGTAAGCTCTTAAATGTGAGTTCAGAAGATGAACATTGCTGCGCTTTGGCCCCACATTGGAGTTGGAGCGTTTATTGAACTCGGAATGACACTCCAGGCCAGAGAATGTATCCCTAGATGACACTTTTGCCGCTGCAGGAACGATCTCTGGGTGGAGCATATATCGAGAGGATATTTGGAACGTTCCATAATTACGTTTTTCAAGGGCTTTGCGTCCAAATAATGATGAAGAAGTACACTGAATTGCTTCCGGAGCTTAAGCAATTCATTCACGTTTGTGTATGATTATTTGCTACTCTTCAGATGGGTTCCAGGTTTCGTCCTTTATGATTATTTAAGGAGGTCACACGTGCACATAATATAGAACTGTTGAGACGTGAGAAAAATAGCCAAATAGTTCTGTAACCTTTTACGTTTATGAGTCCAATCCGATTTTGAACAGGGACGGACACTGCCATCGGGTACCTTTTCGTGCTTCATAAAGGTGAGCTGTCGCCGTTATTAGGAACCAAATAAGATTTTCATTACAGTGTCATTTCGCAAGGAATTTATTACGCATATAAATCCACCCCATATACTCGCCAGACCCTGCCGCTTAGAAGAAACCCTTACCATATCCATCCGATGTTTTCATATAGATAAAGGGTGCATACCTCTGCTTGTCGGGTGAATAAACTCCTGAGGGAATTTGTGCTTTTAAGCAAATGAAATAAAGAAATTTTAATCACAACGTTTTTCCAGCTGCAGTATGCACAATTTGTGCAGGAATTGTGCAATAACTTCGCATTTCTTGTGCTGCAGAATCTGGAATAGGGGCGCGCTTCGTGTTGTGCAAAAAAACATAAGGCCAAGAACTGGCTTCATTTAAGGATGTCCGGGGACAAACAGAAAATCGTTGGGCTAGTCCAAAACATTATTCCTGATTAATTCAGTCCAGACTTAAAGCGGGGCTCTAAGGTGCTTCGCCTTGTTTAAACCCGGTTCCCTATTTCGAAAGCGATAATTAAAACCGAAGATATAATGGAGCACTCTCAGCAGTGCCAGTTCCTGACAATGCTCTTGTTAGCACAAAGGACCTATTGGACTGATTAATCCCCCGTGAAAAGAAAGATGTTGGTGTTTTCTATGTTTTTGCATTTTTTTGTGTGCTTTCGTTTAATTTCACAGAACAAGAAGCGTACAAATGAAGCAGCAATAACTGCGCGAGAAATTAAGATTTCAAAAAGGTGTTAACAAACCGCTAACGAGCCCATATTGTACCTCTATTAAACTCTGCGAATTAATGAAGACACCAAACGCGTCATAATGTACAGACGTGCCCATAAAGGGCACCTAATTACAAAGTTGAGTATTTTCGGCGAGTATCTTCAACCATAATCATGCTGCAATAAAAGTTCGTTCGCACAGCACAAAACCGGGGAACGATGAACAGACGGAACGACCCCCCAAATATATTTCAAGCCACCCCCATCTGATGTTCTTCAAACTCCCAACCACCGAGAAAACGCTAAATTGATTGTTTTCTTCTGCGTTAGAGCGGTAAACGAACGAAGCCGCAATTTATGCACAAATCTGCGAACAAGAAATGTTTTTTAATTCATGAATGATAACAACTGCCTCCGACAAGTCTATCATTTCTCAGAGGGGTCGACAACGTTAGCAATGGCTGAGAATTTTGTGCCCGGGGGAGGGTTTGGGAATTGCAAAACTGAATGCTCATTTTTGAATTCAAAAGATGTTTTCTGTGGACTTTGTGAAAGACGTCGAAGTGGTTTTGGCCATTTTTGTCTTTGTGAATATAAATCTACCGTCCCCACTTCTAAAATTGTGAACATTCCATCGTCGCGTCGTGCGAAAACACGGTCAGCCCTATTACATTTTTTGGAGAATTCGATGGTTAAATAATTTTCGTTTGCAAATTTGTTATCCCTCAACATCCTTAGAACGAGTATGTTTCTAAGAGAGCTATATTTTTAAGGTTATGTATATGAATAAGTGGCCAAATTTCTAGAATTGAATTTGGTCCTTTAAGGGAAAGAAAGAAGCTCAAGAGGCC
Source organism: Machimus rusticus (assembly GCA_951509405.1). NCBI lineage: Eukaryota > Metazoa > Arthropoda > Insecta > Diptera > Asilidae > Machimus > Machimus rusticus. Next base: position 33,841,010 of record OX608053.1, on the reverse strand, counting down.
GCCTACCTTCTTCTACAAAACTGGTGGCTTAATGCTATTTTAAAAATTCGACTTTTCCTAGTCTATTATTCGTACAGTCATTTTCATCTAAAAGGTACTTATGTTACCACAGCAGTAAATTAAGTCAAATCAACTGCCAAAGAAAATTATGATATGGCGGGAAGTTGCTCTTTATATAAGTAAGGATCTTTAGGCAGACGACACATAATACATATATTAAAACTTTTCCTTAAAAGTGAAAGTCGACGTAGGGAGAAGTTTTTCGTAAATATGGGTATCAAGACTTAGGGAATGTTGGGGTATTGTTTTTTATGTATATGATCGTTGATGCGTCTTAAATTATTTTATTCATTTATTTCTTTAAAGAATTCAAATATAGGTACAACAAAGTATTCATATGTATTATATAATATTATAAAAATAAAACGTTCGAAACAACACAGAATTTCTCATAGCCGAATTGTATTTTCATGAGTAGCTGTAATCAAAAGGACTGATGCTAATGAAGAGGTTTATGATCCATTATATAATTAGAACAGTCATTTTGATTTAATTGTTACACACTTTCCGTGATAACACTGTTTATTTATTATCGAAACTCTCGAATCTGTCGAAACTGTCGAAACTACATTGCTTAAGGCAATTTATAGCCAATTCAAGTTTTTGTAATTTAAAGGTTTTCAACTTCCGGGATTGTCTTCTAAGAGATTTCTGAAGTAGGTACCTACATATGTACCTAAAAACCAACCATGTACCTATGTAAAAAGACCTTTGGACATATATAATACCTACGGTACTGTTGGTTTAATAAACAATAATGCATATTCCCATGTCTGTATTCCGATAACTTATAGATAGGATTGATGCGAAAGTTCAATACATTTTTGTACATATATTGTATGGCTAATATGATTTGATGATTTTAAGGCCCAAAAGCAATACTGCTTGTTTTATACTACACTAATTAGTGCTCCGAGTTTTTTTTAATGTTAAAAGAATTGGTAGATCCTGATATTTAGATAATTACAAAACGTTAAAAGACATTTAGGCAATGGTTTGACAATTATTTTAAGTAATTATTAAAGACGGTATTATTATTTCATAATTAGATGATTTAAGTAATTAGTGTTTATTTAGATAATTTGCAGAATATTTTGGAAGTTGGTTAATTAGCGAATATTATAATTAAATAATTTAAAATAATGATTTTGTGTCGTTGTGTATTTCGCAAATTTTCGCTTAGAAAGGTACATTCAACGCATCGTGTCGTTGTATGTTCGAAAGCCAGGTGAGAAGATGCTCCAAGCAGGTGAGTCGATGAAAGCACTGTTCGCAGAGGCAGGTCATCGTTTAAGTAGTGATCTCTTTTGAAAAGCGGTGACCGTAACGATCACAGGTCCGCTTAATTTAGTCGAGAGCAAAAACCTTATTTATGTATCGCAATTTACACCCTGTTAAAAGAGGGGAGCCCCCCATCGAGGGCTTGGTTCGCACTTACCACCTGCCAGGTATTTTGCCCAACTAGCCGGGATGCATTCGGAGCATCCCCAGCAGCAGGAGCAGCCCCAGTGCTGGCTGGGGCGCTATTTCATATTCTGACTATCGATCGGAGAGGAACTAATTAGCTGCAGGTTGGGGCGAATCATTACCCGTCCCGACTGCAATTCCCAATGTGAAATTCATTTAGGGGGAAAATTTATAGCTGATTATTTTTTTTCAAGTTTTCTATAAGACCAGAAGCGAGATTTATGTGGCAACATAACTCGTACAGTACAGGTTGTTATAAAGGATTGCTCCTAGCTCCCTGTGAACGTGGGAGACGTGAAATTTATGAAGCCTTTGTAAACTGTAACAAAAGGTAAACTTGGCGCTCTCATATTATATGCGAAATTGTGTAGGTGTATATACAAATCATCTATGTATGCATGTGTACAAATGCTTCCAAGTTTTATGAATAATTACTCGGTTATCATGCAACGTAAATTTCGTAGTGAATGGGGGGACATTTCTTCTTTTCATACGGATGGACATTTTACGTAGAAATTGTTTACAAAGCAGCAAACAATTTTGAAGCTTTGTAGCATAATTATTTTATGTTGGACGGGATGTAGTGGTCGTGTGGCTGTGCTACAACTCGCATGGTTCCATTATTCATGCCTCCGATTCCATGCTGCAGCCCCAGTGAGCTCCATGTGCGAATCTCTAAATAATGAACTTCGGCTACGTACATAATTATCCACGATATTTATATATGTTTCGATGTTTCGGCTGCCCGATGCTGCACATTCCGCTCCGCCGGAATTCATAGCATTCAGTGGGTAAGCGTTCAAGTCGACGGTCATTTCGTTTGGACGTCGCAATTAGTGGCCAAGCGTTCGGCCGCGGGAGCAACGCTGCGGCTGCTCTGTTCCAATGATGTGCATTAAGTGTAACAAGCTCGTTAATATTTATTTGGAGCCGCTTTTGTTTAATTTGACGTTCCTCCGAGATTTTTTTTTCCGCTTTCTGCGGAAGAGAAGTTTTACCTATAAATCTCTATGAACACGACCCTGTTTGGCCCGAACTGCCTTAACTGCCTTAGGTGAAGATACCTGCGCCAAAAACATTGTAATTAAGTAGATTGCGGCTTGGTTGTAGTTCGTGCAGCTTTGCATATATTAAAACAACATACACTTGCTATGTGCAACCCTGCAACATTTAAGTGAGATTAATGCATCTATGGTTTTCATCGTGTGCTGCAACAACGAGCGCCAGATTCCCAGCGGTTATAGACCAGCTCAATTATGAAAATCAAAAGCACTGAATGTCATGAACAAAAAAAAAAAAAAAAAAAAACAAATTGGTGCGCTAAGAAAAAATGTGGGAATTATTTAAATAATTTTATATGACATCTTTCATACTTTCCATATTGAATGCTAAATCATCTTGCCATGGAATTTTGAAGTCTATTCCTATCATACATTTAGTCTGGTTAGTATACCTACATACATACGAACGATGACGAATGTATGCATTAACTCTACTATAATTATTATTACTATTTAGTATTTACTCCACATTTATAATTCACTAATTTCCCTTATTTTTTTCTTAATTAAGATTTTCATAGGAATCATCATTTATATTATATAAATCTTTAATTTAACATTTAAAACTGAATAAATTTTTATCATAAAGGTATCTCCATGACGAATTATTTTTCAAGAAATTTTTTTTTTCTTTTTTCAATCAAACTAATTCTATATTTTACTGGTTTTCGTAGTTTTAAACTGAAACAAAAACGAAATTAGCTTACTTTGTTTTAGTTGTAAACATTTTTAGGGTGTGAATATCTAAAATCGTTTTATCATGAAAATGTGATATTTTAAATTTTAAAAGGAGCAGTCTGGCTATCGGGCCCTCTCCATGCGTATTGAAATTGGAATGAAAATTATAATGAAAACACAAATGTCGTTTGTGGGCTAATGAATTGTTTGCGGAACACATCAAAAGTCTCATAAAGTGATTGTTCCATTGTTTCAAAAAAGCCCTGGTCGGTTAATGGACCATTGCAAAAATTGTTTGCTTGGATCATTGCAAGTACCAGAAAAAAAGAGTGTAATCCTAGGGGGCATTTTAATTGAATTACACTTTTTGAGTTCAGCCTGACTCATCAAGAGCATTTGCATTCTCTCGAAAAGTGACTGGATCGGAGTAACTATGTTCTCTATGCTGATTGAATTAACACAGTTGGCCGGGCTCAATCAAACAGACTAATCGAACACTATCATTTGAACGCAGCAACAAGTTGCATAGGGAGGACGATGCAAAATACATTTATTTCGGAGTTGCCTCTAATAAATTTATTTACTGAAAAGCCGTCTCCTCAACTGTCCGTACTGATTACGTATTGAAAACGTCAATTGTGACTGCTATTAATCAGTCTATCTGATTTTAAGCGTCAACAGTTTGACCTCCCCGAAGTAAATTGATTTGACGGAGATACCTTTATCAAGAGTTAAATATTCAATCGAGCCGGCTCAACAGATTCTGTTTAATTTTTGATTCTGTTGTCGCCCGCCGACCGGTCCCCTTTAGGGGATTTGCTGATGGTGAATAATCCGTGTTATCGCGCCTACCTTCAAATTTTCGGAAAACTGCTAATTCTGCGGTTGTAAATTAATGATGACATGTTCAAGACATAATTGCACCCGGGCGAACGAACGATCCCGCCTGATTCCCTCCTCGTAAGCACTTTGAAGTCAGGACGAAATTTTCGGGAATATACTCGCACACTTCCTTCCCGACAAAGCTCAAATTGCTTCCCAGTCGACAGGTAAATCCTGAAAGATTTCGAGGCTTATAATATGCACAGGCTATTTCCGCCGGGAGAAGTGGACTTATTTTTGGGAATTATGAGCTTCTGAAGTATATTCTTTTTTAAATTGTATACAAGAAAATTGCAAAATCATTAGTTTGGTTTTAATTATATTACAGCATAAACCTGTTTTGTTTTTAAAAGTGGCCGCTTTTATTGCCATTTTCATAGTTTTTAGTGTCTAATCTTCATTAATTGGCCAAATGCAAGATTAATTATATTAATGTTTAATTTGTTCAAAACTTTTGCAAAAGTAATATTAAACGATATATGTATAACTACAATTAACAGTAAAACTAAAACTAATCAACATTCGTAAAAATTTTGTTCTATTTATAAATGATCGAAAGTCTTAAATTAAAAGAAAACGTCTATTTATAAATCCAGTGTGCTAGAAATACATGGTCTACACATCTTCTTCCCAATATTTAAATTTTGAGCTTACCAACCTTATTTCTTGGTACATACATGTCGTAACATTAAAATGTTCATACTTTTCTATTATTTTCCCTGTACACGCGAATTACGATAAATAAGGTTAATTTTAGTTACACAACAATAGTGAATAATGTTATTATTAAAGAGCTTCCTGCATTAAAATAAAATAGATAAGCGCTCTGCCACGAACGGAATAAAAATCTCCTGCCCACTTTTAATTTAATTGTATTATAAAATGAATTAAAAACGGCAGTTAAATAAGATTATTAATATGTTAAACAGTTTCGTCTTTTGGCAAATAAAATGTTAATCATTTATAATTGTCTAAAGAATTACTTTATGCATCCTTCCTTAACTACTATTCGAAATTTCACTGAGATGCATTCCAAATTTAACACTCTGTTTCCTAAGTTGAGTATGTAAATTAACTTATTTCTCTTCCTAGGAATTACAATTAGTGTAACAGAGGATCACAAAACTTTATTAACTTGAAGCTCTTGCCCATAATCCGGCTGGATACATGCATATACAATATACACATGTATGTGCAAATTGTATTTACGAAGAGCATTGCCTTGTCCAAGTTGTGCCTAAAGCATTGAAGCTTTTCTTAAAGCGGAAAGTAAAGCAAGGTCCTTATGAAATTTTATATCCTAACAAAATCTTTTGACATAATGGATAATAATTTGGCACTTTCTTTAGAATATTATGAAATGAGAACAAATCTGATATGCGACTTTTTATATGGAGATATTATAATACGTAGGTTTTTCTACTTTTGTTTTCAACAATTTCGACCTACTAAACTAATTTGCATTATTTAACATTGATAGGAGATTTCATTTCAGTTTCACCTTAGAATTGGTTCCAAGCAGGTCATTCATAACTAAACAGAACAGGCAGACGTTCAATAAGCTCCAGTCGCTGGAACTGGAACAGAAAACGGCTGGGCTACAGGGGGATTGGTTTGGCTGATAGAAGGTTTGAGTAGAACAGATGTTGTATCTTTCCCAACATTCAGAGTATCGATTAATTCGCCTCAGAAGTTTTTTAGTTCCTGGCGTACAGCGATAAATCCTAGGGATTGTGCACAAAACAAGCAAAATCACCGAAGCCTTCCTTGGGGAATATTAGCAATATCACTTTGTGACATATATGAAACTAGGGGAAGGTTTTTTAGCAATAGATTTATCAACGTTCTGGGCTAGATATTATCTTATAATTAGTCAGATACACCGTTTGTTTATCGGGAATTAACCTGAGGGATTTTCTGCAAGAATTGATATGGGGGTAGGTTATTAAAATTCGATCTCTTACTCAAGTTGACAGAAAAAAGCTGCCATATATCTTTAGAAGTCACAGACAGTGCTAAATACAAAGAAGGATAGGGTAGGCAATTTTATATTAGATCAACAACAACCTACTCTATGTATTGTATCATTCAAAAAGCTTTCTTACAAACAGGATTATTTTATCATGGTAGCTGAGAAATGTGGGGTTTAATGGAAAAATAAGAAAGCATTGTAAGAAACAATAGCAATTTATTTTTTTCTAAATCCATTACAAAAATATATGAGATATACATATTCAAATTGTAAGTAGTAAGTATGTTAAACAAATATTCTTTATATTGTTCGGATAGACGTAAAAACTGTATAAATGTTCAACAAAAAATATCATATCTATTCAAAAGGAAGTTAATTAAAAGAAAGTCATATCAATATCCCTAAGTATAGCCAGGGAACTAAGTTATGGGAAATATGTATAAAATAGTGTTAAGCTTTGTGAAGTTATTTAATAGTTAAATTCCAATAACGTAACAAAGTGGCAGGAAAGAGTTTAAATTCTGGTCACTTTAATTATTCTATTTGCTTTTACAAACCTATAAAATAAACCTTTTAATATTTGCGTATAAAATAGATGCATTATATGCTATGCCAATCGTATTCCACGTTTATATCTAAATCACCTGAATAGAAATGGGTCAAGCTATTAAAATTCGATATTTTATTCTAGTTAGACACAGCATAATCTCAATGTATCTTAATTTAGATGTCATAAGAAAGCAAAGCGTTAGAGTTAGATACAAATCCGGGGAATACGTCTTGATTAATATTAAATTTGCAAAAAGAGACACGTATTTCACTTGACGAAAAGCTTCAATCGTCCTCAAAGCGAGGATTACCTCCCTCGCCCAGCTTTTGTGCATATCATACCATTTCTCATGCTCCACGAAAATCCTCAGATCTTCTTGCCGAGATTTATTATGAAACTTACTTCTAGCGGGAAGTAGTTTTGCTTAAAATTTAAGAGCCCCCGACTCCTCTGCATGGGAAGAGAAGTCCTAGCATAACACTAAAAGCAAACAGCCAGGGCAGTTTCGCGCTTGTTGCGGCGGGCTGCAGCAAGGATGCTGGATGCTGGGATGGTCGGATGCTGCACACTCTCGGTGTCAAGCGGAAGGCTACTAATGATTTGGAATAGGTTCACAGGGCTCCATATGCAGATCACGGGGCAACTTGAAACTTTGGACTCGTCGAGACTCGACTCCACTCCAAGCAAACAATGAATGGATGGCGGGCGATAAACCAACGGAAATGTTTTGATAACTGCTCCACCGAGCAGGGGCGTGTATTTACCTTTCGGGTAGAAACAAAGAAATCCAATTTAACTTCTTCCACAATTACGTGGAAATATTGCAGCAATTGTGCAGAAAAATGCGCTCTCTTCCCAGACGCCCTTGCGAGCACATCTCGTTCGGGGTGTCATGCTGTGCCGCAAAAAAATGTGCGGTCCTTAATCGATATGTCAAGGTGGTACATCGGATGCTGTGCTCCATATGACCCAATCTGAATCGAATCGAATCGAATCGAATCGAATCGAATACGCCCCGTGCACCTTATCGCGGAGGTTACTATCAATCAGAGGTATGTATGTCTGTAGCTCCTCCGCGCCTCAAAGTGCCTTAATATTTTCGGCGATCTTCCCGGGGAGATTCCCTGGTTGCATTGTGCAATACCCTGGGCCATGTTGTTTTGCATTCAATTCTTTTCTATGTTGGCAGAAAAATTTTATTTTGGGCGGGCATGCTCAAGTGAGTACATAAGAGGATTACAGTGGGATCCGCACGTCAGGGATACATTCAACTAAAGATTTAAACGTCCTCAATTTTATTTTCATGGACCCGGGGATAGGTTGTTCGACCGTGAACAAAAAAGCGGATTGAATTTTCTAGATACTTGAAGTGAATGCACTCCTAATCCCGGACAGACCCTGGTCGTGAGCATCTGTACGTGGCTTAAATCACTTTGTGCATTCCACTGCCTTTGCTGAATTAGGCGATCCCCTTTCATCATGGTCTCCTGCACTCTTTGAATGCTCTAAGCTTATGCACAGTTTTTCGACAATGTCCTTTACAGGGACCTAGAAGAAATTTTGCTTGCTAGAATCGTTCGAAAATATACTTCTTCTGTCCTCGATGGACTCTGCAGATAGAAGGACAATTATTGCAACTTTCACTGCTCGTTTTCGCGCATATATTACTTTACAACGAAATTACTTTCTCAGTGGAGCTCGTGCAACGGAAACTCATTGCCATTAACAGTCGATTGGAATAGACTAAAATTCTACGGCGAGGATATAAAATTCTTGTAAATTTAATCTTTATCAGATTTCTTGTCAAATTTTAGTTACTAAATAAAACTGCGATATTTTTGCTACAAGCAGATAAAACTACTTCCAATAATTTTATTTGAATTGCACTAATAAGGTGTAATAATATTAAACCTTTACTATTCACATAAAGAACTAACTGTAAAAATGAAAAATATTTGTTGAACGTTGACTTATAATACTTAAAAATTCTTCCTATAAAATAATTCTGAAACAAAGATAGTGGTTTGATCTACAATATATGCGCTATTTATGTCAAATCGACGCTCCAAAACACAACAATGAATTATTTCTTTTTAAAATTGATAGCGCTTGCTCAAAATACTATTCATTTTGTGGAAATATAAATCGAAATTCTCTTCATATCGCGCAATCGAACAAGAATTTCTTAAAAGTCTTTGAATATTCACAAATTTCTTAAATACAGAATGCAGTAAGACTTTTTATAAAATCTCTCATTTTATTTTACTACTTTAAATAAAAAAAAATCCATCTTTGGGAGAATTCCTCTTTATTAATGTATCTATTGACGATGTTACTTTTTGAAATCCTACCCAATTTTAATAATGCCGATACCATAAAATTGTGCATGTTAGTAATTTTAATGACGTCTTGAGGATTTGAACATATTTCACTAATACTATTTATAAATTAATGTGAAGCACGAAGAGAGAATTTTTATATCTATGACTATGCTTGAATTTCTTTCGAGTACTATAGGTGTTATCTCGGTACAAAAACTTAATTTTGTTGTTATTATGTATATAGGTATAAGTAACTATATCAGAAGTTATATTATCTGCTTCTCCTCGGTTATTGTTATTATTTGCATATCGCACTTAATAACTACCGATTTGTCTTTATAAATAATAATTGCTTTAAAGAAATTCGTTTTTCTATTGACAAATGAAACTAACTCATGTCAGTAACTATTATAGGTCCGTTTCCAGTTTTAGTTTATTTTACATTTCAGTTGATTTATATATTTAGAACAATACGAACGTTTCTTGCATTACTCTTCATTTATCTTAGATATTATTAATTTACGCTGTCAAATATAACTAGTGTATAAGATATATTTCTGCGGGAAAAACTTTTCAAAAACTCTGTGAACTTTTTAATAAAAATCCTACTTACTAACATACAAACTGGTAATTCACATCAAAACTTTCGATTTAAAGAGGCAGTTGATTTTAAAGTAATATACAAACAATTTTAAGTCTTCCATTTAAGAGTTTTGGTGATATATTAAATTGCTCTTTTGCCATAGTCTCCAGTGCAGTCGACTGACACAGTTTTGAAGCAATGTCCTTTCCCTGGATGACCACATTATTTGAATTGGTTTGAAAATATAGTTCCTGTGTCCACGATGGACTCTGTAGGGACAATTATTGCTACTTTCACTGCTCGTTTGCGTGCATATATTACTTTTATATGGAAACAACTTTCTCAGCCTTGTGCAACGGAGCCCCATTGCCATAAATATTCGGACAGAATGCACCTACTGCACTAAGACTACGTGGCGAGGCCATAAAATTCGTTTAGAGTCATTTTGTAAATTGTGCGCATCTAGTTTTCCGCGGCTTCACACGGGCACGATTTATGGAACAAAAATAAGTGTAGTTGGTGCGACCTGATGCTGATGGCCCACTATAACTACCCTGAAACGAGCAGTGAAGACTGCAGACTGATACAAAAATTTTCCCAGGTGAGATAGACCCGCCTGATCATCATCTCCAAGACAAATAACCCTGTCCAAATGCTGATGTCAGCCTTTCTGGCGGCGCTTTTGCCGTACGACAATTTTTAAGGAAAAACTTTACCGGTCACATATCGTGTGTGCACACATACAGGTGAAATACATAAAATAATAAATTTCACGTGGAACTTTTTGAAATTTATGGCTTCATAAGGGGAATGTATGTGAGCGGCGAAAATTGTGAAACTTTCAGGCAACGCATATGTTTTAAACAAGTCAACGATGCGAAAAGCGGAAAAGTTGGGCAACTTCACATGGGAGCGGCATATTGGTTGTAATTAAAAATCTCAGAAATCCTAGACTTAGGTGGCGGCATAGTCGTTTGCCAACTCCCTTTACCTTTCCCGATGACTGCCTCAACTTGTTGTGTCTCGCTTAAAAGTTTTTCCACTATTTTCTAAGGATTGCACGAGTGCGGAGGCTGTCAGAAAGGTTTTTATTCAGACACACCGCAGTTCCAGACGTCGCGCCGACTTTTCCTTGCCGAATATATGAATTTGACTTCTACGACAAAGGACAATTTCTTGGATAAAAAAGAACAGTGTTCTATATTTATGTATATAGGGGTGAAATAAAATATTTGGAAATACCAACCAGAACAAAATTTAAAATGAGTTGTTCGCTTGAACACTTTCATCACAAAAGTTTCCGCCACGCCCATGTCGCTAAGTTAACCTGGCAATTTTCCAACTTCAAATGTTTTTCTCGGGGATTTTTGTGATAACAAAAATATTACATACGGTAACTGATCCCTGCACTTAATTGCGTCGACTGCTGAAATAGTTACAATATTTTGCATATCAAATAATCTGAATTCATACATCGACCCTGGCTTGAATCGATAAAACCACCACACACATTTTCCGTAGTCTTTGGTGCTGAAAATGAAAGCCTTTAAAAGGTTATTCACAAATACTCAAAAATGAAGATAAAATGGGACAAAATTGGAGCATTATCCATTCTGTAACCAAGGAAATATAGTCGGTTAATGAGTCAGAAATTTACATATTCGGAATAAAGTAGTAAATAACAAATAATATTGTAATATTGCGTACTCCTGCCAGCTTTTTAAGTTATAGTTATACATATGTATGTGCAGTTCTTTCGTAATACTTTAAGTTTGTTTCTCTACTCTGACAAACAATTTTTAACAGCGATGATTCTGATGTAAAAATATACATATCATAGAAATTATATTCATCCCCAGGCCGATTTCTCATAGCTAAAATTTGTAATTTCGCATACATATGTTTTCGCAATATTATATTTAAATTCCTAAAATAGTTATTTCATTCAAAATATGTAGAGAGCAAAATGTAAAGTTCCGCATATGAACATTTATATGAATTTTCACATGACTGCTTCGGTACATTGACTCAGTTTGCAAGTATTACCTACCCAGAAAGGACATTCGCCTTCAATAAAATCGTTTATGAATTTCATTAAATGTCTTTAAAATTACTGAAATCACTGAGCTGCGTATTCTTTTGAACATAGCATAGAATAATAAAGCTTAAAGGAGTCGTGGGAACGCGAACGAAAAGCCAACATTGTATTGTATCATTATAACCTGTTACGTCACAATGCATTCCACTTTCCACAAAGTTCATGACCAATATCAAAACCTTGTGTATTATTTCGTGAATTTAAGCTTCAGGTCGAGGTAATCTCAGCGCAAGTCCAACCGAATTTGGTTGATGTTTCCTTATATGAGTTGAGACTTCTTTATGCGTAAGCTTTATTATTCTATGAACATAGTTAAATCAAGAAATTCAGTGTATTTATTTGGTAATGTTTTCAAAACAGCATCCATACTAACTGAAATGGTTCTTCCTGATAACAGAAATAACTTACTTAAAGAAGACATGAAGAATAAATATTGGGAAGAAACTTAAAAGGATAATTCTTAAATATTTTAATAACCATATAACGATAAACGAAGGAATTCAAATGTCACTTTATATAAAGATTAACACGGGTTGCCAGTAAAAAAAACGTATTCTTAAAAAAAGGATATGAAATTAATGAGACCAATTCCATGAAAGTATGGTATTAAAAGAAATTTAATCCCACATCTTTGTCCATAGATTCAACCTTCGTGGAGTTCAAAAGATAAACGTTCGACACATCATATACAGGGTGCTTCGTTAAGGTCTAAACATCGGTATTTTTTGCGTATCGATTTGTTTAATTTAATTAAAAAGTATGCCAAAAATGCGAAATGGTGGTGCACGAATTGCCTCACCAAAACATGTTTTTGTCAAACGGCACGTAGTAGAACTCAAAACATTTTCGCCTGATTGACTTCAAATTTTAACTGTAACTTCGCAAATATGTAGATTGCCACAAGCTTCTGTCGATTAATTAAAAATTGTACGAAAATCTAATTAATTTTTTCGAAATCGTCTGCAATTTTTTTATTCAATATTTTTTTATTCCACCGCGTAATTTCATAGAAAAACTAATTTAATTAACGAATATATACTCATGTGCTGTTTTATTGTATATTTTGACTACTAAAGATGTTTTTGTATATAAATACTTCAATTTATGCCTAATACATAATACCTAAACTTTTTATTTTATCAACTTATGCGTAAGTTGTAAATTTATTATTATTATTTTTTTCTGCTTAAAAGAAATCATATTAAGATTTTGGTTTAACGAATATTTTCAATGTGGACATTTTTCCGGTATTAGACACAAATGTCTAAAAAATATTTGCAGTTTTTAATACACGTTATGCTTTGAAACTTAGTGATGACATGATATTTTAAATCAAAAACGAGAAAATGTTGTGCCTTCTTCTTAATTTCAGCAGATAAATAATAAAACAATATTTACTAGGAAGGAGATCTTCTGTTTTTTATTCATTTAATGCCATAGATCAGATTAAGTCCAATAAAATAATGGAAGCCCCCGATTTTTCGGTAAGATTCAAACGCATAAGATGGTCAATTAATTTATGTTGAGGGAGAGCATGGGTATGCGAATACTCACTCATAACAAATGGCCATGTATATTCCTAGGATGCCTGTTTGAGAAAGTCTTTTACTTTTTGGCGAAAGGCACAACAAGGTAATGGCTCTGTTCTCTAAAATAGGTAGTTTTTCTTAGGATATTTTGGAAAACTATGCATGCGCTCTAAGCAAGAAGTCAATGTGCGCCTACTCGACGAAAATTTTGCAGGAGAATTTCAGGATTCAGGATGTTAGCGTCGCTGAGATACCTCAGATTTTACCTAAAAGGGTGCCTTTCGTAGTCTAACCGCGAAGTAAAAGTCTTCAGTTCTTCAGTACCAGCTAGATTCTAGAGGTGCTCGCATATACATATCTCTAGCTTCTGTTTTAGGGAGTTTTCTATTTTAGGTTTCTTGTTGTATCATTCTTCAGTGCAACGACATAAAAGGTTTACGCCTTGGCTGCGTTGACCGTTGAAGAATAATTCTGGTAAAGGAGGTCAGTTCCTTTTGCGAACTGTAAGACAGCTCTCAAGAAGACTAGAAAAAATGCTGTTATAAAAATAAAAGCACTCTAACTTGTCATAAGCTTGAGTCTTATGGTCGGAGGCACTTCTTTTTCTCTTTCAGATGGCCAATAGAGTCTTATGCTATTTTTGGATTTATGTCTTCAACTCAGAAGAGTTGCAGAAACTTAAGACGATATGATGTAAAAATTCAGTCCAAGTGGAGTTCACACTCTTTATTTAATATCTACATTGCGGGGGTAAAAAGGAGGGGCTAAGACGCCGGATGATGATGCGAGGAAATTGAATTACTTAGGTCTGATTAAGCAAACGGCTCTGCCAGGCTACAGGCTGTGGTAATTATCAATTACACTAATTACCGAGTCTATCTCATTATACATCAAGTGTTTTTGAAGTGGCATGATACCAATCAAAATTTATAGTTTCATCATTGCTTCTGTGGTAGGCGAGACTCGCATGAGAATATTTCTATTTTAGTTTTCCCATAACTGCTTGTGAAAGGTTCTGGGAATTTCTCATGTTGATCAATAGACAAGAGTCCCCAAAGTCTTAGGTATACTGCTGAAAAAGTCGTCCAAAATGTTTGATGAAATTTCAAGCACAGATTCTAGTTAAATCAATATTTGAGCCGATGGGTGGGTTCCCCTCTATCTGCTCGACGTTTGAAGATTTAGGGTAAATTTTTGGAAGATGCAAATATGTCCAATAGGCAGGAAAATAGTAAGAACTCAGCACTTCACCAGCTGAAGGAGTCGCAGAATTGGTGGCGAGTGTGGTGCCTAGGCACCAGACATTGAAAACGACTGTCAAGCCGTGTGCCTAATAACCCATCAAATTGGAAAGAATCTCAAGGGAATGCGAATGTCAGCCCAAATTCTTGAAAGGAAACCAATATTCCTTGTAATTGCCGAGGTGAACAGGGCCCTCGCCTATTACAATTTCTGTCACATACGCCAGTTAGGAAAGAATAGATTTGTCATAGTGGGTAATAGGAAGAGGAAGAAACGTCTGAATGCTCATTTCGCCGGCATAAGCCAAAGCAGGTTGGCGCATGGTTCTGGTGTGAATGGGGAGCCCAACGAGATTCATTAATCATTTTTTCACTGTCGCCCGGTGAAGGAAAAACTCCCAAGTCAGCCATGTGCGTGCTGTTCCAGCAGTCTTCTGGCGCAAAGTGGAGCAGGGGCCCCAAATTCCAGGAGCCCTAGGTAAGGTATCCCCATTCAGAAGACTTCCAGACCCCAGAAACTCCCAGCTCTAACTCCACTCGACCGGTGGCGGATATTTTAAACTTGGAACAGGATGCTGCCTGACTTTCTTGCTTTTATTGAATTTGCACACGATGTGGAGCTATTCGATTGATGGGCTCCTCTCGAGCATTTGCCAGTTCACCGATGTGGAGTCCCTGGGAAAGGGATCCACTGGCTCCCGGAAGGTTTGGTGCGTTAAATGCAAATATGCCAAGATTTCGCCATTAATGCAGAAGAGCCTATGCTCTGTTCCTGCTTTTGTCGAGTTATTCAGTGAGGAGGAATTGTTCGTTATTGTGCTGGAATGCCACGCACGATGACGGTAAATACTTTGATGATCCGTGAAAATTGCGGGTCTCTTGCAACTAAATTGGAATGCGTATTTTCTAGTGAATTTGATGTGTCACAATATCATCGAATTTTGGAAAATGTTCCCCGCGTACTGATGGCACTCTATGAAAGAGGGCATAGAATGCTTTTAAATGGGATGTGGTTGCCAAATGGGGTAATTCTCACTCAATGAAATAATGGCTCGAAAGGAACCAATATAAAACGAGATAAAATGGACGTTTCTGATAAAAATTATACATTTTTTGCCTATTATGGTTTATCAATTTTCCCTATATTTGTGATAAATAAGAAAATTATTTGGATTTTTAATAATAATGAACAAAATTAGTTTTGTTATAGTCATTTATTAATTCTTATTTTGGCTTTGCCTTAGCCGAACGAAACCATACCTTGAAGCATGAACCAAGAAATTCAGTGGGCCTCCAATTCTGACAAAAAAATTCAGTCTCATACCAAAAATTTCACATAACATATAGTAATTTATTTCTCTTTTTTTAGGAAATATTTTTCGTATTTCTATTAATTAATAATTAAAAGATATATTCAATTCACAAGAATATTCGCTTATATTGTATAATGTTTTGCAGTCTGATTTGAAAGCACATTCATTAAGACCGAATCTACAAATTAAGAGATAGCTTTCATTTATGAAATAACTTTATCTTACTTTCGAACCTCCGGAGTCAACTGGCTATACATAGAGAAAACTTTTTAAAATTTCGGTGGAACTAAAAATACATACTAACATACATTTGAACTTCAAGCTATGACTGTGTGATATGTTTTCAAGATTTTATGGCAGTAAATAAATAAAAGTTTACAAACTTTTGCAAGTGTTTTCTCTACATGCTGGACTGAATCTTTTTCATTTCTATACTTATGACTATTCAAGAAATCCGTGCTGCTTATCTAACCTATTCGTTTCAAGTTATGAACAACTCGAATCTTCTTTTAAATTAATAGGATCTATCTTTCATGTGTAACTTTTAATAAGCATTAGCATATTTCATACTGTTCTCATTTAATTTGATTTAACTTACCTATTTATTAGAAGTTCTATGTATTTAGGATGTAACTTATATTTTCAATTTGATTCTAAGAAAATTAATAAAAATAAATTAGTTTAGGTTTAGTCTATTAATTTTGTCAGAATGATTTTTCGTTGAGTTTGACTCGATAATAAGTAGTATGATAAAATATTATGTTTTTACGATTTTTAATATGAAAATTTCATTCCTTCCTATGGAGTTATTGTGTACCTACATTTCAATTCTTGCAAATGAAAAATAGAAAATGAAAGGTGCAAGCATTTTGTTTTTGTCAGAATCTTATATTTTCCTGACCTTTCCAGTGAATTAATTAAAATTGTTTTACAAAATATTCCCACAAAATTTCCAGAACTTGGTAGACTATACATTGTGGCAAAATCAAAAGTAATTAGAAAGTTTATGGTTGGTTGATACAAAGGAAGCTACTTTGAGTCAACATAGCAAACTTTTTCATAATAATTCATGTTGACTTTTAGGACCAAAGATTAAAAATAACGCTCTTTCGTTAAAATGTCATCAGTTATATCTACCTAATTCTAGAGGATAACATTTTTCAAAGAAGGTGAAAAGTTTGTTATAATATGAGTTTTCGAACAAATGTGAACGAAGGTTAAATATTCATTTTGGCAATATAATTTTATAGGACTTGACCCTTCTTAATTACCTACACATCAAAAATTTATAAGTAATACTCGTTTGTAATAAGAATATTTTAAGCTTTTAATTTTTTTTTTTTGTTAACAAATTTGACGCTATATGGAAGAGTATAGTTCTTTAGCATATGTTTCAAAAATAAATAAATTAAATTCATTTTAACATTAATATTTTTTGTGTTTTATGAATATTAATTTTTGTTATTTTTATTCAATGTACTGTTTATTTATGTACATATGTTCTGAACTTGATCAGAATAATATAGGTATCTTACATCGTAAAGCAAAGATAACACATACTTATGTATGTTGGGGAGACTGGGGCTGGTTGAGACAGGGGTAGGTTGTTACAGCGGCAATTGTGGCTATACAAAGAAAGTAACAGGAACGCTTGAAAGAGAAAAATTACCATGGTATGATCGGCTAGCCACTTGCCACCCGCTAGTTCCGCCAACGCATTTGTGTGAGGAGCCCTGGCACGGTGCTATCAAAACCGCATGTTTCTAACTTTTTATTTTTTTAGTAATATTGGTCTACAGCCTGTTTATAATTAAAAAATAGTTGTGCGATAATGTATATTTGTGCCTCAATGCTTTCTTTTTGTGTTAAATATATCATAATACAGTTATTTCTACTAGATTTTTTTCTACTTAACCTTAAAGGCTAAATTTCGGGGTCGGGGCTAAAAGTGACATTTCTTCGGGGCAGGTTGTTACATGTACATCTCGGTAGTATCTGCCTTAGTTTTTGTTTAGGAAAGAAGTTTTTTGTTATTTTTGAGGGTTAAAAGTTACCAATTTTTTTGTTTTTGTGAGGCATAAGGATAAAAGGCATAAAAGAAATAGTATGCCAAATTTTTTGTTTAAGAAATAAATTTATAATTTTCATCAAATTCCTAAGCTACCAAATTTGTTATTTGATGAGGCATACAGAGCAGTCGTACACATTTACACCTTGCAAACATAAAAAGACTGTTTTTTAGGTCTAAATTAAATAAAAAAATATTGATTGCCCTTACTAAAAAGTCTCAGATTATGTTTGTTTTTTGTTGTATCAACCTACCCCGTGTGGTGTAACAACCAGCCCCAGGCACGGGGCTAAAAGTTACACGGCTCTTTTTCCAGAATTCGCGTGTTTATAGCACTTCTAATAGGCGTAAATCTAAAATTCTTCTTAAATTAGAATCTTGAATAGTTATTTAATTGAACAAACTTGGAATTACGCGAAATAATCTAACTAACAAAAAGATATGACAATTTGTTTAAAAAATGTCACAACCAGCCCCAGTCTCCCCTACATATATGTATATATGTAATATTCAGAAAAATAGAGTAATTGATTTTTCATTCTTATGATTATCCCTCAGTTTGCGTTTGTATTATCTTTGACGGGTGATGCAAATTTACCACAAATTGATCACCTGAAGAATAGAGAAGTCAGCAAAAGACTCCCACACATCATACAGAGAATATCCAAGAAAATGCCGTCTGAATAAATATTCGCCGTCAAAAATGGATGTGACTGATCCCGGAGTGCTCATATCGAATAACTTAAAAATACACTTAGTCTTGGCGCAGAGGCTTCTTTCCCCACTTCTAGTGGAAATACTCGTAAGCCCGGAATGAGAAAGGCGGGTATGGATTCTATCCGCCTGAATTTCAGTTCCACTTATTTGTATTTTTGAACATAATAGGATTGAGTTTGGCTTTTAACAACATGCTTCGTGTAGGAGGCATCCAAGTATCATGCTGTTGTTCTAGCGTAATTCCCGGTCTCTCGCAGGGACATTAAACCTCTTAGTTTCAATATGGGGAAGTGCTCGGGTAAAAGCCGAAGCCAGTACCAGCTACAGCACGGATGCTGAGGAACCTGCACATCAATTGAGATTTGAAACGTCCAGATATGTCGTCTTACATGCACCGGGAGCTCCTCTTACGAGATTAATCCGCACAAGTGGGCTGAGGCGCTTAAACTCGCAATTACTGCCAACGCCGCGCCGTCCACAGTTATTAAAAACTGCCTAAGGAGCGGCTTTCTTTGGATTTTTAATGCATTTCCGGATGATTTGCGAAAGTGCTTCTCAATAAATGTTGTCGGCCATCATAAATTTAGCAAAAGTTTCTAAGATAATTTGCTTAACTTTCGAACTTCCGTGAAAGAGGGTGCTCTTGGGCTGCCACTTTAGGTAATTTGATTAATAACCTCACTCCATAGATTTTGAGTTTACCCCTTTTCCGCTGCTGAAAGTTTCCTGAGGTCTTGTTTTAGACTTCTCATGGTCTTATGATTTAGCGTCACCAATACGAAACTATATCCCATCTAATAAACGAATTTTATGCAGGATATTACATCATTTAGGTACCATATAAATTCGGATCAAAGATTAAATCAAGCCTCATATAACAAAGTGATTTTTGTTTTGATTTTGCTTAGTTATAAGTATAAAACAATATGTTTGCTGATAATAATTTATTCTGGAACAAGTAAACCCGATTTATATTGTCTAATTGTGTTTATAGATATGAAAATATAACGCAAATCGGCAACAATCTGAACTTTTTCAATCCTGTGCAATACTTAAACTTTTGAAAATTGTTTTAATACAAGTGTAATAGAAGAAAATTAAGGAATAAACATCGATTATATATTTAAAATTATTATTATTACTTTGTTTTTGATTTTCAAATAGTAGTAGAGGAAATTATAAAACTGTAGTTCCGAGGATTGGTGTTTAAGTGGTTGTTAATTCCTAAAATAATGCATATTTCAAAACTTAATTTTTTAGCTAGTATTTTGTACTAAAGTAATTTATAATAAAAACATCTTTATAAAATTTATACTTACAAATTTTTAATTAACGAATGATGGATTAGGTTTTTAATTCATATAGTGTTAAGTACTCGACACGATTAGCTTAAACACATAATTCGTCTAGGCGAGAAGTTTCTGTGAAAAACAAATCTCTTGTCTAATTGTGTTGAATACAAAGCAACAAAGGCACAATTGAATTGACTTTTATGTCTTATCATGCGTACTGACCTTAAAGACCAAGTGATTAAAGTGATATAAAATTATAAAAGTTTACCTGTAATTATCGTGTTTTTCGTTAAAAGTCTTATTCGCAAAGTAATGCTATCGACATGACAAAAAAATTCCACATCACTTGATAGCTTTCATCCAAAGCAGCCCTGAAGTGGACGATTAATCACCTTTGAGCAGTCTGAAAAAAATTTCCCAGGGTGGCTTCTTTCATCGCAAACCATGGTGTTGTCAACACGCTGACAGAGGAATTTTAATGAAAACACGCCGAGCAGAAAGGTATTGTTGGGCTAAATAATTGTGTTTCAAATTTTTCTCGATATATATTCATTCTGCATAGAAAGTTATAAGCGGGTGGTGCCGTGAGTTGCGTGGAGTTTGGCATATTCAAGAGGCAATTTCACCCTGTATTTGCCGCATTCCAAGAAACAGAAATGTCTTTATTTGTTCGCCTGAAACGGCGATTTATTACGTGTACCTATGTAAATTTGTTTGAGAAGCAATTTCACGTTCCTCCAGCAGATTTAAATTAATTTTTCGAATTCAAACTTTCATACGAAGTGGAAGGAGTATGAATGAAATGCGGGGTACGCAAGAATTTTGAGGGATAGGCTTTCAGGTGATACCAGGCTTTCTTGGATTTATTTTATTTCATTTTTTATATTTCGGTTACTGTCTGCTTGATTAAAAGTAATTTTAATAAATTCAGATTGATATTTACTCGAGTCGCCCATTCTATTCAGATCCAACCAAAATTTTGCTACGAGATTTCGGTGATAGTCACCGCGATTCCTTATTTCAATTAAATTTGCTGCCACACATCCTCAATTATTCATGTTAAATTGGATTAATTAATTTGCCGACAGATGTAACTGGAGATGGGGCGGATTAAAACATCGACCTGACAGCTATCTGTTACCGACTCACGTCCTCATGCCTCGTCGTACGTCGACGTCGATGTCGTATATGAGCTACGGCGGTGACGCACCTCCGAAAAGTAGGTACGCGTTTTTTAACAAGTCGATTAATTTAAAATGATTTCGTGATGAGCCAGTGAAAGAAAAACAGCTACAAAATGGTGGGCGAGACATAAAATGGAGGCTGAAGAGAAGAAGCAGCCGCCATCGCCCACACGCTCAATCCTGGCAGCTCATTAGTCCTAGTACCGCGCTGGCGTTGTATCAAGAAGAAGCTCTGGGTAAATTTAAGAATTTTCACTTTCTTGTTTACACTCTATTTACTCATGCACCCGGGAAAGTTCTGGCGCGCCAATTAATTACGGTCGGGCGAGCCCCGGCTCAACAAGTCCTCGGAAAAATATCAAAGGAGCAACGAAGGCACACAGTTAAATATTTCAATTGCGCGATATTTCATTGATAGCAGGGCCAACAGCAGTTCGAGAACTCCTTCCTTGCCGAGTTTAATTTCCTCCCTGCAAATTGCTTAATTAAATATTCGTGATAAGCCGAATTTAAATGTTGTTCCTTAATTAGGGCAGAGCTTATGGAGCGGTTCCGTACCTTGGAATTTTATGGTCTTCCAGTTTAGTCATTTAAGCGCGACTCGTAAAACCAATTTCGGTGGAATTGATTTGCTTGTGGGGAATAGCGAGGTATTAGGAAGTATCCCGTTGCTGAAATTTGGGCTTTTCGACGGGAAGCAATTATCTTTTTCCAGCGCATTTAATTTAAGGGGTATGGGGGCGTCCGTCGTCGGTTAAATTTATTCCACTCTTTGCCTTATTTTGAATAATAAACATTCTGGGTAAACTCCCACTTCTCACACTCGTTTAACCACGTACCACAGAGCTCATAAAATCGACCCTTCGACGTGTATACGCATTTGGCATTATTGTCCTCGCAGAAATAAATTTGTACTTTTTTGGAGTTTGAGGTCTTAAATTAATTTTATATTTTATATCTGAAGTAACTGTCTTTACCTGGAAAGAAAGTTATGTAATAGTTTTAAAAAACTGATTTCAGCGACATCTACCCTATAAAAATGTATTAGTTTTCCTTCCGTACATTTCAAAACAACTTTTTACTATAGGTAAATGTGTAGTTACCTATCTGATTAATTAATTAATTTATTCATTAACTAATTATTACTTATTCAATGTTGTGGAAATATTATATCTTTTATATGTATGTACTTATGATAAACATATTATATTTGTATTTTTAGTTTAACTTTAGACTAGTTAATCTTCAATTTTCACTATGTATGTTACCTAAGATCTTGCTGAAATTAAAGTTTTGGCTGTTTACATAAAGGAAAATAAATTGTTAAAATTCTCTTTCTAGGTAAAAAGTTTTAAAAGCCAAGTGTCACATGCATAAGCAGCGCTGATTGAAATATATTAAATATATGGGTAATGTACAAACAATGTGAAGTCTTTCTTTCGAGGATTTTCAATAGCACTTTTTATTTAAATATTATTTTTCATCAACGTGAAATTATAATACAAATCATTTACAGTAAAATGTTCACTGGCCACTTTAGAGCTTACCACCTACAAACCCACTGAGTGAGAACCACTTGAATGTGATGATGGCTTCCCATATAAATGATCATCACGCAAATAAATTCACAATGCGTATAGGTTGAGCAGAAAATTTATAGCATAAAAACATAAATAACCTGAAACCATGAATGTTTTAATATAGTGGGTATGGCACATCTCCCCTCAAGCAAGTCTCAACCACACTGAAAACAGAAAGTCAATAAAAGTTGTTAGGGCTGATTGAATTATTTGCAAATAAAACACTTCAACTAGAAGCACCTGAATTTAAAAAAAAAACTTTTCAATTTGTGTTAAAACATTGTTTACTTTGTGGTTGGAAATCGACAGGAGAAAGATGTGGTTTGGTTCACGCACTGTACACGTGATTCTCTAAAGGAAGAAAATGAACAAAAGTAGCATGGATTTCTCGTTTGGGAATTGAAAAGTGAAATAAAATCTTGAGGGAGCCAAATAAAGCCTTGAAATTAAATCAATTGGCTAAAAGTTATAAGTTTTACGCGGAAGTTCTATTTCCAAACAAATAGATATAATCAGGGCATGGTATGAAACGAATATCGAGTACCTATGGATTTTCTCATATAAAACAATACCATATCGGAATTATTAAAAAGTCCAGTGGCTCGGGAACAAACAAATAAAATATTGCAATTGTCCCGAGGTATTCATGAAAATTGGAAAAACATGGACATTTTGAAAAGTCGCAATTAAAGTCGATATTGTGGTCTGATGTGGTCTTAATTGCGAATCCAGCAGTTTTGATCTGGCTTGGTATCAAAGCCAGATCAACGATGCGCATAAATGAAATTGTAATTGGATAAAAAATTAAAATAAATGAATAAATGTGAGTGGATTATTATTAAAACTGATTTGCAATTATTTGATTGGGAAAAAGTCGCTTATTTCATTTCCTGTTAATTCATCATTCATTTGAGGTGCGGGCTGTGGTTAGAGAAGTACTTTCAAAAATGTTGCAAAATGTCCGGCCTAATTGAAAAATTAATGTAATGCTAATGAGCGGATAAATATTGAAAAAACATCTAATGGGTGAAATTTGTAATTGCGAAATGGTAAGAGCAGTAAACGCCACAAGGTGTTGTCAGTTTTGTATTTTACCAATCTGTACCTTCTGTTAGTGTTTTGGACATTTGTAATTTTGTGAAGTGCCTCTGGCTTATTTGAGCATACGATAACGTCCCTAATTACAATATTTTGATGCGACTGGCATCTCCAATCGGCTAAAATTTCATTAATTGGCCAGAGTCTATAGCAGTAAGGAAATTGGGTGGGAGGGTTCCTATAAAGATTTCTTCACAATTGCGTCAGCTGAAACCTAATAAGCCTCATGCTTTGTTATGCGAATTTTGAGGTAATTAGTATGCAAGAACGTATTCGAAATCGAGGACATGTGCATCGACATTGAATTGGGAAAATAGCTAAATATTTAAACTATCCTCGGGAAGTATCACGGAATACGAGGCAGGTTTTGTGTAACTGCCGTACAAACTGTTTGAATTGTTTCGCCTAGCGAGAAAAGTAACCGAACCGGAGATATCTCGGGTGACATTGTGCGCCTGTTTTATTAAAATGAGTGGCAAATATTCAATACGTAGACCTCTGTTTGCCAACTTGTCCTTGGGTAAATGTAGTGTTTATATTGGCTTTAGACATTCAATAGAATTCCTACTGGGACTATTATTTGTAGAGACCCTAAAGTCCGCAAGGACCACAATATTTGTCCTTTCAATCGGATACCTAGAAGTACCTACATGAAGCAAACAATTGCTACTTTCGATTTGAAAACTTCCGCTTCCCCTTTCTTTTCTATCTCTAAACCGTAGGAATATTTTCGAAAAAAAGAAAATTCAATGAAAAACATGAGATCGAAAAACCAATATCAGACCCCCGTAGTCAATGGAATTACGAATTCGAATTAAACTGATATTGCTAGCAAATGAAAGGAACGGGTAAGCTCTATGAACTGATGATGTTCAACACGTTCCCTAACTTGAAAGTACTTTAAGCAAAAAGCGCCGCAAAGAATCTATCCGTCGAGTCAGAGCGCCACAGAACATTTTGATATCACAATCACGTTTCAGAATAAAAACGTGTCTTCCGGAAATGCAAATGAAAACGTCTAGGACAATAAAAGCACTTCCCTGTCCAGCCCACTTTTTTTTAAATTTTGCACAGTTGGCTTCATCTGCCTTCATCAGGAACTCTGAGGCAATTTCTCTGAAGGTTTTTCTTTTAAGATTTTTCTATTTATTTTTTATTCTGTTTTTGCTAAATTTAAAACAATCTTAGCATTGCATCTGGAGGGCATACTCCAAGACCATGTCTAGGGTATACCGAAAATTTTGTTCGTGTAAATTTCTTCTTAAGATTTAGAATTCCTTGCTCGAATTAAGTGGAGTGCATCGGGGAAGGATTTCTCTTCCTATTCGGACGATTTCCAAATAAACCGAACAACTCAACAGCAGGAGTTGAGCTGCTGCTTCTATCCACAAACACAGCTTGTGTGGGTGCAACGACCGATAATCCACCTTTCATCGTGATAGAGATCTCCAGCACTAAGCGCATTACAAAATCTTGTAATTTTCGAAGTTGAGCCGATTAAGCAAGGTCAGTGGGGGAACTTTTCTTACTGAAAATTGGTGGGAACTAAGACGATTTGTTGTTTGGTTTGTGATAAAAAAAGGCGAAAGTTGGAAAATTGAAATAAATTAAATAATACTGCAATTTGTGATTGCTGACTTTCAAACAATTTAGAATACTTTATAAAAAGTGATTTAATTAAAAAGACTTCTATTACAACCAAAAACGACAGCTCTCAAGGCGTCATAGCTAGACAGAGAAGAGCCAGATTAGAATAGTAGAATGAAATTTTTTCTTATAAATAAAAATACAATGGAAGTAATTCGCAATTTTAATATAAAATGGGACAACAGGCAGTAATTTTTTTAAGTGATAATATAAATTAATAATTATTAATTATTAATATACATATAGATTTGTGTATGGGGTTCAAACAGTATTGTCTTTCGCATCTGTAGACCCCTAGGTGGTGTAGGCCCTGGTCGGGGGAGATTTTTGAAAAGTAACCTACAAAAATCAAATTTTAGAACAATTTTCTAAATAAAACCCTCAAAAGATAAGTTTAAACAGATTTATTATTGAATTCTAGAAAATTTTTTACTGCGCACAAAATCATAACAAGGCTACTAACAAGCCTTATACCTAGTATTTATAATAAGTATGAACAGCCTAATAGTCGAAAATATTGTATTTTTATTTTATTTAAGTTTTACCTAATTACCACAAAAACTATTGTTTTAAATATGTTATATGTTGTAATTGTTGGAGTCGATTACCTATACAGCAAACTTACTTAGAGACCTTTGAAAATTAACCATTAATTAACAACAATTAATAGGTGCTTATATGTACTTATGTAATTAAAGCAAATCTAATAATCTTAGTGGCTATATGGTTTGCGCCTAAAAAGCAACTGCGTGACAACTTATATTTATGATTTTAAGATGGCCCGCACCACAATATATTAAAAAAATACATATATTTTTGGTAAATTAATCTATTTACAGTTAAATTATTTAAATTGTTCTGTGGTGCATTCTAGATAATCAACCCTTAAAAAGTGCTTTCGCTTCAAATAATACTATTTACATTAACATTTAATATTCAAAATGTTCATCATATTATTAAAAAAAGGTTTATTCTTTGAGTTAGTGGCGACGTTCTATCAGGGAAGCATCAAAAACTATAAAATTAATGTCGCTGAGTAAGATATTGGGATGCCTAGGTAGGCCCATTTTAATGAATGTTGGACAATTATGTATGTTTTCAATACAGACAAATAATTTATTTTTCTATGTTTCAAGCGTTTTAAAAATTCTAAACTCTTCAATGCGGTGAGCCCATGAATTTATAAAAATTTGCAATTGTAAAGATATAATTTTATTTTTGTTTTAAATCGAAAAAGAAATACACTCATAATTTCACAGTGTATCTTTCATGTCATTTTACACTAATTTTGGCATATTTTCTGGAAACATATAAATCTTGCAGTCGTAAATTTGCAAATAAACATGATTAACCCCAAAGCAATTTTGAATCTTAATAAGTATAAATTGTTAAGGGGTGCAAGATATAAATTAGAAAATTCAAAATTCTAAAATAGCGAAGATATTCTTCTATAATCTATAGCTTAAAGAATAGATCTCAGAGCCTCAAAACAATGGAGCGTTCCAAAATGGCAGTAATTACTGTTTTCACAGGCTGGACGGCTGCGTACGCTAGAAATCCGAGCCCGTAATTAGCCAAAATTAATTCTCCACTCAATGAGGCTGATTGAGGGTCCCAGTGCTCCTGGCTTCCCGGCTGGAGCAGGGGACAGAGCAGGTAACTCGACAACGGCAATAAATTTGGTTTGCTTAGCTGCAGCTTATACAAATCCAGAGCGCGCCAGGAGGACGATATATTCACATGGGATTTAAAACAATTTCTAGGATTAGCCGAATGACACCAAGTCGAGGGGCTGTTTCGGGGCTCAAATTTTTCATAGGTGTGTAGGGAAAGGTTGCGCGCTCCCCTTTCAGAAACGATCACAAAAGGGTTCTTTTTGCGCGGGTTGGTGAGCGGCTCGGAGCGCACCTAAATAGAATTTCTTTTAGGGTTTCGTTGGAGTGGGGCTCCTGGAACCCTTTTTCCACTTCCAGCCGATAGCATTGCAGTGAAGTAAAAGTTCGAATTTCGTAAAAGCAGAAAGAGCAGAGGTGCGTGACACCCAAGATAGAATTTGAACAAAACCAATAGCGCCAACGCCATTAGGCGTGATTCGCGGTCCTCGTAAATTACTCGTAGAAATTCATTCAATTCGTGAATCGTAGATAATGAGGTTTGAAGCACGAGCTCTGCTCGACGACACCAATTTAATGCTTCGAGTTAAGTTGGACTAAGTTGCCCTACGCCAGGTTTAAGCGGAGATAAATGGTCCCAAAACAGCATTCGGAGGCGCTGCTGGCGCTGG
This sequence comes from Machimus rusticus, assembly GCA_951509405.1. NCBI lineage: Eukaryota > Metazoa > Arthropoda > Insecta > Diptera > Asilidae > Machimus > Machimus rusticus. The sequence goes on along the minus strand of OX608053.1, from coordinate 33,813,385 downwards.
GAAACAAAGCGGAAAAAAATAAGTCCGGACGGATAGACGAGGAAAAGGAAATAACTTTGAGGTAGAAATTGTTGGGTGCCATTGATTAATGTATTTCGACTTGACAGCACTGTCTTCGTGCGCTTTCGCTGGCAATGTAAATGAGCATACACTTTTAGAATGTGTCAGGACCCGGGCACAATTCACTCAAGCATCCCCGAAGACAGCGAAAGCATTTAAATGCTGAAGAAGTTTGCCTTGTACCCCTTGGGGACGTAACACTTCTTTGTGCACCCAAGGAAATTAAAAACCTTTCAAGACGGGATAAATACTTGATAAAGTGCACGCTAAATCTCTTAGCGAGCGGAATAATTCAGTAATGTGAGATCGAAATTCTTTAAAAAAACATCACAAAGCTTTTACTCCGACAAACGGGCCGGGAAAAATGCCTTCTGGCTGGCTGCGGGGTGCAGAGGGCCGAAAAGGTCAGGCGAAGGATTCTTATTACTTCTTAGACTTTGATAACTTCTATTTTGCCCTTTGATTACTTTTTATTTCACTTTTATAAAATTTCAATGGCTTTAAGGTTCGGGGTATTGCGACGAAGAGGCCTCGAAATATGCTTAAATGAAATTTTAGATGGCCGGGTCATCACCGCACCTCACCCTTACTCCACTTCCCTTACCGCGCGTTCAAACCAAGGAAGAATTTAAGTAAAAATTAATCTCTAAATCCCCCAATAACTTTTGTCTTACCTGGGCAATGTCTGCCTGGAATATTGATTGGGGGCACCCCGCGAACCTTAAATTCGGGAAGAAACCCACGGCTCCTTATTCAGGTACAGCGGTTCCCTCTTAAGGTTTTTGGCTTGCTTAACAGCTGTAACAACCTTGTCGCTTTCTCTAATTTATGATACGTGAAGGCTTTCTGCGGGGGAAATTCTTAAGTGGTTCTGGATGTAATTGATTTTATGTACTTTACTTACTATCCACTCACTGAAATAGGAGTGATTTTTGGTTCCGTTCTAAAGGCGAACTTCTGGTAAACTTTTTTCGACGCTAAATTTTCTCGTAATAAAAGCGATTGCTCTTGGTATTATTCGTATATACATTGTAACTCTAGAGTTATTTTGTCACCATTTTACACATCGATATAATCAAAAGTTTTGCAACCGAGTGGTTTTTTAACGTTTCTCCTTTCTTAACACACAATGCAAACTTGGTGTAGTAAGTACTTTTTTCGTAAAGGAATTGTACTTTTATACAAACGAAGTGCGCCGATTGAGAAATAAAAAAGCATAACATAACTTACTGGGATATTAGTTTTAATAACTTTAAAGCAATATACTTAACTGAATTCTCTATTTTATTCGTTTAGGGAAACAGAAGAGCATCACTTAGGGGAATGATAAAAGCCCAGAGAGAAATTAAAATTAGTTTTGCTACAATCAATTTGTTTCCACTTTGAAATCATGAAGAAAAACAAACCTAAATTATCTAAATAAAACGACAGAATCAGAACTTTTTAAAAGGAAAATGTTAGAGAGTTGATAGAAAAAAGAACTGATTTTACAGATACAACATTATTGGTGAAGTCTATGTTATTGGAAATCAGTTTAAAATCAATTTAAAATTGATTCTTGTTCATTTTAATAACTTTTAACTTATTGATTCCGTGTGTACAAGTCTGTAATAATGTCCAACAGAGATTCATATTTTCTCGCTTTTCCTAGTTTTAAGATTGATTCAGATTGTTCTTATATAAATGGTTTTTTTTAAAATTGCTGTTTGGTCAGGTTTTCAATTAGGAAGGAATTGATTCTTTAATGTATGAGAATTAATTTGGAGACAGTTTTGATTCATTTTTATCTGCCAGAGGTTTAAATTTTATGTATGGAAAGACTACCAAAGTGAGAAGTTTACTAAAAAAAAATTTTATTTGGAAGGGAAAAGAACTGGTGTGTTCCAAAATTCTTTTTGTCAGTTGATTATTGAAACAAATCATGTAATGTCTGTTAGGAAATTTTTATTTATCGTTTATTCCAATCAAATTTTATTTATGGTTTGAATAAAAACCTCATCAATTTATTCAAGAAATGAGTCTGTACCTCCCATATTTTGCAAAATTTTAATATTTGGTTATGGCTCAATATAATGTACCATAATTAAATGCAAAGTATCTACAAAGCGTCCTTTGTTGTTCCTATTTTGTCACCGATTTCCATCACATATTTCATATTATATCGAAAGAACAAATTAATACGATAATTTGTAAATCGCTACGCGTAAAGGGGAAAGTATATTGACATTTAATTTTATATTAAAGAAACAAATTATTTGCTTAACGTACAAACCGCATGTAATTCTGGCTTATTAATTGGCGTTGAGTTATTGACGTAATTTGCGAAATATATGCACGATACGTCTTTCAAACGTGGTAATATTTTATTTGAATGAAGCTGTGTAATAAATATCATATATAAAAGCTTTTGAGGAGTACTTTTTCGAGAAAGATTAACATACACAATGAAAAAGTAAGGGATAATACGTACGTGATAATATTTTAAATCAATTGAGTAGTTTTCGACAACTTTTTAAGGGTCGAATTTTGGTATTCAAAATCACAAAAGTCCTTATTTAATCGATGTAATAAAAATGTGTGCAAAATACCGAATTATGGCAAAGTTTTCGCTATTGAAGAGTAACCCACAAAAATTGCATAAAACATAAAATCCAATAAAGTGCAGATATGTACACTGTAATCCCGGTTCTGTCCTGCTCCTTTTATCCACTTTTGCACGACTCTTTTGCTCCACCATGAAATATTACCTCAATTTTGTGGATAATGCGAGTGTTTTTACAAAATGGAAAAAGTGTCCGAATGCCGTATAAACCTCATTTAAATTCAAGGAACACATGTAGAGGGGGGGATAGAATGTGAAAAGTGTGATTTCCCGAAAAATATCCCACAGAACTTCAAAAATTTCCATTTGTTAGAGTGTCCGTCGGTCCTTTTGTATGCTCGGTCCTCGCTTGTTTGTACACTTAAATGACTTAGCAAATCTCTAATTTCAGGGTTTCCTGCAAGTAATCTACAACAGGTGCTGGGAATCCTCTTTGTATGGGCCATCGAACAAAAGCCGTCGTTTTGTCGCAACCCCCGCCGTTTTCACCCTCTTTTACGTCCATTTTTAGTAGCGCTTCTCGACGTCGCGCTGCAGCAGCTCAGCTTTTGCGTGAAGGGAAATGCATGCAAGCAACAAAGGATCAAAGAACAGGAAACGCTTTCTCTCTTTTTATTATAAACAAAAATTTAGGTCCCCGGTAGTGTGGTGTGTGCTTTAGAAAATGTACCTCGCGGGCAAATTATTCGGTGAGTAAAGGTGTTATTATTTCGCCGACTTTTAGAATCGCGGAAAAATGTGGCGTGAATGCACAACCGCGGATGATTTAATATGCACCACCGCTTGTGACGAGACGGGATATAATAAACAAGCATGCAAATTTGATTGTATCTTTTGTGGTAGGTACTTGCGTATATTTTAAAGAAAACATAAGTTATGCTTTTTTTACATGCAATTTCTACCGGTGAACTGAACCAAAGTAGGTACTCATTACTATAATGAGGAATTTTTGCAAACATTTCGGTTTTAGAATGAAGGCTTATATACGTATATTATTCAAATATCGCCTTAATTCAGAGACATTCTAAAAACTGCCAACTTATTAATCTTATAATTTAATTGCGTCCATATAAGGCTAATTCTTATTAAGTGGGTAACTAGAACTGAAAACGTCAGATTCGTTCAAAATAGACTTTTGGGGGCAACAAAATAAATTTTGAACCTAACGAACCTTATCTCAATTTATACATATATTTATATTCTGACTTCTGTTGGTTCTTCGTAAGAAACACACCCAGATTTAAAACTTTGAACTATAGGAAGTACATTAAATTAATTAAGTGATAAAATCCTCATCCTCAAATGAATTTAAGACACAGCAAACGAAAACTTTTGTTTTAATATTTCAGTAATTATTTTAATGTAGGAATGCCAGCTCCATTAAAAAATAAGAACGCTGTCCGTTTGATATATAATATCATTTTTCTTTGAGTAAATTTCAACGATCATCGCAAAGTTCCAATTTATAATTTATTACATATTTGTGTTCCTTAAAAGTAGGCGCGGTTTTTAAAATAATGACACTATACATATACTACTTGTTTATTCATATTGTAAAATTCAACATTTATTTCGCATCCATTTCGAAACTTTTTAAAATTTTATTTTAACTACAAAATTAAATAGATATATATTGTGTGCCTTGAGGTAGTTGAAATTGAGTTTTAAATTCTCAATGGTAGGTATTATATTTTGTTGAGTGAAATTTCAGTAATTTGTAATGAAAACCCATGATTTTATATTTATTATTTTATTTTGGGATGTGAATTTTCCTTTTAATTTCATCCGTTAAAATCATATATCTTTAATTAAATAGCACGATTACAAGAATTTATTCCGGCAAAAAATTATTGTTGCTGGTTATTGAACTTAAAGAACGTAAATTGTTTAATAGTCATGAAAAGGGACATTTCCATAATAATTCGAGAGTGTCTGCTATAACAATCTATATCCGCCCAACTGCTTGCTGAAATTTATTGTAAAGTATAGCAGATGAAGTTTTTGACGCAAATAAGCGTAAAGGAAAACTTAAAGAGCAATTTCTTGAAATGCACTAAGTGAGGAAAACTTTCCTTTTAATATTTAAGGAGTTATTTTGCAAAAGTTCATGCTTCAGTGTCAGCAAATTTAAGAATCCTTAAGGTCTCTTACTGCCGGCGCCTTTCTACTAGTTGGACGTAGGGAATGGTATGCTTTTCTTTAATTTTTTTTCCCCGGAAATTCTAGGAAAAAGAGAGAAAAATATTACGGATATTTTCATGCCCTGTTGCACATTTTATTTCTAAATCTTATTTCGAACTCTAGGAATAGGTAAAAGAGAATACTTCGAAGTCTTGAACAGTCGCATCGAATAAGAAAATCCGTCTGTTGTTAGCCGAAACGATATAGGGCCAGTCTCCCTTTCTGCGCCGCATTCCTTCAGTCCGAAGTTTCTTTAATAAATTTGTGATGATTGCGAGGGAGCATTATGTGTGGATGTGGCATTAATTCGCCGTTTGGCAGCCACAGTGCGCTCCGGGACCTTCTCAGACAGAAGGCGATATGTCACCTTAACAGTCCGATTAGAGATAAGAGATTCATTTCCCGTATAATACCGAACACCTGGCATCGCCGTTTTGGTATATTCCCAGGTGCTCGAACTGGAGCCCCTAAGACGAAGACGAAGACGCCTCTGCCATCTTCCGCCGATAGGAATCCAATGAAGGAGAAACTTAAACGAGAAACGGCGAAGACGTTCCCGACGAACAGAGGCGATGAAGTAGCAATTAATCGAAGCCCTAAGTAATTTCCACGGGGTGTTATTGGTTTTTTCTTTTTTTTTCAGAAACGGCGCGCTACCTCTGGCCCTGGAAAAACAGGGTTTTTATGTTTCTTCGAGGGTTGAAAATTTGTGCAGATTTTTTCTATTAAGGAAACGGCACATTAACCTAAAACTCAATGAGACTGAAATAAGTAATCTTAAATCTAAACGATTCCGTGAACGGAAAGAATCCTTGTCTTCTTCGAAGCAGCTCCCATCGGGTCCATCCCCATTGCCGCTGGACAGAGCTAAAACGAGAGGAGAAAACGTAATTAAAATGTAAATCTTGGTCCCGAATTAATTAACTTTGATATGTCGTCCGTAGTGTTTTTTATTATATCGGACAGCTCAGTGGCTGCCGAATTTGGGGAAACCGGGGGACTCCTCCAACGAGGAAATGTTTTGCGACGAGATAAATTTTAAATCGAGTCAAAACGGCGCAGCATTCCTGAGAGGCTCCTCGGTTTAATTAATTCCTTTTGTACAGAGCCGCTGCTCCGTCTTGGCCGATGTCTTCGCGGGTTTCGGGGTCATGTAAACTAGAGTCATGCGGTCTTCATCGGCGGTTAATGGACCCGGGTCCCAAACCGACCCGGCATTGGGGCGAGAGAAGATTTTCGTTCCAATTTTGTCTGTCGCCGGGTGGTTTTCGTATTGGTTGTATTAAAGCAATCTTACATCGGTACATTGGCCCCGGAAGGAAGGAAGAGCGCCCAGGGAGCGTGGCCCGGTTGTTTCGCTATTTAAACGATTTTTAAAAAGCAAAGCAATTTGAGCACTTTTTTTCGTATTTTTACCCTCTATAGAGTGAATGCGAATCTCGAGATCCGAGCCCCATTTTTGGAGCCGGAGCTGAAGCTGTTTGTCTTCCGCGAGGAAAGTTCCGCCAAGTCTTGGGCCGGAGATTAAAAGAAGAAACTTAAAAAAAAAAAATAAAAATTTCGCTGCAATATGGACTTCATCGAATGAATTTTAATTACACTCCTATATTTATAAATGAATTGCATAAATTCGGAAGCGCTAATGCCTCATTCGTTTTATTCAGCGATTTTACGGGCGGGCACGAACTACCCCGAGACGAAGGGATGCAATTTTAATGACTACGAGAACTAGCGTCACTAGGAAATGAAGGCGGTGGTGGCGCGGCGCGGCGGCGGTAAAAAACAAGTGTCTGCATAGACCGGAACCTTTTCACTGCCCCGTAAAACACCCTCCGCCGTAAAAAACTTAATTGCTGCATCACTTAGCGAGTTCTAGTTTAATTCTGCTTTAATTACTTCAGATAATTTCCATAACTTTTGAAGCGAAGCAGGAGGCTCTCCTACCTAAGACAACTACAGCACGCGGCGTGCTGTGCAGGACCGTGATAAAAAGCATTTAAAAGCAAATAACATCGCTCGTGGTTATGAATTTTTTGTTTTTATTTACACGAATATTTTGCTCCACTCTATTTTATTTAAGTGTTAGGGCTAAAGTTATTACAGAGCACTTTACTAATTTTCCATGCTCTTAAATCCCACTACTACATCTGTCCATTTCATTTTATAAAGAAATTTCGCCGGAGTATGCCGTTCATACCTTAGAACGAAGCTTTTATCAAATGATTCGGAATTTTCTTTTAGTTTTTCATATTACAGATAACCTTAAGGCTTGGGTTTGAAAAAACAACAACAAATATCATCAAAATCAGAACAAAACTGACTAAAAATATGCAGATTGCTTGAAAACTTATTTCGGTTTCGTGTTACATCTTACTGCTAATTTTCCTTAGAAACTCACTACGCGAAATAATCCAATTTCAGAGAAATTCATCCACGTTCGGAGAACGTTTACGATTTTATAATGAAACCGGGATTTAGAAATTAATTATATTTTTAGATTTTAAAATTTAAACCTTTAAAAATTATCTAGAGAGATATCTTCAATTAGAAATCGAAGAATTCTACTCCTACAGCTATTGTTTGAAATACTCTCATATGTCAATATTTATTTATAGATTTAATCTCTTTGTAAATCATATCAACATAAATACCAAATAAATAAAATCAAAGCTTTTTATAAAATTAATTGTTAGCATGTTACTGCTGTTTTATTATTTTCTGTACCTAAGGAATTAATCTAAAAATATTCCGAAATTCAATAAAATAATCGTGGTAGACTTTATTTTGCTCCGCAGATTTGGCATAATATAGTTAGAATATTCTTAAAATAATAATTTTAACCTAAAAATAAATCGGATCTCTGTCATCTACTGCGGCGAGCATTTATGTGTAAACATAGGGCGTAAAATTAAAATAACACAAACTTATAAAATTTAAATTTTTCTTAAAATAGTACGATACAATAAAAATGCCGTACAACTGCAGAAAAGCACACTGAAAGAAAAACAGCAGCAAAATTAACTATTTTTTCAGCCAATTAATTAAATTAGTTGATAGATCTAAAACAGTGAGAAAAACATTTACAAAATTAGTTAGTTTCTCAACTATTTTAGTTGATTTCACTACTTTAAATTGTTATAACAACTAATTCAATTAATTGGCTGATAATCAACAAAAGATTAGTTAGTATTGCTATTTTTTCTTTCGGTGCATGAAACAGAATATTTAGTAAATTAAAGACTTCCTCTTGTGAATCGGTTCAAGATAAAATATGTAATTAATTGGGAAGAAAAGAGAATTTTTCGTTTTATCTATAATTAGGTGTATACCTATAATTACTGGCTTAATTGCGACAACCTGTTCAAGGTTCGTAATGTGGATATTCGGCACTTTATTTTTGAGTAGCTAAAAACCATTGGTGGGATAACCGACACCTAATCCTAAACACGCTTCCTTCATGCTTTTTGAATCAGAGAATTGCAACACTTGTGCATTTTGCACATTGTTGACGTTGAAAATAACTAAATTAACTGGCCGCAAAATGGCAGATGTCCTGGGCGTTCTACTCCTTTTCTGTTTCTTATATTAAATAATTTCGGTTTTCATTAACCAGACAGACACTCTACTTTTGGTCAATAATTCTGATTGCAAAGCAACTCTGCCACATTGAGGGCTGTTTGCTCAAATGCCAATTGCGGTCCCCGAAATACGTTCCATCCTTGTGTAAACTCCATTTGCATGCATGATTATTAGAGTTTTGTTTGCTCATTTGGTTGTTTCTCAAAATCCTTGGCATGGTCAAGATAATGCCAATGCTTATGAGAAGCAAAACGAAAGGACTCGATGTGCGTCGTCTGTCGACGGTTTTAAGCGCGCTGGCTGCTGGAGGGCAAGGAGAAATTAATTTTGCATTTTCATATATGCAGCGCTGAGTTGACGTAACGTCGAGCCACTCTCCATTTAATTCGAAAATATCTGATGCTAAGTCTGAAATACTTAAATGCCTCCGAAAATGGTCAGAAGTCAACTGGTGTGGAAATCGGAAATTGCGATTTTTACTCGGCTTCTTTTGGTGCCTTTGGTGGTTGGTTGGGTGAATAACACGCACAGAGCGGTGGCGTCTCGACGAGGAAATTAGCAAAGTTAGTTCGAAGAGGAAAAAAATTCATAAAGATGTCCTAATTTGGTCACGTAGTCCGAATAATTTATCAAATTTTATCTAATTGAACGTGTAGAATAGTTCCTGAGTTAATTCTGGCGCACCTTACGTGATCGGGTTTGATTTATCCTCCTTCCCCGAATCCGCTACCATCGTGGAAAAATTAAAGAAATCATTTTCGAATAAAAGTTTTGCGGCTCGCCGGTATTCCGGGTGCGGGCGGATGCCCGGTGCTGGAGCGGCAAAGTGTCTTACAGCAAATGAGAAAACTTTACCAACTTGGGAAAGAATGCGACAAGTTTCGATATGGATAAAAGAATATGAGTAATCACAGAACTAATTAAATTGTTAGAGAGATTACGAGCTCTCGTCCGGCTGGGCACCCCTTTGCCGGTGTGGGTTGTGTGCTCGCCGGATGCTGGGTGGCTGGCTGGACCGTTCTTTATTTTTATGACATTAAAAATTCAATTACGCCGTCACACCACCCGTGGTGGAATGTACCTTAAATTGTTTTTTATATACTCAACCGCATAAAATCTAATTAAAAGCCAGGTCGAGAGATCCGAGTGGCTTCCCTCCAGGAGCGCCCATACAGCCTTTGGTGCCCGATTTGGGCGGGACAAAAAGGTGATAAGAGTTCCCACAGACCCACTTCATTATTTATGTTGCCCTACATTTGGCACGTAAACAGGACGCTCCAGAAACAATGCTGAGCCCCATGCGTGAGCATATGTGTCACCCGAGCGCCGCTGTTTCATTTGAATCCGGGTTTAATAGCAAAAAGTTCGGCGAGTTCAAATTGATATCTTTTATTCAGTAGGCCCGAGAGTCTTGCGACGCACACTCGTCGGATGAATTTCGAAGGCGGATAGATTGCTCGAAACAACTTTGACACTGAATTTCCTTCATTTTGATTTATGGTATCGGGGCGGCGATCTAGAATAACAAAGAAGGACGCATAAATTATGCACAAGACGCTGCGAGGAAACTCTTTGTTTCAACTTATAAAATTTTCAGTAAGCGGCATTGCCGAAGCAGAGCGGTACTTTGAGTCGCTTTTGCAAACGTTTCAGTGCTGTTTTCTGCGCCAGGGCTTCGACAAAGTGAAAGGAAAGTGAAAGGAAAGTGATTCTTACATAGCATTGGATAATGTCTCGCATTTGCTTCACTCTTTTGAAACATATTTGATTTTTAATATAATTCTCTTTTTATATTTTAAATTTGGGACCTACCTACAGGCACTTTCATTGTGCTACATTTATAAAACCAGCGATCAGATTTCGCAAAAAGTTACCACAACATTTTGCAAATAAAAAATAATTATAAATATAGAAATTATACCTAATATACCTGAAAATTAAAATTCCATTAACAATAGGAATTTTTCCAAATTCACTTGCTACACTACATATGAAAGTCATTTGACTACAATACATATCATACCTATGCATTTATTTAGATTACTACCAAATAAATGTATATATGTAATGTACATATGTGTCTAATAAATATGACTAGGTACTAGTTAACTGAACAATACAATTTATCCAATATAAATTAAATTAAATTGAGTTAACTTTAAAAACTAAAGATTTGCCTAAAAAGTCAGTTCCTCGTCATGAATTCAAAAAAGTATTTATATTTTTATATAAAGTGTTAAGATTATCAATTAATTTACACTTTTATATAATTTTTCAAAATATTTATCGAGTTTTGAAATTTAAAAATTCGTAGTTTCTATAGCGCTCAAAACTTAATGATAGGATACTCATCTTAAAAATTGTAATTGTGATGATCAATGTTATCAAGGTTATGATTTATATTATAACAGAAAACTTATTTGTGTAATTAGAGGGGATTTATTTTGATGTTCATATTCTTTAAAAGTAAATCAATTGCAGAAAGTGAGGATAAATATGAGGAAAAACACTGACTTACATCAGTTAATGGAACAAAAACCTCGATTTATCGTAAACTATGTATACTTTATAAATGTCCCTTGAAAGTAATAAAATATAAAAACCATTTAATTCAAACTCATTTGCTTAGTTACCTAAGTTTGATAGAATTTCCCAATAACCAATAACCAATTGAAGAAGCTATATCTAATTATTTTCCGAGGGACTATTGATTGTGTTTTTGCATTTTTCAAAATATTTATAGGATATTGAAATTGAATTTAAATCTGAGACGCTGAAAGTAAACTCTTATCTCAAGTTTTGAATTACTGCTTAAGCTTCCAAGATAGCTTCGTATCTTTGCTTACCACAATTTGTTCTCGGATTACTATAAAATCTTGAGAAGAAAATTTATTCAAACGAAACGGTACTTTTTCTGTATAGCAATGGAGTTGGAGGGTTGAAGCTGTGATATTTTGTTGTCGTGATGTAATAAAATATAGGTATCTAAATTTCACATGTGTATATTATATTTCTACATGAAGATCGACGTTTTAAATTGCATAAACCATTATAAAAGTTATTGTTAAAGAGCGATTATCATATACAAAATCTTAAGGAATCAGAATTATTAGATTTTATAAAAAGATATGTGACAAAGTATGGAAGTATCCCAGAGGAATATGTCCCAATCCAAAGCAAGTTCACTTTCATCGGACGGTTAAAAAAGCTATTATAAGGAATATAACATTTAGTACATTAAAAATCAAAAGACTTAGAAGCCAACAATTTTATCCGGGTACCTCTTATACATTAAAGATGAAGGCACATAAAAGTCAGAATGTTCATTTCATATTGGGAGCTAGTCGGCTCCTTAATTAAAAATTGAAAGGAGATTTTGGAATAAAAAATATATAAATAAATTAAAAAAAAACAAAGGACAATTTGTTCATCGAGGCCCATACACACGCATACGTTAAAAAAAGGCGCCATGAGAAAATTTGTATCCACTTGAACTATACCCTTCTAAAAGTACATATGTCAAGTCGTCACAAGTTACTTAAGAAAAGGAAAATAGTGCCCTCCCCTGGTCTTTTATTTTTATAAAGGTTTGCCTCCATTTAACCCGCCAGACAAGGGTAGGCCCTCGTCCGGAGATGTTGTTTGACATGACCATTTTTAGATTTTATTAAGGCATCCTCTCAATGAACCTCTTTATGCGAAGATTAGAACGGTTTGGTACCTGCCAAAAAACTTGAAACACCTTAATCAACTTAACAAAAGGTTCGCCTACCCTAAATCTAGTTTATTTGCCCTGATCGATCCTAATAGTTTCCCATTTTCAATTTTACGGGCAAAGGGCGTCTTAGTCTGTCGTTGAGCGCCTTCGTCTCGCCTCAGTTTTTGAGAAGAGAGCGGGGGCTGGAGACACATGTACGCTGTACTTTAGGCCCACCCTGTGCACAGCTGCTTAAGCCCAGTGTACGGCTGGATTAAATCTTTGCAATCCATTCACCTGCGGGTATATTTGCATTTTGAAACTAAAGCCGTTACCGGTCCAGGTGGCAGCCTCATTATCCCGGTATGTGTGCTCGGTAGAAGCCGATAATTCGTAGAATCTATATTAGCAAAGAGGCCTTCCTGGTCTCTATAGAATTCTGGAGAGGTTAATTATTCCTGCATACCTGTCAGGTAGGTATGAGAGGAAAAAAATTCAGTAGAGAACGTGCAGTCACGATGTTGTTTTTCCAGGAGTTCTACTTTTTCCCGGGGAAAAAATTGGTAAAGAATTTTGAATATGCCGGGGATTTCGCTCACCGGGCGAGTGGCTCGTCTTTTGTTTATTAAAGGTAATCGCCGAAACAAGGGGATAAGTGGCGCCTCCTATTCAACTTTCGCAGAGTAGTCTGGAGTAGAAGATTCCCGATAAATCCACTGTTGATTCGCAATGAACCGTGAGATTGGCAGTCAAATGAGCCTGACAGGAAATGCAAATTAGCATAATTCCGCGAATATCAGGCAAAGACTCAGGATAATACAGTGGGGAATAGAAATTCGTGCGCCCAACAGGACTCCTCGATAGAATGTAAATTCAACACAAAATTTTGAAACAACTCCCGCCTCAAGGAGAGATCCTTAAATGGCTGGGCGCCGGTTCCTCTCCTGCGGGAGCATGTCTACTATGCAAATCTGCCCAAAAGTTTTGATTTATGTCAAACAATCATTTTCTACGTTTCCCTCCGACCTCGCGGTAACCTACTAAAATAAACGACCGCGAATTTGCTCTCTTAATTAGAAACAAAGGTGTACACCACCCCCGCCAGACGAGGAAGCCCTCCTCAGCCCCACCGTCTGAAGAATATGGAGAAATATTGTTATGGGCTTTATCTAGCACGATGCTAAAATTAAAGTCGAAACTTTCTCAACGACACGGCCACTGGCACGGCACGGGCCTCGGTGGCACTGTCTGAGTTATGCTTTAATTTGTTCGCGAATTGAGACAAAATCGTGCGCATTCCAACCGGATTTGTAGCAATCGTTGGCTGTGGTTTTATCCCCCTCCGGGCGTGGGCGTACCACTGGTCATGAAAAACGCAATTTTAACGGGCATCGAACAGGTGAGATAGATCGGGGGTGGTACGTTTTAAATATAGCGAACCAGCGACGCAGCCTCCCGGATATGCTGTGGGCGCGGCACGCAATTTCTGATTTATGCGAAATCCGTCAAACCTCGTAGCGAATTAATTCGGACGTAGAATATCGCCAGATAAAAGCGTTCCCGGGTTTATTCGTGGAATTTATATAGCAAGCACCAGAGAATGCGTTTCATTAAGTCCAGGATTATGGCGTTAAACCCTTTAGCTTTAAAAATCCTAGTGGGCAATTTTACAGGGTCGGGCCAGGTGGGCACCAGGTAGCCAGGATAGGAGAATTTATATACAAAGTAAAAAAATGTATAAAGCTTTATATTATTGGATATCTATCTATAAACAGAATACATAAAATAAATAAAAAATATAATCTGCATTGTTGTATTGCAAATATGAACTTTTTAAATGCAACCATATCCATAATAAAAATAGCCAATTAAAAATCGAGATCAAAAACAACAAAATCAAAATCGAACAAATCTATCTATTAATAGAACAAAAAAATTTATGGAACTACTGGATTAACTATGTAGATCCACCTAATATTTATTAGCCCTTTTTATATGAGACAGAGAACAAAATTTTATAATCCAAAGCATAAATATAAAAACTTTAAGATAAATTTTACAATAACATTTAACTTTAAAATAATGTAATCTGAATCTAATTCATTTAAGACTTTATGTTATAGTTAACTTTTGGTACTATATAATTATATTTCTCAATTTCCCTTTCCTTTAGTGTATATTAAAGAAGTAGATGACTAATTTGTGTTTTCATTTTAAGTAGGTATACTCAAGATAAGGAATACGACCTTCATACTTCAGCGCCTTTCAAAACTCACACAAAATATGGTTATTTTATAGAATTTTGTAGCAATAAAGAATTGTCTATACACATATGTGCTTTTAATTTTTTAATCTCTTTAACATTTGAGGATAAAAGAAATAACCATCTATCTTGCCATTATACCTATACTTTAAAGTTTGTGGATTTCAATGAAACGCCATTTATTTCTTTTATAAACCTATTACATATGTTATATGTATATTTTTAATTATTTATATATGTTGTAAGCGTGCTAAAAGTTTATGCTTTAGGCTATTTTATGCAAAAGACATCTGTGTTAGGTGTTACTATTTCATAGGAGAGCCGATAAAGCTATAAATTATTCATGAAATATTTCTCAACTTGAATTTGAATTGGAATATCCACAAAGACATTCTATTGCGTTTGATTACTTTGGTGGATAAGCGAGAATTTTCGTACAAATAATTCGATTCCCAGCCTAGATTTTTTTTGCGCTAATTGGATAAGATAATGACAATGAATTCATTAATCGTTCTATTGTAGTATACATGTGTTTTCAATCAAAGGTTTTATTTTAAATTAATTGTAAATTGTTCAATTAATTTATGTTCAATATTCAGTTTTAGTTACCTAATTACAGTAAACTGCCTTTTTTTATTAAAGATGTACCTATTTCAAATATTTTTATATTATTTTAAATTAACATAAATTCAATTTTTATGTTTGTTATTTCAGGTTAATGAATTTCCCAGTCTATTTGATAAGAATATATGTTAAATACAATATTAATCTTTGGACGTGCTCATTATGCTCAAATTTTAAGGGAAAAATTATTTTCGGTTTTGACAATTTATTTTCCAGAAGATAACGATTTTTAAGTAATTCCTGTTTGGACCATTATATAAAGAATACTACATGCCTTCATGATAAATAAAGTGGTAGAATTTTTTAAATCGAATAACGTGATTTTGGAATCATTATATATTCTCTTAAAAAAACCAGTATGTAATATGTATCTAGCTATGCACTTAAGGAAGTTTGGATGCTTTTTAGTTTACCTGACGAGTGCGAAGCAGTAGATATCTTTTAAATTCAATCTCAGCATAACCAGGGTAGCATCACACCAGCCATTTAATAAGACAAACGAGTCCATCCAGGAAAGTTCCTGAAAGTTGTGCTGCCGCATCATGACCCTGTTATGCCCGGGTAAAGCTTTAACCCGTTCCCCAGTGAATTTTTTTTCCCTGTAATTCGGTCTAAGTCCCTACTGCGCTTATCTGTACAGTGGAACACTCCCGAATTTTATTGCATCCGAATTTGGCGTTCGCGTTGGCCTCAATGGGCGACAGAGAGCACTTTTCTGGAGCGGATGAGACAGTTTTACTAGTTCCTATCAGTTGCCTTGGGCGGTGCCATAAACATAAATTGAAAGCCATTCAGATAAGCAAACTTTATCAAAATTATTAAAAGTTCATGCAGCCCCGCTCAGGGAAATTTCGATTAAATTTTCATGAGTAATGCCGAAAGTACATCCGGTGGCACTTTGAATTAGTAACTAGTCAAATTGTCGCAACCTGGCTGGAGGACCAAGTTTGAGCCGAAGGTAAAACCCTCTGAGCGATTACCTGTCAACGTTGGAGTTTTTCAAACTTTATTTATTCGAACAGCCGAGATATGTTGGGATTTCTCAATTTTGATCTGTCATCATTTCCCACGAGTTATATCAATTAATGAGCTCCTAGTAATTGATGGGATCGGTCTCTGGCTACTTCTGTTCCTCGTTAAAAATTAAAGCAATTATTGGCCAGGTAGGCAACCTGGAATCGGACACCGGTTGTTTAGAATCCTAAAGCATGCCCGCTCTCACACTGATTGCATAATGAATTTCGTATGCAGTTGACCATAAACTTTCCATGTAAAATAAATTATAGTTACACAGGCCACCGGGCCGGGACAGGTAGTCGAGCTAAATAATTGGCCGTCTTGAATCAAAACCGAACCAATAATTCCTCCTTTGTAAACGTCGGACCTATTTAGGGAAGATAACCAAGACAGCCGCAGTGGGTGCGCTCAGTAAATTTCATTTGAGACTATCATTCCTTTTATTGAATATGTGGAACTTGTATTCTATACCCCCGGGATTGAGGCATGCATAAATGCAAATAGTTGCATACTTGCTTCCCTTGTTGAATGAGCCTGCTCGCACAGAACATGTTGATTGTACGTTAATCTTAAACTAATTACATTTTCAGTAGCCCTAAGTGATTGCCTCCTTTTCAGTTGCGATGGGAAATCCTTTCAAAATAATTCTGCACATCTTTCCGACAGCATGTTGAGTGAAATAATTTGCGACCAACAATATGCAATTTTCCATACTACATCTTTGTAATTTAAATTTTCTTAAGGAAATAACTCTTTCATTAGGTTCGTTACGTTAAGCGAAACTAAATTGAAAAGCACCTGAACCCTGATCAAGATTTTCTCAGCGACCAGTCATACCTAGAAAATCTCCCAACAATTTGTTATTTATAGATTCACAAGAAGTTAACCAAATTCTTTGATAGAAGCTTTTAGTATGGTACTGTAGGGTAGCAAAATAATTATAAAATTGGGTTTCTTACTGGACTACCACAAAATCAAAAGAGGGTTACGATTTTAGCAGTATAATGTATACTGTAGGTATATTAAATAAGAAGATTAATTTCACTTCTTCAAATTCGCTGCCTTTTGTACCTTTTATATCGTCTTCGTTTTTTATTTTCGCAGTATAGAGGAATTAATTAATAATAATTTTTAATTAATAAAATTGAACATTGTAAAATTAAAGATACACTATTCGAAAATATAATTGGTATAAACGTAAATAAAATGAGTTTTCATTCAAATAATTTAAAGTTTCAATAGAATATGTTACAATTTTCATTACAAAATGTTACGTTTTTCAGGCAAAACTTTTAAATGTGAAGGTATATGATTTGTTTGAAACGATCTAAACTGAAATTATTCTTAAAAAGGTCTAATTCTTATCTGAAAGCAGTTAGAATAAATGCTAACTACATACTATTTAAAGTGGAATTGCAAAAATAATATTTTCGTTTCAGTTCAAGTTTATTGGTTTATAAAAACTTTTCGATACACTTATTTTAAAATATAAAGCCAAAAGGGTTTTTGCTTTACTTTATAGCGTTTTTTTAATGTATCGAACTCTCACAAAGTAAATCGAAACTTTTTAAGTTTAAATAAAGAATTTTCATGAAAGTAAAATCAGCTTGATTGCATTACATTTTAATATGCGATTTTTCTCTGACATGCAAATTTTTTTGCGTTGGACCAAGCAGACTTAAAATCTATATGTAATTAAAGTTGTAAAAAATTTTATGTACGTATACCGACTCTTATATAATACTAGTAATGGATGCAGTTTAAAGTTTTATTACTATTTTTTATATCTGTTTTATTAGCGTTTAGTTGGATACCCGATAAAAAATTTACGAGAGCGCTAATTTCATCTGCGCTTTTATTAGTTTGGTTTATAGAAAGTTTCAGATTTTATTCATAAACTATGAGTATGTGGAAACGATTTATATAAAATTATACCTTCCATTTTGAATAGACTGCCTGTCCTGTCTGAAGATAAATTAAGTGTCGCAAAATTTTCGCGTCCGCAGTTTACACGAAATATTCTGCAGCGCACATTTGGTCCATGAAGGAACTCGTTACGTCAAGCAGCCGGGAAGAGGCCCTGAAAGGATCGAAATGAGATTCCGGAAATTTTCACAATTCTCGGACTATAATAGGACAATTAGATGCCATGCATTCTGGGCTGAAGGCTCGAATTAGCTGCTATAAATTTTGCAATGGATATCAGTTAACCGCAGTTAGCCGCGTCCGAGGGACCTATGTAAATGGCGAATTACAAAATGCCACCCGGGTTGATACCCGTTTACACCGACGAACAGGGGACGCTCAACGTCAACCGCCCCGGAAACAACCGGCGCTTGACTCGAAGGGGGAGGGACATAAAAGCACGTAAATGAGTCATTTAAGGTCATAACATTTTTCGCTCTTATCAAACGACAGGTAATTTTCGTTACAAAATATTTACCAGCCAGCCAGCGTTTTTGGTTTTTTTTCCGAATTTCCGGAGTCCACCACGTTTAATGACACTTATCTGGCTAAATGGGCAGGAAGGGTCAACGAGACCGCGATAATGTTTGCGAATAGGATGCAATTTTGAAATGAATTAAAATTTTAATGCCTTCAAAGAGCAAACCACGCACCAAAAGTGATTTGTTAAAAAGGACACGATTTTCAATTCTTCACCCGCAGTAACCTTTCTGGTATTGCTGCTTTCTGAATATTGGTGAAGCAGGGGGTGAAAAATGCAATTCAATTAATCGAAAGTAGGAAAATCCTTGCAAACACCGCCAAACTTTTCCACCTCGGTGCGGATTCAATGCCATTTTTTGTAATTTACCAGCAGTCGGTTGCCGTTTCGCATTTGCGATTTTAATTTGGGTCGCCAATAGTTGGAGAAAGTTTTCCGTCAGACCCGCAGGTTTGCCGACACCGTGGGGTATCCTTGACTAATTTGTTTTTCTGGCAACTAAGCAACTCTAAATTTGCATTTAGACAGGTGAGAAATACCACAAAATTCACTTTAATTTCCGGTTTAGCCCCGGCGAAAGGCATTTGTGACACATAAAAGTGATTTATGTAATAACTGACACGCCGCTGGTTCCATAAAAGCCCAATTCGCCACAGAAACCCTTCCGTTGAATATTTTCGGAGGTGAAAAATTTGCATTACGATTTTTTTGCGGAGACTTTCATACCCTGGTGGAAGGGTTGTCTATGGTTACACGGGCTGATGTTATGGAGAGTTACATGCTGTAAACAAGACAAAATCGATACATAAACCCGCAGCTTCGAAAGTCTCTGGACTGTTAAGCTAGACAGCCAATATGGGAAATGAATATTAATTTTAAAAATGCCACTGGGCGCGGTTTAAGCCGCCATTATTATTTCAATATTTTTCAAAACAATGCACCCGCCTCAAATGTGCGTGCTTTTGACATGCTTCCGAGCATGGCTTGTTTTATTATTTAAATTGAAAAATCGCTACTCCTTTTACGAGCACTGCCAATAAGGGGTAATTGCCAATGAGCCGGGCCTTTTACTTCATTTGCATTGAAATGGAAAAGATTTATTCATAATTATTGTGAAAATCAACTCGACGTTCTCTTTTCCAACCAATGCTTGCTTTTGCTGTTTTGCTTTAATTAAGCCTTTTCAGAGCGTACCAAATAACATTTTTTTTGACGTATTACATGTAATTTTTATTTTTTCATTTTTGTTTTTTTGATTCTGGCAAAGTAACATTTTTTTGGGGGTTAAAGGGTTCGACTATCAGAGTAAATGTGTCTCACAACCCGCCCACATCTGGTGCCAAAAGATTAAACTCTAATCAATTGCCGCTCGTAATGAAGCCGATTTCATCTCGTTAAATTTGAATATGTGGGACGGATATAAATTTGGAGGAAGGTTCAATAAATTCAGGAGTTTCAAACAACTTGGTCCCTCAATAAATGAGTTATAAATTCTCCAAACAATGTATACCACCTTGCCGGGAGCCCATCCCACGCCCAATCCCGCCCGGGGCAACATTCGAGCCGAGGAGACAGTTCGAACAAAGAAACCGAAGAGTTCGCCTTGAGAAAGTACAATGGAACTTTGGATTGAAAACTTTTAGTAGTAAATTATGATCCGGACAAAGTTCGGAACAAGTTTGATGTACAAATTAATTGACAATTAGTGATTTGGAAGTTTTAGTCCCTGCAGAAACACACTGCACTCAGATTAAAACACAATCGGGCTGTGGGCTATAGAGGTGCACTTCGACTAGAATGTTTGCGGCGTCCCAAGGAGCCATCTATCGATCGTTGGCACCTGCACACCAATTCCGTTCCATTTAATTATTTCTTCGAGATTCGAACGAGTCCATGCTGTGTGCAGGAATCGAAAGCGTCAAGAACAGCTGCAGAACGAAGTGGTTGTTTCGAAGTTCCCTTCGCCCCAACCCCAACAATGAAAAATCATTTGTCTGAAATCTTTTACTGGCAGCGAAAATTTAAAGAAAATAAAGGCTTGAACAATTCCTTCAAAGCATGGCTTGACGAAATATTAAATCCCAGATCCTGCACTCATCTCAAGAGCAATCTACACTTTCCTCGCTGAAAACCACGTGTTGCTGCGTTTATATTTGAAAGCGCTTATTTTATAGCATTCTTCTAAAAAGACGGTAGAAGGAAAAAGTCTTTATTGCTTCCTGGAAAAGAATAAGCCTTGCACTTAACATTTATTATTTACAGAAAAACTAAAAGCCTATTAATTCGACCGAAATTATGAGGTTTATTAAATTTAACCTAAGAGTTAAGTAACTTCCTTTTGAATATTCCAAATTATAAAATATGAAATACTCGTTCCTATGCACTCTAAAATCTAATCATGAATTGTTGTTTTTTATGCTTGCAAAATCCTAAATCCTTTTTATCTTCTAAATGATATAATAATAAGGACATGTTTTCTTGTTTATAAAATCAAACATAAAGAAATTGAAACAACGAAATCTTACATACGGCAAAATTTTAACATTATCACAAAATACTGAAAAGATTTGTGAAGACGTGGTTACTTTTTACATTAGCTGCGTTTTTCTCGTATTTTCAGAACAGTCGGTGTAATTTGGTGTTTTTTTAGAAAATGTTAAATTTTTCATGATAAATTTCAAATCTAAGAAAAATCCCCATTTGTTCTGGATAGACGAAAAAAAACACAGCTATAAAATTAATAAAAATGTAAAATTGTGAAAATTAAAGCAACACACTGCGAATTTAATTCAAATTTAACTACATATAACTATCTAACATACTAAACAAAATCAATTCTAGCAAAAAATAGACCGATAAATTAACTTCATAGGAATTGTTTTTACTAGTTAAACCAAAATAAGAAATGTAGTACATATAAGTAGTAGGTATTGGTTTTGCGTTTACTCATGAATGGATTCTATTAATTGCGAATAATCTTTGTTCTTGCGACTTCTGTGGGTTTCTGTTTGTTTATTTATTTATGAATTATTGGAAACTTCGCTGTATAATGTTAATAAAAGAAACAGCAAATTTTTTTGAAGTAATGTATTAATTAACCAGAATCATCTTTTAAAAGTGCCTTTGTACAGTAGAAGATTTTATAAAACCGGAATTCGCAAAAATGAATGTTTGTAAGAAAAGTAAAATAATATGGGTAAATGTAGCCAACTCTTAAAAAATGCCTTAAACAAGTTCGCATTCATTTGGTCGAGGTTAACTACATTTTGGTTAACCAGAGTGCACAGATTTTGCCTGTGGCTGGTTGAACAAATGCGAGAAATTAGTGTTGCATGCTTTCCCCCTGAAGTGCCCCGTGGTTTTCGAAAGAATGCTTTCTTGCTTGCGACGGATTCGTGGCTTTGACTGCGACTTAAATTTCAACGGATTTATGTTTAAACTCCTTCGGAGGCGGACGGTGCATAAATCATAGAGACCCAAACGCGAGGGGATAAAACATCAGTTGTGAAATTTCATGCTTTTACCCACAGGCTGCCAGTGGGTGGGTTTTCTGTTCCGCCTCACATGCAACTGAGCAGAGATTTGTGCCCCAAGTTGAACGTCCGGGACTGGGTCAATTCAATTTTTGGCTTTAAAAGTGCGCTGTCTCCTGCCTTTTCCAATTAAGCTGCATTGTCCGGCCAGATTGCTTTTCCGCCTGCTCCGCTCCCGACTTCCTGTTGCTTTCTGCAGCTAAATTTTGTAGCTCTCTGATTGGATTTAATATGGCGGCGGGTCTTACAAAAGGCGCCCTCCAGTCATTTATTTGTGCCGGTCTAAGCCAAAAAACCTTGCTATTATTTCTGCAAGAAAGGGCTCGCTTGACCAGCATACTAAAAAAAAAAAAGAAAAAAAAATTGAAAACCCTACGTTGAGGCCGTGTTGAATGAGGCCGTAGAGAGATTGAAGATGCTTTTGCACATCTTTGCGGACTCTAAGTAAATTTTACGGGCGTCTTCGCACGCAGCTGCAGTGTTCCATGACCCCGGAAGTGGGTCAAAACAAAAGTTCGTAAGTCAAGTTCGTTCTGATATAATTCCACAATTGCACTCTGCTGCATCCTCCGCGGAAAGTCGCGGCGGTCGGTGCAATTACCCTGGAATGTCGCCGAACAGGAACTGGCTGAGGAACGAGCCAGAGTCGGGCAAACTTTCTCCTTACCATAAACATAATCTGTGATTCCTTTGTACTCGACAAACTTTTATTGCGCATTCCGCAATAACTTTTTATGTTATGTTTATTTGCCGTTTCATTGGCGAAGTTTTTGTTTTCCATTCAACACAATTACAAAACAAAATGCCGCCGACGTATGGCCCTCATGACCCACAACCGTCGCCGTGCCGCCCCAGTGTAAAGTAGCTCAGCATTTGCTGGTTTCAGCTACCCGACAAAATCCGGCATGTGATTAACTTCGAGGACTTTTTACTAACTGCCCGCAACGTGGTCAAAGCAATTCCTTTAAGGATAACCAGGGTCCCAGTGGTAAACTACTCTGCACTCGACTAAACCTTCGGAATTGCAAAGAGGAGATTCTTTAGGGTTTGGCTATTGAGGGATTCAAACGTACCTAAAAAGCAGACAGACCCTTTTTGTATTAAACGGTATTGGATCCAAATATAATAAAATTCGATTTGAATAAATGGCTAAAATAAAAAATTAAAGGCTGCTGGATAGCAACTCGGCACTTTTAATACTAGACTAGATATACACTCATTAGAAAAATATTAACAAGAACTCTTATAACAATTAGTATTGATGTAATAATAATACATATCTACTTCTATCTTTTCTTAATTTAAAGTAAAAGATGAGTAAGTAAATTTTAAATTCAGAAAATAAAGCAAACTTGATTGAAAAATACTTTTAAAGGATGTTTGTTATTTACACGGTTGCCGTTTGGTCAGTATTTTTCTCAAAATCTTAATCGCTCTCATATTATTATCTATACATTTATTTTAATTTTTTAAATAGTTACAAATTAATGAATTTCAATTTAAATTCTCAAAGCATATACTATGTTTATTTATTGTATTATTACCTCTTTATTTATTTGAACCAACATTTAACCGATTAAAATTAAATTCACAGCTTGTTTCTACCACTTTTGACTGCACCCATGTTGCTTCTAACCTTCTGCCAAATAATTCGTGGAATGAAATTCTGTTGAAGAATTTTTGCAGCAACTTCAAAGTTCTTAATTCGACTTTGTACTCTAAAGAAATTTTCGTCGTAGGAAAATAAATTAAGAGAATCTTCTATTTTGAGAAAAGAAAATCTAAATGAATCTTGAAGTGTTTAATTGGAGGAGAGAAAACTTCAAAGAGACACCTGATTCATGGCCAGTTTCTGTGGGATGCGAATGTTCTTTAAGTTCATTGTGGCTTCTTGATGTAGTGTTTTGGATGAAATTACCGAATAGGTTAATTTTTTTATATAATTTTCTACTCTACACAGCTCTGTTTTCTTTGGTTTTTCTATGCTTTTACTAATGTTTAGTTATTAAGTTATTTATTTTATTAATGCATTGTAAAATTAGTAGTAGGACAATAACTTCAAGGTCTAGATGATGATTTCCAGTAGAAGGTTAAATTACAGAAAATTATTTTAATTCAAAAATCATATCGAAATATTACTAAATAAATGACTAACGAGTTTCTATTAACTCAATTTTCCCTGGAAGGACTTTATGCAATCCAATTATTTGAATTCGACCTATTGAGAAATTCTGGAAAATGCTGGCTGAAATCTGATATTTACCATGTAGATTTTAATTAAGGATAGTTGACTTTTAATAATACCTGAATCATGGGAGTTTTGAATTCTATTCTTATAACAAAGCAAAATATATAAATTCAGTTATTATTATAGGTTTTGTCACGCCGTTTTCCTGTTATCCGAAAAGGTTGAAATTTTGCACTCGATGTATAAGTCCTGTGACAATGCTATATTTATATTTTATAGTATATGCAACATCTTTCTAACTCCAATATGGCGGATGCCTCCAAGATGGCGGCGTATATTTTTCGTTACAACTCAACAATGAAACCCAATTTAGTGGCCTTTATTAACAATAGGGGAATGAAACTTATATCATTCGAAAGGTATTGTGCCAGAGATGTACAAGAACAAAAAAAACAATAATATGTATGTTGCTGTTAAGGCAGGTAAAATAAAGTGAAAATGCACACACAATTAAATGAAAGTATTTTTATCACGTTTATGGCCGTATGAGCTTAGATCCCTTTGCATTCTCTGCACGGGAGAATATTAAAAAGAAAAAAAGTTTATCGAATTTCTACCACAGGCCATACTAAATACTATATATGTACATATAAAATTCTGAAAATTGTTACAGCTTAAAAATGGTTCATATGTTTAAAAGTACCTCAATGAATACATTTTTTATTACATAATGTGGATTCCAACAATTACTAATTACATTATGAGTAATTGGGTATTGTTAATACCCTATAAGTTCCTTTCCGAGTCGAATTTCCGCGAACATATTAAAAGGACCTTAAATAATCAATGAATGACTGACGGCGGACAATTGCCGTGCAGCAGAACAGAGCTCGATTCAAATTCCGACGAGGTATCGACAAGGATTCCCCGAGAACGTAGCACAATCTGGCGTATTTTATGACTTTTGCATACCTCACCTGATTTTTCAAAACTGCTAAATTTTTGTGTCGGAATAAATCGATAAGAACGTGATCTGAATATGGAGGTGCCAGACATGTGATTATCATATTTCGATGCGAAAAGATGCACCAACGTCATTACCGTGCCCGTTCGCCCCGACGCAGCATCCAACCTTTATTCCAGGACCACCGCAACGTCGACGGTGCGGCGCGCCACGGCACGACCGTCGGAGCCGCAGTTCGTGGATTTGATGTTAAAAGTTTAAATAATGCGGTGCGGCCCGCAAATAAATTTAAGG
Source organism: Machimus rusticus (assembly GCA_951509405.1). Lineage (NCBI taxonomy): Eukaryota > Metazoa > Arthropoda > Insecta > Diptera > Asilidae > Machimus > Machimus rusticus. Next base: position 33,787,937 of record OX608053.1, on the reverse strand, counting down.
AAGAGCACAGAACGCGGCTCCAGGTATTCGGATGCTGGGGCGCAGGTGCTTATCCGCCGGCGGATGATGAATGTCGAGTCGAAGGAGCTCTTGGAGCCTTCTTGAAGTGCCAGCACCCAGTGGGGGCCCATTTGCTTTAGCGAGGAGATAATGTAATTCGTGGCGAATTATACAGTCACCCTGGAAAAAGTGAGCATACAGACTTTATTTTGTCAAATCCATTTTATGGTGCTCCGCAGGTACAGAGTACTTTAAGTCCTTGTGGTCTCCTTAGGGAAGCTGTCTCTGAAAAGCCCACATTTCGTACGAAATACTTTAATATCAGATGCCTCGGGGCGATATAGGTAATTCTTTATCATTTTCCCATCGCCTTGAGTATTGATCGAGTCGTAGGAGCTCAGACGGATTACCCACCCGAGCGAACAGTCAGGAGCGGGGCACTTGCAATTTTTCCCAATTTATATCCGCCCGATACAATTTCAAACAAAGGGTAAAATATTCATAAGGATATCTTCAAAACCCGGCCCTGCAGCGCTTTATTAGCATAATTATTGGAATATTAGAATTCAATGAAATTTAATAAAGCGTGCACCAAACCCAAAAATGTATGCAAAGAAAATATCTGGCTGTAAATTCGTATTTTTTTAAAAAGGCGAAGTAAATTGAACGGCGGCATCTCCGGATCCGGATATTATCCTTTCCGGTGCACATGTGCGTGCCAGATGAGATGCCTGGCATATTTATTCGATTCACGTATCTGATAACATATCTTTCGACATCTATAAATAGCAATTTAAAATTCTTTCGTCTAGCTCTTCAAATCCTTGTCTTGTAAAAAGAAGGGCGACAGAGCTAAAATCGGAATGGAGGTGGCGAGGTGGGGCTTTAGGGCTAGGACATCTACTGTATATTTATGAGAATTATAAGTTAGCTTCCAAATAAAATTTCAATCAATTTCCGTTTTTAGTGAATAGTCCAGTCAATTGGGGATTTAACCGTGCATTTTGGGTAGGATGCTATTTTATTTTTTTATTATGTGGGGGGGTCCAACAGGAACTTAAGTTCGAGTTTTCGGGGTCGGCGGTCCACCCATTTGGCCGCCATCTTCGAAATAAGGGTGAACATGTTTTTTTAATATATCTCGAAAACTACCACTCCCACAAAAATGTTGTGCAGACATCTTTCGTAGACAATTATATTATCTACAACTTTTCCTAATAACTTTTTTTTGTAACTTATACAATCAAAAAGTTATGAGCAAAAATTAATGAAATTTTTGGAGGAAACTTACTGTTTTCGTTAATAACTTTTTTTGGATCACTTTTTTAAGAAAATTACTCAGGAGCTATTTTATAGAGCATTTTGCAACAAATAATTTGACCTAATAATTTTTTATATTTTGATTATTTTTGAGGGTTTTTTGGCGCTTCGAAGGGAGGAACCTCAAAGACAAGTGAAGTATCTGAATAGAAAAAATTCACTGTTGCTTCATTTCCATCGACATACCATTTATATAATTATATTCCATGTATTTTCATTAACTTAAAGATATATTTTCTATTAATAATACCATCTTGTTTTAAGTTAATAAATATTTTATTAGGTTAATTTTGGTCTTTTAGAAGGCCCAGGTTGTGGGTCGATGTAACCTTCAGCTTCTTCGCGAGGCATTTTGTTTACGTACAATGGTAACATTGAAAGGCAGTCTTCTTCAATTCCTTCTTCATTTAGTAGCTGAGTAATTTCAACTATGTTTTCGCATGTTTCTCCACTGCAATGTTGGCAAATAGACGAACCGTACCGCACTTAGTTTTGCATCTGCAAAACATTAATTTTAGCAGCTCTTGTGGTGCAGGCGCCTGAGTACACTGTATTGGCATGAACATTTTAGATATTTTTTTCCAACCCCACAACTCAGGATCTTTATACCGCCCTAACCAAGTTTGTATTTGATGGTAAGCTCTGAAGGTGTGCATACGAGCTGCATCTTGTGAAGAAGAGAAGATAAATTAAATTTTGTTTTAATTACAGCTTTCGAAAATTTTTTGTAACGTAGATTATTTATGGATTGTTCCCCACTATCGCCACCATTAACTGCAATAAAAAATCGTTCACCGATCGGACTGAGTAGATTACGGTCGACATTCTCTTGTAGGAATAACTCTACACCAGAAGTCAATTCGAAGAGCTGGTTTGAAGTGTTCGTCTATTTGCCAACATTGCAGTGGAGAAACATGCGAAAACATAGTTGAAATTACTCAGCTACTAAATGAAGAAGGAATTGAAGAAGACTGCCTTTCAATGTTACCATTGTACGTAAACAAAATGCCTCGCGAAGAAGCTGAAGGTTACATCGACCCACAACCTGGGCCTTCTAAAAGACCAAAATTAACCTAATAAAATATTTATTAACTTAAAAAGAGATGGTATTATTAATAGAAAATATATCTTTAAGTTAATGAAAATACATGGAATATAATTATATAAATGGTATGTCGATGGAAATGAAGCAACAGTGAATTTTTTCTATTCAGATACTTCACTTGTCTTTGAGGTTCCTCCCTTCGAAGCGCCAAAAAACCCTCAAAAATAATCAAAATATAAAAAATTATTAGGTCAAATTATTTGTTTTGTTGCAAAATGTTCTATAAAATAGCTCCTGAGTAATTTTCTTAAAAAAGTGATCCAAAAAAAGTTATTAACGAAAACAGTAAGTTTCCTCCAAAAATTTCATTAATTTTTGCTCATAACTTTTTGATTGTATAAGTTACAAAAAAAAGTTATTAGGAAAAGTTGTAGATAATATAATTGTCTACGAAAGATGTCTGCACAACATTTTTGTGGGAGTGGTAGTTTTCGAGATATATTAAAAAAACATGTTCACCCTTATTTCGAAGATGGCGGCCAAATGGGTGGACCGCCGACCCCGAAAACTCGAACTTAAGTTCCTGTTGGACCCCCCCACATAATAAAAAAATAAAATAGCATCCTACCCAAAATGCACGGTTGACCTTTTTTTTACGCCGGATTTACTGGACTAGAACAATTTCCTTAGAATTGGAGGCGTTGTCGCGTGTGTGGAAGGAAAATAACCTTAAAACACTTTTTTTTTTCATCTTATTTACCTGTAAATATTATTCATTAATGTAATTATTTGTTTTACCTATAGACGCACACACATGATAAATTAATATTTAATCCTGGAACTGGAACAACATGCAATATTTCTATATTTTTATGTAACTATATTTATTAAACGCAAGTTTCAGAGGAATGGTTCCTTCTGAATATTTAGATGCGAAACAGAAATCTCTTTAAAAGCATCAAAACACCATTTTTTGTATTTCTTTAATTAAAAAATAACGAAAACAATTACCAAATAGTTTTACTGCGTATCGTTTTATACAGTTCAATGCAGAAGTTTTTATACCATTGAAAAGAACGGGTGAATAAACAATACATTTTTACTAATGGAACCCGACTTTTTTTGTATTTCGTATACGATGTCTTTAGATTGTTTAATGGGTAATAAAAAAATACATTGCCTGAAGTCAATTTAATGTATTCCTGGAAATTATGAACGAAAGAAGAACTTTTGTAAGAAATATCGTTTAAATTGCTCAGATTTTCCAGAAGTTTTATTGATAAATTCAAATGATTCTTCTTCCACCATGAGCCCAGCGGTTGACTACATAATTAGAAAGCATTTCATACAGAAATGATAGCGCCCTCTGCTCTTGGAGCATAAAACGATCATAAAGCCGAGCTTTAAATGAAAAATAGCTGATTTCTACCCACAGATATTGCTATACGTTTTCTAGGTGGGTAAAATACGCGAATATCTGAAAAGAAGTCTGTTTCAAAAGAACCCCGACACGGCAGAGCAGCGAAATAATTTTCATCCCATTCACCCGGGAAAATACGTACCTCAAATGCACGCCCTCTGTCCACTGGCAGCTGAACAGCAGTTAACCCTAGGTTTACTATACACGGAAACATTCAAACAAACGATTCTGAAGGCTCTCACGAAGGAGCTGTGCGGAAACTTTTGGGGAAAACTAATGAGGAATAATATCCTTTGAGCGATTGTGTACAGTCTGCTTCTGGACGAAAACCAAATGGTCCTTTTTATGACTGGCCGCTCATCAGCCGCTTTCGTGCCCCGAGGATCCTAAATGGCCCCGGACACAGCTCACTTTGTTTATTGCTCCTTAAGTAAAAGTGATACAAATTTATATGCGGAGTTTGATCCTTGGTCCCATCCCACTGGGACATCTGCAGCATTTAACGCAACCCTCGGAAGGAATGCTGCTGCTGGTCGTTGGCACTTTTCAATCCATCATGCGTGGACATAGGTTTTTCCTTTTTTTTTTTGCATAAATATGGGGTGGAATAGCTCTACTGGCTTAAAACTTGCATGAAAATGGAAAAACCCTGATATTCCTCGAATTACATACCTATGTATATGGCAGACTCTGTAACGCACTCAGCATGGTGTGCAGAACATATTTCCAGAAATTATGATTTAAAAATACCGAGAATTCCGCTCAGTTTTCGTACGAATTGTACAAAGGATAGCAAGAATAAAATTGCGTTCCAGATCAAAGTTAATTTAAAATAAAATATTTTTGTTGTCAGCAGAAATGCTGAACGAAATACCTATAGGTGGAATGTATAGTACTACCCATACAATTTTGCTGAACCGGATAAGTTGAATTCCTATTGCTCTTTTCTTCTATATAGTTTCTAGTTAAAGTCATAGCAGTAATAAATAATAATTCATTAATTCATTTTTCAATAGATTATAGATCATGCATAAAAGAACACTTACTTATACTATAATTTGCAATTAATATCAAACTAAAACTGGAAAGTTCAGCTGAATTATTCAGCATTATCAAAAGGAATCTCACAATTTAACCCTTACTACTTATCATGATTATTTTTGTTTGAATGTAAAAATAAAAAAATTACTTTTAAAACTTGATCTGCATTTTCTCGTGTATTTAAGATTTATTTTGTAGATAAAAATTAACTCATAAAAAGAGCTGCTTAGAAAACATAAATAATGATGGGGTTGGTATTTTTAGACGACCCGTTCTTTCTTATAATGTTTGGTAAAAATAGAATCTTTAAACTAAATTCAGCATAGAAATCTTAAAGAAAAAAAAGAGATAATATCACATAGCTTAAATGAAATGATAAACCAATTTTGTTCGTGAGCAGTTTATTTTCGTATGTGCGTGAAACCTTAAAGCGCCAGATTTAATTTGAATAAACTAATTCTAACGTTAACTACTTTTAAATGATATACCTATAGATTAAACTTACACTATTTGATGTCAGGACTTTTGGTTTGAATATGTTTCAAACTAAATACCAATTCTCATGAATTTAACTTAAAAAGTAAGGAATTTTCATACAAAGTGTCATCTCCTATTTTACCCCCTAAGGAGAAAAATTTCGTAAAATCCTTTCTTAGGTTATTATGCCTTACGTTTATAGAAATAATCTAGCAGAATATTTTTCTTAAAGCTAATTCGTTTAATTTCATAATTGGAAGACTCTCAAATAAAAATAATTGTGTATACATTTTTCCTCGACAAAACAAGTATAAGGAATATTCAGAATTCCTTCCAGTTAAAGAAATTTTTAAAAAGCCTGTAAAAATGGACATACTTCACTCATCCTTCTTTAATTTTTAGGAACCAACAGCATTCATCCTATTCATGGGCTAAAAGGTGCGGTCCAGATTGAAATTCTCGCGAGGGTGATTTACGCCGACGATGCCTGTAAGCGCTGATAATTTAATTAAAGTGGAAAAATACGTTTATTGAAATTCTCCGCTTTATTACGCCAATTTAATGTGAGTTATAAGCCCGAAATGAATCCGATGATTTTTCGCGTCTTGGCGCGATGCTCGTAAAGGCGCCAACCGAAGTGGGGGCCCGGCGCAAATTATAACAATAAGCCAAATTCATTTGTATAAGACCGGCGCGAAATAGCAAATAGCTCCATGTTAAATCGCCAGTCCCCCTCGGTAGCCAGGAGTGTAATAAGACACTTTTATCTCGAGAACAGACGTCTTGGAATGACTTCTTTGTAACTAACAAGACCCCATTTAAGCGGATTTTCAAATTATGTTTACGCAGCAGAAGGCAAAGGATTCCTGGCACGGCGGGCTTCTTTTTGTGCCCGTTTTGTGCTCGGTCATGTTGTGGTTGCTGGCGGCTTCAAATTGGGTAAAGCGAAACAGATTAACAGTCCCGAAAATGCTTACTTTTGAATTTATAATTAAAAGCGTAGTTAATTTTAATTGAATCTGTCAAAGTGCCTCGCGGTCCCCACATTTGGGGGCAAAATTGGGCGTTTTTTTCCCCATTTCGCTCCGTCTTCAAATTACTTTCAGAGTAGAAATTAGGCGGGCAGGACGACGACTGGTGGGGCTCCTTTTGTTTCCATAATTTCGTTAGTGACCATCGCTTTAATTGAATTGTTGCTGCTCCTTTTTTGTGGCCTGTCTACTTATTTCCGTGCAATTTCAAACAACTTAATAACTTAGTTAGCCACGTGTTTTTTCCCATCGTCTAACATTTCTGAATTTTTTATACCACAGCAGAAGGTAGATCGTGGCCTGGATGCAGGACTAGACAATTAGTTTCTACCAGCTCAACTGAACTATTTAATTACGAATACTTTGAACTTTAAATAATCATATAGCAGAAATTTCTCATTAAATATATGCAGGCAAGTTGGCGCCAAGACGCAACAAGGATTTATGCTAAACGGTGGGTTGACGCGTGCTAAACACGCTGGGATTAGTGTGTCAAATGGCAGAGGAAGTGCTTTGCAGGTGACAATGGAGATTACGTTGTAAGTTAAGCCAAATATTTGTTCGAACCACTGGCGCTTTCCGGCAGCACCTTCAACATAGACGAATAGAATAAGTCTCAACTTTTCATCAAGTTTAAGTCTTAGAAAGTTGCTAAAACACATACAGTGTCGTGGAAAAGTTTTCAAACTTTTTTTTCAACAAATGATAATAACATAATATACCAATGTATGAAATGTATAAAGGTTTTTGGCTTTTATTCTTGCAAAATTTGCGAATTTTAATGTATTCTATTTTTCATTGAAAGTGATGTTAAACAAAAGTTTCATTGTTTGAATAATTTCTGCATTAAGAGAAGTGATATAAATATGTAAATCCATCTCATCTTATTAGTTTGGTTTAATTTTGTACGTAGTTTTAATTTGCTTATCTTGTAATAACATCATTAATACTTTAAAAGTATTATCGCATATATTTGATAAAAAGATCTTTTTATATTTTTCGGAAGCCTGGGGATTATTTTATAAATGCCGACTGCATGCAATAAATTATTCATAAAATATATAATATGTATTCTAACAATCTAGATGACATTTTTTGTCTATTTTTTATTAATATTTATAAAAATAGTGCAATAATATCGAATGTCACAAAACCAACCAGAATAATATCAGCTAAATCTAAGAAGTTTTTATTATGTGTTTATGTTTTTATTCCTTATGATTTTTATGGTAGGTATTATTAAACTATTCTATCGAAAAATGGTTTTGTATGAATACATAATGTTCCTTCCTCAACTTTCTCCACGTATATTTCTTATAAATATTAAAAGAAGAATAAGTAAACATTTATTTCCTTTATGATGAATGCATTTTTACAGACTGGTCGGTATTTCCGTTCAGCAAGGTTTCTTAAATTTATAGCATGAAAAGAATATCGCATTCAATGCCTTCACAGCCGTCTTAATTTTCACTGCAAGCTAATCGAAAATTCCCCAAGGAAAAAAATGAAAAACTGCTTGAAGTTGGAGCCACTTTCGGAGACCGCACCTCCAGCCTGACTCCATTGTTCTATATACAAAGGAAACAAATGGAGGAGATAATCCGAAGGTTTTGCGAATATCAATGCTATTTGCATTAGACCACAAAGTGATGCTATGTGCAGAAACCAGGAAGAAACGAGCGCTCTGAATTTTTGCGCAACGTAAACGCCTTGCCATTTCCTCTTAGTCGCGGCCCTCCGCGGCGCTGCAGCCGCTAGATAAAGAATTTTCTTTTGCATAAGTTCATTACAATTCAGCGAGGCCTTTTATTCGCCTATGCATTTATATGTAAATCCTCGTGGGGTGCGCCGGGGCCGGTCCCACTCCGCCCGGCTAGTTAAGTGTAACGAACGCGGGGCCCTAAAAGAAACATCGGAAGGCGAGGGCATCTCTGCTATGCTGCAGCATAATAAACGATCCCAAGAACAGGTACAATAATAATTCTTCTGTAAGATGCATTTTAACGAAGTTAATCTTCTCGCTAAGTGCACATTGTATATCTCTGCATGTTTTAGCGCTGCAAACAAAGGACCTCACCGGCGAAATGCAAAAAGCAAACGTTATCCCTCTTGGGGCAGTAGCAGCATCTGTAGGATCCTGGAAAATGTGTGCCACTTACAATTAGTCCTTGATATAGCGACGCACAAGGCGTCCCCAAAAAATAATTAAAAACCCCACCCCATCTCACCTGGGGCAAAGTCGCGGCCAGTGCCTCATGGCATAGTCATTAATAAATCATAAATATTAATAGGCCGATTGGAGAGTGGTCCTATACATCTTTGAACAGATGCTGTAAACATTTATCAGGTAGGCATTCAATTAGGATAAATTTTAGTAATCCAAACGGCTGGAGGGATTCGAGAGGCTTTTTTGCTTTTTCGCTCTTTCACTTTTTCGAATTGTGGACAGGCTTAAAGATTGGACGAAGAGGGATTAATTGTGTGACTGATCTTTTCAGAGTCAAGTCTAACGACAAAATAATTTCCATGGAATAATCTCCGTGCAAAGCCGAACAAAATTCGTCGGCTCAGCAGAAATAAAACCCGCAAAGTTCGCTTAAAACATTTTTCAAATGGCCGATTCCGAATGCCCCAGTAATTTATACTGGCGACAGGGAAAGCTCAGAGGGCTCCCCCCGGCTTTTGGTTTCGGAGTCTTGGAAGGTTTTCAACAATTCAACTGAGCGAGACCCCGCCGCTCATTCCACGTCTATGTTTTTGAAATTGTTGCAATAAGTCTGGACGGAAAGTTAATCTGACGTTAAATAAAACAAATTTAGTCCCTTGTGCGGCGGCGGCCAGATCCAGGTCTGTAATAAACGTTCACATGTGTTTTTCTTGTGAAGCAATTTCTACAGCTCCTCGAAATTAGCGAGATTAATGGGGGTCACTCGGAGGCGGGCTCTGGAGTCTCAGAGATTTAAATTCACAACAGGGCTGCAAAGTGGGCATGAAATAGAACTGTAATTTTGGGAAATCGCAGGGGTCGTCATGTCCAAAATGCTCCAACTCTAAGTAGGGAAAAAAAGGACGTCTATCGCGCGGAAGCACGTGCTGGGGGTTTGTGTGACGTCAGAAGGGCCCCCTAATTATAAGACCAATCCTGAGTCTGTCGACTGTGCCAGCGCAGCCCCGGGACAACCACAGCCGCATGTGGACTGTGGTGGGACTCCTGCAGGACCCCCTTTCCAGGAAGGGCTTTAATTTGCAAGTTTTGGGACGTCCTCCGCCACTCCCTGTCGTAATTTATGCAGTAAACTGATTTTCGCACATTCTCTGCATGGAAATTATGAAAATCGACGCCCCTCTGCGGAATTTTTTTCCCGGAGCCCCGTGTGCTTCCCGAGTTACGTTCATAAATATTCAAATTAAAATGTTATTTTTCCACTCTCGTGCTATCGCATATAGAGCACCAAAATTGATATATGGGCGCCGCTATTTACATAGTTTAGCACACTTGCTGGCGGGATTCCTTGTTTTACAACTATTCGGGGAGATCTCGACGGGGTAAAAATGTTTTCCTTGCTGCTGCTCCCAATCCATCCTGTTAACTTGCAAGATTTTCCCGGGAATATGTTAAAAGTTGGACTCGGTGCATGCATCTGAGCCCCGGGAAACAGGAGCCTTTTAGTTGTAATCTGCTCGCCAGGTCCATTGTCAGTCCGTTCGTTTCGAAGATCTGAACCTCAGCCATTCCATTTCAAAAAATGCATTTGCATATTTTGCTGTAAAGAGATCTCTTTTGTGCTTCTGTAATCTGTGGGGTCATGTTGTCGACAGAACCTTTGTCACTTCACTTTCCGCGCCTCGACGGGAACCCATCGAAAAAGACTCTCGGAATTGCTTTGGCCAACCGAAGGAAGTTGCTTCATTATTTTTCGAAGAGCAGATTTACGATTTAGTGGATATCATGTCTTACTGACATTAGAAGTCTTGTATACGCGACTCCTATCCGATATCACGCAAATTATTCAAATGCGCATAAATGAAAAAATAAAATAAATTACGTTTTTATTGTAAAATCAACTCTATATCCGTCTATCTGTTAGCATATTTTTGCAGAAATTGTTTGCTCTATGTTTGAATTGAAATTATGGCATATAACAATTAACAATATTGTCTATATATTTACTAAAAAATTAATTAACTAATTCACTAAGAATAAATTATCTAATTTTCACATAAAAGTATATATGTCTTAAATGAATGACAAAATTTTAGTAGGACTATTATTATTAAATTATTAAAAAAATGAAACTCAAAATTTGTTGTTTAAGAAGATTAATTGGGGAAAAAAATCGATATCAACATTTTTTATCCACATATTTAAGAGAAGATTAATGTAAAAATTGAAATGAATTGAATTTTTGCGAGCGTTACTATCAAAAGAAACGTTTAAATCGCACTTGGTAATATGTATGACATTTTTGCAGCGGTAGTCTCAGACATAAAAGATATCTTTTCACTTTTATGGCATTGACTGACTGACTAATGATTACATACATTCAAAGAAGTTAGTTTAAAAAGATGCTAGACCTTATTTGCAAATTGAGAAATTTTGAAACATTGCATACAAGCTAATTTTCGCGTCTGTTGGGATCTATGCACCTGAAATCGGTTCTGTAGTTTCAGTGTGAAAGTGTAACAAACAGATAGAAAAATACGCTTTTGGATTTATTAGTAGGTATACCACATTTTTAATTATACTATATGAACAATGTATTTATTTTCAAGTAACAGTAGTAGAAAATGTTTTAGGATTAATAGGACTTATTCACTATTGTTTAATCTACATACTATTTAATGTAAAGAAAAAAGTTCCATTTCTTGCAATCAATCCCACCGCTTGTAAAGCCTATTTTCAATATAATTACTACTATATACTATAGTTCCCTAAAGCCTAAATAAACTTAAATTGTTTATATTAAAATGCGATAACATTGTAGCTCTCGATTTCTGTGATGCCCTCGTGACAGTTTTCAATGAAACGTGAGCCATTGTAACCGTCTGCCTCGAAAGCTTGTTCCTTTCACTGGCTGTGTCCCTTGACTTTTTGGAATAAAGTCTAATAACAAACAGGAAGAAATTAAGCACCTCGGCTTAATTCCCTTGACACTTGTGATGTTCGAAAACGAGCAACAATGCCCGGAAACAGAACGCGACGGAAGGACGCGGCTAATTAAATCCCCAAGTCCATGAAATTGGAGATTCCGCTGAGGGATTAGTCGAGGTTCAATTCGTTGTGCTAATTTTCCTATCCTAAAATCCTACGGAACAATCCGCGGGCACATTCCAGTTCGTTTTACAAAGGAAAACGCTATAAAATCATCATCAAATCGCGTCGTGCTCATCCGAATCCATTTCGGTGGTGGCGTAACGACTGCGTTTCCAGTTGGTCTTCCATCTTAAACCGCCCATAACAAATTTATCGAAATAAAATCGCGGGTAGGTGCTATAACTTATCGAGCGAGCTCCACAAAGCCGCCTCGGCCTGTCACCCAAAATTTGGACATAGAAAAAACATGGCCAGGGGCTCCGTCCGCCGCGACGCCCGGCACCAGAGGCAAAATAGTTTGGCAGACGTTTCGAGCTTTTTGCGTCCTCGGCCATTATTTGGGGGCGCCCCTTTGCTTCTACTCGATTTAATGGCGGCCCCGCAGCACCCGCGCATTGTGAGGCAGCATATAACATAACATACATATTTATGTGAGAACGCAAGTGAAATTGAACTCGCCGGCATTTCACCTTTAAATGATCTAATAAACTGCAAAAGGGCATCAAGTGGGGTCGTGAGATTTTTCAACGATGGCAATCAGCGGAGCCTCTCAAGATCAACGTCTGCACACGACTTTTTCAGTGATGTCTGAAGTCACAAATAAGGGCGCGATTTGTGCTCAACACGAGAGACCTTTTTTTAGGATCTTCCTCCCGATGTCGGGACGGGCGTTATTTATTTCAGATGGCATGGCGGCGTCGTCGTTGTCGGCTGGCGGCCCAGGACCGGGGACCCGGGACCCGGGAGCCCCGGGATGAGTTCGCCCGATCCCGCTTTATGGGAACTTTTCTGAAAGTTATAAGGGTGGAAAATGATTTTTTGTGCTGATTTATCTCTTTCCGATGTACCATCTTCCAGCTGCCTGTCCTGTCCCTGTAGGTGTGCTCCTTACTATCTGCGATTCTGCGAGCCCGAGAGTCCCGGTTATGGCTATGAAATGCGGAAGGACGAGATTCGTATCTGGAGCATCTCAAGGATATTAATTTGCTTGTGAGGAGAGCGGTAATTAAATAAATCACAATAAGACTTTTATGTACAAGTCCTTCCCGCGCCAGGACCAGCCACTTCTATAGTGTAGTTTCCCACATCTTTTTCGTTGAATCAACTGACGCTGGAATGGCTAGAAACTTTTCTAAGAACGCAATTTAAATTCCAATATACCTAATAACAAAAAATCTATAAATGAGATTCTCAATAATTTCTGCTTAAAATGAATTTTGTAATATAATTTTTCAGCTTAAAATAATTTCCACGTAATAATGAAATTTCTACCATTAACTTTATTCTTGTATTTTTTCTAGATAGATTTGAACGCCCCGTTTGATTAACTTTACGCAGTCGGTACTCTAACTAAAGGACTGAATTCTAAAATTAGATTAAAAATGAAATTTTATTAGCGAGTCTGAATTTTCAATTATACATATAAGTATAAAAAATTGTTAGAAAGTAAGTTTTAAAATAAATCTAAAATTTAAAAACAAAAATAATAATTATAGTGATATTAACTATCCCTGCAAAAGTCTATTGCTTTTGCGATAACCCACAGAAAGTTCTAGGAATCCTCGTAACTCCTAGAGGAAGTACTTAAAGCAATTTCGACGATTCCTTTCGAACTATTTTCCTCAATTTTCAGTCAGAAGCCTGCTGGAAGTGCCTCTGAAGTATTTTAATTTCAGTAGATCACTATTGCTCATTGCTCCAGTTTTTGAGTTATCATTTTCTGCAAGTAATGAAAAATCGAAAGTCAATTTAATTTTTATGTTATGCCGCGTTGTCGAGTTTATGCAGTTTCTTACAACAATAACAACATCATCAGCATCGCTTTGCTTCGCTCTAAATAGTATGCAGATTTGATGAGCAATCCTTCAGATTAAGAGAAACCTAATTCTACTTCTACTCTGTTGGTTTGAAAATTTTTTATGAGGAGATATTTCCCTGTTATAACATAAGAAAGATGCATCTATAGGTATTATATTTATTACTATTTATTATTTTTTCTATTGAAGAATTTATACATATACTTATGTACCTACCTACATACATATAATTAAGAGGTATTATATTTTATATTACTGCACGTTTACAAACTCATTTAACTATTAATTAATTAACCATTAAATGTGTAAGCACTTTTATTTAATGAAGCCTCCAATAGTGTTTTCATAGTGTAGGTGTACAAAATTGTACACTGTATTATTATCTGTGTATTTTATTTTTCAAATATATTTATTTGCTTTTCTTGTAAATTTTAATCACACCTTCTTCAGGATAATGAATTCCGGCATCCGAATGCGGGATATTTTATTTAGTTCAACAAATTTTGGAAACACCGCCTCAGGGACCTGGCAAGCAATAACTATAATAAGTTTGGAAAAGTGGATTTTAATACTAAAATTCAGTGCTTTCTAAGAAAACAAGTATTTTTTGCTAGAAATTCAGAACAATCCTTTTTTTTGTAGTCCCCCAAAACTCCTATTCTCCTGTTCCCATTTTGATATCGGTCCTCAGCCAGCGGAGCAGGATACTGAAGACGTTTTCATCGAAAGAAGAAGGCTTTAATTTTGAAGCTGTCGGCAGTTCCGAGAAACAATGTCCATTTTTCAGTTAAATAAAGAGAGAAAAAATCAAAGCCGTCGGCTAGATGCTGTTGCCAACAAACAGAATTTTTAAGGAATAATTCCACCTTTCTTTAAGGAATATTCCTTCCTCGGAAGGTGGCGCGCTCTAACTCTAATGAACCGAAAAGTTAAGCCGGGCTCATCAAGTTTCCGTGGTTGTCAGCCCCAGCGAATCACTTTTAAATGTACACGCACTCATGAGCAAAGTAACTAACTCTCGAGATGATGCTCATTCATCTTAGCAGGGATCAGGGGTGACAAGAAGAAATATTTCACTCATTAATAACTTACGCGAGACATTTTCATCTGTTCGTTGCGCAGTTTTCATTTTTCCTATCATCGGATTAGTCGTAGATTTGTTTTTGGTATTTTTGGAGGGGAATTCCTTAATTAATGTTCAGCTGAGTGTCTCCATTTTAATTCTGTAATAAATTAAAAAGCGCTCAGCGCTCCTCAAACACCAGATGGTTGATTTTGGGCTCGAAGGCTGAATGTAAATCACTTAACAGGTGTTGGTGTCACCGGGACACGCTGTCCACTAAATCTTTTCTGTTGCTTTATAATCATTTCGCATTTTCGTATATAATTGAAATTTTCTGAATTATGCATCATTTGAATAAAGTGACATTTGTCGGAATATATACATATACCTAATGTATGTATATCTATTTCAATTATATTGCTTTTGCGATAAATTTAACTGAATATTTTCCTTGCCTTACTCCTGTGAATTAGAACTAGATGAACACTTTGTCGTATAAAATTCATATGTAGTACATTGCATTGTAAGTTACATTAATAAATGAAACATTCGTCCTGGCATGCACCTTTTACTCATTATTGGTTCGTTGCATTTCTAGCATGATATGCAGTTTCTATGAAAATCGAGTATACACGCAACACGGACTTACATAGTTGGTGCAAACCGTGTTGCACGAAAGTTGTTAAATGTATCGTTGACCTCTTCATTGTTCCGTTCAACAGTCGTCTTCTTCTTCTTCAGCAATTGCACTTCAGTTTTACATCATTGTACTTGTGCCAGAACGAAATCGTGTGAATTTTCCGAAACGCCACGTTCACAAACCCGGCGTGGCAATAAAATGCACTTAAAGAAAACTGCATCACATGTTTTCCCTGCGGTGACGGCTGCAACGGCGTGTTAGAGAAATTATCCTAGAAAGTGCAAAAGATGTAAACAGCTAAATCACGTTATCTGACAAGTAATACAAAATTTTTTGTAAAACTTTAGGTGCTTTTGCCAAAATTCTTATTAAACTTGAAGTTGAAATATTTAAAATATCTCTTATAAGTATATAAAAATATGAATGTTCGTTTGTATGAGGCTTGTAAAATTACTGAATCAATTGAACTCAAAGCAGGATATGTTTGTATTGATGTCAGGAAGGTTTAGAATATAGTTTCCACATTTTTTAATGGGTAGTGAGTGCTGAAAATAATTTGTGACACTCAAATTTTAAAATAACATTCCATGATATATATGTATGTATATGCATTTTACAATGCTTTATTTGGAACTAGCTCTGACGTTCCATTTAATATATTTTATTTACAAAAAAATACTATGCAAACGCATGGAGGGTCAGGTAAATAATATAGTTAAAAATAAAAGAGGTATGATGTTAGTATCTCTATTATTCATATCTTAAATCATATATTGAAAATATATTTACCTAACTTCTTAATCATAATTTTAGGTGGGATTATAATTAGTATACATATTTAATATACCTATGGTTAATTTGTATGTCGATTGTATCATAGTTCAATATTATAAATGTAATATATCGAGCGACTATTAAACAAAACTCATTAAAGCCAATTTGATAGGTAGACTAAAATAATAAAACTACGTGATTTATATTTAAAAATCTTATATTACTAAATATCATATGATTAGGTTACCTTAAATTCATTATGAGTGAGTGTTACAGTCTTTGAAAGGTTGAATAGGTTACCATTTTTTTTTCCTTTTTAACTTTATTGTGCAAAATTAAAGCTGATTAAATAGGTATTCTTATAGTCATCATCATAATCATATATTGAATTAAAGTGATAAGCAGTTCATTACAATAAATTTAAAGTAAGTATGAACCATTTTGATGCACAAGTTTTTCAGCATTTTTTGTATGTGTTTTACTTTAATTAATAATATATGAAATATTCCATCAATAATGAATTTTTCGCTAACGTTACCTGAAAACTACGTATATACAAAAGGTGCGAATTGCATAATGTTTCAAATTTTTTCACAACGCTGATATTTTGTCCAAAGTACATCGTTTTACTGTGAATTATGGGATACTCGTATTGTAGTCCAGGTCTGATACTACAAAAGTGAAACCGCGCTGCAATTGTTACTGCGTTTAATATTTAACGGCCATTTCTAAGCCAAACGCTAAAAATGTTTTGCAGCGAAAATACCGGCGCGCCAGGTGCACATTCAAAACTGGCGAGAGGGTTCTATAAAAAGGTGCACAATCGTTTTCATTGTTAATTCAGTTCACCGCCCTAAAGCCCGTCCGTCCGCCGGATAGCGAGTGTGCGCTACTCCCTTTTGCATACCTTTAAAAAATTGATAGTCCTCCAATTCCTCTAATCGATCCATGATGAAGTCTATCCGAGCTATCATTTATTTACCGGGCCAGCATTGAAATGTTGACTGATATTTATTCTCTGCAGCGGGAATAACAGGTGAGGGAGCCCCCGCTTTATTAACATCATTCTTTCGGCAATAATGACGATAGAATTTCATTAATCAAGTCCTGCGAAATGTACTGGGGGATTTTTCAGGCGCCCGCCTTACCGGGATAATAATATATCAAATTCGAGCCTTCGCCCTCCCGGACCAGGTGAGTTGTAAGAAAGCACTCTTCCATTATTACACTTAAGTGCTTCTGTCAGTAGTAAAGAATTAAGCGAAATGGCTCCCAGCTTATGATCGATTTTAGAATTCGCCAAGCGGGAGGGCGGCCCATGAGTCCAGGGTGCTCTTTAAATTTTCTTAGAAAACTTTAAAAGTTTTCCGAAGAAAGGGGTTTCCTTCGTTTTTTTTGTGTTAACTCAGCAGATAGTTGCTTTTGCTGTTTAAGAAACTTTCAAGAAGTTTCGGAATTTGGGAATTGGAGAAAAGTTATTTTTCCACGCAGGGCAGTCAACGGAATTGAACGGGTAGCACGGAATGCGACCTGTCCTATGCGACGTATGCTCTATAAAATGGTCACGATGGCGTAAAGCTGAAAACAATTGTAGCCCGGTCGGGCAACTTCCTTCCCATCCAGCAGCCGCCGAAAGGGTTAAATGGGTGCCTCCGAAGGAGTCGTTTCGTCAGGGGCAAAAACTATTTTGCCAGAATGTATATTCATTCCCCGGGAAAGAAGGGGTTAATTTCGCAGAAGGGATCAGGCCTAATAGGCATTCATCTATTGAATAGTCTGGGAATGTGTATTTTTCCAAAATAAGCTCCGAGGAAGGATCAATGACTCGCTTTCATTAGATTTGTGGCGGGCAAACTGCTGCCCACATCAGATAAAGCCCCCGTCCATCTGTAGAAAAGGTATGGACAAATGAAAGGTTTTATGTCTTCGGAGGTATAAACTTGATCCCCGGGCTCCCCTAAATTATGGGTCATGCGATGCCTGTGGTCGTGATGGATAGTCACGGTAAACGACTTTCATCGATTTTTTATTTTATTTTATTTTATTTTTTCAAAGAACCCTTCATTCGGCCCAAACAGTACTTAGCGTAAGACATCCTTCCGCAAAATTTAATTTTTGGAAGTGCTCTCCTTTAGCCAGTGAACCTACAGCATCTGCCTCCCACCACCGCAGTTAACTCCATTTATAAAAAAATTCCCTTAAATGAAAGCGTGTCCTTTCGCCAGATTAATTAGGATTGAAAAATCCTGACAGTAATTTACATAATTTATGTAAACTTTCAAATTTATACCGCGGTCTTGCGGCAAGTGGAATACTACCATTGAAAACTTGGCGGAACATAGCTCAGCTGCTGAATAGATTTACCTTCGTCAAAATAATTCGTCCACCTGCAATATGCTGACTTTACCTGGTTTTATTAGTTACATTTCGTCCATACCCGTCGGACATGATTAATTCGCCAGGATATTTAGTCCACCTAATTGACAGTTCGAAGTCAAAGGATTGGCCAGTAGTGAGTTAATTAATTAATTAGACCGCTTCAAATGATTATTTTAGTTGGTCACTTAGAAATTAAATAGTTGCATTTAAAATAACATATACCAAATTATTAGTAAATACCATTATATAATATAATAAATACATATGTATATACCTTTATTATAAAATCCCTCGTCAAAATTAATAATATTTTAAATACTTTTTCTCTGCAATTTTCAGGTTTAAAACCTAAACCTTGTCCTAAGCAGACCTTTAAAATCTTGCTTCTGCCCACTGTTTTTCTCCAAGGGATAAAGACTTTTAAGTAATTCTTGCTAAGGCCAATATAGAAAGTGTTTTCATGATAAACAGAAAATTAATTTTTTTTCTGCCCTTAAAGGGACTTTGTCAGTTGCGTAGACAAGACAAACTTTGGCAGGAATTTCGCTTACACCATTAATTCTTTAATATCTCAGGAAGGTTACCCACATTATGGGGTTTTAAAAATATTATAGTATTTATTTGATGTAATGTAATATGTAAGCTTATGTAAGATAAAAATACGTCAATTATTCAATTCAATAAGCTAAAAAAGCTGTCATTTTTTCAGACTATACTACTTTACAGCAATTGTTGCATTCTGTTGGTATAAAAAAAACATGCAAAGTATAAATGGGACCGAAGTAATTACAAAATTCAATTATGATGGGATCAAGGGAAAAGAACCCTTTAAAGAAAAATGTTAATCACATTTTGTTTAGTAAGTATAAACATTTTATTTAGGTTGGGAAGTACTAATTTTAATTTTGAAGCACAATTAATGGACGGCTATTCCAAAACAGATTACGTAAAAGGTGTACGGAATGAGTTTAAATTATTAAAAATACGTATTTTAAAGCAGCCTTTACCTACTTCGAGAAAAGAAGCTGCGTTTTTGTGTTTAAGCGTTGGAAAATATTTTATGTTGTTTTTATCAGTTCTGAAAATAGTTTCTTTATTATTAGATACATATGAATTTTTAAAATTACTTTTATAACATCTTCTTATACTACATATCCTACTCTAAAACAATTTGACGTAAGAGCTGCGTTTTTGAATCAGTTCGAATTG
Source organism: Machimus rusticus (assembly GCA_951509405.1). Classification (NCBI taxonomy): domain Eukaryota; kingdom Metazoa; phylum Arthropoda; class Insecta; order Diptera; family Asilidae; genus Machimus; species Machimus rusticus. The sequence goes on along the minus strand of OX608053.1, from coordinate 33,768,407 downwards.
AATTGAATTTGTTCTTTAGGAAATTTATTAAGGAGTTTCAATTAAAAGGAACTTTTTCTAGCTCTATTCACTTCGGTTTTAATGAATTCAAGAACAAGTTCCTAGTAAAAGGTTGTAATATAAATAAAGAATATAATCGTCGATTTTTCGTTGATGTTAGAGTCTCTTCATTTTCATTGGTTCTGTTTTGTATTTTTAGTAATTCAAAGTGTAGCTATATTAGCTACTTTACTTTACTTTTACTTTATTTTACTTTTACCTTTATATATTAGCTACCACCTAGGACATGGCAATATCAATTTCACATAACACAGAAGTGCTCATTTATGCATCAATCTTTAGCAATTCTTCTAAACATTTTACAGTGCACACAGAAAAATGAAATTTGTTGTGATAATAGTGTTTTTATCTTATTGTATAAGCTTGATACCTTCTCTTATTAAAAGTTGAACAGTAAGTTTACTAGGTGCTAAAGTTTTATTAAAGGATCCTTCTTCGATGAAAAACATTGCATTTGAGTAGATACTCATAGAAGCTGTTACGATCTGTATTTGCAAGGAATCTTTAAAATAAATAAGGGAAGTATGCTTATTGCTTATCTATCATCATCAGGATTTGTTCAGATACGTACTTAAAGTACTTGTACAATCTTATTACGCAGCTTGCTCGAAGTAGCATGACCATTTCGTTTTGTTTTATTTCATTTAGATGTATTTCGTATTTTCAGGGTTCAGGCACACATTCTAGGTGCTCGGTGTCTTGAATCCTATGTCTCTTCAAGAGGAGTTAGTTCTTCAGAGAACAAATATTGTTTCCACTTTAATGTGTCACATTTTGTTTCGCATAACACGTAGCACTCAGATACAGCTGAAAGGAGTGAAGCGTGTCATCGTCTTTCAGGAAACGAGGACGGAGACTTCCTGTTAATATTTTTATGTGTGCCATAAAAACCTGTGTAAAATGATAACCAGCAGAGATGGTGACTGACGTCGAGCCTCCCATGCCCCAGAATCTGGAAAAGAACGACACCAAACTTTATACAGCACCACTCGATTCCATTGTTTACCTTAAATTAATTTTTCATCAGGAGCATCTCGAGTGGGAATTCGCCTGGCCTTGAAACACAACCCCTTCTGCGGGATTGTTCCTTGTATACGTGTCGTAAGCTCCCTTTAATATGAATTCCATTAATTCTAAGTTTAGCACAAATTAAAACCATAAATTTTCCCTGCTTGTGAGACTTTTGAAATAATAATTTTGGCCGGGTCCTGGAAGACGCTGCTCCTTTTGATGTGGGACGGGGCCCGTTCAGCCCGACAAATGAGTTACGACGCATTGTCACTATGCGCCGAAGGGGCCACGTCACGGCTCAATATTTCATCAGGATCTGAAGCCCGAAAATTCGGTTTTTGTGCAATAGTCGTTACTTTATTCACGGTCGTGCAATTGATGCGATCATGTGGGCTCCGTCGACCCGTTCCAACTTGGCGTAACGTCTAATTAAATTTCACGCAGTTTCAGCATTCAATTAGAACTTAATTAAATGGGGCCCGCCCTCGGGCCTCAGCCCCATGAATCATATTAATTTACTTTTTCCTTTTGCCCACCATTTTATTTAGCGTTCTTTTGCCGAGGAAATTTAATTTTGAAGCTCCTGAGGTGAATTTGCAGTCAATCTTATTTAGTTTCCCTTTTTCGAGCAGCGCGCCACGGCATGATGTGCGGGAAAGTTGCCGAGATGTCGCATTACTGGTGAAATAGTAGGGCTTTTGGGGGATTGCAATCATGAATTGGGGCTGCTTTCGGCAAATTCGTCGAAACTACGAGGCGCCCCAAAGAAGAAACTTGAGTCAAGTACGGCCAAAGTTTCTAACTGCTAAATTAGTTTTAAGATGAGAAGTCTTAGACAAGCTCTTCTCTGTGATTGATGAATTAGGGCAGATTAAAAGAGCTCGAGCGTGCGAATGAGCCAGATCTAGTCGCCGACACCGCCTTGTCCAACTTCAAACTAAATATTATAGATTGGCCGGTTATTGGGGCATTCAAAAATCAAATTTTAACTTCACTTAATCATATGCTACATTACTTCTACTCATACTACAATTACCTAATTTAAAGCAAAAATTATTGCAATTAATAAAAAGGAATATACAGGAAGTACACTTAAACTTAAGTAACAAATTATAACCTGTGAATGATTTTTTAAACTACGCATACTTTTAAGGAAATAAGAAACGACAAAAGGATAACATGCTCTTTTCATTACATGGTTATACAATTAGAATTGCAGATGTTTTGAATAATTTGCAATTCAAAAGTAAGTAAGTATTCATTATTTTCGACTTGTTTATCATGATGAAATTGTGAGGACGTAGAATTAATTTTCCTGCCTTAGGCCAATATTTAAAGAAGGGACACGGTGTGTTCTTATTACATAAATACAATTTTTTAGACGTGCACAAAATGTCTGTAGATTTTATTTATTACAGGTAGATTTATTTTAGTGTTTTTATCAGAAACGTCTCTAAAATGTAACTCTCCTAGCAAATAATTGCCTTTAAATTCTTTAATCCATTCAATTTTTCTGCATAAACAATAATTAAATATTTCAGGTACCTACATATAAGCATTCTAACTTTATTAAGTTTTTTTTATCTTACGTGAAATTGTCAATCTTCATGAAACTGTTAATCTGTCTTATTTTATAGATAGGTACTACGACTTTCTGATCTTTCTAATACTTAAAATCTTCCCAACAAAGTGCTCATGGTTAGGAATACAGATAAATACTGTAGTAACATTTCTTAATTTTTCATTAAAAATAAGATATATAATTTTTTATTTTTCTGCAGTTTTTGTTTCTTTCAATAAATAGTTTCGAGGTAGATTAAAGTAAAACGATCTTAATACCAAAAATAATGGTGACTGAAGGTAATCCTTCATACCCATACTAAATTGTGAAGTAATGGAAAATGCAATGCCGTAAAGCTTCTCAGGAGATGCAAATTTGGTATGTTAGTTCTGACAGCTAAGCATGTTGAGAATTAGGAATTGAAGGATTTTGAAAGGTGACAAGAACATCTGTGGATGCTGAAACTTGAGAAACTTGAGTCCTACTTGAACTGCAGTAGATACCTAAGATTTTCGGTGAAGATGATACAAATGATTAATGCATTGAGCAAACATTCATGCAAAATTGATTTCCAAAGATATTAGGATAAAGGACTATATTATTTATAGAGGTATAAAGGTACAAACATAACATATATATAACATGTTTTTGGGTAAGGATGTAATATTTATGGCGTTAGAAAATAAAAGCTTTGCTTATAGCTTTGAAATTAATCTTGTCATAAAGTACTTTTTATCCTTATCTGTAATGATGAAGTTGTGTTCTACGAAACTCGTAATTGAAACTTTCTTTATAAGCGTTCATCTCGCTTAGCAAAAGTAAGAATTCGAAAAATGTAATAAAATAATGTTGTGATGTAATTCTTGCTACAAAAATCAATACTAAATTTTACGTGGAATGCATTACAGAACAGTCTAAGGAATTCTTAGAAATTTATTGAGAATGCTTTCAACCTGGATTTTATAAGTTTGAATACCTAATTTATTATTTATTATATTTATTTTATCTTTTAATACTTAAGTTAAGTTTTAATCCGATTATATATTGTTCAAAAAAAAGGTACATATAAGCAACATTTTTTAGCAAATAATTCATTTGTTGAGGAAAATTATATTGAATTGAAATGCCGGAAAAAGTTCACAATAAAGAACTTATTTCAACGAAATCATGAAACACACTAAATACGGGTTCCCTGATGAAAACCTGCAGACCATAGACAAAATCAGATTTGGATTTGCTATTCCAGGAAGGAGTGAATTCAATTACGGAGGATTTTAAAAAAATACGAAAACTGATTAGGGCATGTGTACGCCTTTGCGTAAACTAAGCTTAAGTAAAAGTTTAAAATTTGGAAACACTGCTTTTCCATATGTGTAATAAGCTTACAGTTTAAATTGCATTTTTTCATTTTTGGACCAGTGCATTATCTGGAATTTTTGCATTATTTACGCAGAAGAATGAAAACCTATTACATTTTCACTCACCTAAGCCATGAAATAGAAAAACTGAAATTGAATTGTTATGTTTTGACCGAGGTTAACGCGGTTAACTTCCTTTTAATCTTACATTTGTACTTCCAGGAAAATGAAAAGCGTTAATAAAAAATGCTAAATATTTAAGTATTTAGTAAAACAAGTTTCAAATTTAAAAATACGGGAGAATATGAAACAAATAAAAATAATAATATGTAATAATACTAATAATAAACCCTAATTAGTACATAGTACCTATAAGCCTGATTTTAAAAATTATTTATGTTAATAGAAAGAAAACTCTCTATTAGTTCTTTTATTTAGGTGCTGAACAAAAATGTCGTGATATTTGTTTTTTGTAAATTTAGGCATAGCGTTGAATATTGAAAAATGGTCTTATTTAGGTACATTCAATCCTAAATTCCAAAAAGTGATATACTGAAGCCAAGATATTATGTTTTGTAGAAAACATATATTATATATTTTAAAAATCGCGACGGAAAAATTAATTTGAATTGATTTGGTTTTTATATTGCTTTTACAAGAATATTCAAAACAAGTTCAAAGAGTTGCATACTTTTAAAAGTTGGAACAAATAAACTAAATATTGATTTTCATATTTCTTAAACACATGTAGCGTTTTCAAGGTTAGAGTTCTTTAAAACATTCAGCAATTAATATTTCCAGAATTTCCCGTCATGCTTTAAAAGAGATTGCAAAAATTGATATACCTACATAAGTAGATAAATATAAAATATCAATTTATTAAAGTCAAACCAAAATTCTTAAAGTTCTAGTTTATTTTTAAACGATATGTTTTCATTTTTCATACCACTGAAATTGTTTATTTGTCACTTATATCTAAAAATGATAAATACATAAATTCAAATCTTCTCATAGGTACTGCTAAAGCGTCCTTACCCAAACAAATTTTTCAAGCATTCAAATTATAGGATACTTTCGACAAAAATAATGGTTTTTCGTTCCAACAAATATTTACGCACATATCTCGGAGGGTGGGAATAAATTTTATATTTGGATGTTATAAGGTAGGTATTCAGGTATTATTTGCATATTGAAAGAAAGGTAAAAGATCATATGCAAAATAAATAATATGCGGGATTTAATAATTATTGTATGTTGTTATGATGCAAATAGCAAGTTTAAGAGAAAAACTATGTTTTTTTAATTTGGCGACAGTCATTCACTCTTATTTGAAATATTATTATATCATTATGATAATTACGTTTTCTGTGATATTTTTTATAAGTTATACAATTAAATCATTAGCTCTTTTAGGGATTCGTAGACGCGGCGGTTTTGAAAGTTTTCATAAATAGGAGACTTAAATTAATTAACGTGATGAAAGAAAACAATTTCAGTTAATAAGTATATTTAGGACTTATCGCTTGTATATACGAATAAAGGGTTCTAATGCTTTCAGAACTTCAAATAACCATGGTTTTAATTATTTGATAATGCTCATTCTAAATTATTGAAAGCATTATAAAATCTCTAATTACGTTGCTGGTTTTAATTCTTCATCTATTTTAACCACATAATATCATAAGTGTGTTTCAGTTTAATTTGTCGGGGAGCATATGATTTTAAGAGATTTCTTTAGGAGAGTATTTAGACGTGTGTTGTGTGTCTTGAAATTATTGTATGCATGCACGTATTTATGCATACGTTGTATGGATGTATTGTTGTATTGTGTTGTGTTGTTTTCTCGAATACGATGTCCAAATTCCAACTTATATCGCTTTGATACAGCTCTTAATAAAGTTCAAATCTACACTCACACATTTACTGATGAATCATTCTACTGCAAGTATCGAATAAACTTTGTTACTGGAAATGGTAATCCTGAAATAATAATTGAAGGTTCAGGAAGCTCCACTGGTAGGAAACAACGAAATAGCAAGTTTAAAGTAAAGCAGATTCTACTGAAACGAATCGAAAATCCTTTTAATTGATTTGACTCCTAAGAAATAGTCCATCAATAGAGAACTCAATCCTTCCTAAGCAACGTGTTGATAAATTATGAAAGTGTAATAGTTAAGCCTACTTTGGTAGGGTTACAATTAGGGTTGAAAAGACAATTACCAATAACGACTTTTGAAAGTCGTTACTCAATAATTAATTATTATCGACCTTTGCTGAACCACGGTAAAGAAAGCACGCATTAGAAATAAGAGATGAAGGGCTTAGGGTGCGACAATAAACACAACTTAAAAATTTTCCCAATTTATATTTATTTTCTTTATCAGTTATTATGTACAAATATTGATACAAGGTGCACAAAACCACTCTTTCTTAAGAACCCGCCCAATGGGGCCTGGTTGCTAATTGCTTGGCAATAACGTTCCCCTAGCCCTATTCAGTTCCGAATTAATAAATGAGCAAACTTTGAGCGCGTTCATGAAAACGGTTTCGTTGTGTGCGGTCTTTATTTGATTTTCTTTTTATTATTTCTTTTTTATTTGAGCAAATTGTTTGTCTCAAAGTTCACCTTTTATCCACGGAAGGTAACCCTGTTTCATTAACTACTTAATTACTGAGCTTGTATCATTCACGGAATAAGACGCCCTCAAAGGAGCACAGTCCTTACTGCCTAAAATTATACTCTACAGCCTGGCATAAAATTGCCAGAAGTTCTTTTTTTTTTTTGGCCAAATATATATATATACTTTATAAAATTTCGTATGTCACTTGTGTCTCCACCAGTTCACCAGGAATTTTGCCTATGTCAGTTTATCTAGATATTTACAAATGCCTGCAGCTGGGCAGCAGCTGTGCAGCTTGGCTAAAAACAAATTTCTCCGGGTAAATAGTCCAGTCAATGGCATATGAAAACTTCATTTTGATGGAAATAATTCCAAACAAAATGCCTTCCGTTTACTTTTTGTTTTTATTAAAACGGATTTACATATGAAGATATTTATTTTCTCAAATATAATTCAATTCGGTATAGTCCCTAGCCTAGAGAATTTAAAAGGTCACAAAATTTATGCATTATTATTATTTGGGACACAGTTAATTCAATTTACAAAAAAATAACCTAACATGAGGTTCTTGAAACTTAAAGTCAGTTGCGAAATACATACAATTGAAATCGACAAATCGCTTTAAATTAAACCAATGGCGGGAAATTGGTTGTATTAACAGTGTTTGACAAACAAACTGAAAACTTCACTAGATAGTTTAACAGCAGAAAGTTTTAATTGAGTGAATTTCTTTGGAGTCTTTGATGATGACACTTTCTGCTAACAGACTAAATAGTCTCTAAATAACTTGAAAAATACTTTCTTGAGATAATGATGACGTAAAATTTACGCAGTTATATTCAGTGATCTTGTAACTTTTTAAGTTACATATATTTTGAATTAAATTATATCTGGAAAATATGTGATTTTCGTGTATGTCCTCGATAAATTATACATTAGATAAAATAAAATTCGGAATTATTTTCATCCGAATTTCCATTGACTAGACTTAGATACTTTCTTATTTACACCCCTCCGAATGACGTTCAATTCGACGACGTCGGGGAGTTTACATTCACGATAGGCTAAAACAGGTAAAAGGTCACATACCAAACAAATTTACATTGCTAAAATAAGTAATATCACAAATATTATCTGGAGAATATACATACAATACATATATATCTGTTTTTTTTTTCAGGTATAACTGCGCCGGGTGGCGGAGGGAGGATTGACTAGTGGTTTTCATTTTTTCTTTTGATTAAGATCAGTTTACACAAATATCAGTTACAAAAGACGCTTAGCCTATATTTTAGCGGTCACGAAAGTGTCGCTGAAGTGTCGAAGACCAAGTCGACTTCCTTAGCGTTCGTTCCTTGCCGCAGTTCCACGGGCTCGATCGTCGTAATTGCGCTCCGGTCTAGTCTACGTTAGTTGTAAAAAAACTTACCTTACAGAGAGGATCGTCTGATGAAGTAACAAATGCCCGAAATTAATTAAAACAACTATCTCCAGCGAATCCGTCACAGGGCCGTGTCGCCGACCCCATGCGACTCCTATAGTCATACGGTGCTCTCCCGCTTGACCATGAGGGGGGTCTGCACGGTGACCTCGTCCTCGGACAGGCCGACGCAGACCCTGGCCCTTTGGGGCTGCCCTAAGTGTTGCATCGCTATCGTCGCGGGGGCGGCCACCCCCGCCACCAGCTCCTGTTGCTGCGGGTGCGGTGCGGGCTGCGGTTGGAGGCTCTGCTGCTGCGGTAATTGATGCAAGGCCGGAACTGGCTGGATGTGCCTGACCCCGGCGATGGCCCCGCTGTACGTCGGCCACATGTGATTCGGGTGCCTCGGGAGGGTGCAGGACGTCATGGCGTTCGAGTACAGATGCGGTGGCGCACTCTGGTGAAAACAATGTGGAAATAATGAGAAAAATATATTGAATCGTTGGGACTGAAAGAAATTGATTTTTGCATTTATTTCGCGCTGCCATCCCGGCCCAGTCCGGCTGGCATTAAATTATTAGTCGGAAGTCAGTCGGGCGCAATCGGGACAGCGTTGGCCAAGTCAGCCGAGGCGCAGATAGTCTGAAACTGGGTCGGTGCCTCCGGGCGATCCCACTGCTGGCACCAGTGCCGCCTTCTGCTTTCGAATATTAAAAGTCGATAAACCGTGCCAGCGGCGAGGCAAAGGCTTGTAATATCGTTTTTTGAGGAATATTTCATTCGCAACTCCGTTTAACCTGAGTAAACTGCGCGGAACCGTGAAATCTGACCACCAGAAACCTCAGCCGATTAGACAGATAGGCCAAATTGGATTGAGGTGAAGTTGCGATTTTTTTTTTAGTTGTTAGGAAGATGCAATATTTCAAAAAGCGAGCCATATGATAGTCCTCCAATCAATGCTGCTTAGAAGTGAAACTAAGTTATAGTTCCGTGAAATCTGACCAACGGATATCTGAGCCAATTAGGCAGGGAGGGCAAATTAGATTTAGATCTAATTCGCAATTTTCTGGAGTTGTTCAGAAAAGAGCATGTCATTTACATAGATAGGTAGTACTCCTTGGTAAGGGATGCAAGGTCAATTTTCGAATTCTGAATTCCAACGGCCTGATGGCTCCAAGGGCCTTTCTTCTGGTATCTGGAGACATTCAATCATTTAATATATAATATATATTATTAAATATAATGTATTATATTATATATATTGTTAACATTGGTTAATATTAAGTATTGTTCTGAAAAGTTTCTAAGTCTATAGATTTTTCTTTCCCCATATTAAAAATTCATAAATGAAAACGCTTAAGTATACAAAAGGCAAAATTTTAACCAATTACGCAAATCATAAAAAAATAACAAATTAATTTAAGAGCTTTCAATGTTCTCAAATGGTAGCTTGAATTTGAAACTATTATATAAAAATATATCTATGTAATCTATGGAAAAAATCCTATAGTATTCTGGCAATTTGGTCGACGAAACACTCAAATTAAGTCAATTTTATTATCGATTTTCATTATTTCTTTTTCATCTTCCAGAATTAGATAGTATATAATTTTTGGGAAAATAAAAAATATGTGTGTTTAAAACGGTTAAATCTTTACTGTGATTCTATAAATATTGGAATTCGAAAACTGTACAAACGTTTACCTAACTAATGAAGAATTTAAATATAAAAATGCCTTATGTTATTGTTCATGTTATTTTTCATATTGTCATTTTTAGTAAACGTTGCAATATACTGGTGCATTCTTATGAAACTGACCATATAAAAAAGGGCGGACAAAAATGCGGTTTTACTACACTTCCTAAGCAGAATAAGTCTACGTTTAAAAAGCGCATAAAGGAACTTTGCGAAAAAACTGATTTTTCAATAGCATTGGACGCAAGCCCAAAAACAAATTGATGGACTCAATTTTTCCTTATTTACAATGCATATTTCCATATTTGGTCTTTTAAAGTGGCATAAACAGCTCTAATAGCTGAGATTTTGGACTTGATCCTACACCGTATTTTCTCAAAGTTTGCCCATTTTAGACTCCGATCGAAAAGAAGTTACGTAATGTTCCTCTAAAATCAGCACTGGAACTTATTTGGAGGAGGGGCGGTTCTATTAAAACACTAGAGAAAGAAAGTTTTCGGGCGGGAGCTGAAACTATTGCCACCCCCTGTCCTACAAGGGATTGAAATCGATGCTGACGATGATGAATTAGACCATTACACATTCCGGGGGTTCTGAGTGCAGAGGAGGAGCGTCGTGGCGTTCGTGCCTGTTTTGCACGAAAACATTTCGTCTATCACGGGGAACTCCCGCAAAAGTTTCCCGGGAATTCCTAAATCCACCATCTAGTGCTTAGCTGCACCCTTAAAAGGGACGCTGGCGCTTCCGCCGTCGACCGGTCGGTCGTCGTTGTCGCATCAGCAACTGGACAGTTTTGCCCGGCGCTAAACTTTTTCAGTTTTCGAATTCAATTTGCAACAAGGGCCATCGGCAAACTTCCGTAATGAGATTAGGGCCGACAAGAAGTGCCATTTGATAGCAGCAGACAGAGGAAGTGATTTTACCATTATCCGGGACGGCGAGGTGTGGGTCTTTGGCGGGTGGGTGGTCAGATAAATTTCACTATACGTATGCAGTTTAACTGGCGTCCTCCCAAAAAAGAAACGAAAATCCCCGATTGCGCGTTAATTTATGCATTTCGGAGCGAGAAAAACCCAGGGTAGTTTTACTCACGATTTAATAAATCCGAAATCAATAGCGGCCGGGATAGCCCCGTCTCCGCAGTGCAGAGGAGGGCAGGCGGCCCCGTCGTCGCAATTACGCCCCGCTATGCCCCTATTAAGTCGAACGCTGTAATTATTGCAGTCTCTCCCGTCCTTTGTGTCTTCATTTTCCAGGACTCCGATTCACATTAAAAGGGAACAATTTCCCGCCCCGCCGCACAATCGCAGCAAAACCGAGCCGAGGGGGTTTGGTGGCGGTCTAGGCGCAATTCGAGCTGCATTGGGGCTGCTGGAGTCCCGGGGAAGCCCCCACATCTAGCAACTCTAGCTCCAGGGCTGACTGGGAGCGGTGCTGACTTCTTTATTTATAGGCGAAAGTTCAAGCCGTACATAAAAGTGTTGAGATCTTCTAAAATTAACAAAACGTCCGACAAGTATGAAACTGCGCGGGGCATCCTCCACACGAGGATGGGGGGCTCCACTATATGTGCCTTTCCGCCTCCGGGGATCGGAGGTCGTGGGTCGGAGATCGCGGGGGAGAATGCGGGAGGCGTCGGGACGCCCAGCTCGAGTGCCGAGCAGCGCAAGAAATAAAGGGAGCACTATACTTACCATGGACAGAGTGCCAACCGAGGTCGGGGGCTGTGCGCCATTTCTAAGAGTACAATAGCCCATGGCGTTGTGGGCTGCATGTAATGTCATCCCGGCTGAATTGTACTTTTGCGGCGGAGGCGTGCTGGATGATAATAACCCTCTTGTGGGGCTGCTCGTGTCTATTGTTGATATATGCTGCCGCCGTCTTATGTAGTCGACCTGTCGACGAATTATTATTTCATTATAGGGCTCGCGGTCCCCGGGGCTCGAGAGTTCTTACTACTGTATGGATGGGGGGCAGGAGGAGGTCTTACCTGATCATCCGAGTCAATTGTTTCCGGTATAATGTCGGGATTTTTCTCATCGCTTTCATTTCCGTCAATTTCTTTGCTGCCGGAGCTCTTGTCACTTGGTCCAGGGGATCCGTCCCGAGATGTATTTTCGTTCGATAGCTCCTTTCTGCTTCGTCTCGTATTCTTGCACGGGATGCGGAGCGCAAGAATTATGGCCAATCCCGCAACCATTATAGCTGCAGTCAGCCCGATGGTTAGTGAGAGGACCGGGGACAGCACCAGACTTGCATGGGGGGTCTCTGCAGAAACTACATTATTCGGGTGAGAACTTACACCGGGCCGCAGAGCCCTACCTCTTTCCGATGTTAATTGCTTCTCCGGCATCCTCAGCATGGCCGCATTTAGGGTCGTAGGATCGGACCGGCCCTTCGAGTTGAACGCATACACCGAAAGGTGGTAGACGCTGCCAGGTGTGAGGCTCGACACGGCAAACCTCGGCACTGGGGACGTGTAGTTCGCCTTGATTTCCTAAAATTCGAAGAAACACCAGGAATTAAAACGAGGCCAAGGAGCGGATGGGCTTTCATTTACATGGGAATTTATGTCCTTCACTTCCAGCATGAATGACTGCGGTAGTCCGCCATTAAATCCATCGGTGCACTTGACAGTGAGGGATGTCATTGATATGTTGGTCAGAGTGCAGTTGTGCACTTGGTCCGGTCGTCCTGGAAGACAGAAGGGCACCGAACTGTAGTCGCTCCAGCTCCAGGGCTTACAGCTTCGATAAAACCAAAATCCCTAAAACCAGCCACTCTGCACGGTGGCTTTGAAAAATTTGATTTCTTTGGAGCTTGCTCCGAACCGACCTGAGTCGGCATCTGCAGATCCGGGCCCGGAAATGGAAAACTCGGAGCAATCGAGTTTGCCTCCGGTATTTATTTCACTCCCAGAACCTTTCAGGCATTGGTAACTAGAAATTTTCGTTTCTAACCTTCCCCCAAAGGCATTAGCTCCATCGCGACGTCGTCGTGCAATAAAATACGTGTGCAATTGAAGTCGATTCTACCCTTATATTGTTGGTCATAAATACGTAGAATTCATTTTGAGATTTGATATGCTAATACTATTCAGTTAGTTTCCTTTTTTATTGCTTATTTCTCTTACATTTATGTAAATAATGTAGCCGTTTTGTTCATACATTGTTAATATGCATAAAGTTTCAAAATGAATTTCGACGTATTTTCGACTGGGCCTAACACAACAGAAACATGACTTTCGAAATTGGTAGTTTTTGAACGTATGTACCTATGTCCTAATATTATATAAATTTTATTGTATTGAACAATATTCAAAATTTGCCAAAATATAGCTAATTATCTTAGAAGTTTAGAAGAAGGGCCTCAACGAAGAATAGGTTAAAATTTTAATTTTTATAAAATTTTCAGCGAAAAGTTCATTTTTCAAGGTGCTCAAATTTAAGTGTTTTTGCAAGAAAAAAATTACAAATCCTTCACTTAAGCCCTTCCTTTGATCATAACAAAAAATTACACAGAATTTGAAATCAATCGCATTTAGAGTTAGAAATATTATGTATTATAGTAACGCGTTTTAAATTTTAAACAAATGTTCAGCTTTTTACGAGATTTTGTAAAAGTACACCATATTTCAAATTTTTCAATAAGAAAGGCTTGGATCGATAATGAATATTAGTTAGCCAAAATTAGACTACTTCGACATCTTCCAACTTTTGGCCAAATTTCAATTTCCACTTTATCTGTGTTCTTTTCCTATTTCCAGGACAATAGAGAGTGTATATTAATTGAAGTTTGTTAGTATTTCTTTAGAATAAGAATTATAATATTTAATCAACAATGTATTAATTTGCCATGATTTTTATTCATGGTAGAAATTCATATCTAATTTTTAGATTCATTTTTGACTTAAAAGTAAACAAAAGTCGTTGCCATTCAATTTTTTTAGAATATTTTAAACTTTTCCCAGAGGTTATTCATGTTAAATTTTAAATCTAAAACAAATCTCCTTTTGTCCTGGATAGACGAAAAAAACACAGCTTCGCATAGTCCGGTAATATTGATCATATCGATGTAAGCTCTGTTATAATACATAGTTTTTCCTCAATTTTGTCGTATAAGCAAGTTTAAAGAAAAACATTTTAAATAACAAAGGTCTATGAATATAGAGCAGAAATTATTAAAGTGTGAAACCTTTGAAACCAAACAATTGTTAAAATTTCTGTGCTACAACAGATCCTAGGTCCTCAGCAACTTTAAGCTCAAACTGTTCTCTCTTCGTAAACCGTAAAATAAGAAAAGTAAGCGGGTTCATACTGTTTAAAATTGTACTTTTTGTATTTAGTTGGGCTTCTAAATTGATTTATTGCTTCTAACACTTTTTAACGGGCTTTATATAAAATAGATAATTTCGTCCTCTAGTTGCGTCATTGTCTGGGTTAATGCTGTGGAGCTAAGCCGCATGCACAACAAGAAAATCCGTAAAACAGACAGTGGCTTTAAAAAATTTGATTTCTTGGTCCGTCCTGACTATGGAGCTTTGAGCCCGGAAGGCGGTGCGGGAAAATGTCCACTTTGCCTCTGGTGTTTATTCACTCCGAGAAGTTTTCCAGGTCGGCTTTCATGTTAGTGGCGGGGGCGTCACCCAAAGGGAACTGGTCATTTGAGCCCCAAGTGGCAGAGGGGCGGATTAGACGACTTCAAGGTGGCCGACAAGAGTTCTTATCGATTGCAGTTCATTTATACAGGGGCTGGACCCGGACGGGCGGGGCGTTCTTTGAGCGGATTGTGAGGTATTCGAGGAGTTTTAGAACAGTTAAGGCATAGAGTGGCACCAGGAGCCGGCACTTGACACCCTTTGAGACGAATTGCCGGGTGGCACGCCCGACCTCGAGCCACCTGTGTCGAGAGGAGCCCCGGCTCACAGGAGCCGGGCTCATCCTTCACATAATTTATAAAGATCCAATTACGGACTCCGGGGAAACAAACACACTCACCTGCAGCTATGATGTGGAACACACACGGAACCTTTTGTCGGCCAATTTTATTCGAGGCGATGCACAGGAGAGTCCCATAGTCCAGCTCGGTGATCGGGGTGTAGGTGATGGTCGACGAGGTGCCTACGAAAATTTCACCCATGAACAATCCTGACTTGAGATGATGGATACATGTTGCCCGAGTGCAAATTCGTGTACGGTGCACACTTTTGCGGCGAATTTACAAAGCGACAACAGACCGGGCGAGTTCAATTTGATGCCCTTACCTGATCGAGTAATGTGATTCGTGGCGACGTCGATGCTCTCGGCGGAGTTATTGAAGGTCCACTTGAACTCGACGTCCGGAGGATTTGCGTCCACGGTGCATTTGATTTTGGCATCCTCCTGCTTGGCAACACCGTAGATGCGCGGCTGGTTTGGCATGCAGGTTGGTGCATCTGCAAATAAATAAAGTTGCCAATAGGAATGTTGTTGCGCTCAACACCGGACGAAATTGAACGAAAATGTTCGGAAAACAGGAATTCTGGACCGTGACTGTACTTACAAAGTATGTTCAGCTTGAACGGGGGGCTCCGGCCGTCCCCCTCGGCGTTGAAACCCACACAAGAATAATTGCCAGCCGTTGCTCTCGATACTCCTTGCAGGACCAGCGAGTGATTGCTTATAATTACTCCTTGTGATATATTGTGCGGCAGAGGACGTCCCTACGAGGAAATTAATGAAACAATTTTTTCCCGGCTAGTTAAGGAGCGGGAGGGATTTTCTATCTATACGAATTTTCACCGGCGCCAGGTATCTCAGGTCGTTAAACGAGGAACCAACATCCAAAGGAATTTCTCTTATACGAATCGAACTTATACCACGGGGACTGACTGTGTGGCATGTGGCAACCCCTTGCGAAAATGCAATGTAACTTTCCCTAAGAGAAGTTGTTTCTACGGCAACCTTCTTGGTGACAAATGCTCCATGCACGACGGTAGCAGCATGTCGCTTTTATGTGGTCAGTGGGACCACCACCCTCCAAGAAAAAGCTCCGAGACAATGCAATGAAAACAATTAAGCAATTTACGCTTGTTGAGATATTTCGCTTTCAAAATTCCATTGCTGCACCAGTGCCTAATTGGAGTTACACGGACTGTGACTTCATTCTTGTGCATCTCAAAAGGTTTCCAGTTTATAGGCAGTGAAAACTTATTAAAAAGTAAACAAAACCTCCCTTGTGCAAAACGTAACTTGTTTTAAAATTTACCTTTAAAGCTTAACTACTGTTCCAAAAGAAGAATGTAATACCCAGGACTTTCACATTTTGTTTTGAATTATACTGTACAATACATAGAGCCGTCATATGTGATGTGACTATTTTTACAATTAATTACAAATCTTAATACCTCTAATAACTGAACATATTCTTTGACATTATATTCGCATAATATATGGTCTATTAAACAAATTTAATTTGAGTAGACACTTGAAACTAATAGGCCTTTTTTCGCAAGGATTTTCAAAACACACCTCATTAATTTTTGATTTGATTTTGTAAAAATGGGCAGCAATTAAGCCCAAAAGATGAAACAATAAATTTATAAAGTACCACCAAAAACGTAAATTTATACGACATTGCAGGTGCATACTAATTAGAAAATATGCATCTTTTAAATTTAAGAAGTTGTCTCTCTTCAAGACAAATACGACCGTTCTTAAATGTTCATTATACAATTAACAAATTTGAGTAGCTGGTTTGGAAAACTGAATCTTATAATCTCTTACTCATCTCAAGACGGGGCTTTCCAAGGAATTTAGAATGATCTTTAGAACTTCCTTTAGTCGACCTGTTGTTCATTTATTGATTTCTCATCCATTCACCTGTTTTACTAATAGCGTCAACTATTTTAAATTTCTTTTCTCTGACAAGTCAGAACAAATAAACTTTCATTTATGTTATTGTCTTTAAATTTGAAGCTAGGTTGCTCCGGGGTTAGAAATATTATGCTCATATCTTTACATAAGATTTGTCCTGTTTTTTTTTTTTTTTTTTTTTTTTTTTTTAAGTATCCTTTTCTCTATTTTTCTGTGACGCATTTGAGTAAGGACTTTGACGATGTAAGATGCAGAAGGTTAATTGTATCAAAAAATGTTGCGAAAATTAATTACATTTCATTTTTAATCCGTTATATTTTATTAAATATACATTTTTTAGTTATTGATTCTGAGAAAGCAATTAAGAACTGAGACTAGAAAAAAGAAGATTCAGTGCCAACTTAATAAATTTTAAAATTTTCAAAACAGTTTTTTTTTTTTTTAAGACAACATTGGAGTAAAATTTTTTTTAATTAGTATGTAATTTTCAGAATAAATAGAGACTCTTCAAATCTTTAAAAAAATAAAACCTTCTTTCTCATAAGCATTATATGATGTGAAAATTTTAATTTTAACCATCTGTTCAATAGCAGAAAAACGCATATTTTTTAGTCTACGAGATACTGTTTCCGCGAAGCCTCAAGGATATGTTATTATTTCATGAAATAAATTATTCATTGACACGCCTTTAATATAGCATTTTATAATTCAATAACATATTGCATTTTCTCAAGTTTAATTAAGCTTGTTCGATTACTTTTTCAATGCGTTTAGTAGTTGATTTGATATCCTCGTATAGAGCGAAGTTCAAAAGACGAAAATGTAAATATACACAAACGTTTATTTGTTTATATTACATTTTTAATTATTATATATTTAGGAATTCGGAAACCATTGCTGATAAAAACTCAATTTTGTTCTTTCGGCATTCAGTAAGAACAATGAAAATTTTTGGATTGTGGAAAGACTCCAATCATATTAACATAACACAAAGGAATATAACTGGAGTTCTAATCATATTTCTTTGTGGACTTGGATATAGTTCTTGTGGAGTTTCGGGGTATATTGATTTGAAAATAAGTGGAGATATTGTTGAAAGCCACATGGCTTTAATGTTAAGCCTCGGGGTACTTCTGATAGCCACGAAGGCTTTTTCAATGTGGTACTCAATTGGTGAGATAAAGCAGTGTTTGGGATGCTTACAAGAATTTGCGGGGCGTTTTGAGAACCAAACCTTCATAAAACACGCCTTGAAAATATACGCGATGTTCTTCAATCTTGGAATGATCATAACTGTACTAACTATGGTCACCTTCCTTTGTATACCCCTAACGGCAAACACTAGGGTGTTACCACTGGCTACTAAAAATCCTGTTCAATTTGTGGATATATTAGAAAGCCCCGTTTACGAAATATTCTACATCTACCAAATAGTTTCAACCTTTTCTATGGGAATTTACATGGTGACGTGTGACACGGTAATTTAGAGTTCTAATATAAGTCATCTATTAAATTTTATTTTATTCATAGTTGTTTTGTGGTATATTGTTACTCATTACTGCGTTCCTCAAAACAATCAATGCGCTTTTCGAAGAGACTTTTTTAAACGGGTCCGAAAATAACATGAGTGATAAGGAAAAAGAAAAAGTAATGATTCGAATTATCGAGAGCTATATTGAAACGACAAGGTATTTTAATATTATTATAATGAGCACCGTAACTTTGAGTTTAAGTTTACATAGTGATATATATATATGTATTTTCTTCATTCCGTTTAATTTGCACAAATACATTAATATTAACATTAGCGAACGGAATTTAAGTAGGCGAAGGGGGCCCAAAGCGGGCACCTTTTATTTATTCAGATTCATCAAATACACTGATTACTACATAATTAAGCAAACCTTAGTAAAGCTGACCCTTAAACTGACCTTTAGGTAGGTTAAAGTCAATATTTATATTAAATAGGCGCGATTGAAACCATAGTTAAAATAAAGCGTTTGTATATGCATCTATTTTTCAGAATAATTGAGTTGGTTGAGGACCTATTCAGCTTGATAAACCTCGGCAGTCTTTGCTTTAATGTCATCATTACTGGAGTTGCATTGTATTTGGCATTATCAGTTTCAATTAATAGCGCGTTATTCAGGTACATGGTATTCGCACTGTTGCTTCAGATTTTTCAACTCGGAATTTATTGTTTCTTTGGTGAAGCCATCGTAACACAGGTTAGAATTCTTATTTTAAATATCGTGTGCCTTAGGCATTACACAAACATACCTATTTCACTTTTGTTTTAGAATAGAGAATTTCGATACAACATCTACCAATGTAATTGGTATAACGAATCACGATCGTTTAAAATAATGATCTTGTTGACCCTGCAGAGAACTGAAAATGAACCATTTATTACCGCTGGCAAAATAATGCCGCTCTGTAATGAAACTTTCGCCGAAGTGAGTACCTATGTAAATTTGGAAGGAAATGAAATGTCTTAAAGTTTGAATAATTAATTTCAGATTCTCAAAACGGCGTATTCACTTTCTACTTTCCTATTTAGTTTGAAAGAAGCCTAGGTTCAATCTGATTTGATGGCTATTTGTGTAATTACATACATATATGCTTTTCTATAAAATGTTTTTGAAACGAAATATTTATTATATTAAAAAATACAGTTTAAAGAAATATGCACTAATATAATTAATTGTTGAAATAAATAGCAAATTGTGTATTAAATTTGTCGTTTTTTTAAATATAAGCACATACAATGAATAATTCACCGCAAATCCAGCGCCGTGCAACGCAGAAATTCATAAACTTTTAAATTTAACGAAATATTTGGGCGAAGAACTTATATTCAGTATTAAATTTCAATTAGTGTTTTAAAAGAAATCAGATAACCGAGTCAAAATCAATATCATTAAAAATAATTGAGTCAAACTGAAAGAATTGGTATACAACTGTAGGGCAACAATCAATATTTTTGCAAAATAAATAAGTTAATTATAAAATTAATTTGAAACGATTCTGTCATTATATTTTAGTTTTCGACTGAATTTGACTTTAATTGCGAATATAAAAATCCAAATTTAATTCTTCCACAAAAGATACTCAAAACCCGTAGAACAGCTCAGTTTGAAAATCTATTAACATAGTAGGTATAAAATGTAAAAAATGTAAATGTGTGTATGCATATACATATATGTAAATAATTCGTAGCCATTATATTCTTACGTGTTTATCGTATACTTTTACTCTATGGCCTTGCTGCAAAGAATTGAACGATAAGATCTTAAATTTTAATGAAAGGGACCGTACAGTTTACAACTTAACTGGAAAATTATTCATGGTCAAGATCAAAGTCAAAGTAATTTGTTTTTCTGGTAGAAAGACACTTTAAATTATCTGACATCTTCAAAACAATTCTAACTTTTTGGTAAATGGGGTAACTCATTGATCTAAACTTAAGATAATCCCTCGAACCCCGAAAATTTTTTACTTCTTGTTTTTTCCTGGAAGTATTACAATCCACAATATGAAGGGCCCTAAGTATTAGATTATTCGCTTTAAAAATTTTCCCAATTTTGGGAAGTGCTGTAACTTTCGACAAGAAGTGTTTGACAAGATACAATTAAGAAATTCGCTTTGATCAAGCGTTGCGGTCTCACCGCGACGATGGCACTCTAAACGAATTTTAATCTGCGGTAACCAAAGTACCTATGGCGGAGGAGGAAAGGATGTTCGTAAAGCAATAAACGAAATTAGAAAGTTACAGCGCGCGTACGCAAATTTCTGCTAAAGTAATTGCTGCTGGGTCGTTGTCGATAAGGAGAACTGCCAACGTAAGCCGCAGGACTGTATCACAGCCCTTAGTTGGGACATTGTGAAGTTGGAGTCAGCCTCCTTTAATCTCGATTACAACAAACTCGGAGTTCGGAGTAATGTTGGTAGTAATTGAACAAACAAGAGAAACTGCATGAATCCATACTAAGGGAAGGGGGCGGTTGCGGCAGGAACGCATGTTATCGCATAGGGCAAGAGGGGCACCTCCGGATGGAGCAAATATATTTGATATTATTCGGGGATAAATGTAGATGATATCGGAAATACTTACATTGTGGCGCCATTCAACCTTATAAACGGGTGGGTGAGCAGTAACCAAGCAGTCAAAGTACACATCCGTGCCCTCTCGGATCGAGTTGGGGTCAAGTGACGTTCCCAGTCGTACCGCAGTTTCAGGAACATCTGTGCAAGACATGAATACCATCAGTGTTTCCATTAAGACCACACAATTTAGTCATTAATATGAGACGCACATGGACGAGATATCGACGGATGCTTTAAACCATTCCACCCCCACAGACCCCCAAAATGGAGCATGTTCAATTAACTTACATTGAATATCGAGCTTCCATCCGTCCTCGAGCGGATCCGACGGAACGGCGTGGTTGTACGCCCGGCATGACAGATACTTTCCAGCATCTGATCTGCTGAGTGTTATCGATAGGGTGCTTGTAGTCTGGTTCCCATCGCTGGACGTCTGTCAAAAATATACCAAGCAGAAAAAACATATATATGTATATTCCGAGGATTACTAATAGCAAAAAGAGTTCCATTTATGGGCCCCCAAACAATGCCCCATTTTCCCGCAAAAAAAAAAAAATATGGTGTGAGAGGGCATCTGAATACCACTTAAACCACAACCTCACAGGAAAATACGCGCTAAAACAATGCGTGGGCGATATGCGGGGGAGCCGAAATTCGTGAGTCCTTACCGTTTCGGTGGTTTTTTCCAGCCTCTGTCCATCCTGCCACCAAGTTATTACGGCGGGGGGTCGGGAGCCGGCGCTTTGACACAGCAGATCGTATCTGCGTCCTGCCGATAATGGTTGGTGTGCCCCCAGCAGTCTTATGTTTAATGGAGCAACTGCAAAGAAAGGGGCGAAAGTATCCGCCGTTTATTTAATATCGTGTTCATGCTGAGCCCCATTGCGAATATTATGTGGCTGGAGCCCGCCATGGCCCCACTGCTCCATCGACGGAGAAAAAAGAAACTATAACGCAGAAAACTGATTACGTTATCGCTATAGCGTTTTGATAACGACAGCCTGAATGGCACATGTCATCGAGCTAGCCGGTCTGAGTAATGACTTCTAATCACTGGCAATATTTCAAGACCATGCCACATGGAAAATATGCCCAGTGGAGCGCGCGAAAGAGCTATGGCCCTCGCGAGATTAATTCATTTTTCGACAGAATTCACTAATTAATTACGATCGAGCGAAAATACGGCTTCGAGAAAAAGCTGCTCTATAGTCGAATTGACCTTGGCAACTAATTCTTTAGAGCAGGCTTTATATCTACACTTAACTTAACTCTGAACCTCACAAATACATATTAATAAAGTATACTTAAAACTTGGACAACCGAGAATAGTAATACTTATAAGAACATTATTCAATTTGAGAAAATATAAAGAATGAACTAGAATAAATACTATTAAAAATACATTTTTAAATAGTAGTTGTACCTATTAAAAGTGAAACGAATTAAGCATCAAGTATAAAGAAATTTATTTTTAAAATAAAAAGTTCGCGAATAAAATAATTTACAACATTAATAATTTAGTAACTCAGTAGTAAATAGTGTAAGTATGCTGGTAATTTAACAATTCATGTAGTATAAATTAAAGAAAGCTAAGTTCTCCTTTCTAATCTTTAAGAAACAAATGGGTAATAACTCAATTTAAGTCCGTTGAGAATTTAAACACGTCAAAACTTGTTGGTTGTAGGCACGTTTTATTAATTTTTTCCATATGTTTTGTTTTATTGCGTTGATTTATTCAGTCCTGCCGTGAATACTCATGAAATAAGGGATTTTTCTCTTATTTAGTAAACTCAAAACATCCAAAACAAAATAAGGCAAAAGTATTCATTTGGTGAGAATTTTATACAGCTTTCCTTAAAATTTAACTAATTAAAATTTACTTTGTTTGTTCATGCACATCGATTTTCAAAATTTGTATTCGTACGATAATCTAATCACTAACTTCTTCAGAGACGAATTTTATAGAGGTGGAAAAATTGATTTGAAGTTTTATTTGATTACTTGTTTATATATGTATGTTTTATTGATAGTCAAAAAAACCTAATTGTACAAATTATGCTTCTAAATTGAATCTGCTGAATAATTTATTTATGAAATACTTTCTATACTTTTCCAATAAATTAAAAACGATCCTTGCCATATTCAGACGCAATTTAATATATATTTTTAAAATAGTTAATTTCAAGTAAAACAAAATATTATCCGTGCTACTAACTAACTGCATAATTTACAATATTAAAGATAATTTCCTAAGTTATAACTCGTTATTTGCTATAATTAATAAAAATATATTGGCACGTGGTTCATATCGTTTGCCGTTTCCACTCTGCCAAATATTCTCTAGCGGATTTTAGAATGCGGGTTCCCATTCATATCAAAGGTACAACAAGAAAGCTGTTTGTTAATCCCACAATTTTCTCATGAGGAAGCTAAAATTGTTAACTTGATTAACGAATTCATAATGTACTAACAATTTATTAAAATTGATGCGTAGTGTTAGTGTAATACAAGAAATAAGACATACTATAAATACTAATACCATTAATTAAAATTAAATAAAACTGTTAAATACAGGACCTAAGTTCGCGCTAATATAATATATAATATTGAATTGGTATCGGCTGGAATGCATGCATATAATGGCTGCCTGAAGACAAACGATTTCCTAAAGGAATTCTTTTAAAATATTTGAAATTGCCGAGAAATGTTCGCGGATAATTAAAGGCGGCAGTGCTGAGAAGGGTGCAATTTATCGGGTGATAAATGGTGTGCAAGCAATCGGGTTGCAAAAATTCACATCTTCGGCCGAGGCGAGGCAATCGTGGCCTGAATTTCAATCGAAACATGCTCAGAACAGCTCGAGAAGCTGGATAAATTTGCCCAATTTTTCGCCTAGTCAGCATAAATATGTCACAAACAGCATTTTTCTGCACAAATAGTGCGCCGGATAGGCCAGCTCGAAAAAACCCGGAAAATAGATTCGTCTGCCGCTAATGGTAATGGAATTACTTCCTCTGCAAATTGGGCTTGAATTATAAAATCGAAATTCAATTTGAGCCCCTGGTCCTGCTGGGCCTCAGAGCTGAGCGGAGACGTAATAACAAGCTCGAGAAGACATTAACTTTAAAGTCCGGGGTGAAATTGCCGGGGCGGTAAGAAACAATCGCCGCCGTCTTCGAAGACGAAGGAGCGGAGCAGGATTGGCGCAGCCAGCGTCTTGTGGACCGGAGCGGGCATAAATAATTCATACTTTTGATACTTACAGTTCATATCGATTTGTACTACTGATTCGAGTGGAGTTGCCCTGGGATGATTGTTTGCTCTGCATGTCAGTCTTGAATTGAGGTCCTCCCGGCCGAGGGGACCCAGGGTTATTTCGCTTTGTACATAATGGCCACCCGGGACATGATTTGTTTCCGAGATTATTGGAATTCCATCTCTGTACCAAGTTATTGTTGGGGTGGGTCTCCCTAGATGGCGCAACCACACGAGATATTGATGGCATTAAAAGGAAATAAAGGATCGCGTAAACCTAAAAATGTTAAGGAGTCATCATTTAACTCACCGCCATAAACCTCGCACCGCAACGTCATCGTGTCCTCCTCGCTGTAAGGCCCGACCACAGTCGACCGCTCGATCCCGGAGTCATCTCGTATACTTATTCGCTCAGGTGGTGCTGCAATAAATAATTTTTATTTTTCATATGCTGCAGAGGGCCAGGCCTATCGACGTCGACATCGACAGCCATTCTCGACTCAACTCTCGGCTGTAAAAATTTTAATCCGCACCCGGGGTACAAAGTGCTCGACATCTTTACGATCCGTCCAGAATGTCAGGAATTTGTCCCAAAGATGCGTACTGACGGGGGCGGGATTGGGATAGGACAAAAGCCCACCCCCGACCTCCTGGCGGGACTATTTCAGCTCATAAACACGCCTGCACTTTTAGTATCCGTTCGACATAATTTTGCCGTAAAAGCAAACAGAGAGAGGTTGAAGAAGCGACCTTGTTGGCCTCTTCAGTTCTCGATGAGCCAATTAATATTAAAAGGCTCGTTAAGGAGTCATTTCTCGGGTTCAATTTTTCGGGCCGTTGCACTAAAATCGGCTGTTATCAGACTTCAAAGATTTTCCTAGCTTTAGTTTATGTTCGGGCTTTTAAAATAGAGCAGGTCTCCCCAAGAGTAAACAAGAAATTTGTAACTTCCGGCTAGAAATTGTCTCATTCTCTGCACGTTTCATGAAATTTTAACCTGCTTCCGTAGTGATGAAACTACCTTAAATACAACTTTCATAATTAATGTACACAAGAAGATTAAAAAAACTATTAGAAAATATGTGACACTCGGATTGTTCCTTCTACTGCATTTTTTTCTTATCTGTAAAGAGTTCAACGTCTCACAGATTCAATTAAATTTTCAATGAACTCGATGCTCAACAGTTTGGTTTAATTTTAAGCTCCGTTTCCAAGGAAGTAATTTTCGGTAGAAAATTGTGATTTTAGAAGTTCCCTACTCTAGAAGAAACTTTATCTTTGTATAATATCTTTTTTGATATCTTTAAAAAAGATTTTTAATTTTAATACACATTTTCTTTGAGAACTTTTAAGATGTTTCCATATAGGTACATATACATATATGTAGACGATGAAAGTTACACTTTAAGATTTTAGTTCATACAAATTTGTGGGATGACGTTAAACAATTTTGAAAATGTAGAATTTAATTTAGGTAAAATATTTAGTCGAGTCAGAAAGTTAAACAGAATTTGTTAAGGTTGATTGGTTTTGTTCCGAATATATATGCACATTACATAGGTACACGTAAAAAGTTTGTTTTAATTTTTAATCAATACATTTACATAATGTATTAATACAGATTCATATGCTCAGTGTGTACTGTAATTTATGTCGAGAAATATTTGCTTTTGAACAATTTTGATTAACATTACCATTCGTTATTTATTTACAGGTAATCATAATAAATTGGCTTGGGACTATAAATAAACGAGGCCTCACGAGCTGGAATTCACAAATGTTTTCATCATTTTCATTGAAATATTTTCAATTTTATCAAAACATCAAATAGATTTATAATTATTTAATCTATTTTGTAAATTGTTTAATAATACTTTCACATCTGTGTCTCTTTATATTGTGAGCTATTTAGAAGAGATTTGTTTTGAAGCGACTAGTGGATATCATATATACATAATTTGTTTCAAAGCTCTATAAGTTTTCGGAAAATTCAATCTTCTAAACTGACCAAAGAGTAATAAATGTGTAGTTACACAAATTCCAAATGTCTGAATATTAAGAACTCAATTCATTGTATGTATAAATCAGATAAGCCTGAATTACTTTACTTAAATGCACG
Organism: Machimus rusticus; assembly: GCA_951509405.1. Classification (NCBI taxonomy): domain Eukaryota; kingdom Metazoa; phylum Arthropoda; class Insecta; order Diptera; family Asilidae; genus Machimus; species Machimus rusticus. The sequence continues at coordinate 33,742,345 of OX608053.1, read as the reverse complement.
AAAATCCATCCAGTTTAATCTAATTAGGTTATTTAATTGACTGAATTCAGTTTATCTTTGATTTCCTCTTGAGAAATTATTATGTAATCGAATTTGTCATTTCTACCCAAAATTCCTATTCAGATAATCTTGTTACAAACGTAGAATAAAGGCATGTGTCTAGAAAGGATCTAAATGATTGTAGTGATACTTTAGTGATATTTTTTTTTTTTTGTGAAATTACTATGGGCTTAAATTTACTGATGAGTTTAATTAATTGAGATTATTTCAGCAAGATTAAAATTAAATTAAATGTTGATCATGTGTGGAACTGATTAGAAAATATAAAAATATATAAAAATAATGATGCTCCACTTGGAAGATTAAAAATAAAATTTTTAACATTAAATACGACAATTCTGAATATTTTATGAAATTTTTGGTGGCACTAGTTCTTCTGCGTGCGTGCCACATTTAAATATTCATAACGAGAACACTTTCAAATGTAACTCGGTGGATGCTTGAATGCGGTATGTAGTTTTAAATTTTAATAAAATTTCACTTTTTAATACAATTGCTCTGTTTCGCACACCAGACTTCCACTTTAATTGAAAGTTCCAGTATAGTCCAACGGCCACTTCATGTCTTCGATGGTTTGGAACAAAAATTGCATGTCTATAATTGCATTAAAATGTAGGTAGGAACCTGAATTTAATATGTTTTACATTTTAATTAAATTGTTAAAATTGCATCTAATGCTGCAGGAACACAACTTGGATGTATATTATAGTATAATATACAATGGCAAATGTAGGAGAGGCAATGTGCAAAAATGTCCCAGAAAAGTTACTATCTATAAAATACACCGTCTTTGTGATTTTTGTATTTGCAATAACCCACAATAAATGATATCATGGGAAACTTCTAAATGTTATTGAGACGAAATTCAATTACTCAATTATTAATTCAGTTTTATAACAGGATAAAGCAACTTGACAAATGACAACATCAAAAAGTTTTGCCATTACATCAGAAAGTTCTATGATTCGTTACTTCTATACAGATAATCCAGATATCATTGACTGATGAAAAATTCATATTATACACAGCTTAGTAAACAATTTCAGAACATTCGAATTTGATTTTGTGCTACAAAGCTCCAAATATTATCTGTAGTGATTTTAGTCACCAAAATGGGAAAAGTTATTTGAAGGATTCAATAAAAATTGATTTTCATTTGAAAATAAATCACTGCAAAAATTATTACAGAAAAATGCCTAGAGATATGACGTTTGTTTGTTCTTAAGTAACTATAGTAACAAGAAGTGATCACTTTAAAATGATGGGATAAAAGCGAATTTTTTAAATAATGATAATAATAATGATGATAATAACGTTTTGGAAAAAAAAAGTATAGACAACAAGTTTAAGGATTTTTTGACTTGCATTAGCATTTACTGTCTCTTGGACGTTTTGTTTTTTTGGACACTAAATATACAATTAGGATTTAGAATCCAAAACAGAAAAACCTATAAATTTTTCTTTAATTTTTTTTTTCTTCTGATTATTGTTTCATTCTGAAGTACTAACAGAATATTTGCAGTATATTATATTTTAAGAAAATGTGCAGCTAAAATCGATTTTTTCAAAAATGTGACTAACTCTAAACCCTTTAAAATATAAGGTATACATTTTTAAAATGCTAAACAGCCTTCAAATAATTAATTTATAGCACAGATAAATAATTATGAACATATCTGTGTTATTAGCTTCACATCATTCGTTATCCCACATAATTATATGAACAAAAATTTTAGACCCGACCACATTTTATTTTTGTGACGATTGAGAGTAAAAATAACTATCTAGGTATATACATATGAATAACTTCAGTGGCAACGAAAATAGTTGGTTAAAAGAATAAACTGAAGAAATATTTAGTCTAACGCTAACAATTACAGAAAAGATAGCATGCAAAAAAGTTACTATTCATAAGAGCAGTATGAGCATGAACACGTATACATATATAATACGTTACTGACAATTATTTTATTCCCTACGTAAACCTCCTCCTGAATTTCAAATAAAAATTTTATTTCTGGGGCTGGTCTTTGTCTCCATTTGCAATTACAGGGCTGGTTTATGTGTCCATTGACTTTAAGCCTGGGTTCACTCTACATTTTTTCTGAAACAATTTAATTTCGTCTCACATGAGTTCAATTTAAATAAAAAAAAAAATGTCCACTTTTGTGCATAACTCTGAAATCTGAATTGACAAGACCAATGGAAAAAGTTTTTATGCGAAACTATTGCCATCAGAACTCCATACTGACTGGACTCATATAAATGGCAGTAGGGAGCTTCCTATATACCAATTAAATATCTAGAGTAGTCCGCTTCATAAAATGTTAACTATGACATGGTGTTTATCGGTGAATCGTGTCATCTAGGACTACTTCGTGTTCGTGTCTGAATGTCAGTGCCCTTTTCACGCCCACAGCCAACGTGGACTGTGAAACCATGAAAAAGTAATTCTTGAGTTCTAGGCGTGATGTATGTACATTAAATAGATGAGAGCAAACAATATCGCGTTTTTATTTTTTGGAAAGCAAGAACTTAGAGCGATCATTTGTAGGAAGAAAATAGAAATGATGTATGGTCGAAGGGCAGTTACTTAGTAATTTTGTGGCGTTTCCTAGTTTCACCTGAAGGCTTAAGTACGCTTGTGCGCACTCGGCATCTTTCGGTTCATATTTTTCGAAAGACCGTCCGCTTTTTCACGTATGTTCTCGCCCCCTAGTCACGTCACGTGCGCTTATCGACCCCGCTCGTGCTGGCAATTAAGTCTAGATAAAATCAAACCTGCCATCGAGCGGTTGGCACACACTCCGCCATGACCCTTTCACGGGGACATGGGGGGGGGGGGGGGGGGGGGGTGACGGGATGCGGCACGGCGGGTCTATTCTCACATGCTGGGAAGATCCTACGGTGCATAATTGAACCATAAACACGAAATAATGTCTTCCATAAAAATTACGGGCACAGCACCGGCCGTAAGTACACCTCACAACTGTCAACCAAATTGGACTTTTCGTGCTTAACGAGAGTAATGTAAGTCAAGCGGGAGTCGGCCGGCACCCGCAAATGGCGGGAGCGCTTATGACATGCAATTTATACGCAAATTACGGGTATAAATTTGCCGGGTCTGTCTAATTTGGCCTAACAATTCCCAGGTATCACTGCGGTCTCGCTGCAGGCGTCCCCATTTTTACAGTCACGAATCGTGCGCTCCGCCCCGTCGCGGTTATCTGGCTGCGGTGCCCCAGACAGCATGGCCCTGCATCAACAGATAGTCCAATACTTGGGCAATCTATACTCACTTATTATGGTTAAATTTACGATGCTGTTCCTGGTCTGTGCAATCTTGAAGTCGACTCGACACCGGTAGACCCCCGAGTCTGCTTCGCGGGTGCTCTGCACGGCCAATTCGCCGGGCTCCTTGTCGAATATAAAATAAGCTCTGTTGCTAAACACGGTGTCGTCTGACCACCGCTTCGCTGCCTTCGTGTCTCTGTCACGGATGTCGACACTGGAAAAAAGGTTGAACATTTAATGGCAACATTTCCTTGACACAATGACCAAAAATTGCTTCAAATTATATGAAAAAGAATGTATATGAATAGGTTAAGCTTGAGACAGTTCAGTCCACATTTTCCTTTTCATGGCTCGAAAAATATTTTATAGGAAAATATAATAAATCATTTAGATCTAGAAAGTATGCTTAGCTTAAAATGAATTTAAAAGTTTCTAAAATACATTTAGGTGTCTGATTTATTGTATTTAATCACTTATTAAAAAATTTGAAAAATTTATCCAATTTCACTATCAATTTAAGTAAATTTGCCAATTTGGTAATAAACTGTGTTGTCTTATTTTATTTTATTATCATTATTATACTATTATTATTTTTTTACTGAAGTTATTACAATATATGCGTAGTTTTTATACATACATATGTATATAAAAAGGTCTAAATTTTTGGAACAAAAGAATGTTTGGCAATGAATAAAGTGTGTGTATTACAAATACTATAATTAGATATCTATATTAGTATTTTTATAATGTTAACCCTCCACCGGTCATTTAATTTTTTACTGACTTTGCCGAACAATTTGCTCGATTTCGTTTTTGACCCTTTTTTCCCCCACTTAGAACTTTCCGTAAACTCCAAAAAAATTCAGGTAATCCATTTCGGATGTCTATTTCACATTTCGATAGTTTCCCCGAGAAAATGTTTATTTAATTTTTTTTATAAATTATTAAACAAATTCACGATTCTTGAGATACCGAGCAATTAGTTAGGGTGGACGATATCGTCCAAGTTGTCCGGCGGAGGTTCAATATAAAGGTTTATAAAAAATTTAAATTTGTCAGTGCCTTTTTAGAAATACAATTTTTAAATTAATGGACTATGTATATGTATGTCCTACATTTCAGCAATTTTTTTATAAAATAAAAGAGGAAAATTTCATTCCACAAGGATAAATCAGGAAACGAAGCTGATGGCATTTTTCATTAATATTTTTGGCACCAAAAAAGGACATTATTTATGGGCTTTTCTTACACATCATTTGATATATGTATTTATCATTATTGTAATAATTTGCAACGAAGAAGAACCGACTCATTTCTGCCCGTAGGAAAGGGTGCGTCCAGATGGCATCGAGTTAACCCAAAACCATAGAGCGCTTTTTGCAGACCAAACTCAGATTTGTGGGGTTCGGCATCGTCCCTTTTGTAACTAATGAGACATCCGTCCAAATCTGCGAAGGGCCACTCTCTGAAGAGTCCCTTTTCTAAATTTGTCACTGGGTTCGAGCCTTCCGAGTCCGGGCATTTAGTACCGATGGGGCCCCAACAAAAACATGGCAGCGCCTCTCCTCCTCGGAAGAGACGAATTGCGTCCGTATGCAAATAGCCCGCAGACGCTGCTGCTGCTACGTGAAACAATTAGCGGGCTGCCAGAAATGGCCCTCATTTACAAGCTGTGCGCTAATTTCGGAAAAGCAATTGCAAGAACGTCATAAATTTGGGCAGTCTGCATTCAATTTACTCGCAAACATGGACGGACCGCAGCGCACCCGCCCAGGCTCGGAATTTTTCCGCCAGGACGCTTTTGTTGGCCACCGTTCACAGGGTGATTTAGGACAATGCCACCGGCGATATTTCACCGAGTCTGTCTGATTTATCTATCACTTTGTGCCTGCGCCAAAAAAGGCGCCGCCGCCACTGCCGACGCCGCCGCCGCCGCCGTCGACACTCCGTATGGAAATTGATTCGAAGGGCCCTCGAACTGCTCAATTTGGGAACTTATCTGCGCAGACTAATGAGGCTCGTATGTTTCCCGGGGCCCCCGAATGCACGTGGAGATGAACACGTTCACCTGGGGCTCCCGTCGCCGTCTTACCTGTAAATGGGGGTCCCTTTGTCCTCTCGATACCAAAGTATGAGCACAACATCATCGCCGACTTCATGGGTGCTCACATTACAGGGAAGATAAATCGTTTCTCCAGTTAGGGCTTCCATTTTGTAAATTGGTACTTTGTTTCCGCGCCGGAGAAGACATGGAAGAAAAATAAGAAAAAAATTTATTATTACCTGGCCATATTTTTGCTCGCCTCTGTTTTATGTGTCCTAATAAAGAAGAAAGAAGAGCACCAACGCGCTTTTCTATTATACTTTCAATTTTATGAGGCTATTTCAAAAATTGATAAAGTAGCGATCTGCCCACAGCATCAGCTGCTCCGCAACAAAATGTACCTTCGTCCTTCAAGGACACGAAAGGATTGTCACCGCTTTGCAATTTTGATGAATCATTTCAACAGAAAACGATTCCCACCGCGGGAATTTTTTCGTCGTTTTTTAAAGTAGGTATGTGGATTTACTTCGTCATAAAATTATTTTAAACAAGAAATTCGCTTAATTTCAAGTCACTGTTGTTGATTGCTTAGTTTCTTAATTATCCTGCTTAATTTGAAGATATTTCAGTTGTTTTAAACAGTACCCTGTCAAAATAATTCGTATAGTTGTTCAATCAAATATAAAGATTTTTTATAATTAACCTGACTAGTTGTTTGTTTAAGAATCTTACGATTGTCTTTTCTAAGGAAGACTTAGAATTTGAGCTACTATCTTGGTTTTAAATTTAATTTACTTAATTTGTACGACCATTTCGTGTCTTTTTGAGGAAGGTAAATCAAAAAAAAAAAAAATTATTGGAAGAGCATCGCACCCTAAAAATACCTAAAACATTATTAAATAATAAAATAACTTCCTAAAATACGTTGAACCTTGAGTCATGGTATAAAGATAGTTGTTTTAAAAAATGAACAATACTGCATTTTCGGAACTAAAAAAATACTTGGTGAAATTAACAGAATTCTTAATTAATTTGCCATTACATGTAGTCATTAATTTGCCATTACATGTAGCTTAACTAGCTATTTTAAAGATTCAATGTTAACTAGAAATTTTGTTATAGGTCCAAATCAATACGAAAATATTGGTTTTCCCAAAACATACATACCTCATACTTTAATATACCTAACAAAAAATAAAATGTTTAGCATTGGGAGCTAAAGAGTGTTATATCGCGAAAAAGTATGTTGGTACTAATTAAGAATATTAATCACTTTATAGCTTGTCTGTTTAATTTTGACAAGAATATCAACACTTTAAAATGTTATACCACAAAAATAATTATACATATCGAAACATGTCGTACCAAATAAACAAGCGTGCTTCTGTAAAATCTACTTATGAAAGTTAAGATAATTAAAAAATCAACTAAACATTTCTAAATAACTCATTTCGCCTTTTCGCTATTTTGGTCTTAATATATCAATTTTTAAGCTTCGGCAGCAAAAATTTGGAACACAGCTGAATCTAACTTTAAATTCCAACTTTGATCCAATTAGTCAAAAAGTTCGTTACATTCATTTATAAGAATTATAAATATTTTCTTAGCTTTTTAATATATGTATGTACATATCTACATTTCAAATATTTCCATCAATAAAGCTCAACTCATTTAACTATACATATGATATCACTTTGTATCAAGGTTCAACAAGATAAAAAATCAAAAATTCGATTTCGAACTTAGTAATTCAATTTCACCTCATGCACAGCGAGCGTTAACTAAATTCTAACTTATTTAGCAGCATGTCAATTCAGCATCAAGTTAGTCGTAGTCGTCTGTAACTTTTCACTTTGACCAAAGTAGAAGTTTAGTTTTAGTTGACACAGAATAATTAAAATGATTTCATGCCATTTTGTGTACTATGAGTAAGCTGTATATATCGTAATATAAAAAAGTAATGTCATGTTAAAAAAAAAAATGTTTTTCAGATATAGGTACTCGTAAAACCAAAAATTTTGTATCAATCTCACAAATTTTAACTAACAATTTTAATTTTAAAAACCAACTACCTCAAACTTTCAAGATATTATTATGTACTTTATTTTGAAAAATCACTTCAATCTTCATTCAACTAAATTTGTTGAAAAACAAACAAAGGAAATTGAGACTCCCTGGCAAAATGTTTTAAAAAAATACAGATAGCTTGATCCTAGATTTAAAAGTTGCAGATCCTGTGCACATTTCTCTTCATAGATACAATACATACAATAAATACTAAACACTAATTAGCAATAAGTCCATTACATATAATTTAAATTTATAACTTCTAAATCCCTACACATTATGCAGATGTCGACTATGTATAATATTGTAATTTTAATTTTTATTAATAGAGATTTAAGATAAAATAACATAAGATGATATAACAGTAGTTATTTAAAAATTTTCAAAATGGATCCAAAATTCTTGATGCTAGTAGTAGTAGTTATGTACTTTTAGTATTTAATTCTATTGGAGGAAAATGTTGAAAACTTCGGAATATAATTTAATATATACCAGTTTAAGTTTGGCAAATATTTTGTATTACAAAAGTTGCTGAATATTTGATTTTGCTGTAAAATTGTAAAATTGTACCTCTATAAAATAAATTTTAAGGTTTTACTATGTATAAAAAAGGCGAAAGTAGCTATTTATAAGTTAAATAAGAGGCACATTATTTTAGCCTTTTTGCCGAAATAAAAATATGTCATGCAATTTTAAATAAAATTTACATTTTTATATTAATTATAACTCTTACTCATTTTCTGGCTTTTTCGAAGGACTGTAAATATATAAGCTGATAAAGGTTTTTAATGTAAAATTAATTAACAAATTAACTCAGAATTCGCAGCGTGATAAATACAGCTATACCTATACTTATGCTAAACCAACGAAATTGGTTTAGTGGGTTTTGCACATACGCGATATGCAGTTGTAAATCTTGCAATTCATGTTTTATGGTGTTTCGAAATAATATTGCCCAGCTAAATAGTTATTATCAGTAATTCGAGTTAAATAATTATTTCTGCAATAATACTGTTTTTGGTCATTTGCACATTGTAATTTAGGTAAGCCGCAGAATATTTTGAACAAAAATCTGTTAGTAAAATCAGATGGTATTGATTAAAAAGGTATAGGCTATATTATGATATCACTGATATTTTCCAAATTTTAAAACATTGCAAATGTGTATATTTTAAAAGCTAAAGGAAACAACCCTAATTACGGTTCAATTAGGCTGGAATAATATTACCAGACAAGAGGGAAAATTTAAATTCCATTCCAAGTTTCGGAACGTAAAACAATTTTACAATACAAAGCTGGTATTGCATAAAAAACACGAAACATCAACTTTTGGTGCAATTTATTGTTCTCTTAAAAGTGAAAGGCAATTAAAGTGGTATGGAATAGTGCAATGCTGCTGAATTGTTGACACATCATATAATTTTTGTAAATATCTAATTTCGGAAGATATAAATCCAATGTATTGTTCTAATAAATTTAATATATTAGTCATAAATTTGTTTATTACAAATTTGCTTTCAGACAGTGACCGCATTGATTTTATTAGTATTTGTCAATAACATCCAAGCAGATATCAATTTTAAGATATGTATAGAAAACATTTATTATTATTGGCTAAACATTGCATTACCTATATTCATAAAGAAGTGATTAATATTATGTATTATACCCTACATACATATTTAAATATCCTTTATAAATTTGAAATTCATAAAAAGACAAAGCTGTTTATGAAAATGAAACAAACAAAATGGTCAAATTCGATTCTCATGTTTTGTTAAGTTTTTCTCACTAAAGAATATCTGGGATGTTGACATGAAATAATTTTTCCAACCCATCCTCAATCAACAATCCGCTTGTGCAAACATAAATGCACTGTTTGGAACGTTTGGCCAACAACATGTTGTTCTCGTCGTCGTTGGTGCAAACATTGAAAGGTTTTGCCAGATATATTTTCTGTAGCCAGAGGTGCGTTCTCGCTCTCTAAATTCTGTCATAAATATGCAAATTCTAGACAAACTTTGAACTGTGGTGCAGACTCATAGAACTAAGAGCAGATAGCAGCGAAAAAATTAGTGCAATATCAACGTAGTTTGTAGGGATGAAGATAATGAAGACACTTTTGGGGTAAAATCCCTCGGAGGTAGATTTAAAAAAAAAAATTGTTATATGAAATTCAAAACGGTGATACTCGGGAATGGGTTTCATTTTGGTAATTAAATGCGAAATATATGCGAAGTTTGTTCTTCCGCAAGTAGGTATGATGTATGTTAAATTTATCTATTTAAAAATATTACTTTGGGCAAATATTAAGTTTAAACTTGCTCCTCCATGAATTTGAATTGTTTGCATAACTTATATTATTTTCTGCGTAAAGTTCTAGCAGAACTTATTTTCATCACTATCACCGAAGGATCAAAGTGTTTGATTCTAAAATGTTATTAAACTTATGCACACATAATCAAATTTAAAATAAACTTTCAGGTGAATCGTGTAGGGGAGACCGGGTACAAAAGTAACGGCGGGTCGAAAGTAACAAAGGCTCTGTAGGTCTATCCAATAGTCAAAATACCACTTCGCTGCCATCAGGTGATGGCCGGTGGCGCCCCCCTCTCTTGCATTCAGTAACCGCGCGCGCCACGCGCTGCTAGGTTTTCTGAGAGGACAATAAGTGATTTCACAAGTCAAAACTAAGTTTTTTGACGTTCACTTATTTTATGTTTACTAATACTACTAAGGACGATATTGATCTGAAAATTTGCATATAAATTCTAGATTAGATTTATTACACAGTGTTTTAATTCATTTTTGTCTAGCACGTTCCGTTTTCAGGTTATCGTCCATGTTTTAACAAAAATGTGGTAGGGTACAAAAGTAACATAGCCCTATGGGTAGACAAGTAACATGTTACACTTGTCTTCGGATTGATTTACTAATTGCGAGTCTGAATAGAAGACTGATACTGAATAGTGTGATTAGAAAAAATTATTATCATACAATAATTAATGTCATTAATTACTAAACACAGTTTCTAAGGAAGAGTTAATAATATTGATTTTTTTTTCGTAAAATATATATTTTTTTAGCATTTAAAATGAAAGTGCTTATTTGTGTTATTAATAAAAAAGATTTCTAATAAATAATTTTTTGATTTAATATGTAATATCATAATTATTACAAACATTTTGACCTGTTACTTTCGACCTGCCAACGTGGTCGAAAGTAACAACGGACGAATTTTTTTAAAGTCTCTGTGATTCATACAAAATACACAATAATCAGGTAAATCAAGATACTAATGTAAAGAACATGAACGGAATTTTTATATGGCTATATTAATTTCATCAAAATAATAACACCTAACCAGAAATCAAGGCAAAAGTAAAAAATGTTACTTTTGTACCCGGTCTCCCCTATATGCGATATATTAAACCATTTACAAATAATAATAATGTCAACTTTATACTTTATTATTGTATCATGAAAGGGGATATCTTTGGACGTAATTTAGAGCAATGAGCTGTGGTAACGTGAGCGTAACGAGAAGAAAGCAAAACTGCTCAAGTTGTACTTTGACTCAGCCAGGATGTACCTGCATCTCGTGGATTATTTGGAGGTAGTCAACCTCAAACTGCAATAAATCTGCCTACTTTTCTCAGGGAATCTGCTTACCTGTACACTTGTACTGGCACAGCTTCAGGATATTTTATTTCTTTCAATTCCTACATTTGAACAGAACATTCACATAATAGCGATTGCCAATTATGTTAGAAAGCATTCCCAACGAGAAATCATTCCTTATGGAAGATTCCTCTATACGACAGAACACAATGCAAGGAGAAATTTTTAAAAGTTTTTAAAGATTTTACGTTGGAAAAGTATGATACTTCAGGGGAAAATTAATCGAATTTGCGACAGGTAGATTAGATAAGGTTTCCATCTGGGAGTATGGTAGCGTTCGGATTTGTTGCTATTCTCCCGGAGGACCACAACCGATTAAAGCCCTACTCGTTTATATTAAATATATGTTCCATAAAAAATTCCAACCATTCCTCGCAAGTATTCCGTATCTCAGAGACGCCGGTGAAGTGCCTTCAATCAAACTCTGATAGAGGGCCCACTCGATATCCGGCCCCATATTGGGAATTGCTCCATTAATATTTTAAAATGTGCATGAAGGAAGCCCCAGAGGAGTCCCACGAGGCTACGGATTACTCCCGTATTAGGTCATCTTGAAATCCTCTTAGAGAAGGACTTAAAAAGGCTGCTTCCTAAGGTCAAGTGGGTTAAATGACGTAGAGGAGGCTTATCAAAGTACGTTCGCATGACAGCAATACTCAGGGGCCCCATTGCAGTATGGATCCTTTCAAGCCGGCTCGGATGGTGGCACCTCCGGAGATGGGGCTGATAGATCATGCTCGACTGAAAGGTTCATGAGGACACACCTGAAGTCAGTCCTCTCTGCACAGGACGTCAACTTTAACAGCAAATTCCGCAATTCGCTCAGGTGCTGTGAATCAACTTAGAAGACCACGAATTGATGTAAGTACCTATGATTTTTATCGAAAGTAATAAAATGAAGAGCTCCACTTGTGATGTGATGATGTGCTTGGTATTTAAAGGAAATATATTCTTTCATTGTTAATACAAAAAGGCTAGGTAGGTACTCCAATAAACCTTTTTATATCATTTCAATTAAATTGCGTAGGTACTAAAATTAACTATAATAATTTTCTCTTACCAATTTGTTCGTCTATCAACCCTTTAATCTATGAGGTATTTGGTATTCAAAATGTGAAATTTAAGAATTATTTTTTGTTTCTACTGAAGGCAGTGGGCAGCGGTCTTGTGAGTTTTAAAACACATTTTTCTATGTCTAGTATTGACATTTTTTAATTTTAAAACCCCTGCCTTATTCGACTCCTGAACGCCTTACGTTGTAAATAAGCCAAAAATAAGCTTTTCTAAAGAATTTGTTAAAAATAAAAAAATTTTGCAACCTTATGTCTACAAGGGAAGGTGTCAACCTTTTCAACTTTTTCAAACCGAATAAAAAATTAAAAATTGTTATGGCAGTTTAAAAACAATGTATATGTATTTGTTAAAATATTTCATTTAAATATTAACAGATAAAATAAAATAACTACTTAACCTAGTTTTTTACGGATTATGTATTGCATGATTGAAAGGGATTTTGTATAGCAAATTACAAAATATGTACTTCTAATCGAAATGAAAAGCTTGAGAGGTTAAAATATACTAAAATATATCCTCATATTATTACATATATTTAATATGATTAAAAATCTCTTCTTAATCGTCAAGAGTCGATTTAATTAGGTTAAAATATCCGCTTAAATTTTCAAATTATACACTTTACTAGTCTATGTAGTAAAACAATTTGAACAGATCTACCCAAACAGAAATCGGCGCAGGTATAGCACTGTTTTAATGTTTTTAGACTACATTTCGTAGAAAATTTATGAGTTGATTCGGAATCATGTTGTATTCAAACACATTTATGGATGAAAAATTGGATTATTAGCATTCAGTTAAATCAATTAAATCGAATTTATTGGAGGATTATCGCACTGAGTTGCATCACCTTTTTTTTAACTCTTCATCAGTTACGAGAGAGGGAAAAAGGAAAGCAGAAAGCTCGATTCCACCACTGGAATTCATCAGTGAATGCGTCGAATTCGGATTAAATTCCGAATTGGTTCGAGGCATTTCTTCAGCAAACTATGTTTGTATGCATACAATTATGTTGCGATAGTGCAGTATCAAGCAAGCAAAACAATTGGGGTTTCTTTCATAATTCAAATTTTGCAGATTTTGAGCCAAGTTCGCAACTATTTTCCAGAGAGATGAGTAAGTTTAGTTTGTCGCGTAATTGACTTACGGGAAGAACGCAGCCGCTCTATAAATAACGCTGAGGAGGCATGGACCATTTCTGCTCCGCAGCCAGACACAATTTTCCACGAATATAACTACGCTGGCATCTTCCCAGATCTGCTTCTCGCATGATTGCACTTAATGTTTTGGAATCAGGTCGGACCTGGATGTAAAGCCCTTCTCGACCCACCGAAACGGTCGCCGACGACTGCCTTTACAAAACGTGAAAAGAAAAGGCTCGGTAATGCCGACCGTTTCGAATGAGTGTTCCGAGCTGATTATTTTAGGTGAATGAAACAACCCGAAGTCGATTTTCGAATCATCCGTTCTCTTGAGCCAGCAGATCCCGAAGGAACAAAATAAATTCCTTGCTGGCAGCGGGGGCGGGAACGGGGCCTGCATTATCCCTGGGATCGCGTTCAAGGCACCGTAATAATCTAAAAGCGTCAGGACCTCATTCTGCCCGCCATTCCGGGACCGTTGGGAATTTTTCGAACTATTTTAAAACTCACTTTGTGGGGGCGGTTCAGTATTCAAATTTTAATAAAAATAAGAGTGGGCTCCTAAGTGGGACAGGCCCGTCGCTTCCCGGGGAAGGCATTTTGTGCAATTTTCCGAATAAAAGTTTCGCGATATCCATTCACCGGCACAACAAGAGTTTCCTAAAACTTGTCTATAATGGAAATTATTTCGCCCGCTCGTGGGTCCTGTTTAATCAAAAATTCTGTGGCGACTCGTTACGCGGAGGGCATCTTTTTGCATAAAGCAAAGTTCGTTGCATAAAATATTTTAAAAGGCCGATAGCACTCAATTTTGTGCGAGAAATTTTCCTCAATGACATCATCGGTGCTTTCACCTGGATATTAAAATGCACTGAGACCTGCACAGGTCGAGGTATGAAGGGGTCACGTCGGGCACTATTCATGCCCGGGGATTTTGGGTAAACCGGAAAGAAAAAAGTTTTATAGCAAATTACTTCCAGCTTTTGAGCAGATTTGTTACTTTGTATAGATCGATCTCACTTTTTTGGAAGCTTGTGCAACGATATTTCTTGTATTTTTAAGTAGAAAATAACAATTTATAGAAACTAGAACTGTTTAAATCTAATCAAAAACATTCAATATTAAAAATTCGCAACCTTTTATTCTTAAAAATCTGTGACATCTCATGTAAAGTCTACATACATCATGGTTTAAGAGTTTTGCGGAACTTACGTAAATAAACATAACATCAGCAGCTGCTTTCTTCACAGCTCGCTGTCTGTAGACAATAGTAGATTGTTTTGTTGTATATTGAGTACTGATAAATAAATACATCAACATAATTCGCATGAAATCTTCGAGAAATTAAATTTATTTTTAGCTCTGCTGATAAAAATTGAAATTGGTACATTTAATTAGTCTGACGAGGGCATCCTTTCCTGAAAATTTGAGCTCAAGTATTATCCGGACCGAAGTTAAATAGGTATAGGTACCTACTTAAGGGTTTTAAACTACGATGAGTCGTTGCAAGAAATGTGCTCCGCTCGTTTAGTCGTCTTGATTTATGTAATGCCATAAATAAAATACCATCAGAATATTGAAAAAAAACGATAGCTTTCCATGATGTTGAGATTACAAAAGTTGTAAAAAAATGTATATTTTTATGTTGTTAAAATATAACGTACTTCATGCAGACCATAACCATGTGTCATTCAAATATGACATTTGATATGGCTTTTCACAAAAAGTTTAATCTTCTGCAAGCAAAATTTTAAAATTCCAAAGCTTTTATAGTTTACATGTAAAAAATTCACATTGAATAATTCCACAAAATTAAGAGATATTGGGAAATTATGCTATTATTTCATCTTGATTATTCATCTAACCTGAATATTGCCAAATTTTATTTTCTAATATGCTTTGTAAAATATACGATTAATTGAGGAGAACCATCAGCCTTTCACGGAAAAATACTTTTAATACAGGATTTAAACAGAAACACATGAAATTTAGGCCCTTGTCGAAAAAATCGATATCAGTTAAATTGATTCAACATTTTTCGATTCTATTGGGAAAAGTTATGGTATCACGTTAACGATTTTGATCAAACTTCCAGTGGAAATTTTTCAAAGTGTAGTTTGTTTATTTACATTTTCACGAGACTGTGTTATAGTAGGTACCTACTATGAATTGAATTATATATTTTTAAAAATTACAATTCTGTTACATAAAAACGATTTATTTATTGTTTTTTCAAATAAAATTTTGGTTTTGGACTCTGTAGTCGACATAAGTGGTACTAACTATCCCGAAATGGTTTTGGAAGGGTCTTTGAAACCTTAGACAACTAAATATTTCAGCGTAGACCTTGGAAATTCCAACAAGATTTTACACTATCACACAATGCGATCGTCACTCAGAAATGGCTAAAAAACAATGTTTCGAAATTCATTTCATCTAAAGAATGAATGTTCAATCCTGTAGATGAACCTAATAAAATTATATAGGTGCGCAAAATGGGGATATATCGAAAACTAAACTTACATTTCAAAAATGTAATATGTACATATATTGTTGTTTGGCTTTGAACGAAGTTAAAATCTATAAAAGTGCATCTATTATAGTGGCCACCCTGTATGGGTAGATTCATTCATATAACAAAAAAAAAAGTAATAAGTTTTTGAATAAAACAAAATCTCTTCCTATTAAGTAACAAAATAATAAACTAATTTTCTCAGTAGACTTGATAAGTTTATAAAATAGAAAAATGATGCTGGAAGTCTACCCACGGGGTTAACTTAAGTTGATTTGATCTAAAATCGACTCAAAGTAGACCCTCGCCACAATAAGTTTTAATATATCCGCAGCACCCTTTTATTGATTTTTATTATATTTATATGTGTATGGTATACCTATTTAATACTTTAAATACATAAGATATAATATGTAGCGTTGGTATAAGAATATTACCGGATATATATATAATTCAAAATGAAATCTGTTACAAGGATTAAGGCTTGTCAAAGATGGTGCAAAGAAAATCATTAAAAGGCATGTCGTTCATCAATAAAAGAGTTTTATCTCAAAGACGAATATCTTGTATTTGCAATTTCCTGGAAAATCCTGTGAAAAGAGACACCCACTCAGTTATAAAGCTCCATAAGTTTTCTCGTTCGCATGGATATGACATTCATTCTGCTCAAAGGGTCCGAAATACCTGAACCTCGCCGTCGGGCTCGAAGGGACTGGACATGGATAGAGCTCTTCAATTTAAGACTGTATCCGGAGTTCTAAGGTTGAAAATCTCCTTGCAACATTAGCGCAAGGACAGTGATCACGGTACGTGAAGTTGCCGCCTGGACGACATGTGTTATGCAGAAACATAATAAAACTCGATGAAAAGGGGTCCATCCGCCATTATATTTCATCCATAAATTATGCAAATAAGAAGCGGGATGGGCGGACGAGGAGGCCTCTGATGTGTCTCGCCCGATATGTTCCGAATTGGAAATTTTTACCCACGGGAGGGGGCTTCGGGAGCGTGTGCACTTTCTTATTTTGCGCACTTTGTTCTTTATCCCGCAGGAGGCGATCGGATCCGCACCCAGTGCGGGGTTTATCCGGAAGCATCTTCAGCTGGATTAAGTTGTTTTCGTACGGGAAATAGGAAACTCGTACGTGATTCTGGGCTCTTGCTCGGTACCATCTGACACCTACAACTTATAGTCGGTTCCACGCGAAGGCCGCATTAATTCGGCTTACCCATTGTGGGATTCTGAGGGCTGCTCCTCCGTATGGTTGGGTTCTATCGTGGTAGCGTACTAAGGCACTTTGCTCCGTATAAAGTGCTTTTAGATCGGGGGCAAAAAGAACTACTCCATGGATAGCTGGTTTTCCAGCTATTTGCAGACCCCTCGGAAACGTCACCCGTGCCGAAAGCCTTTTCCTTTAGTGCTCCTCCTGCAAGTCACCTCAATGTGTCGTTCACTTTTAGAAAACGAAACAGGGGCAATGCTCGAGAAAAGGGAAAACTTAAACGTTGGTACGATTTATGTTCTTTGAAACGAGAGTCGGCCCTTTAGATAGATTTCAACGTACTGAATTCTATAAAGAAAACTGGGCTCGTTCGAAAAGCGATTGACCAAAATTATTCCCTTCAGATGACCTGATGCAATATTTTTTTTTTTAACAAAGTCACCCTTGTAACGATAGACGGCCATAAATCCAACGCCTTATTGTCGGGAGCACCTTTCGTACTCATTTTCCTTAATGTTGAAGAATGAAACACTCGCACGCAACGCAACAGAACGCCATATGGGTCCCACAAACTTTTATATCTAGAGCTCCTATTACCAATTTTACCTTTTCCCCTAAATTTAAGGCTGAATTTATACTGTAGTAGCGCGTCTCTCAAATTTAATTAAATATACATAGGGACCCTCCAAAGAAATATGTTTGTATAGGGCTGCAGAGATACCAGCCTATATCTACTGGGGCTGAATGCGTGTTACGCAAGAGCTAAATTTTCTAAAAGGGATGGGGAGCCTCTTCCTAGGATCTTCGGCTAATTTGCCAACTTGGCAATTTCATGGGATAAATTTTGCTTTAATACCCGTGCATTTCTTATACACCTGAAATAATCTCGCTAGAGATTCGCCTGAGGCGGGCTTTTCTGGTTCGGCGGGAGGCGCCACCGGTAACCTGAACCCAATTTGGATAATAATGTATAAAACACGCTCATTAAGTTCGCTGTTGCCTTCGCCCTGCATGCCGAATCGGTTATTAAAATCTTAGTGGTTCTACCCGTGCCGAATGGGGTCGTGGCCGGGGCCTCGCATCGCCCTGTTCCTACATCAAAGATACCGGGGCATGTGTGCGGAAGATGAGATATTAATTTTCCAAGCCGCATAAAGCGCGCTTATGCGGCGCCGGGACACACCTCATCTCGAATCGAATCGCTTCCAGGTGATATCTGTGTCCCTGTGGGGGCGGATAATCCTCGAGTAATGATGTACCAGAGGCCGCTCCATCTCGGGGTTGGCTCCTCCGTATGCGCGTTTTCCGGGCTTTTTCGCATACCGGAAGCATTATTGAGCCTCGGTGAAACAAACAAAAGGCAGTGAATAAGTTAAAAGCACATATAGGAGCCTGAGGCTGTCCTTAAAATTTTCCGAGAAAAACCAGGACTCTGATTTCAAACAGGGGAGTTAAAGCTTTAAAAACACATACTTATATGGTTGGTGGTGGCGTTTTAAAGAATTTAAAGATTTTTTATGCGCAACATAATCGAAAAAAAGTTAAATGATTTTACCGAAAAAAAGAGAAAAAAATTCAAAAATCAATCAGTAATAAAAAATTAATAAGATTCCAAATATCTTGAGGATGTTAACTGATGCGTATATAAGAAATATTCAAAAGATATTAATTTTTTATTATTGATCACAAAACAAACACTTTCATAATTACAGAAATAACAAGATATTCGAGTGAGTCCAGTTATGTATAATGATTAGAAAAAGTTAGGTAGGTTAAAAATTTTTAGAATAGAACAAATTCGAACTAAAATGTTCGGCAGACTTGTGATTCTCGCCGTGACCTGATTAAGGTTCGTCGCGATTTTAGGATAAAGTTATTGACGAAAAAAAGTGTAAAATTTATTAACCCTTTTTGAATTCCTCGTCATTTATGTATGGCGTCACGTCATTTGTATGTATGGTGGTAGCCATAAGCCTCTCTCTACTTTAAGAATCTGACCGATTTTTGCATTTTAGATAACTGGAAGGGATACACTGGGTACCATACAGCTACGTAATAATTTTTTCAGATCTGTCTAAAAATGTATAAAACCTATTTTCAAACGATTTTCTGGATTTTGAAGTTTGTTGTCTGTAATACATATTTTATTTTTGATTGTGGGCAGTAGTCTCTAAATGCATGGACACGTCAAAGAGAAAAAGTGTTGAATGACATTTAAAATGTAGGTATAAAAAAAATTTAAAATTTAAAATTGTTTATTTTATCCACTAAAAATACTAATTAGAAAGCTTTAATGATAAAGCGACGTATTTCAAAGGTGTCTTATAATTTTAAAGTTTACTAATTCAATTAAAGTAGAATCCGTTCTCCCATTGAATTTAATCTCTGTTTTCGAGAAACATTGAGATAACCTAGGTGTTAAAAAGAGCTTACTCGAGAAATGGGAGAGCAATTAGCAAAAGCTAATGGAAGGCCGTTTGGCAAATCAGACTTGTCATGAGGCGAAAATAGCTAGCCAAAAATTATTTCGCCGGCCATATGCTGAAAGCTGAGCACGAAAACTCTAGACGAGCACTTTGCACAATTAATTTCGCCGTGCGACGCGACAACCAATTTAAAAAAAAAAATCGCGCCTCTCTGGCACGGGCCCGCAGCAAGCAGCATATTGAAAAGTTTGTTAACTGGGAAAATAAAGGAATCCACTCGCCAAGTGAAAAATTGGGGTAATATTTTTCGAGTTCTGGAATGCGACAGGCCTCGAAAGACGTCGACGACTCATTGAAAAGTAAATTAACATTTTCCCACATATTTAAGGGAACGTGTTCAAGTGCCAGCGCGCGCTTTTAATGAACGAGGAGCGTGAAAAATCGCGAAATCTGTAAACCGGGTGGCGTGGGTGGCCCCTGGAGCTCCGCGGACGAGGCTGGGCTGTTCGTTAATATTTTAAAACTTCATAATCGATATTTACCCCATCGGCTTTTAAAAAGGCGGGGTACAGAAGTGACGCGTGGGAATCGGCTCTATTCGAACACTTAATTTGAATTAAATTCTTTAGTGCTCCTATGGGTTGCAAGGTTGCTCAGTTTAGGCCCTGTTTGCTTAAGAATTGATGACGGAAGGAGATAATTAACTTAATTTGAATAAACTGAGATTTCCACACCAATCGTGTCGGATGTTGCTCGTATGTATGTATATGTGTAAACGCGTGGGTGCCATACCAAGAGCCTAAGGAATTGTGTGTGAATTCAACCCAGATGGGAACAGGCACGAAACTTTCTTCGAAACTTATAAGATTTTAAATGGAGCAGGAAAATCCAGCTGCTGGTTACTCAAATTTCAGCATAGTCGTCATATGGGGGTTAAGTTGGTAAGGAGTTTTCCCCATCCAGTTGCTTTGAATTAAATCCACTGGAGTGCCTTAATTAACTGGAGCAGAAAAAATAGGTTAAGGGTACGTTGTGGGTTAAACACATTGACCGCAAACGCAAGAAAACTTAGTTGTTATAACTCTTGGGGATACATTTCTGTAAAATGGAGCTCCCTGTTTCATTCAGAATTTTTGTGGTTATTTTTCATAAATCGAGAAACTCGTTTAATTATTATTTTTGCTAGTATACTTCTTCGAAAAGATGTATCAACAAAAGTATATTAGATACTGAAAGAAATAGGCTAGACTAGAATATATCAAATATATTTCTCAATATAAAAAGCGTGATGCATTCTTTGTAACATCACGGAAAGAAAAATATAATTGATTTTACTACAATATAACAATGGGATTTCCAGGTAACCATCGTTTACTTATTTTAACTTATTCAAAAACTAAATATTTACCATGTATAGCAAAATATGAAATAAATATGTAAAGTAATTAAATGCATCATTGTTTAAGTACTATATGAAAGTAACCATAAAATAGTAACGTTTTTAAATTTGATACGTTAAATAACGTATTTAGAAATTAAAATTTACTATTTTAATATGAAATCTGATTATTAATAAAATATGCAGAATATTTATGCCGGTATGTTTAAAGTTTTAATATAATATGAATCATACTAAAGTAGAAGTAATAGCTTTGAATACTTTTACATAAAAGAATGATAGATCTATAAAAATATTGTTCTCTTATTCATGTGAGCTTAAAATAAACAAACTAAGTTTTAGTACCTATCTAATTTTATTTGAAATATTCACATAAAAGCTTAGAATCAATATGTAATAAAATCAATTCACTCGAAAATTCAATTCAACCCGAAAATTTCTCACTAATTTATGTAACAGAGTCTTTTTTAAATTGTGAATAGGTATTTATTTTATCATATTTCAAATCGACAGTTTTTAAGAAAATATGTAAATAAATTAAGAAACTGTACTTAATGTAATATAAAAGTTCGTGCTTAGGAAATTGTATAATTTAAAATAACGTTTTATTATTGTTAAATATCATCGATTTATACTTCAAGAAAACATAAACATTTTTAAGTTTTAAAAATGAAATTCTCCTGCAACTTACAAATATTTAGAAGTTGGGGGGATTAAACGAGCTACCAAAAAATTGGAGGATAAAAAAGTAATGTATCGAAGTTATTTTTTCTTTAAAATCCGAGTGATAAAAATCTAGATCTCCTCTAAGCTGATGGAAAAAAGAAAATAAATATACTCCAAGCAATTTTCATAAAGTTGCGCTGTTGTTACGCAAAGGACACTAAAAAAAATCAATGAGTGATTCAAAGATGATATGAAAATGGTGTCAATATCGCCTTAAATAGTCGAATACTTATTTTATGTAAGTTCACCGCAAAATTCTCATGTTTTTATAAGTTAGCACCCTGAATAGTAAATAAGCGCCTGCTCTGTAACTTCTTTCGGGGTTTTTTGTTTTCCTACTTGAAATATAGTGTGGGATGATGTTGATTCATTGATGCGATGTGGGAATTTCTCAAACCAAATTGTTTTGGCGATGCCACAGCAAAACACTTGCGATGAGTTCGACAGCAAATTGAGCGCCTAAATCTGAGCGACGAGAAGCCTTAAGCCAGGATTCTATGGTTCGTGAATTGCCTACGGTTGATCCTTTATGCTTGATTTGACTACGTAGGCTCGCAAAGTAGACTAGCATAAATGAGCCATATCCGTTTATACGGTATGTGGTTTGACATGGTTTGTCGCTTGTGTTCTTTAAAAATGGATTATGTGGACGACAGATACCATAAAATGATTTGTTTTCCTTATCTTAAGTTTCAAGCTTAAATTATCTATTAACTGATGCTAATCATAAACTGAAGATCAGAAATGTAATCTTCTGAGCAGTGTTATTTTGTAAATCAACCCGATTTGATATGATCCTTAATAAACCTTAATCTAATCAAATAAGTTTTTTGTTTTTATCATAAAATCTAGTTATGCGCCTCAATCATCAAAGAATTATAGTTATTTTATTGGCGCATGAAAATTAAAAATATTGATGTTTCCAAAAATAACTTGTGTGAATTTGAAGAGTAGTATGGAATCGGAATTATAGGCAAAGTTTAAAATCGTATTTGATAAAGTTTTCGTTTTTAGGATAAAAAATATTATTTCCGGCGTTGGAAAAAATTCCGCGGCACACGGAAAGCAATTTATCCTCGCGTTTCGAGCATCGAATATCTGCAACCAAGCAGAATAATAACATTGCCGTCGCCGTTAAAAAACATGAACATCCCATACCACGTCTGACGGAGTTTTTTAGTCTTTTCGAATTGTAATCTTTATGAAATCGCGGGCTGTTCTCTGAACCAGAGACCCACTTTCGTACCAGACCCAACAAATTGAACTTTGATTACTGATAAATCACGAATGCGATATATATACAGCGAATATAAAACCACCAAGACTATACGGATAAAAATTTGACTTGGTATAAAAAAAAGGGCAAAATGCATGTTGGTTATCTAGATGCAATAACTTCATTTTGTATTTGGTTAATATTTTATAAATCGTAAAAAATTATAGGAAAATTCTTTTAAAGTGCAATTATAGTTTTTAAGAAATTGTATTCGATTCATAAAATGATAAAATAAAATCCTAAACTAAATATTCTCACAGTTTACATGTTGGGTCAATTAATCATTTGGATAGTTGTGCCGAATTTAAACCATACCAAACCACAGGATAAGTTAGGAATATTTTATATTCGTTTAGTGAGATTAAATTTCTAAAAATGTTATATTCAAAGAATATAGAGGACTTTTTCTCTCTTAGAATTACGGAGATCTCGTGTTTATACATCAAAAAATGATCTCAATAATAATTCGAACATTGAATAACTCATAATTGAAACTTCTCTAAGGTAATTATCAGTCCTAAAAGAAATAATTCATTTATTTTGTTCAACAAAATCAATCGAAAACTATTACTTTTTATTAGAATATTGTATTTTATCAAACAAATGAAAAACGATCATTTTTATGAGCCGGTACTGATAGATTTAATTCATTAATAGCTTTTTCAGACTATTGTTGCAAAAATTTATATATTACATCAAATGTTATTATTTCTAAAGCTTTTAAAAAACGTTTTCAGTTGGAGTTTGTAATTTAAAATGGGATATGATTTTACCTTTATTTTTCCAGATTACTTCGATTTTGGCACAACTCCAATTTCACTCAAATAGATCATTCAAGTTCAAATTTTGATTGGGTGTTTTCAGTTTCAATACATATATATGATGTTGATATTAGTCACGATCTTTCGAAATAGATTTATGTGTTAAATCATATGAAACAGCAAATAAAATAGAATAAGAAATTAAATAAAAATTTAATAAGTATAGTGGGAAAGTAAAAGAACTAAGGATTAGAGTTTCGTCCGAAAAGGATTAGTAGAGAAAGTTTTTTACTAAAAGAAACTTAGTTTTATTAGTTTTAACGCATTTAATTTGATCAAGAGTAAAATATATATCAAAACAATATCAACCCTTAGATGAATTTTTCATTTCAATTACATAATCTTTACAGATGAATTAAAGATGTTAATCTTCAATTGATTTGAAAAGATTTAAACGCCCCTAAGAGACTCATCCAATCCCAGTTTAGTTTTTGTGTAAGTTAAAGTTCTTTAAATTCCTTAAATGCTTTAAGTGAGCAGTAGTTCAGTGTCCTGGATATTTATCAGACCTAAATCATTTTTTATGATCTTATCAAGTCTCAGGGGAAGCCAAAATATGCTACAGCACTACACATCACTGGAGAAAAATGTAGGGGGATTATGTTATAGAAGGACAATCCTCGTAAACCTCACGTAGCATAAGTCGCTTTTTTGGCCTCACATTTTTCTATAACCCCGTTCTTCTCGTTGTGGTTTTGAATTTTGGGGAAATGCTTCAAATAAATTTTTTCCGGGTTATTTTTGTATATCTTTATGTATTTTAAGAATTCCCCCCACTTAAATAGAACGAATTGGAGCTCTAGTGTACTTGTAGAGCCACTTATGTCGATATGTGAATATGTTTTATATCTGTTTTTGATTTTCAACCCCTTTTCAAATATATCATCTCCCTTTTTATTAAAGGCGGTTAAATTTCCACGTGTCTGTTCCAGAGAATCTCACAAAATGAGAAAATCCGTCGGAATGCCAGGAAAAAACTGAAAGTATATTATGCCAGAAGTATCTGCTTTAACGTGGTGCTTTGTTTTGTGGTTCCCAGCGCACACGAGCGAAATTTTCACCCCCAAAGGCAAAACGTTCTCGTTTTTCGCGCTTTCATCTAAAAATTAAAACAAGATTCACAAGGTAGCAGCATAAGGAAATGAATCCCTTTTAAGCAGAGGTATTACCAAAGATTGTAGCTGCGTAGATGTTTTTTTTTTGTTTTTCGAGATATAATATCTACTTGAAAAAGTTCGGAGGTTTCTATAAGATGGGAATAAAAGTAGGGAGCTTACCATCTTTTACCGCCGCCGTGATATCCATCTTGAGGAGTAGGAACAATAAAAACCACACGAGCAGCTCCATGACGTCTTCATCAATGCCTCCCCGGGTTCGAAATTTACGTGGGATTGATGCGGTCGGTGGCACCACTCATAAACCGATTTCTCGTCACTTTTGGAAAGGAGCCATCAACAGATATTTTTCGAACCGATCGGGGGGTTGGCCCCAGAAGCACACTTCACCTAAAGCCTCACACACAGTGCACCTTTACGCCGACTAGTCGTCAGTTGTTGCGGCTGTCGAATTATTTCTATCGATTTGAGCTACCATCATTGATAAAAATTTCACTGGGGACACGGGGCACAATTTGCAGGGTGGCTGCGACCCAATTTTCCTGTTAAAATCCCGACGATTTGGGGTTTACGTTGCTCGTGATAGAAACAGACATCGCAGCGGAAGCGAATATTTGAATTAATTTTCCCAAAAAAAGCGATCAGAAGTAGCGTAAATTTATTTATCTCACAGAACGAAACGTGAAAGCGATTTAGAACCGATCGGGCCGCGAGTATCCCCTTGAAGCGGTGTACTATTGCAGCCCGACAAATTTTCGAAACACATTTTTATTATTATTACTATTATTATTTATTTATTATTTATTACATGAATTCCCGTGGAGCACCGGAAGGGACCAGGACTTCCACTGGCGCTGGTGGCGGCGCGTCTCTACTGCGACCAAGAGCAGCACCTCTGGGCCCCGAAACGATTCCACTCACCGACGAGGAAACTGAACGCACCGGAAACGGATGCTGCGGTCGAGATGCACTTCACAGATGCACTTCGGTGGCGACTTGGTTCACTGGCTATTTTGCCCATATAATCCGACAGGTAGTAAAACGTGCAAAACTTTATCGGGTGCAGACCATCTGATTCATATTCAAGTCCGGGCTTAACTAAGGGAGATAACTAAAGGATACTGGACGAACCCCACCTGTAACAAAAACAAAAAAATTTTATCTCGCTGCCGCCGTGGTGCTGCTGCAGAGCGCTCCAGCGGGGAGTCTGCGCCGTTCATCTGCCAGGGCGCCCAGATTCAGGGACCCGGCGAGGAGTTCCCGACGCGCGGGTGAAAATGTTTCTTTCGTTCAGGAGCGCGGAGCCCCAGCGCCAGAGTTTGCGTCCTGCAGCGTGGAGAGCGCGCCACAACCGACGCCGGAGCCGGAGCCGGAGCCGGATTCGGAGCCGAACCACCTCCAGCGGCCCAGCAGCGGTCTTGGGTACAACTTTCACAACTCATGAAACCCAAAAGCAGTTCATACAAAAGCTGAAGAAGAAAAAAGTCCGCCCCTCACCCCGGCTGCTTTAAGTGATTTCAAAGTTTCTCAAGTTCTTCGATTGCTGTTGTTGCTTACTTTGTACATTCCGAGCGTCTTGGAGCTGCCTCAAGCCATGAAATTCGTTTCGGTTATTATTTTCGGGAAGATGTTCCTGGCCAGCTCCAGCTCCAGCTAGGCTCTCTGCTGGATGCTGCTGATGCTGCCATCGTCAAAATGAAATTCCATGGGATGCACATCAAGATTTGGACTCGAGCTACACTTTGACACCCGGACTCTGGCATTGTTCGTTCCAAAAATTTTTCCAAGTTGAGCGCCCAACGCCCAACACAAAATTTCTTGGGGCTTCCTAGGGGTTGCATATCTAGCTGGTGTGCTCCTGGCTCCCCGGTTTTTGTTGCTCCCCATCAAAAGGATCATGTTTGCCGTGTCGTTTATTTCAGGTCTCTCGAGGGCGAGCAACAGGTGCTGGGGGCTCGATATTTCAATCACTCATCTCCCTGTGGTCAAATATGTATTTTCCGAATTTCTTTGACGAAGTAGGCTTCTTGTACAGAGCCTTAAGTTCATTTATTCAAGATATTGAGGGTACGCACGCAAACTCCCACCACACAAAATCAATATTACATTTATTCTTTAAATTTTTAATTTCGAAACCTTACTTTCGAAAGAAAATTAGTTAAATCTTTGTTAATTTGGAATTTGTATTATATTTGAAATCACAAAACAAAATATTTTAAGGGAGATTCTCGGAAAGTCTGAGAGTCAAATTTGTACGCATTTTTCATGTTTATTTATGCGGGAGGCTCTACTCAGGAGAAGTGAAAATAAAGTTATGTTCGGAACGACATTTTTTAGCTTAGGTCGTTCTTTTACTGAACCAAAATGGACCAGTAAAAAAATAAAAGAAGATTATTTTATTGTTATGTTGAAAAATAACGAGTCCAGGAAAAGCTATGAACAGGATCAGTGAGTACCAAACCTAAGAATCTCATAAACTGCTGTTTATTAATTAAAATCAAAGTATGCTTTACAAATGAAATATCCAAAAATAGATGTGTTCAGTCTAATGAATTGGAAAGAGTATTAATAAATTTTCAAACAGATATGATTCTGGTGTTTTTGAAGACAAATTATAATTTTACTTAAGTATTTAAACTTTGAATATCCATTAACATATGTATATTTTAAGGCCTTGACCCACAAATAATGGAATTACACACTAATCAGGTTCATATAATTACAAAAAATTGGGAATAAAAATTTAACTCTTCAGGAGACTGAGATAAGGATTCTGAGATTATTTAAGTTTTACCCAGAAAATACGTCAATAAAATTTTTAATGTTGAAACGGTTTTATATCTATAAAATACTTAAATCTACTTCAAATTAGTATTTTCTCTTGTATTCGGAATATGTTATTAATTTTTTATATATTTTTGATCATACTTGCATGAATGGTATTCTTAATTTCATGGTCTTAGTATTGTAATAAAAATTATTAGATGAACTTCTTGTCAATTAAAACTAATTACAATATTATTCGATTATTTTTTAAATTGGTTTTAATTATTTTGTGGTTGGCGTATAACTTCGAATTTTATTATTTTATTATTCAAAACACTTTAGAGGCCGACACCGTATCAAAGTGCACCTCCTTCTTTAAGCTCTAAGATGTTCGAAAGCAGTACAATACGTATAAAAAGTCGTTTGAGGATGTGTAGCGACGAATTGGTAAAAGTTAAGATTTTTTTATTCTCGCAGACAATAAAGTGCTTTTCTCCGCTGCTTCTGCATAAAGCCAACCATTTCACGTCCCAGCCACGACACTCGTCATTTCCACGTTGGATCTCAACCTGTGTCTGCCCAATACGTTACGAGCCCATGTCCTTAGATTTTTTCATAGTAATTGTCTTTTCAGTTCAGGACAGCAATTTTCTGTCTTTCCTCTACAACATGATTTTAACGAGATTTGCTGCTTGTTTACAAAGCCTTTTTTATCTAGGGAATTGCATTCTCGGAAAATTCAGCGATGTAAAAACCATAATATAAAAAAAAAAATCAAATTTCTATAGAATTGGAATAGTCCTTATGGTATAGTCAGTTCTACTTTTATGGAATTTGCCATAAATCGTTTTATTTTTCGTTTCTCCAGGGAGCCAGCTGCTTTACATTCACAACATAATCTACCTAAACGCCCTCGGGTATTACACGTTTGTTGTCCTTTTAATTTAAAAAAAAAAATTTGTTTTGTTTGAGACTATTAATATTTGTTCGGGTGAAAATTTTTGCACAATGTGTGAATTAATGGTTCGACAAATGTTGCATGCGCGATGACGTTCCGAGAGACGGCTATCAACATGAGTTTTGCATTAGCTGCAACTTCAAATCATAATCAATCATCCCCCAGCTGTAAATTCATCAGAGCGAATTTCATAATATTTTCAAAACTGAAACAATATTTTACAACAGACCTTAAAAAAATTAATGGGAAATTTACCATAAGGCATTGAAATGCATATCGTGGAAAATAAATGCGTAATAGTAATTTGAAGAGTTGTGTGAATGTATCATATCTTATTTGCATACAATTCAAATGACAGCGTGAATATTACTAATAGTGGAATGTGAGAGATAAGAAGACCAGAAATCTCTGCTTTGAAGATTTATACTTTATACCTATTATATGTTACATGTCTAACAAATTTTTTTGCAAAGAGGTGTAACTCAATATTGCTATAAATTATAAGAATACCACACAACTTTGTAGAAGACTTTAAATTGAATATTGATTTTACATATGAATATTGCTAAACTTTTCAGAATGTCACGTGTTGACGGAAGACTTTCAATTGAATATTGATTTTAAAAATTTCCTACGAGAACTGATACTACCATAAAATGCAGCAGACTGTCCCCACTTTCGTGATCACCTTTTTTTTTTAAATAAATCACGCGAGTCAACTACTTCTTGTTGAAAAGTGATGGCAGCATTTAAGTGCAGCCAGCAATTTTCCGGTGGCTAACTCGCTTGCTGAGTGGTTTCGATTAACTTGATCGTCTAGAGATTTTAAAAGGCTTTACATGCTTCAATGAGAATTTTCTTTTAAACAAAAATAGTTGTCGTTTAGGTGCATCCTCTGTTCGTATATTTTGTCGAATTTGTATGAGGTTCGAAAACAAATATAATTGTGTGGTTTTTCTCAATTTATTACCGTGATAAAAAGTTGCACTAATATATATATTGCGTTTGTATGAGTAAAGTGATTTTTATGAAATTTAGCTTTTAGAGGTCTATAAATTTTATTTCATTGCCGAAATTGTGAGTACATAATAGGATAGTGTCGAGAAAACTTTGATTGAGTTTTTAACCCACTTAACCCCAAAGAGTTAAGAGTTATGATTTTGGTATTGAAAGAAGCCTATCTTATTGTTTTAACTCTAGATAACTAAACTTAAATCAGTGTTACCTACTCTGTGACTAATCAATCGACTCAATTGCAAAGGTATATACGTATGTATATGCTTGTTTTTATTTCTATTTACTTCAAGCAAAATAGCGTAACTTAAAGAAAGTACCTATATTGTGAAATTTTAATTAAAACATAGAAAAGTAGTAAAAATTAGCATTCCAAATTTTAGTAGCCTTGAAATGTGCTCGGGAACATCTCAAAATAGTAAAATGGGCAGAGTAATGTATAAAAATCAAGTTTGGCGTCCAAATATCTAAATGCAAATATTACATACATATGTAAATCTTAATTTTCTACTATATGGGTAATGTGTGGATTTAAATGATACGTTGGCTTCCATTTGTTAAAGGCACCGAATTTGGCCAGAGGGCCGCCTTCGCATTAATTTTAGAGAGCAGAAATATTCTGTCTCACTAATACTTGGTACAATTGTGTGAACCTTGGCGTTATAACTGCTGCGAAACGAGGCGGGTCACATTTCTTACAAATGGTCCGTGACCAGGCGCTTAGAATTTAAGTGAATTACGATATGGTCCCAGACAAGTTTAGTTTCCAAATCTAAAGACCGCAGAGTCGCCATGTATTCGAGTCGCAAAACCTAAGCCTATCACTCTTCCCGGAGCTAAGGTAAATCCTGGGAACTCTTTCTGAAGGCCGTCCGAGCGCCGGGCCAGGGGATGCACCGAAAAGCATGCTGGGGTTTCTCGATTTATGTGCCTATGGCAGGGCAGTGTCCGTGAACGTGTTTATCTTCGACCAGGGCGACCGCAACATAGGGGCGATATTTAGAGCTGCCTTTCCGACGGGCTCAGTAGGCCTTCGGATAAATAAAATCCGCCCACGCACCTGGTGCGGCTTATTCCCGCCTCGGCCTTGGTACAGTGGCCGCCGTCGCCGTCGCCCGGACAAATATTTAATAATTAACGCAACCCTTCTTTCAGGTGAGCCCCAAGCAGCGCCGAATTAGCCAGATGGGGATGGAGCCGTAAACGGCCATTCATCACTGGCGTAATTGTCTCCAAGGAGAGCCCCCGTCAGGGCAGAGGAGCCGCTGGGGCCCCCGTAGTTGCCGGTGATGTACGTGACTAATCAAATCGCGACAGAAGAATGACACTCGAAGCATTCAGTTGATTTCATCAGCACGTAACTCTTCATAAACAACTCGTAACTTGGCCAAGGAAATGGCGAGACGTGGCAGAAAAATCCCGAATTGCCGAATCCATCCCTCATCTGGGGGCCCCATAAAACAAATCCCTGGCTCAACTCCGTCATTTTATCTCCGCTGAGATCCCATCTGTTGTGTTGCCGAAGGCACTAGACATCATTTTTCATCTATTCCGGGTGACAAATTATGGTCAGGTATTGATAAATTCGGTCTCATGCATGGGACCGGGACTGGGACAAATGGCTGCAAGTTGGAATTCAGAAATTGCTTTTTCATTTCGGATGGTTTCTGGGCGTTGTAACTACCACAAATACGGGGTCCGGGTTGTCTCCTGCAGATCCCGACTAATATTCGGGAATAAATTGCAACCGTCTCGCTGCAGCTCCTCACACTGGAACTGGATATTGGAATTCGGACGGGTGGCCTCAAAGACTCACGTGTGCTGAACACCCTTGAACGGGTGAAAAATGGACACGTCGGCCGCTCAATGCTTTCTAGTTAGCGCAGTTTACTCAGTTGGTTTAGCATGCCATTTAGCAACTATCGTCGGTGGCCAACTGCACCCGAACATATGTGCAAGTATTTCCGGATTTCAATTTGCAGCGCAGCTGGAGTGTGGGTGTACGCTGCACACCCGCGACACCTCAAAACTCCCCCACAGTGCTCGAATTTTTGCGCGGGTTCGATCATTCTGCGGAAGTTTCCCCTGTTTGCCCACCCACGCCGGGAACGAACAACTTTTGACTTCTGCAAATCAACCCCCGCGATGTTGCGAGAACAATAAACCCAAAGATGGGTTCACCTTTTTTTCGATGGTAGATTGCTGGATGCTGCAGGCTACGAACCTTTTAAAAACTCATGGGGCTCCGAGGTACATTTTGAGTTATGGCCCCTATTAAAAAGGGTTCGAAATTTCAAATAAAGGTAAACTTTTAAAAGTTAATTTTTAATAATATTTTAATTTAAAAAATCTTTACTCTTCTAAATGTGGACCATTCAGTTCTCTTTGAATTTTAAAGCAGTAAAGTATGAGATATCTCTATTTTTCGTAGTTTGTAGATACAACATAAAATTATACAAAAATACAATTCGGCCTCATCCAGAATAAATATGTAGTTTTTAAGGAACTTAAATTTGATTAAATTCTAATAAGAAATTTCCATTTAATGAATAATTAGTCAAGCCAGCGGGCAAAAAATAGCTCCTAAAAAATAAATGATTAACCTCCTCCCTCAGGTCTTTGATAAAATAAATATGAAGTATCTTATAATACATACTAGGTATTTCATTTAAGAAATATACGGTATTTTGCCAATAAACTATATAAAATATCAAGGCAACGCTATACAATATTTTCAGGTTTTTGCAATAATTTACAATTTCCCACCTTCCCATTACTCACAAGTTGTTGCTAAAAAATTCCATTGGGCATTTTCATAAAAAAGATATATAGGTATAGGCAACTATTGAATTTTATTAATTTTTTGTAGTTGAGGAATTCTTTTCCAGTAAACGATTTTACGATGGTTTGCAAAATCCGAATAAAAACGGACGTTTTAAAAGTAGGATAATAACACGATTATTCTTTTATTATCTTTTTCGTAAAATACCGCGAGAGTTATACGAATAAATTTTTTAAAATTAGTATTGTATAAAACAGAGAAATAGGAATTAAATAAATAAATTGAATTCCTAATAAGTAGGTAGATAGAAGTGAGTTACAAATTTTACTTTGAGTTTCGTGATTTAGTAAAGAATTATTTAAAACATTTCAATATCGAAAATTTAAAAATATTCAATAACTTTAATTCATTTTCGATTCCTTTTCCATATATTCGTTCTTGAATCACTTACGATAATAAATAAGTATAATGAGATAGGTACTTATACCAAATAAGTGCTGTATCGATAAGAGTAATTGAATTCCGATTTAAAAATATCTCAGATAATGATCGAAAGTCATTGGCATTTCTAATTAACTGATGTGTTAATTGTAATAAAAATAAGTATTTCCGCATATCAAGGTAATTAGGGGCAGATAAGAAACTAATTAAGGTATAATGCGAAATCTAGAGGCTGATTATGATATCGTTCCAAGAAGTCATACTGATACAGGTTAAGGAATACGGCTTTAGTTAATTGCAGAAATCATCCGAGTGCCCACTGGCGAAACGATGATGAGCCACCTCTAGCACGTGCTAGACGACCTAATGAAAAATCTGAGCGGCTACTTATGGTTTAGCAGGGGCTTTTAAGAAGAACGCGCCCGTTGTAGCTGTATTACCGTGGATTAAGTTAATTACATTATAATCCCCTGAGTGATGCAAACAGCTTAAAAGTGTCGTTCTCGAACAGCCCCCTAATTGAAGCTAAAGAGCCGACTGCACTGCAGTCCTGTAGGGCTGTAGGGCTGTGGAGTCGGTAACTCCCGGGATGTGGGAAAGTATAAACCTGTTGAACTTGAAAGGCTTTTTTTTATTCAATGAAGGGCTAATAAAGTGCCGAGGGGAAGTTTCCTTTCAAGGGCCCTCGTGAAGCGTGTTTGCTTGATAATTTCAACTTCCACACAGGAATGTGCCGCCGCGGCGCGCAGTAAGAGCGCAAACTGTTTTGCATTGCAGGGCAAATGGGGGGAATTGACTTTTCTAAGTCCGTACTTAATAAATTTTACAACAAATGAAATTCCTTTTGCCTCCCAGCGAAAGATCAGGGTCAATGGGGAAAGTGTCCCGGCAACTTTTCCTGCCTTCATTTTCCCATCACAACTTATTTTGCCAGTTAATTTCAGTTCACATCACAAAGAGGGCATTTTTTCGGGTTCAATTGATTTACAAAAATGGAAATGCACCCGGATGGAGAAGAAGGACATGTCTTTTCGTATTTTCGGTTTCTTTTGCCTTTTAATGGCGACCCTTAAAAATGGAATAAGTAAAAATAATAAAACGAAATTCTTTCGAGAAAACGTCGCTTGAACAATTCAAAACTTGGAAACAGAGCACGAAGCATGCAGAGGAGCTATTTGGTAAAACAAAAATAACTTGCGTTGAGAAATAACCAAGAAATTGAAAAGAATATTCCCAGAAACTGTAATCCCTGTTCTTCATCTCTAATGTAATCCCCGAAAAGAATTATGCTTTCCTTTATGAAATCCACTGGAACGCAGTCGAAAAGAGCGCGTTTTGTTGCAGAGCGATGACAGCAACGACGGAAATGCTTTTTCCCAAAGGATCCAGAATAAATTTTAATATCGGTGAGGAAAAATGTGCACAGAGAAAAGAATTCACGATCAAATTCTCGTTCGCATTTCAGAAATTCAATTTTTACTCTGGTTGCGGAGGCACTTATTTATTTTGTCTGAGCACACCTTCTTGAGAAGGGCGCAAAGAAGGGAATCTTGTTTCCATACCTTGAGCACCTTAAGCGAAGATGAGCTTTCGTCTCAAGGTAATCCTATGTAATGTCTGAAAAACAACCTACGCGTTTTCCGAACTTATGTTACATCTTGGAACAATTACGCCATAATTGCACACCTATCCAATGACGGCTTGTACGACAAAATCAAATAAACTTCTAAAAAATCAGAACAAAAACTGCTGAATTGGTCTCTATTATTTTCATTTCGCATGGATAGAGAATGTAGGTGAAGAATATGCTTATAAATATGTTGAAAAATTGAACATTTTTTTCGTTTCAATACATGGTTCAGCAAACAAAACAAATAAATAAAAAGGAATAATAATAATAAAAAAAAGGCTTAAATCCGAATTTGTAAAGAGTGTCATAAATATTGTAGATAAGAATAGTAGTTATTAGAATCTTTCAATAAACCTTACCCCCTATTATATTTTAATCAGAAGACTTGAGTGTTTAATAAGATATTTCAAAAGATTTATGTCTCAATAGTTTTAAATGACAATCCAAGATGGATAAGCCCAGATGTTTGTTTGTTTCTTTGCTTGCGAATATTAGAAATTAAAACAAATTTATACTAGAGTTGTTTCCTGTCACGCTTCGTATATATGCTCTTTTCAGAGAACGAATTATGTATATGTAGGTACTAGTTTTGAAATGCCATGTAAATAACTCTATCCGTCATTTCCAGGGTGCGATTATTTGAAAATTAATATACCTAGATAAGAAATTAAAAATATAATATTAATATGAGTTACTAGATTATATGTGAAATAATAAAATCGCAATCGTTCTATGTTTATTAGGACATATCGTATACGAGTCACAATATTTTACTACAAGGTGCTAATTATTCTTTATTAAATGAAAAAAATACAGGTTTTTTTTTTCTTTCATTAATGCCATTGAATTTCATAGTCAATGTCATTGTTATTGTCAATGAATTTTGTACCATCAAACAATCATATAATACTACTACCTTGATGTCTCTGGAAAAAAATTTAACTTTTTTTTTCTATAAATAACTAAGGCTGTATTTAGTTTAAAGTCTAAGCTCTATATGAGTTATAAATTTTAATTTGGGTATTTCCCACCTAAAGCAGCCGTAGATTTCCTTTTTCTCAATTTTTCGAACCAAAATGATAGCTTAATGAGAACTGAAATCAATGTCTGTTCTAGATTGGTTAGTCCTCTTCTGTCCACGATTCCAGCCGGGTTTAATGCAATCTTGCACCCAATTTGCGCTCTTGTTCCCATTATGCAACCTGTCAACTGCGATTATGCTCCACGACTTTACCCACGTAAACCGAACGAAATGAGCGGATTCTTCCTCGGCGAGTGTACGCATTTCTAGAAATTTTCCCTTCTGGAAAAAGTCCGACCTTCCCTAGACCGCCGACAGGAGTGGCACGTAAAAAAGGCACCTCATCTCAGGTCCCCGAATCGACATTATGCAAAACCTTTGCTGATTGTCTGCTCTTTCCATTTGCGTTTCCTTCCTGCGCTGTATGGCTGGCTCCCTTCTGATTGAATTTAGTGGCATATTGGGTTCACCTACGAGTCCTTGATAAGAAGACATTCCTCCAGTGATAACATTGTCAAAGGAATGAAGGAAAGACGGAGGGAACTATGCGCCATTATTCGAGATTTTTGCTTTCTTCAAGGAACAGGAAATCTATGAACATTACCGCTCAAGAACGTTTTCCTCCAGAGATTCCTTTCCCAGAAGAAAAATTTCTTCGCCCCCCATGTTGAGGCGGACAGGCGAACCGTAGAAGAAACCGGAGCAGATCTTCTGCCGGCGAAGAATGAGATGACGTCAGAATTATACTCTTACTAGTTGGGCGCAATGAGCCATGAGGAGGTGTTATTAACGCTGCACGGGCAGGACGTCTTCCGTACACTTTATGGAACCGTAAACGTTGCCGCTTGTGCTCTACGACACAGCGCCGGGAAAGCTATCATCAACCGAAATTTATTCCTGGGAAACG
This sequence comes from Machimus rusticus, assembly GCA_951509405.1. Classification (NCBI taxonomy): domain Eukaryota; kingdom Metazoa; phylum Arthropoda; class Insecta; order Diptera; family Asilidae; genus Machimus; species Machimus rusticus. The sequence continues at coordinate 33,705,966 of OX608053.1, read as the reverse complement.
CTGCTTTGTCCGTCCCTCTGGCATCCCGTCGTAAATTCCATAGACGCGCGCCAACAACGGCTTCCAATGGATTTTACTGAAATCTGCCCCTATGTGTACAACAGCGCCCTCTTGTGGACGAATTTCTGGCTATAAAGGAATTTTTTTAAAGACCTATAATTGAAGATTATCAGAAAAATGCTGTTCCTCAAATTAAGTTAGAATTAGCAATAATCAAAAGGTATGAGACTTGGAGCTTAGTTTAAAATAAACATACAGAGTGTTCCAAAATCCAACAATTACCGTGAAGATTCTGACGGGTTACTTCATAACTTGCATAACTGAGTAAACGCTTAAACTTGTTTTGCTGTTTTTCCATATGTTTTTTAAATATCTTTCTTTAAGGATCAATAAAACCAAAAACTTGTGATTTCAGCTCTCTCGTCTACTATTGCTCAATTTAACTGATTTCGCACCACGGCATAACCATGTAGTAACATGTTTTAAATCTTATATCCGATTAGTCTAGATGTTAATATATATTTATGTACATTATTGCTCCCTTCTAAGTTTTCAAACGGAAACATAAAACAGGAGTGTATTTTTAATTTACAAATAATTAACAATAATTGAAGTAAATTACTTGGTTCATCAATAAATTACTTTCAACGGAAATAAAGCACGAAACCGTGCATGTCCAGACCAATTTAATGTTATTTCTTGTGTTGTTCCGTTGCTTCAGTTTTAAAGTTAAAACCTAACAGTTTAAATATGTTCTTATAAAATTTAACATGTGGGAAAAAATGTAATTCTTATATAAATCCAATCCTTCATATAATATAGCAGCATAGACGTCGGTTTAGTTAGTTTATTCCATCTATGGTCTATGTTAGCGATTACTATTTTTAGTGCATTATTTGAAATTAAAAACAACATGTTATTATTGTAAAACTGACTCCTTAAAAGGAGCAGAGTGATTTTTTGGTAACGATTATTGTAATCGCGGAAAAATTCTTCTCTTAATTAATTTTATTTTAAATTAAACTATGCATACACCTCTTCGTAAACTGTCAAGGAATTTATTTCATGACCTAGAAAAATTTCTGTTCCACATTTCTCGCCGAATATATTTGAAAATTCCTTTTTTTTCTGTGTACAGCAGTTCATTGTTTTCAGCTTAAATTAAAAATGTTCATTGATAGGGAAGTGTAGCAGCGCTTCATTAAAGCGATTATAATGAATGTTCCAGTTCTCGCAAAAATGCTTCAGGTACTGTTTTGAAGATTTTCGATTAAATTTTTTATATAAAATAAAAACAAAAATTTAAATAAATGATTGCTTTTTATTGTATTTTTTATATAAATTCCGAATTGCTTTCGCAAACAAAATTCCTTTCCACTTTATATTTTTTAGTTATTTTCTCATTCAAACTGGTTTAAATCGCTGCTATAATGGGAAAGTTGGCAATTTCTGTTTTAAATTACATATATATTTATTTCTAAAATAACTCATTTTGATTTTTGAATTCCCTTGCAAAACTATTATATTCAAAATGTTCATTAACATCTAACAACTAAAATAACATAAAGTTGTGAGAAAAAAACAATATTTCAGAGAGGGTTACAAAAGTACGATTTGAGAACATCGTATCTGTGTATTCGTCAAAAATCGTACTTAGATATTCGAAAAGATGTAAATATATATTACTTTATTACATTTAGTTAAAAAAGGCATTATCTGACAAAATTGAAATAAAATGCTAATGAAACGTGCGAAAAAACGTGCGTTATACCTAAAAACACATTTTGGAGCAAAACCCGTGTCTACGAGTATATGACTCAAAAAATAAATATTTTAGTAATAAATACTTCACTTGAACTCAAACAGATTGTTGATTAGACGTTAACAAGAAAAATTATAATGTTAGTATAAAGCCTACTTTAGTTTATGGTACATTTTTCGATCCACTGCATATAATAGAGAGTAGTCTTTATTAAAACGTACATTTGGTTATAAGGCCCAAAGCATAATAATGTGTTAAAAAAAAAGTGGAAATAGGTATTTGAAATCCTTATCCTTTGACTTTTTGAGGATTAAAAAGAAGAAACGATTTATTTGGGTATCTTACCTTAAAATATTTATATGTGTTTTTCTTCTAGATGAGTAACAAAAAAGTTTGAAATCATTAGGTTTTTTATTCACAAGTAATTATTTTAACATAAGCAAGCAGTCTTTTAATTATCTGCGATTTCGTTATCTGTGCTCGTTGCTTAAGTCATAAGTAAGTTCGGGTAATACTGCAGAATTACGTTTTTCCGTTTCAAGAAAAGGGATGTAAGAATTTAAATCCCACCTTGGCTACGTTCATGGCCTTGGGTAAAATCAATCATTTCCCTGAATCCGTTTCTTGCCCGTGGGATTTTCGAGTATAAGACCCCGAACAGGTGCTTAAATGGCAGCACCGAAATTAAACCTTTCCGAGAATCACTAGAAAAATTGCTTAATATTATTGCTATTCCGTCTTTAAATTTCCGCTACGAAATGCAAATAAGAAAATTTAATCCGTCTATTCGGCCCAATTCCGGGCTATGTTCGCAGACATAAGTCATCGTCGTTGGCGGAGGACTGGCGGAGCACCGAGGAGAGTCGAGGAGTCCCAGCATCTAAGCTGTACGGGGGCCTCCGGCCTTGGAACAATTACCGTAAAATCAAAGATGTAAAAAACAATTTAGCGTTTCAGTTCACTCTGTTAGACGAAATTTGTACCATTTACTTAAGCAAAAGTCGGAGAAGCCGGCCCGGCCCGGAGAAAGTGTTTCTTACACCGTCTTCATTGTTCTGCACCATGGCACAGATAAGAAGGGTAAAGCCCCTCGCTGGTACAACCACCTTTTGTACAAATGTTTACGTACTTGTCTGCCTCACAATATCCCCAGCAGGTAAAATTTATGAAAGAGACTTAGCGAAGTAATAAAAAGTTGTTTAAGTTTCATTTTCTTGCTGCCTCTCCCCGCGAGTTATTCTTGCCGGTGTGTAAGCACTTTCTTTCAGCGCTGCCGGTGCCTTTCAAGGAAACTGACGAGCGAACTATACAGAGGTAAAAAGCTGGCGAAACTTCAGCACCCTTTCAGGCACTCGCGCGAGAAATGTAAGTGGTATTTTATCATTTGTTCAAAAAATTAAAATGGGGAATTCAGCGCGTGCTGGAAGATAAGGCACTTCTTGAGACCCAGGACCCAGGACCCAGGACTTAAGACTCGATCCCGCCGGCGGCGGCGAAGAAAACTTTCAGTTCTTAATTAAGCCCCGCACCTCGGAGGTGCACCTGCCCCCCGCGCCCTTTTCCACATATTCGACGCACCCTCGGGGCGCCGACTGCACGTCCTTCCCGGTGGGGCTCGCACTGGTGGCATTTCGATTTTATTAATAAATCCTTCGAGGAGCACTGTCTCGCCGGCCGCCCCAGCAGAGGAGCAAACTTTTAATCCTTTCTCCTCCTGCGAGCTCCCCAGTTCAGTTGGTTGCGAACTTTTCAAACTGCTTACGTAATGCGCCAATTTTACAGCCTCAGGCAATTTTTCCAGCGCCTTCTAAATTAACTCTCTTCAGCTGGGAAACAGTCGGGCAAAAAGGGTTCACGACACGACTCCACGTGAGTACCTACATTTGCTGTAGTATTGCATATTTAGGGATTTAAAATAACGTCTTTATGTACGAACGCAGGTAGCACACAAAAGCCTTAATGAAGTGAAGCGAGATGGTATAAAAAAAAAATTCAAATCAACAAAATCTAAATTATTCGTACAGGATATGAGAGTAAATTACTTCCAAGGATTACCAAACCTCAACCTTAAAAAATAACTTCATTATTTCCGTCCTGGTTTTACAAGCATAGAAACTAATATTTGATTTAAGATGGTATTCTGGTAATAACGATTTAAAAAATTAAAAATTTCAGTGCGTTTTAATTTAAATTGTCAAAATTTTTAATAAATATTAAAAGCTGTGTTAGAAGCTTTAAAAGTAATATTTTTTGAAATTTTTTGATTCTTTTAACTTGAAATCAAAACTAATTCCGTGATTGAATATTGAATATGTGCACAACAAAAATTTGAGGGAAATAGGTTAAATAGTGGTTTTAAAAAATGCAGATTCTAGAAACACATTTTTAATGTTCAAGTAGGTACTGTCTAAATCACACATAGTGCTTTTGATGGAAGTGTCCAAAAATTCACTCTGTTATAACTTTCCAACAAATTCGAATATTGAACAATAATTTTAAAGATATATTTTAGAAATAAGTATTATAATTGCAATTTATGGAGAAAAACATCTTTTAAATTAATTCATAATATTGTTAAGCCGTAAAGTATATTTTGATTCATACGAGTTTTAAAAGTCAAGGTAATTATTTTAATTTCACCAATAAAATTAATAAAAAACTTGCATTTTTTAGATAAATGGAAAACAACTTAAATCATATCTATACATATTCACGTAATTGTGGTAATTTTGACATAAAAAAATCTCCTGGCTTTTATAGGTACAGCAAAGTTCTAAAGGTTGACCAGTGTAAAAGAATAACAATAGAATAAAAATTAAATTGGGCACTAATATTATTATAATATATTTTAGAGTAAAATCATTCTTTTTAATTGAAAAAATATGTTGGAAACATGAATCGAATCATTTTACAAGTTTATTTTCCTTTTGAGTCTGACGTTATTCAAATAAAATTATATGCATAATGCGTATTATACATTAAATTGTGGAAAAGTGTGCCGAACAAGTAGTGATGATTGGTATTCCATGCAACAAATTCGGAAATTAAAAAAAAAAAAGAAAAATGCTTCTCTAAGTACGTCATAAACACTACTACCGGCGTGCGGAAGCGCTCGTTATTCCCCGCTAAACGTATCTAATTTCCTCCTGCCGGGGAGCCATCATTATTTTGCGATTCCCGGCGCCAGTGCAAGAAGCGAGAAATTTCGTTTTTGAACAAAATTGATTTCAATTTATCGACGTTCATGCATCAAAACAGCAAAGTGCAACGAATGCAATTTGTCACCGCGGAACATGTGTGAGGATGTGAATTAAAATTCAACGCTTTGCGTCGGCGGGACGAGGAGGTGCAAGGCGGGCGACGCGGACCCGGAGGCGGCGGCATGGCGCGAGTGCAGCTGCAACTGCAGCGCTTTTTAAAAATGTATGTCCCGGCGAATGAATTTATTCAGGGAGAATGTCAAATCCAAATGGAAATTATTTGAAGTATGTAACTCGTGCATAAGCAAACAGGCGCGGAACGTGTCGTTTGTATACAATGAGATGAAAATGAACATTTTAAATATTTGCCCGTGTAACAAAAAGAAAAAAAAACGGTCGACTGCAGCAACAGCCATGATTCGGTGCGTTTCCTTTAAGCTAATTAATGCAGCCGGCCGCAACCGCTGCAAAAAGCCGGCAGTCCATTAGTCCCGCCGGGATTTGGATATTTAATTTGGGAAATTTGTAACGACCCCGGGTGTGCAGTGGCCCTGCGAAAATGCACCGCCGGACCGCATCGCACCCACACAGTTTGACCAGGCATCGTACTCGCTGAAAAATCTAGGGCCATCGCACTATCGATGGCAACTGGTAACGAGCCCGCGGGCGGCCGGACCCCATGAACTTCAAGTGGCTACAAATCTCACATGGCCGGCCGTAATAAAGGTGAATCATAAAAATTTATCCGCACCGAGGTCTGCAAATCCTCGCATTAAAATCTATGGATCTGGGGGGCCCTTCGGAAGGGCGGCGGCGTTAGAAGTTAGAACGACTCCAGCTAAACTAATCTCGGCCCAAAGCCCCAAACGCCGACCGGCCGGGGGCAGGTGGCACATTGTTGCGAGGCTGTGGTCCAGCAGGGTCCGGGACCCATTCAGACGTGAAGGCACAAGGCGAAATGAGGACAAATGGATAATGCCGGGGCTGCGTTCAGCACCCGCAAAACAACAAAACAAATTCCGTGGCAAAGGGAACTAATTTCTGAAATTTGCTGTAAAGCTCCGGACTAGCTTTGTTCGCCGCCGCGCCGGCAGGAGAGAGCTCATATCCATGCGATGCTGCGACGGAACTGCGAGGGCGGCAGCGCGGCGGCTGCGTCCCGGATTACACTTTGATGTCGCAAAGGGAGCCGCAATTCCCGGAGTAAGACTGCGCCACGACACGACTGCTCCTGTCTGCACAGCATCGGGAATTAAAAATTGAAATTCTTCCTTTTTTCTAATTAAAAGGGAGCCGGGCACTTCGGCTGAACTGGGCAAAACTAATATCTGGTTTTTATGCGGCCGCCGCAATATCGGCTCAAGAGTATCATAAATCTTCAGTTCCGAAGGGTTCAAACTGCATGATGAATGCAGCGACTTTTTCTATCCGGAGCAGGGTTAAGACCTGAGTTATATTCTATCTGCCAAAAAAATATAGTTTATTAAATTAAGTTTTTGAGTTGTGTCCGATTCCGGTCCCATTTATATTTTTTATAATATTTGCAACGTTTTTTCATTCCGTCTCGCGAAGTCAACAACGCTCATCAAATTACCCGATTCGAGACCGACTGCACACCGGTAGCACACCTTGTATGCAATGATATTGAATTGCAATTATCAGTCAGTATGAACAAGGCTGTCTTAAAATAAAAATTATCTTAGAAAATGTGCAGAAATAAAATTTGGTTTCGCTTCAAATTAGCCCCTAAAATGAGTGACCCAAGGACAGGACCATCAGGATTGCAGAACATGAGTAGTTGTAATCCTGAATTATGTTTGGGAGATTTGTTCAAGCTTTATATTATTACGTACAACAAAAGTAAGGGTCGTCCTTCCAGGAAAATTTCTTACCTTGTGCTGGATTTATATTCTTTCTTTATTACTGATTTATATTCTTTCTTTATTACTGACCTGATTATTTATTTATTTATTGATTATTCAATTTAATAATGTGTTCTTATTTTATTTTGCATTGCACACCCGGTGTTCAATCCGTCTCTCGCAATAAAAACATTCAGAGAAGCTACATAAACACACGATGTGCAATCATCTTATTTGTACAAAGGGAGTTACAAAGCGACTGATTTCTATTGCAAACATGTTTTTTTTTTTATTAAAAATGGTCAATATATAGTAAAGAAAAAAAAACCATTCTGGTGATGGTCTCCAAAAATATGTGCTGTTTTGAGTGGGTTGAGCAATCTAAAGTGTTATACAACGTAGCTAAACTCACATCATACTTTATTAGTTAAATTAATCTGAAATCTAGGAAAATTTACTGAAATTATGTATATATTTATTTAGGTATAAAGGTGTTATGTTGTGTTCTTAAATGGAGACGTTACAGTTTTTAATACATCGAAAAAAAGTAATAAATTGCAATTACTGAAAAATGTTTATGAACATTTCAAATTCACTCCTTCTCTTGAAAAATGTTTTGTTGAACAAATAGTTATGTTTCAAACCGCTGCCATCCTGTTTCTATTACTATTATTATATATAGTATTTAGAAAATGTTATAATATGAATTTATTTAAACTTTATTCGTGTTGTAAAAGTTTGCGTAATTTCAATTCTACTGAATTCATTTTAAGTTTGTGCGAAGCTCATAAAAGCCTGAACCTTTACAAAATGAGCTACCCTTTTACTGTCTTGCAAAGTCTCATAATTAAGCAGTAGCTGAGGTACTTAACAGCACCTACATATTTCAATTTTGATTTCATCTAAAGCTAAATGCCAGCCAGCGTGACTGCAATTGAAAACTTGACTTCTTTGAAACTGTCGTCCGCCTTACTAATGAGGGACTCCTGGCACGAATAGAACCTTTGTTTTCTGTTTGTGCTCCAAACATGGGCGGCGGGGGCGGTGGGGACGTGAGCTCACTGCCAGGTGACGGGGAGCAAATATTTAAGTAAAGCCAACCGAGAATCATTTGGAAAAACTCATCAAACTTTCGCAATCGATCGATATGACTTTCCTTGGAGTGGAAAACAAATGAAGATAAATGTTGTAAAAATTCCAAACCTCGCCCGCACCGCTGCTCGGGAGCCTCTCCGCACGATAAATCAACTTTTTCAGACCGGCTGCTGCTGGTCCAGACGGGAAGCCAAACTGAATCAGTGGCGAGTTCTTCCCATCTCAAAATGTCACGGAGCACAATTATTTCAACGTAATTGATTTTACATTCCAAATAAAAATGGGCGAAATGGAAGGGCGCAAATTTCTTGCGAGCAAACATCTTGGGGCGACATAAATAAATAAATGGAACGTGAACGTCGTGTCCCGGACGAGGATGGTTCTGCGGGACGGCGGCGGTAAAAAATGGAGCGTTCTGTTGGCAGTGATTGCTGCCAGAAATATCGTCCTAGTCCCCTATTTGCCGTCGCTATTTGTCCGGAAGCTGTAAATAAAATCCTGTATCCTGGTGGGAAACTGATAAGTAAACAGATCTCAATCTTGGAGCACCGGTCAAAACTTTTTATGCTCCTCTGCGGTCGGAGGGCCCCTGGCGGCATAGGCCCTGCCCTGGCGGGAGCATCGGCCGCATCACCCACTGCCGGGATGCAGGAAGTATGCTGCAAGCAGTCAGCATCCATCATGCAGTTCGAACCCTTCGAATCGAAAGATTTATTATGCTCCTGGCCTGATATTGCGGCGGCCGCATAAAAACCAGATATTAGTTTTGCCCAGTTCAGCCGAAGTGCCCGGCTCCCTTTTAATTAGAAAAAAAAATGCCAGTTTTAATTCCCTATGCTGAGCTAGTTGCGACCTAATCTCAGATACTCCAACTCTACGATTTCTATTACGTCATCAACATTTTATCGGCAACGCAATAACGAAAATTTTATTTTTCAAATATCTTATATATAGCTTAGAGATTATACAAATTATGGCCCTAACGACACGTAACTCAATCGAAACAAATTCTAAACCTTTCTAAGAAACAAATATTTTAGGAAGCAATTAGGAAGATTTTAAAGCTTTTACTACAAAATATATGTTCTTTAATTCTGATTCCATAAAAAGAACCATTTTCTCTGATTTTTATTTAGATAAGTTGAAATATGCATAATAAAAACTGACAGCAAATGTTCAAATATTCCCTTCAAAACTTTTCTCCATTTTCAAGTATCGAAATGTCTAAAAAACATAAAAAAAATAAAAATTAATTACGAAGCTTTAAATCTGCTTCCCTCAGTATACGAAGCAGAAGTAAATTTATGCTTTTGAAATAAGATTTCTCATTTCTTATTATATGATTTCAGTTTCCGCTGAGAAGTTTTTCGAAGTGCCATTATACTTAAACGTGATAAGGTAACGCAAAAAAATTAAAATTGCGACGAATCCGTTTGAAAATCGATTATATTTTAATTGATATAGCAAAGTGATAATTTTAAATTTTATAATGGCATGTTGACAAGACAATGAGAGACCTACTAAACTCAAAAATATTAACTTTTCCAAATTCTGTTTTTTAAAGTAAAATTATAAACTCACTCGATACATACAAAATTCAAAGATTGGCATTGCCTTGTTTAAAATGAAAGTTTTTATTACGAAATAAAATGAAAACTTTTATTAACAAATATTATTTTACATATAAAAGCTTGCTCGGAAATATTTATAACATGTATTTACTTATACATAATAAGATATTTCTTTAAGGTTTCCTTGCCCTTGACGGTTTATTCGAAGGTCGACTACCTTGCGCATCCTGTTTTAAAAATGTGTTGATCTGCCTGTAAAAGCAGTCAATGGTGAAATACGGGTCTTCCCTTTTTATTTTATAATTAATTAAAGGCGAAGGGACCATCATGAATGTCACGTTGATTAAAAGAAACGCCAAAACAAACGACACTCAGCCCTGTTGCCGAATCATTTCCGGAGCGGTGATTGCTCGACGAATCCGTGCCTGCGTCCAAGTTGGGGTCCTGTTTAGAAGCAGTCAGTGTAAGTCACGTTTTTCGGCTAGAAGGGCGCACGGCTTTTTGCATTTCTTTATCTGTTAATTAATGAGGGCTTAATGGGAATAGAAGACTCTAAGCGCGTCGTCATTAACTTTTTGTATTAGACATTAAACATTTTTTCAACGGCTTTCCCCGAACCCCTGAGTCTTCATTTCCCAGATGATGTCCTTGTTCTTTCAGAACGGTCCTTTCGAAAACTCGATGCATTCTCTTCTTGGATCATAGAGAGTGACTATTTCGTGACTCGAAGAACTGATTCTTCAGAAATTATTCTGAAAGGGCTCCCCTTTGTCCCCCACAACAGTGTCCCCGGCCGTACTTGACTGAAGTGGGACTAATGAAGACTTGGAAATCAGCTCTGGCTACATGGCCCTGGTCTTCCGGGAGACGGGGATGGGCTACATCAGAGGCATTTTCCGGGATGCTGGGACTTTCAAAATTTGGCTTATTGCTGTTGTGCGATGTCCTCACAAATAGGTCAACCGCAAACTAAAAAAGCTTAACATGTAATTTACATGGAGCCGAATTCTTGTTGGGGAGCGGAACATTTCACACAAATATCAGACCTTTTTATAATTTATGAGCCCGCCCTTATCTCTAGAGCCGGGACTGACCACCGCACAAACTCCCCTTAAATTCCCAGCATACACAAGTTGCTCGACAATTTAAAGGAGGACATAAAGGATAAGAACCCTTCAAAGTTTCGCCCCGGGGAATCGTTAGTTTGTCTTGACTAACTAGTAATGGTTATTAGAAAAACTGTTCTTGTTCTAGCAGCTATAATTATAAGAGCCGCCTTATCTTGTCTGGCCCGCTTCGACCAAGTTGAGTAAAACCTTTTATGGGTCATCACTTTGATGAAGGCTTTCTGAAATTTCATGCCGGATGCAGCGTTCCGAACGGCTCCTAATAAAGATGAAGCACCAAATAAAATTTATGAGAGTGGCTCAAGTCCCTTTTGCCGCCACGTATGATTCCGCGGGAGGTCGCTTTTAACTGCTTTTATTTACATTTTTCGTAGAATGCGATGAACTTAGATCGGTATACGTATTTCAGTATCTTGCTATAAACTCGTTCCAACGAGCCATACCATCATAATTGCAAGGCCGTCAAACCAAGTACCCGAACAATTTGGTGCTGAAACATTAATTTTTAAACAATTTTTTTTTCAATAAAATTTAAATTCCTTATTAATCTACCTATAGCATCTACTAAGATATTTAGAAATTAATAAGAGACAACTTTTTATTTTAGAAATACTAGATACAATAACTGTTTTTTTTTCACAACGGATCCGATTCTAGGTCTATATACCTATACGAAGATTTTAAGTTTTGCGAAAAACGCATCAAATTGCCATGATATTTGCCCATTCAAACTGCAAACCTTGAACCAGAAAAATTTTTTTACGAAATAAAATAAAATTCGATATGGGTAACTTTTCATAAATTTCAATTCAATGAAAAATTTCGTATTAAACCTGGAGCCATTGTAAAAAAACACAGCTAATATGGTATTTGATTTGCATTCAATATCTTAATTTTAATTGATTTTGAATTCAAAATAATTTTTGAATCTAATTATAAACTTTTTTGACTTAAACGGTGACAAATAAGTTAAGTTATCAATTGAAAAGTTAGTAAGATGGTTTGATTTATTAGTAAAACTTAAACGTTGAAGATTATATACATATTGTATATATTAAAGATTAAAAGAATAATTGCCTATTTAAATATAAATCTATCAGTTTGTTCAATTGAGTTCAGAAGGATATTATAAATGTTAAAAAAAATTATTATTATTTCCAGGGTGCTTTATTTCGATAGGGTAGTAAACCTTTCTTTCTCGCTCGAACAAGAGTCGGCTTGATGTAATTGCTCTACTGTCGAGCCAAGTTCCTGGTTTCTTCCGAGCAAATAAAATTTCTTGAATTACTCGTGTAGACACTGAAGAAGCCCCACTAATTAAACCTATAAAATTAAGCAAATTGCAGTGCTGTAATTGCTTCCGACCTGCAGTTGGAACACTTGCCGCTGCATGCACCCCACCGTTGGAACTTCTTAGCTGAACTGAGAAAACTTTCGTCGACTTAATTCCAATCACTGTAATTGGTGGGGTGCTGGGACATGTGCATATGCAGCAGAGTCCTTAAGCCTTAAGCTGGCATCACAGTACCGCCGTGCAATTAATTGCCAGAATTATGGATTCTTCCCCGGATTAAGCCAATTTCGAACATTTGTTCTGCGACCATTTCCTGGAAAAGTGTTGAAATATGCGAGGAAACGATGGGACAGCTGAAATACCACTTACGCAATCAAAGTCCCTAAAAGCCCGGCCTGCCCTTGATTTCGCCATTCGATTGCAATAAATGTAGTCGAAGCCACCTACTCGCCCACCCGCTTAGGCCGTAGCAAACACGAACTCAATTTGGCGCCATTCAAAGTACCAATAATCCGGGAATATGTGATATCAAAGAAAATGAAGACGTTATGTGCTTACACGCCTTGCTTAACACCTCCCAAATTTCGGGGAGCTGCTCGACTGCTCCCAGTTAAGCACACTCATGGAGCAAATTGAATATTTTCTCTGGGAATAGCTAAATAGGGCGTTTTTCTGGATAAGTGGAACGAGGAGCGCGTAATTGCGGAGCAAAAGCGGGTGGGATGATCCCGGAAAGGCGCCGTTTTAATGCGCGCAAATCGAAGCTGAAGATGTCTTCCTTACGCCTGTGTACTTAAACGATGCCGAGCGTAAGAATTTCTAACGAGCTCAACTCAATTTATCGCCTGGCCACAACTTAAAAAATTCAGTTCGCAGGAGGAAGACGACGCGACGTTCAGGATCATGGGAGCGAAAATATTCTTTTATGAACGCAAACACTTCTAATCCCCAAAGTTACTCACTCATTTTAAAGTGTCAGGGCAACATTATAACAGCTCCTGTTTTTTGGAGGACTGTAGACATAATTTATCCATAATTAAGCTCCTTTAATTACATCAAAAGCTGCGACATTCTAAAATTCGTACAGTATTTCAACAAGAAAACATAAATTGTGAATCACATATTCCTAAGCTACTGAATCATTGTACCTATTCAAAATGATAGATATTTATTTTAAGAAAGTTGAATGTCAAAAATGAGCAAATATTCTTAATAAGAGTATTGGCATATTTTACAAAATATATAATAGAACATATTATTATATTTATATACATATACTAATTTAACATCTGGAAAGTAAAAGATGTAATGTAATTAAATACCTACTCAACGTAATTTATATTCTTTAATTTAAAAAAAAAAGAATTATTTTGATCCACCCGGAATTTGTTGAATTATCCTGCACACCAGTATCAAAAATATAGTTTTTAGAAAAATGAGTTTAAAGGTTTTCGAACTAGATATTTTACTACTTGGCGCTTTCGTACATGCTGCATGAAATCATAATTAGGGCTCTGAGGGCATATTCTAGGGATAATATAGTCACCTGTTTAATTAATAATTGAAACATCATTGAAATCGGTTCAGCTATTCCTGGGATTATCACAGACAAACAGATTACAACTTGAAAAACCTTTGTTTGTAAGTTAAGATTATGTATACAAAGTTTGATCGTAAGCGGATGATCGTTGAAGATTTTAGTCCCAACAAGCAAAGAGGCAGACAGAAATTTTTTTTGTGAATTTAATAATTTGTCTTCTTATTTGTATAAATAAATAAATATTTTAAAAAGACAAATTTTAATTTAAAACAATTACTATCACTATATATTAGATACCTCTAATACCTAATTGAACAAGCGGTTGATGGTGAAATCTTTGTATGTAGTTAAAAACATATTATGTAAAACAAATTGTTAAAAAGCAATTAGTTACTTTCAGTAGCTATTTAATTAAAAACATTTAATAGTGAGTTTAATAGTTTTGAGCTTGCAGCTTGTAAAGTGCTTAGTTTTGTAGAATGTAAAAATCCTTTTCAGAACTGTTTCGCTTTCAGATTTATTCCTCCTTGCTTAAAGAACACGATTTTGTAATATTTAGCTTAATTACAAGTTGAGAAATTTTCTAGTTCTAGCAGCTAGGGGTAATTAGGTAATTATGAGTTATCTCAAGCACAACGAAAATATGCAAAACATTCTAAAGAGGAGTGGAAAGTTGCTGGCTGAAAAGCGGTAGGAGGATGGGTTTTATATTGCCTGGTTCGGTTAAAATTGCTAGAATGACAGTAGATCTGAGCCTATCCGCCAGATTTAATTAAGCCATCTATTCGGGCCAAAACGAGGGGCACGCGATCCGCCCATTTGCACCCTTGCCACAGCGACAAATTTACCTAGTCAGAGGCTCGTGGCACAAAAGCGTTCATTCATCAGGAGAATTCGTGAAATTTGGTGCTATATTGATCATGGTACATCACACAGCTGCTTTTGTTGTCTGTCAATTACGTAAGAAGCAGGAATCCTATTAGTGAGCGTCCCTGGAGCGGGCATGAGAAATGGCCCCATTAAAGTAAAATTTGTTCACGGCGACAAACCAGCCCCTTGCAAGCTGAGTCCGTAATTAAAAGACAATTAAATATCGTCCCGAACACTTGTCTCTGATTAAATGGATTGTTTTAAGGGCGAATGTCCTGCATCCTGAAGCGTTCTCGGGAAGAAAACCTTTTAGGATAAGTGTTGTTCGTGTTTTTCTGCTATTTTTCAATCGGCGGTGGGCCGGGACGGAGGCCCGTTTGTAAATTTTTCCACCCGCTGTACCTCAGTCGTCCCCCCAGGTACGGACGAACTGGGTTAATTACTTTCCACACGGAGATAGGTGGCAGCACTGGAGACCGGGCCTCATTAAATTTGAATTAAATAAACTTGCAGACCACGAATTACACGGCCCCAAGATGAAAGGGAGCGTGGCTGCTTCGACGCAGCGGAGGCCATTAAATGCGAATTTCGTCCTGGGCAGCCGGGCAGCCTGGACATGTGGGGCTCTGCTGTCAGCGCACCCGGGTCGGAGCTGCTTTCGGGGGTTTACCAGCCACGAGATGGTAAAGAGCGGTTCAACTCAGAAAATAGCCGGGATTGAACCGCAGATAGAAAGCACTGCACAATTCCCTCAAAAATAGAGTCTCTGTAATTTTGCAAGGTACCCGAAATGCCATTACCTCCCAGAGTGGAGATCCTGAACGGATGGAAATTTTTGCAGAAAAAATAGTCAAAATCTCAGAGTTTGTGTCGCTGCGGATTTCAGGTCACAGCGGCTACATTAGGGCAAAAAAACATATATCGGGGTGCTCCTCGCCCCGGGCGAAAGTAGATTATCCGAAACGGTCACTAGGAGAACTGTCCGTCTTAAGCTCCTTTAGATTTTATGTCTTCTCAACAGTTAATGGAAAAGCATTATTTGCCTGAATAGTGAAAAGTTTGACATTTCAAGCAGAATAACCGAATAAGGTTATCTAGGACAAGTCCTCAGGATTTGCATTTATCCGAACGTGTCCTCTGTCCCCGGGGCAAACGTGACTTACATCCAAATTTAATCTGTTCTTCCATTGAATTATGTGGCTTTCACCATGTTTCCTTCCAGGTTCTCGTTCGGAAGTGGCAAAATGTGCAGCGTCATTTATATTTTTGCCTTTCGAATTTACTATGTAATTCGATTTGCTTTGACGGGAAGTGCTTCCTTTTTCGCTTGATAAGTAATGGCCACTTTCCTTCTTAGCGCCCGCCATCCTTGTCGAAACACGGAAATCGGCTTACCTAGTCCCAGACAGGTGCAGCCACAGGTAAAGGTTATATGTGGGCGCTCCCGGCGCCCTCATCCCTTGTTTTGAAAGAAAATGGAACCAATTGACTTGAAAATTTTATTTTCTAAACAATCCAATTGTGACCAATGTCAACTTTTCAGTACATTTTCAGTTAGAGTGAGTACTGGACGATATCGAATTGGAGCGATATTTCAACCAAATATCAATGAATAACTTTGATGCACGTGATAGGTTCTGAGAAAATGAAGTTTATTCCTCTGTCTTTTTTATTTTTATTTTTTATAATAAATTAAGGCCACAAAAGGTAAAACTCAGATAATTTCGTACGTTCTTGAATTTATGTATAGGTATTTAATTTTTATATTAAAGTAATGACAAAAATGCGTGCACGTTTCCTTTAAAAATATATTCATTAACGACATTAATAACTTACGACAATTTAAAAAAGATGTCTCATGATTTTTAATTACTCTAAATGTACTAGCGAATGGTCTAATCTGTATACAGCCTCAATTTTACAAAAAAAAAGACCGAAATTTTATAATGAATTTTTTTTAATTCTTTAAAGAAATAATTGTTTTTTGCTATGGTTCTTTGAAATTGTCCTCAAACTAGTTTTTATTATATGCATTACTTCATAAGCCGCACATGTCATATTTCCTTAAACTATAGTATTGTATTGTATTCATTTAGCGACTAAATATCTTATTTAGTTTCAACAGAGACATTTTTTGCGGTTTTGATCTATGTTTTGAAATATGTACTTATAAAGTAGTTGGCAGCTTTTGGCAGTAAGTAAATCATTTTTAATTTAAATCGTAAAAAAGAAACTAAAAAGTTTTCGTTTGTTCAGTGAAATAACATAAAATATACTGTAAAATTTTTAAATTTTAAAAAATATTATTAAAATGCATGCTGTATCACCGTTCACTTCAATTGTTTTACCATTCATCAAAAAGTAGGGTGCTTATTGATAAATTTCTTTAATAAAAATAAAAATAAGTTATTTAATATTTACCTTTCATTTCAGTTACATGTGCTGTGCCTTATCTCGTCTCACTTTTGAGATAAGATATTTTTGTTTTAAAATAAATTATTGTATAACTTGTGTCATTGTAAAATATGTGAAATTACCGGATTTTTACAAAAATAATTTTTGGTAATCTTACAGTCAATCAAAGGGTGAAGAATCCTTTTTGAATATCCAAAACATTTTTCTCTCTGAATTTTTGACCTTAAAGGCTTATTAATTGGCTTTTCATTTTTAATTAGTTTTAAAAATTTGCGGTTAAAATCATGTGGACTTTCCTGAAAATGACTGAGGTGTAAACCGCCAATATATTGTTTAAAAGTAATTATATTATTTCAGAAAAAAAAAATACTTAAATTAAAATTTGTTTCAGCCTATTTATATGTCAAATTATATGTTTTTGACATTGCATTCTTTTGGTTGGGTACCTACTTAATAAGTATAACTTTTGTGTGAGTTAATTAAACAATGAGGTTTTTCGCGGAGAGTGTCGCGAAAGTGGTAACAATTTTTCGAGTTCTGTTCGCAATCGATTTCTCTGTGCTTTTGTAGGAGTATACTGTAAAATTGCGTTAAAGTGCACGTGTGTGTTTACCAGAACTCTTAATTATGTACTTATTGTTGTAAGTATGCACTTTTGCATGAATGCAACCACCAAAATTTGAATTTCAGCTGAAGAGAGAATACCTGCTATAATTCGCTCTATGGACACTTGGCTACAATAAGTTTTTTGAAAGCAGCCACAGTATTTTTGCGGAAGCAAATTTACTGGAAGAAGAATGGTCCAGCGGTGGGGGTTCGGGTGTTCGGGGGTTGCGTTGCATACGATGGGTCCATTTGCCAGCAAGCGGTGGCGGATTTAAATATAAATTATGGCAACATGCTCGCTTTGGCTGAGCGCACTTCTGAGTTCCTCCTGATGTGATACAGCGATCTTTTTGCAATTCGTGGTGGGAAAAAGAACGATAAACAATAGCCGGATGCAGATACGGGCCGACCCGCATATCACCGTACCTGGTGCAATTTTCGGATGAACAGACCCATGCACCGCCGCCATTATTTAAAAAGAACGGAAAACAGCTATTACAATAAATTATATTTTCGCTGTTTTATTTTTCCATTTCATTCATGCCGGAAATTAAATGCTGGTCCTCACATAATTTCGCGAGCATTTGCATGTAAATTTATTCAAAAAGTTTTTTTTTTTACCCAGTTTTTCCCGTCTGACTCTCCCGTATGGGGTGCGCCTCTGCTCCCGGCTGAGTTTGCTGTGAGTTTTTCGCTTTTACGCCTAAATTTTCAGCAGGTTGTCCGCAATGAAGTAACTCGGCGCAATTAAGTTAGTCATAATGCAAAATTTTTGCGAAAATATTTACACTGGAGTTTACCTGCCGCATTAGCACCGGGCCCCTGGCCATACCAACTGACTTCGGCTTCGGCTTTACTTTTAATTTCGGCTTGAAGAGGTTTTTATCGTCCGAGGCGAAAATTGTGTTTAGTCGTAAAGTGGCGATAATTAGGCTTCCTTGCGACGTTAAATTATGCCATAACTTTCTCTAGTTCGCGGTCATCGTCGCCGCTCCTCCGGGATCTTCTAAATCTTAATGTCGGACAAAACGCCGGGGATCAGTGGGACTGTTGCCACCTTAAACTTTGTCAGCGAAACAAGAGGACTATAATTGCGGACAAGAGGGAGGAGGTTTCGCGTAATTTTTCGCTTTAGCCCCTTGTTGGAATGTCAAGATTCACAGAAGTACCAAAGAAGGGTATTTTTCGCGTCATTCGGCTTGATTAGAGCGACATAATCACATTTACAGACGCATTTAGACCCCTTTTTGCTAAAAAATTTACTGAAAAAGTGAACGTACTTAGCTTAGACGCACTCGAATGAATTATTTTGCTTCATTTCGAATATTTTAAAGGAATTTGCTTGCACAATTAGGCTTAAGGAACATGTGCAATATAAAGCAAATATCGTGTTAGAAATTTGTAGGTACACTTATATAATGATTCTGCACATCATTTGTGATGCAGTCGAGATGACGTGCCAACCGCAATAAGATAGAAACGTCCTGAAATATAAAGAAGTGGCCAGCTTCGTTTCTTAGTTTTACTTCGAACTTTGATGGATTGATAGTTTTAACATTTGTAAAACAATTTTTTGAATTAAACAAGAAATTTTTGTTGCCTAGTACTTTTTCGCCTCGGACAAAACTGTAGGGTTTTTATTTTGAACTGTATCCGGGACTTAGGGAGAACTGGCGTGTGAAGGAAATTAATTTAAAAAACGATGCTTCTTTTAGGTAAAAATGATTTCATATCATATCTGTACCTAATGAACTACCTTGACGTTTCATAAATCGTTAATATTATATCTTAAGAATATGTCACCAAAGTTTTAAAACTAAATTCGAAGTACTTCTGATGTTATAACTATTAGTAAAGATATACCTACAAATTTCCTTCTTTTGTTTCAGATTACGACGACAGGCTCTGCGTTATAATTCCGCTATTTTGAGTTATTTCATAAAAGGAGAGAATTTATTGTAATTTTCAAATGTAACATATCATATATAAATTAAACATAAGCTATAAAAGGGTTGAATTAATATATCTATAATTAAAATGTGGACAAACATCACTTTCTTTTACTTAGTTATTGGTAACTAAACGGTATGGCACGTCCGTCTATCATATCCGAGGTTTTTCGATTTGAGAACGGTCAGTTTTAAGAACAAAAATATGGAAATGCATTTGAACTATACTTATTACTACATATTTACTGTCTTTAGTATAAGGAAAAGTTTCAGTCAATACAAATACTTTGCCAAAGGAAAATCTTAATTCAAATTACATTTTTGGTTTCTACGTGGTTGTTGTTGTAAATGGGATACTATTTTTTTAAATATCTCGAAAACAATGGAAGGTGATTTTCTCATTATTTTTCCCTTCTTCCCTACTATGTATAAAGTGTTTTCGAAACCGTTTTCAAATCGAAATCCCCGGAAATAATGGAATCTTCAAGTAAACGCGTAAAACAATAAAAAATCTTTAGTTGGTATAAAAGTATAATAGATCTTCAAGGAAATAATGTCTAGAATTTCTGGGATTTGAATCCACCCACAGAAGTTATTTTTAAAGAAAATATATATATATAGCGATATTATAAGCATTATACGTCATTTCTAAAATAATATTTATTCTTGCCTTTATTTCTACTAAATGTTAAACGAAATAAATGAAACCTTATCAACAATTCTAAGTTTTGTTTCTGGGTCACGGAGCGTAATTACAAAATCTTTTGTTAGAGGCGAAGGCGCGCCGCGCCAGTCGTAGCAAACACAGCAAAATCCAAACGAAATACGAAGCCTTCGCTGTCCACGACTACACACAGTTCTCCCAGTTAATTTATGAATTATTTATTGGAGGCACTCGTTTCTGCTTTCTGAGTTTCTGAAAACTTGCAAATTTCAAGTAGGGTCCATCAATATAGTACTTTTCCTCCCACGCCATCTCCTCCTTGGGAAGGTCAAGGGAGCCCAACCGGCACCGGAAAAATATTTCAATAAAAATTCGCTATTAGGGCAGCGTAAACAAAGCATTAAAACTTGCCTTGATCCCAGCTGACAGCAAAAAGGAGGAAGGATGCCCATTTCCATGGATTGCTCCCGGATCCCGGTGGGTATGCAGAAACTGGGTGTTACTGCCGTCGCCTGAAACTTGGGAGCGGAGTTTTCGCTGTTTCAGGACATCACTCCTTGCAGACGGTCTGATTAAAATTCACTGCCAAAGCAATAATAATCTCAAGTGGCGCGCTTTGAGATGCTAATCCCGTCTATTATATTGGGCGAAAACTTGCGCGGGGATTCCCCCGAAAATGATCGACTGAAATACGACTAGTTGCCATATCTAAGGTCGGTCAGTGCTTTGTGCATTTGTAATCCTTAATCTGCAGAAACCTCGAGGCAACTGGGTTAAGAAGGGTGGTATCTAGATTCATTGCTTTCAGAAAGTAAACCGAGTCTAATTACGGTTCGAGCAAAGTTCTGATCAATCCTTCCGGGGTCGTAAGACGACAAGTCCGGTACAGAAATGCCTCGGTCTTTTGCCAAAAAGTTTCTTTTGGGGTTAAGATTATGACAAGGAGGTTTTCGTTTGTGGTTTTGGTGACATTTCAACGAGGGATGGTACGATTGCCGCGATTCTTTCGCCCCGTCCGGCCTGGCCCTCCCTCGAAAGTTGCTAAAGAAGTTGACGCGAAAGTGATGGCACCCACAGCAAAAGCAAAGAAGCGCCGACCCCCATCTCAAAGATTAATGACATAAAACGAAAAAGCTGCAAGAAAGGCTTAATGCCTTGTTAACCACACTGAATGGGTTAAGTGTTGGTTTACATTCAACTCCCGCGACGTGAATGCCGCCATTATGGGGCGCACATGTGAGCCGCCCTATGTTTTGAGTAATTTAGCATGCTTGTCACCCAGCGCTCAAGTGCATAAGTCCTCGTTCCAGAGCGCGCTCAAAAAATTTTTATATACATAACCCTCGCCGCTGCCACTGCCGCTGCCGCAGCTCGAGTTCAGAAAGTTGTGACGGCAGAGCAGCAAACGAAAGCCCCAAGTTTCCCGTCCCTTTCCCGGTTTTCATTGTTGCGTTTCCCACTCAGGATCTGATTACTCCTTGACACGAAAATGCTCCACGCCCCCAACTCGAGCCCTTCGCTCGCAGAGCTGCGGCTCGGTCTTGAAAGCATAACGAAGCAATTTTTTACGTGATCACAGTCTCTAGTTGTTCCAGGTGATTTTGATTAATCGGGCCAATCGCTCACGATCCTACCAGTCCTGGGTTAATTAGAGGGTCAAGTGCGAGGCGGAGCATCTTGCGAACGGGTAGATAAGCCCCGCGCGGGATTACCCGGCGCGCGCTTCCCCCCACGCTCCGCCAAATGGGAAAAGATACTATCAGCAGCGGCTCCAGCCGGAGGATGGTGCTCGCGTGGCTGCCGGCAAATTGATGGAAGCTTACTGGGCTAAATTAAGTGGTATCACCACCGACGTAACGAACGCACCCCCGCGTGTTATATTGTACACGACCGAGTATGAGAGCCGACCGGACCAGGTCATTATTTCCGCACCCTCACGCAATTTAGTCCACACTCGATTCAAGATAAATTTCCACCAGAGGAAATTCGCATTTAAAATAAAAAATTATAACAACCTATATAAAAAAAATTTAAGAAAAAAACGTTTTTATCGAAAAAAATAACATATGTACCTACGTACAAAATTAATATTAAAAAATATTAATAAAAAGTAAAAAATAATTTTTTTCCTGTAATATACTAACATTGTATTTTGAATAGAAATAAAATTTCGCAGATTTTAAATGGTTTTCATCTAAACATTAATAAAAGTATTGGGAGCGGCCAATTGAGAAAAGTAACTGTGCAGCTCAAAGTTTTAATTTGTTTCCAGATGTAAAAATTTCAATATCTTAAAATGATGTGTTAAAGAAAAATTGCCTGTATGTAGTTTCGCTGACATTTTATTTTCTCGCAAAAAAACAATATTATATATGATCATTAGATCAATGGGATTGTGAAAAATGATAATTCGTCATATTAGAGCTTCTGCCATTTTGAGTTTAAAATGACTTCATTTTATTCACCATTAAATTCTTTCATTTTATACATATGTATATGAAGGGTGCTATGAAGGGAAAGGTAACTCACCATCTTGGAAGCGTCCACCATATTGGATTAAGAAAAGTATTAAATTAATTTTTAAATTAATTTTGATGGCAATCCCATTTCTTGTTTTAAATGCTTATAATAAATAAAAGTTTGTTTTTTATTGGGTTTAGTATATATGATAGATTAATTCCAAACCAAATCTTATATGAGAAAATCACACACAAACATTTTTATTTTAAAAACATTTATAAGTAAATACAATGACAGAAAGAGCCCCTCATTTGACTATGCAGATACTAAAAATAAAATAATAAAAAAGTATAAATAAAAATCAATTACAGTACAATTAAATTAATATTCACCTAACCATGATTTTATCAAATTATATATTTATTTGTACCTTGTAATAACAATGTTAATAAAACAATCGAAAATTTATTTCTGAGAGTCCAAGAAATGTCAAATGTGCAAGTTCAGTACTGAAAATTAAGCCGAATTTACTGTCTGCACCAATTTAACAAAGCTTGTAAGAAGGAATATTAAATTAGATTTATCACTAAAGTTCGTGTGCACTATGAACCCAAGTAGTCGTAAACATACGATCTTCATATCGTAATCTATTAGAGGTGTATTGACTGTCACAGTAAAGTTATGTCCTATCAATTGCAGTCAAGATTTATGACCAAAATTGACTGTTCATCATTTTATTATAGTAGGAATGCGAATGTCGTAATGGATCTTTTATTACGGGCATAAGCTTTTGACTGCTTCGTGTATTCAATCCTTATTATTGCATTTCATTTTATATTTAATTGCTTATTAAATACATATTAAAATAACACTTAATTGCGAATTATATTTTTACTGATGTGATTAATCATTTCTTTTACTATCTCTCTTGTTTAAAGGATGACGTTTTTATAATTATTTTTATAACAATCTGTACAAAATTGTATTAAAAGCAATACATATATAATATTGCACATCAGAATCAACGTTTTTTTTAAAGAAAATTTTACATTTTATTTTTTCCATTTTCATAAAGTATTAACGTACATATGCATATACATTCGGAATAAAATTCAAATCGGAAAATTTTGAAGCCAAAATCCATATTAACTTGGTCGTGTAAGGAGCAAATTTGGCATTGGAAATACTTATGTAGCTAATAGCAGCTCAATTTGGATTTAAATACCTAAGATTTTGCAAAATTGTGAATCATAGAAAAGAGAAGATTGAACTAACTCCGATAGATAAATTCGTATATCTGTTGCTGTACACAACAAAGAACATTTATTTTGAATTTGATTTAGTAACTATGTAACTAAAAGTTCGCACGGATTTGTGAATTTAGGTTTATGACCCTCGGCACACATTCTTCTCGGTTGCAATAACCTCACAATTTCCGACTAGACAAGTGCATTACATTCGAGAATATTTAACAACACTCCTTCGGAAATATGCTTGAACCGAATGTATTTTCAAAATTACACGGAGCATGTTTCAATTTCCTGTTTTGCTCGCGTCATTTACAGCTTTTCAACAGGTTTTTTGCGGGTAATGCAACAACCCAAAAATCTCTCATCCACCCTCAATTTTCCCAACCGAAAATATTTTCAGCGTGAAAATCCATGAATCGTTAACGAAAATATTTTAAATAAAACTAACTTGCTCAAGCATTCGACGGACTGGGAAGTTATTGAATAACTTTTATATCTCGGCCAGTAATTTAATTACAATGCGTTTGAATCAACAATCCAACACTAATTGTGCTGCAGAATATTTGCAGGTAGGTACTCCTTTCAGAATAAAATGAAAATTCGCAAATTGTAGACTCATTAAGCCAGCGAATTGTAATGGGAGATGGACCAGAGGGAGTTTGTTGGAACATCCCGGATTTGTAATTTAGGTGGAATTTATGCAGTTCTAATTATTACCGAAACACAAAGTCCGATTGCATTTCAAGTTAGTTAAAAATTTGAAATCTGCACTCTGGATCCGCTGCTGTTATGTCCGCTTTTATGCGGGCTGGAATAATTTGGAGCGTTTTTAGTTAAGTTCGCCGCTGACATGAGTCCGCGGTCACCTCATCAACTCTCTTCGAGCTGTGATTGTGCTGCTGGGGTCCATGGGATCAACTGCACGTTGGCAGCTAAAATAAGCAACTTTAGCGCGCGAGCGAGACTCAACTTTTGCAGCATCCCGCCCAGGACCGGGGTCCTTTACAGCCAGCGATAACGCGACACCGCTGCTCTCAACCCTTTATGTCCCGAATCAAATAAGCTGCTTATACGAAAATATAGGAAGATAAATTCCTGTGAAATTACAGATTCCATTACTCAAGGCATAAAGAGTTTTTATCGCGGCGCCGTAATTAAATGAAAACATTCCCGGTCCATTTTGTCTGGTGGAACTGCACGCTCGACGTTATCGCCACTCACCAGCTTACTGTAAATTGAATTTTGGATAGTGTGGGGGTGGAAAAGGTAACGACTTCAGGAAATCAAACATAAACAGTGAACTTGTTCGCCATTCCTGAACTTAACAATTTTTATGTCGCCGGTGTAACTTCGCTTTTATATCGCCTCAGATGCGGTCGCCGCGGGATGACGTGATACAGGATCCGAGTTCAAGCCCGAAATCATCAACCCCCCGGCCCCCGCGTTCCCCGAGGCGGAAAGATTTGCATTTCAATGAAAGTACAAACTGCAAAGTGCATTCATATTTAAATCTCGCATAACACGCAATTTGCCTAAAAACAACATTTTTCCATGCTCCCAGATCCCGGCTTTTTCACAGGATCGGACAATGAGAGGAGCACGAATACCTGGCGGAATTTTCATTCCGCGACCGATGAACTTTAGAAGGGCTGGAAACAATGCTCCCCCGGGGCTGGGAGGGCGCAGCTCGACATTTTTTCCTTTTATTCCTCCCCCGCACGGCCGGTGGGGCTCCGGTGCACAATGGTCCGAGAGGAGAAGGACCTCATTAAAATAAGACGCCCTGTTTACGGAAAGCGCCCCGGCGCGCTAATTGCTCCCGGAAAAATTGATTACTCGGGCACGGGCTGACGACGCTGCCCTTATTATTCATTGGCATCGAATGTTCATAAATCCGGGCGCTCCTGCAGGACGGCCGGGAATTGCAGAACAAGCATTCCCGTCGCCTGCAGGTACAGCTGCTTATAGACTGCTGCACGTAAATCAGAAGGATCTCAGACCTTTTATATCCGGGCCCCGTGTATGGTTATTGTGCATGATTTGTGTTCCGACTCGTATTCCGGCATTTATTGACGGCCGGATTTGAATATTTGCTGCCGTCATCGAATTTTCTCAATATGAGCTCCCCTCCGCCCGGCACCCGACACCCGACACCCGGCACCCGGCAGTCCCAGTTGTTTGTCTTAGCCCCAAATGTTAATCGCACATCAATGGGAATTTCGAAGATACCCTCGCCGGCCCCGCCCGGGACTAAGCAGAAATTAATGTTACGGCGCGGCGAAGGTCTGCTGCTCGAGTGAAATCGACTCTTACAAAGCCGCGATTCATCGAATTGGACCAGCTCCGAAGCGGCCTCACCGGGTCCGGGACCCGGAAACCGGGGAGCATTTCATCAGCGATTTTGTGTACTCTACTGCGGGTACTCCGTCTAAAAAATTGATATAAGGTCGCTAAAGAGAAATGAGAGGAGTCAGAGTTTATAGCAACGATTAATGTTGGGCCGCTGGCAGTGCACACTTTGTAAGTGCCTAAGCTAGATTGACTCTAGTTACAAGATATAATAGAAAAAATCAATGATCTAGTCTAAACAATAATCAACATTGCATTCAATATCTATGTACCTACTTGGAAAAATTCTATTCGGCAAAGTATTTCTAATTTTCTTTTGGACATAGTTTCACTGATATCACTTTATTTTGTTCAGGACTATATGATATGTAGAGATTTAGAATAAATATTTGTTCATTAATTTACTTTTATAAAGTGTAATGTTCTTACTCGTTTCATATCTACATAGTTCTTTTTGAGATGTTCAAAATAGATGAATACGAAATTTTGGGTAAACTTAAAGGTATAAATACAATTGTTTGATGGTTTTTGAGGAGTTACTCCTGAGAAAAAGAGAGAAATCAGGTTTAAGCGAATTCTGCTAGGCCATCAACTCTTAAGAATGTACTGTGTTATGACAAAAAAAAAAACAATAGGCCCAAGAGACGGTGCCTCCATTAAATAGATAGACGTCTCAATATGTCCTGTGTACATAAAAATATCTTCCTTCAAGTTTCTTCCCTTGAATAAAAAGGGAAAGTTTCCTTTTTTTCGGTGCCCACACCAAGGTCCAAGTTCGGCCAGAATGGAATTTTCATCTCCTCAACCCTTGGTCTCGCCGAGGCTCGTGCAGATAGTTCCTCAACATCATACTTCCGTGGATGGACTTATTTATGCAAGAATATTTCCTTAATAGATTCCTTGCATTGTTTATAAGAGCGTCCTGTTTGAAGAGGGTTTCGTGGTGGGTATAAGGTCCCTTCGATGGTTGTTGCCTTAAAAAAATTGATTTTTTTCCATTTATTCGAATTTATTTGCCAGTTGTTGGGGGAACCTAAACAATAAAAAATTCACTCTCATAACGTTTCCCAATCACATTTATGTCGTGCTCATTGCTAGGTGAAACAACACGGAATCGTTTTTACCTGAGGAGGACCCCCCAGGGGAAAGGTTTTTACACTTTACCTTTATTATTTACGAGCACTTTAAGGTGCTCTCTGAACTAACACGTCTTTTCCATTACGGCTTCTGCTACTCTGTTTGCAAAATGGTTCTCCTCATAGAAAAGGAGTTCAGACCCATACTGTCCATTGCCAAGTACTTTTCTCTGTCGGGGTCGGTTTTTATCTTATACGGGTAACCAATCGAACCGGCCTCATCGTGAGGGAAAAATATATGAAACGCCTTGGCCCCATCTTTGAATAAATTTTATTAGATTCACTTTAGTGGCGCTTAAGGGCCCCATTCAACGAAACCCCCCTCTGGCAGACTACCAAAAACTGTCCGGGAGATGCATCTCCCCCTGAATTAATGCGTTCCGTCCAGCCCCAGCCCGAGCTGCATAAATATCGGTTTTAATTTGCTTCTACTAATTGAATTTAGTGAGATAATGCTTCGCTTAAATCATGCATTCATTAAAATTCGCTTCCAGCCAACAACGTCGCCCATTCTAGGAACATCCCCAAAAATGAAATGCTCCATGAAATCTTGAAAGTGGTGGGCCCCGCGGCAACAAACTTAAATATTTTGAGGATGGAAGAAGTGTAAACAGCTAGCGTGCGAGTCCCCCCGAGGTGGAAGATTAATGTTGCGCCTAGCATGTATAAAAACAACGGGGAAAATATGTTCCTCCTAAATTAATGGGATTTATTTGAACAATAACATCTCTAGTTTAAGTGTAGGGAATTTCTCTAACCTTCGGAATTGCTCATTCATGCGAGGAGTGGTGCGGGCGGACGGCGGCAGAAACGGAAGTGCGGGCTCCGGCGGCCGGGACTGGGACTTGGGAGCCCCAAAATCAGGACCTCTCCCACCGGATAGAGTAATCAAAGGGTCGTTCGTCGAGTGTGCGCCAGCCAAACCCCGCGGGCACATTCTCATTTCGAGGAATGCGACTTACGGCACGTTACACGACTGTAAACCTCTGCGTATAATGGGAATTAATGTTTCAGGGCAGGCAATAACCCGCAGCAAAACAAGGACTCTCAACGAAATTGACATTTGAATTCCTTCGACCGGCGAACGCAACGCGCCTTAAGTGGATCCAATTTCTCAGGGCGGCTATTCATCTCCGCCAACTGAACCATTTAAGATTGCGAACATAAGACTTTCATGACGACTGCGATCGCCTTCACCACGGTTTACGCCGGACTAGTTCGGTTCTAAGCTATCCCACATCTGCTCTATAGTGGTCACAACTTTTCATTTTTCTGGACGAAATTCATTTTTCTGGAAGACTATGAAAAATACTTTACATTATATCAAACTGAAGATAGCACTATATATATTTTCTTTGACATAATACCTATACAGTCATAGCGATTTACAAAACTCATTATTTGATTTGGTTGAGAGTATGCATTTAGTTAAACTTACAAATCTGATTAACTATAAACTTGAATTAGGTAGTAATTGCAAGCACGGAATTTTTATCATCTAGGATAAAGTGGATCAGTAGTTTTTGAAAGTCTTGTAAATTACAACATTATTATGTGATTTATTATGTTTTTAAAATTTTTCATTATATACTTTGGTAATGATACTTCCAAAAACTCATGTTACTGGGAAGCCTACAAGAAGGGGTTATAATTTTTGGTTAAAAGAAATGACATTTAATTCACTGTGAATGAGGCATGACTTTTTAAAATCCAAACGCCACCATCGACCACTTTCATAATTGAACACTAAATTTTAAATCAATGGATAGAGTCATTCGCATATATGTATTTAAATACCTTATTTAAAATCAGCAAACCTAAGAACCACCACATGCTAGCAAGTTATTTTAAGGTGTATAGGCTCTGCAAAAAACTTGTTTCATTAGAACTTCAGGCTTAAAAAAGACGAGAAATATTTGAGCATAAATTAGCATATAAAGGAAATTCAGTATATGTATGTACATTTAAATATTAAAACATTAAATGATTACATAATATTTTCTGCTTCAGATAAAAATAGATTTATTTTATGTAGAAAAACAACAACAACAAAAGGAACGAAATAAGTACAAAACGTTGAATTCCAGGAATTTCTTTGGAATGATTAAGCATGTATTCACAACAATTATATCAAACCTTTTAAGTTGTATCCATTTTTAGCTTTCTACTGAAGACAAAAATGTACCTTTTTCAATTTCCTTCATTATTATTTTAGATATTAAAATGGGTCTCATATGTGAGCTTCTTCTTAACATCATAGCTGATTAACTTTCTTTAAAGAATTTAAATTTTTATTTACTGCTAAAACAACAATAAATCTCTAAAAAGGAGGAGACCAGACCTTCAGTCCGCAAAAACGAGCATAAGCAAAATGTTTTCAGATCACCGACGGACGAGCCTAATGAGCCAACAATTCTTGAAGGATACCGGGGAATAGGAGCTATTCAAAGAATGTGTGTGTCCTGTTTGGTTTTGCCAAATATTTTTTATGGACTTTTAAGATAGTTCCATGTGATAAGTATTGAGCGGCAAATAGCCATCCCCAAAAAGAGGCGATAAAAGGACTTTCCATTTTTGTAATGGCAGCAGAGAAGATTCACCAGAGGCGATATATATTTCCCCGTGCCAGGGAAATCTCATTCGCACTGGAATTCACTCAAGTTAAACGATAACAATCTGTTTTGAAATTACTCTTAATTCAAGCTGTCGTCTGTTGTAATAGGGAAAAACAGGCCACATCCAGATAAAACTTTTCCAACGATACGAAACGCCATAGTGCGCGTGGACGTCTAATTTAGCCGGCCTGATAATAGCCAACCGAATAAAAGCATCTCTGACTTCTGATCCTGTGCAGATATGGCGCAGATTAGCAAGGAACATATTTATGCAAACAAATTAAACCCGGACAGATTCGTAATTCTTCCTACATAAAGGTCGCCTTTTATGTCTGTCTAGGTCTGAGGTCCTCTACGAGAGATTCCCATTCGATCTATGGTAATTGGGGAAAGTTGTAAATAAACTGATAATGTCGGACGAAAATCTTCGACAAAAAGAATGCTCACCTCCATCCTTCTGACAATTGCTCTAAAGGTCCTTCAAGCAGGGTTAAATTATGGACAAAGATTATCTTGACTGTTACTAACTTTGTTGGGAGAATAGGACTCAATAGTTTCTGAAACTCTTTCACACAGAATCTGAGTCAAATCCAAATCCAAAAATTCAGAACTATATATTATACATATTTTCTGTAATAAATTCCAACAATGAATTTAGACCTTCAGTTTAACTCTTGTTGCTATTTAAGAAGCAAATAAGAGTTATGAAATTAAAAAAATAACTCCTTAAACGTTTTATTTCTTTGGATATACATATTTCGTACATATGTATATACATATTTACATTTCTTTAAGGACCGCTTTGTACAATATTTCGGTCTCCTAAAATCACCAAGTAAAATACCTTTCAAACAAGTCATTATTTATATATAATACATATGTACATATGTATAAAAGAAACCTTTCCTTTCTATTATTAAAATATTGAGTATATTTACAATCCTTATGAAGGGAAAAGACAGTCAACAAAGGGACAAAAGACCAACTTTAATTTTCTAAAGTAGCAGAAAAGTTTCATTGGAGGGTAGCATAAAACAACGCGAGAAGGCTAAACAAAGTTCAAACAAGCAAAATACAAAAATATCCCATTGGCTCAGGTTTTCAAGGAAAAGAGGTCTGCGAATATTTTTACAATTTGAGGAAAAAATTGAACCGCAGAAATTGGATACAAAATGCATCAAAATAGGACTGTTCGATTAATTCATATTATGAGAAGCTGTTTCTGTATTTATTTTAGTAAATTGTTGTAATGTTGTTGAAAAGTAAAGAAAAGTACCATAAATGTAGTAAGTTATATAAAGACATTAAAATATATTAATAGCCTAACTAATCACGTCTTTGAAACATCCCATTAAATGGATTCGCAAATGCCACAAAGATTCATTATATGTATTTCATTACTTAAAAAAGTTAAAAGTTTAAATTATATCATGATTTCTTTTAATTCTTTCGCCACTGATAGTTTAAGCATAGACAAACTAGATGCATAGATGTCCAGTCGCATGTAAAATTTTGCGCCACAGAAAATCAAAATCACACGTCTGAAGTAAAGCTCTACACGGCCGAAGTAAAGCTCTTTTCCGAGCGAGGCGATTTTGCGCTCTTCTCTCTTTGTTTTATTCAAAAATGTCAAACACCCCTTTCCAAGTCACACACACCACATTAGTCATCTCGTATAATTCCCTGTCTGTGTGAGCCTGCGTGAGCAGCATAAACCAATAGAGAAGAGCGCAAACTCGCGTCGCTCGTAAAAGAGCTTTCCTTCGGCCGTGTAGAGCTTTACTTCGGCCGCGAAGAGCTTTACTTCGGCGCAAAATTTTACATGCGACTGGACATCTATGTATCTAGTTTGTCTATGGTTTAAGTAAGTACTTCCGTCTGCACTTCCCTAAATCCATTTAAGTTTTACTCGGGCCTTAGTAAGCCTAGTGAAATTGACAACTTCTGTTGTCTTTTTCATTCTAAAACCGTAATATGTATGTACATATAAACATGTATACAAAAACGCTTACATAGGTACTAATGTAGATTTTTTAACAATTTCGTCCAAAATGCAATTGCTAATGTTACTAATCTTATTTCTTTTCTTATGAGATTTTCATTAATTTGAATTCTACCAAATTGCTGTCTAATTGGAGTTTTATAAGTATATAGCCACTGTTGCTAACAAAAGATTTTAGTTAACAATGTAACCATACTTTGCTTTAATAAGGCAATAACCAGAAAAATATATTTATTGTGTATAACTATGTATATTACATTATACATATACGTATGTATAGTATGATGGCTCGTCATGAAATTAGAAGGACTAGAAAACATCGAAATTATAGTCCTAAGGTGAGAAAAATATTTTCGTCGGATTTCCTTGAAATTTAGTCTAAATATAATTCAAATAATAAAACAGTATTTTCCAGAATTCAATCCCCACGAGGATTCAAGTGCGTGGAAACTTCTGTATGCGAAAAAAATATTTTTGTTGTATATTCGCTCGAACAATAAGTAGGTAGGAACTTAATATGCTAGTATGGAATAATTTTGTTTATTTTCTTTGCTTATGTACGAGCGATTTCGAATTAATTAATGTTGAATTTATGTAATCGTGCTTTTCAACGGCTGACAAAGACTGGTATGTAAATTGTATTATAATGTAACATATCTCCGAAAATATGAATTTGCTTTAAATGAAAAATAGCCTGAATTTTTTCCACAAAACGAAGCGACATACGTCATATTCAGGGACGTCCTCAAAACTGAAGTAATGAAACCGAATCATTTTATTACGAAAATTCCTGAAGCGTCCAACACACAAAGTGTGAGATAGGTACCCCATTCTAAACTTGAAAAGAGCACCCAACCATTCGTTGTGAGATATTCATGAAAAATGTGTCTCCCCCGGCCTCGCATCAGGGCTCCAACTCGAATTTAGTAACTTCCTGGGGGGGAGAAAGTTGAAAAGGTGGGAAAAGCGCCACAGGAAATCTCCGCCCGCACTGGGGCGAAAACTCATAAAAGTATAATATAATCCTTATTAGGAGTTTCAGTGCCTCGTAAAGTGAGAAACTAGCGCATTCATTCATATGCACTGTCTGCACGAGTGCCTAGATCCGTCCGATGTGCCTTCACGACTCAGTCGTCGTGCGCGAAAATTAATAAGAAAAAAGGCCAAGAGGAAAAAAAAATTAAGAAGTTTGCGGGTGAAATTTTGTAGCTATATACTCCGAAAATGTGCAGACGGTTCTTGCGAAATTCGCGCGACCTACTGGGGAGCATAAAAACAGTGTACTACGCGCAGAAAAAAAAAACTAATATAAACCCTTGATAAATTTCCTGAGGTTATGGACCTCAATAAGGTAAGGCGTTGGAAAAGTGTAGAAGAGTAAGACAGGCGTGGTGAAGGAGTTGAAAAAAAATTATCACAAAAACTTCATTCATCCTATGGTTTTACTTTACCGCACCACGGCCGCACCTTCGAAAGGAAGCCCACAACGTCGTCGGGGCGTCGTCCTTGGGTCCGTAACAAGCACGCAGAGTGACAGTGAAGTGGGTCTGTGTCAAAGAAAATTAATTACTGTAGGTTGCCCAGGTAGACAAGATTCTAAAGCGGCAGAATCGCCGAGGCCCCAGCGATTAGTATGCAAATGAACAAGTTGTAGCAGAAAATGTTAACAAAGAATATATATCTGCTCATTTACCTTCCAAATTTGGAGCTGCTATTTTCGGCTTATTTACATATTCCCGAGCGTCCAGGCCGCCTGGCAGTCTCCTCGACTAGAAGCCCATTAAAATCCGTCCCCCCGCATAGTGCCCTTACGCCGTCCAACGACATCGAAGCATCCGGATGCAGAGCTGCTACTTTCCGCTCCTTCAGAATCTCCGCCGAGGATCATAAATAGTTGATGAGTAGCTACTAAAAAGG
This sequence comes from Machimus rusticus, assembly GCA_951509405.1. Classification (NCBI taxonomy): domain Eukaryota; kingdom Metazoa; phylum Arthropoda; class Insecta; order Diptera; family Asilidae; genus Machimus; species Machimus rusticus. Next base: position 33,672,282 of record OX608053.1, on the reverse strand, counting down.
ACAAGTGTCAAGAAAACGGAATGAATCTCTATTTGAGGCGCTATAAAGAAAGACATCGTCGGCAAGATTGAGGACCGAACGAATTTTATCATGGCACATAAATAACGAGAGCCGACCAGGAGCTCTCGATGCACATCCCTGGGATCCTGGAACCTGGATCCTGAATCCTGAATCCTGGATCCATGCCTATTCATGTTTATGTATCATTTCCGTGAGGGCCTATAAATTCCCGATTAAGGTAAGTGAGGTGTAAAGGCTGATACAGGGGATGTTTAGATCAGTTTTATTGATGTTGAGGTAGTTATAATTCATCCACCCGTCTTCTGGGGAACTGTTGATTTTCTTTAAAATCAGATTAGCCGCTATTTGCCCCGACGCTAGACGGTGCTCAACACGGGGCTCTTTAACGGCGGCCAATTTGCGGCGAGGGCCACACATCACAGGTGTTTTGCTAGATTTAAGAAGGTTCCCCAGGCTACTTTTATGGGTTGTACTTTTTGCCGAATGTCCCTGGCACGACTGCGACTGGACGTGATTCACGACCCACGGGGACAGCACCACTCACGTAAGCTCACCCATTGTTCGGCGTTTGAGGAAATCACGTCAGTTGACGTTTATTACCTTTCGAATAAATCAGAAAACCACTCCGAGGAAGCAAAAGTCCTTAGGTTTCGGTCGTCGAGATGTTGCGACGACGCGATCCGACGCGGGGCGGTGGGGTTTAATGGAAGCAATTTCGCCGCACCAAAGGAACCGTGATAGATGTGTGCAGCCAAGCACTAAAAGTATAATATGAAATTGTCGGTTTTGCGAAAATGTCAGAGGGTTGGAGCTCGCCGGGATATCATATTTCAACGATTCAAAGACGGAGGCCAGTATGGCGGAAGGAACGACTTCTTTTAGCGTTCCTTCCACCCACACCCCGGGGAAAGTGATAAGCGCCACAACATTCTAGGCTTATTGCATATTTCATTTGCCCGGTTAATGGATATACCACTGTATGAAAGATAGTTGGCAAAGATGCATGCCCCTAATAAGGCTCACCTCTTTCGCAAGATAATTGAACATGCGTCGAGATTGCAAGACATTTGATCCTTTATAATCAAACACAACCCCTTTATAACCTTTCCAAGACGGTAAATGAGTCTTTGATAGAAGATGAAAGATACTTACAATAAAAAAAAAACATATATCATGGGCCTAATAAAATAAGCAAATTGCAAACACTTTTGTATATCTAAATAAACTATAATTCTAAAACACTAAATAACATGATTTTTATTTAACAATAGTGCTCACCTTAAATTTACAGTGTAAACTCCATATAACGAAAAACTCCCTAAAACGTAGAAACATACTCAATAATGTTGTTATGTTAACGTTTAGAAAATGACCAAATTTTGATACATGTCGTCGTGTACTTGTAATATTACTTTGTTTTTCTTCTCTCCATTTTAAGAAACTTTTAATAACGCAATAAAATACTCAGTCCCTTATATTAAGTTTCGCTATATAAAATTTACACTATATTTATTAAATATTCCTACTGCTGATTTTTTGAACGTACAATTCCGTGTAAATCTTTCATAAGGAAGTAGAAGTCTCGCTCTATGTTGGAGTAATATAAGAATTTTTAATCTCCTGTTGTATAATTTTACTCTTTAGAAAATTCCTTTAACCAATAGAGTATTATTAAAAAAAAAAAAAAAACTGAATATAAATTACATCCATTAAATTATTTATTAGTGAATACATGCATACTTACGTTGTCTTAAAATAATTAAAAAGAACAAACAATTTTCAATTCTAAGAGCGGAGTGCTCTTGAATTAAAAAGATGCTGAAAATTTAATGTTTCTTAAACTCAATGGAGAAATATTCTTATGCATTATTTTGAATAGAGTTGCTAAAATTTTGTTTAGTTTGCTAATAATTTACTCTGCGAAGAAATTGTAATTCCTAAAACTGTTTCTAAGGAATATTTCCATTAAAGAAAACGAGATATTTAGTTGTTGTATTGACAGTCATTACTTTAAGGATTATGCTTACACTTAATTAAATATACATTAACATACTTCAATATACATATATAATTCAGGTACTCAATGACCAAAAAAACACAAAAATTTCGTAAAAATTAAAAAGAGTCAAGCAAACCATAATTACAGATTTTTTAAAGAGGATAGAATCTAAATGAAATAAAAACGTTCAGAAAAAACGCACAATGAGCAGTGCTGAAGAAGAAATTTATCTATTAAATTACGGTGACATTAAATGATAATAATATTTTTTTGTTTCCTTTTATTTTGTGTTGCTGTAGTTCATTCATTTTTTAATAAAAATTAAGATTGGATAATGTGGATTTAAAAAATTTAATAAGGTTTCGGTTACATTCCGTTTCGTCTAATAATCTCTAAATTTAATATAACACGGTTTCGCACAACACGGTATTTTCTAGTATCTTGTCTACTATGTTATAGGAGCGATACCTGTGCTACCCCTAAACAGATTTCACTAAGGGAAGTAAAACTGGTGGCACACTTGAGGGATTGTGTTACGGCTTCCAGTCGACACTGTAGTTCAAATCGCTTATACAGTCAGCCCCGCAGCAGGAGTGTCCTGTAAATCTACCCTCAAAGGATCAATACAATGCAGAGGATTTTGAATAGTGCAACTTCTCAAAGCGCTACGGTTTCTTCAAGGATTATCGTGCTAGTTTCGGCAGAATAAAGGGGAAGAAGCACAATAGCAGCTCGTATTTACGCAGGAAATATTTACGGTCCTTCGTCGTAAACCATGAGATATGGCTGAAATTTCTTGCCAACTTTGAAAATTACACACATGGCGACGGTGCATTGGGGCTTCCTCCTACTTAGCCCTTACCCAGAACGCCTCTATAAGGCCCGGACTCCCCAGGCAAATTTGCTTGTCCTCGGAAAATCGAGAGACTGGAAGAGCACTAAAATTTTCCCTAGAAATATGCCTCTAAGCCACATACAACTTTGTCTTGGGATTTCAACTGTCTCTGAGCTCTCGAAGTGCACTTGCAAATGGTGTCCCTAAACCGGACAATTTTACGCTGAGATTTTGAAATGCACGACCCCGCCCAAAATTGTTCAAAATTATCTTAGAAATGTTCTCTAAGGTTGCGCGTTTACGCCCCCGTACATCTTCAACGCGATAATGCAGAGAATCTTAAGGTTATGCTTTAAGATGCTTTTCCAGGAACAAGTCCTGTAGGATTAACCAGTTAATCAGCGCTTAACGTACAGAATAATGGAGTTATTCGTCGAGGTGAGCGAAAATAAATGGCACTCGGTGGTGAGCAGCCCCCGAAGAGCTGCCCCTTTGATTTCGACATATTTCAATGAATTTTAATAAGGTTCAGATTGGCTCTGTGAGTCTGTGCGGCGAAGTATTACAATTTTACCCTGAACTCTTTTTATCAGATCGTTGTTTTTGACAAGATAATTTAAGTTTGCAGCCGAGCGACTCTCGGGTGTTGATCGGATGGTTTCAACATTGTTGCCTTTGACTACAGCATCGGCGGAAAGTAATGACGTATAGTATGTATATGCTTCCTTATATAAATATATCGAAGTCCTCAGTCGTTCTGTCTCCTTCATAAAGCGAAGGAAAAAAAGTCAAACAAGAAATCACTTTTGAGGACGTCCATGTCGAGGGCTGAAACAGAGAAAATTGAATTATCTAAAGTCCGTAGCCCACCTACGTTGCGACGACGACAGAGAGACGAAGTCAAGAAATCCTGCAAAGACCACATGAACCCCCAGGGGACACTAGAAATCTAGTTTCCACGAATTCCCGACCAAATGTGTTTCGCTTATCAATGGATTTTGTTTTCGTAGAGACCCTCAAAAACCCGGACCGACTCCCTACAATCAATATCCTCTTTAAGTGCAATGGTCTGTTTCATGTACCCGGAGGACTTGAGTCGTCCTGCACACTCGTAAAAAGGAGGCAAATTGAGATTTTTACCGAAGGCCCAAGTCATTACGAAGTAATTGGAGAAATTTCCTTTCATCGCAAAATTGGAAGTAAACTTTCATTAGAGGTGGGCCCGTTCTGCAGCTAGCCCTGCACACCCACACGTTAGCCCATTTCTTCCTGGAAATGACTTAATATTAGCGTCAAAATAGAGTTATGTTCCGGAAAGGCATTTGCGGTCAGATTACACTCGCTTTTGTGACGGGGCGAAGCCTCTAACGCGATTTTTTTCCAATGCACGACTAGTGGCCCGTGAACCATTTCTTAAGATGACTTCCGACGTAAACGGCCTCCCTTCGATTTCGTTTTATTAAAAAATAAAGCTTCCCAGGAATAGAAGCAATGTCTTATATTTACTATATAGAAAACTAAAGATTCTTTCTCTATCAGTAGATAATATTTGTGGATAAAAGAGCACACAGCTGCAGAGATAAATTCCTACAGGAAAAATTAAATCTTTCACATTCTGCAGCTTCACAGATATTCCAATGATAGCCTTTTTAGCTTCCATCAATAAATAAAATACATATAATACTTCTCTATAATTTCTAAAGAATTAAAGAATTTAAATCAAGCAAATATTATTCCAACTAGGAATATTGAAAGAAAAACTTATAAGGCTCGAAACGGACATACTAAACACTTAGCTTCTTTGTCCGAAAAACCCGTATAGCTGCAATATGAACCACAGTATGGTATTATTTTCAAGATATTCGGATTCTCTTAAGAAGAATATTTGTTAAGAATTATGGGCAAAACCCTTTGAGAAAAGCCTTCAGCTGGAGTTTACGTGGGATTATGTTTATCATTGGTCCAATTAATTTTAATGAGAAAGTTCTTCGTGCTTGGAATTCATTTTAAGTGATATTATAAATCTATGGATGTTTATTAAACAGTGTGAACAAATTTGAAAATTACGTTGTTATATTAAATTTCACAATCAAACTTACCTAACCTACATATGTATAATGTAAAGTTTTATATGTAACTCACTGAGTTGTGTCCTTTATTAGTAGGTACTCTACACACTTTTGTAAAAACTCATAATATTTTAAATACTTAATTGCAAGAAAAGTGGGGAGATTGATAAACATATGTATACTCAGAGTTGATTTTACATATTATTTCTTTATAAAAGATTGACAAAATTCTGGAGAATTTTCTATACTTATTTTTTTAAATAATTTTTTGTTTCTAAAATATCAAATTTCTAACATAAATTGAAAATACATTCTGTGAAAATTTTTATTGAAGAAATTTTTGTTTTAAATTTATATCGACCGATCGAGAAATACACATGTGATTTCGTTTCGAGGTAACGCATTTATCGTAAAGTGTGCGTACAGAAATGTATACATTACATGAATGAAATCTTCCTGTTTATGAAAAAAACTCGTTCAAACTTTTTTTACTACTATCAACAACTTTAAGGCACACAATAGTGATCAAATAGAACGGCATTATCGTTTTATAATTGAATGATATATTAATCGAAATTTTATTGCATATGGTAAACTTTTGTACCCATATGAAAAAAAAAACTTCAAAACAGTACCGAAAGTTTGATATTAAAAGAAAATTTATGTTCGAAGAGTTATGTAGCTATTGTTGGCTTCAAAAAGCTCTTAATTATGAGGCGCCAGTTTAGTTCTATGTATTGATTTTCCTCAGTTCAGAAACACGTATTATCGGTTTGATAAATTTGTGTTATTTGAGTGGATCTATAAAGAGGGATAGTAAAAATCTGATTTTATAAATCATAAAAATGAGGAAAATTCACGTCTGACTCACATGGAAGCGACAAGGAAAAGCAGAACAGTTTGAAAAGCATTTCGTGTAGAGAACTAAAATAAAAAAATATTTACGATATTAAAGTGAACGAACGACCACAAATTGGGTTCAGATTTATTAATAGAATCTGTTTGTATGTCTGTTTGTCGAGTAGGTTTATAAATTTTGTAATAGCAGTCTAAGTAACTTTCCGCCTGTGATCGGTCGAATGATACATAGCCGAAATGCTCGCAGATACTGCTTGAGGCCGATAAGCCTCCTGCAACATTTTCGCAGAGACACAAAATGTAATTAAATGGCACGAATCTCCGCAGGCTTCGGGTACAGCGAGATGCTGCGACTGCCGGGGGGGCGGCCAGAAACCTCGCAAAGAACTCTTTGATATCCTCCATAAATAACAACTACTTACGATATTTTGGAGCAAGTTTGTGGGCAATCACACAAAAGTGTTCCCCGAAGGCCCAGTGAATAACTACCGAGCACATAAATGGAAATGTGTCTGAAGAACGGAAGCTGAAATTGAGAAGCTGTTTGTATAAGCGGAAAGGGGATTCGTCTGGAGGTTTATCGGCCGCCAGACCGTGCTGGACCCGTGCCTTTCCCGGGGCCCTGGATCCGGGAGCCGGGACGTCGACATCGTAAGACGAGCGGGTGTCACCAGGCAGCATAATCATAGTGGAAATCGGATATGTTATGATGTTCGTTTATCGGATTTAATAATTAATGACTGCCTCGGTGGTGGTCTTGAGTGGGCCCCGCTCGAATATATTTCCTCTGGGACCTCGCTTGATTACTGCCGGTGCCGAGCTTGGCATTTTCATTACAATTGATGGCGGCGGTCGACGATTCTTTTTCTATCGATCAATTAGGACTGATTATTGTTATGAAATATTCATAACGGCTGGACTATATTTACGGTCCTGGGCCCGCGATAAAGCGGCCAAATTGCTGATTGCCTCGCAATCGACTCGCTTGTTAATTTCAATATTGGGAATTTATGCAACCCCACTCTCTGACCGGGTTCGCGCCGGGTCAACGGCCCGCAGGGATATTAAGAGGATCAATCCCTTGCAGTGGTAAACTCGTGATGAGGTTAATTAAAGGTGGGAAGACAGTGGTGCCATTGCAACTGGGCACCTCCAGCACAGCTCCATGGGGGCGCAAAACAAAGCCATGCAGCGGCATAAATCAATGCCGCGCCCCGTCAGGTGGGTGGCCCTGGCGAAAGGTCGGAAAGGCTCTGCGGGAGCGAATTTTAATAAAACTTTTTGGACGTTTTAAAATGTTCCAGTGCCTGAACTCGAATTAGTAGCATCTGATGTTGCCAACTCTGAGCCAGGTTGTAAATGAAGTTCAGAAGAAAGTTTCGCCCTAAACTTTGGCCGAAGGTGTATTTACCTTGGCCGGCGCAGTCCAATATTTCCCACTTGCGAAAAGTCTAAATGAACAATTTCCTACCATGACTTGGAGTTGTACCACCCTGCTGGACGGATAGCCGTGATGCTGCAATTTCTGCATCTCTCGGCCAGTTAATGACTTTTTGGGCTCGCAGCGAAACTTATTAAGTTACCTAGAGAGATCTGGAGGAATATTTTGAGTCGTTTTGTCGGCGGCTAAAACTTTTCCAAAGACTGCAGCTGAAGTGCAAATTTCCGGTCTCTCCTATTGGAATTTTATTTGCAGGAATACATAGAAGTTTTAAGGAAAATTCGTATTACCTAGTGAATAATGCGTTTGTAAAACAAAATAGTTAAATGTTCCGAAGCAGCTTAAACTCATATTCTCAATTTTTCATATTTAAGTCAGTTTTTTGTTAAAATGTAATGCGTCTATTGGGTTACTCACTGTTTTTGGCAGCTACTAATAAAACATACAGCTGTGAAATTCGATATAGACACTAGAAATTGAACAATAAATGTTATATACATACTTTTCTCAATGATTTCGATAATAACCATCTACCCTTAATTTTTCCGTTTTTACAAATTTTTTTAAACTACTTAAACTATTTCAGGACCATTTTTTTTATTAATATTTAATTATATCAGACAGTTACCATCGTTAAATAGATAAAATAAAATAATTAAATTGACTTTGACATCTACTTACAGATTTTCGTGAATCGTTGTAGAAGCATTTGTTTTACTTCCACAAGTACTGTTAACTTTTAAATTTCATCGTATTTTTTAAACGTATTTGAACATTAATTTTTTTATACAAATAACTCGAATAAGTTATTTGCATTGAATCAACGATTCCTATACAGGTAGGTTGAAAAATTAATATCTTAATTTGTTTGTTAAAACATTTCCCTCGAAATGATCTCATATACAGATAATTGCCACGACAAATGAAATTTTACAAAACTTTTAAAGTTAAATATTTTTTTGGAACTAATCCTATATATAACTAATAAAATTTATTATTCTGAAACTAGTTCCTCAATTTTTTAACTGAGATGGTATTTCATTAAATTAGTGAATTAGTTTACGAACTTCGCAGGATCACAAATAATTGGAGTTTATGACGTACAAAACGCAATCAAAGTGGCAGTGGTTACATATTGATATAGTTCGAATTCCGTACATTGCAATCATTCCTAGAGCAATTAGACCGGATAAGTTATGTGGCTGCTCAGTGCAGTATCAGCCCTAAAAGGCTTCGTTTGTGCTGGAAATAATTAGAGAAAAACTCCAAACGATTTTCTGGTTTTGAGCCGCTTTTGTACCAAACATAGTGCGGTCGGGGCTTTTTCAATTACATAGTTTTGCTAGAATGCAAACAGACATCCTACGAGCAACGTCACGTACTCACCATTACGGCAGTTGACATTATTCATCAGGTGCCTGTCTGTCACCATCACGTCTCAGAATGAAGCCATAGATACACGAGTGTAAAACCGCACGAGCGCAAATTTGGTTTAAAATTTGAATCGACAGCAACATAAATCCTTTACAGGCATGTCGGAGGACATGTGCCTCCCGGTGTGCTGCTCCGGTAATGCATATAATGAAGGTGCATTGCTGGCTGCATGAATGCAGTTTTGACTAGGTGCTGCGGGATCCCGTGCCCCCGCCGGAGCCAGACTTCCTCATTCATGAGGGATATTAAGCAGGAGCGGGGAACCCAATCTGGGGACTCTGCCTTCCCGGCAAATCTGTTTAATTTTGTCCCTTTGTAAATACCAGCTAAATTGAGATGAATTAGGAATAACTTAATTGCAAGAACGCTGCTCTGTTCCTACGATGAGCCGTATGTTTTTCATTTTTGCGATCCTTAAGGCCCCCAGGATTACCCTATCAGACTTGTTTCCCCGCTGAGCTACAGAATATTATGTAGCCATTTCAACGTCACGTGACGAAGGTGAAACCGGATTTAGTAGCTTGTGCATAAAATGACTCACTTTAATGTGTACCCCATCATCACGCATTATAAATTAATTAATTCGCACTAAATATCCAAATTACTTTCCCTTGTATATTATACGCAATATGACGTGGACAGGATAAGTTGGAGGTAAACTTGAAGGTATCATTAAAAGCTACATCCTTTTTCATAGTGAACCTACGTCGAGCTCCATTCGAGTTCACAAACTTTTTACATCATTTTTTATCCAAAGGTAACCCGTAGGAAGATATCCGTAGATACGCTTTATATTAACGTTAATCTTCTCAGCTTGGGAGAAAAACATGGCAACATTTTAAATTTAAACTGATTATCACGCCCAAATGGTTCACTTTATCAGTAACCTTTAAGTGGACCCCATTAAGGTGAACTAATGGATGTTACAAACTTTTAATACTAGGAAAATTATTACGAATAGCTTGCTATTTTGCGGGAATCAGCATTAATTCATTATCGGGAGACAAATGATATATGTATGTTTGTGTGGTGAATTATGATTGATGTTTTTCATGTAATTAACGTTTAGTCCGGTGGAATGTTTTAATTAAGGCAGATGGTACAAGGTACAATTATTCAAACAGCGTTGACATACTTATTCTATGGATAAATGGATCTGTAAATTTAATTCATGAACTTGAACATTTACTTACATACATACTACAGTTTCTTAATATATTATGCATATTTGTTTAGACTGACATTTTAATGCAACATCCTAAAATAATAATTGCAACAAAAAACAAAATAATAAGGTTTACAAATACAAAGACAAAAATAAAATTATTTAAGTAAGAAATCTTTAAAAGAAACAACTCCATAAAATCATGGTTATTAATTTGGATTAAGAAAGTAAAAGTTTCTAGAGTTAATTTACACCGGGAATTAATTTATAGCATTTTATAGGTACATTGAATAAGAATTAATTTGTTTCAAAATTAAGACGAGAATGTTTTTAGTTTTATTTTTTAGTTTGCATTACATTGTTTCGAAAAGTTTGGTTTGGTTATATTATTGTGCTATTTGATCTCTGTTTAGTACTTTTTGCAAGACTGAGACCGATTATGCCCATCACTATAATCTTTAGATGAAAACGATATGTTTAAGCATTATTAATAAAGAAAAATGTATGAAAAGGGACAGGTTAACTTCGATGTAATATTATTTCGCCTTTATGCTTGTTGTATTTCAGTTTCAAGAATCCAATATGAATTGCAAGCCTCTGGCAATTTTTCGCTCTATGCATGCTCGTGTTAAATCTAGCGCTGGATTTGATACATGAATTGCATTTGTTGGCCTTTAATTATAATCAAAACCAAAAATAAATCCCTCGTCACTTACGCACGAAATTGCGTTGTGACAACATTCAATAGCGCTTAAATTTGATTTTCTTTTTGTGCGCCCATAGAGTAAACTTAATTTTTGGTAATTTAGGCCATGTTTACCGCCCGGTCCGGTAATCACATTAAAATGTATAGAGTTGTGTCAGGTTCAAAATGAATCTCTATCATCACCGGGAGGCAGGTACGGGCCCTGCACGTGAGGGGAAATTATTCCTTTTGCATGACTTTAAATTAAAATTATTTTTGCGTTCGTGATTAATTCAATTTATAAACACTCGGTTCAAACAGCCCGACAATGGCCTTGATCCCAAAATGGAATTTTCAAGTTTTCCAGATATATTTACATGTATACTCTTGCGTAACCAGCGGTGAGCCGACTTCCAAAGATATTCTCCATGACGCCCGGCCCCACATAATTGATTTACTCGAGTCGCGGCAAACGCTCCGGCAAAGCCATAATTTTCCCGGAGCAGGGCTCCCCGCGAGCTCTCCTCATCTTTACCAAATTTTTGGTGGCCTTTCAAGGCTGTAGAGCCGCGACGACTAGCAGCCATTTGCGTGCTTGTTTGCACTTAATTTCGCTCAATTGAGACCGCAGCTCTGTGATTATTTGCTGTTTGGTAATAATTCAGTGGAGGTCCGCCCGGTCCAGCGGCTCCCAGCATCCGTCCATCGGGGCTGCTGTGGCTATTTGGTACAAGTTTCGCACGATGGACATAAGTGCCAGCGACTCTTTGATACGATGGGATAATTATTTGTTAGAACTGTTAATCAGTTGCCATAGACGAGCCAAAATATCACCCGTTGTCGCATGAAATAATAGGCGATTTGTTTTTGTCCCAACACCACGCGTCAGAATCCCATGGACCATTTTATCCTTTGTTTCTGTTTTTGAGCTGATCGCAAAGGGAAGGCGAGACATAGGAAGCCCATCGGCCTTTTATTCACCGATCCCCACGGTTTGAACTCTGAGATTTCTGGGGCTCGCGTAACGTGCGGTAATTACACGCCACGGCTAATTAAAAATCAATAGCGCGGCACACAATATGGTGCCACGGTTCGCTGGCTACAAAAATCCAATTTTTCTAATGGGTTTGTTTTTCCCCGAGATCGGACAGTATTTGGTCAGCTTTTGACACTAATTAGAATAAAATCTCCTATCCGGGCCGTTTACCCCGCATCGCAGCATTCGAGCGAGCCGCGAGCGCCACCTTAAAGGGGATGTTTGTTCGCCTGAAAGCGAGTCGGGCAAAGGAGCGGCAGCACTCTGGCAAAAAATAAAAAAATAAAAAAAATGTAATTGGAAAGGTAATTAATTGCAGATCCTAAGGAGAGGCTAGAGAAGGATTTCTCACGGGGTTTGGGGGCGGCAGCCAATAATTACCCGGGCATTAAAATTTACACTTCTGCGCGGCTGGCCAGGGCCATTCTGCAGCAGTTTTAGACATCCCCGCCCCCGACACCGCCGAAGGAAGCAGTAAGATTACTTTTCGCTTTTTCCACTACTCTTGAAGAAGCGCTTTGAACTGCACCAGTCTTTGCAATTACGACCTACCCCGACGCCCCGACGCCGCCGCCGTGCGATGTAATGAGAAAATGAAGTCACTGGCGGCGGAAGTATTTATCAAAAGTTTTCGGGGGTAAGAGGCAGGACAATGGGGGCGCCATTCCAGCAGCTTAATTTGCGATTTTTGCCCTGGCTGGGGTGCACGTACGAGAATAAAACGCAAAGGGTACCCTTAACCCTTTCGCCGCGGGACCCCCCGTCTTTATATACACTGTAGGAAAATATTTGCTCGTATGTGCCTTCGCAGATAAAACAGCAAGTGGAAGGTAGTTAATTAGCTGCTTAAGCCTCGCATTTAAATGAATGCAGGGAAAATGTTTATGGAGCTGAAGGTGCTTTCCTACGGCAAATACACGTTCACGGCCCCAAGAATTCTTTCCGTCCTCTCGAGTGGATTTGCGTTGTGATACACGAGCCGTGCCTTCCTGCACACATATTTAAGCTTATCCCTTATCCCCCACTCCCCTCCAGAAAATACCTGCACGCTCCAAAAGCCATTTTAATCCAACGATTATTTATCTTCCCTTCGGGCGTATGCAAGCGAACGAGATTTCGAAATCATCATTGGCGTATAGTCGCAGCCTCCTTACATCCGAAGAATTAAATTTGATTTTATGCGGTGGTATTGCGATGAAAACCATTTTTCAAAATAATGTGAACGCTTAGTAAAACTGCGTTTGCCTGGGACCTCCCTTCTCGGATAGGTGAGGTCAAGGGAGCATAAAAAATGTAGGGTAAAAATTTACCGGCCACCCACACAATTTGTCAGGGTAAGGCACATGTTGCTGTGTGTCCGGACAGATAAAAATATTGAAGAGGATGGGGTCAACGAGTTAAGATAAATTGATTATACTTCATTTAAAATCAAAAGCCGTTTAATTGCTTTTCATTTACGTTACATTCATTTTATAGGAATTATTAATTAGCAGAAATAATGAGGCATATATTCTTACTCCTACGGGGCTTACTTCAAAATGGCGGTTTTTTAATACTAAACTTCATTAACACCTCATAAAAATAACTCGAATCGAAATTTAAGCTCTTTAGATCCTCAAAATACCTACTTAATTCTCTACTTCTTAACGACATTTGAGATAGCACAAATAGTCAAACTACCAAAATTCAAAACTTTATAAAGTATTTAACATTTAAAAGAATCTCTACTAAAATTTACTTTATGAATTTATTATAAATTATTAAAAAGAAATTAACAACATTTTATACAAACATTGTAGCGAAATACATTCCTCAAATTTCTAAAGAATGAATTTGAAGTACTTTACCATCTTGATTTGTAAGCCATTGTAAGTCATTTCAAGTTCCAACGTAATGTAGTCGAATCGAATCGTACACTTACTTACTGAAACGACTTTGAACCCTGACTATTTTCAACGATTGAAGCAAATAATAAGATTCCCATACGACGCATCAATGTTCCAGAATTGAAATCATGAAAGAAAAATATAAATATCATACACGTACACTTAAACCCAAGCACAGAACACGATTTCGCTACCAATAGCCAACATTTTCGGAAAAATCATGTTTATAATCAAATATTACTTATAACTCTCAAGGATCTCAATTTATATTAGAAATCAAAATACTAATATTTAAGTCGTATGTTTGTGATGTTTGGAATATCGTACTTTTTGGAAAAAAACTAAATTATGAGTGTACAGAACTGGAACTAACTTTACTATAGGTACTTAAACAGAAAACTTTCTTTTGGCAGATGCGAGTAAAATGAACAGAATGCAAAGATATTTTAAGTAGAATCATGCTCATGTCAAGGCAGATGTCTGACTAAAGGAAAATCTTAGAAGATTTAAGGACTGACGGATAATTCATAGTAAGAGCGAAGTAGTCAAATTAAAATGAGTGAATTCGACAAGTGCTCATCCACGTCGAGCTCTTCCTGAAAATTCTCTGTTAAGAATCTCCATTTGAATAAATTTGGCAAAATCCAACTTTAATTAAAGCAGATAAGCAGGATTAGGCTTGATTTAAAAAGTTGCCACTGCTGAAAACGAAGAAAGTTTTTTTCCTTTCCAATTGCGATGAAAAGGAGCTCGACGAGGTCTCAAGGTTTAAGGTAAATTAAATGAACGCTCAGGTGTAGCCAAAGTGCTGAGATGTGCCTGTGGACCTGTTGCGCCCTGATAAAATGCATCTTGAAGCGCGTCGGGTGATATAATTCGGGGAGGAGGGAACTGCATAAGATTGCGAGTCTAATCAATCGAAGCCCTGAGGAAGAAGTTCGTCTTAAGACGGGGCAACTTGCATTGAGCACGTCTTAGGCGATTGAATTATCGGCGGAAGGCGTTCGGGCGGAGGATGGGGCCCACAGCTTCGGGCTTTGGAGCCCGGCTCCCACCTTCCGGGAATCGTTCATCCGTCGAAATATGTGTGCGGGAATTTCTGGAGATTAAATGACCGAACGGAGTAAGTCCAGTGCTCATCAGGGCAGCGAGCGTGTTTCCAGGCCAGCGGCCACGTAGCTCAAATGGAATAAGCCAAGCGTTCAGATCCAGTTTGGGGCTCTAATGGTGGCCGAGATCGAAATGCCAAACCCGAACCGAACTAGATGGGGCTGCTGGAGTCTGGATCCCGGGGCCCCATTGTTGGATCCTGGATCTGTGGCGTGGCGAAGAAACGAGCACGGGCGTCCTTGTGTCAATTAAAGTTGTGTGTCAAGTGAGGCCGCTGCAAAAACTGCGAAATGCTTTTATCTGACATGATTCCAGGCGATTGAGTCGGGCGGGGAATTGCCGCAGAGGATTTAATCCGGGCGAGTGGTTCGCCCCGCACTGTCAACCTTATCAGTATCAAAAGTAGAAAACTCGTACAAGCACATTTGCTTGAAGTTCGCCAAATTATGACAAGCTCGGGATTAGCGATGAAAAATGCGATTCCCGAAAATGTCAGAACAATTTGCCCCGCCCGTACAGCCAGCCCCCGGGGCCACCCCTAGCCCCTTCGCTTCCGTCTAAATTGATATCTGTTGCGGCTGAAGTCGCAGCCACAAAGTCAGAGGCAATACCAAAGTTTCGGGAATTTGCGGTCCGGCCCTCCTTTTTCCGACTCAGGGATTTGCTGGCTCTGATTTCTTAAGGCGGAAATCGCTATTTTTAGATATGGTCGCGATTTTAATTTTCCCCATGATTTCATCTGTACCAATTTAGGGGATGATTCGATGGATTCATCACGTGCTCCCGGCAGTCGAAATGTTTCGACTGTGGGCGGCAGCTGTGCAGTTGCTTGATTGAGTACGTTTGCCACCAGTTTTTTCCATTTTTTAAATGAAACTTTGCTATAAGATTAAGCCAAATTAAAGACTTCACAAATTTGAGTCTCTGCCTGTGACTAATAGTCATAATTCATGGCAAATAGCAAAAACAGAAGTACATATTTTATTCCCAGTGGATTTAGCACCGGAAGAATTTTATTGATATCTGAAAACTGTTTACAATTAGGTACGTAACTGTATCTGTGGACAGATTTGAACATGGACCAAAAAAGCTCCGGAATATTTCAATTTGGAAAAATATAACATTGGTAAAAAGAGAAATGAAAAAACTCTCACAAAATTAAATTACTATTATATTTATTTATATTATATACCTACTTTAAAATGCTAAATTTTGAGCTCACCGGCTCTTGGGATAACCCTGTCAACTTTCGGTGTCAAACAAAAGTACATAAACGTTTTTAAAATTATGCTGAATGATCCAGGCAAAAGATAGTCCTCCTAATTAACGATAGAAGTAAAAAAATATAATTTTCAAAATTTAAACTGGCTTAAACTAAAATTAAAACAGTGACGTCGTCTGGTATAGGTTTGTACACGCCTTGCCAACTAAGAGTTATAAAACTTAACAAAGAGGCCAGTTTGAAGAAATTTCTTTCTCATTTTATCAATACACAGTAGATAAAGTTTATTAATATAATATTGTTCTGATAATTTTATGAAATTTAAGCGACGTCTTTTCCACGTTACATGATTGAAATAAATATATTGAAATATTTCAAAAATATGGTATAAAGGTACCTAGTTTGAGTCCCATCTTTGTAGCAGTTTAGTCGTATATATATCTTTAAGACTTATTTAATAACTAGTACTTGAACCATCTACGAGTCAAATATTTTTTTGTGATAACTCCTACACGAAAGAAAAAAACTTGTCATACTTCCGTTCTAATGCATTTTATATTTTCTTAAAAGTCTTGATACCAATAAAGAAAATCAAATTTGTTAGAGACGAAGATTTAATATGGTTGTATATGTAGTCGCAGCTTCATTCGAATCGAACAATTGAACTTGATTTTACGTGATGGTGCAGCGATGAAACCATTTTTCTAAATAATGTGCACGTTCTGTAAAAAGTACGTTTGCTTGGTTTCTTCCTGCACGGGAGAGGTAAAAGTCGGAAGGATGCCAGGGAAGAAAAAGGAACACGATCCCACCCACGCTGCACATGTTGCCGGGTGGGTGGTTGGTTACCCGTGTCCGCACAGATAACACTGGGGGATAAATTTTCCGGGGGGCTCCGACGAGCCGCGTCAACGGCACGGCACGGCACGACCAGCTAGCAGCCGATAAATTAAAAGCGACTTCATAAATAATTGCAGAAAATTCAGATGTGAAAAATGCAGCAATGATCACTAAGCCCCCGACGAACTTGCACAATTGCCTTATAAATTTCCCATTTACCCTGGGCGCGCCCTTTTCAAAGCGGCCGCACGGTGAAAGGAAAATTGCAGCACGAGAGCTCCCCCGTAAATCAATTTCCTTGCCAAGTTGTTATTGTGGAACGCTTAACCGGAAGCTAACATTTGCCCGGTTTTTCGCGGACGAGTTCATTTCATTGTGCTGCTAGTTTTCCGCCAATTCGGATGGAATTGAACAATAGCCCCGAACATTTAAAATATGACCAACTTTAGCACATATTTGCATATCAGAGAGCGCGGTGAGATGAGCTCGCGGCTGATGCGGCTAATGCGTCCAGATGTACCACCTGGGATAGACCACCGTGGTAAAAAAAAATAGATTCCCTTCTGCTGAAAAGGTGCTGTTCCAGGAACAGTAAGGAGGAATTTGCAGGACTATTCCCGCTCAAAGAGAGATGTGCAAACAATGCTGTGAAAATTGGATTTTACCAGAAGGACCAGGCGTGGCTTCGGCCCCCTCCCTTCGGGATAAATAAAAGAAAGCCGTCGCAGGGCCCCTGTATCAGTTTCACCTTTGTTAGCATTTGCTTTTGGGAAAGGCCCTCTCAGCCGATGGAGCACATGCTGCCAAGAAATCGTTAACCAAACGTGACGTCTACGGGCCCCGGGTAGGCTGGGTTCACAGGTCTCCATCCCTTGTGGCCCCGCCATTAACTTGTCATTAATTTCTAGAGCACACAGAACATGTTTGGCAATTTACCGCGTAAAGCACCCTTTATACAGAGCTTGAATACGTAATAGGCGGGCGAGTGGCCCGGGCCCCGGAGACGACGACGAGAATTCGTCCTTGGCTGGATATTGGGACTCTACCGAGGTTCCAGAGGGCTCAGTTCTGGGACCGGTGCACTTCTCCGATCTAGGAAAGTAAATCTCAGATGTCGTCGTTATCTGAAGATTAATTATTTAGATAAAGTGAAATAAGATGAAGGATCAGCTAGGTAGCAGGATATAAATGATTTTGTCGGGGAACTTGTGTAAAAATCATCACAGACGTGTACAACGAACGTGAGTTTGAATCTGGCCGGGGTCCTGGCTGGCGGCTCCCCCGGGCGCGGCTGCCGCCTAACCCCCGCCTGGATTGATGTAATTTTTCACCCGGATGTGGGGCACCGTCGTTATCCCATACGAAATTCTGGCACTTTTGCTGCCGAATTACCTCACGCATGCCTCGGTTATATTGAAACATCTTGAAAGTGAATTTGCGGCACGAACTGGGGCCATATGTGCGGCATGAATAGGCGACGACGAGAAGTGGGTCGGATATTCAAAGAGGCGCCCTACGTGCGCGCCCTTGATAAGTTGCGTCAGGTACCCATCCATTACCGTGCCTAATTTAATATAAAACTCAGCTGCCGTGGCGACCTGGGCCCCTCAGATGAATTTGCATATGATACGCTGCCTGCGTTAGATAAATGCTGCAACCTAGAGGAACCTCCGGGCGAAAATTAATTTCGCGCTTAGGCGAGTACCCTTCTGGCATCATACAAACTGTTGGACTCATCCAGATACTCCTCGAGGAGGCCGTCAAATCTTTCAGGAGTTTACTCCATCTTACTCTGCGAGCGCAGAGGGAGCTCGCGGAGGCCCTTGGGCCATTTGAATTTAAAATTTCCAGTGCGAGGATACACAATAAATATACAAAAGCGAGGAGGGTAACCGGGACTCGTGCCATAATGAAATAAAAGAAACGCTTCACGGGCATATTCCCGACTCCTGTCATGTAGCTATCATAAAACAAAGTCTCCCTCTGAATTTCTGACACGTTCGTGCCATGCCAGCCATGAATATGTTGATACTTCTTTTGAACGTAACACGTGATTATCTCGCATTTGAGAGCAAATGTAAATATGACCGTTTGCACCCACTTAAAGGTACCTGGATGACGGTTCCTTCGGGCGATGTGTGGCGTATATTCGCGGGAGAACCCGCGCCTCGTTCTTTCCTTCCACGAAAAGGGACCTCATTGTTCGCCCAGTAATGTTTATTTTTTTTTCTGTCTTCCACACACCACACGAAGATGCAAATGGAGCTATGATGTGCTGCGGCCATAAAGGATGCTGAAGGGAATTTAAAGATTGGACCAAATGGAAACATAAGTGCAAATTTAATGTGGCTGCCACATTCACATCCACGAAACGCACATTTTCACGAATCTAGATTATCACCCAGATTCAGTGATGTGCCCCTCATGAGATGCTGAGTCATTTATTTTTATATTTTATTTTATTTATACACTCCGGAAGAAAAAAAGAAAAGTTTTATCTCCCACTTACTTCCGGTTTAAACTGGCCCTTGAGGGCGCTTAGGACTGTTTCCACTTGAGCTTTTACCCACAGTGGGTTTCTAGTTTGCCCCACGGTTTCCACATAATGCATCTTCTTAATTTTACACCAGAGTTTCTGTACTTAAACGAGCAGATGTGAGCGCATTCTAAAATTATAGCGAGCTACAGTATATATTCAAACAGCGAACTTTACTTTAATACTACTTTGATCCATTATGTTCAAGTGTGACGAACATAAAATTGCTTTAACTCAATCTCTAAAACGAGTATTTTTATTATTTTTCAAAGATAAAATTAAAAATCTACATATCTATGCTCATATACATAGAGGAAATATTAAACTTAGGATAATTAAAAAATGTGTAAAATTAAGAAAGTTTTTGTACAAACATGTCTTTGATTTCGCAGATAAAAACTTGAAACGTATATTTCTACATAAAAGCAACTACATAGTAAAGTAAAGAAAAGAAAGTTACTTAGTTGAGGGCTTATTTCTTATACCAAAATCTATGACTACATAGGAGCATGGTTGTTTTTTATTTAGAAACTTCTCACCTGTTCCAAAAGTGTCTGATAACTTAATAATATTCAGATTAGATAAGGATATACCACCCTCACCTATTCTAGACATATTACATCTACACTCAATAATATTAGTCTGTTGATTAAAATAATATACGCCTTTATAAATATGTAGAAGGCCAACATTATAATATTGTATTTAAAGTAATATATCAAGCCGTAATACTTTATGGTGGACTGTAATGGTTTCACTGTGTGGCTGACGCACATCAAAGAGGCAGGAATATCCCCCGAATTTTCATATTACATAATTTACTCTTTCTGGCTTAGTCATACAGAAATAAGTTGATGCAGATGAATGAACTACAAATTCTAGGGCTGAATATATCTTTTCTACCTACATACATACATACATATATATCTTGAAATGAACCATTAAATAAATAAATAAAAACTTTCAACTAATTAGATCATTTGCTATTGTAATGTACCTACCTGTTTTGAAAGCAATTACTAACAAATGTCAGTATTTATTTCAGGTGATTAGTCGGAATCTACTAACCAAAAAGTTAATTATAATTAAAATTTTTTATATATCTCATTTAAGTACCTACTTTTGAACTGTTAATAGGAAATAATTTTTCAATGTGTTCAATTAAAATTATTTCTTGAAATTCCACCCATATTTTCACCGATTTAAATTTTTTCAATAAATATATGGATATAGAATAATGTCTTTGACGATTATTTTAAGTAAAATATAAATCGTACATTTGAAATTTTTTAAAATTCACAATGTACCTACGTTATTATTAATCACCACTAACAAACGCATATATAAGAAATAGCCATTCTAAAAACAAAACAGGCATTTGTGCTAATTTAATTATCAGTTTTTAAATCCTAACAATTTAAAATCTGCAAAAATCCCTCTCTGCTTAACGAAATGCACTGAAACCAAATATTTTTGTTTGCTTTCATTACGCACAAAGTTTTGTGAGTGTGTGCATACAGCTCATAATGTGGGAAGTGAAGGCAACAGTGGGAAAACACTTGACTGAGTGAATTTTCGGTGAGTACTTGGTGTTGGCGTGCCTTTCTGTTTTCGCAAGGTGAATGAGAAATTCATTAACAATCTGAACTGCTAAACGGTTGAACATAGAATTTTATCATGAAATTTTATGATGTATATATGCAAGTATAAATACCGCTGGTATCTATGGATGAACCGAAAAGTTACATAGTTTAAGGAAATTCATTTTACGAGCATCCAGCACCTTCTAAATGTACTTACATACCTATCTTAATTTTAAGAGATTTTTTTTTAACGTAAAGGTTCATTTATTTTCTTTCTTTTTGTTTTAAAAGCTTTTAAAAATTAGAATTAAAAATGCGGCTAAAATATTTTCAAAGTAATTACTTAAATACTTAGGTAATACTTTGAATTAATAATCCGGCATTAAGTTAAAAGCATTTCACGGAAAACATAAGAAAAAGATAGCAACAGTGTAAGGCTAATTACTTGTGTGGAGTTTACGTTGAACCAGAGAGTTTTCCTGTCAAACTATAAAACGTCTTGTGCTTCTCAAGACTGTTGGGAGCCCCTATTAAAGACAGCGTCTTCAACAGAAGGATATACGCTTTCGATCCCCGATTAAATCCCTCTTTACAGGTAAGTCTGTTTGGAGTGATCACTTACAGCTGTATTATTCCGTCAAAGAGGCAAGTCCTCGAAACCAATTCCGCCAACTCCCTTAGTCATGGAGGAAGTCCCTGGGTGTCGCAATATGATACACATCGACTCGGGACCGAATTAAATTACTACCTTAAGGTAAACTATCTGCAAATGAGCACAAAACCGCTGCGATGAATCCCCAAGTTTTGTTAGTCATCCTGAAATTAGCACCAGAGACAAATGGCTCATGCTGCATCCAGGACACGTCCCGTCCCAGTCAATAGTTTACTAATTTCATGTGTAATCTGGAAGGAAATGATTTTCTTCATGCTCAGCAACTAATCATATTCAGGTCACACAGGAGGATGCCGGGCGGTCCAGAGGGCAAAAAGCGGTTTCTTGTGATCTTGGGCTCTTTCGACAACGAGCTGAAAATCTGAGAGTTGATTAGGTCAAGATAGTGATGGAGAAGTGCACTAAAGTGTTTTAGCAATTTACAACCAAGAGCCACAGAGTCGTTTAGTTGCACTTTCTGTTATTGATATGTAATGCAACACAAATTGTTTTAAACCGCCTCTCTAAAATTACTATTTTAAATAAGAAAACTTCCAAATCAAACTGCAATACATTCAAGTTCAAAACGAAATATACCCAAAAATAAAAGTTGGTAATCACAACTATGTCAACGGTGTAAGGAATAGAAAAAGAATATTTTATAAACACTTAAAAATAATTTATTTACTATGTTATAATTGATGCTATCTTGCATAATAAAATAAATAAATACATTTAAGTAATTTAAAGACAAATTAATTGAATGGATCCTTTAATAGCTTGCCGCAGGGTCGGGCGTCGTACTACTAGCAGACCTGCACTTTCTCTATTTCCGACGGGGCTCCCTGCGAAATGTCGAGACCATTATCCCGACATGATCGACGTATTTATTCAAATTCTTTTGTGTCGCCCTACTGTTGATTTTTATCTTGGATTTGACTTATTTTTTTCAAGTTTGACATAGTGAAGAGCGAGGCTAAGATTCTCCGCCCTAGATCGCAGATTTTTTTGGGATGCCCAGAGGCTCCGGAATCGGGGTCCTGAGATGAACAAAGTGCAGCCCCGGCTCAGTACGGGACTGTTGCTTTGACATCAGACATTTACTTAAGGGTATCCGGCATCAAAAATGCTGTTAAATCAGGCAAATAAAATTCTTTAAGCCGGCAAGAGGGTGGCTTGTAAGTCATGCAGAAAATGTCATGCTCCGGGTAACATATTCATTGAACCGATATCGCCTCCTCTGTGTTTAGAGGGTATTGATTTTCTGACTGGGTATCCTGTAAAACAATACCCGAGCACCGTTTCCCCGCCACTACGAGCCCCAATAGATTTCGCATGTGAGTGCGCGGGAAAAGCGGGCTACCCGCGGAAGAGAGGGCGGAATGGCGACGTTGAACTTTTTCAGCATTCCGCAACCCGCCCCCATATATTCGGCAAATTTATTCGTGATTTCCAATTTCAGCTACATGGCATACGACACCGACACGCCACGAATTAATGCTCGACTAGAAGCGAAGCGCTAACTGCCAGCCTCCTTAGATTTTGTATGCGAGAAAACACCTTCGCTCGGATTTTGTTCCGAATTGACCCGTCTTCGTATCTTATAGTATAAAATTCTATCTAAACAGTTTTCCGTCACAAAGATGAAAGAGGTTCCTACAGAAAAACCCGTCATATAAAACAACATACCTCAGATTGGCGCTTCTGTACCGCTCCAAGTCTACGGCAGGTTCCTGCGAGAGCAGCACAAACCAAAACTAGAGTCGACCATAAATCATTCTTATTTTTAGTAACTGACAGATTGACGTACTCCGACATTTTTCATTACTTCAATTTATATGCAAATTTCGTGTCATCACGCGGGATATTTGCTGGAGCATCGACACGGAGCGTACATATAATGGTCCGTGCAGAGTCCCCCCGCCCGGCGTGTGCTCATTCGACAGATCATTTAAAATGAATCCAAAATACAAAAATATACATCGTTTTGACGTGGCGCTCCTGTGGCTGTGGCCCTCGCATGAGCTCGCAGATTGCTCGTCCAGGGACTATTTCGTCAGATGGGGCTGACACATTACCGGGAAGCCCGGGAAGTGCAGTCCTGACTGGGCCCCAAAGTGAGTATAATGTCCCACTTCCCGCTAATATATCAAACCCACTTTGCGCCCTGCGACTCCGCTGGCAGGAAGACCGAATTCTAGACATCTCAAGTGTCTGTTAATGTTGCTAGCATGATCCTGACTTTCAGCGCTGGATCGCAGCTTCCGCTTCAAACTGCACCAGTCCCCGGGGGCCTGCCATCGTTCCTCCCTCTGATGCCATTCGATTCTCGGAGTTCCCAAGTAAAGTGCTATTCTAAGTCGTGGAATTTGTCCGGGAGATGTTCACGCGCAACCAAAATTTTCCAGCGTTAGCTAAGCAATTTTCGCGGCCATTCTTGCGATGAGTAAATCACTTTTATTTGGCAGCTTTTTTAGCTATAGGAACAGGGGATGGGGGGCCGGCGGTGGCCGGACGACGAAATTGAATTGTTTATAGGGCGACCGTTATCAAAATGCAAATTTTCGGCAATTATTTTGATAAATTTTGCATTGTTTATAATAACCCATAAATTTAGTCTTATAGCTCTCAACGAAATTTTGGATTTCATAAATTAGCTGCGAACGGCTGGGATTTAAAAGTTCCCAGAGCGAAAAGTGGGAGAAAATGGATTGCATCGTATAGTGGTCAAAAAGCGGGTGTTTTCGACTATCACTTTTGAATGGATTGGGCAGACATATTTACATAGTACTTAATTCTATAATTCAAAAGCTATGTATTTAGGGCTAAATCTTTTGTATAAAAATATTAAGCCTATCTTTATGTTTTTTACTGATAATTGGATTTAACGTTCGATTTTTATATGCCTTTCAAAATTCGACTTTCAAGTGGTAACTCAACTTTAACTAATGAAATCTGAAATTTATTAAATTGTAATCAATAAGGGTTTCTTTGAAGCTTGATTTTTTAAGTTTAAAAGATGTTAACTAAAAATTACTCGTAGCTTTAATAACAAGCCGTGAAATTATTTGGAAGAAAATATTTTGAGCTTCTAACGACACTAAGGAGATTATTGCATTATGTTTCTTTCGAGAGATATCGAAATTAAAAGTTAAAAGTTGTACTACTTAAATAAAAAAATAAAGTAAATAAATAGATGAGAACTCTTTAAGTTAAAATTTTTCATAAAAATGTTTTTCCAAGTCATACATACATAGTAGAAGATCTCAAAATTAAAACACATTAAAAGATAATTTTGGCAATTCTCCTAGCGTTCCTAACAGAACACCAGGGAGAAAAAAATTTTTGAACATTTTATTCGGAAACAAAAAGTGTAAGCTCCCAAAGGAGCCTTCATTAATTAAAACTCAATCGTTATTCTGAGGAGAGCATTTTAACAGAAAAAAATTTATAATTCGAATTTAAGAAACTTTAGATTGATAGACTTACGATTTTATGCAACAATATTCTAAACGATATACTTGATAAAAGAGACCACAAAACAGGCATATCATTCGGGTGATACAAATGGAATGGAATTTCTAAAAGAATTGGAGTTCTTAAAATTCCATGAATACAATTTTTATTAATTTTTAAATAACTTCAAATACTTTAACTCTACATTGTATGTCATACGTAGGTATAGTACATCATAACTACGCGAAAAAGTTGATTTTATTTTTTAAGTTAGGTAAGCTACCATTTCATAGTTTTTTAAAGAAAAGTAAAATAATAAAATACAATGCATTATATAATATTATCTAATTACTTTTTCTTCTATGTAAACAGCTGACGCAAAAATATTTCAAATTAAAATATTTAGGTAGCGCAAAAGCAAATAATGTCTTGTTCTTCGGAGCACATACAATAGTTTATTATTCCTGCCTGTTTAAAGTTTTATTTACTTATGTCGGGATTCGGACTATACAGAACTTTTAGAAGTTATTAGATATATTTATTTTTACACTTTTAAGAGGGAATTTGGCGCTTGATAAATAGAAATTATACCAAGTTTAAGGGGCACTATACATATACAAATTTGCGTAGTGTTTTCCAAAACCTTTTATTGCGAAGTTTTACATTTACCCCCCTATTCAGAGCGTTGCGACCGATCACAAGTCACAAGATTTTCCATTAATCTCCGCACTCTTGTGATTCGATAAACCCCACTATTTTTTACCACAAGTATTATGCAAAGATTTCGATATATCTCAAGTAGGTACATCGTGGATGTTTTCAATTATCCTTGCAGATTTACTCTAGGTCACCAGCGTAAAGGAAAATAAATATGAAATTGGTAAAGTACACCAATCAAAAGATAATCTCAGTCAAGAATGTGAAAAGAAGATATATGCTATTACCCGCAAAGTTGCACGTGAGACTTGCACAACATACACGCGATGTTCTACGGTGCCGCACGTAAATATGTTACGTTTCCAATTTCCTAAACGGGAGGAACACGAGCGAAGGAGCAAGGCATTCCTGGAAGTTCGATTCAAGAGCATAAATTGAAATATGTGCAACACTTATCTAAGTTCTGCGCACCACTCCCTTCCACCGCCGAAGGGCTTCTGGTGCATGGAGCCCCGGTTGCAAGTCAAAAATGTTGGTGCAACTGTCACGGCCGCAGCAGCTGAGATGGGAATCTCCAAGTGGCTGTATTTTCAAGCTAATTTAACTTTTCAGTTTATCAGCAATTGAGCCAAACTGGGTGCATTAACATTAATTACGTTTATGCAGTTTATTTGCATTTTCCAAGTCGTTGGGCGCAGTTTCGCTCTCAAGTTTAATGACTTCTTTCAGAGCTTGCCGTATAATTACAAAGCTATCTAGATTCATCCACTTGGGAGCTATGAACTGTGCCATAATTTTTCGCCTTCTTTCTGTCTATCCTTGTAACATTACCAGGAGGATTTCTGTAATCTCATAAATTATATTAATATTATCGTAGACGTCTTTTCTCTGCCGGTTTAAAATTACCCGGCTATACGCTACGGGGTTTAATGGAGTTGGAGCTGGAGCTGTGAAAGGCTCGACCATCCTTCGGCGGGTTAAATTGTTTTGAGTACTTCCGTGCCGTTTTCGGATGCTCGAATTCACCCGGTTACATGTAACCGCCATTACAGCGCCCTCTAGAGGTACCGAAATGGGCAATTAGTCAACGCAGCGACCAATAAATAAATGGGCCAATTGGCGACTATACCTTTATTTGACGCCCAGTTTGTGGGCATTCAGGTAATTGGTGCTACATCCAAGTGAAACCAGATTTGAAATCCATTAACACTTCCGCAAAGTACGCAGGTTGGTTACTTTATGTGAGCAGTGCAATAATCGTAGATAAACTGAGAGTGCCTGCACAAAAGCGATTATTCCACCTCAAAGGGGTTTTGCGGAGCCTCTCCGCGGACAAGGGAATATTTCCTTGGTAAAAATATAAAAATAAAAAAAATAAAGGAAGTGACAATGCTCCGCAGCAAAAGCTGCCGGTTTTCCTGCTTTCCCTGTGGAAAAATAAAAACATGATGCAGTAAAATAATGAACTCATTTTGCTTCACTTTTCCCTCCTTCCTTGCCGCTTTCCCGACCAACCCCCAAGTTCCCTCGTCGTCTACAGGAAATCTTTGTAGCCATTTTTCACTTAGTCGCCTTCGAGGCTTATGTCGGCTGCACTTGCTTGTGCCATGCTGGTGCCTACGTATTGACGTAAATTATGTCAAGAGTGACACGTTTCAGGCTTTTAGTCTAGAAAATCTCCCTCCACTGTGTTCGGCGTTTTCCGTGCCATATTGTGCAAACAGGCGAGTTCCGAGTTCTCCGGAACGAGTCCTACAAACCCAGCCTGAACTGGTGCACACTGTATGCATATCCACCCTGTACAGATAAATAGATCTTTTATCTTGCTTCCTTTAAGAAAAACGCTTCGTGATCTCCCTATTATGTACTGTAAGCCATATTTATACTTATATAACGCTTTCCACAGCGGTCAGTCTATAAATCTAATTAGCTAAACCCTAATAAACGTAGTAAACTAATTACTTATGTTTATATGGAGGACAGTTACAAAAACCAAGGCATAAAATTCTGGTAGTATCTCGTGAAAATAGTCCTAGAATTTCAGCTTTTCGCGGGTAACTTTAAGTTGAGTGGTGTAGTGAGATGAAGTTTTATTTTTGGAACTGAAATCACATCTTATACTAGACAACTTGGAAACTTGTTCACTTCGGCAAATATTAGTTAGAAGATAGTTTAGTTTTGCATTAAATATTTGTGGCAAGCTGTGACAAGTGGCACGAAAATGATTTAATTTTGAACTCAGACTTGAGAATAGCTCTTTGCAATAGCACCCGCAACAATTTCCTCAATATCCTAAGAATGTTCAGGGTATCATGGTATCAAAAGTTTGTCGTTTAGAATAATTGTCCAATATTGAAATTGAAAACACATATTTTATACCAACTGACATTTTTCATAAAACTGAAAATATACACCTGACAGGTCAAGAGTATAAAATTGATTTAGAAACAACAAAAATAAAGAACCTAATTACAAAGTAATTTATTATAGTATACGCAAATTATAAAATAATATTATTCAATATTTAGTGTGACCTCCATTCTCATTAATCAAGAAAAAAAAAATACATTTGGCATAAACTTCACGAAACTTTGTAAACAACTAAATGGAATCGCTTCCCAATACTTTTTTTCCGATTTAAAATTTCTTACTTTTAATTAAAATATGAAAATTATTTAAGATTTAGCTTACTTCACTTTGGTTAAAATAGAGTTCATTTTTAAATAGCAAAGAGTGCTAAGGTAATTTAAAATGCGTATAATTTTTTAGGTTCAGCTTAATCATTATCAAACATGATCACTGGAAAATATACCGCACTGTAATTTCAAATTACGAGTTATGATCATAACGTTTTCGAATTCATTGAAGACCAGCATTTTAAATTCGAAATATAGAATTTATTCTACAATTTTTCATTTCAAATGACAAGTAAAAAATTTTAAACACATACACGTACAATTATTTGTGAGCCTAGGAGCCTTCAAGTGTTGAAAATTCCGACCGAGTTTAACAAGCACCTGAAAGTGATCAATGCCATATGTGTATATGTATTATTAGTTAAATAATTTCAATGTTGTAGGTTATGTTACTAGATTACATTATACATATTTACTATAAGAACTGAAAATAAAGAAAAGTAGATTTTTATGAAATGGTACATTTTGCACGGCTGTAAAGATATAAAATCGGTGTAGCCCCATACCCTGGAGGCACCATCAAGCACAAATTTGTACCGACCCTCCCGAAATTAAGACGATACTTATCATAATTCAAGTGGGAATAAATTCCGTGACCGGAAAGTATTATGCCGTGTCAAATTGAAAAAGGTTCCGGATGTGCTACATTTGTTCGGAAATATTCAATACCCGAAAAGGATAAAGTTACAAATGTCCTCCGCCTTACTCTTTATCACTGCCACCAGCCCGAGCCCCCGACCTTCGTGGGGCCGTCGTCGCCTGCTTTGCTTCGTGGTAACCACTTTAAATTGAGGGTAACGTTTGTGCCAGAAATAAATTTAACATCGTGTCAATACATTTTATTGGCCTGTCGATTTCCTGCAGAATACACGGGAATAACATAATGAAATTTTGCGCGCCGTTTCGCACGAACCCGCCAGCCACTCCTGTTTCCCTTTATCAGCCCAGGAGCCGGGATTCGGGACTCGAAACCCGGGAAGCTTTCTCCTTCGACGATTTTCGCCCCGGAATGGGATCCTGTGGTGCTCCGGGGCGAGGCGAACGACTCGCCGTTGCCCCGCAAGCATCACTTTCCGGTCATCAATTCGAACTTAACCATTCATCGGGACTCCATCACAATAGGACAAATCTGTTCCGCGGAGGCGAAACGGCGGAGGTTCCCGTGGGCGATTCGGGCACCCTGCCCCGGGACTCTGGCAACTACCCGGAGGATGTCCCACCGAGCTGAGCGGCCGGCAGGACTCATCATCGGCTCGAATAGGCACCTCAAGCTGATTGCCGCCTGGAACTTCTCCAATTAAGACGATCTCCAGGAGTTGTGCCGGAGCCTCCGGCAGGGCGGAGGCCGGGGCCCCAAGCAGCCCCGTGGACGTGCAGCTTTATTGATTACGTCAAGTTTATTTCTATTTAACGTACCGAACGGCGTTACGTGCTTCAACGGCGTGCACGTCCCAGCCCAGGGAGGAGGAATCGTCCAAACTTTGGTAATGCGATTTATGCGGGCGCCCTCTGTCCATGGGACAAAGTAATTATCTGGTTTCAAGCGACTCCCGGCCCGGCTCCGGCTTCGATTTCGACTCCGGCTCTGACTCCAACTCCGGCTCCGGCTCCGGTTCCGGCTTGAGTCCTGCCATTTGACTTCGGCTCTCGGCCTGGATTTTCTAAAACATTCGGCATCATGTAAACTTTGAAATGACAGTTTATTGGAAGAGGGCTCGACAGCTGATTAAAGGGGCGTCCCTCGAGCTCCGAACAGGATCCCTTGTTGTCTTGTTATTTGGGGATCAGACAGCCCTCCTACTTCCTCTGGGAATCTCAAGAAAGTTCGGCAGACGTCAAAGTACCAAGAAATACTTACGACATCGAACGTGTACTGAGCGCTTTTCCTTCGGTTAAAGCCTAAAATTTACTTATTTTACCTTTAAATTCTGCAATTCTCGCATTGTTTAAAATTTCTTTCATTCAGTATAAATTTATCCGCACTAAAACTATAAATAACATTCCAACTATAGTTTGGCAACAAACGTACAATAAGAAAACTAACGTTGTAAAATCAATAGAAATTATATTGAATCAATTTGTATTTAACTTTGAAATTGATAATTTCCTGCCCTAATTTGATAAAAAAACATTTGGTAACAACATTGTAAACATATTTAATAGTATATTGTGTGACAAGGGCGGAAAATAGACCGCCGGAATGAAACTGATGTTTTTAAATAAATATCAATGTTTTTAAGGTCAACAATTTTTTTCTTTAAAAATAAAATGTTTATTTTCATTGGTTCAAAGTATAAATTACCATTATCAATTTAATTATATTTGAACAAGTTTTTATAGTGCTCAAGTTTATAAAATTTAGTTAATGTATAATGATATTCAACGAACTGTTACCGTTTATTAAATCAAAAACATATGCGTTTTTATTATGATTTTTTAACGAAATTTTTTTTAAAGCTAGTTTTTTTCTTGAAAGAAAGAACTTTTATCTTGGATTAATGAAAATTCTTGGAAATTGGGTATAGGCAAGGCATTCCTCGAATTAAAGAAATTTCAGTATAGCTTCAAAAAAAGTAAATATTGTGTTCTAATTTAAGTTTTCTGAATCTGGTATTTTCTGAAGATATTCCCTAAAATATAACACATTTACTCAAAAACTTCAGCTTTCATGGATACCAGAGTTTGTGCGCCCTTATTTCACACTAAAAGTACACTTATATAAATTATCATAAAATTTTTGGCTTTGTTTTAAACAATCCATTCCCTGAAATGCATTCGAGCAATATTTACTAACTAAACAATTTGGATTTTGAGACCATTTGTTATATGTTGTGAAATATTGTTCTTCTCCGGTGCAGCTAGTCAAAAGGAACCGCATTCGGGATAATGCGGGTCTAAATATTTAGCTAGAGCTAATTTTTGCGAGTATGTAATCGGATTAATAGCCCTGCTAAAAAGTTGGAATGAATTTCATTCAGGAAGAAGCGCGCCGTTCAC
The DNA here is from genome assembly GCA_951509405.1 of Machimus rusticus. NCBI lineage: Eukaryota > Metazoa > Arthropoda > Insecta > Diptera > Asilidae > Machimus > Machimus rusticus. Next base: position 33,641,104 of record OX608053.1, on the reverse strand, counting down.
TATAATTCTGAGATAATCCGCTTAGAAAAGCGGTCTCATTGCGGCTATAAATTGCGGCTCTTGCGCCGGTAATCCCATGTGCATTCGCTGTTTTGAATAATTTATCGTTTATATATGTATTTTATATGAATATTTGTTGTTCCATGGAAACAAAACCGATTAACTCGTATAGAGGGTGAAAAACTGTGAAGAGTGCGGGGTTATGATGCCAGAAATCAATCTGACGGCGGAATTTGAATACGACCATCTGCCGAGTAAGCTAAGCATAGCACAGAGCTCCACTTCGCTGGCGGTATGCAAATATTTTAAGAAAATGTATAAACTGATGATTTTTACAATATTTGCTGGCAGTCGGTGGTGCTCCGCGATATTGAGCATCGCATCGCAGCCCACTACCACATCCAGTGAATGATTTATTACGTTCCCTGCAGATTGCTGCCGGAGAAGATTTCATCTGGCTGGGGACGGGGTTCCTCTTATTTTCTTTATTCGAATTTCTTCGAGTCAGCCTGAATCCCCGGCTCCTCCTCTGGGCTTTCATATTTCCGAATAATTTAATTTCTCGCAAAATAGAAACAAGTTGTGGGTGCACAAGGGTTTGTTTTTGTTCCATAGTTTGTTACAAAACGTAAATCAGATATTATCTTCATATAAGATAGCTACGCAATCGCCTGTACAATTTCCATGGAGATTCATCGCATTTTGCAATTCTAATTAATGTTTTTACATAGAATCATGTAATTACAATTGTAGGAGATAATCTCCAACTTTCTTCCATTAGATCACCTGGAGCCCTAATTGTATTCTTGTCATGGACGATCAAATGATTTTCTCTGCAAAAACTGCGACTTGTATAGTTTACAAGGTATAATAAAAACCACTTCTACCTTTCGAGCAACTTAATACAATAAAATAGGGTTTTACGTTGTCAAAGTGATGTTGACTGAATCTCAAGAGGTTGAGCTAGAGTAAACAGTTCTGTCGTGATAACAACGGCTCTCGGAGGTCTTAAGATGCTCAGAGTATTTTGCGGAGTCATTAGAGTTGACTTAATTTCACCCAGCACGCAGAAAGTGCATCTTCCAACTTAAATCGGTAATTTAAGTTACCTCCTGTTGGGACAAAATCCCTTAAGTACTCAGGGAGCCCTTCTAGAAGACCCTAGAGCAACGCGTTCACCCCGCTTCAAGTAAAAAATGCACAAAACTTTTCCGGATGATATGAAAGTTTTTTGTGCTGAAAAGTTGCACACGGTAAATTTGTCGCTAACTGAAGCATATAAAATATTAAATCGATTGAAATTTATCTGGAGGGACTCAGTCGGAGCCAGGAGCAGCGCCCCGAGGAAGGCAGTTCAACTCTTTTGGCCATTAAAATACGCCAATGGACGGTTGCACCAGCTCCAAGATATTTATGGAGTGCGAGAAATCAATGCCGGGCGGAGACAGGAGGATCCTGAGGGAGCCCCTGGACGGGTTTGCAGGAGATTTGTGTGACTGTCGCGCTCGCTGCCAGAAGCTGCTGCCTCCTGAGCTGGGAAACTGCGACCATTTAGGAAATTAAAAATTTTCAATGCATCAAAACTCCCAGAAGGTCAAAATGTCGTGGATGAAATATATTTGGATCCCACACAATTTCTCAGCGGAAGGGAAAAATATTATCCTTTAATAAATAAAAAAAAAAATCATATCATAGCATATAACGTCCGTTCCGTCGCAAAAGAGTGTAAGAATTTCGTAATTTATCTGAATAAAAGAACAAGATAAATTTTATACAAAATGAGTAACAAATAATATTTGAAAAAGTAAAGGTTCAATATCTATATTCATTTTACTTTTATAGAGAGCTTAATTCAAAAAACAAAATATGTACTTTAGATATCAAAAACTACTTACTAAAAGTTTTATATTATTTTATATTAAGATATGCTAAATGCAAAATACCTGTAGCTTAAGTCAAACCCCGAATAGTGAATTTCTCGTTAGATAGATATTTGTAAAAATCTCATTTAAAGAAAAAAAAAAAAATAATTTCGAATATTCTACAATTTTTCTAAATATACATAGCATCGCCCCTGTTAAGATCTCTTTCCAGATCGATTGAATATTAATTATTAACTCGTTTAACTAATTTTTCAGTTGAATTTCGTCAATCGTTAAATTAGTTATATGATTTATTTCTTTAGTAAAATATTTGTACAATGTTAGAGGCAATAACTTACACTTTTATCTTCTTATGGATTAAATTTCGAAAACTCTTTTTTAAGTTTTACAGCTATGATGCTTGTTTTGAACATGTATTTTGTGTAAAACAAAAAATTTCTTGGCAACAGCAATTTCCATACAAAAGCTGGTAAATGAGCACAATACTGAATTGTAGTGTGTACTTAACTACATACGTTAAAAACCGCAACTACTAACAAAATTTCATAGTTCTGGTTTCGTTACGAGTTAATGAATCAGTGAAGACATGTCCCTTTATAGTAAGCATTCTCTGTCGTGCTCGTCCTCTTATCTAAAATTGAAATTTCCTTTCAAATCGAACTATTGATGATTAAAGACTGAGTGGTGCACTAACCATAAGCAAAATTGTGGTGCGTGGTGTGGTCGTACAAACGCACAACATATTGCAAATTCTGCTTTCAAATCATCGCATTCAAGAAATTCTAGGAAATGAACTGAGTTTTGGGTATAATATACATTTTTCGTAATTTGTCGAGAAATTCGTTGGACGATTTGCAGCCGTAGAATGACCGGACCTTGTAGGTGGATACCGGGATTCAGCCATGAGTGACGAGTAACCACTTGAGAAAGCAGTCCTTGCCTAATGACCGGAAATTGCAAGAGCACCTGTTAAGGTATTATATATTAATTTGCAATTGTCAGGTAAATGATGGGGGCTTTCGCCCTTTTCATTGCGCAATTCCAACAGATCCCAATCTCGGGGTTTGCTTTCAGAACCACACAATTTGCGGGGAGCCTAATTCGATTGCCTGTGCGGGCAGATAGCCATGCTCGATGAGAAGTATAAAGGAGCTGACTTAATGTATATACCACGAGTAATTCATTTTATTGGCCCAATATAGCATGGGGCAATAGCTCTAAATATCCATTATGTCGGTATGATAGCGAATCTCGGCGGCATAATGATGCTGGCACCGCTCCAAAGGTGGACGACGTGGGAAGCATATCCTCATTTTTGTTCGTCCACAGCAAAGCAATGCGATTCACCTCAACGTTTATTGTCCTATATGTTGACCTCAAGCCAGCTGGACAGTGTCTGTCCTGCGTGCAATTCAATTAAAAATTATTTGCCTACATATTCCGTATGCAAGCATCGCTGCGAGAATATCGGCCACCCACTCGGGAAAATGAGCCAAACGCGAATTTATTTTCCATCGATTGATCGAAACAGAACCAACGCTTCACGTCCGATTTGGGCTGAATTCAACCGAATTAATCCTTCTCGCGCCCTGCAATTCCTAGACGGATTAGACGAGTAGGTACCAGCAAGCGTAGCACTCTGCAGATCATCTTCGAATTTTTATGAAACCAATTGGAAAGGACGAATGAGTTATTCAGCAAACACGATATAATTCGAAAATGATTCTATCTATAGTTTCACACTGAAACTCAAACACAAATAGTTTGGTTTAAATTCAGTCTATTAATTAATTAACTATACAACAATGCAGTTATTTCTATTAATTTTAATACAAAGGAATTCTTATAGAGCTAAACATCCATCTAATGTTTAAATTCAGCATATTTTTGGCTTCATATTAATTTAACTAATTGCGGTAGTCATGCGTTACCACATTTTACATTAAAATCCACACCATAAATATCATCGGTACACATAGGCTGGATTTATTTGTCAAGTGAGGTAATGTTTAATCAGGTAGTTACATCAGCTAGGATGCTTCAATAGTGTAGAATTTACATAATAATGCGGACCATTTTCAAATTAGATTGGATAGTGCTTGTTACTGCAAATGTGCATTAATATTCCGAGCTCTACATAAATTTATTTAACGACAGAAACAGCTCTGCTACGTCTTCGAAATATAAGAGCCCTCTAAAAAGATATTCATTGCTGGTCAGAGAAAATCTTAACATAAAGTATATTTCGGAAATGTATACTATTCTAATTTGAATATATAAAATTTTAATGGAGTACCCGGCTTAGAAGTTCTAAAATAGGTGACTTTGAAAACTTCGTTCTTTTTATAATATTTCTGTTGAATAAATTCAGGTTTCCCCAATAATTTGAAGAATATTTTAAATCTACTATCGTAATTTTCTGTTTTTGAAGTATAAAATTATAAAGATAAACGTACATACAATAGAAACTTAAATAATACATATGACACTTCTTAAAAGTTTTACCGAATATAGGATTGCATAAGTTATAAACATTTTAAATCATACTTATCGCTTATATTAATAGTGCGAAAAGCATATCAACGTATTTCTTCAGGTAGTAAATTTATTTCGAATTTCGTTTACGAAATTATGACTACAACTACCAAAATCAATCAATTTGACTTGTATTAAATTTCTTCTTTTATTTAATTACATATATAGTTTTTTTAAATTACCTACAGATTTATGCCAAAGTTTAATTAATTAATTAGATTGAGAATAACGAATTATTCAAAAAAAAAAAAAAATATCCACTTCGATTTTAGAACTACTAATGCAAATTTGAAAGCCGTATTAAAAACAAATCAATTAAAATCCAACGATTGGTCAAAATGCCAAATTTTTTGTATCATTAATGTTCGTTCCTTTTTAAATAATAGATATTTTCTCCAGAACTATTGCATAGCACTTTATTTTTATGATTTTTTAATATTTTCATATTGTCTGTAAAAGGTTTCATATTAATAAATTGGAAGTTGAACTTGAGCTTGCAATAAAATAGATTGCTCAGTTCTCCAGATATGGAATTCTTTATTTTAGTCGAGCCCTTGAGCCCTAGAGCCCTTCAGACTTACTTTCCTTCATTTCCTTTTGAAATTGAATTTCGTCTTCAGGTAGAAAGAATGAGTAATAAAGTATTGATTTCACCCAACTTTTATACTGGACATGTACGGAGCGTTTCGGACGAGTTGACAGCAATTTGGCGCCACCAAATTTAAACCGATTTCAAGTGAATCCATTCCATAAATAAAGTAATTATTTAAGAGTACCGGAAATCTCGAGAACAATGGGACTATTGTCGTAAAGTCCTCGCACCGTTGCATCAAACAGGGTAATATGAGTGGCCATAACGAATTAATAGCAGCCATATAATACTTAACTCTTGTGCGAATTTATCAAAAGGGCTGCGCGAGGCTTTTATTCTGGACTGGATGTATATGAATCGGCCGCCATGAGTCATTCATGAGGGAATCCTTTCTGCTAGCCATCGGGTTCCCTGCGGCTGTAACTGAGAACGAAATTGTGGGCTGGCAATTGCGAAATAAATTAATTCCGGGTTTTCCCCTAAAACGCAGGCGATTTCTGTAATTTTGTAGGTCCAAAGTTAACAGGCAGTCGCGGAAAAAAAAAGAATGCTTGAGAAAATATAAACATAATTTCCTGCAAGGAATCCGAAGTTTGCTCCTGAGCGGAGTCCCAGCATACCTCCCAGGAAAGAATGTCTTGAATGCCGGCAGAGTCATACCTTTCCATTTCTTTGCGTGCCACTTGTCCAAACTTTTGTTGTATGCAGACAAAAAGTAGCAAAGGCTCGGAAATAAAAAAATAATCTGCCAAGACACACGAACGGTCCTCCTCTTCCGTTTGCCAATGTTTCGCTTTCGTATCAAAGTTTAAACTTTTAAAATTAAATTAAACTTGGAAGATTTCCACCGCTCCTTCCGACGAACTTGGCATGGTCACACACTGGTACTGCGAGATGCCGAAATTTATGCCCTTTTTAGTACATAGGGTAAAATGCAGTCCAACCGTATTTACTCTTGCGTGGGGTGGTGGAGTTCTTCCCTCCGTGAAATATGCAACTATCTGAATGCGATAATTATTCGTAGTCTATGCAAATTTAAGATGCAGTTTTATGGAGCATCGTTTTGTAAAAACCTTTTAAATAGCCCTTCGAAATATTCGAAATTGATCATAGTTCAGCCGATGACGGTTTTCCGCTCCGGATTCTTTCGGATAAGACCGATTGACGTTAGTTATATGATTTTAACCTATAAAACGCTTAAATCTATAGTTTTTCCATTCTTGTTCACAAGGGGTGGTTTTCGCCCATAAAAAACAAAAGGTAAACTTCAGGAACACAACTTTTAATCTAAAGGGTATGATAAGCTCAATTACAAACTTTCAATAAAATTGGTGTTATCAGAAAATATTTTTACCGTCAACGATTGGATTAATATAGAAATTACAAAACTTCTACATACACATGTATGTATCATTAGAAATGAAATGAGTAAAATCGTTGTCAGCATAGGTGCTGTTTCAAATGAAAATTATGCAAAATTAATTTCTACGTTTTCCCTCTTAAATTTTAAGAAATTCATTGGAATCTTCGCTTATAAGATGAAATGGTGATGATGATGCTGAGAAAAATCAATATTTTAATTTGATTTATCTAAGTATATAAATAGGTACCTACATATATGCGTTCTTTGAAAAGCCTTTCGTTCAGATGAGCATATTAAGTTGAACATGGCCCCATCGTATTTGGTTACCTAGTATACTCATGCAAAAGCTGTTAATTACTAGTTTTATTGAATTCACAGCACTGGATTTCTAAGAAAACCAACCAGAATTTCAAATTTCAAATGATCTTAATTGGTAAAACAATAGGTTGTATAGTATTTCCCAGAAAACCACTGGACTGGAGCAAAGTAAAAATACAGGAAATAGAAATCAATTAGGTAATTCGCTTTTCACTCATCTTGATCTGTTATTAGGAAACCAACTTCTAAGTGAGATTCATTGCATTCAAGTGGGAAAACAATTTAGAATGTAATAGTTAAATATTGCGTATTTCTTCACCTTTACTGTCAGAGGTTTTTAAATAGTTTACGAAAATTAATTTTCAAAATAATACTTTTCAATTCACAATATTAAGTATATTTCTTTCAACTATCAACTTGTCTATTTATTCTGTATGTGTGTCCTATCATTAGTAGCAATCAATAATTTTGGTAGTGGTGTCCATTTAAACTTTTTTATGGAACAACATGATGTTATTGTTTCGTTATTTTTATCAGAAGCCAAAACTCGTAATTTCAAACAACTGACCCACAAGTTTAGGCATAAAAATCAGCATGGGCCACAAATTTAAAACGCGACTAATTATTTTCGAATAACAATGTCATGTCATACAAAAGTTGAAATATATTCAATTCATCGATAAATCAGTCCATCGTTACCCTAATTCTGTTATGGATTTGTTGAGGCGAGGGGACATCATCTGGTGGCGGAGCCCCATTTGCATGGACACCATACGCCCGTCCACCCACCAAAAGTTGCCGCAAACTTTTCATTCAGTCACCGCAGATCCTGTGTATCGTTTAAACTCCCGAAGAAAGCCAAATTCAAATAAGGAACGACATCAGGGGACCACAACTGCAGCGCCATAGGCCCTCCCTCTTCGCCGACGTTTGCCACAATATGATTCTTTGGCACACTATGCCAAGAGCCTCTGTCTAGTGGGCCTCCGCCCTCCGACGTGAAAGGCGCCCCATTGTGGTGAGGTCGAGTTGACAGAGACACAGACAATTTGATTGATGAGAGTGGCTTTCGAGGATACCTGGGGATTGCGCGCCACCTTGCGGCAGTAAAACAATGTATAGAAATGATGGGTGGGTAAATTTCGAATTCAATTCTATGCCACCGCTGATTCGAGTAAATTCAATTTAACTTTTAATGGCAGTGGAAGAACCTTTCTGGGCAATTAGTTAAAAATTGGAAGATGTATTGCGAGGACTTACTTAACACAAAAATGGCTTGAAGCAATGGGGTTCAAAGTGAGTTGAGAAAAGATCTGATTTTCGCGAAAAGTTCCTTAAATGCTTTGTTTAGAAAAGAAGTTGTCCATTACAGTAAAAAGGTTGCTTCTTTTGGTATGTAGAAAGGAAAGTAAAATTAGAAAGGATGAAAGTCAAAATTAAATTGACGGAGGCCCCTTTTTCTGGAGTTGAGAGGAAACCGTCCAAAATTACAGGACGCGCTAATTTCAACATTGATCAAGGGAGTCGAGCTTGAAAATCAAGCAACTCCACGTTTAGCTTGAAGGGATTTATTTTTGGTTTTGGATCTGCCATCACCAAAAGGCCCGGGTTTTACAGTCTTGCTGATCACTAAAATCCAATTAGTCATCCCCAACGTGTACCTTTCCAATTAATATTGGGCAAGTGTCCCTTTGTCCGAATCGTTAGGAATCCCCCGAAAATTCAACTCATTTGCCACAACTGGCTTCCTACAGCCTTGGGGTGACCAATTCAGGGTACCACGAAGATGAAATGGTGCGGTTAACATCACATGTTAAATAAAGAGCGGAGCACATTCATCATGGGGCCCCCAAATTCGTTATAAATGTTTGCTTTGGCCGAAGAACTTTGCTCGAAGAAGTTTCCGGCTGCCTCGGTTCAATCAAATTACGACTATTTATCACACTTCACTGCACGAGTTGTTTCAGCCATAATTTCAGAGACTCCCCGAATAGGGCACAAAGAAGCCCTGCCGAAATTGCTTGTTGCGACTTGAAAATTGACCTGGAAAAATGCTGCTCTGAGCCAAAGCAATTTTAAGGGCAACCCCACTCCAGCCCCCGGGGTTGTCACAGTTCCACGGGCCGCAATAGAGCCCCAGTCAGTGCACTCATTAGGAAGCCCCGAGCACTCCCATTTAAGCCCTGGCTACATTGGCATTGCGGAGCATTAAAGCCAGAAGTTTACGGACCCCGGGACTGGGATATGCGTCGGGAGCTCCCTTTTGAAGCGCCAAGCCAACTTAGACCTGCCCCGGCTCCATCTAGGGAGTCTGCAGAATGCGTCGAGGAGTGTAAAGGTAGCTCCTTCTGCTGTGCAGCCTCATTCTGCCATTGCGATTTCTTAGGCTTTCCGACAACTTTTTACTTTGTTGGTTTGTTCCTCGAGAAAGTTTTCGAGAGACATCGCACATACACAGACATCTAGAAAAATAAGAAAACCGGCACCGTCCTCCAGAAAGTATATTTGCGGGGATTTTAGGTCGCCACTTTCCTCTTTAAAAGGGTTTTAAGAGATGCCGTGCCGGAGTGAATAACCACAGTCACACAGCACGAGATCAAAACTTTTCCCTTTTATTGATATCAACTTGATACTTCGGGGCGCTTGCATACCAAGAGGGAAATAAAACAAATCTCCGGGCCTCGTAAGCCGCCGCCTGATAGAAATTTGTAGCTTAGCCCCAGCCTTATCCCAAGATCCGGTGGGCTTTGATTTCGGAGGCTGCCTAGTGCTCTCGCACAAATTCTTATTTATCTTTATCACACAAAAGCGTCAGAAGCGTGTGTGACATATTTTTATAATCTTTTAGGGGATGAAATATGGCTGTCACGGCGCTTCATCCCACCCGGATGCCCAGATGCTGAGGCTGTGGGGAGTCCCAACATCTCGGGCTAATTCATCACGTGCTCGGCCGCTAACAGCGGATTAGATTCATCTCAGATGTCGTCTTTTGCCCTAAGCATCGTCTTACAATTTCGCGGATGCACTAATCTAGTTGATGCGTTGCCCGCTCGAAGCACCGGCAATTACCTTTGACTAGTTCTTGTAGGTAGAAAGGACAAGACGCCACCTGAGCTGGCTTTCAGGATAATTACTAAATCGAGAAATGGAGCTCAAATCCCAGGGCACTCTACGCCCAGCGGCTAGAGGAAAGCACTCCATTGAAATCGAAAATTAAATATGATGTCTAGCAGTGTCTGCCCCATCCGCCCCCGCATTTCGAAAACTCCTCAGGACACTTAGCGGCTAAGCCTGAATAGTTTCGTCCCAGGTCCCATCGATTGAATAAAATTTGTCTTCCCTCGAGCGGCATCCCGACGGACGCAGACCGGGAAGCAGGAGGTCTTCGGTTCCTTGAAATGGCACATAATAAAAGAAGACGCCTCTCCGGTGTGGAGTCTTCCTCCACAGGGTGCCCATGTGAGCCACCGCCAGTCTGGAGTGCCGCCCTAATACATGTCAGAAAATGTCATTACGGAGAAATGAGATAAATTAGGTCGTCTCACTCAAAAGGTGAAAGTGTGTCAGGTGATGAGGGTGCGATTGTAATATTTGTGCCCTTCCTCCCTTCGGGGACGTTTACTAACGTTGTCACAAAAATTTATTTTTTGACATCTGTGCATCAGGCGAATTAAGTTGATTTTCACACGGAGCTAATTCCTATACCCGCTCATGACTCCCATCTATGAAGCGTAAGACTTAAGACTCTTTGAAGATGTTTCAATAGCTACTCGTAAGCATCATCGTAGTTGTCTATGATATTATACAAAAGGAATTCTTGGGTGGATATTTACTTTGAAATTTTATCTGATAGTTCTTGGACATCAGCAAGTGGATAAATATATTTCACTCTGCGAAAAGTACGGACTACGTAGTCCCTAAGAGTATTTACAGACTTATTTTTAGTCAACAATAACAGTCTCATGATTTTCTTAGTATTCTTCATAAGTTAAGTCCATTAAATCCGTCCTTTTTAGGTGTTAGCTGACAATAGACAAAGCAGAATAAATATTATAATCTTCAATAAGTATGTTTCACAAATACTTTTTACGTAATTTTCTTAAAAATCTACATTTTCTTCAATTTATTATATGTATAATAATCAAAGAATTCTTTTGCGTCTACCTGATCTTGGCTAATTTTTAATCTGATATAACAATTGGAAAGCTCAATGAAATCCAATATTTCTAACAAAATTATTTCTGAGTTATATTTTTAAAATTTACTGATCTCGAATTCATAATCGGATTTTTAAATTTTAATAATAAAACTACAAATCGGATTTTCAAGGTCAAAAATTGACCGGATCTTTTTTTTTTAATTATTATAATTGCATAATTTATGCAATGAAAGAATATAAAGATAATAACATGATTTTAATCCATATCAATTCCGTTCATTATACTAATTGGTTCTTATACCAATTAAAAATTAAGTAGGACGTACCTAATTGCGGACAAAAGCTGGTTCAGCAGAAAACTTTCTTTTTACGTTCAAAGACAATTTAGCTCCCTTTGTAGGAGGTGAAATTCCTTTTAATTGTGAGGAACAAGTCTCCCGAAAATTGTGAGAATTATAAAATTTTAAACAGTTAACGCAATGGAGGCAATTAGAAATTCAAAACAAAAACAAGTAATAACTCTTTATTAAAAATAGATTTGTTTGCAATTTTATTCAATAACATTTTTGACAATTTTGAAAGATATTATTTTCAAACTAATTTTACATTTGGTGAATGTTGTAGCTAATTTTTCTTTCTGATTATGTAATGTAAAGCAATTGTATCAAGTTTAGTTTCTTTGGTTTTTAGGAGTCTTTCAGTGTTTTTACTTAAAAAGAATAGAACTATGTACATAGACATCGAATGAAATACTTTTTTGTATATTCGCCACTTTTGACCTTAAATTAACATTCCTATACATTGCATCAAAATCCCTGAGGATCTCAAACGATAGATCTTACGTGAATCAATAGCAAAATGTTACTTAATTTGAATTAAAATTGTATTTAAAATTAATAAAATATCTAAAACTCCTTTTGCAAAACTCTGTTCTATATAGAAACATAAATACATTCAAATCGCGATAAGAGCCCAAAAGCTTATCATCATACAAAATCATAAAATCGTTTTCAAATATAGCTGAATCTTGGATAAAGGAAAAGGGTTTTACATCAATTGAGGTGACGTCGAATGGAAACATCACCGTCCAGGTATACTGGAACTGTTCCTTCCGACTATTTCACTTTACTTCACCCTTCAAAAAGTAATATCCTATAAAAAGTTTTTCCAAAACCAAACCTCTTTTGTCATTCACTCTTTCACCAGTCTTGATGAAAGAATTTGTTTTCTGGAAATCCTGGAGAAAATTAAATTAAACGTCCTCAACAATGCCTGGTTAACCTTCTGAGGCAATACCCAGTGGCCCCAGCAGTATTTCCGGTTAGACTTTAGAGACGGAGCACAAATTCGTCACTAAAGGCCCCATTATAACCTGGAGATGGAAAACTGCAGGTTTTCATTTCCTTAGAATCGTTACCCTTTCGCGAAGAGATGGCCTTGGTCATCAAAATTCAAATGGATGCGCGAGGGAGCACAACCCTCGTAAGCTGGTTGCCAAAGAAATTTTTAATAAGCGGGAAACGAGAATAAAAGTGAATTAACAACGTTCCCCAAGCTGCGGGCTAAAAACGCCAAAACGTAGTTTGGGTGTACGGGCGACAAACAAAGGAGTTGGAAAAACCTTAATCTGCGAACATTTCGCCAGCGAAATCTAATTATGTTTCAAGTCTAAGGTCATAATTACGAAGGCAGGTGAGAGTGCTCCATCATTTGACTGTATTTTTTCTGGACACAAAAGCAATTGGAGATGCCCCGTCGGACGGGGCCGGGAAGCACGGAACCCTTTTGGTGATTCATCGCATAAAATTTCGTTATTTTTCAAATGTCCACCCCGGTCTAGCCGGAGCCAGCCAGCTCCAGCAAAAGATGATCAGCGGGAACAATTTTTTGTAATGGGGCCCGTAATTAAGTTCAGTTCACATTTCTCCGGCCTCCTCATTTGCAGAACAAGACCGTCGAAGCGAATTTAAACGCGCCCGAGGGCGAAGGGAACGCGAAATTAATGAAATTAGGATTAACGAAATAAGAATTTTGCTAAGCACTTTTGCTGTCTGTCGTAATCGTTTCGTTAGGCACTGGGTGAAGAGGTGTTCTCGCAGCAAAAACGTCCTCCTCCTGTGGATTTGCTCCCAGCCAAAATCAGCTTAGGTGGAAAATCGTTTATCTCTGCTCCTTCCGCAGCGGGGTCGAAGCCCTCTGCGAGGGCTCTGTGAAAGCGATTCCGGCTCCAAGGAGGGGTTTTATTGGAGCTCTTTCATTAATTGGGCACCGTCTATTTAAACAGCTAATTACTTGCATGCAGGTAAGGGTAATTTTTCAAAAAAAGCCCCCGGCCATTAATTCCAACGCAGGTGAGGTTTTTGTTTCCACTGACAAATTCATTCAATGATTCAGTTGTCTTATACATCAATCTTACAAATTTACGAAAATCTTGTATTATTATTATTGATTTCTGACTTTTATTATCGTTAATTGAATAAAGGATATAATATGTACATGTAAATGGTTATACAGAATTTCAAACATTTACAGAATTTTTTCAAACGTTTTTCAGATTAACATTAATAAAATTTTGCTACAAAACTATTTTACTATTATAAAATAGTTATTTATTTTTAAAATGACTTCATTTAGTGTTTATCCGCCAATTCATACATATATATATATGAAAATTTAATTTTATAACTATATTCTGTACCGAACGTACCTACTTTTTGCGCTGTTCCAAACTCATGAAACATCCGCGCCTGACACATTCGTTTTCCGATTACGGAGTTAGCAACAAGCGTAAGAAAAAGGTCTTATATTTTTTTGAATAAAAGTGGATTAATATTTGCCGGTTGTGTTTAATAAAACCAATCCGATACACTATAATATGATATAATTATTATTTTGTGAAAAAATACATAGTATAGTATATACCTAATGAATTATAAAAATAAAGAATTTTGATTTCTAACCTTCAATAAATTTTGCACCAACAGCGGATAAATATACGAAATATTATATAAATTATAAAGAAAATCATTGGTCATTACTAACTCTTTAAATTTAATTTAGAAGTTATATTTGGTATTTTGGTTTTCAACTGTGAAATTTTGAATTCCAGAATGAAAACAGCTGTGAGGCGAAGATGAATAAAGATATAAATAATTTTAACAAAAATAGTAAAAACAATTAGTAAAGTGTATATGAAAATATATACTCAGTGCTCATACATATAGGTATAATTGTCAGATAGATAGAAGATGATGATTTCAACATATTTTCTAAAGAGTGAATCGCATAGATTGAGTAACGTAGACGTAGGTATAATAACTTAATTTTCGACAAAAGTCAATATTTCTCTGCAGGCTTTTCTATTGAGTTTCTATGGGGAAAGTTAATGTCAAAGACACTTTAACAGCAGTTGCCCTTGAAATTTTTGCGCTTACCGGTCATCGCCTCAGGAAAAAATAGGTCGAGTTCAAAATTCTGCGAAAGGTACACCCGTCTGAACCTGCCACTGGCAAAGACGCCCCCGTATGCCCAAAAGACATTCGAAGCGGGAAAAATCCCAAGTGCTGCTCAACAGACGTAGGCGCTTTGTGTGAGCTCCTCGCGGTATTAAAATCAGATGTTTACCTGGAACAGCTGTAATTCATGGACATAAGCTCCGAGGCAGCTCCGCGGCGAACGAGCGACTCCACGGCCGGCTCTAAGTTATGCAAAGCCGAAAAGTGAAACATTCGGGCTGGAAATATCTCTACGGAATACGAGTGTGCAGCACTCTACCATTTAAGGGAAAATTTTAAAATCCGACGTTTCATCCAAAAATGAGGTTTGAACGCTCGAAATATACTTGAGTGTTTCCTTATAAAAAATTCATACGCTAACAAGTCTCTTAAGCTTCTTTGCAACTGCGCTGCCGTACCGTTTGTGGGAAGTTATCTTTAAACTTTAAGAACGTCCTCCTGGCGGAGGATCCGAATAAAAGGGGACTCAAGACGGCGAATATTTGCATATTTTTGGAGAAATGAAAAGGGAAAATTTCCATGAATACAGCTCCACATTGCATTATGTATTTCTACGAAATTTCCACGCCCGGCAAGTACTATCTGACGTAGCTTCGGAGCCAGTCCCTTTTCTCTGCTTCTACATCTTTAATGGCCTAATTACAGATGTATACAGCCTCGCTTACAGAACGTATCAGATATAATTAGAGGATTTAGCGGGTTCTCGCATGGCCCACTTCGGGTTACGTCATTACTGCGAGCGGTTGTTACGTCTTACAGCCCTACAACCTCAAATTTCAGACGCTCGACCAAGAACAATTAGATAAATGGCCGGCCCAAGCACAGCCCAGCACAAGTCTGCAATCACATTCGATTGCCTCAATTTATGTGCAAAATAAATCGAGGCGACCGCCCTGAGCTCGGCCGCACTGCCGAAAATCTGAAGGCAGGTAATTACGCAAATAGTTTAATTAAAACAGTACCCTTAGCCCTGCGATGCGGCTCTCTGGCTCACCTTCACTGGAGGACTTTGGAGCACCCAATTCGGGGGCCGGTCGCCTCGTGTGGACCCCATCAGCGAAGCCCCTGCTCAACAAGTGACTAAATTGATATCTGCCGTGACGCAGTGACATCTCAATGGGCCAGGTGGATAAGTGTTGTGCTAACTGAACGAAATTCCAGCGACTTTGCGGCCTGGGTCAGTGGTCCCGATCTATTTTCGTATATCTCCTGCTATTGGAAATAACACAGAAGCAAGTGAGCTTCTCTAATCTCTAGTCATTCAGTTTAAACCTCATTGATTTAGATTTGATTTTTCGATTAACTTTAAGGGGTTAAGCTCCCACGACTCTCCCCATCAATTACATAACAAAAGATGTTCGAATAGCTGAATCAATTTATAGTGGAACAGATAATGGTTTTCATTATTTTGATGTACAATCGATTTAAGCTCCTACTAATCTCAACCACTCCCGTAATTGTTTCAAAGACGCTGTGCGGGACGAAGACAATAGCAGCAGAAACAGAAACAAAGGGAAACTTCAAGTACATGTTCTTAGTCGATCAGTAAATTAAAAGGTGAAAGGAGCCCTTTTACTTCAAAGTAGGAAATATCCTTGTATATGGGAAGTGCATCAATAAAACCTTTCATGGCCAGTATGCACCAATGTTGCTTGGATATATTGATGCAAATTTTGAATTTTGCACTTGATTTCTAAGCTGGTATTATCCTTGAAGCTTCAGCCACATTGCATATGATTAGAACCTTCACTTTTAGTTAAGCGGTTTAACTGCTTAGAGATAATATCTTTAAAATAATAGGGTTTTCATAATCCAAATGAATTAGTTTAAACTCCTCCATTTACCTTGTATAGCTGTCATATATTGTATTATACTAGTTAATTCATTGGTACATAACGTGTGCTTATCTGCTGGTACCAAAATTATTTTGAAAATTAAAAATTCTATAAATTTCTGCTTAAAAATCTCATGCCTTTGGAGCCATTTTTAATAACACTCAACTTTCTTGTATATGTATATAACATACTAATAACGTTATGCTTTAGCGAAAACAAAATTTGTATCCTACTATTTCATTTAAAAACATTTATTTTACTTTATCCAATACATAGAAGATTATAAAACATTATTTTATTCCAAAAAATTAGTTGTGCAGAAAAGTAAGATTTTATTCTTAATCTCCTCTTGTTATAGGTGACAATATGTAGTTTCACATAGCATGTCATGCTCACTCCTTGCAATTTACGTAAATTTACGCCTATAGACGTATTCATATCGTTAAACTGTTAATATTCTTGGATAAATTATTTCTAAAATGTATATGCCATTATTCATATATGTTTTGGAATACAATTTACGAGAAGTTATTCTTAAATGCTTAAAATTTTTTAAGCACACACTCATAGATAAAAGTTTAGTTCAGCGCTAGAATTCATCAATTTAACATTAATTAAAATAAATATTTAATAATATTTTGTTAATTTATTATTTTTATTTAGAAGTTTATTATAGAGAATACCTCTGTAGTAGTAGAGCTGAACCAGTATAGTATGTAGATAGTCAGCCATATCCCTAAAATTTGTGCTTTTACCTAATTTCTTAACTAACCTGATCTGAAGTCAACCAAAGACTGTAACATTATTATTATCTTTCTAATAAAAAGGCGAAAAGGATTCAAAATATACGCCTTTAATTGGCAATCTTTTTTCCCTCGAAAAGTGCCTGATCACGAAATAGATTGACTGTCTCGAATATGTGGAGTAAAAACCCGGGACGGGGGCACCTATTACAGCGGAGCATCACTAATAGACCGGGAGATAATTTATTCCAGACACAAAACCCGAGCAGAATGGCACACTTTTTATTAGGGAGCCATGACGGAAACTTTTCCCGACGCCCATCCCCAGCCGGGTGGCGTATCTCCGGAGTTACATCTGCGGGTAAAAAGTTTATAAGCGTCTCGGATCCGGAGTCATCCACGATTGATGTGCTTCGATGACGCTGCACTTTGGGACGGATGAGATTTACTTGACGGTCGCTAGCGCCGCCCGCCCGCGCTGATTGGGACCGTTGGGGCGCTCCGGAGGGCGGCGGTGGAGCGGTTGCTTAATCGCATCCGAAGCAACTGCACGAACCACGTCGAAATTGTTTGTATCTCCGGCACGGTGCCGCTTGAGGATTATGGAAATGAGCGAAATTGTCGCTGGATACCTATTTATCCGCCGCGCTAATTTGAATTTTATGGACAAAAATCAGCATTTGCACTAAGAATTTGCCGGGCACAAAACTCCCAGGCAATCAAATTTTATTCGTCCCCCAGCTCAACGGTCCCCCCTGAGTGAGATTCGCACGATTTAAATGTAAAATGCACGGACGATTTTTATTGGCTTACACTTGTACTGTGTTGAGCTGATGGTGCCGGGCCCGGGGTATGCTCTCCTGGCCGGAGAATTAAAGGGTTGAAATGGCAGGACGATTCCCGTTGACAGAAGGGTCCTCCCAAACATCTAAATCTATAAACTTGGGATTATCTCGGACCTCTGCACTTACTTTTCTGAGTCGATAGGTTTCCTTTATTGCTCGGGCGAGGACTTGGGGCGACCCCAATCTCAATAAAGGTTCATTACTAATATCTAGAAGGAGCTTGATGGCAGCTGAATTACACAGAAAGAATAATATTTTAGTGAAGGGCCCAATGCCAGCCGAATGGGCTTAATTGAATCCCGGCAGTTCATAGAGGGTCCCGTCCCACCCCCGCAGGGAACGCAATCGTCGACATTCCTTCGATGGTGTCTCGCACGGGATTAGTGCCGCGTAAATGGGCTCCCGAGTGCCCGGCAATCTTCACTTTTTACTCGAGGTGGACGTGATTGGGGCCCGGCCGGGCCCGTAGAATCCTCCTGGAGTGGCTTGGGTAATTAATTTCTTGTTCTTCAGCTTCTTATCTCGGGCTGCAGAGGATTCTCTGCTTTTGTTCCTCCTCACGGTCGAGTTGTGAGTGCTCGGCATGCTAATTGCAGCGGACAGGAGAGCCCCGGCCAGGCGAGCCCGGGGCCACTTGAAGGACCCCCCAGTTTGCAGGGGCACCTGCTTTGCATGTACGCGTAAACAGTCCCGCCCTGCAAAGATTCTTGTATTAGGCGAAATTTACGTGTAGTCATTACCCTAACGAGAAGGAGATTATGTTTACAACCCGGGTTTGCACCTTGTACTATTTTTTGCCGGGAGCTGGAGCCCGAAATTGAATGTATGGCAAGCACCTATCCCGGCACAGCATTAACCCAACGGCCAACTCTTGCTGCTTAAGGTTTTCTTAGTTTGAAAGCGAAAAGCTTTTTACCTCTTCCCCAAGTTTTGTGCGGGCATAAACCTTCCAACTAAAGGTTTTCTTTTAGCGTAATGACGCCTTCAGGGCAGGAAACAATGTGTTTTATGTTCGCCGCTTTTTTACTTGTTCCTCGTTCTGGCTGGAGGAGCCAATTGATATTAAGGGGATTCCCCGATAAATGGAGGAGCTCCAAAGATCGCTTAGGGAAGCGTTCTATGGCGAGAGCACATGTGGTGTTCATTGGAAATTTGCGAATAAATAGCCCTCGTTGATCCCGATGACGAATTAATGGAGATGGGGGCGCCTTTGGGCAGTCTCTTCAAGAACAATAGCAACCTTTTATTTCGAATATGGTGCGATAAAAACGGATGAATCTTTGGCGTTAGGATGAAATCGGTCTGGAAAAGTGTTGCTAAACGCACATGGGGTTTTTACTGACTCAACTTTAACTTGATGAATGACTACTTCCTTTATATTATTAAAGCACCGTGAAATTAAAACAATTTGAAAAAAGGGTTAAATTGCGAAGAAGGAGAGAAAAAAAATTAAGAAGTTATCCTCCTAAGCAGAGCATTTTTAAATACGTCTTTTTTCAAATAGGTATAGGTACTATATACTTGTTTGTGAAATTGTGAAACTTTTTATGTTAAATAAAAAGCCGTTATCAGTTTAACCTACTTTAGCTCCCCAAAGTAATGAAAACAACATTTTAATAGTATTCTCCTAAGAATGATTTGAGTGAAAATCGTAACACTTGTTATAGGAAAAAATGTTGTTTTAATTAATTTGTGGAACTAAAGTACAACTTATGCAACATACTAGAATTAATTAATTTTTAAATATTATTTTGAATACGTAACATTATTAATAGATACAAATAAGAAAATATAGAAAAAAGTATGGAAGTTCTAAAGCTTTTCCTGAGAACTAATCTGTGTAAAATATTGATTGTTTTAAAACAATGTTATGGTATATGTTGCTGTTTTTATATTATGATATTTGCTACATGGATCGTGAGATAACTTTAAAACATTGTTAGCTATTTTTCATGCTATAAATCTTATAATTATTAAATAATATTTATCAAAACTTAGGTATAAAAAATCGATAACTGAAATTTCATTAAACATATGCGATACCTATTCTCCGAATTTGAAATAAATCTAAGATATCTAATCACTGCGCAAAGGCTTAAATGAATTAAGTTAATATTTATCTGTTATTTTCACGGAAGAAGCATTTAAAAGAAGGTGCATGTTCTATTTATATATAAACAATGAATAAAACATATTTTTTGCACTAAATTTCTTAACATTAATTCTATTAATATATGCTCATAAACATACAGAATTAATTTCTTAGTATTCTTTCCTTATTTTAAGATAGAAGAATATCTACTCATAAAATGCCCTCTTCACCACAAAACCTAAACCGATGAACTTGTCATAGTTACGTTGCTAAAGCACACCTTACACATCACATTTTCTGGTTTTGTGTTCTTATTCAATTCACAGCATCCACTTTTCATGTTATTCACATACATATATGTACGTATATATATTATCTACATATTTATCACATCACATCAAGTCTTCTCTATTCCTAAAACTTGCCCTGAAATACTTCCAAGCATTTTTTGAATTCTTTTTCTTTATGAAGATATATCTCCAAACAAAGAATATTATTTGGAATTTTAGAAATAAGATGGAATTTACACAAGTATTTGATTTGCAGGGCACATTTAAGCAAAATATTTTCTTATTTTATGGAGAAAGAAAAATAGATATAAAATTGCATAATAAATGCAAAGAATATAGTAATAAGAGAATTGTGAATACTTAATTTAAAAAGACTTCATCGATTCGTTTATTGTTCAAACCCTGTTCAAAATTAAACAAATTATGAATTTTGAATAAGGTAGGATACCCAAATAAGGCCCACCTTATTGTTATTGCTTAATAACTCAAAGGATTACAAAATAAAAAGATTTTAAATTTATTATAAAAATTCTTTATTAAATAACCTTTTGAAAATTCCTTAGTATAATAGCCTCTTTTAAAATATTAACTGTCTTTTTAGCATTAAAAAAAAAACATGCCTTGGGCCTTATAGGGAACCCATACGTCTTAATAAGGCCCCCATTAAATTTGAATCAAAATTAATTGTAAATACGCAAGTCATTTACCAAAATTCAACAAAAAATAATTACTTTCTAACAGAGCTAACAAAAAATTAACAAAACTAATGAATTTCATGTTTTGTAGTTGATTTTTATAAAATTTGATCGTACATCCAGTTTCGCTAACATTTTATGAATGGATACACTGACAAGTTTACTTCTGACCGAAGCTGAATAGGGCGAACATTTGAGATTTGTAGGCACTAAATTATAACACAGATTTGAGAACTTTCCGATTTCGTTTGGCGCGAAATTTGAAGGATAGGCCTTGTTAGGACTCGGGCCTTATTTGGTTCTACTATCTTAGATAAATAACTAAGTAGTATGATAATAAAAGAATAATCGTAATTTTTAACACACATTCTATATAATAATAATAATATATAACGACAACGTACAAAATAAAACAAAAAAGTATATATATTTCCTCAAAAATAAATAAAAATACTTTATATGTTTTGCAGTTGCTTTTTATAAAATTCGCCGTGCATGCCCTTTCGCTGACGTTTTATGAATGCAAATACTCACAAGTTTACTTTTGAGAAAAACTGATTAGGGTGAACGTTTGAGATTTGTAGGTACTAAAATATAACACAGACTTTTGGCACTTCCGAATTCGTTTGGCGCGAAATTTGAAAGGTGGGCCTTGTTAGGGCCCGGGCCTTATTTGGTTCTCCTACCTTAATTGCAAATTTCATTCTTTCAAGCGTAATTTTTAATCAAACCTTTAAATGGTACATCGATAATCATGCCATCATATGTTTCTACTATATATGTGAAATACAAACAGCTGAATGGAATTTAATTAATATTGTATGATATACTGATTACAGTTATTCAGGAATTATAATAGACCAATAATGGCGAACTTATAGCAGCCATATCAAATGTGATACGTGCGAATATTCCCTACTGAATATTTTGAACAATTTACAAAAAATGAAATTATTATGAACGTAGTTCAATTTTTATTTAAATTTACAATCAAAATTGTAAATGTAATTGTCTTTTCCTTAAATTAAACATTTCAAAATTCGAAATGAAAATTGCATCTGTTTATTATATGATAAATATAGATAAGTTTCAAACAAAATATCTGAAATCTGAGGCATATTGAACGCAAGATATGTATATGTATGCATGTATGTATGTATGTATGTATGTATGTATGTATGTATGTATGTATGTATGTATGTATGCCAAAAATAAGCAAGGAGGTATTGTTGACCTGAATAGGTAAGCATTCATATATTATACATATATATTGTATATATGTACATATGTAGCCTTAACTCTAAAACGTTTGGTGCATATAAAGAATATAAATTTGTTTTCCATTATTCCATTTTTTTATAAAAAAAAAAAGTCCATGCTAATGGTCATTAGAATTGTTTTCCAGCAGACGGGCATAAAATCCCATTCCTGGCTGCTCCTCAACTTTTGTGGCGATATCTTTTTGGTGCCTGTCAGAGTGGAGATCCTGTGTCAGTCGTATGCACGACACCCAGAGATGTGTCATCTGGGGTGCGCATTTAGGTAAAAATGCTTGTAATATGCAAAACACACATTCCATTCCATATATAGAGCCTCCTCCTTTCCGGAATGCATGTTGTAAACGTCCTTATAAAAGGGTCATATAACTCACACTTATCTTCCTGTAGCCCACCGTGCGCCTCGGAAAATCTCACGTGTACTCATAAATAACAGCAGCTTGACATAAAGTTTCGAGCCCATCGACCCTTTTGTTCCCAACAATAATCACAGTTTGTTTTATTGTTTCCGTTTGTGCACAGCTTTGCTCGGGCGAATGCCTCGTAACATTTTCACCCCCGGAGAAGCCCCCGAACCCTCTGAGAATCCGCCCCAGCAACCAGCGTAAGTTGCCAGAATATCAAAAGCCGCTCCAATTAATTTTCGGTTGATCATTTAAAAACGTTTCATTAAAACTGGCGAGCCTGGCCGAGTGCAAATATTTCATCCCGCGAGATTTTCTGCCATCCACCAACGAATGGAGGCCACCCCCAATCACAACCACTTTTCGAGGGTAGTTTGCTGTTAAATAAATTAAAATTAAATCATCGCCCGAAGGAGCGAAAGAAATGCACTCGAGAGTTCACATGACCGGAACAAGAACGAAAATGTTGGGCAAAAGGCACCTATATTTGAAAACTTTCAGATTTTAGGTCCATAGGGTACGATTTCAGTTTTGGCGCTGGTTTGGTCTCTTCCTAGCTGGAATTATCTTGAGCCCCAGCAGAAATTCTAGAATTTACAAGTCCCCCAGCTGCTCTGATGGCTATAACTGCTCCTTTGTGCAGTGAGTTACCACATTCCATATAGGTAATTATTCAAGCCAACTATGTGGAATTATGTGGAGTTGACGATATAAATCAACCTATCCAGTCTTTCCGCAGAGTACACCCATTTCCATCCATAAGAGGACTATCAGTTCTCGTACTGGTCCATGGGCTGCTGGGGGGCCTGCTCTCGTTATCAGAGCCTACCCGTGCCAAGAGGAATCGAGCCCTGCATTCAAGAGAGTTAGTTTTGCTAATTCATTTCGCTTGGGGAAGACTAATTATACAGGAACATGTCCCCAGTGCTCTACAATGTTACAAAATTATATTTCCTAGAATCTAACTTAAAATTTCTGATCATGTTACGGTATGCTGCCCTTTATTTGCTCCTCCTTTTCGAACTTTGTTATTTACCTCCTAAAATACGTATGTCTTTAAAAAGTTTAAATTTAAAATCAATTTACGCCCGGTGAGCCATGCAAATTTGTTGTATCAACCATGGAACGGCTGAAAGTTCCAGGACAGACTACCAAGCCAGGAAGAGCCCCAAAAGGGCCTAGGCGTTGGGGTTCGTCGAGTTGCGCAATATATCAGTTCGCTCAGGGCTTTCTTTACCCCATGGGTCCAGTGCGTATTTGCACAGTAAATCGATTGTATGTTGCTTTACAGGCGTGGGGAATGACCGCGGAATAAGAACCGAAAATAAAGCAGTGATGTTTTCCTTAAAGTAACACTGGTCGCACTTTGCAACTAACCAAAAAAATATATATAGGTACTCCAGCAGAATTGGCTGATAAACTTGCCCCTCTTCACCCTCCAGGCTGTGGCGCCTTATCACACTACGTTCGGGTAAATTTAAACCCCAAGAGACTCTCTATCTTCCTGAGAAACCGAACTACTATTTTTCCCACCGAAGTGTTTGTGCATGAACACCACTCTTAAGGACGCCTCCCTTAGAGGTAGCACTTAAGAAAAATATGAGATTGGAAGATGCTGCATCGTAATCCTTTGAAATCTTTGCCACAAATCTTCTTTAGTGAAGAAATAACAGCGCCCAACGCAATGGTTCTGTAGCTCTATACCATCCAAATGGAGGATACTTCGAATTCCCTTTCACGAGTCGCAGTAATTGCAACGCTGAATGCTTACATTCAAAGAACACTTCTGAAAACATGAAAAATATGATATACGATGTCGCAAAGGTGCAAGTGTGGCCTCAGGCAACAAAGTGGGTGACCTTACTTCAGTGGGGTGTGATGGGGCTTATATTACTTAAACTTAGGTACTCATACAATTTCCTTTTTTTAATATTAATAGTTAAAATTAACTTTTGCAATTTCAAAGAATACAAAAAAAAGTAATTTGAAAAGCTTCCGTCTACTGTACCTACGTACATTAATCTTGTTACTTGCAAGCATTTATGATTTTATAAAAATGTAAATTTTCAAATATTCATTTATATTGTATGAAATATTACACATTGTGGATTACCTACATCTTCTTATTTTATTTTTAGTGACATTTAATTTTGTTTTAATATTAACACAAGGCGATTCTGATATTAAGTTTTTGGTGATTAAAAATACCTTACATATGACATACATGTATAGCCTTCAGAGTTTTATTAAGTATATCTGAGAATGTTTGAAAAACAATAATATTATATTATTATATTATTTTAAATTAAAATAGTAGTTTCTCGGACCGGACACTAACATACAAATCTATTTTGAACCTGTCCAGCCTAATTTTCATATTAGTGGACAGTTTGCATTATGCGGAGTGGCTGGATTGAATTTAAATAAAAGCTACAAACGCGGATCGAGTAATCGAACTGACAGTTACCGCTGAGCGTTTTGTGACTAAATTAATTTTTGTCCGATTTTTTGCCTCTAAAAATTATCTTCTTTAAAAACAAGAAAAAAATGTGGAAAAAAGACAGATGGATGGCAGTGTGAAGAGACATTGGAAAATCTCAATATAATACGAGAGCAATATTAAGTTTTATTTTCCTTGATTTTTGATGAATCTATATATGTACTTAAGTTTCATTATTCTATTTTTCTGTAATTGTGTCTGAGTTATGAATTGTTTTTGTAATAAATAAATTAAATGTCTACAGGCATTTAAAATTAACCTTTCCTGGTGTCGCTTCATTTTGAAAATTATTTAAAACTTCTGATGTCAGTTAAAATGTCAATTCAATCCGCTTTAGATTTCGAATCGATCTCTCAATCGCATGTAATCAAATACGCGAATCGGAAACTCAATCTACTCTCGATTCGATCCATTAATCCGCCATGTATACGCAGTATTTAACTACTTAAGAGTAAGATTGTGAACAAGTTTAATTTACTTTCAAACGTCCTAAAGACTTTAGAATGATAACATGTTATATTACGCATTTCAACTATATCGTAAAAATGCATGTATAACTAAATAAGGTTAAACAAAATTTGTTACCATGTGGTGCAGCCAACTCGATTTATGCTAATAAGTCCTTTTCGAAGCGTAATCCGTTGCGCTCCTTTAATTTGATTAACTCCAATTGACCCTTTCAGTTACGCACCAGGGCAAAATGTTCGAACGAAAACGAAAAAAGGCGGCCAAGGTCCGACCCTAGCGTTTCTGTTCTTCTTCGTTCCACCGGTGAATACAAATGCCATATTTTGTATAAAATATTCATTTGCCTTTTCCCATTCGGCTTAGCAATAGAAAACCCCGGGTGGCCGGGCAGACGGATAGAGCAGCAAATAAGCTCCGACATTGGAGCGATTCAATCACTAGCATCCTTCCTTCGCTTTGTTTTCCAATAATACTCTTTTTTCAGAGCGAATTAGCACGCTAGAAGGAGAAACAATTCGGCTAGCACCGCTATTAAGAATGTATCAAAATTGCGGGACGAACTCCTTTTAGGCAAAACAGGAAATGCCTTAGGATATCTCTGCGAAGGACTTATTCCGCACCCCGCGCAATTAAGGTGATTGCTGTGATGAGGGGCCTCCTTTTTGCTTTTGTCTAAGACTCTAAGAAAATATATAAGAAAACGAACGGCAAGGGGAGTCTTCAACCGATCGAACTGTACTTACACCTTGAAAAATGTTCGAACAAATTTCAAATTGCGCCAATCTGTTGGTCTGAACCTACCGAATAGGTATCGTGGGATGTGGGAATCGAATAAGTTTGCCCGTTTTCCTTATAAGGCAAATAAGAGAGAAAAATATCTGAGCATTTTCAGAATCCTGCAGATGGTGCGAATTTTACCATTACTCTAAGTCGTTTGCTTTTATACAGCTCGTGAATGGGATTTTTGTCTTTAATTTTAAAAGGATTCCATTTTATATAAAGATTTAAATTCTCTTTAATACAAAACAGTAACTAAACATCTTTTATCGTATATATTAAATCAATTGATTCAATTTGTTTCTTCTCAAAAATATACTTTTTAAATTTAAATTTACATATTTATTTTATTTAAAACATTAAAAAAAGTTTAATCAGTTTTATAATCGATGGATTATTATTTATTATTATGGATTTCGCTATTTTTTTATTTATTATTATGGATTTCGCTATTTTGTAGTACATATACTCTTACTTCAGAGAATAAAATATAGTCAAAATAAGTATATTGGTGTCAAGAAGCTTGACTTAGACATTCCTGTGAGGTTGTAAAGATTTAGTTTCAAAGTAGTATTGGCAAATATTTTGGCATAGTTTTACTTCCAAATTCGAGAATTGGCACTTAAAAACAGTATAAATAGTAAATTCTAAGAACACTTTAAATTCAAATTTTGTTAAATGAAAAACCAATGTAAGTCCTTGGATGGCAGAAACTACATATCACAAAATCAAAAAGATCCATATTTTGTTTTCTCCGCCCATGACTATTTGCTATTATTTCTAACAAAAATAATTGTGAATTCATAATTTGTTTATTTTATAAAAAAAAAATATTGTTTGAATGTTTCTATTTATCATAGATCTGCCAATATTTTGCTTGGATTGTCCTTTACGAATTATGTCTTTAAATTTTTAAATTTGATTATACCATTTTCAAGTACCTACATAAATATGACTTACCTTGTTCTTTCCCTGTACCCTTCAAATATTTTTATATAGGTACTATGTACATTTATGTAGAATATGTGTAGTTTAGAAAAAAACGATTTTATTAAACTCGATCTGTTTTTATCAGTTAGTATATTTTTTGAAAAATGGATTTATCTGATGGACGGTAGATGTTGTTCTAGTTTTATACATCCGGACGATTTAGAAGCATGGCTCAAATGAGGAAACTACATATATGTATAAAAACTTTTAAGACAGAGTTGGAGCTAGATTGCAGGGTATTTCGAAGAGAAGAGCCAGAGTGGCATAGTATAGAAAATATGTAGTATGTCTAGACTGGATTTGTAATATAAGTTAGAGCGGCAAACAGATTCCTTAAAAACGCGATATTCCTTTATTCGAACCTAATAAACCATTGTCCCAGGAGTAGTTGTAGACGTTGCAGACGTTGCAGACGTTGCAGCTTAGAGTCGACTGTAAGCATTTAATTTCCTTAGCTGGTCGAGCACGTCAGCAGTAGTTTTCAGGTTTCGCCGGGGCCGACCATTGAAAGCGACGGGGCCGGCCCGTCGTGGGAAAGTAAATTACGAATTGTGAAATAGTTGCGCTGTAATTGAATGCTTAACTTCATATGAATTGCGCCGGAAGTGAGAACACTGGGGGCCGTGTACGTACATGCGGTGCAGGCTCGTTCACATATCACTCGGGTCCTTGGGAGCAGACAGCCCTTGCTTGTTTGCTGCGATGGCAGCAGTACGTGGGCAGAACTCTAAGCGCCGAAATTAAATTTCTACTTTAAGTACGTCGGAAGCACCCGGAGTTGAAATTGTCACGGATGCTTGTGTTGAAGTTACGGGGGTAGTTTGGGGGTTTCGGCTCGTTCCCGGCGCTGCATATCAAAAAGCCTTACAACTGCAGTCGGCTAGGCCCGGCACTCTCATCTGCATGTCAGACGGGAAACCCCCTTCCGCCTTAACCCGGCACTCTTTGCCGGGGATTTGTTTTAATTTAATTTCGCATGAAATCGAATTGGAACTTTTTTTATCCCCCGTCCCTGCTCCTGGTGCTGTTTCCATTTATTCGCGTCTGACTATCGACGGACAGCGTGGAACCGAACACACAGGCGTGCGTCCATTTGCGTTCCTTTTTGCAGGACGGCCCTTTTTGTCATCCTCCTGATGCATGAATGTACCTCCCTTAAGTAACGTGATTTTCTGGACCGAGGTAGCCCCGTATCCGGGCTGAGCCCCAGCCATTCCAGTAAAAATCCTAGAGATCCGCGCGATGGATGACGGCAAAAACTCCAGGATTAGAGGTCAACTTAGAAGAGGAGGGCGGCCAGTCACGCCTCTGACTATTTGTTTCCAAGCGCTTATTTGAATGGACTACTTCCAGAGCGGCATTTCCCGATCAACTGGACAGGCGGGGGCGGCATGGTAGGCAAAAATGACCACCAAAAGGACTTTTAGCGCTTTTTACTCTTTTCAGATAAATTAATGCATTCCCTTCCGCGTTAGGCTCCCTTTACAGGCACACTCCAATCCTTACAAAATGATTCCTTTGAAGGTATTTTACGATAGAACATAGTAAGTTCAGGATTCCCTCTATATACTCATATATATATATATATATGTATATTTGTATATAGTACGTAACCCCTCCTATTATGGTATAAGTACAAAACATTTCATTTTAAACTTTAATTAATCATTCTTAGTTTTATTGTTTTGTTTTATCATTTTTTAGGAAGGTCGCATTAAATACTATAATCTTCCTCAAGTTATACTCATAAGTTTACTTGACTGTTGAATGTTAATCGAGCGCTGACCCACTTAAATTGCAGATAAGCTAATCTGCAAGCCTACCTATTTTTACAACTTCCTCTGGAGGCACACTTGTAGTAATTTGTTATCACTTTTTCATTTTGACACAGCTGTTTTTTTAACTTTACTCTAATTAATCACAAATATATTAAATTAATACTTTTATTACAACACTTTTTTAATATAATATTTCATATAGGATTCGTTTAAACAATACTTAAGTTAGGTTTTATCGTTTTATTCTATAATTTTCTCTTCCTCAAAGACGCCCCCGACTTGTCAGCTCACATAAATAACATTTTAGCTCACTAACAATTATTTCTTATAAATATCCCATCCCCTTATAAGCCAGTTTTAAAAATTGATAATTACTTTTTTATAGTAATTCTTAAGTTAACAAAAATAAAAAAAGTAAAATAAGAATATAAAATTCAATTCAACTAACTTCGCATCAGATTTGTTGAGTCTGTTCAGCAAGCCATTGAAATGTTTCATTTAAGCCTCGTAATTGCAAAATAGGTCCAACAACATTTAAAATTTCACTGTGGTAGTCATTGATATACTGCGTCTAAATGAGTTTTATTATTTAACAAAATACTCGTGTCACATATGAACCAATACGAACCTCTTCCCTTGTTAGTAAATCTTTATCTATCATTTTTATCTGAATTGGAGCAAATGTGACCGTTCTAAATGACAAAGCGCCCTTACCGCCGAAAGCGTCTGTAAGATTTGACTTAACCACTTGTATAACATCCTCAATCCGAATACCGAATTCTCCGTCTTTATAAAATCCAGGTTCTGCAGAAAAATTAAATAATTAATAAATTTAATAAATTAAAAAATTAAAAAATTAAAAAAACATAAAAATAAAGTTATTTATTACCATTCGATGTAAACATATTTTCTTTTATGCCAATGCTTTTGTCACTGCTCACGGCAAGCAAAGGTGGGTACTCGTGTACATTTAAGAAAGCACCTACACCATGCCCAGTGCCATGTCCGTAATTAAGTCCAATTTGCCATAGAGGCCTTCTGGCTACGTAGTCAAAGTAGGAGAACTATGCGATAATTTTAAATTAAACAAATACTTCTTGATGTTTTCTCCTTACCGAGGTATTTTCAGGGAAAACAGAAGTCACTAATGCAATAAATCCCTTTAGAACTCTTGTAAAGCATTCCTTTTCAATTGGTTTTGGTTTTCCGAAGTGCATTGTTCGGGTTACATCTGTTGTACCTCCACTTTATACGTATTACTGACTTTACAAACTCATTCAAACTAATTTGATAATAATATTATTTACTTACAGGTATTGCCCACCGGAATCAACAAGGTAGATTTCATCTCTTGTTATCACCCTATCCGTTTCCTTTGTTGGAGGATAATGTGCCATGGCTGCATGCGAACCAAAAGCACTAATTGTTTCGAAACTTAAACCTTTGAATTCATCTCCTTTGCTGAAAAAAATAAATATATTTGTTTTAACGTACCTTAATATTTTCCTCATAAACAAAGGTACATATCATAGAATGATGTATCTTTATGCAAATAGATAGATAGATAGAAGGATAAAACATTTCACATTTAATTTAATTTCTGTTTTTAACTAGACTTTTCCTCATTATGCAATCATACAATCAATTTCTTCAATATCGCATTGATTTTTCTTTTTCGGTTTATTTGACAATTCGTTATTTTTTGCATTCAAATAGACAAAATATATATTTTATTTAAAATATTATCAAGATCCAAATATAAGCCTGGTTCACGGGAAGAGTACATATATTCTTAATTTGTTAACACCATGTTCTTATAAAGTAATAAGAATATTAAGTAACTAACCTCCGGAATTCCGCCAGTTTTGAAGCTGCAGTTAATTCTGTTACATTCCCTAAGTCAACTGACTTTTCCAACCAGTGTAGGAACTGTATTAATGCAACTCCGTCTTGAATATGCGCGTTACGAATATTTCTCGCCTCAATCTCGTTTTTAACAGTCTTTTCTCTTCCAATTACACTTGGAAGCGATAGAAGCCGGTCAGAAGGAATTGCATCATAAATTGCTTGATTTGAATCATGGGAAACTATAATCTTGCAGCTATTCTTCATCACCTGAATAGATACGAATTGAATTACGAATAATAATAATTAAACTAATCTCATATGTACGATTACAGTACCACATCAGCAATTCCCTTCAGTATGTCTTCATATGGTTCAATTTCCACCTCTACATTTTCGTTCTTGAAATGGCTTCGAAGGGAATCCGTAATCCTTTCTTCATTTATAAACAATTGTAGTTTATCCAACGTAATAATCAGATAGCTATAAAATACGGGATTATATTCAATATCCGATCCGCGCACATTGAGAAGCCCTTAATAACCAAAAATCAATGTTGTAATTAGATCAAAGTTACAAAATCACACGTACATTAACATACATGCAATTTCATCCAGCGCTGACACGACCATAGCACCTGCATGATGCGATTTAGTAGTTTCCCTAATTACAGAAACTTTCTCTGCCACCGAGTGTCCTGCATTAATTTAACGAACTGGTTAATTAGGGTTTCCTAAAAAGAGGATTTGCGACAAATCGCTGGATGCTTTATTATTTGAGACCCCTGTCGAAATGTATTCATCACAACGTAGCCTCTTATTAGCAGCTTAAGGCAGAGTTACATCACGATAATTAATGACAAGCATCATCTATCTAATATGCATATTTTTGGTGTACTTAATAAGTAAAATTTATTAGGGGTGGATTTAACAATATACCAAAAAAAAGCTGTGGTGACTTTTCAGGTCATTAAAAATGGCAAATTTCTGTTCCTTCATTTATCAAGATTTCCGAGTATTAAACAACTAATTTTTAAGGTCTTTTTTATGTCTTTTTCAATTTTGAAGAAAAAAATACAAAAAGAGAATGCATATATCACCTGTATATTTCCTATCAAGTGGATATACTGCACCAGAAGGTAAAACAGGACGATTTTCCCATATTTTATCCACGAAGTTTTCCTTAACACCGACTAATTGATTTCCGCTTTTATTCAGTTTTATCTGAAAAGAACTGAACATGCTGGCTGATAAAACAGAGAAGTCAACGCCAATATTCGAATTTGATAGCTGCTGATTTATCCAATCTGGTATAGATGGAACATCTTGCTTACCTAGA
Source organism: Machimus rusticus (assembly GCA_951509405.1). Lineage (NCBI taxonomy): Eukaryota > Metazoa > Arthropoda > Insecta > Diptera > Asilidae > Machimus > Machimus rusticus. Next base: position 33,608,862 of record OX608053.1, on the reverse strand, counting down.
GTATAAATTTAAATCTGATATTTCAAAGGCTTAAAATTATCCAAACCCACCCATCCTCATTATAGTCCAGCAGTCTTGATTGACTTGCTCCTCAGCCTGTAGATGGTATCTTGAATCAACCCATAGAGCGGCTTTTACTTTCGTAATTACAGCCGTTCCTGTGGATCCAGTGAACTTCGTAAGAAATTTAACCCTTTTGTCACGTTCCCCCACGTACTCATTCTGAAGAAATTAACGTAATTATAGTTAATAAGTCGATTATGTCAATTATTTTTATTTTAGGAATTCACATTGTGTGCATCACTCATTGGAATAATGTAGGCCGCAATAGAAGCTGAAGAGGTTGTTGCGCCTTTATCCATCAATTTTCGGATTTTTGTGAGAATCTCAGCAGCTTCTCCATTACATTCCCCATCCCTGTTGATTTTGTCTTCAATTATTCTGAAGAAGAATTATTTATTTAAATTTCCACAAATATCTAATAATCGATTCTTAAGGTGTGTCGAACAACAAAGGTTCGGAAAGACTGTTCTATTGAATAGTTTGACATAATACACAAGACTAGGTACCATTTTAAATTGCGAAAAACTATGTGATAATGAAGCAAATTATGTCATTTAAAAAAAATGAGACATCGTTTTGCAAAACCTTATTATTAATATATGTAAAAAGATATAATTTCAACAAATTTAATTGACACAATTTATTTCTATTTTTTAATTCTTCTAGAGATGACTTCCATTTATGCTGTTAGAGAAAAATAATGGAACTTATAATTTAGTAAAATGTTAATAAGTTTGTACTCCTTTCAGACATCCGCAAAAAGGTTCATAAGTTCGAGATCATTTTAATAAGGTGAAACTTATTAAAATACAAAACTGGCCTGTTTTCTTGAACAAAACAAAAAATACAGCATAGCATAGTTTTTCCATCGTCACTATAATTTAATTCGTTAAAATTCAATTTCATTTAAAAGCTTAAAAATCCATGTTTTCTTTTTTACTATAAAGTACAATCCCTCTAGTCTAAAGAAACAATAAACTTGATACACTTCTAAACCTAAAACAACTCCATATGTATCAGATGGTTTTACCCGCCACAATTAACAAAATCGACATCACGACACAAACAAATATGTCATAAATCATTTGGGAAAACTATCTCAAGATAACATTGAACACGTTAAATGATAATCAATTAATTACCCAGTATAGACCACATCAATAAAAACCGCAAAGATAATTACGAGTCCAATAACACAATTTGAATCCTTCTTCGGACACTTCCACATTTTAAATTTCTCGTCTGCGCACCGAGGACCTCAACAGTCAATGAATTCTTCGCGAATAAAGAAATCGCTTCACGCGAAGACACGTTTTATTACCTCACCGACCTAAAATCGCACAAGACAACCTTCGGCGATCTTTAAGTCAATTGATAAGACGACCGGTGGCAAGTGGACTGAAAAGATAGTGGAAATCGGCGAAGAGCTCTCCAAAGGAGTCAGCTTCATATTCATAATATGGCCAATTATGAGCACTTCTGGCCGAAAGATATACTCGTAAATAGCGGGCTGGAGGAAGGTCAAGATCAAGATTACTACAAATCCCGCAACTCCCGCGGCTCGTGATTTGATTGAATAAGTGCACAATGTTGTGTCTGATTAGTCGACGTGAGCTGCTCGCAACTTCCGCGTTCAGATTAGGAGCGCCTTCCAGCGAGGCTTCAAGGTGAAACCATTCGAGCGGGTCGAGTCATTGACGTCCGCATCCGACGATGCTATTGACCCTCCAAATGGAGTGCAGTTTGTGCAAAAATCGAACAATTCTTTCGCGACAATTCGCAATTGTGTGCTAATTGCTAATCGACTACGCCTTGCGTTCGTAGTCACTCTTTATCTAGCTTATTATGGAAAAACGTGCAAACTTAAGCTGACACAATTCAACAGAAATATTTTTGAATCTATTGTTACCCCCAAGTTGATTTACCAATTTAATTAAATTTTGATTTAAAGCAATACCATCTTCAATCATTTTTACCTTTAGATTCATTAATTAACTTCAACAATTCGACTTGCGTTATCTTGATTGATCACTCGAAATATTGAACAAAATTTGAATTATTCATACCATTGAAAGCTCTGAAAATTATTCGATCGAAAATGAGATTATGCGAATGCATGCATACATTTATTCACAATTTATGTAATAACGAATTGCGGAATTACTATGTATGCAGCACATATAATGGTGAAAGAATAATTTTTCAAAATATAAATGTATTGAGGGTATAATAAAATTTAATTATAGAAGGATGGCCTAATTGAAAAACAATAATTATGCAAAAATGCATACATAACAAAAGAAAATAATATTAAAAGGAGGCGCTTACGATTATATTATTTGGTATTTACGAAACAGTGCTTAGGATTATATTATTTGTTGTTTACAAAATTAAGAGAAAAAATGAAAACATCGTGATTGCGCGCGCCCAACATAAATAAATATCAGTAAATAGACAGAATATGTGCACATGTGCTGACTATGCGTTCTCCTAGAATTATAATAATGATTTAAAGCTTGTATGCCTGCCAATTCTTTCAAATACGTGAAGTATTCGTACCCTGCTCGATAGAAATTAAACGAGCAACCCCTTTTCATACAATTTTTTGAAAATTCCACAGCTCTTTATATAATATTTATACTCCCTCCCCCATAGTAAAAATACCTTATAAAACGACTTATGGTATATTGCTGCTTGATTTTAATTAATTTTATTTTTTATAGAATTTAAATTTGTTGGAGTATATGTACCAATTAGTTGAAAAACGTTACGTTAACACATTGAGATTTATACCGACTTTTAGTATTTTTAATTTATGTAATGATTAATCCTCTTAGTAGTTTTCAATACAATTATGTAACTCAAATCTTAAAAAAAACTAAAACTGTAATGATTAATTTTATTTACTTACGTTTATGCATAGAACGGAGTAATAAATTGAGAAACATTCGATCAAATCCTAAATTTATGAAAAGTTCATCAAACATAAATTCATTAATTCATTCATTAAAAAATTATCATGTTACCATAGAAAGCCTCCCTATGCGAATTAATTAATAAATTTCTCATCCGTTAAAAATTTTGAACCAAATTCACCATATTTCCGGGTCTAAGCTCGGGATGCGCCACAGAAATACCAGATGTCGCTTTAAAATTTTTTTTTTGTCAAAACATTGGGACAGTTTTATGACAATTTGACATTTATTCGACGATAGCGAATGCAATTCACCGTCCGGGCTCGAGTACGTGTTATTTGCGTTATCGTTAATACCTCAATTCCGATTGCTGGCGGCTTTTGACCATCTCAAGAAGAGATAAGATAAAGTATAAAAAGCGGAGATCAACCTGTTTACATCTTCAGTCCCGTGCCACGGCAATTTTGGAAGGAGTAATTTACCGGCGTTTTCTAAGCACCACCGTCATGATAAGGCAAAAAGACACCAGCCCCCTTCTGACTGGGCTGCGGAAGCTGATGCAGAAACCCCCAGAGTGGGCGGAGCCCATCAGCGCCTACATCATCCCCTCGGACGATGCACATCAGGTAAGAATCCTCTTTTAAGCTGGTCTTAAATTAGCGACTTAGGAAGGTGACCATGGGGCAGGACAACTATTAATAATTAAAATCTAGAGCGAGTACATCTGTCAGCGAGACGAGCGCAGGGCGTTCATCTCTGGATTCGATGGGTCTGCTGGAACAGCTGTGGTTACCGGGGAAAAGGCGCTCCTCTGGACAGATGGACGTTACTACCAACAAGCTGGGAAGCAGCTCGATGGGAACTGGACTCTGATGAAAGATGGTAAGTGGCTTTCTAATTTCGTAGCAGTTATTTAAACGGGAATTTCAAGGACTCCCCGCGACACCAACTATAGGCAACTGGTTGTGCAAAAACCTGGAAAGAGGCAGCAAAGTAGGAGTTGACCCCAAGCTAATTTCATACCGAATTTGGAGACCTATTGAAAAGGAGTTGGCTGCGAATGGTAACGGTTGTAAATTTTCGCAAAAGAACATTATAACTTAAAATAACACGAAGATTGCAGTCTGCTACCGGTCCACGCCAATTTGGTTGATATGGTTTGGGACAACCAACCTGATGGACCTACTTCTTCTATTATTATGCTGGATACAGCAATTGTGGGTAAAACAATCAAGGAAAAATACGACGACATCAAAAAAGAGATGAAGGAAAAGAATACTGAGGCAATTGTTATTAGTGCTCTTGACGAAGTTGCATGTAATTTTCTTCTACACTTCCATGAAGCTGTGAAATAATTTCTTAATTCACAGGGTTCCTTAATATGCGCGGAAAGGATATAGACTACAATCCAGTTTTTTTCGGTTACCTAATCCTCACTTTAGACGACATTCACTTGTTTATAGACTCGTCGAAGCTTGGCTCAGAATTTGAGTCTCACCAAGAAAAGAACGACGTTAAAATTATCTTACACCCATATGAGGATATCAAGTCAAAACTTTGCGATTTGGTACGAGCCTTAAATTCCTTACTACTTTTCGAATTTAACATTTCTGGAATTACTTCCACAGGTGGAGAGCCTTAGCGGAAAAATTTGGATAGCACAGAGCTCCAGCTATTTCTTGACTTCTCTGATTCCGAAAAATAAAAGGCACCAAACTGTAAACAAATAACTTCTCATTGCATTTTTAGTTTGTTTTAAATAAATATTTTAGATAACTCCATTAGCTGTTATGAAGGCGATTAAAAATCCCGCCGAAGCGACTGGTATGATAAACAGCCACATCCGGGATGGTATGGCGCTTTGCCAATATTTCGCATGGTTAGAGGAAGCGCTAAATAAAGGGGAATATGTAGACGAGATATCTGGCGCCGCAAAACTTGAAGAGTTTCGATCGTAACTTACATTTAGACTTACATTCGCTCACACACTAATAAATTTTATAAATAGAAAACGCGATAAATACATGGGACTCAGTTTTACCACAATCAGTGCCTCTGGACCGAATGGATCAGTTATCCACTACCATCCCGCAAAAGAGACAAACCGCCAGATAACTAAAAACGAGATTTATTTATGTGACTCAGGCGCTCAGTATTTGTAAGTTGTGTGATGCTTTTATGTTTCGAAAGGTGTAAAATATAATATTTATTCACAGGGATGGCACCACTGATGTAACGCGCACTATTCACTTTGGAGATCCGACCGATTTTCAGAAGGAGAGTTACACTCGAGTACTAAAGGGTCAGTTAACCCTTGGATCTACCATATTTCCCAACAAAGTTAAAGGACAGGTCCTAGATACTTTGGCTAGGAAAGCTCTATGGGACGTCGGCTTGGATTATGGACACGGAACAGGGCATGGCATTGGTCATTTCCTCAATGTGCACGAAGGCCCAATGGGAATTGGTATAAGACCAATGCCAGATGATCCTGGCTTACAGGAAAATATGTTTCTTTCAAATGGTGCAATTAAACTGAAAACTAACCAAAATTTTATTTAAACGATATGTACATTTCAGAGCCTGGTTATTACCAAGAAGGGGAGTTTGGTATTAGGATAGAAGACATTGTCCAGATAGTGCCTGCTGCGGCACAGTATAATTTTTCAGGAAGAGGTGCACTCACTTTCAGGACAGTTACTATATGTCCAAAACAAACAAAAATGGTTAAAAAGGAACTTCTAACTCAAAAAGAGGTATGTATTGTAAAGTAATGAATTTGAATATTAGTTTTATGGAAACAAGTTATAATGACACCTGAGTATAATAACTTTAAATATCTACATTTTAATTTTTCTTATTCAAATTATTTAAACTTTAAAAGCCCCGTTTAAGAATGCCTTTAAAGCAAAAATGACGTGAGATATTTAAAACATAAAATTATAAAAATTCTTTTTTGTTTTTCTTTTCACAGATAAATAATTTGAACAGCTACCACAAGATGGTATATGATACCTTAAAACCTTTGTTGGAAAAAGAAAATGATCAGAGGACCTTGGAGTGGATCGAAAGAGAAACAAAAGCTCTGTGATTTGTTACAGATAATATTTTATATGAAGAAATTATAGCGCAAGCTTTTTTATTCTGTGAGCTTATATCTTTCAATTTATTCAGCAATTCCATGGCTTATTCCTCTTAAGTAAGTTTTACGTATGGGAAGGTTGTCTTCAAAATAAAAAAAGGTAAGAAGATTTCAATGAACTAATGAAACTCTGATTTTTAAACCGAGAAAAATATTTGTCCGATTGAGTTATGGGTTTCAATTAAAACAACACATTTATAAAACACTTTATTCTAAAATAAATCTCTTATTGACATGACAACTACATTATCTACTGTAAAACTATCTACATAACTATAAGGTAGCCAGAGTATTTAAAAACCTGCTACTCTTACCAGTCTAGCAGACCCTTAGCCTGCGCAAATGTTTTGCTGTTGTCAGAGTAAAATTGACTGTACCAACTGCGATAGTGTCGAATTGCCTTATCCTCCTTGACCAAACATGGAGAGTTTGCAAAAGATTTATGATTCCAGACATACATGTCCCTCTCGAACTGTATTTATAGAACGTTATTGTTTTAAGGATGTCTTGTATTCAAAGGAGCTTACCATTATACTCTCTGCCATAATAAGGAATTTCATGTAAGGTGCAGTCAGTCGTGGAGCATAAAACCTATGTACAACCTTTTGCGTCAGAGGCTCGATAGGTGTTACGGTTTGAATAATTATGACGGGGCCAAATGAAGCCATCATGTGAAGTTGCACATATGAAGGACCGATCTAAACGATAAAATTAATAAAAGGAATTTAAATTTGTTTGTGGAAAACTGCAAAAATAATACCTGTTTCCCTGATACATCCATCCGACACACTTTTAATTTCCCGAAAGGCCAAATATTCAGGATCATCGCATGCTTAAGATTAACAGTTGCTGTATGTTTAGGATTAACGTCTGATTGCCACCTAAAAATAAGATTAACTAGTAAGTAATGAAACTAATGCATTCGCTATGAAACCAAAATAACATTTGTCTGTCCTTACATCGCTTCCCAGGAATGGGTGCCCAAAAATGATCTCCACTTTCCTTTTGGTTCCATTCCCCCAAGTAAACTATCGCCGTGAACTGCCGAGAAGTGTGCTAGATCTGCTCCATTTTCTGGAATTTCTTGAATGTGGCAGTTCACGGTAAATTCATTACGTCCATGGTATACGAAAAGTTTCGATTCAATCTCGTCTACAACAGGCAGCTGCCATGGTGCTTCATTTTCATTATGATACCAAACGAACACAGCACCATTCACTTCTTGGGAAATCCATTTTTTCAGTTTTGCAGTTTTCGGTCCTTTGATTACAACAAATTAACCCTGATCGTAATTTAGCTTCACTATTGATACGTACCTGTGCCGCATGAGCTGTACGGAACATTAACACAGCTCCCGTCCACTCCGCTAAAACGCCACTCGTGGAAGGGACACTGAATGCTATCCCCGATCACTGATCCACCGATCGCTAAATTTGCACCCATGTGAGGGCAATAAGCATCCATAACACGGGCTTCTCCCGACGTTGATCGAAATACTGCAAAATGCTCACCTAGGCATGTTACTTCAATTACGTTTCCGATACCAAGATCTTTTGACTCCACCAGGGCGTACCAGCCATTTGGGAACGGAGGAGGTATCGTGTGAGGATCACCTACTTTTCGCAACCTCCTAATCCTGTTTATTGTCTGCCGCTTAACCGCATCATCTTTAATTCCTGCAGTTGCAAAGCTATATGTAATCTCTGTTGGTTCCTGGAAGTAAAGAACCAACGTAAGAACTCACTAGTTCATGCAATATTCATTAAGACCGGAAATTTCGAGATCACGCGCAATAAGCTACTGAATATTCGGAGCAGCCTACGTGCGTATGTACTTAAATCAAACGATTGGATTCAAAAATTCTAAAAACTACTCACCCTTTTCCAGTTCGATGGGACGAAATATATGTAATAGATTAGCCAAAAAAGGGCAGCAAATCCAGCTAGTGGAAACCCCATTAAAATTATCCACAAAAATACATCACAGCCAGATGCTGCAAAACTAATCGCTGCTGTGATATCCTCCATTACTCTGGAAAGAAAATAGATTCGATCAATGTGGCACCTCGAGAAAGACTGCTGATCATGATCGTCCCGGGATCTGCGACACCTTCGGGATCGGTAAGTACACTCGACCGCGGCGATACAGCGCATATTTTGCATATATTTATCGTTTATAACGGCTGACGAGGTTTTCTAGGTACCATGATGTTTGCATTAATTGGGCTGTTTGTGTGATCTCTTGAATATGAGATGAACTTTTTGGACGCCCTATCCTGTCTTGCCTGTAGTGCTCGACAAGGAAATTTCTTTCAGGTGCGAATCTGATTATGGGATTGAAATGAATTAAGCAATTTTTGGATGCCCGGTGAAATTGAAATTACATATTCATTGAGATTAAGTCGGTAAGATAAATGCAACCTTTTCTAAAGGTCGAGTGAGGAAGGTAAAGTCGAACTTTTTTGCATACTATCGAATTTCCCGACAGATAGTTATAATGTCTCTGAGCTCAGATACTATCAAATTTTAGAATCTAGAATATCCGACATCTAGAATGTTCCAAAGAGCATTTTAGAATGAGTGCGATGAAAATAAATTGCTGTTGTCGGGTTTCATTATAAATATTTTTATTTGCACATGCTGGAGCAAACATGCTAAATACGCTTGCATGCCCAATATTTAGTGACAATAAATATTTTAACATTATAAAATAAACCATCACTAAAATAAATACACCAAATCCAAAACATGAGTTCAGTTTAACAAATTCTGTAAATAATTATCAAAGCTCTGCGGAAAACTGTATTATTACATGCTGTAAATAAATGGCGATCTTAAAACCACTTTTAGATCGCGTGTTTACCTACGGAAAAATGTGGTAAAATCGCAACTTTCATAGTTAACAGCATTTTAAGAGATTTTGAATTATAATCGATTTGATACGGGAATCTCGCTCTAGTCTCTTCATAAACTATTCTATAAACAAGAACGGAATTCAAAACTATAGAAAATGTATTACCCAACTCAACAATTTTCTGTAGCATATATAGAGGCGCTGAATGTGAAATGCTCGGTTTCTAAAATGTTTTGAAGTCCGGATCTTACGTCTCCTTGACTTTTAATGAATTACTAAAGACAGGAAAGAGCAAGCTAACGATAGGAGTAGTCGAGAGGTCGCGATATGCTAAAACAGTAGTTAATGCAATTTGAGCTTTTACCAATCAAGACATTTCCTAAAAGAATATGGGGATAGTCTTCAAATATCAGTCCGCCCCTGCTTAAGAAAGAAAGACCTTAAGATAACTTACAAGATCATTTAGATTTTGCGCCGCCCACTACTCTAGGGAAAGTACAACATTCTCATTTCACTTCTCTCAAAATGTCTGGTCGCAACTTTCATTTAGACCCAAATGTTATATTCTTCTAACGTTTCCTTTCGAACGTTCTAATCTGATCAAAAACAGAAAGCTAAATTAAATCTCCAAAATCGAGACGATTCTCATTCTGCCCACGTCTTTACCAAGAATAGCATTCCGAAATAATGTTATGTAAAAATAACGACGTGAAAGGTTCTCTAAAGCGATCCCAAATTTACTCGCCAGCAATAATAGTAAAAATCAGCAGAGAGTAATATAATGGTCGATGACTTCTATCGAATATATATATTTTTTTTTTTATTAAGAATATATTTGTAAAGCTCATATCAGCTGGGGATCGATAAACTCTGCGGCCTACATTCCGCGAGGTGCCATGTCCGGCAACAAAATTTATTTGGCCAAGAAGATGGCAAGAATCAGTAAAGTTTATTCGGACAACCGGTTGGGACGCTAGATTACATTATAGCTGCGGTCCGATCGTCTCACCTCGCGTTGGCCACAGGGGTGTGTGAAAGTGATCGGAGCGCGCAAACAAAGCCACGATGGCGCTTACTAAGGACCCACTAGCCGAGATGAGCTTGCATGCTGGAGGCAATTAATGTTACTCCGCTTCGCGATTTGAGTTTCTTTCAGCCTTGGGCCATATTTATTTATGTATATCCTCAGTTAGTTCACTACCTTGAAAAAAAGACCGCCTTGGATGGGGACGCTCAGAGGATTTAGAACGAATTTTAAATGAGACAAAATAGCGGCTTCATTTGGAAAGCAGATGCGACGGATGATATATGCAAGAATTCAGGGACTTGAAGCGTATCATTCAACGGGCCACGGGAACACCTGTGGATTGTTAACACGAAGGATATTCGATGCACTTGCTAGCTGTTGATCAGCGATCAAAACACCTGAAGATCGCGATCGTAAAATTTTGCCTCATTGGATACGACCAACCGATCTAACACGATCGAAATCCTTGTTGTGTTGGAAAAGAAAAATGAAAAATTCACTTTCTTTGCGTTCAAATAAAGCTCAGATTGGATTCGAGCTTGTCTAAAACGAGAATAAATTCAAAATTCCGGTAATTATTTATTACTCACGCTGACAATGGATGAATGGTCGCACGGGCAAATGAAACCTGTTACCCGACTCCGATGTCTTTCGAAACAGGTTGCCGGCGAACTGCACAGTATACAACTTCGAGTTGGGATGCATTTCTTATCGGGGCTTAGATTATAACTACGCATTTCCGCATTGACCTCTTTGGGGAATGCCGTAATCGACAAGTTGTTTTGGTCAATTTTGCCCCACGGGAAGTTTTTCGGTCCGAGGAGAAATGGGGAGCTTGATTCAAAACAAGGTGAGTTATGTAACGGCCGCACAACTCGCCGAGGGAAATTTTTCGATTGAGAGTAGAATTTTGCAATTTTCACTTTAAACGATAAGAGTTTAATTAAAGGGGTTCTTGCAGCGTCATCAGAACCAAATTGGCCTCTACTCCTTTGGAGGGTAATTATAATTATACCTCAAGCAAAGTGATCTTGAAAAATTGTTTTTTTCAAGAAAAATTCGAGCGAGGCTAAGAACCGGTTATATACATATGTTGTGTACTTCTTGGCTGCTCCATCCAATCCATCCGAGAGCATAATTTCAGCGAGCATAACGCTTTACGCTTATGTCTATCGTTTGATCGTTAAAAGTAAATTTTGAGGTTCTTTTATGCATCCAATTAGCCTCGAGACGAAAAGAAAAGTGAAGACCGGTTCGAGGATGACCACGATTTTCCTTTTTATCCCACAAAAACATAAAATAAAATAAATAAATAAATATGCGTCGAACGTAAGACGACTTTTTTGATACTTTTTACAACTAGAATGCCCAACAATTCCACAGGGCACTGGGTGCTTGAAGTTGCTGAAGATAAAGTTTGTTAATTGAAAATTACAGGCTTTCAAGGGAAATTTATTTTTTAAAAAAGCATTACGAAAAACTCAGTTTAAAAGAGTATTAGTAAAAAAATGTTTATTGTTCAACGATTCCATATTAAAATTTATCTACTATAACACATATTAGCAACAATAATTAATTTTACTCTATTCTTTCCATTTAATGTTAAGTTATGCATGTCGAAAAAGCCGATATATGTTTAACCCTCAAATTCAAAGACTTTTCGATTGTGATAATGAAGCAAAATCACAAACTTTTGTTAGCTTCTTCAAATGGTGAGGAGGAAGAGGGAACGGATGAGTTAAGCAAAATGCACCAAATGTTCAATGACTTAAAAACAAAATTTCGAACTGGAAAAGGCTGAATGGAATTTTTCCAGCTTTTGCACTAAGCTAGCTATTGCCATTGCCGTAAAAGTTCATGCGCAAAATTTAAATTTCCAATCGCACACAAAATCTCTCCAAGGCACTAGTCTAGTAGTCTAGAAATTTGGTTTAGTAAGGACAGGGTTGCTCTAAGCACGTAGTAGTGGTCAAGTTGTTTACAAACTTGGGGCAGCTATTGTAGAATATTGTAAACATTTTTAATTATGTTTACTTTAGCTTTTTCTATTCAAAATCAGCACAGTTATTGTTAGAATTTGTTTGTCCCTTTCTTAAATTTTTAAAGAACTAATTAATTTTTAATTATTTTGATATCGGTTAAAATTTAGACTAAAATGTAAATATTTTTTTTAACTCGGCTTTCAAAAACCATTATTTCTGCAAAATCACTTATTTATCTGTTTTTAAATTATGATTTTTTTAAATTAAAAAACAATTTCGCACCTGAAAATTGTTAAAATCGGGTCAAACATTCTGTGATGAAATATAAACATTTTGCAGTACTGCGTCTCTTTCCATTATTTTGTTTACATACTTGAAAGAAAAAACAGTACTAACTCTGAGCCCGCAAAAAAACTTAGTGGGACTCAATGAATATTTCCATTTTGCCAAACAAATTCTTATGAAAACAAATATTCCTTTATTGCATATTCTTACATTTTAAATGAACAAATCCCAATTAGAAAAAGCGTTACTTTTGAAAATACATTCTTTGTTTAAAAAAACTCATTCAAAATAAATGAAATAAAAAAATTTTCGTATCGTCATAACTTTTAATTAAAACATTATATCTTAAAAACCTCCCTGAAAGTAAAGGTAATATTATAAAAGTAATCTGATTAGTTGAGGATTTTAGGCTTGTAGATTTGAAATTAAAAACCTCATAGATTAAAAAACTGAAAATTAATAAATTCCAGCAACAAAATTCAACTTATTATCTGAAACTTCGCATATAATTATATCATAATTTAAACAAGAAACAAAGTCTAAAAGCTTTTAAAAGAAACGAAGAAAACCTTTAAAGTCCTAAGTCATAAAAAATCAAAAAAACAAATCAACTACTGAGCCTAAGCCCTTCCATCAAATTATGAAGAGCCAATTAAGAGTCATGAATAACAAAATAATAATGAATGAGTTCCTAAGGTTCTTTCAAAGATAAAAACAAATCATTTATCGAGTTAATTAAGGAGGCGTCTTCGATCGGCTGACACACCTAAAGGAAACTTTGGGAGTGGCAGGAATATGTGGAACAGGTTTTAAACGTGCTTACCTTAAAAGAAAATAATGTCATTCTCGAAGTCGTGTACGAACTCACCTTTACATTGTAGTCTCCCTTCCCAAGGACTATGTGCTCCTCATTAACTAACTTTTTTGAATGGGTTTTGCGTTTCAACTACTTATTCGACTTAACGCTAGCAGCTGTTAGATAAATTTATCATATATCCAAATTCCGTTGAAATAAGACACTCCCAACTAGCAACTTCCGGAATGGGTGATTTGAGCCGAAGGAAAACGCTTTTCGATTGCAAATAATGAAATTTAAGACTCAGCGGGATTTTCAATTTAAATAAAGTTAAAGCGGCTGAAAACTGTGGCGGAATTGTGCGAAATGCATATAACGAGGGATGAAAGTCTAATCGCAACTGCAATATAACGCCAGAGCTCAATCAAGAGCAATCTTTTTAAGTTGCGATCGTTAGAAAACTTCGCAAAAGCTCACAACGCATACTCCGAAGGCGATCGGGTAGAATCCGTGAATCGGATGAGACGATTTAAAATGCTTCAAATTGCTGCTGCGTCAGCACATGCACAGTGAATTGACCAGAAATAGCAAATTACCGCCCTCCAGCTGTATTTAACTGAAATTCACTCACCGAAGCACTTTCTTTGCCGACAGATCCGAGATATTTTGTTATTTTTTTATTTAAAAGCAAAAAATCGCTTAAACATACCTTTTGCCTCTTGCCTTGGTTACTTTCACTACGGTAAGAACCTGCTCCGTTCGGCCGGCACTTTTCTTAAGAGGCAAGAAGAACTCTGCCCAGAAGAAACACTTCCCGGATTGGTATATGAGCGGCTGAGATCAGTTTCCGGCCAAAACTGAAGAACAACTTTTAAAGTATTATGTAGCCTGCACTTCACCTTGAGGAATGCAACGCAACCACGTGTCTGAGCCACCTTTATCGACTTCGATTTCCAGTCCGGTCTTCTTCCTCCCTACTTTTGCTTGGCCTTGCCTGGGATGGTGAGTATTAGATAATATCTTTCGCACTTGCTCCCTAGCTCTTTGAAACTTTCCGACGACGGAATACTATACTTAGTATTTTCGCGCGACCGTTTTTATGTTTATGCTGCCACTAATCGCCTACCATTTCAGTTCATATTTCGCCGCTGCACCGCTGCCTGGGAATTGGAAGAGACCGAGAAGAGGTAGTGCGCTCTTGTCCAACAATCGCCTACGCACTGGCCGGCATCAATATTCTGATTAAATCATGGCGAAAGAAGGCTTAAAAGGGTTTCAACGTGACCTGCATCGACGCGTTTCACTCCCTTCACCCAACTGCCCCGTATCGGGTCGGTAGGGCGGCACTGAGGGTATCATATGATAATCCCGTCCCGCTGCATTAAAAACATTTCATTAAAAGAAACACCAAGTTCTTGGCCATTGCTGGACAACGACGGCGGCGGCGGCGATATCTTGAAGCATTACAAATTCAGGTGGGAAAAACTCCCGAGAACCCGAGAACTGCAACGCAAACTGCATCTTGGCCGTGCCCAAAGTGTTGGAAGAGATGGGAACGTTTCAACAGAAACCGGAAAGAACCCTCCTTCCAGCCCCAAAATCGTACTCAGTAATCTGAGTGTAGCACTAGTGCCCAAGGTATAGACTTATTCCTTTTTGCAGAAAAAACTCCCTGAATCCGATAAGACTAATTAGTACCGCGCAGGCTGACCAGGCTAGAAATGGAAGGTAGATGTGGAAAAAATTCGTCCACTTTAAATGTGCATATTTTAGATCAAGGGCACCTCAAGGTTGCTGCGGAGGGCTATAAAATAAAGAATTCTGCCGTCTCTCTTTACGGCTTCTTATCAACATACATAAGTCCAAAATTTTAAAATTCCTTAAGAGGCAAGTAAGACAAATTTAAGTCGACGAAGCTCGAAAAGCTGCAAGGGCCGGAACTGTTATTGCAATTATTTTGTAGGCCAAATCGCGAGACATAGTGTCGCTCGGACATGTAGGTGTGCCGCAGGTGGAAAAGTGCATGACGCGTCCGCACACTGATGCATCTTGCGGTTGCAGTTTGTTTCTTTTTTTCAATTTTTTTTATTACAGATATTCCAGACGTTGCTGCAGAGCAGCGATAGCCGTAGAAGGTAGTCTTGCTTAGAAGCATTAGAACATTAACGGTTTTCGCATTTAATTAAAAAAAAAAAGAAAATCAATTTCGAAAATCTAAGCGACTTGTTGAAGAAGAAGATATGATGCAGTCGCTTCGATAGATAGAATCGAACGGCTCTCGACTGACTTAATTTGATAGTTACTTAAGTGATAAACGAGTTTAGAACTTGCAGCTTAGGGACAAATTATTTTATTTTTATTTTTAATTGATCTAGCCTGCCGAAGGAGCCCGCGCATACTTCCAACCACCTTAAGGCATGCAAATTCTAAATGATCACAGCAAGTGAAAGGATCGAGCATGGAAAGTTCATTTAGTTCTCCCGCTTTCTTCTTTGCTTCTTATGAAATTGCCTCCTCCATGGTGGTAGTATATTCTTTACACTTTCTACATACTAGACTTAATCATCTCTTAACGATACCCAGATGTGTCCCCGCCTTACCGCGACGCACTGTAGTTATACCCCGCGTATCCCTTAAAAATTTTTAGTAGTGTGTGCGATACCCAAATAACGTAAGAAGAAATGCATGAGAACCCACGTCCAGGTGATATCAAGCGGTGATCAAGATTCAAGAGGAAGACTCCGGCTGGGACATATATAAAAGCGATCGTGGACAGTCGAAACGGCTCAGTTTACATTTTTGATACCTCCCGGTCAATTATACGGGTGTCGTCCGTCATATCTAACGCATTCGCTTGCCGGAAACACCGCGGAGTAGAAAGTAAATTTATTTCTTGAAGTGGCCCTTCGACTCGTTAGATCGTTGATTGTTCTTTCGAATTTTTTAGTAAAACTTTATTAGAAAGGTGCCATATAAAGCTTATCCTCAAGGACCACAAAATGGATTTTCTCTCTACAGTTCTCCTTCTGCTTCTGATAATGATGGTAGTTAGCTACCTTAACGTTCTCTACGAGTGCGTAAGATGCGTTAAAGTGCACACGGCGGCGTCTTATAAATCACGGTTGTGTAGCAGTGAAAAGAGTGATGATGTGCACAGCATCAAGCAAGCACCTGGACCGCTGCCCTGGCCAATTATTGGCAATCTTAACCTGCTGGGACAGTACGAGAACCCCTTTGAGGCGTTCACAGAGCTGGCTAAGAAGTATGGTGACATTTATAGCATGACTCTAGGCACAACACGCTGTTTGGTTGTAAACAATTTAACTCTGATCCGCGAAGTTCTTAACCAGAACGGAAAATTCTTTGGTGGTCGGCCAGATTTTATACGCTATCACAAGCTGTTCGGAGGCGATAGAAATAATTGTGAGTAACTACTAAATAACTAATACTAGAAAGAAAGGGAAAATAGTGCAAAGCAATTATTACTTTACTTTGACCTAATTGATTTAGTGTCCTATAAGGAAACATCATCAAAAAGATTAAAAATCTAAACTAGCTACAATCTTAAACTCAATAAAATTTACATTTTTCAACACATAATTTTACTTTTTAAAATTTGATACTATAGTCTTGACACGTTTCACTGTACCAAAGCACGTTCGCCATTTTGCTTATCCAAAAAAATGTTGTTACTCGCTTAGCTAGGAAGTATTTATCGAAATCTTACTCATCAAATTTTTAAATAACGAACTTTTCGAAATTATTGTAAATAGATCTAACATGACTTATGTAAGATGTAGAAAGAAAAAAGTAATTTACTAATTTAATATTATATAATACATAAAATAAACATACCCGAATGTTAAAAATTAATTTATATTTACACACTTTTGCAAAAATATGGTTTGTACTAGTATAGGGATTACTATCATCAGTACCGGTTTTAAGCATTATGATTTTCAGTGCGAATGATTCACAAAAGTTAAATCGCGACAATTTTTTTCTGCGGTATGGTTTAAATTTCTTAAATTGTAAGCGCTTTTGTCAATATGTTAAAAATGTTATCGCGAAAGAAAGCTGAAAAACTATAATATCAATTTTTTCCAATTTCAGCACTCGCCCTATGCGATTGGTCGAGTCTTCAACAGCGTCGACGAAATCTAGCGCGAAAACACTGTTCCCCGCGAAGTATGTCATCCTTTTACGAAAAAATGAACAGCGTCGGATGCTTCGAATTGCAAGAGTTCATGCACAAATTAAGCGAAGATATTGTGTCTGGACAGGAGTACTACTTAAAACCAGTAGTTATGCAAACTTGTATGAATATGTTTAGTCAATACATGTGCTCCACACGGTTCCAGTATGATGACCTTGAATTCAAAAATGCGGTAAACTTCTTCGACGAGATTTTCTGGGAAATAAATCAAGGTTATGCCGTCGATTTTCTTCCCTGGTTACTACCCTTTTACAAAGGACATATGAATAAACTTGTTACCTGGTCTAGCTCTATTCGGAAATTCATTCTTGAAAGAATTATCAACACTCGCGAAGATCAGTTCAATTTAGAAGAACCAGAAAGGGATTTTACAGACGCCTTACTCAAAGGACTGTCTGAAGATACAAATGTATCTCATGACACCCTCATGTTTATGCTAGAGGACTTCATTGGCGGTCACTCTGCAGTCGGAAATCTTGTTATGTTAGCTCTAGCCTACGTAGCAAAATTTCCTGGGGTAGGGCAAAAAATTCAAATGGAAGTTGATTCGATTATAGAATCAGGAAAACAAATAGAACTATCCGATTCCGAACGGATGCCCTATACAATAGCAACAATCTACGAAGTTTTGAGACATTCATCATCTCCAATTGTTCCTCATGTCGCAACTGAGGACACATTCATTGCTGGTCACGGAATAACCAAGGGTACAATAGTTTTCATCAACAACTATGAGTTGAACACAAGTGAGAAATATTGGTCTACCCCGGAGGAATTCAACCCTGATCGATTTTTAGAGGTGGTACCTAGGAGCATTGTGAAAGTGTCGCGACAATTATCAGAGTCATCGGATTCAGGAATTGAAAACGAAGAAAACATCGAAAGTCTACCGAAGCAAGTGGTTCAAGTGAAGAAGAATATTCCGCACTTTTTACCCTTCAGCATTGGGAAGCGAACTTGCATTGGGCAGAACCTTGTTAAAGGGTTCGGTTTTCTAATGCTCGCCCACATCCTTCAGTCGTACGACGTTAGCAGCAAAGATGTGAAATGCATGAAAACGTACAAAGCGTGCGTCGCTTTGCCCCCAGACACATTCCCTTTGGTGCTGACTCGCCGATACCCGTAAACGGGACGTATATAGCTCTTTAGGTTTAATCGCACCTGGGAAGGTAATTAATGATATCAGATATCTAGCTTACTCTGCTAAGGACCCCAGTGAAAGTGAGGCATGTCTTTAGTCTCCCCTGCATCCCGCAGAGACCCTGCGACATTGCTCTGCTACATTCAAACTTATAGGGATAGCCGGAAGTGGGATATTGCGTATGATAGTTATGTTATGTTGGTAAGATGTTTCGAGAAAAGACTGAGTATTTGTTACGATTCATGTTTATTTATGTTATTAATTTAGTTTAATAAAATTTATGATTTCCAATGATGAGTCGTTTGAAATGCGTACTGAAAGAATTTATTTTTTCTTTCCTTCTCTCCATTCTATCAGTAAAACCTCTTGCTCATGAGTACAAAGCAAATGATTTACAAAAATTCTGCTGTTTTGATATGAATAAATACCTGCTTTCTTTCAGTATTTGCTTCGGAATATAAATGCATCTAGCCATAAGAACTGTAGCTATGAGAAACCAATTTAAATAATAATAAATGGACACTACTAATCTGAATGAATTAAGACAAGAAAGAAATTTGGATAGAGTAAATATTATTCGCCTCGCTAACCTATTCCAAAATTTTTCAGACGACAACACAATTCTTAAAATTTAAAATTTTTATTGATATGTGTAGTGCATGTGTAATGTTAAAATTTGTAAATACAAATTTAAGCCACTGCTTTACTTGATTTTGGGAAGTATTTTCTTATATTCTTTTAGATAGAGTTGTTCTTTAATTTGGTGTAAAGAAAAATCAAATATCGCGATCCTTAATAAGCTTTTGGGAAACTGCAATATTTGTGAGCTTAAGCGATTTATTCAACCAAGAGAAAATACTTACAAATATTTTAATTAATTGTCCGAATATCAAGAATAACTAAAATTAATTAAATGCTAAAAATAAAGAAAAATTTCTCTATTCTTCGTAACGGTCGATTAAGGTGAGGCTGGAAATAGGTTTCACCAATTCGAAATTACCATTTCTCCACAAACATCTTTCCACTGGTCACACTGGCGGAAGTCCTTATGATAATTCCGCAAACCTACTTCTGCGCCACCTACCCACTCGAGTGCGAGTGACCGTACAGTCCCTGTCCCTGTCTAGGGCTTGCTAACTGGTGGGCATCCATGTTGTTTTCCGTCGTTTGAGCTCGCGATTCTCTTCCGTGAAAATCACCTGAATTTGCAATTTAGAAGTGTTCGGTTAAAGTCAGCGATACTGCTGTAAGCTCAGCAGAAATCCGAGAATACGTGCAGCGCGAAAAATAGGAAGAATCCTCTGTACTAGCGTTAAAAAAATATATTAACTGCCAAGCAATTGTCAAAAGGCGTTGACATTTCGCAATGGGGACAATTGGGGATTTCGGCCAAATTGCCCTGAAATGGGATCCTAAAAACCTGGAAATACGCACAATGTCCGTGGAGAAGACCCTGGAACCTCTGGTGCTGCAGGTGACCACTCTCGTGAACACAAAAGGACCCAGCAAGAAGAAAAAAGGTAAAACAGTGGTTGCATTCTTGGGCGATTAGTCATGTTCGGAATGTTTATCGACCCGTTCGGTTTATTGTTTTGAATATTTCTGTCACCAAATTAATCTCGCTCAGGTAAATCCAAACGGGCCAGCGCTCTAGTGGCCGCAGTCGAGAAAGCGACGGAGAATTTTATTGAAAAGGGGGAGCAGATAGCCTACGAAAACCCCGACATTACCCAAGAAATGCTGGCCGCCGTTGATGAGGTGCGAAAGACCGGAGATGCAATGAGTGTTGCAGCAAGGGAGTTCTCGGAGGATCCTTGCAGCTCGTTGAAGCGTGGGAACATGGTCCGGGCAGCTAGAAATCTCTTGTCAGCCGTAACCCGGCTCTTGATTTTGGCCGACATGGTTGATGTTCATTTGCTACTTAAATCGCTTCATGTAGTCGAAGACGACTTAAACAAGCTGAAGAACGCTTCCAGCCAAGATGAACTGCTGAACAATATGAGAGTAAGTTTTTAACATACACCTTGAATTAGTCAGTTGTAATTGCATCGACCGATTTCAGCAATTTGGGAGAAACGCAAACGAGCTGATAAAGCAAGCAGCCAAGAGACAACAAGAGCTGAAGGACCCTCAACTTAGGGATGATTTGGCTGCTGCTCGAGCTGTCTTGAAGAAGCACTCGACAATGCTTCTTACTGCTTCAAAGGTATACGTCCGCCACCCGGAACTCGATTTGGCTAAAGTCAACCGTGACTTTGTGCTGAAGCAAGTTTGCGAGGCCGTAAACACCATCAGTGATGTGGCACAGGGAAAATCGTCACAACCAACAGACATTTATAGTGGGGCTGGAGAGCTAGCCACCGCCCTTGATGACTTCGACGTACGTAAAATCACCCTCTGTTCAAGTAAACTCACTTATTTGAGTTGTTTATATTTTGCAGGAAGGAATTGTTATGGATCCCATGACCTATAGCGACAAGCGTTCCAGGCAGCTACTGGAGGAAAGGCTCGAGAGTATTATAAGCGCTGCTGCTTTGATGGCCGACGCTGACTGCACTCGCGAGGAACGCCGGGACAGGATCGTCGCTGAATGCAATGCAGTGCGCCAGGCACTACAGGACTTGCTTTCTGAGTATATGGCCAATGTAAGTTAGAACTGTTTTTTTTTTTAATTCAAAACAACTAACATTTTTCCACACTTTCGAATAGTTAAGAACTATAAGAAGCCTTAAACTGGTAAATATCCTTCGGTTGTGTTTGATCAAAACAAGTAGGGGTTTTGAGCAGCCAGGGTAGACCAAGTCGCTGAGTAGTAGTGTTATTTTTAAAATCTTTGAAAACGAGAACTCGAGTGGAAAACAAGCTTTTATAAACAGGTTAGAGGTCACCAAAAATTCCAGGACCCAAGATTATTGAATCAACAATAAATTAAATTTCCATCTCTTTTTTCTTTTTTTAGATGGATATTTTTAAGAATGTATGAAGCTTAGCTATTTTTCCACTGCTTTCATAATAATCACCCTTTTGATTTTATAAAAAAAAAATTCAAATTCCTATCTATCGGAGTTTTAAAAACTAAAACAAAAATTCAAAAAATGTAGGTGAATTGAATGAAGACCTTTAAATACGCCTGGGGTAACAGACATTTTAGAGGCTCACTCAGGTTCGGAGTCTATTTTTTTCTTCTATACAATATATGTACACACTTCGTGTGTGAGGTCGTTGATGCCTCCGGCTCAAAAGAATTTCTCGAAGGTACGCGAAAATTCTACTCGAGGTACAATTTCGTGGAAAGAATATAAAAAAGCGGTTTGGGAACATTTATTTCATTAATAAAAATGCTTGTATTGCCTCCAATTCTCGTTTTTGGGAAATCTTAAAAAAGTAGAATGAGATTTCACTCTAGAAATAATAGATTTGTGTGATAGGACTTCCACGAAAGGTAATATGCAATCGCACTTGTTATAGAAATGCACCCAATTCCCAAAGATTAAAAATAAGAAGTACAGTATTTAACAAAGGAACCCTTTGTGAGATTCGCTTTCCAGTTGAAAAGAGTCTAATGTAGCGAAATTCTAAGTGCATCAAATTGATTGATAAATGATTCCCACAATACGATGAAATTTTTTGCTTACACTGCTTTATTTTATGACACGTTCAATAAAGGTTTCTATTTTCTTAATAGTAAGGATTTGCCCATGTTTTACAGATGGGCCAGAAAGACAGAACTGCTGGTCTGGATCGCGCTATCGATCAGATGTGCAGAAAAACAAGGGATTTGCGAAGGCAGCTTCGAAAAGCTGTTGTTGATCATGTTTCTGATTCATTCCTGGAGACTACTACTCCATTGATTGATTTAATTGAGGCTGCTAAGAGCGGCAATGAAAAGCGTGTCCGTGAAAAAGCTGATGTATTTACTAAACACGCAGAAAAATTAGTTGAAGTTGCCAATTTAGTGTGCAGTATGTCTAGCCATGAAGACGGTGTAAAAATGGTTCGATATGCAGCCGCACAAATTGAAACTCTGTGCCCACAAGTTATCAATGCTGCTCTGATCCTTGTCGCAAGACCAAACTCTAAAGTCGCCCAGGAAAATATGGACGCGTACCGATTGGCTTGGGAGAATCAGGTGCGCATTTTAACTGAAGCTGTGGATGATATCACCACAATTGATGACTTCCTTGCTGTTTCTGAGAATCACATCTTAGAAGATGTTAATAAATGCGTCCTGGCTTTGCAAGAAGGTGATGCTGAAGACCTTCGCAACACAGCTGGTGCTATTCAGGGCAGATCTGCGAGGGTTTGCAATGTTGTAGAAGCCGAAATGGACAATTATGAACCTTGCATTTATACTAAACGGGTTTTAGAAGCTGTTAAAGTTCTTAGGGATCAAGGTAAAAAATAATAATCCTTTTAATATACTTGTATACAGTGTGCTGCAAATTATGTTTCAGTTATGTCCAAATTCGCTCAAAGGGTCGATGTTGCTGTAGACGCGCTCTCTTCGAACTCTTCAAAAGACGTAGACGAGAACGACTTTATTGATGCTTCTAGATTGGTATACGACGGGGTGCGTGAAATCCGCCGTGCTGTGCTGATGAACAGGGTAAGATAATTTTGTTTTTGGCTTGGAGTAGAGCAACAGTCCATTTATACAATTTTTTAAACAAACGGCAACACGAAAAGGATGAAGAAGAGTTGGACCCAGAAGACATTGAGTTCGACGAGCATTATACAACCGAAACCAGAAGCAAATGTAAGCAGTTTTGCGGAACTGTGTGGCTTTTGCTAATTTATATGTTGCTCTATTTGCGTTGATTTTATATTTTATTAGTTGATAGTCTTTGGTTTTATTTGTTTTTTTATGTTTTATTTTATTTGTTGGTTTTCAGAGCTCTGAGGATTTAGACACGGATACTGAATTTGAACCTGTCGAAGACATGACTCTCGAGACACGCAGTAGATGTATGATTTTATTTATCTTTTAGTACAGCACGATCTCGCTTTTCCATGAATCATATCTAATTGATAATAATTCACAATTGAAGTACATAAATAGGTAGCGATTATATTTGTATTTACACGGCAGCAACACTCGATTTTATAGCTCGCTCACGTGCGGATCCGTCGAACAATTCAAGTGGAATTATGTTAGGTTTTCCATTTGAGGTTCGTTTATGTAGTTCTCTTTTTTCTACGTATCTCCAGATAAATGTAAAGTATTTAAAAGATTACAAAATGGAGGAGTTCCCCGGAATTTGTGACATAAACAATTCTGGTAATAAAAGCTAGCGAATAGTCGTCATTGAAACCACTAATATTTTGTATGTGAAAGAAATTAAAACAGCTCACAAGTAATTTCCCTGCTCGGTATTCGTTAGTCATTAATCGTCATTCCGCTGTTAGTGATTTCTTGTCCGCTTATTGTTTTCTGTATAAACTTTGAAACTAAATCAAGCTACGATGGATCTCGATCGAATTGTGTTACAGAACTTTGAATGTCTGCTGACAAATTTGGAAAACCGATTATTATCATCAATCTGTGAAATGTTTGAAAATTTCAACTCTCGTTTGGAGTCTCTTGAAAAGTCGGTGGATGATCTATCCAAGAAAATGATAGCTGATCCAGAAAATGAGGATATGCGCCGGATTCAAAGAGGGTTCGAAGTTATTATGCAGGGTATCCCTCTTAAGAGTTCTGATGATCCACAGAAAATATTCAGGGAGATAGCAGCGAAAATACAGCATACTGCCAGTCCATATGTGGAAGTTTTCCGTATAAATGTGTCAAAGCCTAAATTTGCTCCTCCTATAATTGTGCGATTTCCCAATCAGGCAGAACGACGTGCTTTTGTAATTGCCTTCAAACAATATGGGGGATCAAAACTGAAGCATGTTTTGGGCATTTCTTCGGAAACACGGATTTTCGTGAACGAGAGTCTAACACAAAGAACTGTTTGGTTGTTACAGGAGGCTTTACGTAAAAAGAAACTAAAGCAAATCCATTCTGTCTTTACTAAGAATGGTTTTGTTCACATAAAATTAAACGCTAACGACAGAGCTAGGAGAATTTTATCTTTTGATGACTTCGCTATATTACCTGGTACTTAATTCTATATTAAAGATTTTAACAAGATGATAGTTACAAAATAATAGGAATATTTTGATACTTACTCTTGCTATCACTTGCTTCTTTTCCTTATTATTAGTGCTTATTCATTTCTTCCACAATGCTGTTTAAAAAAGTAACGATTATATTCTTGAAAACTAATTATTAAAAATTTAACGAAAAATAGAAATATTTTTCTTGCACAAGATTTAAAGAAACGGGCCGATTGTATTATTTTGGGGCACTAGTGATGATTTAGATTATTATAGTTATTGATAAATGTTATTGCAAGAAAGGGACCGTGCTGTTATATTATTATATTTCTATTAAGAATTCAGACATTGCAAATTGTAAAGAGAAAACGTATAAGGATCATTCTTAATTAAGCTTTTTGTATTACACTTAGATTTTTGTTATACGCGTCTTAAATGCGCATTAAATCAGAAGTGTTTTTGAAATAAATCTAATCATTATAGCGAGTGCTCATACTGGGGACCAAACTGTTGACGAATATCCCGACATCAGTGGTATTACTACGGCCAGAGTAAGGGACACAAATATTTATTATATTTTAAGGTTTTAAATTTATTAAATCTTACAGGAAGCCATGCGGAAAATGACCGAAGAAGACAAACAAAAGATTGCACAGCAAGTAGAGCTCTTCCGCCGAGAAAAACTTACATTCGATTCTGAAGTCGCAAAGTGGGATGATACCGGAAACGATATTATTTTCCTTGCCAAACACATGTGTATGATTATGATGGAAATGACAGATTTTACTCGGTAGTTGTTCTAACACCTTGAAATAATTTCGTTTTTGTTATTAATCTTACGATTTCACTGTGTAGTGGTCGTGGTCCTTTGAAGACTACAATGGATGTGATAAATGCAGCTAAAAAGATCTCCGAAGCCGGCACAAAACTTGATAAATTAACTCGAGAAATAGCTGAGCAATGCCCTGAAAGCAGCACCAAAAAAGACTTATTGGCTTACCTTCAAAGAATAGCATTGTACTGCCATCAGATCCAAATTACTTCCAAAGTCAAGGCAGATGTCCAGAACATTAGTGGAGAGTTAATTGTCTCGGGGGTAACTAACATGCATTTTCCACAATTCTTGAATAAGTAAATTATTTTCATTTAATACAGCTGGATAGCGCAACTTCTCTTATTCAGGCAGCTAAAAATCTTATGAACGCAGTCGTCCTCACCGTCAAGTATTCATATGTCGCTTCGACGAAATATACCCGCCAAGGAACTGTTGCTGTAAGTATTTTTTTAAATATGTGAATTGCTCGCATGTACTATTTAGGCTTGTGTTTGCAATTTTTTAACAAGTATATTTCCATCTAAAAAACCAAACAAATATTCATTAATATTCGCTTCCATGAAATATTGTGGAATTTCAGAACTGCGTGAGTATTCACTGGAAATGATGTGTCGTGCATAGTTTATTATATTGCATGGAAATGCACGTTTGAAAATGTTTGCAGTAATTTATCCAAAAGGACCGATTGATTAACAGCGTTTAGTCTATCGATCGCAATGGGATTATGAGATTATAATTAAAGTTTAATCTCTCGATCTTCATTCTTACATATATTTATCATTGTTAAAGCAAATATTCCTACTCTGATTGCTGTTTCTTTAATGAACATCTCCTTTTTCCATTCTAGTCACCAATCGTTGTTTGGAAAATGAAAGCGCCAGAGAAGAAACCACTTGTCAGACCGGAAAAGCCTGAAGAAGTACGTGCCAAAGTCCGGAAGGGATCCCAAAAGAAAGTGCAGAATCCAATTCATGCACTTTCCGAGTTCCAAAGCCCAACGGACGCAGTCTAAGGTTCTCAGCACTAATCTTGTTTTATTGAAGACAAAAAAGCTATTTTTAAGGTAAATTATTGTAGACCTCACTAAGAGTTGTTCAAAAAAACAAAAAAGGTAGGCGTTCGAGGAGTTCATCAATTTTATTCATTCAAGAGCTTTTTAGACTCTTACTAGTTTCATTTGCACTCAAGACATATATTCATATATATTTCATTCGGCACATTTTGATGCAAAGGTATTTACATTTTGATTATTTTTTTAAAGAAGGTTATGGACTGATTATTGTTCCATGGCTGAGTTGCTTTTGTTTCTAACAGCCTACTATAACAGTATTTTAATCTTGCTGAAATACATATGAAATGAAACAATTCGAATGTGGTTTTATTTTATCCATTATTTTATTTATTCGTGCTTAAAATATCTTAAATGCATAGAATAGAGTAAAGACACATATATAGAAGTTCCAAAAACATTCTTTGAAATATGAGCCATAAAAACGGCCTACTGTTGGTGATCAAATATAATAAAAAAATTTTTAAAGTCTCTGAATATAAAGTATCCCCACACCAATTAATATTTTTTTAATATGATCTTTATGCACAAACATCCATGGACCTTTAACCGTTTCGAGATCTGGGATTCGCATTATCTACTTTGCTTAAAGCACAATAGTCCTTCTAAATTTCATTTCTCTCTCAACAATTCTTAAAATATTTTTTGATTTCAAAGTTGGCCATCCAAGAATCAAATAGATTCAATTTTAATTTCATAACTGAAACATGCTACAATATACAAAATAGTACATTATACAAAACATGTGGACATGGGTAACAATCACACCTGCAATTCTAAGCAAGATCTGCAAAATCAGCTGCTACCAGAATTATTAAACGAACCCAAGTGCATTAGTGTCCACCCAAGCTCTGCAATTTTACAGACATTCTAAATTATGTATTTCAAGATTGATGATGCCATAAGAACTACTGGACAGAATTCAAAATTCAGATCAAGAGCATTTATGGTAGGTTATGAATCACAGATGAAATTGAAATTTTCACCAAAACAATAATTACTCTTACTTTTCGTAAAGTATCTCCACTTCTTCTTGGTATGTCGTACTACATACATATGTTCACGCATTTCAATCATAGATCAGACGCTCTCACGAGTCTCTCAGTAATGCAATTCTTAATGATTGTTATGCAAATATGCCGCCTAAATATGTTTTAGGCGGCATACTGAACGGAACTTCGATATGAGTAATATTTCCGTATTACTTATGTGATCACAACATAGCAAATACCTCGGAGTCCAGGCATACCACTTTAATGATTCAACGGTCAACAATGCGATCTTTTCTGGAATCATACGAAGCATAAAATCTCACCTTCTCCACATTATGCGGCGAATTTGTTTTCAAGAGGAAAAGTCATCACCATCAACATCAGCGGCAGCAGCAGCAGCATCATCATCAATGCGAGTGAGTGAAATTACTTTTCTTCCTGAGAAAGTCTGATCAGCGGACGCAAGCGAGACCGCGACGTGCGTGCTGATCTACACGGGGTCTCTGCATGCGTGCTGCAACCGATCGCGACGTGTAATCACCATCAATGGCTAAAAATCGGCCAGATACCTGGTCGACGGGCATATTGACTTTTCCTGTTTTTGCTTCTTGCTCGGTTCTCAAGTTCTCCATAATAATCGAACGAATAACGGTGCCTTACGTGATCACGATCAAAAATAAGTAACTTTATAGTTGCAACAGTTCTAAGTCAATGCTCTGTTTTCTTTTCTTTCTGGAGGGCAATTAGCTTCTTTATTTATAAGATAAACCTGGTCGTTTTCAATAATTTATTATATTTTATAATTTACTAGTCATAAATTTTCTTAATAATATAAAAGAAGTTCTGAGATTCAAGATATAGCCGATATTATTCAAGGTAATCGTGGACCTATTGCGTAAGAATCGACCGACCTACTATCAAAATATGCGTTTTGTAACACAAAACTGCATCTGAATCAGCATTTTTGAATTGGATGACGTGCCGATCAAAGCTCAAATGTGAACTGATTCTAGTCACCTTCAACTTACACTACGCGTAATTTTTTAAAGAAGCTGAAAATGTTCTAATTTTAACTCCACCGAGAATGGTATTAAAAAGTTTCTGGTTAACCTCTCCGATGCAAAAAATTGCCTTAACCGTGAAACTTATGTTAGTGAGTATTTAGGAAATTGAAATTATTTATCGCTTTGATATTTCACCTTTAAACAAAGCTAGATGAGAATTTTTTTCCTATATTCGGTACATACATTTTAAATATGTATATGCATTTTAAAATAGCTGTGTTAAAATTTGCCGAGGCTGGATTTTCAAGATGTGTATTTAAATTATAAAACTGCTGATTTTACGTACTTCAATTACCAATTGGTAAAAAATTTCTATATCTATAAAAAGAATTATATTTTTCAAAATAATTACGCAACAGTTTTAAGTTTTTTATTCTGAATATTACTTCTATATGACCTTTTTCGCCCTTTACGAACTGATATACAAAAATGCTCCATCTCATTATGCTCGCGTATAAGAGAAAATAAACGCACCCTCTACGGACTATAACTCTTTCAAAGTGTGGTGAGGAATACGATTTTCATTAGTGTTTCCTCTGATTTCCCTATAATTATTAATTTATTTATCGATTCACTCATTTTTAATACTATGGTTTTGAAATAATTTTAAATTTCTTCTCCTCAAGAAAATTCATGCCATATTTTTTTCGACTACATTTATACGATACATAAATCATCATGCATATATCATTTGTGTTTTTACATAGATTACGAATTTGCTAACAACAATAATAAATTATCTATCAACTCACAGCCATATTTTAAAAATCATGAAAAATAAAATATAAAGGGCACTATAAATTGCTTTTGTTTATTTTTGCTTATCTGCTGAAATCCGGAAAATTTGGGGAGTTATAACTTTTTGAAAATCCTCAAAATGCAACATCAAATTGTAAGGAGTTTTTTAAAGTTTACTCAATTATTCTGAAAATGTTTCTCCTTTCTAGTGCTACTATTTAAAGTTGACAATTTTATTAATTTATAATTGCCTTATTTTGAATAGGAACCAACCGTCATATCATCCATTAATTGTTCCATTTTTCACGGAATAAAATAAACCCAAGTAAAAACAATTAAAAAGATCGTTTATTGATCATTACTTACGATTTAATTTAAGGAAAACGAAAAACCGGTAATTCCCTCACAATTCCGTCAATAAAATTTTTCCACTCGAAAACTAATCGTTTAAATTTGAGGGTCAAATTCTCTTCCTTAACGTCCGGTGTGAGGTAAAAATAGCGCTGCGGCCAGAGGGTATGCACCGTGCGTGCAGCGTATCTTAAGCGGGCGACGAGTGCACGCGGCCAGCCTAAGCGGCGCGGTGCGGCGCTCTTCCAACCCATTCACAAAAAATCACGTTAATAGGTCAAGTTCAACGCCGAAAATTTACATAGCACTTGAATGATTAACGTCCTTTTTGCAGAGAGGCGAATAAATTAAGGCAGCATGTCTATATGTATGTAATGCGATTGTTTCCGCACAGGTTTTCAATAAACATAATTCGCTTGCGCAGTCCGCTCAAAAGGTTGGCCGGCTGAGCTCTTCAAGGCAGCAACGTTCTGGCGCCCACTAACCTTGCGACGCATCGTAATTTGGTAAAATTATTGACAATGAATATTATTGTCCACCAGAAGATTTCTTAGTCGGGTTGCGTTGCATTGAATTCTAATTTTTTTTTGTTGCAACTCACAGCGGACCGCAGAATGCACGGCCGTCGCGTCGTCCGTCTGCGAGTTTTTCCGCCCGCTGCCACCGTCGTAATCTGAATCTCACGTAACCGGCTTTAGTGCAGTGGAATCACTCTTTCTTTAAAAGCTTTCATGTTTTCCGCGATTGGATTCCTCGTAGCATACCGAACGTCTGAGTGGCTTAGATTCGTGGAATATTTCCCACAGACGGTTAAGTGTATAAAAAGGCCAACCCCGTGGCCCAAATTTTTCTATTTTTTTTTTTCTTAATTTATTTATTTATTTTTTGTTTTTCAAAAACACTACTGGGGCCAGAGATTTGAAATTCCACTCGGGGCGATCAATAGCTAAAAAGAGGGAGTGTTGGTCAACATTTTGGAATAAACATACCGCCTGGTCTCCCCATTGCCCCTGCTTTCTCCATACCGAAGACTGATTTGGGCTATTTATTCACTTTCTTCTTCAGGCCTCTGAATAACAAAAGGAATGATAACGAGAGCTGGCCGAAAGGTTCCACCCTGTCCGATAGACGCCTCTGCAGTGTTATTAGCACTTATAGCGGTTAGATTCGATCGTTTCGGGCACATATGCTCTGCTCGAAATACATAATACGCCTTGAAACCGGGACACATACACCAGATGCATTAGATTTCTGAACTTCCGCGTTTCTAGAGTTCTAGTTGAATTTCATCGTGCTGTTCTGCACCTCCTCTATTTGTTCCAAAGCAACGGTGCAGCGCCACAATTTCAAGAGTACAACATTGACCTATTATAGCTCTGGCGCCTTATGCACCTGGTAAACTTTTCGTTTTATGCCAGTTTGCATATTTTTCTCATCTAAGTGAACCTCAGGTTGAGTATATTTAAACAAATTTATCATTCCTTTATAAAAGTGAATTTGAATTCTACCAAATCACCATTATATAATTACATATGCGTTTTAAAAAACTCAGTTTATTCCAGCTTATTAATATCTGTTAAATTCAAATTAATAAAAGCATTTGTTGAATTTCGCAGTACTACTACTAAAACTAAATTCTTGTAAGCAGCCTATGAAGCCTTAAAGTTAATGAAAATGTTTTCATTAATTTCTATTATTTTATTAAATTATTGTAAACAATCGCGGTAATTGTCTAGTAAAACTAAATAAATAACAGAAAAAAAATATATGCCTAGTAATAACTTGCATATGCATAAAATTGCATTTCCGCACCCACAACACGATGGTGGACGGCATAAAGTTTCGAAATTCACTTTCAGGCAAGAGGACTTTCGGTCTCAAGGCAACTCGGCAACTGCTTAAGGGGATCGCATTTCAAGCAATTTGATACCATGATTCGTGTGGCACGATTAATGAATTCAAATAAGTAATAAAAGCAAAATACAAATAGTACGCGACCCTTAGATCGAAAAAAATCGCTTACGTTTGTGGATCATCAAAAATATGCTGCTCGTGTGAAGAAGCTCAAAGTCGGTCACGTTTTTCGATTAATAAATTCCGCCTTTAGCTAAATAACAAAAATTAGCAATTTTCGCTCGACTATGCGAAAATGCGTTGGTGGATAACTGACGCACAGCGCCACCGGTTGCATTATGTTTGGTGCATATGCTCCCCGAATTCCTCATCCACTTTTCCAACTTGTTATTCAAAGTATCTTGTGTCTAGTGCATCTCGATCTTTCTAGATACGGCCGATTCGTGTTTGTGGAACGTTCACGATTATTCCAAATCCTGCACAGCTGGGGCGGCTTATGAAATCCTTTAGTGAAATGAATTGAGCACTTGCTCCACATTTGAACCTATGTCCAAATGCCCAATTGCATAACTAGCTTTCTGACATAATTACGCAAACACTGCATAGACTTGCGCTGGTTAGGAAACAAGTTTTTCAACATTCACCGGCAACCGATCATTTAGTATTATGCAATGTTAAGGCCATTAATAATTCCTTCCTTATATCTGGTCAAGGATCAGTCTCCCTAGTTTCGCCGGAAAAGCCGCTATCGTGTCCAATTCGCTCTAAATGGTACGCCAAAACCAGCTGCTGCTCGACAGGAGAAAGCTACATGCATAGTTACAGCACTGAGTAGTGCACTTTTAAGAGACAATTTTAAAATGTGCAAAAAGCCGAATGTGGCTGAAAATTGCCCACGAACTAAGTAGGTTAGTCTATGCCATGAAAACCGTAGGTAGTCTGCACAAATCAAAGTTAATCGAAGTTAACTGGTTATCTCTATCAGCTTTGACCAGTCATAATGATCATTTCGTCATTTTTAGTTAAAATAGTTAACTGTCTCGAATTACAACGTATTTGGTTTTAAACAGGCTTCAATTGAATTAATTATACTGTCTGTTAGCATCTAGGACAGCAGAGGAGCCTAGATGTGAATCATTCATTCTGGAAATTTCAAATTGTCGCCCTACTTTAATATGTATTGCTTTATTAATACAACCTATTTGTTTTTTTAAATATTGTAATTGCAGCATAGTAATTAATTAATTAATAAACGTCCACTGATATTGTTGGAAATAAACATTTCCAAAACTTATAAACATATACATAAGCTAATGCTGTACAAGTTGGGAAAATATATTCGCCATTGATTACTTCTTCGTACTTTAACAATTTTAAAGTTTCAAATTTTAAAATTACATTAAAACATTTTTTGCCTTGGCAAAAACTTTTCGTTTTCGAGCTCTATAATATAGAAGGGGCTTCCGTTTATTATTACTCTCATTTACTAAGCTTATTGCGGTACGCTTTGACACATGATCTTTTAAATTGAAGTTATGATCTTTTTGTTAATCGTTACTGGTTTTTTTTCGGATTCTTAAACCACTTGGCAAACATATGCCTAATTTTTTTCTTTTTTTAAGACGAATCTGAAGTTTAAATAACATGTTATTGAAAATGCATAGCAGCTGCCTTCTAAAACAAGTAATAAAACACAAAGCAATATCAAACATATCGGTTTTCATAACTGTATGTGCAAAAACCAATATTTTTAATTGAATTGCGTATTTAAGCAAAATATTCCATACTTATTTTGTTTCGTGATTTTCCTATATATATCATAGAATCATCAAATCAGTTGAGCATAAATATAATGCTTAATATAATGTCAACAAAAATCACTGAAAACTAAATAGTCGGGATTCGTGAAATTCCATTTTAAAAAAATCACTTAAGGTAGAGCGATAAGACTTTTCATTCATATCGACTACTGTTCAAAAATAGGTACGTATGTAACAATAATGTTCAGAGATAAGACCTAGCAACGAAATCAATTTTCAAATATGCATTATAAGAATATTTAAAGAATTGGGTTATCTCAAACATTCCTTACTGCCAGGCGTATATCGCATAGTTTAGCATAAAGTGGTTAGTACAAAATACAGAATATAATAAGTCAGTTAGTGTAGTACGGAAATATAAATAATGCAGTGAGAAAATAAAAGCAGTATATGGTAGAGCGTATATAAAATATTTTTAATAATTTCAATATGCTATGTAACAATTTTTGTACCAAGCGGCACAAATTCGTCCAGGGTCTCTCTGTTCCAGAAATGCCTTTACGTTTATGTGTCTCATATTTTATCAAAATTAATTTTATATAAATTGTGTTATTGATTCAAAAAAAGTCCTAACGATATTCCCACTTAACGCACCTCAACGGTATCTCCTACCGATGGAAGTGGTCAGTTGGCTCGCGATCGAAGAACCTGAAAACCGTCCGATCAATTTATCTCTTCGTGCCTCAAAAACCTTTTCTCTTCGCATTCAGCTCAATGCCGGTTCCTCCACGAGTTGCATACGCTGCGCTGCACACGCGGCTTTGATTCGATTTTAGTTGAACGAGCAGATCGGCGATCCTTACCTCTTCCAGCTGATGTCGCGGAGCATCAAAAATATTGAGCAGGTGCAGTTCTTAGGTAACGAGTGGACGCCGCGCGTAGAACAGTGGTGGCTACTGATCTTGACACAAGTCTTGTTCGATATATAAACGATCGTTGATGGCTCAACAGCTCAGTTAACGCGATTAATAGCTCGGGATAAGTAAATCAGGCTTGCGACTTACTTACAAGAGTGCAATTATCTTCGAAATTGGATAACTTGATTATTAACATTTGGACTTTTGTGAATAGAATAGTGCATATTTTGAAAGGATTATATTTAACAAAAATGGGATTAACTGCTGCTTTATTACTTTCCGTGCTTGTCCTACTATCTGTGATCAGTTACTTGAAAGTGGTGTTTGAATGCTGCCGTACTGTTGCAATTGCAACAGTTCAGAGGAGTAACAGCAAGAAAAGTTCAAAAAATGTTGTGAGATATAAACAAGCGCCTGGGCCACTTCCATGGCCAATTCTAGGCAATCTTGATTTAATAGGACAATATGAAGTGCCCTTTGAGGGATTCACGGCGCTTGCGAAAAAGTTTGGAGATGTTTACACCTTAACGCTCGGTACAACTCGTTGTTTAGTTGTGAATAATTTAAATTTAATCCGGGAAGTGCTCAATCAGAATGGGAAATTTTTCGGAGGAAGACCAGATTTTGTGCGATATCATAAGCTGTTTGGTGGAGATCGCAACAATTGTAAGTTTATTACAAATTTTTTTTTAACCTGTAGAAGAGGTAGAAGATCTATATGCCCAAAAGTGAATTCTTACTGTATAATCATTAAATTAATAAATTTTCTACGCGAAATAAAAATGATACCCGTTATCTTATATAACATTGATATCATACCCTTCTTTTAATCATAAGACAAGTGTCGTACGCACGATGTAGTTGCACGTGTTTGCTCACGAAATAATTGTAACCTTGGCATTAGGTAATCGAACGAGTTACCGTGTTACGAATGAAGGTCATGGAATCACTTGTAGAATTGTGTAAATTGAGATACAATATTACATTGATCACCTTGAGTTCATTTTTGGGTGGTACTTGTTCGCAGAAGAATTACTCTGAAGGTTAAGGTCTTCTTCCTTCGTTTATGAAGTTATGAACTCGTATAATTTTTTAAATCATAATTTTCCTTACAATTTCAGCTCTAGCTTTATGCGATTGGTCACAACTGCAACAGAAGAGGCGAAATTTGGCCCGAAAACATTGCTCTCCTAGGGATCAATCGTCGTTCTTCAACAAAATGAGTGAGGTAGGATCCTTTGAGATGCAGGAGTTTATGGAAGAGCTTAATAAAAAATTGGTACCTGGAAAAGACTTCAATCTTAAACCTCTAGTTATGCAGAGCTGTGCTAATATGTTTAGTCAGTACATGTGCTCGGTAAGATTCGACTACATGGACAAGGAGTTCCAACAGATCGTTAGGAATTTCGATGAAATTTTCTGGGAAATAAACCAAGGATATGCGATTGATTTCCTTCCCTGGCTACAACCGTTTTACATAAGACACCTAAACAAACTCTCCAACTGGTCAACTATTATAAGAAAATTTATCTTAGAGAGGATCATAAATGATCGCGAGCAGAACATTGACTTGGACGAACCAGAAAGGGATTTCACCGATGCACTCTTAAAGAGTTTGGCAGAGGATCCAACAGTGCAAAGGGAGACTCTAATTTATATGCTCGAGGACTTCTTAGGTGGTCATTCAGCTATCGGAAATCTCGTAATGCTTTCATTAGCAAACATTGTAAGAAATCCAGAAATTGGTAGACGAATTCAGAACGAGGTGGACGAAGTAACTCAAAATGGCAAGCGACATGTTGATCTGTGCGATATGGAAATGATGCCCTTTACAGTCGCAACCATTTATGAAGTGCTAAGATACTGCTCATCGCCCATCGTACCCCACGTAGCGACGGAAGATACCCATGTCGCGGGATACGGAATCACTAAAGGGACAGTTGTGATAATAAACAATTATGAGCTTAACACCAGCCAAAAATACTGGGATAATCCTGAAGAGTTTAATCCAGAAAGATTCCTAGAGACAGTTACTGTAGGAAAGCAGAAGAGCAAAACCTCTCATGTAGATGGAGACGAACTAATAGATGGTGACAACAAAACAATCAGAAGGATTAGAAAAAATATTCCACACTTCTTGCCCTTCAGTATCGGGAAAAGGACGTGCATTGGACAAAATCTTGTAAGAGGATTTGGTTTTATTATGCTAGCCAATATCATGCAACAGTACGATGTTAGTTGCAGTGACCCAGCTAAAATAAAAACTTTTCCAGCCTGCGTAGCTGTGCCACCGGACACGTTTCACTTAGTGCTGAAGAGCCGATCACATTAGATAATTCCACATTAGCTTAGACCTATTTATAGTATTATCAAAAGACCGCTGTAGCAGCGTGTCTACCAGTTTCTTAAATCTACGCTTTATAGAGATTTCCTACGCAACATTTTTGAAATTTCAAGACTGCCGTGAAAATACTTCGGGGATGATAAAACAGGTAGCTGTTAAAATGGACTAAATGTGATGCTTAACAACCTCTGCCCGCCGAAGGAGTCGTAATTTTTTTTTTCCTTTTTTTTTTTTGTATGTTGTACATATATGATTACTTTTGCCAGCTTTGGCTGTCAGTTGCTGTGACCATTAGTTCTTAGCTAGCAAAATTCTGTGAGGCTTCTACCTTAAGATGAGGTCGCTTATTTAATTATTGTACGTTAAATTTATTTTTAAGACGATTGTATGTATGTATTTATTGTGAAATAAAAATCGATATATATCAATTTTATACATTTTTACACTGATCTTTGTATTTTGGGCGATTAACTGACTTTCCTTTTTAAATACATAAATGTATCAAAAATGATCTATTTTCTCTGGTCTTAACTATTGCTCATTTTTTTAAGAATATGGGACATTATTTTTAATAAAGCCAATTCGCATGCGAGAAAACCTGCTTTGTATGTACATGTAGAAAAAGACACATTTTCAATTATTTTGGTATGAAACCACAAAAATAAATCCGTTAAACGCCGAACAATTATATTGACTGGTCTTATGAAATTAAATTTTATTTATTTATTAATTGTAATGCTGGGGCCATACCTGCGTCTAATGCCATTAAATTTGACGTTAACCGCAGGTGTGACCGGCGGTTAACGCGTTAATTTAATAACGTCATTGTTAATGGCATTAGGCATTAGGCGATAGCTCGGCTGCCGATAATTAACGCGTTAAATATTGAGTTGTGGCTACACTATGTTCATTTTCTTGAATGCGGTGGATGCGTCATGTGTCAAAAAATTTAAGCCGTGGTTTTTCTCTCGCCGAATGCTTAAAATTTATTAAATAAATGTTGACATTCATTAGAAACAATAGAGCTGCAGTTTCAATCTCTATCTTGGTTAACGCGCTAATAAAATGACAGTTCGTTAAACACAAGTGTAGCCACTGTATTTAACGCGTAATTTGGCGGTCTAATTTAGCGCCTAAATTAGTGCGTTTACGGGCGTTAGACGTTAACGCAGGTATGGCCCCAGCATAATAGAAAGTTGGACCTACTTGATTTTAAGTAATAATTTTATTTCCATGGGTTTCCAATTAAAAAAAGGCATAAATAATGAAAAAAACAATGGGAAGTTGTTTTCGAGATATTAATAATTGAAAAATCTCGGACATTCCCTACTTTTTTAAACAGATGTTTCGACCGCTTCTTTTCGGTAATTCTTACGTCCGAAACTTTAGATGCTTTTAGTTCTCGTGGCGATACGGCAACCCTGTTTGGTACGGTCTTCGAAATCAAAGGGGAAATTCGAAGTTTGCAGCAGTGGGCATTTGAGATCTGCCAAGTGCTTATCAATAGCCGGTGTTTGGCTTTCGTGAAAAATAAGCGTAAATCTGTGAGCGATGCAATTTATTCGAGCAACATCGCAATAAGCCCTAAAAACGGAGACCCTTTTGAGCATTCGAGACCGTCACAAATAGACTCAGTTCCCCCGGGGACGATGCACCTCTTTGACAGGGCATCCTGCAAGGTAGCTCTTGTCGACTGGACTTTGGGCTTTGCACCGATCTAAACATGGATTTATTTTCAGGATTGCAGGAAGGACAGGCGGTCGGACATCTTCGACATAGGTAGGAAGTGCACCCCTTCATTAAAACCCGCCGCTGCATAAAATAATTAACTTTCAGGGTACAAGCAAAATGTTCACAACGTCTCCGAGGTCTGGGGGTTCATAACCCTTTTGGCTGTGCTTTTTCTGGGGTGCCTCACCCGCTACAACTACCGGGAGAACCTCCCCAGAGCCCTGGGCAACACCGATCTTCTACACCAGCCAAATGCCTTCATTGCGGAGCGGGCGTGGAAGGACCTCAAAATACTCACGAACTTTGGGCCCCGACCCACGGGATCTTACAGCAATGAGGTTCTCTCGGTCGACTTTTTGAAGCGTGAGATTTCGTATATAATGCAAATGGCTAACAAGAACCAGAAGATTGAAATGGATGTTCAGGTAAGATATGGTTTTATTTACAAAATTTGCCTTCCGTGTAATTCACACTTGAAATTTGAGCTAAGGGGATATAGGGACGGTCTGGTGTCCTGGATCGAAACGCCGACCACTTTTTGCCCATCTGCTTCGGCATTCAGTAAAAGTTTTGATTATAAAAACCTAAAGAGTGAGCAATTATAAAGAAACCGCCTCCTTAAAGGTCAAATAAAACATACCATAGAATAAAAATAAAGAAATTGTAAAACTTGATGCCGGACTATATCTTTTAATTTTATGTTTAAGGTGGTCAGCGGAGCATACTGGGCAGATTTTAAACCCCACGGTATGACGAATGTGTACAGGAATGTGCAGAATATTTTGGTAAAGTTGCATGGTCAGAACAAGAACACCAGCAATGCATTAATGTTAAATTGCCACTTCGATTCTGTGGCAGGCAGTCCAGGTAAGTGGAGACTAAGAGATAAGTGAATTTAAACTACAATTTACAACTAATGATTTTCAAGTCTTCAATCGGATCTATCTATTTGTTAATAAACGTTATTTATTCTAAGCTCAAATTGTAAAATTAAAAATAAGAACCTTTTGTCTTGCGTATTTTCTGGACAAAAAGTAGTATCATTTAGCTGTATTTTTCCTATTGTTTTTAAGGTGCAAGCGATGATGCGGCTAGTTGCTGCGTTATGCTAGAAATATTCCGGGTGCTGTCCAGACAAAACACCCTTAATAGACACTCCATAATTTTTTTGTTCAATGGGGCTGAGGAGACACCACTGCAAGCTTCACATGGTTTTATCACACAACACAAGTGGGCAAAGGAAGTTAAAGGTTTGAGAATTTTAATGTTCAACAGAACTGAAATGTGACTTATTCCTTCTGTAGCATTTATAAATCTTGAATCAGTGGGCTCTGGAGGAAAAGAAGTGTTATTCCAGGCTGGGCCAAAACATCCTTGGCTGGTGAAGGTATGACACGCTGGTCAATTATTCCTAATAAATAAATAATTCGTTATTTTATTAGATGTACGGAAAAGCAGCCGCTTACCCAAACGGCCAGGCAGCAGCGGAAGAAGTCTTTCAATCTGGGCTTATTCCTTCTGATACCGACTTTCGGATATTTAGAGATTTTGGACATGTGCCAGGTAAGTTAAATTATATCATACGGAAAAGTTTTCTCTTCTAAATCTAACTCTTAATTGAGAACCAGCCAAAATTAAAAATTATATTGTAAAAATCAATTTAAAAAATATTTTAGGAATGGACTTCGCACATGTTATAAACGGCTACAGGTATCACACTAAATTTGATCACATTGACTACATTCCTAGATCAGTATTGCAACACACAGGAGACAATATGCTAGAGCTTACAAAACTCATAGCTAATTCAGACGAACTAGAGAATACAGAGGTAGTTTACATTTTGCCATTTACCCTTAAAAACTTTAATTTTTTAGAAATATTCTGAGGGAACAGAAGTTTTCTTTGATGTTCTTGGTTTCTTCTTCGTATCATATTCAAAAGAGTTCGCAAATATTTTTAACTATATCGTTGTCACCCTGTCGATAGTGCTTCCTTATGTGTTTTTATCCCGAGCCACTAAAGGTGGGTCTACCTCTAAAACTGGAGTCGGACGGGAGAGATATCTAGCCAGATTTTTTTCTGACATTTTATTTATATTCAGTAGCTTGCAGCTAATAAAACACTAGACACAGATGAAATATAAGAAAAATTAGTTAAAATTAAAGCAAGGCAAAGTACTGGGAGTAAAATCGTCCCACAAAGCTACAGATTTCTCCAGTCAGGCTATATCCTAACAAACAACAGGTTCAAGAATTCTTGTGTTTGTAGGCATAAACCGAAAGCACATTCGATATGAAATATTCCTTGGCTTTCTTATAAATGTAATTTGCTTCGTGGCTGCAAACGCTATTAGTTATGCAATTGCTTATGATCTTGACAGATCAGGGAAGCCTATGTCTTGGTAATAATATTTTGTTGTTATTGGTTTTTATTTTTAACATTTTTCATTTAAGGTATTCAAATACAGCTCTTGCCCTTACAACGTATTGCGGGCCTACAATACTCGTCCAATGTTTGGTTCACTTGCTGTTTGATTCTAATAAAAAGGTTTGTTAAATTTCGTCCTGTTTCAACTCTTTTAAAAAAGAAGATAAAATTGATTTAATTAGGCGCCGCTCAGTCTTGCATTGAGGGCGCAGGCACGCTTAAATGGAACAAGCCTATTTTGGGGCCTTCTCACCGCAGCAATAACTTTAGCTGGATACAGGATTGGTTACGTCTTAATGGCTCCTCTTCTAACGACACTGATTACCAATTTTATTGTTGGTGTATGTGGATACCAAAATTCAAGTAAGCTCTGTTTACCTAATTTTTCAACATTTGAACTTATTCTTTCGTAGTTCTTAAATGGTTGTACGTGCATATGTTTGGTCAAATTTTTGTTGTCTTATGGACAACGCATTACTACCATCTTGTTATCGAAATGTTTATACCAATCGCTGGTAGATCAGGCAGTGCCAAAAATCCAGATGTGATGATCGGGATCATATGCTGTTCCCTTACTTTCTTCATTACGAGCTACATATCGCCGCTCATTATATTACTAAAGAGGACAAAGTATTTTTTCACCTCTCTCTTAGTTCTTTATGTAGCATCTCGGTTTTATTTCGTCGCTTCAAGTATGGGTTTTCCCTATAGAGACGAGTCTGGAGGTGCTCCAACAATTCAGAGGCATTTTATTACTGTGAATGTTCTTGTATACCTATCTTTTTTTTAATTAATAGTTTTCAATACTTTTAGCACGCGATACGTACTTTTTATGACAAGCAAGGTAATATAAGGTATAAAGATTCAGGCTTTTGGTTAAGAGAAGCGGACAGAAATGCTAAGAAAACTATAGAAAGTTTATCTACACCAGAAATTCCAATTCCACAGGAAGAGAATATTCTCTGCCAAGGTGAGGTCTTCTGTGGTCTTCCTTTCCATTCTAGTCGTCTTCTACACATTGGGTTTGTATATTATGCTATTGATATTTTTCATAAATCCTTACTTTTAATTTTAAAATTGTGTCTACATCATTTTTCCTCAAAACTTAAATCCACCTGTGTTCTCAATTCCTTCCGCAGAGGTTTTTGGGTTCCAGGACCTTCTCCGTTAATACGTGAGATTGCTTCTTTGAAGTTAAACAGTCGTGAGGTAATTTCGCATGTGCATAGACTTCACTTCGAACTGGCAGGAAGCTACTTAATATCTTTGCAAATACGTCCAAAAGACGGCGTTAAACTATCCAGCTGGAATATAACACAACAAGTGCCGCCACTTAACAAATACCTTCACCATAAGGGTTACTTTGTTATGATAACTCACGGGTTAGAAGCCCCCCCAATGAATTTTTACCTCGACTTGGATGTATAAAGATTTTTGCAACCATACAAGGAAATTAAGAATAATGAAATTATTATTTATTTAGACTATGGACACTCACCCGGAAAAGTCCCTGGTTGACATATCAGTAGTAACGTTCCACTGGGAGTATCACAAGGATCACACGCCTTCTTTTGCGAATATGCTAGCTAAGCTCCCAAAATGGGCCTTTGCTGTCCCTTCAGTAGCTGATTTAACATCATGGACTTTTTAGAGGAGCAGCAGTTCTTCATTTATCGAATCTTACTTCGCATTTACAAATAAATTCCCCCTTAAAACTTCTTACGAAATTGTTAGTTTTCATACATGCATGTCCTCAGCCACTTGGCAGCTTTAAAGAGTATACGTTGACAAACGCAGTTTTATTTCTTCAATCTTCAAAAAGACTTGCATCTATGAAAACGCAAAAGAAAAAAAAAATATTTTAGAGGAGTTGACCCACTTACGCGTTCGGTAGCCTTAAGAAAAAATGTAAATGAACGCAGCCAAGTACAGAATAAATGTTTGCGGTTCTAAGTATAATTCTTTAGTGCCTTCTCTAATTTTATAACAAAGATACACTTTTTCTGTAGAATGATTTATTCATTGGAGCCTTCATTCAGCTCATTTACAAATGCAGAAGTAATTGATTCAAGAAGCATCTCGTCATCAGGATTTGCATCTTCTGAGGGTTTTCCAGCTTCAGGCGAAGGATTTTCAGATGGTTGCACATCCTCTAAGGATTTTTCTTCTGAAGTGTTGTATGGTGCTTCGTTTGTCTCAACTGGAGCGTTTGGTTCAACTAAATACATTTTTTTCGCGGCAGGCTCTTCGAACAGATCATCTACCTTCTTAATTACTTCTTCTGAAATTTCGTTTAGTTCGCCACCCATTTGATCATCGGTAGACGAATCATCTTGTTTTTCTTTGTAATTCAACTGCTCCTTCAATTTAGCAGAATCAGTTTGCTCCGAAATGTCAACTTTTCCATTTAAAGGCATATCAGAATCGTTATCTTCTAAAGAATTGCTTATTGTCTTTTGTGAATCTGATCGCTCTATTATTTCTTCTACAGGAACTTCATGTCTATCGGTAACTTCCTCAGTTTCCATTAGAGGTAAACTCTGATCTTCCTCTTCTTCTGAGGATTCGTCTAGTTCTTCCAAATGGTCGGCGCTTCTCTTTCTGTTATATTTCTTGAATGCATTCTTGATGTCTTCCGGATCTGAAGGGAAAAACAAACATTCCTTTTGGGGATGAATTATTTTTTCTGCTGCACTTAGAAGTTCTGAACAGACGTCCCGGACATCGGTGGATGGATCTGAAAACTGCCCAATTCTAAGGAGACCAAGAGCCAAACTTCCTGGAGGTGGACAAAGATAATGTGGACATGCCACTAAGCTATAAACAACATTGTAAAGAGATTTGCGACAAATGCTACTCCAATAAAGCTTATCCTTAGAGCAGCTATTGCCAGGCAATTCAGCACATAAGGCAAACACAGTTTCCTGAATATCCTACAAAACAAAAGATATATATAAATTTTAGTGTTTAAAACACCAGAAGAAGAAAGTACCTTTACAACTGTCGGTTTTATAAATATCGAAGCAGCTTGTATAACTTGCTTGAAACACTGCAGGGCAGCGGCGCATAATTCCCCATTATATTCATCAGATAGTATTTTCCTGGTGTTGGATGGATTAAAATTCTTTGAGTGAGTTTGAGCCATGTTTGATCTTTCGTTTTGCGCCTTGTGCAGCTGACGACGCGCCTTTTTCGACATGTGCTTTCTTGATCCGCTGAGCACCTGAAGAGTGACCTCAGCTTGGAATGGAGTTATATCGCTTTTTATCTGCTCGATTATGGTTTCCACCACCACTTCGCATAAGCTTCCACATCGCATGACCATGCACCACAGTCGAAGGGTGTTATAAGCAGCAATTCGCAATTGCCTATAAAATAAAATGACTTGAACAAATAATACAAATAAAATAACTTGTGAACAAATTTTGTTCTGCTGGCTTCGTAGTTTGATGATTCTTTGCTATGGTTTGTTTGTTTCTTTGTTTGCAGTACAATCAGAATTTAGTGAATTGATTACAAATCAATTTTAAACTTACCGATAAGGTTTAGCAAAACCATTCGATTTTCCTACAAAAGTCCATTTCAAGGTGTCAGTAACGAAGCGGAGAATTGTTTTAGTCCATAGAGTCATGTGAGACTTTAATCTGAAATAAAAATAATTTACTGATTGGTTCTTCTTAAACAATTATTCTATATTACGTTAGTATAAGGACATCCACTAGTTTAAGAAGGTGGATATGAATTTCCGGTAGTAGTGCACCAACAGCCAAATTATCGGAAATGGGATTTTGCTCTGTTATTATGCAATTAACCGCAAGTCCCCGGGCGATAAGATTGATAATCTTCTTTGGCGCAATCATTTTTGGAACTGAATATGGCTCCCTGTAAATGAGTTTTAAGTGATAGAATTCAATAATTTTATTTTGCTTACTTTAGAGCTATAATTAGATAGGAGACCAAGTTTTTGAATCGCACAAGGCATTGAGTTGATCGCTGAACAGGTTCATTATCTACATTCAGCGGACTGATTTGAAGTCGTTCTGCCTCAACTTCTTCATCATAAGTTTCTGGAAAGTTAGCGTAAATAATGTCCAAAACATCGTGCATACTTCCAAGTAATCGGAACTGGTGTTCTTGCCACGCCGTTTTTGTGCTAAGGTTGATGTTTCCGCCACCCTTTATCTTAGTTTTAGTTGAAAAATTGTTGACAAAAACAAGG
Organism: Machimus rusticus; assembly: GCA_951509405.1. Taxonomy (NCBI): domain Eukaryota; kingdom Metazoa; phylum Arthropoda; class Insecta; order Diptera; family Asilidae; genus Machimus; species Machimus rusticus. The sequence goes on along the minus strand of OX608053.1, from coordinate 33,564,036 downwards.
AAACCAAGAATGAAAAATTACCTGCTGCAGAAGATGCAGGCAACGTCCAGATGCCCCAACCAATTTGGGATCAAAGGAATCCAAAAAGGAGAGAACATATTTCTCGACTGCGTTCCTTAATGGGGTAAACGACCCCGGGAACACCCGCAAGCATTCTTCAAGACACTTCAAAGCGGATATGTGGGAGCCTTGCGGAGCCTTTGTCAGAGTCTCGGAGATCTTTGGGAGCAAGTTACCAGTAAAGGTTTTAGACAATTCCGGGACATCCTTCGACTTCGACGCTAGAAGCGCTACAAATTGTAAAATGGAAAATTTTCCTTTTTAATTAGCTTCTTAAAGGAACAGACCTAAGCAATCATAGGCGCGGGAGGCCGATGCGGCTGAAGACTTCCCATAGCAAGCCCTAATGCACAGAGTCCCCCAGAGTGGCCCCTTTTGCGACAGAGTTTCTAGGGTGGTCTGCTTCAGAAATACCTCGAGGAGCAAGAGTCCACTTTCTCGAGTGGAAACTTTGTTCAGCAGAGACGTCAAGTGTTGGATCACAACATCCGGCGTTGAAGACTGAAGGAAAACATTGAAAATTTCGCTAGTTCCGGTGAATCTTTGAAATTTTTTTACTTACATTGGTTCGGAAACTTTGCCCTTCTTCCGCGGATTGCAAAAATTCAGTAAATGCGACGCCATTTGCGCCTGAAACGCTTTGTATAATTTTCACAAGACCGGTCATTTTGACACTTCTTCCTTTGACAAGCGCCGATTGGGACCATGTGTTAAATGTTAAATGTCATGTCCCAAATGGTAAAGTGTTCCAAATCATTGCAGGCTTTTAGGCGCGAAATTCGATAACTGAAATTTGCACATTATGTATGCATTAAATAAAAATAATTTTATTTCTTCTCTTTAAAAATATTTATCGTGTACATGAGAACAATTTAAATTATTTCGGGAAGAAATTTAACAAGAACAATGTCTATTTCTTCTTTTAAAGAACCTTCTGATGTTAAAATTTTCCATAATTTCAAAACAAAGGTCACAAGAGGTCACATCATGCCTCTCTTCGAAATTACGAAGTTCGAAACCCTTGAATTTAAAAAATGCCCACAAATTATGTTAAAATTAATGTATTTCAAAATTTCTAATATTTATTAAATTTCTTGTACACTGTAAGAATTAAGAAAATTAAAGATATACTCGAATGTACCTATATCGAAGGAAAATAGTTTTTCTAACAACAAAATATATTTAGGTCATATATGTAGATTTAAAGTAGGTATTTATTCAGATTTTTCATACCCTTTGAATACTATTAATTAGTTGCACTTTCACTATACTTAAACCTAGGTTGGCGCCTTTCTATCGCCATTGGGATATCCGTAAATGTAACACAATTGTAGTTTTTCTTCAAAGCCTGTCTGAGTTCCAAACTATGTGACCAATCTCTAGTTTCGCATACAACTTTAACCTAGAATTTAAATTTTTGAATAGAAAAGTATCAGTTTTTCTTTCATATAAAACGTACCTCTACACTGAAGACATCTTTAAGCCACGCCCTCTCGTGCATTATGTCCTTAATAGAAACACCAAGTGAAGCTAATAATTTACAAAGTTCGGAAATTCCTCCAGGCCGATCACTAACTCTAACAATGAATCGCAGTAGACGTCCTTCAGCAGCTAGACCTCGTTCCAAGCACCTTCCAAATACAGTTGTATCAATATTACCTCCGCAAAGCAATAGTACGACTCTGAAAATTTAATTTATAACTAATACACCTGCTATGATATATCAGTGTAATTTTACTTCTTTCCAATAAATTCGTCTAAATGGCCAGCTAAAATTGCTGCTAGACCTGCAGCTCCGGCACCTTCTACAACACACTTTTCTTCCTCAACAAGTCGAAGAATAGCTAAGGCAATCCATTCCTCTTTCACAACAACCATCTTGTCCAAGAGAGGGACTGCTGTAGCAAACGCATTAAAGCCCACAGTCGGAACTGCGAGCCCGTCGGCTAGGGTGTTAAGAATTGGAGTGTAGATAGGTCCACCGTTTTCCATTGCCCTTGTAAAACTTTGGCATCTTTCAGACTCAACTCCCTTCAAAAATAATGATAGTGAATATTATGGTTCTAATAAATCAATGAAAACTAACTATTATTTTGGTTTTTGGATTCAGGGCTTTTATTGCCGTTGCGACTCCAGCCAGAAGACCTCCGCCCCCAACTGGAACTATGACAGCATCGGGGGCTGTGACCTGTTCTAAGATCTCCAAACCGATAGTTCCCTGACCGGCCATAATATGTGGATGGTCATATCCGTTGATATACACCAAACCCTCCTCTTTAGATAACTTCATTGCAGCCCTTTTCGCTTCAGCCATATCCTTTCCTTCAACGATAACCCTGGCCTTGTAATTCCGGCATTTCTGAATTTTCATGATTGGCGCCGCTTCGGGCATTACAACAGTAACAGGGATATCGAGTTTATACCCATGAAAACTTAACCCTTGAGCATGATTTCCCAAAGATGCCGAAATGACTCCTCTTTTCTTTTGTTCGTCAGACAGTTTTAGTAGCGCATATCTAGCTCCACGTTCCTTAAAGCTAAAGATATTGTCTTTGGTGGTTTCTTCTAGTTTTTAATAAAACCAAAACTCTTACCTGCCTGTATTTTGTAGGAATTCCTTCTTCATATAAAGTTCCATATCAACTTCTTCTGATAGATTGGACCTCTATAGAAGAAATTTAATTAAAAAATATAAATTAAAGTTATAATTAATTTCTTTAGGCGATTTAAACACTTAAATTTCTTATAACTTACCGGACAAGGAGTGTGCATTACACCTCCCTTAATAAGAAATGCAGCTGAGGTGACATCGTGGAAAGAAATTTGTTGAGGCTCTTCTGCCATGCAAAATGGATCAAACTCATAGTCAGGAGGCGCATCCTCATGAACCTTTTCCTTTTCGTTTCCATTTCCGTCTTTAATCACATGATCCTGTGCTTTTTCCGCAGCATTACACTTATTAATTTCTCCATTAGTGGTAGGGGTAGTAGGAAGAATATTCATATTATCGGTGCTTGGCATTTCGATAATAATACCTATAATTTTGCAACACTCACTGTGGGATCACTAAATTCAGAGTTTTAACTTCTAAAATACACAGAGTTTTCAGAAAACTACAAATCACATACAAGTTGTACTATCGTACTATAAGTATGAATCAACCGCCACAAATTCTGATATTTACGCGACAAAGATAATAGAAAAAATAAAACAATGAAATATTTAAAATAAACCGCGACCTATGGACCACGTAATTAAATAACTGAACTGAATCGATTCCGGCCTTTGGGTGATTTTCCAGAGATCCAGAGATAATCAGACCAAACGTTACGGGCAACTGACTATCGTTCTTATAGTGGGCCAAATTTAGCCTTACTTGGTCTGATACTGATAACACAAATTAATCAGTAACAATTCATGATGTTCTTTGCTCGTTCAATTATCAGCTTAAAGCGTCATGAAGCACACTCCAAACAATGCTACTATTTTGCCACGAGCTGGTCGCAATTTTACCAAAAGTGCGTTAATCAGCTCATCTGATTTGTGCAGATCGTGATCGGTAAATTAACAAACTATTTGATGATTATTTATATCCTGACAACGAGATTTTGTTTGTCAAAAATATAAGCATATTAAAGGCTGTTACTTTGCTAATTTGGATATTGGTAAACATGTTTGCGGTGTTATTTGGATGATTGAAAACAAATTCGCTTTTATTGAACATTTCTATTTGCAGCCTTGAAACTAGATGACCTCTATCGATTATTTGCTTCATTTATTAACCTATAATATTTATAGTACTATCGAGAGTAATTACATACTTATTTACATTTTTCAAACAAAGAACTTTCAAAAAAATGCACTTAATTTTTATTCGTCTGTGGTTTCATTTTATTTCCAAATATGTAGGTTTATTCAATTTGAAAATAGTTTCATTCAATTTGAAAATAGTTTCATTCAATTTGGAGAGAGTTTCATTCAATCTGAAAGTGGTTTCACTTAATCTGATAATGTAATTTTTACTGACGCGGAAGAATGCTAAGTTTTTAGTACTATTTCTGAGTCGATACTCGTGTATTTTTATTAATTTCCGTCTTTTTGTTTTTTTGGCTTCTCCGGTAGGCTTCTCCTTAAGAAAATATAAGAATCGCAGAAAGCGTAGAAAATAATTTCATATAATTTTCTTACGGAAAATAAAAGAAGATGTATAATAGCTGCCCAGAAGAAAATCCTCCATCTGAGGGCTCCCAAACTTGTATTGGGCTGGTGCCCTGCAAATGTGGAAAGACTGCAGAGGAGCGCAAACAGCCGCCTAACATTCAACATGAACTGAATACTGCAAAAGCAGTGTTACAAGAGACCAGCACATTGAGCGGGGATAACATGTGCATACTATTTAATTCCATAGTTAGAACTCTCTGAAAAATGGAATATTTTCGATTTCAGGTTCGACCACCTTAGCGAAATAATTAAACGAGTCTTAGATGAGAGGCCGCCGAATGTTATTGATTATTTTGAAGAATTTAGTCGCAATCTTCGCGAACAAAAATATCGCCAAACCGATAATTTCATGGAAGGATTGTTCGATGAACCACGTTGCCTAAGTCGATCTATGGCTATTATGAACAGTTTGAATGTATTAGTTTAGTAAATAATAATTTGTATTACAAATTAGAAGATTTTTCTGGTTTAGCTCCTTCCCTACCCTCCTGAGGATTTTGAGTTCGAAATGGAAGAATCACCGTCTGATACAGCTACAGTGAAAATGAATCGACCTTTGTTGACAGCTGAAAATGTTTTACTTTTGCAATATTACTGGTCACTTTGCGGTTTTGGATTTCATTCCGCTGAAGTTTTTCTTCTTTCTTATCAGATGCAGAAAATTCAACAGCATTCAGCTGTACGGAGCGCTAGATTTTGGGGAAAGTTGTTCGGACGTGAGAAATGCTACTATGTCGCTGAAGTAATTCTAACTGAAAGTGAAATAAGTAAAAGAATGGAGCAGATGAAGAATGAAATGCGAATTCGATTTACTGAACAATTGGATGATGAACACGAGTCTATATACAATCCAGACTTAATTCCCGGTTCAAGATGGCAAGGATGGCCTAAAGATGGATTAGATAAAATGAAAAAGAAGCAACCTCCTGTACCCGTTCCGGAAAAGAAACGGAAGTATGATATTCCTCCAGAACCTGTGGGCTCAGGAACAAATCGTGTCACATATTTTGTGTGCAACAGTCTAACCGATGATTGGATGGAACTTCCAATAGTCACTCCAAAACAGATAGTAGTTTCCCGGCAAATCTGCAAATATTTCACAGGAAATTTGGATGCTGAAATCCACTCTTACCCACACTTCCCAGGAAAGGAAAAACATTTCGTTCGAGCCGTGATTTCTAGAATTACGGCCTCAACGTACATATCCCCAGCAGGATACTATAAAATTAAGAAAAACAAGAGCGCGGAGGAGGAGGAGGCGGAAGAAGAAGAAGAACTCGATGAAGAAGAGGATGCCATTTTAAGTAAATCTATCTTACACTATGATTTTAGAAAATAAAATACTTAACATTTTTTCCTCTAGCTAATGATGCGGTTCTAGTGACCAATCCGAACTACAAACCTTGGCCTGTTGATGAACTGCTCAAGCGGGAGAATTGGATTCACGTTAGACCAGCGATACTAAATCAGGGCCGAATAATCTGGTTTGATGAAGAAAAGGCCCTTAGAGCACTTGAAGCAAAAGGCGGCGAGGGGGACGAGGAAGAGGAAGAGGAGGAAGAGGAGGAGGAGGAAGAGGAAGAAGATGATGAAACTTCTAAGAAAAAACCGCAACCAGAAATTGGTCCATATCTTCTTACGCCTATCTCAAAGGATTCGTTTGGCAAACTGACGGACCCTTGGACTATCCGAATTTCATTCAACCACAACTTGAGCAACAGAGTCACAGTTGTGAGTTCGAACATTTGGCCAGGATCGTTTAGTTTTGCCCTTAATAACGTTGTTGATACTATTTACATTGGTTGGGGAACCAAATACGTCGATAGGAATTATTCGCCTCCACATATTCCTCCTATACAAGAGGAGTATCCCTTAGGACCGGAAATTATGGAAATTCTTGATCCAAGTGCCAGAGAGGAAGAGGAATGGCGCATTGCCCACATGAAGCCAGAAAAACCTAAAGATACCGACGGAGAAAAAGAAGAGGAGGAGGAAGAAAATGAAGAAGACTAATTAAAAAATAATTATGTATTATATATTTATAATATAATTGTTACATGCCTTTAATGTTTGCAAATTAAAATTTATTTTTATAGAAAAACGAATTTTTAGGACCTATGCTTAATAGTATCTCAAGAATCTGAAGAAAGGGATGACTATGATATTTTGGGGTTTAATTTTTATTCGTTTTTTTTTTTGCTACGTTCATGAACTAAAGTATGTAGCTTTGAATATACAGTAACGGAACGGCTATACCCTGTACGTGTAGTCTGTGTGAATGAAGCATCTCCAGCGGGGAAAATTTCAGGGGAAGTGAGCCTTGAGTAAGAAGAAGATACTTTGGCAACTTAAAAAAATTGTGATTTGAAGGGATCGCAGCCTTTCTAACCATTTTTTTGAATTAAAAATGCAAAGACAGAAGGTGAAATGTGGTTAAAAATAGTGTGTATGATACTGGCTTTTATTTGGTGTGTATTTAGTGTAAGATAGTGATGTGTGTGATAAAGAATTGCGGCGAGAAGAAGCGGCGACTAAATTAACGAATTTCTTTTCACCGGTAAGCCGGAATTTGAAATCTTTTTGCCGATGTGATTGATAGATACCTATGGTTTTTATTGTTCTTGATGCATTAAACATGTTATTTCATTTTAAGCTAAATTTTCAAGTTTTAAAAATATTTTGGTGTATGTCAGTCCACGACAGTCATGCGCAATTTCGACGCGCCCTGACACAGAGCGGTCGCTAAATATTTTTAAATTGTGATATAAATGGGCACCCAAATATTTATTAAATCAAGTACGTGAAAAACTCCTTTTCATTTTCACACAATTTTTGTAACTGCACTGATCAATTTTCTATGTAGTAGTAAGCTCAGACTAGTATTCGTGAGATGCTTCACTTTTAGCGATTTATGTCCGTTCCTTTACTGTACTGTTTTTTTTTTTAATGTTGACAAATGCAATCCAAAAGCCAGTGAATTAAAAAGGGAGAAAATTGAGTCTCTTTTCTGATTATTGTATGAATTTGTACAAAATTGTAAAAGTATACTAATTAGCTTATGATTAAAAACCATAGGTACTATTGTAAAATATCATTAATTTTACAAGACCCATTAAAATTAAATGTATTATTAAGTGTATTATTTTACTTACATATAATAATCTCGAATAATTAATACCTACAAACCATACCTTCCTTAGCCCACTGCATTAGATCTGCAATTTCGAATGCTAAGGGTAGATTAATTAAAATTAAATTAAATTAAATTATTATTAAATTTTATTACAATCGATTAAAGTTTTTTTTACAAGCAATGGTTTAAAAATAACATAAGTAAATTTCATTATTTCAAAATAATCCAAAGAGCAAGGAGAACGTTTTAACGTAACGACTTTTTCGTCTTCCGGCCACGCATTGATAAAATCTAGTACATTTCGGCCACCGTCTAGTCCAGATCAGCTGTCGTTTTTCGTGCAGTCGGTGAATGACGTTTTGCGTTTCGTTTTTCGGGCATTTGGTCAACATCACCTTTGACAAGAATTTTTGCTAAGTTCTGTGTACCTTGAAAAAAGACACTCAACGCATCGAATTGCACTGAATCGAAGCGCACTAAGCGATAATTTCATGGAGAGGTGGGTGATGTAGCTGTCAGCGGGCCGGATTAAGTGATCAGGTCGTCCAACTAATGACTACATCTGCGAACATTTGTCACACGACAAAGGGCAGCCGAGCAACATCAGGAATTGTTTACGTGAAAAGTTGAAAAAATACCTCAAAATACTCACCAGACGGGCTAAACACATTATGTGGTCGTTCTTCTCGCGCGACTCATCCAAGGAGTTCCCGTATGACATTGGTGAACAAGTGCCTGGCTTTGAGAACCGTTCAATCTGGAGCCTCCACAAGGCGAAGAGGAAAAGCACCAACGATGAGGTGTCCGTCTTCGTCTACGACATAAAGAGCGGCTCCGAGGCCAAGCTGGAGCTGGCCAAGTCGGCCCTGAAGCGGCTGAAGACGCTCAGGCACCCGAGCATCCTGCAGTTCTTGGACAGCCTTGAAACCGACAAGGTGCTCTACGTCGCTACGGAAGCGGTGGAGCCTCTGGGGACACACATATCGAAACTGGCTACAGATGGACCCCAGAAAGACCTGTACCTTGCCTGGGGGATATTTCAGATTACGGTGGGTTATTCCGTCCAAAGTGGGACCTGCTTAATTACATTTACTTCCAGAGAGCACTTTCCTTCCTGAACAACGACGGGAGTTTAAAGCATAACAACGTTTGCGTTTGGTCTGTGTTTGTTAACTCATCCGGAGAATGGAAACTAGGCAGCCTCGAATATGTATCACCTGTTGATGGGAATCCATCGCCTCCTATAAAAATACCGCCAGCCTTAGAAGTTTACGATCCACCGGAAAAGAGCGATGCAGGCAAGCTGAAATTGATAACGAAATGGTAGGTCAAATGACCTTGATAAATAATGTTAACAACAAAGCAATTTTATATCCAGCTCGACAGACATGTGGGGCCTCGGATGCTTAGTGTGGGAGTCTTTTAATGGCCCGTTAAAATTGCGTGGCAATCTTAAGGAATTGGATGCAATTCCAAAATCTTTGACACCTTTGTACTGTGAATTAGTTGGAGCTTCACCGCAAAATCGACCAAACCCTGCTGATATTATTACGAGATGTAGGAAGCCAGGAGGCTTCTTTAAAAACGATTTAGTTGATTCGCTCCTTTTTCTGGAGGAGATTCAAATTAAAGATAAAGCTGAAAAAAATCGCTTCTTTAGCCAACTTGTTATACATTTAGATAATTTTCCTGAAAATGTTTGCAAGTAAGCAATTTTGATGGAGGCTTTAGTTGAACCCTCTTTCTAATTTTACACACTTGTGATTTTTTCTTCAGACACAAAATACTTCCGCAGTTGATAACAGCTTATGAATATGGCGATGCTGGGTCAGCGGTATTAGCTCCTATGTTTAAGGTAAGTACCTTATGAAACAATTTTCGTGTTGAATGAAACTATTCCATCAATGTCCTTATTATGGTCAACGAATCAGAGTGAGTCGCACTCCTTGGCGAATTAACATAATCGCTTAAAAACTAAACTACTGAAATGTGTTCACTTTTGTGTGCGCAAGTGTTCTCGCCTAACTTGAAGAGAATTAAATTCTGCACAAAATTGATTATAACCATTTTTTCCCGTAACTGCGATAATTTTTGATTTATTTGCGAAATAAAAATAGTGAAATTTTTACAGTTTTATTTCATAAATAACTCAAAAATGGTCAATCGGATGTCAAAATGTATCGAAACATTTCTATAGACAATTTTGTCCTCTACGATGTTACACAACCAGTTTTACGATATCTGTTACCGTTAACGAATGAATTGCAAAATCCCAAAGTACCATCTTGTGATCAGTTTTGAGAGTCACTGTATATTTATTGGTTTAAGGGGTAGTAAAAAATGATAGCATCTTTGAAAAACTGAAAAGTCATTCTTCATAATATAAATTGAGAACTTGAATTGCACGATTTTGATTTTCACGGTGCTCTTGCGGAAATAATCTTTCTTGTAAAACGAGGGATATAATTAAGTTTCGTCGAATTGTTTAAGTGTCTTGTAAATGAGAATTTCTTGTATATTATATAGAAACTCGGTATCTTTCTCGTCTTTGCAGTTAGGACGACTGTTAGATGAAGCAGAATATCAAAAATGTATTGTACCTTGCGTTGTAAAGCTATTCGCTTCCACCGATCGAGTGACTAGGTCTAGACTATTGCAACAATTAGAATTGTTTATTGCTCATCTGCAACCACAAGTGGTAAATGAGCAAATTTTTCCACAAGTTGCTCACGGCTTTCTAGATACGAATCCAACAATAAGGGAGCAAACGGTTAAAGTATGTTTAAATCGGATTACATACCCTTAGATTAAACATTTTCTTCGCAGTCAATAATTCATTTAGCTCCAAAATTGAATTATAACAATTTAAATGTCGAAGTGTTAAGGCATTTCGCTAGGCTGCAGGCTAGAGATGATCAAGGAGGAATTCGCACTAACACGACAGTCTGTTTAGGAAAAATAGCACCCCATTTACATCCACAGGTATTTGGACATTTTGTGTTTATTTTTGAAAGAAGATGATAATTATTAATTACTGAAGGTGCGTCAAAGGGTACTAGTATCAGCTTTTATTAGAGCAATGCGAGATCCATTTCCGCCAGCAAGAGTTGCGGGAATTCTAGCACTTGCTGCAACGCAGCAATATTTCCTTTTGAGGTAATCAAATTTTTAGATAATGCATTCGAAAAAACAATTTTTATAATTTATAGTGAAGTGGCAAATCGTGTGCTCCCAGCACTTTGTTCTCTGACTGTTGATCCTGAAAAATCTGTACGTGATCCAGCATTTAAAACAATTAGAGGTTTCCTAGGAAAATTAGAAAAAGTTTCAGAGGATCCTAGCTTACGGGAAACAATGGGTGAGATTGAATAAATGTTGGAATTATAAAAATTGTTATGAATTAATTGTTATGTTGCAGAGGCTGATGTGAACACAGCAACACCATCAATAGGAAATGCAGCTGCAACATGGGCAGGTTGGGCTGTAACGGCTGTGACTGCAAAATTTTATAGAAGCCAAAGTGATTCGTCTCGACCGCGACCGCCACTTACTGGACGGAATTTATCAAAACCAGCTTCTTTAGGTATATGAGCCGTCCTCGTTATTGTTTAGAAGAATTAAATGATTTGTTTAAATTCAGAGCAACCTTCAAGTAGTAGTTTGTCAACGACAACTTCTAGCGTTACTTCAATGACCTCTTTAGAACACGAAAGCAATGACACTTCCGCATCCGCTAGTGACTACGGGGCGGATAATTGGGACAACGAGAATTGGGGAGAAATGGATGTAAGTGTGCGTTTAATGTGAACAAAATGTTGATATAAGTTCTAAAGAAAATCTTAACGTTCCAGACTTCGCAAGATCCGAGTAGTCCACTGGCAGGAACTTCGAATAATGGGCAACTTATTGCACCTAGTGGTTTGGCGGATATTCGAGATGGATGGGACGACGAATGGGGCAGTTTGGAAGAAGAACCTGTAAGTATAATAATTTTATTTGTTCTAATACAATATTCCCTATTAGTCAAGTTGAACGAAATCGTTTCTTTGGCCTTTATTATATTCTAATAAAATTTAAAACTTACTTTGTTATTAGTTATAGTGAGAAAAATTCGGTTTTATTTTCAGAACGAAGAGCAAGAGCACGAACTTCCAGAATCAAAAGAAAATATTCGGCCTAACGATTTACCAAACATAAATACGAATTGCAATAACGTTAGCCCAGTGAACGAAATAAACGAAGTTAATGAGGTGAATGAGGTCAATGAGGGCACAACCAACAATACCAATGCGAATTGGAATAGTGATTCATGGGCAGATGGTGAATTTGAACCAATAGATGAACCCCTCACAGGTAACCAAGCATAATTTGAATATGAAAAAATTAAGGCAAAGAACATTATTTTTTATTAGGAAATCCAAAATTAGACGAAGCAAAACGGAAGCGTGAAGAGAAGAAACTTCAACGACAACGGGAACTAGAAGCTCGACGGGCGCAGCGAGGTCCAATGAAGCTGGGCGCCAAAAAGCTTTAAGATTTAATTAGGACAGGACTAAGCCCTTTTAGTTTTGTAAATTTTTAAGCCTTTTTTAGGATCAATTACCACACACTTCTTGAGCTACAGATGATTATTAGTGTAAAAAGTTACATAAGGCGAAGCTGAAAGATTAAGTAAAGTTGACTCCAGGAACTCTGGGTGGCATTGTCTTTCGCATTCTGTCACTTTGTGTTTTTATCTAGTTGGATGTTGTTCACGAGGTGTTTGTACGTGTTTGCTGCCAATGTAGATGATCCCTTCAAATTTGTCCGATACCTCGTTGTTTCGTAGGTCTTGCAGTACTTGGTCGCACTTTTTGTGGTGTATGTGCGATGTTTACAAATTTGGAGATATTTGGCTGGCAGCGTTTTACTGTTACTCATGTATTATATGTTGAAAGCTCACAGATAAATATTAAATATTGTTCAACGAAAACTAGAAGAGGATATTAAGAGAAAATTATTTCATTCTCCAATTGGACTCTGCTAAAAGACTTTGCCATTAGCCATATCTGCACTGCTGGTAAGGAAGAATAAAGTAATTTGTAACAAATATAAGAGATATAAAAGAAAATATAAAAGAGGATTTTAACGCGACGAGTCGAAAAAAAAAAACATTTTTTAAACATGGCCTTTTCCATATGTAATTGTAAAAAGTTAACCTTTGAGAGGATATCCAAGCGAATGAATGCGATTACCTGTAATTTTAATATATTTAAGAGGAAATAAACATTCGTAAATTTTGCATGAATCGGTGTAAGAGATTTCCTACGACAACTACCATTAGATGACGACACTATGAGGGGAAACTCTTTTTTTTCTACTTTTCATAAATGTGATGTCGAATTTTTGAATTCAGTCTAAAAGTGAATATCCTACTAATAAAAGAACATTACAAATTGATGATGCACTGATGTTAATTATACCTAGTCTGTTTCACTCTATTTTATCCGGTTTTTTTACTATTCGTCAACTGAACGGCTGGAACTTATGAATGTTTAGATTTTTACTTAAGACTGCAAATAAATCTGAAAAATTTAAAAATCATTCCGTGTTTTGATCTATTTGGAAGTTATTGTTTTTTTTTTTTTTAAATAAAGCTCATACATAGTCATTTGATGACCTATGTTAGTAGTACTTATGTGCTAAAGCCAACTTAACTTTCTAAATAAAGATGAATGAAATTTAAAAATCAATGAAATAGTTAGACGCAAAGAAAGATGGAAAAGTTTTATTGATTTCAGTTGAAACAGAAAAACGACTATATAGTTTTCAGTAATTTCCATTTTCGAAGTTTTATATTTGGACAAGAACTTAGAACACCTAATTAGTTTTTATTTTCCAACTTTACAGAATAGTGAAATGCAGAAATTTGGGCATTTTACAACAAGTCTATCAAAGACTAATAGCCAACGATTTTTCATTGATAGCAACGGAGTGATATTCATTGTTGTTTTACACCTGAATTCTAATGACGACCTTTCATTAAGTAAGTCATTTCCAGAGCCGTTTGCAATACTTTAAAAAATGTTCCAAAAAATCGAATTCTTAGTTTTTGGGGTGCACTAGGTACGATTTAATCCTTGATCAATCGAATCGGGTACCAAAAAATATTTATTAAAACCAGATTTTGAAATCCCTTTAGTCTTCGTAACTTCGTTTACCATGTGGAACAAGAATAAAATAACGACTTTTCATTTCTTATTTATTCGACAATGTTTTGGCTTTGAGCACATGAAATGCATTGTACATTTACATAATAAAAAAAAATTGTGTAAAAAATTACAGTAAGTGAAAGTGACATCAAATACGTAATACTATTAGCACGAAATTACAATTATATCAAAACGAAAAAAAAGAATAATTTAAATTTTACTTCTTAAAAAAGTTCTTAAAATGATCAAGTCCCTTTTGGTTGAGGTCATAACCAGGAATAACTTCCTTGCAGTGTTTGAACCACTTGTTGACATTGGCATACTTTGAAAGGTCAAATCCTGCTACGTCGTAGGAGGAGATTGTTGCGATGAGTGAAATATCAGCCAAGGTCAAGCTATCTCCGGCAGCGTAGGTTTGTCCCTGAAGGAAGATATCGAGGAAGCCTACAGCGTCTTCCATTTTCTTGAAGTTATCAGGATTGGCAGGTTGCTTTGCGAAAATTTGTGGATAGTAGTAGTCAGCGAATCGCTGGTAGAGTGTGCCAAGATCGAAGAACAATCTCTGGTTAATTAGTGCACGCTTCTTTGGGCATTTTGGATAGAGGGAATCGGTTTTGCCGTACTTCTCAGACAAGTAGATCATGATGGCACGAGATTCCCAAAGGGCGAAACCATTGTCTACCAACGTTGGAATGGTGTGTTGTGGGTTAATCTGTTAAAAAATAAGAAGATATTATTTATTTATTTATTTATTTATACTTATTCAATAAACTGATATCAATACAATTTTAAAGACTAGAAATTATCAAACAGATAGAAAAAAAATTAATATATGTACTATGTTAGGTATTTTTTACTTTGAAAGTAAAATCACTTTTCATACGGGAGTATAGAATTTGAAAATCTTAGGAAAATTGGTTACAAGAATTTAAACGTGAGCACTTTATCGTTGTTATTAACACTAACTCGTAATAATCGAAAACGCCTATTTTTTGCATTTTATTAGACATAAATATTCAATGCTGATATAAAACTTCACGAACTGTAATCAACCACCCATTTTCTTTATTATAGCAGCATAAAACCGATGAACCGATAAAAGCACTAACTCTTCGTGAAAATAAATTGTTTACTTTGCAAAGGTAAATAACTATTCGACATTTTTCGATATTAAAGCTCGAAAGTAAATGAAATAATCACTTCGCGTGCTTACTGTCTAACTACATATATATTTACTTAGATGCGTATCTTTAAATACTTAAAGCATGATATTAGAAAAATGCTCTCAGCATGCTATTCTAGGGAATGCATGTCACCTCTTTAGGTATTTGTGGGCTCGCAGGTAGGAATATGAAATCGTTGATAAACCTTGAGAGCACATTTAATTTATGGTAAAAATTCACTACGAGTTGCGAATAAATTGAAGGAATACAAACCTTTAAGAAATTTTATTGAGTGAAAATTGGAAAGAGTTTTTATGTGCTAGAAATTACTACCGCAAAAAAATGCCTTGTAAATTATTCTCTTACCTTAACGAATTCTGGTTTCATGTGTTCTCCAGACATCAAATCTAAAGTTTTCAGATTTAGGTCAACGCCAACGGCCTTGGCAGTCATAAGAACTGAACGGCATGGTGCAGATCCTGGCAAATAGTATAAATCCATATTTTCAACTTCTGGAGTAATTGAAGAACCTAAAAAATTAAAGCGGTTACTGTAACGAACGAAATTTTTAACTACACAGTTCGAACTACTGGAAGACAATGAACATCCCATCGCCACAGTACCAGACAAAAGAAGACTGACAAAACCGACGGCGATAACGGCGGCTAAAAATTAGTCCCCAGATTCATATGCGTGCGAAATATTTTCGGATTTGCTTCGACTACGTTCACCGGGGGATAGAGCGGTAATAAACAGAAACTAGTTACAAAATTCAACAGAAAATTCCGGCGTTGTCCACGCCTGTTTTTAGCGAATATCACACAAATTTCGCTTTTTGGACTGCACGCGAACGCAACGGAGCGGTGGGCGGATGGAAACCTCGTTATTAACTGTCTTAAGGAAGCGTAGCATTCGCACACCTCCTCCATTTGGGCTATCCGGAGTTGCGAAAGACAGTAAGAATGTTGGGTAACAACGGCAGGGCCGGGGAAAAGGTAAAAAGCAAACAAAAATTAAATTTAATTGGGCTGCTCGAGAACGGGTTTCGAAGGTAAGTAAAGTCGGACTTGGCCACTAAACATAATTCGGACTCGGACCTGCTCGCCGTACATTAAAAAGTGCCCCGAGCAATACGCAAGTTGGTCGCCGGGAAGGTTTTCTTTTCGCTTCCTACGTCGCTTGGCCGGTCGCCAGTAAGATTGCCCGGCGAATTGGAATGCTTTAATGTGTCTCAATTCTTTGAGTCCACTTCATCAAAAAGAAACTCGTTCCGACCAAGAATTTTAATGCATTTACTTCTGCAGAGCTTTTGTGTTACTTTTTGAGCTCTGGAGAGATTTTTCGTGGGCCTCCAGAATCGTGTTTTTCTACTGTTGTTAAAAAGTTGTTGGACTTGTTTCATTTTTTCCCTGGCCATGAATGGCGATATTATCGTGACTCATAATTTTTTTTTCATTTGTCCTAATTGCATAATGGTAAAGAGTTTTGTTGTATGGTTGAATGATTTTTATTATATCCTCTAAATCTAAAAACATTCGGAGTAATGAAAAGTCAATAATATTCGATTTAGTAAGTATTTGTAAGTATAGAAATCAACCTTTAGTAACAAATCTATAAAAAAAGATTTCTTTGGATGTAGTACACATTCATAGAAGAGAACAATTTCAGTTACTTATTACACTAATGGAAGGTTAATGGATAACGCAAACAACCCATAACCTTCAATTACCGATTAAGGTTGACCTTCGGTACATTTTAAAAATTAACTAATGAAATTTGCTGGATTTTATAAATTGGTTACACAAAGAGATGCGGAAACATATTTTTGGAATTATCTCGAATGAATATGCATACGAGTATGTATAAAAGAAAAAATCGATCTGAATCATGAATTTTCAAACGTCGGTCGGTCTTTGACTTAACACTTAGTTCTAGGGATACCTATAAACAGTTATAATTATAGGCTGAATTAATTTAACATTTTTATCGAGCTTAACTTAAACGAAATTCAATATACAATTAAATACATACTGGAAAATTTCAAACTTAAACAGAATTGAAGAATAAAAATAAAAAAAATTAAAAATTACATATATGACCTACGCTTATTTTGTCGTGGCAATTAAAAAAAAATATGAACAATCAAATTAATCAATCTAACAATAAATGCTTAATATTTCAGGTTTGTGGCAGTAAAAGAACTGTTTTCGATTTTTAGAAAGACGATGGGATTATTGACTGATGACCGCAGGCGTGAAGAATAAAGTATTAAAGTCAATGTATGTTTGAACACTAAGAATATTGCGAATTTTTTCTTTATCTACGTTTTTATCAGCTTTTTAAAAAATGCTGTGTATGCTTTGTAAATACAATTTAAAAAACATCTCATGACGAAAATAGCACGACGGCAATTTATGATAAAAAATGATAAATATGATTAAAACTAAGTATGTATTTAGGTTTGACAACATTCAACAGTAAACCAAAGTATATAAGTGAGTTATTTTTATTTATATTTAAAGTTGTTTGAGTCCATGGAATGAAATCTATTAAAATTTTATGTCGTTACACCTACAGCCATTGATTCCGAAACATGATAAATCTTTTACTCTCTTACATTTGGCAATATATTAATGACCTTGAAAAATTAAAAATTAAAACATGTTATTGTTATTGTATTATTTAAAAAAAATCTTGATACATAAATTACTACTAGTTAAATAATAAATAACGACACAATAATTCGTGCATAATTTGCCAATATAAAAAGGTAATACATTCCTAAAGAAACAAAATCAATTCAATTCCGTGATTGCGTATCATAACAGAGATTAAAATAAATAATTTAAAAACAAGTTTTTACATGAATGAGAGAATGACTATCATAGTCAGATACTTGGAATTCAATTTTAAGATCTCGAATTTGTCACCTGATCACGATTAAATCGACATACTGAATTATAACAATTCTGCTAGATAAATAATGTTTAATTTTGCAAAATGGTTTACATAACTCTGTTATAATGCATGACCTTTAAAAGGTTAGATGTATTTGATATTAAAGCCAGAGAAATATAACAGATGCGAATTAACCCAAAAATAGCCAGCCAGTCGTTGAATACTGCAACTTAAAGTAATTGACTCGAAATGAAACACTCACGAACTCACTGCAAAAGAGGCCTGTTTCACAAAAATCAACTTTAAAGAGTGAAGAAAATGTTTTTTCAGAAAACACATTTGTCATTTGGCACTGTTTCCGGTGTTGGGATATTCATAGATTTTAACATGCCCTACATAAAGTCCCTGGGCTCAGAATTGAAACACTCTTAGACTTACCGGTGTAATAAAAAATAAACACTTATTTCGTTGCCGCCAACAGATAATAGCAATCCAGAGATTTGGAAAGTTCACTAACAACTAGAAGCTCTCGGTTCTGCTCAGCGCTTTATATAATGACACCGAGCTGAGTCACTATATAAAAGATTACAGCCGGCTCTAAAATAATATCTGAACGTTCCGAAGAGATACCCGGCTGGTTTCTTTAGCGGCTCCAGTGTACCCCCCCACATATCAAAAACAACCTTTTGGAGGGCATTCGGCGTTTGGGGAGTATCCGGGCTTAATCTTTTATTATTAAAGCTCGCTTTAGAAACACCGCGCCGGCAGGTTTCCGAAAAGCTCCCAGTGTTGAAGATGTTATTCGCTATATTTGTTTTGAAAATTTGTTATCTTTCCGACACTTAACCTTTTTTCAACTACCATGACTATGTATTTAATGTTTTAAGTTCTCAAGTGATAACACCGAATATACTAGAAAGTTATATATTTTAATTAAATTTAATTTTAGCTCACACCACATACATATATGATGCAGCATTTTAGTATGTTTTTTTGGAAAACTTTTCTTACATTATTAGGTTATTTCCAAAAAAATATAAAAATTTTGAGTCAACATGCGAGTACATATATGTATGTATGTACATACATACAAATTTTGTTTGTTGATGAGAAAAAAATCCATTTGAGCACAGATAAAAAATTATTTATCTGTGATTTGAGTTTATTGCATAGAAGATATGAATAGAATTTTATCTATCATATCTCAATTTATTTTTGATTTATCAGCTTACTCCAAATTGGGTTTTTTGATGACTGATTATATTGATCAATGAAACACCAAACAACACTTTTGAGCTCCTCCATTTAAAAAGATATAAAATATGTAGGTACATATAAATAAGGATTCCTAGTTGGATGCGGAACTCTAAAAACGGAATATATTGCAATGATTTTTCATTTTTTTTTTTAGAATATCAGAGAATATCGCTCAAAATATGATAGCGAAATAAAAGTGATAAAATATAATTTTTGCATCAAAATTAATGAATAATTTATTAATTTTGCAATTAGTCTAGTTAGTCCCAATACAATCCTGAGCCATGTTAAGTCCGAATCCAATCCAGTCCTAAAAAGCGTCTATACTTATTTTTTCTAAGATTTTATAGTTCATTTCCGTTTTTTCCCATTTAATTATTGATGCAATTTCTAATAAAATGCTGTCGTGAATACTTATAATAGTGAAGCTTAAGTATATGCTACACATGCTAATTACTCTTTCTTTAATAAACTTTAAATACAGAAATAAAGGCCCACCATCTAATGTGCATAATAATTTAGTAGTGCATGAGTCTCAAAGTTACCACCCATTTTTATTGTGATATAAGTTTCCTTTACATGGCATCATGCAGTGATTCGAACAGGAAATCTTTAATCTTTAACGTGGGAGATTATCTGAAATAGCATTCGGCAATCTCATTGAAGCCAGCTTATCCCAATACCTACGTGTCATAAACTCACTTGCAATAGCAACAGTTAGAAAAATGTGCTTAATCATGCAAGAAAACAACATATCAAGCTCGGTGAATTAAGAAGTTTCACGTAGATAATACTATCACTTTCATAATTTGCAAGTTCGTTCACGTCTTTAAGTTGATATAATAATTTTTTATGCATGCGATAACAGCAGAATGGCTTAGAAAATAAGACAGTTTTTTAACACAACCATAGAAGGCTATAGAATCGAATGCGCATATAACGAAGATCAAGATAGAGCTTTAAGCGGCACAATTTTAAAATAGCTGGAATAAAAATAAAAATATTCTCCTCTAACAAGTCCATTCGTGTTGCAAGATATTTCTAAGTTTAGCTAAGTACATACATTCTAAGACAGTAACACATAAGCTAAGCTAAGCTATACATTCTAACATCTAAGCTAAGTCAAGCTATACATTTCTAACACCATCTATTTTGTAGTTAAATCGAAAGGTTATTACTAATCATCGTATCTCAGCGCAGGAAGGCGAGTTATATGGGAATCTTGAGATTTGGTCTGACTTGCATATTTGTGGTCAGGGAATTTTATAGAAGGAATTTTTTGCCTGGATTTTTAGTCGTAACGGTTATGAAGCATTTGGAAAAGATTTGTCATCGACTGTAATATGCTCACTTTGGTATGCGTTCTTTAAAGTTATGTCTGTTAGCAAACATGCATCAGAATCAGTCGACTAACGTAAGGAAAACCCCACAAGACACGTAATGGCTGAGAATGAGGTGATTGAGACGTTTCATGGTCAAGTTGAATTGTTTGATGTAGACAAACTTAATAAATAAGATTTTTCTGTGGGTATATGTTTATAGGAATTTTCGGCTATATGTGCGTTACCAGGTTAGATGGAGGTTTTTTCAGTGTCATCTTTTTTCTTCGATGATGCCAAACTTTGCTGGGAATACTAAAGAAATGTAAATATATGTATGTTTTTGTGTAATACTGTGTAATAGAAACGTGTTAATTTTCTCGAATTGATGCATAATGCAGTCATATTTGTATTCTTAAAATGAATATTGATATTTACTTTTAGAGTTTCGTTACATATTGTAATTATTGGATTTATTAACTCTTTACTTATTAAAACATACCTACATATTATGACAAAGCTAATAATTACCGGAACTTTTTCTCATTTGATTAAAAGTAAACAAAAGTGTAATTACGAAAAATAAAACACCATAACATTGCATAAATTTAGAAGTATTTTAAGTTAATACATATAAGATATCGAAAATATTTATTTAGTTTTGATAATTAACATTATAGAAGTGATAAAATTAACACGAAATGTGGTATAACATTAGAAGAAATTCAAAATATGTATTTTCAAAGGCCACTCTGGTGAATTTATACAGGATGAGAACGGGTCAAATAGTCTGAGATACATTCAATTTACACCCTCTGGAGTTTTGAATGAAACAATTCAGCTAAGGTATCAGCACCAGCTTGATTAACTTCCTGTAAAATAAATAATAAAACCAAAATTTGATTGTGTATATACCGAAAAAGCTTACCTCGTAGCCATGCGGCTCCAATTCCTCTTTGCACTTTTGCAGCCAAGCTCTAATGCGGGGGTACGGTCCAAGCTCAAAACCGAAAGCTTCAATCTGAGACAACGTAACGCAAATCGATAAGTCCGCTATGGTGAAGTTTTCTGCGGCTAGCCAAGTGCGCCCTTTCAAAACCGTCTCCAGCCACCCAAGAGCTTCAGTCAATTTCGCTTTTTTGGTTTCGTCCAATGGTGCCCCCATCATCAGGGTGCCCCACTGGGTTATAAAATTTAGAAGTTTTAATACAATTTTCATAATTTCGATAATAAAGAGTTCTCTCACGTAGTAATCCATAGTGCGGAGATAAAGCGTACCAAGATCAAATTGAAGACGTTGGTCGACTAAAGCACGTGTTCGGACATCCTTTGGATAAAGAGCGTCATCTTCAGCGTACGCAGACACCAGATACGATAGTATTGCTCGACTAAAATTAAAAATTTAATGCTATTTGCAAAAAGCAAATTTTCAAAGTTCACTGCTACATCCATAAATGAGAAATTCTCAGATATGTAGTCGATTTTCTGTCGTTGAAATTGTATATGATGGTACATAGTCCAACTGAACCGATAGTTTTTTATTCAGTTGTAAAGCAACGGATATTTTTTAATAAAAATTTACTCATATTTAAATTGAATCTGTTGGATATTTTAATTTCAGATGATGAAATTCAGAGAAACTTTGTATACAGCATAGTCTCAATTACAAAATTGCTTTTGAGAAGATTATAAATGCTACTTCACAATATATATACTTTTCAATTTTCCTTAACTAAAAAATGTATTGTAACAAGATCTTAGCAAAGTCCCATAAATCATAATCTAGCGACTTAAAACAAGTTTGGTTTTACTTAAAAAACGACACAATAAAATCAACATTACACAAGAAATTGTATTGAAATTTGCAGATCCAATTTGCTTAAAATTCAATAGTAGAACTGGTTTTAAATATTTAATATATCACTCTAATTTAATACAGAAAGAATCGCTCTAATAGCACAAACATTTTCTGTTTCTATACGGCTTTCCACTATTACATTTGCATTCACATATTTCCCTTGAGGATTTGATTAAGATTTTAAAGTTGTGACTGAGTATGCAGTTGGAGTAAACGAGCACAATGTACAAATAAACGGAAAACACGTACCTTTCCCAGAGCACTAGTCCTTGGTCGTCAATTGTTGGCACACAATGTTGAGGATTTAGCTGAATAACAAATTACTATATGCAAATTATCCCCAAGATACTGCATTGTGAATTTACCTGGACAAATTCTGGTTTCATATGTTCACCTTCCATGATGTTAACCACCTTCAAGTCGAAATCAACGCCCAACATTCGTCCTAACAATAGCACAGACCTGCAGGGTGGGCTCGGCGGGACGTAGTAAAGTGTTGGTGCCATTTTTCCACCCCTGAACAGAAAGTAAACAAAACTTTTTACTATGCCCTTTGTATTATCTACCATCAAAAAATTCTTGCACTCAAATCTACTGCAGAGCACAACGGCTATTTTAAAATAGGCCCAAATCGCGACGGTCTGTCTGCCTTGGGACACTTTCTAGAACTATCGAAAAATGCTGAGTTGATTTCGCTTCCATCGAACAACACTTTTCGTCCATTTGTGGTATTATGGAAAATTACCGGGTATCCCAGTTAATATCCTTCGACAGTGATCAATAATTGATTAGGGACTTTGTTTTACGTGCCACAGAGGATGGTCTAACAAATTGTTTCTCATCCACGGAAGTGTCGAGGAGTATGGAAAAAAGGGGCGAGGCGACACAAGTGATAGACTTTCCAAGGCATATTACTTTACCATTATTAATGTGAGAAGGTTTGGACAGGAGCAGCTTGGTTGGGTCAGTTTCTAGGTTAATTTCATTTCTCATAAAACTTTAATCGAACGAAGAATCACAAAGTCGTCTTAAAGCTTTTAGTCATCAAAGAAAACGATAATACATGGTAATTGAAAAAGTAAGTGGACATTTTCTTAGTGAGTGGGTGGGCGACCATGGAAAATGTTTTATTGATTTTAATGAAAGTAGAATTCGCGTAAGTAGAGGATTCATAATTTAATAGACCTACGGTCGATCAAATGCAAATTAAGAATCAAATAGGCTTTTGATTATTACTGGTAAGAATTTACCAAATAAGTGAAAGGCAATAATTATTTTAATTAACTAAAGGATATTTTAGCTTTTGAATTTTATCTGTGTTGTTTTCGAGGTGGAATAGCATTTTTTATTTAATAAAGGTAATGGATATTTAATAGTTCACGTAATTACCTTTGCAAGTTCTTCAATTCTACTTGAGGAGTAGCAACTACATATTTATACTTTTTTGGACTACCATCAATGCAAAAATAGGTACATATAATGATAAGTTTATTATTATCATCATTAATGGCGTAAAACCTTTGTTATATTACTAATGCATATGCCTTACAGTAATGACAAATTGTCAGGTTTACCTATCCAACCTAAAAGAATATACCATAGTTCGGTTCCTTAATTGATAGGTATAATGAAATATTGCCATTATGAAATCTTTGTAAAATTACCTTCTAACTCTTTGAGGCACACGGTATCTTTTGACGTTTTGAGTGAAAGTTATAAAATAGTATTCTATAGTACCTATAAAAATAAATCCACTACAAAACTTTAAATATACTTTTCTTAATCGATCTAAAACTGGTGCAAAAGCTTAAATATTAACAACCATTTAACTATTTTAGCTAAAGAAGTAAAATATTTTAGATATTTAGGCTGAGCTAATTTATGTTTTTGTAATTTTAATTGTAATTTTTATAGAGGCGATAGAATTCAGGACAAATAAAATTGGCAACCCTCTTGTCACGGTCTATCGTTTGAAGTTATGGCTAAATTACATCTAAGATAATTACTGAAATTATATTTAAGATCATTACTGAAATTATTTGAAACTCGATACCTTTATTGTTGTTGTTGAATAAGATCTTAAAGAATATATTTTGTTAAGTAATATGAAAAATTAGTATGCATTTTATATAATTGTACTTTTAATAAATTTGGGGAATGGTCTGGAAGAATTTGGTAAACAGTCATGTAATTTAATAGTCGTTCTAACTTTTCTTGCCTGACATAATAATAGATGTAGTCAATTCCCTAATCGGCGTAATTCGATAGTTCGAATTAATTACCGTATTAATTAATTCAGATTAGTGAGATCATATTACTGTACCTAATCGTATTAGATTTCAAAAAATGTTGTTGCCCAAGAGAGTAGTTTCTCTTTGCATTTTAAGGATGAATACAAATAGCAACACAATCACCATTTCTAGTCTTATATCGATGAAATATATCACTCCTAATTGTGTGTTGAACAGCACGTGAATTATTACAATAAAATACACGGAAAGAACAATATATACCTACTTACTTCAATTTCTCTGCAAATTTATGCTGGACAACAGCAACTGTGTTCATACAATTACCCAGCTTGGCACAAATTAGCAGGAGGATAGTTTTTTCACAGCACTGCAAAAAAAAAAATCAAAACTTCTATGACGCAATATTTTCTTCGTTTTAAAATGCCCCAAAAATTATATAGAAAATAAATAACGTTAGCTACCGTCAGCAGAGTAAGTTAACTGGCTTTTTCACTTAAACCTTTTCGATGGAACAACTTATTTAGACTGTTCGCTGCAAGCTTCCTACAAATAGCGTAGGCTTAGAATTAATGAATCACATCAACTTTACACACGGATAGGCGGAGCCTTTTTTAGTGGATTTCTTAGCATGACTCGGATTTTCTTGGTTCAGTTTATAAAGTGACCGTGCAATCGTATGCTCCAAGTTTTGCTGAAGAAACTCCTATAAAAAGCCCCAATCGGGAATGTGAACGTTGCTTAGAAACTTGCTGAACTAATACAAACCAAACCAAATCCTTATTGCTCCTTAGTCCTACTTGCTAGACTTGGAGAAATTACAGACGATCCCGGGTTTTCTTCTCTATGGTAATAATTACTTCATACATGAAACCGGTGGGGAGCCAATAAAAAGACAGTGGAGAGCAGTGAAAGCAATATAAATAATAAAAATAATGAAAACAATGCGAACACTAAGACTTATTAGACAATTTTTGTAAATATCTTAAGTCAATTGCTTTTCGGAGGTCAGACAAATTAAGTGACACGTAATAAAACTGGCCTTGAGGAAGTGTGATGAAGTTGTATTACACTATCAACTAATCAATTTGCTAATTATGATGAGGTTTGGGCATTTCGTTTTTTGGCTTTTGATTCATAAGGTGATTAATAAATCTGACTCATTTAGAAAAGCAAATTTTATGTTTAAAAAACTTTAAGGTATACTGGAGTTTTGTGTTAAGTAAATTTTTATTAAATAAGTGTTATGGGATATTTGCAAAGCGGCGTATAGAAATTCGACAATAAGTCTTATGTATGTTTGTATTTTGGAGCCAATAAACATTTTTATTAATATCTTTTATTTTTTCATTGAAAGATGATGATTTTTAGATAAAATAGATATCATTTTAGAAATCATACATATTATATTTAAATGATATTTTTTTATAAAATAATGTGTATAAATAATAAAAATAGCAAAAAGAAAATGAAGTGTATTGTTTCCCAAAGAAATTTTATTTCTGTGTACCTACTGTGTAAGTAGGTAGGTACTGGACAGTTGATTTACAGCTTATGTACTTTTCCATATTTCTGTTTCTTATCACATGCCCTTAAAACCGACACAATTTAGCATTAACCCTGGCGCCTCAGCAATTTCTAATACTCTTCAGGTAGTTAAAGTAAAAAGGAACTCATTTAGTTTTGACTTGGTACCTGTAAATATGCGTCTGTCTCAACTGATAAGACGTTAAGAAATTCTTAGAAAGGTTTTCGCACCAAAATCATCTTAAATGTATTTTGTGTGGCAATTAACTCAAGTCAACCGAAGAAAACGAATTTCCCAAATTCTTCCTGTTGCATCCCTGTACATAAATAACACTTAGTGGGAAAGCAGTATAAATAGTTGCGTTCGCCCTAGGAATTGGGTTAATCGGTTAAGTGAAGTTGTGCAGTGAACTGTGTACCTTTTGCGAGTGGGACCTGCCTAAAGAAAATAATAAAGATGTACACGAGCATAGTGACCCTATCGTTATTTGCCCTGGCTGGAGCTGTGCCATTTTCCCAACAAACATCGAACAAGGATCCTCCTGTTCAGCCACGATACGCCCCAGAGAGCACACTTCCGGAAAAAGCAACCAACAAAGCAGAGTCCACTGAAAAGGAGGGACATCTTCCAACTGCACAGGTTCTTTGAAAAATTTTTAAAGGAGATTTTCATGTTCATTAAAATAATTTTGCATTTTGTTAAGGTTTTAGAAAATCCAGCATATGATCCAAATCTGTATAGCAGCTTTATACCTCAGGACAGTGTTCAGCAGTACGTCAACGCGTATGGGGGTCCTTTTACACCTGGAGCCTATGTGCCGGCTTTTGCTGTTCAGTCGGGGTACGAAGGGTACCTATTTCCTGAGCTCCAGACAACTGAAGTTTCCCATCCTGGGGTCGTTAAGTACGTGACGGATCTCCTCCCCCGCTCGATGATCGGATGGTTCATCAGAATTGGAGCCTTCGCCTTAACCACTTTGGGTGTGATCTTCTTCGGAGGAGTTGTTACTTCGGCGATTTGCAGCTTAACTCAAATCTGTTCACTGTCTTTCGCTTCAGTTCCTTTCTTTAAGTGGCGCAATGCTGCCGAGACAATTGGGAAGGCTCTGGACGGGGACCTGACGATGGAAAATCTTGGAAGAACTGCTCAATTAGTAAAAGCTGCCATCGAGACTTACAGTGCAATGCAAGATGTTGGACAGGGCGAAGAACTGAAGGCAAAGGACCTGTAATATGAAAAGACGTATTTGGAGAATTTCGGGCTTAATAGTTTAGCCAACAAAGTATTATTTATGAAATTCAAATAAATAAAATTAGAAAAAACTCTAATAACATTGTATTATTTTCGTTATGATAATGACACATGTCACTTTAGTAACATAAAAAACATTTTTAGTATACTGGACTGGACCCTTAAATACAGAATCAGATACATCGTCATATATTCAAGAGTTTATTAACCCCTTCGCCTACAATATAAAACCACGCTTGTGGTTGGTTGATTGGGCCAAAAATGATAATCACGAAAAAAGTGATAACCACAAACCATTTTGAAATGACTCGATGCATACCTAATCGAACTGTTGAGTTTGCTGAGCGCTTTTGGAAATAAAATCGTATAGGCCAAGGGGTTGAGTTGTAAACTATTTCAAAAACGGATATAAGTACCTCTTTTTTTAAATTGTTCACTGAACATTATTCACTTAAAATCATACGGCTGAGAATTTACAATTAAAATTTTGTTGAAACACTAATAAATATAGTACATGTAAAAGATATTTCTTAATTTTCTTTTTATTCGTATTATTTTGAGAATATGTCAAAATACATGCTTCAATATTCAGCAATGTCATAATGTTGAGCAGTTTTAAATCTCTAACCAAAATTGTTAAGCTATAAATATCTCAAAGGTCCTAAAGAATGGTCACGGAAAAATGCTGTGAAAAACGATCAAAATACATTAAAATCTGTGAAACCGGTCAGAAGTTATAGTCTGACAACGTAATAAACATAAAGTTTGCAGTAATTGTAATATTTGTATTGTATTTCCCTCCACAAAATAATCTGCATAGTCTTTTATTAAACATTAAGATAATTTTTAATAAAAATAGAAGCATTATCGGGGACTTTCAACTTATTCCATTAAATTTTCCTCCATCAAAGTTTTTTCATATTTTGCTTTTTTGAGAGATGATGCAAAATCTAAATAATTTTTTTTAGTAATTGCTATCGTAAAATCCTTCGATCGATGTATTTATTCCACCTGCTTTTCCACGTGCTGACTCGTGTAAGGTAGAATAAAGTTCACATAACCCAGCTACCTATCTTTTATCGCAGCGCAAAAAAGGCGCTCGGATAAAGTTAATCCTGTCAGTGATGCATGAGCAATCTGCCTCGGGGGAAACAATTTAAATATAATATTAGGCGCAATGAGTATTCCGTTTATTGCCCTTAGCCGTAATCAGGGAAATCCTTTTATTACACACCACAGGACCGGATGTTCTGTTGTCTGAACATCATTGCCTTCATCATCGCCGTCAACAGCGCCATCACGTATGCATATCATATGTAGATACATTATGTATGTAGGAAGTAGAAGAGAAGGCACACCGATCCTATATGGTCTCAGCCTTAACTATATAACCCTTTGGTTTTCACCGGATGGGACAATCTAACTAGACAGGCAGATGATTCGAGTGAAGGAAAGTCGATTTTTGAAGCGCTCAACCGCATGCCACCAGGGGATGTTTTCCTTTTAGTATTTTTCTAACCCTCAAACTAAGCGGATTAAAAATTCTGTCGTCGCGTCCAGTCGGGAGTAAAGTATCACTTAACTTGTCGCGGTGGGAAACCTTGCAATTATTACTATTAGTTTTTTTTTATAGTCTGAAAGTTTCGGGATAGTTACAGAACTTGTGGATTTTCCTTATAGCGATTTAGTGTTTTAATAGAAATATTGTGATTTGAAATTTAACATGATATAAAGCTCTAATGAGGCGGCAAATAAATGGGAGGTTTTGTGCAGTACTGATTTTGATAGTGCAACTCCTTTTCTTTGCTTCAAGTATCTTTCAAACGAAAAACATTCAGTAGCAGGGGTTAGTGTTAGTTAATAATAAATTGCAAAAAAAAGTTGAATATTTTCCCTCTTAATTTCTGAAGGTAACAATAAAGTTTTAAATATTGCAATAACTTAACAAAGGAAACTCAAAGATGGTAAAAAGAATAAAGCTATACTATACAATTAAAATTGAACTATGATACAATTTTTTAAATTCAGAAATATTTTTACATCAGCCAATCTTTTCGGTAGTTCCGATAGTTTTTAATTTTAGGTTTGCTCGTTGGCTTATCTAGATCGATCTAAATAAGAAAAGATCAAGGGATCCGTCTTCGACATGAAATACCATTGTCTGATCTCTGGTCTAAACATGATCTGCTCCGCGTTCGTTGAACCTGATCTAGGTTGATAATTATCTATTTTTCTGATCAACAAATTTTTGTAAATTAGGTTAGATAAGGACCTTTTGACAATTTGTCAGTTTGTGGCAAAGTGTTTTAGAAAGTTTTAAAAGTAATGACTGCTATCAAATGCTATTATATCCATTGTTGAAATTTTGTTTATTCGAATAGTCATGAGTCCACCTTTTAGTCCCTTTCCCTATATTTGGATAATAAAACAATTGTGTTTTTTTCACAATCGAATCCAAATCAGATTAAATAGATCATTTTTTAATTGAATTGAATTCGATATACCGTCTCCTGTAAAAAAATTTTTAAAATTTGCGGAAAGCACATCTAATTACCATGAATTTTTATTCATCCAATCTTGAACCGACAACATTTCTGGATTAACTTTTTGAAGCAAAGTGGGTATAAATGAAAGTAATTTGATTTTATTTTCACGAAATAAAAGTTTTTTAACATGGGTAACTCCTTATAAATTTCAATTCAATGCAAAATTTTCTGCTAAATCTGATCCAGATCCGATTGTGAAAAAAAAAACGCAGTTAACATTTGCTATGCTTTTAGAAAAATTGATCATTGATTCTATTATTGTTAGTTCTCATAGTTAGGAAAAGCTTTTATTGAGATACTCAATAGTAAATAAACGTTAATGCTTTAATGTTGAGTTATCTTAGCATGTAATTTCGAGGTGTGACACAATATCGCTTTGTGGTTCACCCCTTATTACAGATATCTCTAAGCATCGATGACTCGAAGAAGAAAAAACGCAATAAATCCACTTATGAGTTAATCCCCTAGCAAACACGTTATTACTCGTTGTTATCACCTGACATAGCACCATTGTCACGTACAATAACGTTGAAGCAATTACACGCTTCATTCAGCCGCTTGTCGCGCCGTTGGCCCCCGGCCCCGGCCTGTGCATTTCGACAGGACGGGCAGGCCGAGAGGAGACCACCACCTGAAACGACCCAAAACAGGCTATTGATCGTAGCCGGATAATCCTTACTGCACAAATTACACCCATTTAACGCTAAGCCAAGTGGTGCTCGAGGTGGGCTAAAAATACCACCGAGTTATGCCACTTTGTATCGAAAACTGCCCCTTGGCCTCACATAATGAGATCATTGGGGGCTAACTGAAATCTCTCGACCGTCCGCAGTGGATTAATTGGAGCAAATCGTGCCTGCTTAGTGAAAGGACCAAATGAAATTATGCTGACAGTGAGGTCGGAGTCAGCCTGTGGATTTTGATGTGCAGCACACACGAGCTCATAACCGGAGCATGTCAGCACAGAGGAGGCCCCGTGACATCTTACTTGCCCTCAGCACAATTGTTCTTGGGATCTGTTTAGCAGCCGCCGCCGGGAGCGGGCACAAAGTGCTGTCAGCAGATCCCGGGGTCCAGACTCAGCAGCATCCGTCTTTTCCGCATTGCCAATGTGTTTACTTCACCGGGACGAAGGGTCAGCTCTGGGGAAGATTTTCGATTTCTTCGGAGGAGATTCGCTATAACAACACAGATTGCACTGTGGTTTTCATCACTGGTGCCGACCAGGAAATCATTGAACTTCGCTTCGACGAGATATTCTTGAGGAAGAGGTAAGGAGCAAGTGATTTCTTAAAGTTAATAAATTTTTCCCCATAAAACACAGCAGTGTCCCCAGGGAGTTTGTTTATAGCAACTAATCCCCTGACGAAAATAAATTCGATCCTAATGGACATTTATCACATAGCACCTTGGCAGTGTGCCAGTGCATCATAAATCGACAAGCGACCAATTTGATTTGGTGCACTGGGCGCGATTTTTAGGAGATCTTTATCAAATTTGTCACGATTTTCGCAATGATGGCCTTGGAGCAGTTCGATTCAGCCCATTTATTAAGTTGGCGCTTCAACAGCACTAGTTTTTTTGATATATTCATTAATATCAGTAAGCATAACTAATTCATAATACCACCCATAAACTTGGCATCGTAATTGCCTCAACAATCTACCCACCCCACCAGCTCCAATGATATTTTAATTGGAGGCGTGACAGCTGACCGGGTCGTCTTGATAAGATATTTTTAGCAATTATAATTTAATTTTGTCAAGAACTTTTTGATTCGTGTTCGTATTTTGATTTCACATTTCGATTTATTCGATTATTTATAAATCAAATCTCTTTTCTTCTTTTCGTCTACCATGTTTTTGTAGATTTCTAAAATTTAGTAATTTTCTCATACGAAATGATGATTAAGATTGAGATTGAGAAAATTTAAAATGTGGCAGAAATAAATCGTAACATTTTCTGAAAATAATCAACAGATGCGTATTCGTATTGGTATTTATAATTTACACCAAAAGTTGTAATGATTTAGGATATATTTTTCTTTTCTTTAACCCTGATTCATCGCGAAGTAAAAACAAAATGTTGTGCAAAAATCAAGGTTTCTTAAAAAACGAAAACTAATAGTTTAAAATATTAAATGAGACTTATGATGACCTTAAACATTTTTGTTTATTTTTATGAAAACGTTAAAAAACCGTTAAAACATATTAAAATCTCTCTATTATTTATAGTCCCTGGCAAAAGAATAAAACAAAAATTTAATAACACAAAGTCAAGGCAAAAATTATGTCAATTAGCGATTTAGGATTTCGAAGAAGCGTATCTAAGGGAAACTTTTTCAATTCCTAGAATAAGTAGACTAAAGCAACAAATGTGGTTCGTTGTTTTGCAGAAAAAATGTACTCGTGTATTTAAACCTCAAGTGAATGTGGAAATTAGAAATTTCTTTCATCTCTTGAGATAAACTAAACTCAAAAAAATGGTTGTAGAGTATATGTACAATAATATAATTAAATGGCCTCATGTGTAGTCAAGCAAGAGCCCTTAAAACTAAATTATAACAAGATTCGTTCTCCCGAAGGAACTACTGATTTTTCCCCAGGAGAATAGCTCCTTGTTCAAGAGCATCGTGCGGCTGCAAATAATCAGAATAAATCAGATAAAGTAGCGCTACCAGGCCTAAGTAGTGCAAGTGCATCAAACTCATAAAGAAGTCTTTCACCCACGTGCACGTCGACGTGGTCGTGGAGGAGGCAATTGGGGCTGCAGGCAGCTTAGCGCTCCAATGCCAGCAGAAAAAGAAGCCAGGACATCCTCGGGGGGCTCTTGACAGTGCATTGCCAGCTGCGTCGAACTATTCGGCCCCGTGAGGAGCAGAATCAATATAAAAATAATGACCGAAAGGAGTTCTTGAGGAGCGCTAAAAGAAAATGTGTCAAGCACCCTTCGAAGGTGCTGTTGAGCCGTAGGGCTCTTCTGATCGAATGAAAATCCCGAACCGAAACCCTGTCCAACGCACTCAGCGCCTGCAAAAAATTCACACCTCACTCGAACCCAAAATGCCCACACATCTCGAACAGAGGCCACCTAGATTTTGCGGAAATTAAATTTCCACAAATAAAATCGACGAACATCGAAAATAAATTGGAAAATCGGGAAATTCATGTAATCAATGATACTAGAAGTCCGAAGAAGTCGCGGGTGCGGGAACTGATGGATGCCGGCCTAAAAATAATCCTGCGAAGCCCGCTGCTTAATCAGAGGCCAAACCTGGATGTCGGTATAAAAAGAAGGAACTGGAGGGCGGACGACCCAGTCGTCCGGCGGCGATCAATCGATTAATACCGAATTATTAATTAATTAATGCTCCCGTGAGTGGCACTTGATTAAACCAATCCAAAAATGGACAGCGCGACTCCAACAGCAGCACCCAAAGACAAGGATAAGGTGCGGTTGAAAATGCGTGAAAATTTTAATTCTTGTGTTTAATTGGTGGATTGCTTTAGAAGCGGAAAAAGAGCTCGAAGAAAGCAAAGGATGCTCCAGAGGAGGCTGTGCAGAGTGACGAGAAGAGGGACTCCGTAGTGGAACCAGTGCCCCAGGAGGAGGAAATTGCTGACGAGATTCCTGAGAAACCTGAGAAAATTGAAAAAAAACCAGCTCCGGAGCCTGCTCCTGTGAAATCCGCAGCGCTAGAAGTAATCGAGGAAATTTTAAATCCCAGCATTAAAATTCCCCAGTCAGAAGGACCCTACAGGGTACCAGAGGCAGTACAGGCCGGCGATGTCGAGGCTCTGAAGGATTTGGATGAAAGAAAAATTATCGAGCTGAAAGAAGTACGCCCTTGGGACATAGTGTCACACCCTGTTAACTCTGAACCACTTTAATTCCCCCAAGGTATTCACCCTGTTTGATGCGGATGCTGACGGATTCATCACCGAGGCTGACCTGCGGTCAACATTTGCTGCGCTGGGAAAGGAGGCGACTCGCGACACAATCGATCAAATGCTAAGCGAGGTTTAGAAAATTAAATGCAACTAGTTAAAGAACCCGAATTTCCAGCATGATGTCTTCCTTCCATTTCCAGGCCATGAATCCCCTCGATTTCGATGCTTTTGTTGTTCTAATGGGATACAAGACAATCGAACTTGATCCAGAAGACGTCCTGCTCGAGGCATGGAGTAAATGGGACAAGGATGGGTCGGGAACCATCGAAGAGGAGAAGTGGGCTCTTTATTACCCTTTGATTGTATCGTAGGCCAACTTAAATCCACTTGATTTTACAGGATATACTATGACTTGATAACGTATGGTGATCGATTCTCGAAGAGGGAAGCGCGAGACGCCCTTGAGGAAGCGCCGCTTGTGAAGCCAAAGACCTTAGAGGAACCACCAAAGATTGACTATCAAGCGTTTTGCAGAACTTTGAGTGGATTAAGGAAACGGAAGCAGCAAGAGGGTTAGGCGTCGGAGTTTATTGTGGCTCATTTCATTTTGTATAGCTCATTTCGGGGAGGTATTTTGTAAGCAATAAATGTTTAGAATGAGTAGTCTTTGCTTGCATTTTTTCTAGTCTACATTTAAAGCCAGTAAAAATTGTTATCTCACTCCTATTTTGGAGAAAAATTGCGAATTTTATGGGTCTTGTATATTGAAAAGGATTTAAAACATTAAGGTATTCACTGAGGCATTTGACGAAGTGATAAAATTGCTAGAGAGTATTTTGTTATTTTTACACACAAATTTGAATTGAATGTGTCTTCTTTTTGACCTACTAACTAATATATATTGATTCTTAGTTTTGATTGTTTTTTATAAGATATAATAAATATGGGTATATAAGGAATATATTTTGTGAAATTTTGAAATAAAGTCGACGAAAATTAACTGAATGAGTTAAATAAATACAATGTCTCATTAATTATCATCTTATACATATAAAACGATTTTTTTTTCCATCGAACAAAATTATGATATATTGATGACTGATTAAAATTTGCAAATAAAACATTGTGTTATTAAATATAAACAGTCAGAAACAGCACTTTGGAAAGTTACGATTCATAGTATAATTAAGATATTTTAAAATAATGGTTTCTTCTTAAAAAAATTTCAAACATCATTAAATTATAAACTTGCTCGGCCAATATAAAAACAATTAAATAATTTGAATCTGTGATGTTAATCTTAAAGTCTTCCTTAAAGCGTAAATGTAGCAGGTACCAATTATAACAAAAATTTTAACCATATCAACCAAAGTAATTAATAAGGGAGAAATTCAGATTGATAAAAGTACATTCGAGTGTGTTATCAAGAATAAAATTACAACTCTCGACTTTATACTCCGAATATTTATATTTGAATAATAAAAGAGGGCGAGCGTCCGCACTCACTGAAACAAGTATGCATCTCCAATTTGTCCGACGCGTCTGATTGAATAAATTACTTCTGTATGAAAACGAATTGTGTACAGAAGAAGGGTTTATTATTACATTATTCATGAAAACCTGTTGCCATGAAGATATTTTCTTTATAGTACAATGTTTTTCATTGTAATAATATGCTTATAAATAAATAAATCATAGAATTATTAGAATTTTTCCATAAGTCTTATGATAGATCCCTGGTTACTTTTAGTACGCGATGTTAGGGTAAATTAGTTTGAACGAAGTAATTTTTCTTCTCATATATGTATGCTTTTAAAAAAATTTGAGATAGTGGGTACCTATTTAAATTAAAGCATATCACAAAGTTTTGCCTATGTTAGTGGTTTGTTGATTTAAATTTTAGTTCAAAAAACGTATAAATCGTGCAAAAGAAATTATTGAATGCAACAGGTTTTCATTTCTTTCATTTGTCTTTCTAGGTGCGTGGACCAAATTCATATTTTTCCACATTTAAGAGAGCCTGTTATACAGAATTCGATAAAACCAGAAGAGACAGTATGCTTCGAAAATCTCTACAATTTCTTACCACCACGAGCAGAGACCAACGAAACTTTAACGAAACTCACCAACAATTCAAAGCCAGAAGAAGCTGCCACCATCGAGGACGACAACCTGGCGCCTCCCATGAGCAGAAAGCACTTTCGTATAAGACAGCGCCAATCCGTATTCAGCTCCGACCGCATTCTGGGCATGCGGTTGACATACGAACCCTTTCGCACCGGAGAAGCTTTCAGGATTTTGGGCAGATTTCAATTTATAGACAGAGGTAAGCTTTTGGGTATCAATAAATCTTCCCTGACGTGATTTACAACTATTTAAATTTACTTCCTGGCAGCAATGTTCAAAAATGAAGGAAACATAGTTCCGACGACGTACTGCGACTATCTATTTCTTCCGCGAGCCATCAACTACGAGGCGGTGCAGGGAGCGGATTCGCAGTGGCGATATTTTCACACTCCGCGATACCCCGCTAAATACCCTGGCCACATAAAGTGCACCTATAAATTTACTGGAAGGTACACATCTCCTTGATTTATCTTCCCAAACACCGCGCGTCCAAGAACTTCGGACCATGTGGGTGCGTTCCGAAATTTCGAAATGTTGTAAGCGGATCCCGGTGGAATTCATCCGTGCTGCGAACATGCCCGGGCATCCGTTGGTACTTGAAACGCGGTAAATTGGTTGCGAGAATGAAGTGATTTTGGAGGCTTAGGCTTCAGCCTTCAGAACTTTCAGCACTGCGTTAATCAATTCAAAATTTGTTTGGTTGGTCGATTTTCTGTGTTTGGAATGGCGGCCGATTTGGGCTGGACGGTGATTTTACTCACTAGTCACTGGTTGTTGATTTTCTCAGATTAAATCAAATTGGGAAGAGCATTGAGACTAATGAATGAACTTCGGTTTCAAAGGGTAGCTTGCTTACACAGCAATAGAAAATTCGATTACATTTTGGATAAGAATCCTTTAATGTACCGATGCCTTTAATGCCATTCAGATAAATTTCCTAAATGCTCTATTGGTATTAAAATAAAGCACTATTTTTTGATTTCGACATTCTTACAAAAATACCTCTGTAAATAATTCATTAAATTAGAGTAAAATAGCAAAGTCTATCAATTAAGCTTTTTTTTTCTTAAAGAGTGTGATCTTAAAATTTAAGTTTATATTTAATTTTATAAAATTAGTTTTTGAAATTTTACTTACGAAATGACACGCGTTATTTATATAAAGTATAATACTTTTTAAGTGGACTTTTTTTTAAAAGACATCCCTACTTTATTTTTCGTATAATCTTACCAGATAGGAAATATGACAGACCCTGGAAGGGGAGATAGAGTTTGTCATGTAATTTTTTACACAAATGTAGCTTATATGTCCCCGTCCACACATCGTAACATGAAAAAGGGTACACACCTTCCGTTGATTAATGATTTAAAAAAAGGGCGGAAATTGTTCGGGAATAAAACTTGGGAAAAGGCACGTTTTAGTGACGTGTGCCCTTTTCAAACATTATTCGCAATTAATTCAATCCTTTAAAACAATTTTTTTTGTAAACATTGTGCCTTGATTTTTTGCATAATTTAAGCATGTATGTAAGTCATAATTTAATTTTTTTTTTGTATTACAAAATTAACTTAAGCGTTGTAAAGTTTTAAAATTATTTGTTAAGTTTTTCATATTTTCTTAATATGTATTGAATAATGAGTTAAAGTAATACATGTATTTGAATTGATAGGAAATTTAAGCGGGATTGGCCTACCAGCTATGACCCGTGGGGTTGATGGAAATTTCGAAGATATAATTTGGTTTATTAGCTAAAGCATGGAGTCAATCAATACTCAATAAACATACAAACAGTAGTTTAGGAACTTTAATACAGAACAAAATTTGCGTGGATTAGCGTTATTTTCTTTTTATTGTCCCGGTAAAATATTTGCGAAAACCAGATAATTATAATAATAATAATCATATTTATTTATTTCCGGGTCTCCTTATTCTGGACTAAATGCACTAATAGCTGTGGTTTTGTTTTTTGTTGGTCTGATTCGGATCAGATTTTACAGGAAATTTAGGATTAGCGTCAAAAACTAGATCCAATAAATTTTTCAGTTCACAATTTAAAATTAGGTTGGGCAGAAATCATTGCAATTTGATGGACTTTTTAGTCATATTGTTTTTTAATAAATTTCCTCGAAATTTGTCTATTAAAATTCCGAAAAGATATATATATATATACATAATCCTT
The DNA here is from genome assembly GCA_951509405.1 of Machimus rusticus. Taxonomy (NCBI): domain Eukaryota; kingdom Metazoa; phylum Arthropoda; class Insecta; order Diptera; family Asilidae; genus Machimus; species Machimus rusticus. The sequence continues at coordinate 33,526,166 of OX608053.1, read as the reverse complement.
TAGCGATTGTTCGATTCATTATAATTCTTGTTTTTGAAACTCTAGACATTGTATTTGTGACCTATATGGGACTCTGAAAGATCGATCCATTAAAATCGTAATTAGCTTTGGACCGCGGATTCCGCATAATTACGCATCCAGTTGGAATTCATAAATAACATGTGGTTAACATGCATGTAAGCCGATGCGAGCTCAAAATTTAATCACATCCTCGAAAGAGCTGAACATTCTAAAATTAGCACCCATTTAGCTTAGGCGAGAATTTCGTCGGCGGCGGGAAGGGTGCCCGGGAATAGAAGAGAATGCATCCACATGGGCCAATTCCGGGGCAGAGTCCTGTCCCCAGGAGTTCCATTACAACAACCCTTCAACCGCAGCAGGCCCATCCGTTCCCGGTGAAGAAAGACCCTTCGCCCCTTTGTCATCGTTCTGAAATTTATCGCATTAATTCCGTTTAAATTGCAGACCACGTAATCGTGTGGAAGTTTTATTCGAGGAGATTTACTTGTTAACAGGTCACAGCAGGTAATTCATATTTCACTGCAAATTGCATGCCCGACAAAATTGCCGAGTTGGTCGATCGGCCGGTTAGTCGGTAGCGCGGTACCACCAACCTGTGAGGGATTGCCGTTTACAAAATGTTCCTGCCATTTCAGCTGCCTACAGCATCCGGACAAGATCACTATATACGATGGTAAAATTCCCGACAAATCATCGACAATCGACGTCTTCTGCAACGAGGTGCCCAGCAGGAGAGTCATCAGTTCCGGACCAAATCTCCTGATTGAGTTCGAGGCTAGCTCGAACCGGACGTCGAATGGTTTCAGTGCCAAATACAGATTCCTGGATATCATGAAAACAGGTAAGCAACCGGAACCCGACCTCCACCCACACCCTTTTCAATTACCTTATCCGCTCCAATTTAAAGTCAATCCAATGTTAAAAACAACTAAAGCTCTATACACCTGGCGTCTTATCCAATTAGGAGGGCGTGATGATTCCTTCATTGACACCGCTTCGATTCCCGGGTTAGCACCTCTCCCCAGGAACCCTGGGCCGAACCCAACCTCACTGGTTTCAAGGATTTAGGGTATAAAAGGGGCTTACCCCTCCCGGGTGGTCGGGCTCACAATGACGGGGGATGATACATGGAAATGTTGCGTCACGGCGACTGACATAATTCCGACGGACGCCCGCATTGCACTTCGGGCGGGACGGGGACGTTAGGTAATTGCGCGTGATACGTGTTCAAAATGAACGAGTTGACGAGGCCCTTTGGTCGGAATGATTTGTGTGGTGTGGCGCATTCGAAGGCTCTTTCGCAGCCTTGAAACATTCCAGCCAGATTAGAAATGCAACCCGTCTGTACGGTGACGGACGCATAATTACTAAAATCGCATATGAGAAATATGCATTCATATTTGGGACATGCGCTTGATTCACATCCTATTTTGATTTATTTCGTTTGATTGACGATGGTTGATTTTGTCGAGAGTAGAAAATGATAAGCAGCTACATACACAACTTGAAATTTTCTAGTTAACATTACCTAAGTGTCAAAGTCGAAACATAGAATTTGAATGTATGTATATGTATATGTTTATTAGTACAATTGCTGTTTTATCTTCTAATTTTTGAAGCTTATAGAATTAAAATTTTCTTTTACTAATAAATTACAAATTAGCTGAAAAAGTCAGAATTCGGCAGTTTTTAAACGAAATTGCATCAACTATAGTTAAGAAAACATTTTGTTACTACCTTTCCCGGATGCAGCAGAACCCTAAAATATAGAGTAACAAGTATAGTCAACAGGTTTTTTTCGCATTATTTATATAAAAAAAGTCTCAGAAAACGAAATTGATAAGTTCATAATACTCTGAATTATATCAGCTGGACATTCGTTTAAAATTGTTCTTTTACTACTTTTTAAACCATTCGAGAAAAATGAATGTAATTCTTGTTACTTAGGTACTCGTGAGAAACAAATCTTAAGTAAGTTAAAATTTAATTTGTGTGTAAGTAATTCAATTTTTCATTTAGTTTAAATAAAAACAATGTAATTTTTTTTTTCTGAGGGTATATATATATATGTATGTGTGGAAGTAAAGATGCTTATACTGCGATAATATTATATATAATAGTCCAAGTGTATTTCGACCAATTTTCGGGCGCCAGAAATTAATTACACGAAATAAGGGACATAAGTGTGGAATAAGCTTTATAAATCTTCCATGTTCAGCAGAATTGACTTGCTAACGCGAGCAAAAGTTTGGATTTTCTTTGCAGTCTTATTTTAGGGCTAGTCCCAATTGAATCAGCGCTAACCCTCATTAATCTATACTTAAGAAAGTCCAAGAGATTTTCTTTTACGAAATTAAATTAAACAAACAATCGAAAGATAAGATGAAACTTCGGGAAATTAAAGACATATATAATTTTTTCTACATTCAAAATATTTTTGCTATAGGTTTTAAGGCGATCCATTTCAAAACTTTACAATATGTACGTTGAATGCTTCCTTAAGTAGATTTAACAAAATAAGTGTTGAATTCAAACACCTAGCTCCGATTGAATGAAATTTTCATCTCATAGCTTGATTAAAAAATAAAAGTCGTATGTACATACATACATACATATATTTATGTAAAAGAATCAATTACCACATATTTTAAACCTGTGATATTTGAGGTTAAGCGAGTCTATTTAATTTTAATTGTCATACAAGGTTATACAAAAACTATATGCAGTTCTAGGAAAACATTTACTATAATTACTACTATTTTAATGTGCTCGTTAGTGATTTGTTTACTTTCCTGATGGAGAAAGATAAACATTTGCTTTATATTTTCCAATTCAAAAATAGGCCGATACTCTTATCAAATGAATTATTTCGCATTTATTATTTCCGAAAAGCCAACATAAACCCACATCCGACCGATTACGTTGCATTCATGTCCATTTTTGAACCATCTCTCAGGATTTATGCAGCGCGCAATAACGAGATGGTCCAGTAACTCTAAATACTGTTGACATATATGGGCACTAATTGATGGAGCGATTTTCCAGTCCATTTGCCATTATCATGTCCCAAAAAATGATAACATTTTTTCATTTATCTTTCACGGGCCTTAGGCCCTGTTCGTGTTCTCTCGTCCGCCTGAGCAAATATTTTTTCATCCATAGCTGGATCCTGTGAAATGGACAAACGAAATGACGACAACACATAATGTGTCCACACAACCAAATGATGGATATTTTGCTGGGCGGACAAGATTTATGCTCCCGGCAGCGTCAATTTCAGATGGTTCAAGTCAAATTCGATTTCAATTAAATTGCACTTCGGGAACAGATTGATAATTGCCAGTTACAAGCAGGATATATTGTTGGGAAGTATTGTTAACTGCTGACATAAAATTGATACGTACAATTTCGAGAATCGCAGCTCATTATCTTTTAAATTCCCCATTTGAACCTCGTTAATGATATTTCGATTGAAGTTTAAAATAAAAATGTTGTTCATGGAATTGGGAAATAATTATAACAACTTATATAATTAGAAAGTTATCGAAAAAATACTTCTTAATTGTGGAACTTCTTCCAAAAGTTCTTTAAAAATCATCTGCAGAGTAGCCAGCCAATAAAAACAATTCGAAGCGAACAAGCTTTGCTAAACTTTCTTTTTGAAGTATTAAAGAAATTGCCACTTAAAGTGCTTCCAATGGTGATTTTCTGTAATCCCTTATCGATGGCATTGAATAAAAGAAATGAGAGTTTGCGACCCGAGCTGCATTCTCGTGTTCTATGCTGCAGGTTTGTGTGTAAACCCTCCCTGTACAATCGGAAAGATTTCCTAAGAAAGTCTTAAAGAAAGCCTTTTAAAGTGAAAGAGAATCGCAATTTAATTCGATATTTCGATTAGCTTTTTTTTCACTTGCAATTGTGGGAAGTCGACTTTTGTTATAACGCTTTAGTTTTTTTAATTATTTGACTCATCTGGTTCTACGCGTAGGTACATAATAATAAATCGTTTTAGTTTTTAAATCATTAGATTTGATGGTTTTGACCTTACGTATTAAATCATTTTGACCTTCGTTTGACCTTGATTCTGACACACTAGGGTCAGAAAGACTCTGGATTTGAACTCAGCGACCCAAAAACATACATATATATAAATTTTTTTCAGATTTTTTCACGATTATTTTGAAATTTTACCTTCAAATGCCCTTAACCCAGAGCTGTAGGGGTCAAACGGACCCCGGATTCGGATTCAGCGACCCAAAAAACATATAGGAAACGTGGTCTCGTCTTTGGGCCCGGAGGGACTTCTTTTTTGTGGGGCTGTGTTATCGATCTCATATAGAATTTTATATATCGTACATAAAGGTTTTTTTAATAGCAATCTTTTTACATTTACCTTCCGAAGTTGTACAGTTAAAATGCTTAAAGTGCTATCCTTTTGTATCTTTTAAAACATCGTAATAGCTTCAATTTATTTCATAAAAAGAATTTACTCAAAGGTTTGTTAAGTCCAATCCTCATATCTTTTATTCTTCTGTCCAGATTCAAGTCAGCACAATGGTTAGAGTAAAGTAAACCAATTTTCCTCAATTTCAGAAAATTACAAGGCTCCGTCAGCAGAAAACTTGACAAATGAATTGCTTGCAATACCAACCCTCGCGTACTCGGCGCTTCCCTTTGCCACCACAGTTGAGGCAACAGCAGGACATGAAAAGCTGTCAACAAAGTCTCCATTTAAACAGACCGATGATGGCCAAAGGATCAACAATGGCACCAATGAAACCATTGCGAACAGTAGTCAACAAGAGGTTCAAGGCTCCGGAGGTGACGGTGGCAGGAGTTCCCAACTTTGCCCTCCAGGTAAGTGCCCCTAAAACACCCTGTGTCTAGGTGCAAAACACACTCTTTTGTCAACGGAATTCCCACGACCGATGGCCTGGATGTTGCCGTTTCCACATCCCGCATCCACATCCCGGCAGCATCCCGGTCCACTTCGAATCGAAAGAGATGCACTTTGTTGCCCTGGAAAGTGGAGGGTTCGCCCGCCCTCGCGTAAGAAATGTGGAGCATCAAATGCCTTCCGGCGGGCACAGCCACTCGCTGTATAATTTTGTTCCGCAAAGGCTGAACGGCCCCCGTGTAGCCGGGGATTAGGGCAGAAAGATACCGGATGCTGCAGGACCCCGGTGATTGCGAAAATTGTTGACTATGATGTTGGCCTAGGGTAGGTGGCACCCCACGAATGATTAATTTCGGGGTGTTGAAAGGGCCGTACACACGTCCGTACGCGTGTTGTCCAGTGTTGGTGGAAAGGCCAAACTCGACTCTACTTTTCTGTTTCCCTATACGCGAAAGACACAGATGTTTCCACTTCTTGTGGAGGGAAATCATCACAATGTGCTACATTTCGGAGAGGTGCTCAATTTTCCGAAAATATTGGCTAGAAGGTAAGCGATGCTGAAAGGCTCTTAGAATTGTGGAGTTTCGGGATGACTATTAAGTGCGGTTTCTGTTTTATGGAGGTACTTAAACCTCCAAGCTCTGCAGTTGTTCCCTCCACTCCCAGGAAAATATTTGCTTTCCTTACTTGATTTATTTATAGATTACAAAAGAGTGCGGTTTTTGTTTTTCTTCGAACCATACAAATACAATGGTTGATTTCCTACTTCCGTTTATGTGAGAGGGATTTTCTCTTTATGGGGGGAAAATTCGTAAATGTTTTCATTGACGAAAATAAATATTTTGAAGTCTGTAATGAAGACCTATTGATTGAACCCCAAGGGGATATGGAATGTTTATATTTTTATCATCTTTTTCGGTTGAAATATTGATGGATATGTTATTATATATTGATCTTAAAATAATATTTTACCATTGAAATATGAAATATTTTAGGTTCAAATTTTTTAGCCTTTGTAATACTAAATTCAATTACAATACCAGTAAAAAATAACCTATTACAAACGAACAAAAAGTTGAACAGTATTTAAGAAGTTTATCCTTCTACAGAGGCCTTTCTATCGTTCATCCTGCCTTTCTGTCCCCATTTTCATTTTTTTTAACAACTTCCTATTCTCGGAAGTTGATTTTTCGATTTTAGAGCTTTAACTTCGTAATTTTCATATGCATAATTAGCATGCTAGTATTCTATATATAAAATTTATGAAGTCAAAACATTATATATTTTTATAAATTTTGAAATCATTTGAGAAAGACGTCAGGATTTATATTTTTCAAGAAAGGTGCCCGGAAATTTTTGTCGAGCATGGTATCTGAGATTTTGCATACATCCGAGAAATTATACTTAAAAATAAATCAAATCTTGGTACAGGAAAACTTATTTTATTAGATCATCTTCGTATATCAAGGGCTGAATATTTCACATTTATATTTGTCATATTTCCACGTCAGATAATGTTCAACTTCAGCTCATTATATGAAAATATATTTAATTAATTTCTCCTAACCAAAGTAAACACATTGGCATGATACTCTTTTGATCCTTCAAAGAAGAATAATCAGTTCGAGTAAAGATCAAACAATTCTTTACCACAGAAAAATTCCTTTGAAAGTTTTACCTTGCCTTGCTGGAACGTGTCCATTGATGTCGAGGAATATGGCAAATATCCCTTAAAGTTAGAAAATACTTTGAAAATAGAAAATGTTATGAATGAAAAGTCTTGGTCAATTATTTTCAAAGGAATTACTTCCAGGTTCTTTTGTTTCCCTTTATTCCCATCAAAAAAGGGTTAATTTGTTCTTTACAAAGACCTGTTTGATAATATTGTCTTTTTGTATCCAGTGTATATGCTCATACTTCCCTTCAGGATGAAATGGAGGAACTTTTGAATCTTTTCAATGCAGTGGTATTAATTTTATAGCTGTTTTAATTCATAGTATTTTCATTGAAAGTAATTTTTTAATTAGAGTTCAACAAGGCATTTTGCTAATTAAGCGGTCTTGCTCATAATTGTTAGAACGATGTAAATTATCAAAATTATATTGTAAGAGGATATGAGAAGCTTTCTGCGCTGGCTTATTTACGAAAGAAAAAAAAAACATGATTGTTACACTTCGCCAAATACGCATTTTCGTATTATTTCAAAACTCATAATATTTAAGTATCCATCACTGGTAAGTTCGTTCGGGATATAAACCTAACAATTTCCACTATACTTAAATTATATTTCTAACTCTTTACATATTTGAGTTTTAATTTAATATCCCAAACATATACACATATAAAAAAAAATTAAAAATTAATAAAACTGCAGGCAACATGTAAACAGCACTTTCTTTTTTTCTTTGCGGGTAAATGAAATTTAAAAAGCATTGCCACACTTAATGAATTTAAATATATTATTTGCCTATAGTTGAAACCGTAATGTCATTTTGTGTTGCACTGTGTACTAATGAATAAATTATGTTGCAGTCATGACAAACTTTTCCTATTTAAGCCTGCATATTATTGGTTTATTCGTGTAACTTGCCTTCAAAATGATTACTCCATTAAGTTTCACAAAGTGGCAATGGTAAATTTCTCTTAACGGAACAGAGTTAAAATAACAAAGGCAAGTATTTCGTGTCGATACTAGAGAAATACAACCTTAGCCTTAGGCAAAAGATGGTGCGGAAGATGAGACTGGCGCATTAATACAATTTCCAACCTTTTGTTTTCATCCCCTTATAGAATAAGGGAGCAAGCTCCACACATTCTTTTATCTTCCATAGAGACATGACAAGTATTTACTTTAAAAGGCTCCTTTGTGCCAGGCCTTACTTAAATCACATTATTCGACTTTTCCAGGATTGGTTGCTTGTTACTCTAAAACGCTTCAGATTATAATCAATTAGTCCTGAGAAGATATTTATTGAGCTTTCAATATCGGTGACTTCATTAATATTTTGTCTATCTACCTATTACCTAAAATATTCCTCGGTGTCTGTGATCAAGAGTATCGTGTATAATTTAATTTACATACATAATAAAGTTAATTTGATTAGACTGTCGCACGTCTTGCAAAGTACAGAGGAAGTTTTAATTGGTCAATCAGGAAAAGCAAACATTTTAATTCTATGTATTTGATGCATTTCAGGTGGGGAAGCACAGTTAATTACTTTTACAAAAATTAATATTGGCAATTTGCTTCCAGCACAATATTACGAGAAAATTACTCGTAAAATTTAAAATTAATGTGCACACACAACCAAGTATTTAAAGGTGAAATTCAATTAATTGATCGATTTTGTGATAATTATAAAGTTAGGTATAGAGGTATATCGAATTTACCATAGAAATTTTTAATGTAATATTATATTTCCAAATTTGTATAGTTGTAAAATAGTACTAAAGTTTCAATTTCAACAGTCATAATAATATAATAGTATCATATTAAATATAATATACAAATAAAAATATGTAATTTAAACTGCTTCAAATAACTAACTTTATGAAATAAAGGAAATGAGAATATTATATTGTTATTGATTTTACACATGTGTGTAAAATTTCAGTTAAAATTGAGAGGTAGGACAGAAATTAATTGTAAATTTTGAACTTGGAAGATATACTCATCTGTGGGAAGTCTCGAAAACAACGAGTAATCAGAAGTAGGACTAAAGCCTGCGACCTTGGATGTAGCGTTTCTATATTCGAACTAACTGCTACTGCTAACTACTCAGCTATTTGCTAATGTTTTCGAGTAGTTCTGAGTTCTGTATTAAGCTAAATAAAAGCCAAACTTTTTTGGAAAAAAGGAATTTTCTTCTTTCGTTCGTCTCCGATTTTATTTAAGTTCTGAAATCAACAATCTTAACCTTTTCGTAATAAGAGCTATATTTTAGGGATATAATTATTCGTATAGCTAGTAAAATTAATATTTCCGGAAGGGCAAGGTTGAAAGGCGTCTGACGAGCCACAAGTTTCCCATCAAGGGTATTCTGGTGTATTTCCCTTGACACTATGGCAGTGGGCGCAGTCACGTAATTTATTAGTATCAGTGTTGCAATTTCGAACAAATTTATGGAGAAGACTCGGGCTATTCCCTGTCCCACATAAATAAGCATAAATGGGGTGCCTTGTTTTACTTAAAACTGCAATCCACTTAGGGAAGATATGAGAGATTGCGACGAGGATACAGTAGCCAGGATCGTGGAACCCACTGACCGATCCATTGTGCGAGGCGAGGTTCCATCAAGTTTTCACAAAGCATCGGCAACATCTGCACCAACATAAGCCAACAGAGCATAAACGGTGGTCTTATTCATTCATTCTACCGAGAAATATGAGCCCATGGCCAAAGGGCTATAGCTTTTGGCCAATGTCTGGTGCAGGCCGCTCCGGAGCTCCAACAAAATGGAAATTATATTCAGTTGAGAGGAAGCGCCTTTCTTTTATCACGGACGCTTCAGACGACCCAAAATGATAAAGTAACCACGGAGTTGAAAAATCCCCCACCTCGAAGTGGGTCCCGCCTTTCGTCCTCATTATTCTCATTTTCTTATACTTCCCGGATGACAGCAAAAGGGACTTAAGCTGAAAATATCTGGTCCATTTGAATCCGGGGCACGGTGGCGCGCGACGACGCTTGGCGGCGAACAGAGAAGATGGAAATGTAATCAACGAGTCCTTTTTAGCCATGAAAATTTGCATTTTTGGCATTTTAAGGTCCCATATTAGTTTGCAACAGCGCAGAACCGTCCTCCATATGCAGGACTAACACAATTGCCCCTAATTACAGTGGCACTTGGGATGCAACGTTCTCCCGATAGGCGCTCCGTCCCGACGCGACAGTGACAAGCGCGCCTCGCGAATCCCACCGAACGACATCGACGACTCTTGAGAGTTGCAGGGAAAATGACGGGCAGAAGAATTTAAAGGCTGCCGAGTGGCATGTTTCCTTTTAAAAAGTATGGAAATGGTAACCTATTTCACATATGTATATAGGGAATTAGTTTTACTTTTGCGGTGCTCGTTTCTTGCACGTTTTTCCCTTTCAGCGCAAAGTGCTGAAAGTGGGTCGCGAAAGTGGCTGTGGAGGAGCAGCACCAGCTCCAAAATCCAAAGGGCCAATTGTCGGAGATTCGCATGAGTCGTCCTACAGAAGGCTTTTAATAGTTAGATTTGCTCCAATTATTGTGAAATTCACGCTGGAAAGAACCATGAAGATATAAAGACAGAAATTTGCGTGTACCACCCCTTGTTCATCCTCAAGATGAAAGTATCTGAGTCTGACGCCGCGCTGTATCGTCAGGATCGGGAAGCGAAATGCTCCCTCTTACCTGAAATATTTGAAACACTTGTTACACCCGATGCCACTCTTCTACCGGGGTGCTTCGGAGTCGTGAAGAGGGTGCCTCCATCACGACGGCGGAATTTCCCTTCCTCAGAAATGCTCGGAAAATACAATTACGACTAAGTGAATTGCGAGTATGCCGTGAATGCGCTCGAGGAGCTCCAACAGACAGCGTAATGCATTTCGACAGATGAGCGATGTGCCCCCGGGGTGCACGGGGGCGCGGGCACGGAGGAGGAATTGATGGCGTTTGGCTAATGCATTTCGACTCGTCTACGGACTACCGCCGATGGTTTTTTTTTAACGAAATTAACTGGCAAAAAGGGACTTTTAAGCAAGAGGAAGCTACCAGCGATTTGGCTCTGGAACACTCAGTGACTACGTTCCATACTTTTTATATTGAATTTCATTCTAAATGCCTTCGATTTGGATCTGGACAAATCCGTACTTAATTGTGGTTGCAGATAGCACTAATTCCATTCCTCTACTCGGTTTTATAAATGAGACGTTGATAGATTTGCCTTTATTAATTTACAGCCTGATCTATTTAAATTTATTTAGTAGAATTTATTACTTCATTTACTACTTCTTTCAAACAGGTTCCTGTTGATGTAGATTGACTCGAAGGACTTGTATAAACACTTGTTCGACCCGGATCGATAAGTTGTCATTTCGATCCAGCTTGAAATTATTCAATCCGTATCGAAAAATACCAAAAACACCTACCTTGTTCATATAGGATTGAAACCATAACCTAACAAAAAAGCCGCTTTTGGACAAATATCCGTAATAAAGTTGCTAAAATGTTCGTAAATTCATTTTAGTAACCTTTGACTTAAATTAATTTTTTACGCTTCTAACGTCAAAATAATTCGATTGGGTTTTTGTATCGGGTTATTTTAACCACTTTGAGAGAAAAATCAAAAACTTAATTGAAGTCAAAGGTAACTGAAATGAATTTATGAAATTTTAGTAACTTCATTAGGGATTTTTTTTTCCAAAAAGGGAAACACGCCGTCTTTTATTTGGTTTAACTACGCTTCACTACAGACAACATGTGGGTTGTGCTTTATTTGTTAAAGATTTGTTGTGCAATGATATCAATTATTCTGATTAATATTTATTCATCGGAAAGACCATTTCGTTCTAGAGACTTGTTGATTGCTTCTTGACCCCAGATCTAATTATAGCTCTGCTCCCAAGAATTACTCACCGAATGTATTAATATACATAGTTCAAAATGGAAGAATCGATTTCACGCTATCTAGACCCGAATGTAAAAATAAATTAATTAAAGTTCTAATTACTACACTAAAAACAATATGTTTTGTTGAACCTTTTAGACTTTAAAAGCAAATTACTCCAAAAACTAAAACTAAGATTTAATATGTTACCATCAGATGAAAAAAACCCAATTTATAAAGCCTAAGGTTTAAAAATAAAATGCACTAGGGAAACGAACGAAGCTTATTTTATCATTCATTCCCCAACTAAAAGACAACACCTGAAAGAAATCATAAAAATTTATTTGAAAATTCCAGACAATAAAGTCTGAAAAATTGTGTAGACATATTTCAAGCGACTTAGGTTAAAAGGTCAAATCATTTCGCCCGCCCTAATCTCTTTCGTTAAACTGAAGTTTTGTGTGAAGAATTCCAAGAAAAAAAAAATAAATAAATATATATAAAAAATATTTCTGAGAAAATATTGTTTATGCTCTTTGACACGTGAATGATTTGAATGATTTGGTACTTGTTGATGACAGTCAGCTTATTAAGTGGGTAAAGTTTTAGGAATTACACCATTTGATCTTTATGAAATCGGATATTCGATAAGGAGATGGTGTATTTTTCTAATTATATGATTCCAAGAATATTGCAAATGTTTTTGGGGTGTTCGGTTTTATTTTGTGGTACCTAATTGAGTTTTTTAAAACAATAAAATACAAGTGCATATTTGTCTTTTCGCTTTTGGCAGAGAACATTTAGCATATACATATGTACATATATTTATTTACTATAAAAATCTTGTTATCTTTCTGATGATAATTTTACAATATCAAAAATTCAATAAAAAATGTATAAATCACCATAAAAATCAGTTCATATATGTATAAATGAAATAGAGAAAATTTGCTCAATTTGATTTCGCATAGTAACAGCGAACAAAAAATCAACTTGACTTTTCGAAAAGCTCGTTTTACCTTCCTCTTTTATTACGTAATCAAATTTTCTACCTGGCTGCTTGCCACTGATAACCTTAGTGCCTAAATTTTCTTCCCCTAAAGAATATTCCTGACTTGATTCGACCTGTAGGGAATGTGGTCAGGTAGCAAATACCCAAGAGGCATCAATTCTTTGCCAATCAATTAAATTTTATTAAAACCATGAATTCTCATTTTCGGGCCACAATCTCGATGCTCCCCAGCCAATACTGCAATAATTCTGAGAATTTTTAATAACCCTCCACATTGAAATTAGGCCAGTAAGTAAGCCAGCAGGGAAAGCCTAATAAATATATAATAATACGTATGGTCGTAGAGGACGTAGAGTGCATTCATTCGATATCATTTGAGGGTGAGTTCGAGTCGCGAAATAATTCAGGGATATTTAAATTTTGCCACCTAGCGACATATTTGAATCCATTTAGGCTGCAATAGTGGTCTAGTTAAATAAATATGACCTAAAATCTGATTTACACTAAAACAATTTCATCGGAGGCACTCTATCCGGACTGAATACCAAAGAGAGGGTTATCCCTTTTAGTCCTTGTGGGACAGGTTCGATTGAGAAACACCGCTGCGGGGCATCCCGAAAAGCGGAAATACTTTGGGAATAGCTAAGGAAGCTTCCCCAACAGAAATAGGCATTTTGCTTAACCTTTTTTTGGAAGTTACATAGTTGTTGATGTTATTATTTGTTGAATGCGAAAGTGGGGCCAGACCTCGAGGGCATCTGATCCCGAAAGTTGAAATGTCACTCCCCAGTTGGTTACCGCCACAAACTTCGACAACTCATCTCATGGGGACCGTGCTCTAAGCCGTCTAAGTCAAGGTGCCAGAAGGAGGATGACGAAGGATTAAGTAGTTGGCATAAACAAGTTCCCAGATTTTCCGATATGGGTCCTCAGATGTGCAGTTTATCTTTCCGGTAAAGTTTATTTTTCACTCAAACTGCGGGAAGAGTCGGCTTAAGACCCTGGTTAAGAGTGATTTGCAACAATGGTGAAATTCAGGTATGGTGTGTGACTGAATTTCGTGTGCTGGGAGGGGGCACCCTTGATGCAAACTTTCAAAAGACTCACTATTCCTTGCGTTTAAGTTTTAGAAAGTTTTTCGCCTTAGCGCACAACTTTTCTAGCTTATCCCCCTCCTCCTTGCAGCTCATTCGATGGTTTTTCTAGAGTAAAAGGAACTTTTCGTCGAGTTAAATGAAAATTAAATAAGTCGAAATTGTAAACTAAACATACATAGGTAGCAGGTAGGCAAACTGGGCTATGCGAAGTTTAGCCTTAATTCTTACATTAAACAGCATTTGGATAGACTCCTCGGATAGATTATTTATTTAATGTGAATTTTCTCTAAATTCTTATTATTAAGGCATACTGGAATTCCATTAAATTACCGACACAATGGGAATGATAATGAGGACATTAATTGCTCGGGCTCGATCCAATGTATCTATTTTGACCCGAGGGACATAGTTACGTTAGTTCCGACGATTGCATGTAAATGTGCAGCAGTCTGATTATAATTTGATTCATTCGAATCTCTATTTCTACATATGTATTTTCATGGGTTTATTTCACCCCTTTGATTGCTTTGATTGTTAGTTATAATTAGACGAAATTCAGTCTCATAAATTAAATCCCAGGATATTTCGTAAAATTACTTATTAATTACACTACTCGGTAGATACAAAAACTGGCTTTCGTTTCTGAAAGGAAAAAACCTGCCTTTTATGGTGTAAGATTTTAAGCATTTTTTTATTATGAACATAATTATATGTACCTACCTAAATATTTCATAACAAACTTTAATAAGATACTGCATTATACATATAAGAACTAAAAAGTTTATGATTTCAAGTTTAACAACCCAAATTAAAAGTAAAAATCAAAAAGAAACATAATTTGTTACACTACTAATTTTTTTTATTATTATTAGTTATATCAAAAAATTTCTTAAAATTCCATGATAAAAGTCTGTTATGAAATTAATGAAAAAATCTGCGGTTAAAACAAAATGTGAAATGGCATCAAAAGCAGATATTCGGTAAAAATGTGTTAAAACAAACGAAGGACAGCAGCATAAAAGACCGCAAAAGCGACTAATTGCACTTTGACCGAATTAATAGTCGCCTGCCATGGTTTTATTATTTCTGGCGCTGTCCACATAGTTCTTCCGGGCAGTTTCAGTGACGCTTCCGACTGGAATATTTAAAGGTTTCATCTCTGAGGGTGGCCAAAACTGCATTTTATTGCCAACATATTTATGGTGAAAATAGTGGGCGCCCGTAAATGTCGTATATTTGGTGAAAAAAGAAATTCACAAAATTTTCACATATGCTACTGAAACCCCCAATACCCTACTTGTTGTATATACAATGGTATCCCAAAATATAAAAAATATGCTGTACTGTTCACAATTTAATTTCAGTGAGGTGAACCTTTGCTGTCCGAAACAATACGAAATGTTCGCACACCAGACGACCCACAATGACCCACCAATTCGATACCCTAAAGAAATAACTTCAACTCAGGGCATATCTCAGGAGGTTACCATAAATAACTGATGCTCAGAATGAGATGCATCACCGATCTGCATATGCGCGACGACAAGTTCTGCATAAAAATCTCATTGCAGCCCTTGTTTTTGTGCATTTCTCGGTCTGATTTCATATTTCCGATCAGAACAAATAGATGAAAATAAATCCTGAGAATATATTACCAATGTTTGATTTATGCGGGGAGGGAACACGAGTAAAACCGCCTTGGCAAGTAGGAACAACGAGATATTTTATTCGGCGATTTACAGAGAACGTTTACAGAACTTTACGGAGGCACAGGGGAATGCATTTATGAAGCAGAACAGAATGTGCCATTTTCTGAATGCCTTTTCCATTTAATACGGAAAACCCTTGAACCGTACCCTACTTCTTGGAATTTAAAGCCCCAGAGAATTGATATATATTAAGAAAACTCTTGATATTCCGGAGACGCATATAACATCGGTAAGAGGACGAACGATATTTACCTTCCTTCCAAGGGACCCAGTTACTGCAAAAGTTCTATACTTTATTTCTCTAGTGGAGCGAAAACTTTGACAAACATCCTAACTAAGGTTTACCTGCTTTTCAATTTAAGTTAAAGTATATGAGGAAGGATCAAGACAAGGACCAATGAGGAAACTGTGCGATTACCAGTAATAACAAGTACTCCGAAAAACGATTTCACAATTGAAAACGTGACTTTTTACGTAACTAATCACATTATTGCCCTACAGTCAAAAAAAGATTTTCCCCGAATCCCATGGATAAATTTCTTTAACAATCACATGGCTGCAGGAAATGTGTTCTTCAATGGGAAAAAAACCTCCGATAGCCGCCCACGGAAATGCTAATGGACCACCACCTCATCTGTTACGAAAAATCACTTAAAGTCAAATAAAATGGCGGATAGAATCAATAAAGATCTCGATAAGATTTGTAAGATAATCGGGGGAATAAGGCAAAAGGATTAAAAGACTTCCGAGGAAGCCGCTGCCTCAAGTAAATCAATGCGGCCAGGGTTCTGGCGCGAATCCAAGTTTTGTTGGTGTGGTTACATTTTTTTTCACGTTTCTTTTATTTCCTAGAGTAATGCCTTTTTTTCCTTATATACCCTCTTTTATCCGGACTACAAATTGAGCGACTTTTTCTTTTCCGTTCAGGCTCACCTCCTTAACGATGGAAAAATGTGGGCCACGCGGCACGGCCGTAGAATAACGTAGAACGAACGATTTTGTGTAACTGCTCCAGAGGACGATGCTCCAACGCCGGGGCAAACACAAACACATATTTTAGCTAAAAAGAAAATGTAGGTGCTTCTTGGGAGGAAGCTAAAATGATCTGCCGATGGAACCGAATGCTTGGGGTGGTTTCTCAAGAAGAATAGAAATTTCTTTAAGCTGATGCTTTAGAACAGGACTGCAAATTGCACTCTCTATGATCTACGAATTTACTTTGAAAATGCTTCTTGAGCGAAGTTCTCAATAAGTGAATATTTTTCTTCCAGAAGGATAGGTTCTTCAAAATTCAATTATTGGCTTCTTCGTAAAGTAAATACACGACTAAAATTTAATAATTGTTTCTAACTTAAAAGAGATGCTGTTCTAACCAGAGTAGTATATCTTTTTATGTTAGAAACAAATATTTGAAGATTACTTAGATTTAAATTGAAATATATCTCTTAACAACAACAACAACAAAAAAATTTTTAATTTTAATTGTGAAATCTGGATCAACTACAAAACTCAGCATAGATTTTGCCCTAAGCAATTTTTGTGCCAAGTTTCATTTTGATCTGCTAAGAAATGGGCACTATAGAGAGGACATAAATTTCGTTATGTACACATACATACACAAAAATACATACATTATATATGTATATACACAAGGAGATTCAACATCGATACTTGATCAATATTATATAGCATTATGGGTGATGTTTTGCGTATTTTAAGAATTTTAAGAATCTTCTTATTGTAAAAATTATATCATTATCACCATAAATAAATAAGTCATGAATACATTGAGTTAAGCATAGTATTGCAAAATGTTCTTAGAGGACCAAGTCCAAATTATATAGGTACCTACAATTATACGATGATATCTTTTGAAAAAAAAAATTATTATAAAGAATAAATAAAATGTAGATTACAAGTCAATTGCTTTGATTATTAACTTCCTATTTGATATTACCCATAGTTGTACTTTATAGTGCTATTGTAGATGACAATTTAAAATATTTAAAGAAATTGAAGAATTTGACATTATTTAAAGAAAAGTAACAATAGTAATTTTAATTGTGACGTAATAATATATTCTCTCTAAATAAATTGAAAAAAAACGATAAGATTAAAAACGAGATGTCATATAGTATTGAAAATATCCTTCAGTTCAATTTATTTCATTACTTTCATAATGATATATTAAAAATTTAAAAATTATATACATAGTCAGATTAATTAGCTCGCTTTTCAGTGCCTGAAATACCTTTTCGCTTTTTTGTAATCAGATGAATAGTGATTTTTAATTGGTAAACTGGGTGAATGGCTTTGTCATTTCAGCATCCATTGAATCATTTGCAGTAATTAAAAAATTTCGTATGTCATCAGCGATAGTTGGAGCGGAATATGTTTTCGACTTCCATTTGCAATAAAATTGCATATATGTATAAGGATTTAAGTTTATTAAACTTGACATAAATCGTACTTGAATTTTTTCTGAAAGCATTGTCGGCTAAATTTTAAAATGTTAGTTTTTAAAAAATATCAAATTTCTTTCTTACAAAAATCAGCAGGAAGTATATGGCAGGAAAAGATTTAGTTCTCTTGATGTTTAATGTATAGGGAAGTTTTACTTTCCTTAGTACTATCACCATTTTGATTTTATTTTTAAAATATTGTAAAGTACATCTTATCTTACGAAAAGGCAACATATTTTAGAATATTCTGTTTTGTCTTGCATTAAAGGTGCCGTCAACCCAGGGGTATTAACATAAATGTCGCTTTCGTAAAAGCACCATTTCCATTTCGACACTCCGTTTGTTACCATTTTCAACACATATTTTCGGTTCATGGTCTGTTCCTAAGTTAAAGCTACATATATACAATACATATGCGCGAGGACTGGACCAGACATACATAGTCTGGAAATCATGGACAAATAGCACTAGAGCACTGTCTTCAATATTCTCGACACAATTACTGGTGTATTAATGTTGAAACATCGTCGTTCCGATGATATTCATGCAAAAATGAGGGTCACCAGTTGGCTATAGCAGGGAATGCCACGAAAGGGAACCTCCTCCGCATTACTTTCCTAAGCATTATGAATTATTAATGAGGGTGTGCATTCCTCTATTATGAATATTTTCAAAGTAAGCTGAGCACCAACGGCAAAAATAATAGTGAGTAGCTCCGATAGTCTTATCTGGAGACAACGAAGTCACTGCTCAAGTAAGCATGCCAGCTGAAATTTTGGGAGGTCAAAGACATTCTGCATATTAACCACCCGCGCTCGCTACATATAAATCTAATTGATGCGGCTCTAGACATGTCGGAAGCTGTAGCCTCTAGGTTACGTAAACGACGAAGTTGCAAATGCTCGCACGTATAACTTTTATGAATATGCTCGCATGAGCGGAACATACTAATACACGTCACGCGGGGGATGCTTTTAAAAGTTTATGCGAGGAATTTAATATTTCTCTGCGAGAACCCTCAAAACAATTGGTACCAGCGATGCTTCGAAAATTCTGGGGTTTTTCAATAAGCCCAGATGAAAAGTTCGACGTAAAATCGAAAGTCTCAGTCCATGAAACCGTGAAGAATTGAATTACTACTAGAGTAGAATGAAATACTGCTATACGAAATTAGAGATAAATTTTAATTATATTTAAATATTTTCGGGAAAATTATATAAAATCGACAACGATGGTAGGTACGATTACATTTTTCAACTATTTTCGGAGGGAGTTAAAAATTGAGTTATCGTAAAACGCTGGAGATAAATAGTTTTTGAAATTTATTTTAATGAGAATAATTTTCACAAACTTATATAATATAATCATAAATTACCTTGCAACTATGAAACAACAGGTTAATTGGATAAAATTTTTAAATACCTAGATAAGGTGTAATAACAATTTTTGTGTTAGTCCTCAGCAGTACAGATTTAAGACCTTTCGTATTTTGCTGTATCTAGAACTTGATGATATCTTTCTCTTGCGAATGCGTTCATTTAATTATTAAATTATTCTATTTATTGATTTTTTTATTTTTTCTAATAATATACGTCGAGATCCTCGGGGTCGCCTTTAGAGCAGGGCTCCTGGTATTTTGCCAGGTTTGCCACACTATTGTTACACTACTAGCTACTCGTGGGACCCGTATTTTATATATGAGGAAGTGTTAATGTTCCCAAAAAAAATCTGAGGTTAAGGAGCGTAAAAACCTGCAATCTAATCGCCCAAAACATCATTATTCAGCAAAAACTGAGAGAAAATTATTTAAGGCCGCTGCTTAAAGCCCACTAAAGGTGTAATTGCAATCGTTTGTTCGCTTTAAATTGCCGGCAAAAAGGATGACTGCCCAGGGGCAATCATAATGTCATCTCCACTTATTTTCTAAAGCGGTCCGGAGCCCCTCGCCATCTGGCAACGCCAGCCGGGGCCCCAGTTCCCCAAATAAAATCGCTTCCGCCGCCGCCCTTCTGCATGCGTTTACCGGGAGGTCTCGGGAGTGTCCGGGAGTCGGAGGTCCGGGAATCCGGGAGTCCGGGAGGCGGGCGGGAGGGGGATTTATTTACTTCGTCCTTTACCCCCATCAACACGCCGTAACGTGGCCCATTGTAGCGCGTAAAGTCAGCTTAAAAAGCTTCAAGAATTACAACGAGTGAAGCTTTCTACGTGTCCGTCCGACGCAACCCACAGGAGCGGCGACGGCGGCGATGTAAGTCCTTTAAAATGTTGGCCCGACGCTCCCGAGTCCCGACCCGACGGACGCCGCAAGGACTTCCATCATCAACGTTCCCGGCAGTCGGGCCGGGACCGGGAATCCTTCAGTCTCGCTCGCATTTTGAGTCCAGTGCTATGCCGTCGCAGATAAGAGCCCGAATGGGTTCCTGAGGGATTTCCGTCGAAGGAGCGCCTGCCACTGATAACCTAACGCCAGGATGCTGGGGAGCACATTTTCAGGATAAAACGTGGTAGCTGCTCAGTCGGGTGAAAGCTCCTGAGGTGCACGGCACGTGGATCCCTTCGCCAGGACGAGTCAGATGCCGTCGAACAGGCGCGAGTTTCACCTGAACGCGGTATAGGGTGACTGTGACTACTTCGGGTGAAGTGCTCCTCTATATTTTAAAGTTCTGTAGTTCGACTATCTTCTCACTAGTTTATGTCTAATTTATTTAATTTGTGGAAAAGTGAGAGTTAACAGGATTTACTTCGAAATAAAGTGTTTAATTATATTAAAAACAATAATAGTTTTGTGTGTTCGTGCATTGTCTTGTTGTTTTTTTGTTTTAAGTTTTATAAAATAAGTTGTATTAAAAAAAATTTATGGAAATGGATTAGTATTGACATAAATCGCTGGTAAATCTACTTAATCAAAACAATTGATTCACTCAAAATCATGATTACATTTAATTTAATCCTGAAAAATAAACCCTTCGAAAAGTGGGAAATGGAGCAAAAAGATTTCGGTACTTGCGGGGGTTCGCCTGAATGCCATCGGTTAGGCTTTTTCCAGTTCGGCTGTTAGAGTTCTTGGTCCTTAACAAGCATAAAATAATGCCTCAAAAGGTTCAAGGGCTCTATTCAGTGGCGGTTTTGGCGTCTTCTCTAATTTTTGTAATCCTTTTGTGCCGTGCGGTTCGCGTAGAAACGAATCCTTGGTACGATTAGTTGAGACGTTGTTGTAGGCAGCCAGTGAAGGAGCAAGTTTCCACCGAGCGACTCAGCGCGACGACTTAAGTCTGCATGGAGGGCAGGGATTTCTGAAATTTTATTCAATTGGCAGAATTTAAAAATCCTTTGAGTCGAATACTCCGAAGAATATCTTCTCCCTTTAGGAGATCCCGAAGGATATCCGGCCCAGTTCCTTAGCGACAAGCACACGCACATACCGCCCGCAGCTGGTTTTCCCCCATTGCTCCAGATGCGGAAATGCACATCCGGCTCGGAGCGGCTCATGTGCTGTAATTTAAACTTTCACCACTTTCATGTCCTTTATCGCATTACAGAAACATCCGCCACCACTCACTCCTGGCGTGTAAATATTTCATATTAATTCCGAGTTAATTCCAGCACAACAATTTCCGAGATGCTGCCGGGCCGGATGCATTAATTGCGATCCGCGCCGCGATATTATTCGCAATTTGTTTTTAACGGAAGGCGGCGGGGGCGGACGCGCGGACCGAACCGAGGTCTGTGGCGCATCATTTTATGACGTCGCGCTTGACAAACTGCCAAGGAGGCGGACGAACGGGCGGGCGTGCGTTTGAAGCGGAAGAACTCTGCCGCAACGCAAGATTTATCTCGGGCTTCCAAGGGATGAAAGGGTGGCCTCCATTCCAAAATCGAACTGCAGTCTTTTGCATACTCCGCAGTGATTTATTTCCAGGGGAGCTCTTTGGCTCAACATGAATATCGTAGAATCGTTTGGCGGCTCTACGTGCGAGGCTATTGTAGGGCACTTTTCGAAATTTCTTCAAGATAGACGTGTTTTATGCACCATACACGGAGGATATGCGATTGGTCTTCATGACCTTTCGAGTTTTATACAAGTTTGACATTAAAACCTTATACTTATTATTACGTCTTTAGTTATTGAACTGATCCGGCATATTTATGCAATTTTCAATTTTATTGTTGCTTTTTTAAAAAAAATAATCATATACATATTAGGTCCAGGCTGTGAAAAGAAAAATTAGTGATCAATAGTAGAACGAATCGAGGAACCAAATTATGCCTTTTTGATCCAAAAGTGAAGGCAGTATTATATATTTAAATCAATGAATGATCGTAAGGTGAAAATATCCCTTTTGGAATAGACAAACTCCAATGTAGTAAAGTGAAAAAAAAAATGTTTTTTTTATTCAGTCTAACCGAATACAATTTTTACAGACTTCAGATCAAACGTTGGTATAAACTTATAAGTACCTAATAAAATTCATGCAAAATTCTTGAATATTAGAGCATTCTTCTGTTAAGAAAATTAATAAATCAACATTGATTTCATAGACCGAATTGAGTTCATTTGAACAATAAGGCAATACGTAACAGGTTCAGGTATACGAAGATGAAACAAAACTAATTAGTCCGATGAACAATCGGCGCATTATTAATGATGGAATGAGCCAATGAAACGAATAATACTTCAAAATGAAGCGATACTGAAAATCAATGGAATTATGCTTCATAAAGCCGATGGGAGGATGTAGTAGGCATTGAGTTTGCAAAAACAAAATTACATACTTTCCAATTGGATATTAATTAATTAATAATAATTGGAAGAACTTTAAGAAATTATTTATCCTATGTGTAAAGCGAAGCTAATCCACTTTTTCTGTTATTTTATTTATTGCATCTATTTAATTAATTACTACGTACATACTTGCTTTCCTTTTTAAATCTTAAATAAACTACGATATAAATATATGTATAGGTAAGGGAAATGTGATGCCACCTTATAATGTTTTTGCAATAAAAAACAACAATTAGAAAAATTAAATTATTAAACGAAAGATTTCATTTTAGTTTATTGGCAAAATACCGTCAATCTTTGATAAATAAATTACCAAATGTGTAATATATGATTAGTAGATATTAATGATTACTTTATTTTGAAAACATAATTTCTAAAATTAGATCTCTTATTTTTTAATCAACAATGTCAATTATGTGAACTTAATTTCTTTTTGCATACGAGTATATCAATAAAGTGGATATAGGGACCGGTTTTTGATCCGTGCAATCGTGGCGTCTGTGGCAAGAGCGCTAGCCATTCAGCCACACTGCCTCGGCGGATGAGCATTTTTGTCCTCAACACTTGTCCTTATATCAGGATTATATCGAAGGGCAAACATGCAATTTTGTCCACCAGCCGCTAGGCGGGCAAAATTGTAATAATAATACTAATTTTTGTAAACTTTTCTTACTTACTGAATAAGTTCCGATGAAAAATAATAATTATTCCAACATAGAAGTTGAGCACAGTTTAAACGCTAGCTTAGTTAGTATAAACTCATAAGACAATATTTAACTAGAAATGTAGCTCAGTTTGTTTAGTGTAGTTAAATGTGTTTTAATTTTTGATGAATAAAATACAACTTTTCTGGGATTCTGCCAGTCATTTTAGGTCACGTTTTGTGAACTTAACGAAATATCATGGGGTCTGGTTAGAAAGAAAATTTAATTTCATTAGCTTCTGCCACAGAGAAAAAAATGTACTGCACTGGCATATCCCAGTTGGTGGTAGTCTTCACGAATGTTTTTTATGTAATTTAAAAACTTTACTAGTGGACGAAGGCGCTGTACTGTAGCTGCTAAAATAGTTAATTAAAACGTCATGCTAAATATTTCGCTTTCAATTTTCCACCATTTCGTGCACTATCGGTTCAAACTCATTAAGTCTGGTGGACATTTCAATTATCTTGAATCCCTTCACCAACACCGAGCCCACGGTTTATACAGGGGCAACTTATCTAACTTGAGCTTCCCGCGGCAGTCTTCAAAGGAAATTGCAATAGCAGGAAAAGGACTGTTGCAACGAAATGATGTCAACATTCTTCGTAATCCAGATACCATATCAACTTTTTCGCAGTCCCATTTTCCACTCGTTTTTGTTAGGTCGCCGTCATATCTCCCTCCTGTTTCCTTCTACAAATTATGTTGGAAAATTGTTGAAATTAAAAAGAGAAAGAAAAATTCTCTATGGTGACGCGGTTGCCTTGGAGGTGGGTTCTCTACAGCGAGATTTCAGTTGTGATGGTTTAACAAGGGCAGGTGAAAGAGCATACCGTGGAAAAACGCATGTCGCAGATAAATTCAGTTGTCATGAATTGCGGCAAGATAAATTGCCCTGCGTACGTATGTACGCGCATATCAACTTACAAATCATAATTTATTCGTGTGGCATACCTCTTCATCGCGGTGGCATAAAAGTGTAATAACACACCGCAAGTATAGAACAAAAATAACGCTGACTCCCTGCCTAGTCGAGGCAAACGAAATAAATGACACCAAAAAGACAAATTTCTTCAAGGAGATGATGAAAATTAAACTTCAAACTGGTTCTCCTTGTGGGATTCATCTTGCGTTCCATTTTATTTCTGGGACGGGATGACGAACGAGGCGACGACTTCCTTTGGCACAGGAAAAGGGAAAATGTTAATAATCTCATTGAAGAAAACTTTCCTCGTTGATAACTTCTGTATAAAACTCCCTGTTCATTTCATTTCATTTTCTGGGAGCACTTCTAAAACGGGAATGTGTTCGTTTTTGAAATTTCGGGAAATAGTATAGTTCATTACGAGCTGAAGTTGGGCCTAGACTAGCCCCAAAAGACCCGGCTGCAGGGCCTATTCATCACTGCTCCCTTTTTACATTTTATTTTCTTCCATTTCAAACACTTGATTCTGAGCGTTCCTGGGCGAGTTTAAGTGACCCTTTTAAGCAGCTGCCCTTTTTCTGTAAAATTATGTACTTTGAGCAGAGTTGCGGCCTCTTTTCACTTCCGAATCCACTTTAGTTTAAAAAGTGATCAATTTTCTGCATTTTGCTGCGAAACTCGGAAGTTAAATGGGTCTGAACGCAAATTACCTAATTGCACTACATCGAGATGGACGTTGACGTAGAAACTCAACGATACCCGCGAGACAATAAGGTGGAAAAGATGTCAGAATTCGTAAAAGCTCCTCTTTTTCGCCCCCTCCAGACTCATCACTACTCCGAGGAAGATTGATGGAGCCTATTGCGACTTTTGGCACAAATGAAAATTACTCCTGAGTACACATTCATGCATCGGGGAATTTCCCTTAATCAGAAAGGGCTAAAGTAAACATAAACCGATTTTAATTTCCTTTACGATATTTCAATTTCCGCATGTTTGGGAAAGAGCTCTTTTTACAATGAATATTTTCAGCTAATATCTGAGTAAAATTTTAAACATTTTTCGTATAGCATCCCTTTTCTGTGAGGAGGAAAATAACTAAATGAAGTAATTTGTCTTTTCAACCCTTAAATTGAAATGCTGCGTATAAATCACGTAGCCAACCGCTATTTAATTAATAGCTCCCGGTCAGGTGCAGCCCGCCTCAGGGAGAAGCGATTTATTTAATTGACATTTTTAATGCATGCCCGATTTCCTTTGAATAATGGGAATTTTCAGTTAATAAATTATCGTCAGAGGATTGCTTGCAGGTAGGAAAAATAAATACCACCAATTGTATCACATTAAGTCGATAACCAGATGCAGTTTTTCATTCAGTATTTACTTCATGACATAAAAATTAACCTTTTGGCTCAATGAAAGATTTTTTTGATTTATACCTCATAAAGTAGTTCCAGAAAATCAGCATCATCTCTATCTATTTACAAAAATATATTAAAGAAATATATGCGAAATTTAATATCTAAATCTCCCTAAATTATAATTTTAGAATATTGGAATTAAAAAGTAAATAAATATTATACCAAATAATTCTGTAGACTTTTATGCTGTAATAATTATTTAAATAATATTTTTTCAATTGCCTCTTTTCTTTTAATGACTCACTAAGTACACGTAATTAAAAATCTGTTCAACACGGCTGCCTACTAAAGCTACTACTACTACATGTAAACAAACAGTCAATATAAAATAATTATTTAATTTAAAATTTTATGAAATTGAGTTTTTGTTTGCGTTTATTTTATTGCAAATCGGATATTTATTCGAACCTTCAAAAATGATTAAATCTTTTAGTGTTTATCGAATTAAATTGAATGTGTAATTGTTAAATATTGATTGTGTCATAGGTACCTGTTATTTGACAACTATGAAATAATAATATGTGTGTGAAATTTATTAATCGTTAAAAATACTGATGAGCAGCCAAACATTTATAAACTGCATATAGCGAAAATTGCGTGAAGTCAAAATAAAAATGCCTTGGCGTTAAATCAATTTAAAGTATTTTCCCAAAGGTTTCGGGAAGTTAAACATGAGAAATAAATAGATCCCAAGAGACATTTTGGTATCTAAAATCCCATAAAATTGAAAAGGATAAAATCAGCGATTAGTTAACAGCTTACCGGTTGTGTTATCCTTGTTTCTCTGCAGCACGGCACTAGACGGGAAAAAAGGCATTAAATGCTGTTAAATGAACCATTAAAATGTTATTTGTGGTCATCTTGTGCCAAAATCCAGATCGTATATCTACAACAGCGAAAATTTTTGCCGTGCTCCTCTCGTCCTTTTTAACAGGATTTATTGCTCGGACCAATGGACCAACCACAACATCAGCAGCAGTCCCACCACCCCCAGCCCCGCCACCGTCCTCTGGAAAAGGATCAGATCCAGTTTCACAGTATCGAGGTAATAATCATATTAAATATTTGCGAAAAATCTTCCTCATCCCCAATCTTGAGCTCGTTTTTGCCCAGCATCCGAACATCCGAACCAAGTGGACCACTGGCACTAGTTACAAGAAAAAGGGAAAAATTTATATCCACCCGGAAGATATAGCGATTCTGCTGCTGCCCGATTCATTTCTTACATATTTAATGAAACGCTCTTAAATTAATGCGTTGCCCGAATTGTTCTTGCGAAGATTCAACGGTGGTCCGAAGGGGACTACAGATGTGGCCTGCTTACATCAAATTTTGAAAAATGCAGAACAAGCGAAAAAGTATTTTGTATCTGCTGCGTAGGCAATCGATAAACATATGTTTGTATGATTCATATAATGTATCTGAAATTCATGTATTTATACATCCATATATGGTATTTATACCCGAAGGATGCTTTTGCATTTTTCCTTGAACATAACTGAAACAGATATGTAGATTCTAGTTCGACTTTTTGCTGATCAGGTTCGTTAGACATTTTAACAACTATTTTGGAAGATGGTGAACTTCTTTCGCAAAGCTTTAAGAGAAACTACTATAAGACAATAATTTGGCACTTGAGTGATTTTCTTGCTGCTTTAGCTGAAATTGAGATATTGCTTTCGTTTAAAATTTTGAATGCTAATAAATAAATTAAAGAATACTAAGAAAGAAGATAATGAAAAGTGAAAGATGGAAGTCAGTATAAGAAAACATTTCTTATTCCATTTATCCGCAGAAAAATAAATGAAGAACATCTTACAATGAGGATTTGAAACCAGATTAAAAGAAAGGCATTTTATATTATAAGGTTTGCACAGCGGCACCCCCGAAAGGAAAACTCTTCCATTCAGAAATTAATTAAATGCAAAAAAGTTTCGTTTTTTGCAATCACAAAATTTCTTATAGAAGGCTTCAACCAAAGACTTTATAACTTTGCTTCAATGTTTTAAATTTATTTATTTAATTCAAACTTAGTTTCGAATGACAACATTATATTGAATGAGAGATTTTGTGGTATAACATACTACACCTTACTTGAATTGAGACATTCTGTATAATTCCGGTCTTTAAAAAAAAAAATTTAAAACGTATGTTTTTCGTATGTTCTGTATTTTTTAAATCGTTCGATTTCAAATCTTAAATGGCCTACATAACAACAAAAAATTCTAATACGCAAATGAAAGAAGAAATGTCTATGGATAAAACAAAAATTCCTCAAATATTTGTCATCATCGTTTTTGAAAGAAGCTCTCCCCTTCAAAGCATTCGTTGAGCACGTGGAATTTAAACGTGGGTAAACAGAGATAAATGTTTTAAAAAGACACCGCCCCAAAAGTGATGAACCCCTTTTATGCTTCTAAAATTTTAATTTTTTACCACCTGGAAAATGCAGGTAGACCTTGTGCAGGCGTCCCGAACTGAAAATGGGAGCACCTTGTTTACTTGCTCGAAAGAGGACGGAAAACTTCTTGGGTTTTCGTCTCCGTGATTTCAATAATTCGCTTTAGTTGTCTCCTTAATTTTATTTATCACGTCAACTCAATTTCAACAAAACTCCTCTGCCACACCCTCTTAATGTATGTAGAATGTAGATTGTACATAGATGTTTGTAAGAACGCAAATATTTAGCATCGAAACTTATGAAGTTGCTCGATTGCGATAGCAATTAGTACGGAGCTGGGATTTTCCAACGGGTGAAGACGAACGGGTGCGCCGGGACTATATTAGAAGGATTTTCGGGTGAAATACAGCAAATTTTGGGGATTTTCCTCACCTGTTTATTACGTTATGAGGTTTCGGCAAACTTGAATGATTTAATGAAGGCCACCGAAAATTTACAGCCATAAACATTCGGGCAGCTTAAACAAAGAATTAACAGGATGCTCATTCAAATGAGATTAACTACTCAATGTAATTTGTTATCGAGCATAAAATGCAAGATGAGTTAATCCCGGTGCCACG
This sequence comes from Machimus rusticus, assembly GCA_951509405.1. NCBI lineage: Eukaryota > Metazoa > Arthropoda > Insecta > Diptera > Asilidae > Machimus > Machimus rusticus. Next base: position 33,497,538 of record OX608053.1, on the reverse strand, counting down.
CCCGAAATAATCCCTTTCTTTGTCTTAATTGCAAAATTTTGTAGAAGCTAACTTTAATCGTAAGACGATTTTAAAGTTCCATAAATAATAAACTTTAATTCAGCGACACTATTCATACTGAAAAGCAAATCTTAAACTTTAAGGATAATTTTAAAGTAGGTATGTAGAAATTATCCCTTCAGCTCGAATGAACAATCTTTAAATTAGACCCAAAAAGTGGCCCTGTTACTTAAATAATTTCGGAGCGAAGACAAGATACTTCATGTCGTTGGGATGTAATTTATTAACTGAAATTTACACGGTTTTATCTCTTTCAACAAATGACAATACGGTCAAGTTAATAAATGATGAGTGACAGCGAAGGATCCCCGGAAGCTGGCCGCTTGTCCTCTTCTAATTTATCACGGCGTGTTTAATATTTCAAGCACATGAACCTCCAAATCTGGAGCAGCACTTCTGACATCGTCGGGGTCGGTATCACTCCAGAAAGTGCTACTGAATGTCACTAAGTGATAAGTTTCACCGAAGAGCCCCATTTGTGCGGGGGCCGCCTGAAATTGGACTCTTTCGCAGCGATTTTCACGTGAACACGCCGTCGAGTCCTCTTTTACATATTTATCATGGCACTGTTGCGGGAAAAATATATTTTTTATATATTTTTTTCCCGTGCATTGCAGAACTTCACTTCAAACAGCCCCCACGCCTGGGGAAGATAAATTCAAATCGACCTACAAAATATCAATTCACCGGGTCCAAGGCTGGCGAAGGGTCGGTGATAGAATACGAAATTATTCGGTAGGTATCCTCTATCCATTTAAGTAACTTTTTAAGCTATTTGTTGAGCAAATTTCCCTCCTTTATGCGGCTCGGCGTGTCCCAAAAGTGTTCAAGGTGATGCCATGAATGCCTCGTCTGCCGTCTGCCAACGGTGGCTCAATTGACATTTGTGTACGAAAGGAGCTCCTTTGCTCCGGTCTTTGCTGAATATGCTAAGGATGTCGATGCTCCGTCGAGCCCCCGTTAGATGGACGGCATTTTGGGGACATCCTAATGCAAATTTCAAAATTATAATGTTGTGAATGGGGACATAATGGATTATTATCGGATAACAGCGGTGGCTGCCAAAAGATTGACACCAATGGGGCGGAAAGATTTTCACGGCACAATAGGTGCTATATTGAGAATATTTTTGTTGTCTGATTTTGCTAATGAGGCCTTTCAACTCCGGCCATATGGGAATAAATGATTTTATCGTCAGAGCGGCATGAAAACCAATAGAAAATCAGTCTTAACTTCCCAAACTAGACTAAAAATAGAAAATTCTTCAGAATGACCTTAATTCAGAATACCAAATCCTATTTCTCGGGTATCGTAATCGCCCATGTCCAAACGGACAGACTTTTTAGCGCCTAACAATTCGATTTAGATAAAATTGGACTCCACCATATAAGAATCATTTTGGCGAAAAATCGAATTTCTGCTAGAGAAGGGTGCCGACAGAATATGCTTTCCTAACAAAATAGATAACGAACTGAAATCTTGTATTTTTCGTTAAATTAACGAAAGGTCAGAATTCATGTAATAATATTTGTACATATACTGAAGAATTAAAGGTGTATTTTAAAAAAATATGTTCCTTTCCCTTGCCTTTTTTAAAGTTATAAAACAATTTTTAAATTTCCAAAGTCGTATGTACATACATATATCTAATTCCAATTCCAAAATAGACACTCTAGAAAACAACATATGTATACTTGTTCTCATTGAAATAACCTTGAATTTCAAAATTTTGATAGCACATTCGGAAATTGCAGCCTCGAAAATATAATAGTCGAATAGCTTGTGATTTTGTTTTTTGATAAAACTAACAGCAGCCCTAGATAGAATCTTAAAAAATAAGACAATGAATAATTTTATTATACGTTATAAATTGAATGAAGAATGATGCATTCAAGAACACTTTTTTGATGAGAATTTTTTTTGTATATTGGACTCAGATCAAACATATGGTTTTATTGAACCGTGTGTGGTTTTGAAACTTTCTATATATGGATAATGAGAATATATAATTACTCCACATGGAGTAAACGAACACACGATTGTATTGGTAATTTAATAACGTGCGCTACCGATATGAAAATTCAGTAGAATTCCCTGTATACAATATTTACTTAATTTAAATTGTCAAAACAAACACGAATGCATCCAGCCAATTTCTGAAATTGCAATTTTATTGATACCGATATCACTGCTAATTATATCGCATTATTTTTGCACTCGTTAAGCAGTGATTATTTAAATTCATTGTGCTTATTTATGGTACCCAGCGAAAAGTGTACCTGGTGGAAATCATAGCAATTACTGAAGCATGGGGATAACTTTCCTGTTGTAATCCATGAAACCCTGTGCAACAGGTGTGCTGCAGCAGAAACAGGCAAATTACTTTTTTCGTATCTTGAAAAGTGCTCCATTAAAAGTGCATTTCATTAGTAATTTTACGGATATGCAAAATGCATTTTAAATATAACAACTTTTCTCAAAGATTTTAATTAACAGGCGTTCGATTAATTGGCGATTATTTTATTCTGCTTATTAACTCCCAAATCTGAATATCTTCCAAATTTTTTTTATTTGGGCAGAGCAAAGTGAAAAATAATTCGCCCTAATTAAAGTCAAAGAGTATAGTCATAGTTTTGTTCCGTGATGTTGTTGGAAAACTCACAGATTTTCTATTTTTAAAAAACTTTAAAAACTTTGTGCGACTTTAAGGAGTTGGAAAAGTTTTTAAGTATTATAATTTAGTTTTGAGAAATTTTTAAAGAAAAACTGGCACACGAACACGTCAATTGCTCGAAAAGTGGTGGAGCTCATTTTTCATTTTTCCAATATATGCACGAGGAACATCTTCGCTCCAGTAGGTGCCTTTTCCTTAGAAATTCCTTTCGTACCTTTTTACCACAGTTGCTAAACAAGTCGTTAAGGTAGAAACATGAAATTGTCGCAGGTGTGCTTGCGATGTGTTCGTGGCACTGATGCACAATTCGGTCCAGTAAATCTCAAATTTTTATTGCGGCAATTCGACCGGTTATAGTCAAATCGATGATGGATCGATCGCCGTGTTAGAAACATGTGACTAACTATAACTCTATATTTCACATCTCGGACTGCCCTGAGTTACGTCACGGGTAAATTCGCAATTTGAAGACGTGTTAGTAATTACTCACCGAAGCTGTCATCATTCATTTGTTGACTACTGGCAGGGATTTCGCGCCAGGCTAAATCCTTCCCCGGCAGAAACTTGGACCAGGGATATTATTGAGCGGGACACATAAAAAGAAATTATCCCTTCGAAACACATCGAGTAAATAGAAAATCTTGTTTACTGCCTTGAGGGAAACGTATGATTTTTTTTTCGATTTTTAAAGGAACAGTTGATCTAGTGACGGATTAAATTTAATTTTTGCTCTTGATGACCGAAATATCTTTGCCCCCGAGTCTTTATCTTTAAAATATCTAAAAAATAAGTATTGAATTTTATAGTGGCGTTCAAGTCTGCTTTAGCGAATGAAAAAGAAATTTTTGTTTTCATCGTTCTTCCAAGAATTGTTAAAGGGTGCACCACAGCACAGCTTTTCAATTCAGATGGTTATCATGCTTCAACCCATTTTACAAAGATCTTTATTTTTATACGCTACCACTGCAAGAGGTTGAGCATCTTCTAAGGAATTCACCACGGAGAAGGTTGGGCGAAGGTGTCGTTTAAACTCGAAGGGTGCAGAAATGGGTCGGGTTTTCATCGCATTGATTCAATGGAATGCTTCCTCTTTCGATGTGGAACGGAATTCTGTTGGGGGTTTTTGGTATTTTAATGATGCTATCGAAAGGAAATTAATTGCTTTTTATAAAAGACCACTAGCACACAGGATGCATCCAAAGCATGCGTTCTGTTTTACACAAAAGAAATACCAATATATATGTATATGCATGGTTACGATTTTTTTTACTTCTTATAAATGTTCCATTTTTCAATTAAATATAACTCTTATGAACCCTTTTTATATGTACGAGGCTACATAGGAGAATTCTTATAGTATTTTACTGATATTGCTAGAAACGTATACAGGACCTTAACTTAGTTTCAAAATTGTACCACCGTTAAATTGATAAAATGTTTAATTTCTTTCTAGTCAAATGTTAATACATTTTCATGTGATCCGTTTTAAATTATACAACTTTTATAAATAATGTTTTAACGTATAGCATCAAGAAAAAAGACTTTAAATCACGTAACTCTTCATTTTCAATTTTATTGTAGAGCGAGAATTTTCAAATAATTTTTTGTTTTATTTTCTCTACTTAAATGGATTTTACACCATTGCTACGAAAGGGATTAATAAAGCACGTATTCGCGACAAAAAGCGGTTTCGATTTAATAAATATTTTATTAAAATAGTAGTGTGTGAAAAATTTGGTGGAATTATAAATATTCCATTTATTTTATTTATTCAACCAATTTCTCCAAATCTATTTGTTTTTACTGATGATATGTGACATGTATAAAATGTTAATTAAAAGTTTTCCATTGAATGAAAAACCCCTGTTTTAAAAATTCGTACCATATTCAGTGAGTTTTCTTTCATTTTCAATTCTTTATTTTGTGCTAACGCAAATATTTGTGAAAGCTTTGCAGGTAAACGATTGATTTCAATTTCAAAGAAATTGAACTGAAATTACATCTGAGTTGGATATCTCAAAAGGAATCACCTCCACCCACCTTTTTCAAAATGATTGAAATCCTTTATTGGACTCTTTCCGAGAGGGGTTTTAAATCATCTCCTTGTAGAAAGTAAATTTTAAATGGAGAATTCTTTGGCGTAATGTTCCTTACGTTCAGGAATCTTTTTATATAAGAATAGCATTCATAGAAGTTTAGCACCATAAACAACACCTCAAATAGAAATTAAAATATAATGCCCCAATGAATTTTTATGAAGCTAACATTTCCGGCTCATTTTTATGACGACCCATAAAATTTAGTCTTGCTTTGTTTGGGTGTTTGCTAGGAAAAATTTTTAGGACTTAAATTCTGGGAAATTAGCAATATAAAATTACTCGACGGCGATGGTACGACGTCCGTTTATGAGGCATGCCAGAGAGACAGCTCCTTTTTGTCATGAATTTGTTTTTCTCGCTTGGCCTGGAACGAAGAAGTGCAATAAAGTTGATATCAAAGGGAATCTCTGAAAGTGATATAACCACTTAACCCTTGGCCTTTGAAATAAAAGTCATTTCCGTGAACCAAAAAAACAGGGCGAATCGCCAGCCTTGGTGGACGGAGGACCGGCTAAAAGACGAGAGTTTATCCTTTTTTTCGTTTCCTAACTTTTTGTGCTTTTCTACTGAATAAGCAGCCAGACATAATCGGGGTACAGCAGCAGGAGCACGGTTTCTGAATTTGCTAGAATCTAATCTTTATCCCGGATGTGAGCACTCAAATATCACCTCGACAACGACCGACCTCCCGCCGCTGATGTATTCTAGGGTATGATGCGAATTTGACTTTTAAGGGATAAATTTTTAGGAAGCACCTGTCGTGTGTGTGTTCAGCGATGGCGTGTTAAGGGAAAAGATAACGAAAATCACTTTGAAGGGGCCAGCCATAATTTTCCATTTTCCCTCGGTGACAGCACCCATTGTTTTTCTTTGATTTCCCCCCATTTTTTTCGGTTATCCTGTCTGTGAAGTCGTTGCGGGTAGAAAAAGAAAACATCAGAGAAAAATCTAAACTTGGAAAAATTGTGGGCTTGATCCTGGGAAAAATTGTAGATAGAGCTTCTCCGCTGCCATGGCGATGCGACAATGAAAATCGCACCCCGGCTGCCGGGCCAGAAAAATCACGAAATATCTCCGGCACAAGTTCTTTTGTTATCAGCCCCATTCTCGGGATCGCAAAGACACGCAGTGGGGGGTGGGTGGACACAAGGTGCCTCTTCTGAGGAGCCTTCAAGGGTTGGAGCTCGATTTGGAGCCGGCGTTGGAGCTGGAACTGGAGTTTGAGTATAGTGTGCCAAGTGCTCTGTTTTCGTATTTATCTCTCGAAATGAAAAACAATAAAAACTCTGACAGCGTTTTGTGATGGCCCGGGGGCGGCCCAGCGGGGGATAGTATGTGCGATTGTTCTCCGGCGTCCCTGGGACATTGCTGAAATTTTCTACTTGAAGATTACGATTCCCTCTAGTCGGGGGGATAAGGGTGCGTGAAAATATTTTCTGAGCCCCTTTATTGTCCTCTTATATATGTACGTCTTCGGGCACATGTATCCAGGCGGGCTCTTCAACAAAAGTCGAAAAGTTACTCCAAATGGTAACATTCGCACTTGGTGGAGCTTAAAGTGGAGATATCGCAGATTCTCTGTTTTCAAGTATTTTAGTAGTTTTCGGATCTTCACAATTCTTTTCCATTGATATTTTGATAGGTGTATAAAACAGTGGGTATATATTCCCCACTCGTATAAATATAAACAGAAAAATTTCACATATTGTGTAATATTATCTTTTAAGTTTTCATTATCATTTATTTATTATCTATATATAGGTATTACATACAATACAATTTTTTATCTTTAGTGCCAGAAACTTGATATCATTCAATTATAATATTAATTATTTGCTGTGATTAAGCAAAAACACAAGAATAAAACTTAAATACCTTAAGTATTAGACCCAATAAAATAACTAATCTAAAACTTACCTGCTTACCTGCTTACCTACATACTATACCATACTATGAAAACAATTCTATAATATGAATATTATAAAGGTAACTACACAGCATTTGCCGAATTTAGAACAGAATAGGCAAATTTTTCGAATTACACTGCTCTCTACTCTACTTTAAACGCGTTTATATCAAGTTCACTTTTTTCAAGGCAGTTGACTTGATATCTCGAATTTGGTACTTACTATTATAACTAATCTGGATTTCTGATTTTAAAAACTTATTGTGCTGTGGAATGTCTGGAAATAAGATTGGGTTCATAAAGAAAATGAAATATTTTTGCATGAAATTCAAATATATGATTTTAAATAACAAAAAACAATACTTGGAAATAAGGCGTTTTCCTGCAAACTTGTCTTTTCTAAAGCTAAAGCTAAAATATTTCCACAAACTGCATTAACGATTTTAAAGAGTTTAATAAATACAATATGGGTTTTCGGGGTCGAAAAATTCATAAAATAGGTCTCAATTCTATCGGTTCCTATAAATACAATTTTTCAAATAACTTATTACAGGATAAAATAAATGATTATGTTTTCAATAACAAAACAGATTTTTTGTTAATTATATACCAAAATTAGTAATTTAAACCAACATTCTTAAATATACCTATTGCATTTTCTGATTTTCTCCAAATATTTTTACGTATTAAATATGTTTGATAATAAATTATCTAATCTATAATAGTACATACAGATAACGCAAATATAAGCTTTTGATAGCTGTTTGCTAATCCTTGAGCATTTTGGAAGGATTTTTTCGAACATCGGTTTCTCATGCAAATATTATACTACAATCATAAAAATAATTACAATAAGTTTTAACTGTAACTGTGAATTATGCGCAAATGCTTTAAAATATAAAGTTGCTGTTCATGTATATGTGGTATAAAATAAAATAATGGTATATGTGTGAGTTAGATCACAACTTACAAATGCTAAACCAACTAGCGAACTATTTTACCAAAAAGCAGAAATGGGAATAAAAAGATTGTAAATGAAGCAAGTAGGTTTGTAAAGAAATTTTCCCATCCTTATCGAAAAGAAGTCGTTCCTTCGGCAGTCGGACAAAGTGGGAAGTTAGCAGAAATCTCCAATTGGCACCCACCGATAGCATCTCCCAGAGGAGCTATTTGGCCCATTGCACAGTCTGAAGCTGGGGCTCCTCGCCATTGAGGGGGCCAACCGTTGGAGCCTCTATGTACGAACCTAAAGCTGGGGCTTATCTTGCTCTTTTGGCTGTTTACCTTTTTCCTATTTTCCTGAAAGTAGCTGCCGTGATGTGAGGGATTTGCGGCCATTGCGATGTATCCGCCTGATTTCCACCTGTCACTTGCCACTTAAAGTATTTGAGCACTCCAATAGCAATCTCTGGAAATCGAAAACGCCAGCTGGGCTAGGGTGCCTTTTAACGCATGATATATCCTTATTTCTGCGGTAAAAAACCCCCGACCCCCCGTTCCGAACCATCATAGAAGGAACTGGTTTAACTCCAATATCCATTTCCTTAAATTGCTCCACACGCGGAAACCCACCGCGGGGTACAATTTTTAGATTAAAGGGAATGCTCTGGGTGAAGAAGGTAGATGTGCCGTGAAAGTATCTCAGCCACAACCCAAAAATTCAGAAGCATGTTAATGTTATCTTTATGGTCACATTTTGACGTCGTATCGCATTAAAGCGGACAGCTTTAGTCGTGATGTTCTACGACAAGGATACTTTAGGAAACGCTTCCATGAATGCAAATATCCCACAACGATCCACTCCCCAGCTCCTTTATGGTTGACATAAACAGAGCTGAAACACAGCTTCAGATATCAAAGTTATTCCCATAGTGCACAGAAATTCCAATCTCAGGCTAGATAAATCGAATCTAAAACCACGACCAGGCCATAAAACGAAATCCACTGATCGGTTTTCTTTATTTGATGCGGGAACAGCGCTGAAATCGCTGACGCTCGCGGATCCTTAGTTAGGATCTCTTACAAAAAAAAGGAGCCTGTTACCAGTTAAATGTCGGAGCCTTCGAGCGCGAAGTTTTCATAATAAAAATTTTTCACTCGACGGATCAAAAGTTGAATCCCATAAATCACTTCTTCTTAGAGTGCCGCCCAACTTCCAATTTGGGGTGAAGTGAAACGTAAGATGATGGAAGCGGGAAAATTACTTTCACCCTTGCAATTACTCACTAAGGTTTGGGGCTGATAAGGGCTGAGGCGCGCTCCCCTTCGTCGATTTATCATCCCTTTGAGATGGAGCCTCTTGAGATCTCAATTTGTAGATGGAACGATTTTTTCATTCTCCTTATAATGGGCCTTTTTATTAATACCAATCAGTACGGGGGCGTAGGGCAAGCAGAAACCCTTTTTTTAACCCAAATTGTGGAGAAGTCGAGTAACTACGAGCTGTTGTAAAATTGGACTTTTGCTATTGTTGCAAACTTGGGATTTTTTGAGTTTCCTTCTCTGGAAATCGGTGAAATATGTGCACTTATTCATAATTGTTGGGGTAACGTAGCCAGTTTGTTAAATTTCTGACTTCTCATTTAAAAACGCTTCTTAGCAGCATGTAATTATAATAAATTTTCGAATAAATTTTGTTAAGAACAGATTTAAACTGTTTTTATTTACTACTTAATAAATAGTTTAAATATTTAATTTTATCTATTTTCATTATAACAATAGAATAATATTTATAATTCATTTTATATTTAACTTTGGCCTCCATTTTCATGTCATATTGACATTGACTGTGTGATTTTGTTTTGGCTCATTCACAAATTAACTTAAATTCCGTTTAAAAATGATAAGACAAAATTTCTGGATTGTACAAAAAAATATATTTTCTTATATTATTAAATATAAATATAACTTATAGATAAATTCTGTTTGAAACTTCTGTTATTGAGATTTCTTTCAGTTTAGCACTTTATCTCTGCTCCAATCTGTGCAGATTCACTAAAATGTGAGGACTTTATTTAAAATTTGTTTTATAAATTACATATGATTTCGCAATTATTTATTACTGTCTAGATACAACCGTGTGACATATGCACGAAATATTCAGATTTTTTCTTCCAATAGCACATACCATACGCAACTGAACTGTGCCAATGGGGAAAAAAACATTTCCAATATTTTCATATCACGGTGAAATATTTATACTAAGCTGGAGCAATTTAATCTGTATTGATTTATTGGCAATATTTTATTTAGTTCTGTTTTCTTTTCCGTTTTTCATTTAAATAAATAAATTTGTTTTCGTATCAGTTTAATGCTGTAAATTTAAACCACCAAGCTGCTAAACATGCCCTTTGGGGAAATCTGCATTTAATTTTTTTCTGAATTTATATTGTCCTTTCTCGAATTTACACTGTCCTTTTCAGTTTTGTGTCGGAATTAGTAAAACATGGGGATTAATATAGGATAAGCTAGTATCTTCTATCTGAGTTATAAATTAAAAAGTATATAAGTATATAGCCTTTTAATTTGCTAATTGGCAGACTGCCATAGAGTTTTATTTACATATTCCATTTATTTGTGGGAAAAATTGTTTTGATGCTCTTTGATGATTTTTTAGTTGGCTAGGTCGGAAAAATTACTTTTTAACAAAAGTTTAACGTTTTTAATGAAAAGCGAATAAAGCTCAAATTGGTCAAAGGGAGTAGCACTTTACGGTAAAAATTACTATGTGTACAGTCCTTTGATTTTTTTTTTTGTCACAAAACATAGGTAAAAATCCTACGTTTAAATACCTCGCCAGAAATATCGTTCGGCTAATTTACAGCGTTTGTGGCTTTGTAATGGTAAGCTTTAAATAAAATGTTGACTTACGACCTTTAATATTGCGATACCTCTTCGGCACGTTCCCGTTTTTTATTTTGGTTTATTAGCGCTGCAGATGCACAGTTCATTCCGTTTGTACCACAGGTTGCTGGACCCATTCTCGGGCACTTGCCAGACAAAAACCAAATAAACAAAGGCAATGGCACGAATGGCGCTGCAGTCACATTTATATGCCACGTACGACACATGTAAGGAGCCAATTCGTTGCCCCGCCCCGCCTGCATCCACCAGAAGTTTAGCCTAGATCCAGGAATGTCACCCTCCCAGGGAAAAGGAAAACAAGCTCACAATCCTTGAAGACCCACATCCCCCGAATGAAAGGGTTCAACATTCAACCGGGTCAAAATGACCCAGTAGGCGGCAAGGCTAATATAAATCACAAAAAAAAAACAATTGTCGGTCATGGAGTGCTTCCAACTTTGTGGTTTCTAGACCAAAAGCAGCACATCCCCGGAAAGGGATCAATGTTCGTCCCTGGCCAGAGGAGTCCTGCTCACTTCCAGCGGGACCCACGATGGTGGGTAGAGGGTAAAAAAAAGGGAAAATTTAAAATAAATATAGGATCTATGAAAGGAACGTCGCGACACCAGAGAAAGCCCCGTGAAATCCTGACGACGCGGACTGGAGGAGATGAAACACGGGGAGGCTCAGGTAGGATGAATCTTCTGAATAATTTGGATCATGAACAAATCCTCAGTAAGGTGAAGAGCGATGCGAACGAATCTACTCCTTCCTCCCCCGATATATTTATGAACCGGAAAGGTAAGATTTCTCGGTATTTCCAGGAATGCAGGACGCCAGGGATAAGGACGATGATTGTTAGCCTCAACTGTAGGTCCGGGCAAGGGCTTTTCTGTATTGTTTCGTAATATCAAAAGTAAGCCAACGTTCGCCCAGTGCCGCAGGACGTAGAACTTGTTTCGCTGTGTAGGACACCAAGTTCCCTTTTCACAAAACCAAGAGAATCCTTTTGTTTCTGGTCATACTATTCCCAATTGATTAAAAGGTGGGTGTTAGTAGTCCCTCTGGTAGTAGACTTTCTGCTTTGAGATTCGACTGAGCAACTTGTTAATTAAAAGAAGTTGAAATCATTAATTTCCGGTACATTGAGCTGAGAATTTATTAAGCGCTTTTAGGGGCCAGATTATGAGAAAGGGTCAGACTTTGTGAAAGGAAAGTCAGTTGTATCGCAACGTATAATCGTATTGTATTACCTGGGGGCTTTTTGGTAATAGAAACTCATTATTTAAGGGAAATAATGAAAATTAACGATTTGTTTTGGCTTTAAGAAATATGTCACGTATAGAAAGAAACTATGTCAATTCAGATAAATCATAAGAACAAGGATGTGAGTAAGGTGGTTGAATTAAATGAAAACAGTAACAGAATTTTCTATAAACATTCCACACATAAATGTAAACCCATGTAAAAAATATAGGTATATATTTTTTTATCTACTAGTTTTGAGAAAAAAAAGGAAGCATGTAAAGTCAACTGTAATTTCCAAGTTATAAAAAAAATTTATATAAAATGTATTTTTTAGATACTGTCAAAACTTTAAGTAAATTGGTTAAACATTTTGAGTTATTTGTACTACTAACTAACTATTAAAGTTTCATGAATTTTTCACTTAATTCCAAGTTTAAGAGGAATGGAAATCTCATGAAATCACAAAACATTCAAAAAAGCCTAAAATTAAAATACATGTGTACAATGAAAACCTGCAATTTGAAATGCTTATATATAGCATAGCTGATTTCTCATAAACAGGGTCAGGGAATCAGATAAAAATTCGAATTGTGAAACTTAATATTCATTCCATTTTTAGCCGATTTTTTTGTAAATTATGAGAATAACGAAAAATTTATTCAATTTAATTCATCCCATTCCAAGAAGAAAATCCATAAATATTTGATATTTTCCTCTTAAATTTAAATGAAAATATCAGTTTCCTAGCGATTATGATAAAACAACTGTAGCTTTTACCACAGATAATCTCATCTGTGGTTTCTCCCACTTTTTCGGCTTTTAAAAATAATAATAATAATGCATCATTGACATTGAGGTATCTTATTTTCCAAATTTAAAATTTAATAAAGTTAATTAAACAAATTTAGGCTAACGAATTTCAAGTATTATAATTAACATATGAATTTAATTTTGTATTTCATTGTAAAGAAATATAATATATCGGCATTCAAATGCTGTAAAAAGTGTTACAGTTCCATTCGATATGTGAATTTAAAAAAATTAAAACTTTAATTTCCAAACAGTTTTAATTAAAAACGAAAACATGATAAAAATCTAGAGTAAGTAGGTAGTGAATTTAGAAAGGTTGTATATAATTTTTAAACCAAACTCTGACTTTGAATCACATAAAAGAAAGTTTAATTAATTGTGAAATAGACAACAAATTTGATAGAAAATAAGCTAAAGTGTGACCATCGATTTGCAGTGACTTAACTTCGTCCTTATCCCAATGGAAGTTCTCTTTGATATTAAACAAGTTCAAAAAGTTTAATATAAGCGCAATGTCCCATAATAAGTCCTAAATTGCTTGCCTCAATCTGGACGTTCTGGCCCCAGTCAGTTTATAAGCATGTTACATAATTTCGTTGGCATCTACACTTTTCTTTCTAATTTTCGCTGCCAGAAAAAATGTGCTTTTGTAAAAGACCATCGATGTTTACAGGGTCTGCACGGTGGTGGTATATTTGCAGCAACACGCTGTGAATTCATAATATTCGTACTATCTTCGTGCCGAGAACGAGTGTCGGCAAAATCCTTGATGGCGACACCCCATCTGGTAACATCCTCTGAATTTGAAATTTCTTTAATATGCGGAGCCGACTGACTGCGAAAAAAAAATTATGCCGGCCTTCGAACAATTTTCTGGTTCATTTCTGTTTCCTGTTTTTCCCTTAGCAGCCAGTGTTCCTACAAAGATGGGCTCAACAGAACAGAAAAACATCCTGTAATTGTTCTGGAATTTTTGCTATTTCACCGCATTTATTTGTTTTCATTTAGAAAATGAGGAAATTTGAACCAAGTTCGAAGGAAGCCAGAAAAGGCTATTAAAAATTCTGGAAAAGGTCAGGAATCCTGAAAAATCAAATATTTTTGTGCCCCCAAAGACCGAATAAATTTGTCTTCTCATTTTGTGCTGATGTTGCAATTTGCGAACAGAGCTAGTATCCATTTCGTTCTTATTAAATTTGCCCAATGAGGCATTAAAATCTCTCATTACGATCCGCAAAAGGCCGCTGCATGCAGACAAGAATTAATAAAAATTTCTTAATTGCCGTGACGTTGCGGCGCCTTCATCAGCAGACTTCGTGCTGAACTTTTCCGTGATGCTCAAATCCATTGTACTACGGGAAGTGATTTATAGTGGAGACAAAGTCATTAATTTTCGAAAATATCAATCAAAGTCAGATTTGCGTTTTTTATTGATCCGCATAGTGGACATAGTGCGGCGATTTGGTCCACACCATTCCACACTACTTCAACAGCGAAAGGAATTCCATTAAAATCTCTCGAGCAGTGTAAAACAATTTGTCAATTTGTGCCAGTTTTTCGAACAAAACTCGGCGAATTCAGGACGTAATTCACTTACCTGCATGCTCTTGCCACAGTATAAATCTGCCAGGTCTCCTCGAGTTGCTTCGGTGCTGTTCCGCTTTGATTTTTCAAAAGTGTTTTACCACCAATCTAGGGCAGTCGAAATTGCTGGCGATTGTTGATTTATTTGAATTTGTTGGCAGTACCTCGTGTGAACTTTAGCGGAGAAATTGTTGCTTATCCTGGGTATTTTCTATCCCTCTTAGAGAAGCAACCACACATATCCAAAAACCAGAACACCTCCACTCAAGAAGGCGTTTACCTGTAGCACTATCGAGTTCTTCTGTAGAAAAAATGCCGAAACTTTTAAATGTTCTTTTGATGGCTAAGATTGAGTGCAGGAAAATTTAAATATTTAAAGTTCTACTGCAAAATGTACATTTTGTTTTTATATTTATAATTTAGGAGTCTTAAGTTGAAAGACATGGCAAAAGCTCTAAGTTGAAATATATGTTTACAATTTACGTAATACAGCGTAAAAACTTTAATATTCACGACAGAGCAGATCTAGTGCATATTTTATTATTTTTGTAGATATCTTGACTGAAAATGGGAAAGAGAAACTAAACATTTTCCTTTAAATTAGAGAAAATAATTATTAGCGACTTACTTGAGTTGAGCCATCTTTTTATCTGGCCGACATGATTTTTTAACCCTGGAACATTTGAAGAACAAATTCAAAGTGCATGTTAAAATATAAATAAGTTGTGTTTTCGCAGTAACTAGAATGAAGCACTTCGGGTCAAAAGAAAGCTCAGTTCAATGGTAGCTGCCATAATTGTACTTTGATGCACTAACATTCATAATTAATTATTCACCAATCTAAACTTAATCTGTATAATCTGTCATATCCCTAAGAATTTTTGAGGATAATTAATTTCTGTGTAATTGCATTAACTTAAATATTCCGCTTTTATAGCGCTATCATGGCAATAGGTAGTAATAATGATTCAATTTGTCCCCCCTGCGAAAAAGGCTTTTATTTAGAAAATATATTTTATGAATAAATAATAAAATCTTTGAAAAATAATTCACGTTCTTACTTCTTTAATAACGTCTTTTATCTTGAACGCTTGAAACATTCGTAAAAGGTTCAGAATGTAATAAAGCGTATTTTTGGGGACCTATTTCCTTACCTTTTCGTGCTGTTTACGATCTCATAACCACTGCCACATCATTCAAGCTGTTCCGGGAAATAAAACCACCAAGAGGCAGTAATAACCAAGTAAAGCCTTGCTGTCCTCGAAAGCTAATTTACCCTTCGAAATGGCTCAACAAATAATGCAGGATCCGAGCCAGAGGTTGGTTGACTTGTCGCCGCAACCCGAAACATCCCCCAGGAACCTCGGGCGGCGAGAAGCAATGTGAATCATTTCACGGTCGATAAGTTTATTTACCACTTTTGGCTAATCGTTAGACAAATGGAGCCTCCTTCCGGGATCAGGAGCTTGATGCAATCTAAAGTCAGTTCGACTTAGCGCCTTTTCGTACTAGAACACTATCGAAAACTATTAACAGTCGTAACGACACGCTGCGTCCGCCCCCGCCAGGGATGAATAACAGTCGACCAAAATAATTCCTTGCGCACCCGGGACGGATCCTCAAAAGGACAGGGTGACACTTTCAAAGGCAATAAAATCACGAAAATCCTTTATGCTCCGTCCCTGGCCATGCCGGGGGATTTGATGGCTGCACGAAAGGATTAAGAGATATCGAAGGGATCTGGTGCTCATGTTTGAATTTTATTATTCCTCCGAACTGTTGACCCGCTGGGAGGGCACAAAGTCGACTGTGGCCCTCCACGGAGATGGTAGTGTCGCCCACAATCGAAGCAATAATAATTTGCAAAGCCGAGGTCCTTCCGACCATCCAATTTATTCGCCTGGAGATTTATCGAACTTTTTCCGTAATTTCATCGGTCCCATTTTGTTTATAGCCCCCGTTCAGGGACGGCTTATGGCGATTAGTCTCTTTTGTTTTTTGCGCCCTCTTCCGGCGTGCACAGAACGACCGAGCACATTCCCACAAATCAAATTGTTTCCGGTTTTCAATCCCATTTACCAACTGTGTTGATTTCTTTGCCTCTAAGCAACTTAAAACGACCATTTTTGCCCTATTTCTTTAATGGGTCGAACTCAATTAAGAACGGCATTCACCAGTCGAACCTGGAAGCAAACGCTGAGCACAATGCAAACGGCAGCGGCGACGTCCTGTTCTACGATGCCTGGAATGCACGGAATGCAAATGGGGGAATTTCCTGAATTTTAATGGCAGTAGCAAACCTGAGCAAGAGAAAATTATGGCAAATCGAAGACTCGATTATCACGAACATAAGATTTTTCACAGCATCCTCCCACCGTTTTACTATTTCTCACTGGAGAGTTTTCGGGATTAGTTGAAACTTTACCAGGAAATTTACGACGACCGAAAGGGCTGGATATTGGAACTTCGAAGTCGGATTCTGCTATTGAATGATATCTAACTTAATGTTGAGAACGTTCAGTCAACAGTTCTTCAGAACACGGAAATAAGATAATTTTCAAAGAAATAATAAACTTTCTTCGATATTTCGATGGAATATATTATGCAGTCACATTGAATTGCTTTCAGTTCATGTTTAACAAGATTAAAATTAATCTACATATTTACTTTTATAGTAATCTAAAGTTTTTGTCTTCCTCAAATATTTTGTTGAAAGCAAGCTACGGTGCTGCATTTTTACAGCTCGACCCTGAACAAAATTTATTTGGAATATTATTATGACTTCAATTCTTTTCAGTTTTCATAAGGCTTCAATTATTATCAACCCAAAATTTATTTTAGACTATAGATTATATTTTATCTGTTAATACATCTTATCACCTTTTTCATTGTTGAAATCTTATCTAGTAATAGTTCTTCCTTTAACAGATTTTAATTTGTTTTCCAATTACGTTCTAAGATTTTTTTTCGTCTCAAGAAGTGCTGTAGACTGAATTTTAAAAAACTGCTGCAATATTAGGTACTATGATATTTTTCTTTCCCACATTAATATTTGTAATTTAAATTATTAAAGTGTATCGTTTCAACTAATCAGTTCGATATTATAGATGCCCATAATGTAGTCACTTAAGGAGAATTCATGACTTTGTTTAAGCGCAAAATTTATTAAAAATTGCGACTACAGCAATACAATTATTGTACATAATGTATATATAGGATAAGGATTAAACTGGGTTAATAAAGAGTATATTCTGTTCACTTACAAAGCAGTTAAAAATAAAATAATCATATTTGTATGTTTGTATGAAATATGTTTGAAACGAAATTAAAAACATTTAAAATTATTTACCAGTACCGAATTTGGATTGTATTCATAGTTCCTATGAAATACTCCGTTATACATATTTTTGAACAATTTATAATTCAAAAATTGTTAAAGAACCGTTCATTGCTCATTTGGAAATCATTAAGTTACCACATTTAGCGATAAGTTAAAGAGTTAATAAACTTAATAAAAATGCATTTTTTTTTAAAAGCTCATCAATTTTATTAATTTAACTCAATTCAGTCCCAGTGCGAATACGGCAAGAAACCATCAACGAAGACTATTACTTGCAAAGTTGTGTTACAATAATCAAATTCATTACATCGTAAAATGTTCGACTGGATCTGGACATTCGCTTTAAAGTCATACACACTTTACATCGTCAAAATTTTGTCCCCGCCCAATTTGTCCTGATGCAGAGCGTCGTGTGCGCTTAATTAAATTCACAGGCCATTAAAGAATCTAATTTTTAGCAGTCCCCACCTCAACCCGCATACGTGCATCCACATGAGTGCACGTGGAACATTCCCTCGTCTCCAGGCGATGCAGCTCCAATTCTCGGTACGGAAAGTGCAACGTGCTCTGCTCGTACATTAAATGAAATAAGCAAAACTGAATAACAAACCTCGTGCATTTTTGCCTATGCATTTACCATGAGCCGGGGCAGGGGGTGTCGTCGTACCCCAAGTAGCTTGTTAACTTCAATTTAATGATTGCGGTTTCCTCGTTAAACAGATATGTTGCTCCCCGAAGTGATGTTGGTGAATATTTTAAAATCTCACCTCTACGACTGTTTGTCCAACTTTGGGGACGTTCCAGGCCCATGGGAGGACGGGTTTTCTAAATCTTGTTGAAAATGCTTTAAATGATAAAGTAAATGTATGTTTTTAAATTGTATATTTCATTCGCGGTGATTTAGGTAACTAAATGTTTCTTGAAACATTTTCATGTCCGCCATAATTTGCTGGAAGCATTGTAAATTTGGCTGCGGTAATTTATGCATGACGGACAAACTAATTTGCTTCCGGAAACACTTAAACAAGCAAAGCGCGCCTTTTCCGGGAAAAGTGAAAATAATTATTAAAGCGACCGTTCCTAATGAAGTGTCCCAAAGTGTATATAATTAATCGTCATTATTATTCCAGTCCCCAGCAGAATGGTTCTCTCTGTTCCGGGTGATGTCCAACGCGACCAGTGGCACTTTCATGTTTTCCCTAGGAATCTAGCTAATCCTAGAGATGGGACTGCCGACCTATTCCAGCGTCCCTGTTTGCCCCGTCCCGCGCTCAGGGGAATAAATAAATAATAATTTGCATCAACACAATCCCCGAGTAAGTTATTCCTGTTAATGGGCCTTGTGAAACAACCATGGCTAGATCCTTCTGGATGAAAAAAATTTTTAGACATGAATAAATAAGCACTTAGCCGCTGGACGTTTTAGTCATAGGAGATTTGAACAGAGGCTAAATGGACCAAATTGATGATTATAGTTACGGTCGAACTTTAAAGAGGGTACAGGAACCTTTTAAAGACAGACTAACTTTTTATGTAGTTTTTGTGTCTTGTTTTAAAATTTATTTGCTTCTAAGAAAATGTGCCGAAATGTTCAAATTGGATTTTTATATTGTATATACATACATTGCTTAGAATTTAGAGAGTAATGTACCAAAACATTTCCCAATAAAATATGAAGAGATATATGTACATATATATGTATTAACAACATATTTTAAATCACAGCCAAGCTGGGATGTTTTGATTTGAAGTACAATGAATTTTTCAATAGTCAGATTTTATTCGTCCCAATAATCAATTTGGCTGTGATTTAAAATACATGTTTAATGTATTGTATCTATTAATATTTTAATGAAAGCTGTTGGAAAATTTAAAAAGTGACAAATAATATTTCCTCGGAGCCAGTTGATTTTGTATACAAAAAAAATAATAAACTTATCAGTCTATTGAAAAAGCAGGAATTTTGAAGCCATAGCGAATTTGCTACTTCATTAGCAATTGAATGAAATAATAATTATACATTTATACCTTGGAAACAAATTTTATGAGATACGGTAATGTTTTTTATAAAATATAATTCTGTAGCAGTTCATTGTAAGTTATTATACAAATCTTTTGAAATTTAATCAGACTGTATAGCATTTTAGTAAAACAAATTTTACATATGTGAACTAACCTTTACAAAACACATTTTTGAATACATTTTGTCCGTTCAGATATGTATACAAGTATAATTTTTTTATTGGTATATTCACTGTTTGAACGCAACAGGGCCTGAAATCAATTTTTTAGAATTGTGTCATACAGTTGCTTAAAGATACTTGGAAAGAGATTAGACCAACCTTGTAGCGATATTTTAAAGTACCTATATTTATATTTAATGTTGTAAAAATGTAGTTAATGTAGTTAATTTCTAAACAATGATATTTCAATTATAGTGTTAAAGTTAATATGTATATGTAGATAAAGGCTCAATTAATATGGGAAATATGGAATAGCATAAAACACTTACTTATTTAAAGAATATTATTTCTTCTGTTTAGAATTCCTAAAAAACTAAATTTTAACTCAAGCTTTAAATGTAAAACTATGACTTTTAAATGCAGAATAATACTTCGTAATGCACATCATTTAAAAATACTTAACGATTCGTTAGCTTGGAATACCTAAATGAAAATGTTCGATATTATTCTGCCTACGTAGTTCGTGATTTTTCAACCATTTTTTTTTTTCGAAAACACTCAGTTATTTGACGTTATTGAATTACTTTTAATTAATTACTGAATGCTTTTCTGTCTCTCGCATTCATTTTTCGTTGGTAAACCTCGGTTTGGTATCGATTTTTGTGTGCAGAAGACGGCTCAACTCGACTTGTTGCCGATTTATTTAGTGAAACGACAAACTCGCTGTAATAGGCAATTAAGTGAAATCGATCCTGGGAGTTAAATTATTTTATGTACCGCCCCTGCGGCATCTGAGACAGTGTCGATTTAGCAGCTCATTCATCTTAGATGAAAGACATAAAGTCCTTTCGACTTACAAGCACACATCGTCTTAAGAAGAAGAATTAACCAGACAAATTTCTACGACAAAAAGTGAATAGAAGTCAAAACGTCTTAGGGATTTATCCTCTTGACTCGAGCTTGAGCGGAGCAGGGGTTGGCTTGACTTCTTTGGCTGGCGTGCTAGAGGTTGGCGAGACACTGAGCTTGAGCGGAGCAGGGGTTGGCTTGACTTCTTTGGCTGGCGTGCTAGAGGTTGGCGAGACACTTCAATTACAAGCCTCTTTCTTTCCTTTAGAAGTTATGTTTGGGGCTGGTCTACAATCATCTGGAAGAGCTCCTCGCCAGGATTATGCGGCTGGGCCCAGTAGTTAATCACCGTGAAACATGCTACCACCGGCTAAGTTAACATCACTAATTACACACTTTATCATTTCACCCATGTAGCCGTAATCTGAAAAGTGCAATTACGAATTATAATTCAGGGCGGAGGCGGGAAGGAGCAGGCCCGAAATCCGAAACGAATCCCGCTGTCGTGGAATTTGGCTGGCACATTTAACTCCCGCAAAGGCCCGGGATCAGGCCCGGAAATGGATAAGGAAATAAAGTCCCGTGTGCATGGGGCCATGCTCCCGCTCGGTCTGCATTAAGGACGGGCTGCGGAGTGTGGTCGTCTTAGTTAAAAGGTACAGTGGCGAGTAAAAACAACCGGAAAGAAGCTCCTCCTTGCCACTTGGCCCCAAAGGAGCAGACTTAAGATGTAACATCCAGAGCCAGGCTGGGGCCATGCCGCACACTCGCTTTTTGCCGTAAGTGCTTTTCTGCGGTTTAAGATGCACATGAAACGGATAGTTTACGAGACTACGATTTTACCAGCGGGGAATGTAAAGTGGATTTATGCACTCGGGATGCTGTGTGCACACCCACTGCCCGGCACCCTGTAACACAGGGGGGAGCAGAAATACATCCTGAAACTCTATTCAATCGACTGGCGATCGAAATGTTTGAAAGATATTGCTCCGATGATTTACACTATCCCAAAGCTACGAGACCGAGGAGAGTCGTGTGCACGTTGCAACTGCAGAAATTGGAAAGTGCAAACTACTTGCGGTGGAAGAACTATGCTTCGTTACAAAAATTCTGGTAACTGGGTGCAGCGCATCTAACTTTGCGGACCTTGTACCTTTGTATGCACCACCAGGAGCAGTTCATGCAGCTCATCTTCGAGTATGGAGTAAATATTGATAGAAGAAATCTTTAGCCTTTAGGAAGTGGTATCGTTCCCTTAGCTACTATTGTTCCCTTAAAACTTAAAGCAGTAAAGACAATACGATCTTAAAAGTATAAACACAACCCATAATAATTTTCGGGCTTTTAGTACAACATCGTTTAAGTTAAAAAGTTTTGTTTTACCTATATGTATATTTTATTTTTATGATTCTATTTTACTTACTGAATAGCGCCAATTATTGTATTAATAATAATAATTGTAATATCATAAAATATGAGAACAATTATTTATATAATTTCTTAAACTGCGTTTTTAGGGTTTATTGTGCAGCATGCAAGCCAATATGGAAATATTGGTGTGCTGACGCGTACGATTGCGGCAAATTGGAACAAAAACATTGTTTTGAGAAAAATTTCGAAAGTATTTATAATTTTTCTCTGAAATGTTCAGAGACTATTAGTAAAATATGATACTTCCCAAAAGGATACTTTCTAAAAAGAATCAATTCGCAAGTAAATAGTCCTGCAGAAAGTGAAGTGTGGAACCAACAGAGTTTTTTTTCAGTAACATCGAATTAATCTAGCCCAAATTTTTCATCCTTCCGTATATCGTAGATGCACGCCATTTAACTTTATCCTCGAAGGGTTAGAACTGTTCAGAGAATGCTTTTAAGAAATTTAATAAAAGATAAAATGTCATATACATATTTCAGGTTATTCAAAGTCTAATCCAATAAAGCATGGTCCACACTGTACCCAAGTACCGCAGCTTAACATATGGGTGCATATAATATCAAATAACTAAATTAGCCTCTTTAAAATATTTCTCATAACTCGATTATTTTTCAAGATTTAAAATATCTTTGACTTTTGATGCTCCCAGAATCAGTTGAAGTGGAGTTAGTAAATTGAATTGACAAGAAGGAGGGACACTAAATCTTTATTTAGCTAATGCAGTTTCTTTTCCATCTTTGCATACGTTAGCTACAATAGAAAAAGGAAAAATATTTTCTAGGATATCTTTCGAAAATGTTGTTTGAAGTAAAGTATACTAAAGGGTCAGAAAGGATTAGGAATTAGGTCGAACAAATCATTGATGAGTGCATGCCCGAATCCATTTGGGAATTAAGCCCTTTGAAGCCCATGAATTTTAGAAAGAGCGGTTAAATCATCATCTCTGCAAGTAAATAATGAAGAGCGAACTCCACCGAGGTGCAGTATGTGCATATTTCCACATCACCAACCGACGGTAGGTTGTTTAACATAATGAAAACTGTAGATGGATGCATCTATAATGTAGAGCGCATCTTGGGCGGCGGTGATGAATAGGTTGACGGCAGTTGACACGATGATGCACTGCGGAGTGTAAACACCCACTTAATAAAGCATGCCACAACGAATAGGTGGTTTGCAACAGCTCCTAACGTGTCGAGTGGGCTTTTATCTCACCTGTGTAATGTACTTATCGGCCTCTTAGTACTTCGTTTTAAATAAAATGCCTTAATTACTTTGCAGAAGATGCAGAAAGGAAGCGCTTCTCCGCAGCTTAAGTTGAGATCTTGTGATATGAATTAATTAGATGATGTAGAACGGTCCTACAATTAACCTACGAAAAGTCTTTCAACCTCTTTTTATCGTCCTTCTCGTGAAAGGTTTTACACTTGAACTAATTAATATTATTTTTACACTAAAGTAATTTTTTTGCAGCAGCACTTCAAAGTTTCATATGATTGGATTCGTCATTTTGTTTTTTTTTTTACAAATTAAAAATTTATATTTATTTAACTTCGTTCAGAGGGCCTGAGTACTCTTTTGAGTTCGTAAAAGCTCTTTACATCAGACCCTTTTTCGGTTGATTTCGTTACGTAAATTATTAAACATTATTGAATATGTGGTTTCCACTCATTTAATAACGCCCCTCGAAAGCAAATTTAGTGAAATTGATTTCAATCATATGAAATTTGAAAAAGATTAAAAAACATATGATTGAGGTTTTCTCAACTACCAACCTGTTGAATTAATGTAAATATTATATGAACTTCATTTGAGATTTGATATCATGTAATATGAAGAAACAATTAAAAATTTACTTTTATTTAAATAATCTGAATTCATTATCAATCACTTCTTATTGGAATAGTAGTAGTACTTATGTAGGTTATTTGGCCGCCGCAAGTACAGGGTGGGCCATGAATTAGTTAACATTTGAAAAAATCGTATAAAAAAAACCATTTAACATATTTTAGAAATCGTTTATTTACGAGAAAGCTAATTAGTTGTAATTTATTTTTTAAAAATTATTTCGTCTAAATGACCACCGTTTCGGTTTTTGCACTCATCTAAGCGAGTCCTAAAGTTTTCGAATACTCTTCTGTGTCGATAAATCTGGATCACGTCGAACAGAAGCGGAAACTTGCTGCACGTTCTCTTCGCTCCGAGAAGTCCGCGGGCCGCCGGTTTGTTTCACATTTAGTGTAGATCCCGTCTCTTCGAACTTCTTCACCCATTTCTTTATTAAAGGAGCACTTGGACACTGACTTAAGTCGTGTAAACCATATTCAACGCGAAATAAGCGTCTCACAGTAATGAGCGAAAAGTTGTTTAAATAAAACTGTTTCACGCAGTAAGCGCGTTGCGGCCCCGTGAAGCGATCCATTGCGACTAAATTTCCAAGAAGCGAGCTAGTGCCCCCGCCCGCGCCCGCGCCCCGCGCGGTAATAGTTTGCGCGGTAAGTTACATTTAAATGTTAACGAATTCTTGGCCCACCCTGTATAATAATTGACAAATTAGCGAATTTTGGATATGACGCAACTGTTCATGATAACTGAATTAAGCATCTTATTTGCGATGGTTTCTCCAATTACTTGAAAATACAAATTCAATTTATTCAGTTTAATAAATACAAAATTTCAAGAAGATTTAGGATCATAATGAAATAACAAATATTATATTACCTAGTTTGAGTGCCAAAATCGCAGCTTCATTGAAAATTTTATCTTAATCTCAATGAATTAATGGGATCACCCAATTATACCGCTGGGGTGCGCCAGAAAATTTAACACCCGACGAGCGTAAGACATGTAAATTATCTCATGGTTTAATAAGTTCCCGTAGAAGATTTACATATAAATTACAGCTGCGAGTAGAAGCACACTTAAAATTAAAAAGGAACAATTTGTAAGAAAGTGTCACGTTCCGCTAAAACTTTTTTTTTTCTTCCGAATTCCTTCATGTGGGAGGAACGCGCACACAACCTTATAGAATTTAAGTTGCACGCTAAAACCTTATCCATCCCCACGAAGTTTCAATATTAAGCCAACAGTAAGAATGCAATTTATGAATGTTGGTGTTCTCCTTTATCACAAAAAACTCCCTATAAAAGAGCAAGGATTCGATTCTAGATTTTTTTTCAATTATAATGCTTTTTACATGCGGGAAGGAGTTAAGCGCGAAAATTTTGAGATTTATAGTGCGACTAACTCAACCACGAAGTTCCTCTTGTTGCCTAGCACCTGCGCTAGAAAGGCAGTCAGATCTAAATTGCTCTGGTTAGCAAGGATAAACAATTTTCACTTGACATTTCACAAAATAGTTTACCTATGCAAAATGGGAATGCACTTAGTGGGTGGGTTCTTTCACCTCTTCGGCCTTGCTTCTATTTTAGTTGCAAAATTTTGCTGGAGAAGAGGAAAAAATATTGGATGAACTGAAAATATTCATTTGTCGATGTGTTCGCTGTTAGTATCGCACGCTTTGAATAACAACCCTTTAATTAAAGAATAATAAATCCCAACAGATTGCTAAAAATGCAATTTTTAGATTACATAATTCAGCGAATTTAATAATGTTGAGAGAATATTGCTCTTCGTTAAACTCATAGGTGAACCTAAAGCTGCGCTTATTAAAGACCATAACTTTTGAATTCATCAATATTGTTTTTAAAGTATGTTAAGTCCAATAATAATTTAAATTATCATATCCAGAATATAGTTTGCAGAAAAATAACACAAATATTTAAAATTTCAACGAATTGTTCACAATTTAATTAAGATTCGTTATCTATCTGACTGTCTTAATTCAAATATTAATATAAATACTTATTTACTTATTTTAAAAAGCATATTAATTAGGGAAAAACTTTAAATGTACTACTTATGTATAAGATGTTGAAACTTGTATTTTCCATTAAAGGCAAATTACATACTTCCACCCGTACTTTTTGCTCTTCAAAGCCTCCTTTAAGTAATCTTTGCAATATAAAACTTTTATTAGAGTTGCACACTCAATTCCCAAAAGGGAATTTGAAATTATCTCTGAGCTCGAGCTAGAAATATTATTGTTTCATGTAGTTAAGCTCTAATTTGCATAATTTATTTGGAATTAGTTTCGCATACCTTCCCAGCTCATATGACAGGGTCTGGATAATTATGGTAAGGATTTCGCGAGATACAATGGTATCAAATTAATAATTAAAGAGGCTTTTATACATATATCATTATAATTATTATGCACCCGTAGGTACATCGAAAATTTACGGACCGATTCCCGGTAATAAGTGTGCACCGAAGAATATCCTGATTGGACCCATGTATGACTGAATAATATATAATCTTTTGAGAAGCAAATACCAAACCTCCTGATAACATCCTCCACCTCTTATTTGGTTTTGGTTGGCCATTGTTTAAGAATCTACTGTTTGAAGTGGGATTTATTCCACTTTGTTTCTGGTATCATATAGATACCGGAAAATTATAGTATATCGTAGGATAAATGCTTTCAGTGTAGAAATGAAGTCGGAATCTGTGATTTACTGATAGAAGTCGTGCAAACTCTGGCTTATTGTACGTAGGATATTTTATAGGTAGTGTTAATACTTACGTCGAAATGGTCGAAAAGATTGAGACAAATTTGCAAATTTGCATGTTTTCGAAAATGCACTTACACTGAAGTTAGTGTAGGAAGCTTTTGGAACATAGAGAGAATAAACGTTTCAATTTAATCTTTAATATTTTAATTTCAGATATGCACATAAACACAATTTATAACTTTAAAATTTTCATTCTTACCCATATGTAACCCATAAGTAGGTAGGAGTATCATGGAATATAGATAAGAGTTAAGAGTTCAATAATTTATAAAACTTTAATTAATAATTTTATTTGAAACTTAGAGTAAACCTTCTTGCTGAAAAATCTAAATAAAAATTACTTATTTTATTTTACTTTAATTTTTAATTTTTAATTTTTAATTTTTAATTTTTAATTTTTAATTTTTAATTTTTAATTTTTAATTTTTAATTTTTAATTTTTAATTTTTAATTTTTAATTTTTAATTTTTAATTTTTAATTTTTAATTTTTAATTTTTAATTTTTAATTTTTAATTTTTAATTTTTAATTTTTAATTTTTAATTTTTAATTTTTAATTTTTAATTTTTAATTTTTAATTTTTAATTTTTAATTTTTAATTTTTAATTTTTAATTTTATTTTTAATTTTTAATTTTTAATTTTTAATTTTTAATTTTTAATTTTTAATTTTTAATTTTTAATTTTTAATTTTTAATTTTTAATTTTTAATTTTTAATTTTTAATTTTTAATTTTTAATTTTTAATTTTTAATTTTTAATTTTTAATTTTTAATTTCTAATTTTTAATTTTTAATTTTTAATTTTTAATTTTTAATTTTTAATTTTTAATTTTTAATTTTTAATTTTTAATTTTTAATTTTTAATTTTTAATTTTTAATTTTTAATTTTTAATTTCTAATTTTTAATTTTTAATTTTTAATTTTTAATTTTTAATTTTTAATTTTTAACTTTTAGTTTTTAATTTTGAATTTTTATTTTTTTATTTTGAATTTTGAATCAACGGTTGCTAAGAAATTGCACTTATTGAGGAGCTGGTTTTGGGTCGTTGTCATGCTGAAAACTGAACTTAGAAAATATTCTACCTGCTAGCTGTCAGTTTAATTTCATCATGTTTGAATTATAGGGTACTGATATGGATGGCATAAACAGGGACTGGTAAAGTTGAAAAGTATTTTAAGTTATATTTTCATATTTTCAGAAAAAAATATACCTAATATAGAACAAACTGTGTCAATTGAAAAGTTTTTAAAAAAATACATTCTTTATGATTAGAGAACCATATAAAACTCAATTAAACCTGAATATGCGTGCCACATCTTGGGTGTTCAAAGTACAAAAAGTGCTAAATTTAAGTCAGGATTTTCTGAGTAATATAAGTGGTTTTCTTTCATTTTAACTTCTAGTTTCATATACAGAATAATTCGCATTCACATAGTTTTTATCGGATACATAAAACCGTGATTGTTTTTGAATTCGATTTAACTTGATGAATATCCGGTGTATGGATGCTTGTTTTCAACGTTTTCAACATTTCAAAAATAGTCATGATACAAAGGGTCCGAATTTGAAACTTGAGCAATAAAAGAAACTGGAAGTGATCTCCGTAGGGATCAGATCTGCACTTTGTACACTAGCTTTATTTTAGAATTCCCTTGGTGTGTCTTGCAGATAAACTTGGAAGGAAGGGCATCGAAGATAGATAGCTGGCATTAGGTTAAACTTTGTGCAGAGAATTCCCATGAATATGCGGGGGAATGAAGGGATATGGGGACATATGCATAGCATAGACACGTAGGGCCAGCACGTGGGGGCATGAAATGAATCATTACGAACAATGGCTGCACCAGAACACAATCCCGATTTATGGCGTACAGAATGCAAATCTATTATTGTTGTGCAGGTGTAATTGCTCCTATATTCTGCAAGACATAGCGCCGGCACACAGCCGTAATAACCCCTGAGCGGTGTAATCACTTATGACAGCCTTTTGTCAACGTCCTGGAACTGTGGAGGCTGTAGCAGTTTTCGTCCCACGGGACGAATTGCATGTGGGATGTGGGCCTTATCCCGGCCGGCTAGAGACTCTGTGCCATTTCCCGGCTGTGGACGATTGCACACACCGACGAGCAGCCCGACGACGATGAAGCTGGCAAAATATGCAAAGTTTGTCCCCAATGCACATAAACTGTTGTCCCAGATGCATTTCCTAAACTGTAATCTCCTTCTTTCTTTAATTAAGTTGCTCGTCCCATCCTCGGTGATGCACCGGGGTCCGGGGCCCAAGGAGCTCGCTGGCTGGAAGACGTCTTTTAGGGTAACTTTATGAGATCACAATTTGCTCTTTCATTCTCGACGTAACTATGGAGCTTTTAAACACGAACGCGAAAATTTAGACATTTCAAGTGTCGTGTGGCACTGAGAATTTGCTAGAATCATCCCGATTTTACCTAAATGAAAAGAGATATTCAAATAAGAGTTTTTAATCTTTTCTCCATTTAAGGTAGATGACAAGTTGTAAATTTGTGAAATTCAAGTGCAAAGTGTGGAAATAATTAACCATAAAATTATACTAGAGGTGTGTATTTTGTGAAAATAATTTTGTATCAACTTTGACTTTGAACAATGTTTATGACTTAAAGTTCATTGAATCGTTTTTGATATGCGAGTTTCTACTTTTTATATCTTACTCAATGAGTGAAGGATTTGCTTCAAAATGAATTTGCGTCTATACCACATTTGAGTACCTATCGTTTATTTTTAATTTATTAAATTTCGGCATCTGTAATATCCATAATTCTAAAATCACTAATTGCAGGGGTATTCACGCTGTTTTGAATTTCTTATTGAAATATTATGTTAGATTTAAAATTGTAAATCTTGAGGTTAATATACATTTAAATACGGTTATCCTAAACATTTGAATTGTACCTGTATTATTGTATTTATTTTTTAATTGAAAGCCTTCGACGTTTAATAAGTCATAATTTTCGGAATGAATATCTTTAAAAAGGGCCGTAGCTGGTAAATGAGAATTACTTTAGGGCCGAGTTTTTCGCATTTATCGAAATCGGGGTGCATTACCAAAAAAAAAATTCTGCATGTAGTAATAAATTAACACAACTTACAAATTAAATGGTGGGAATTCAAAACGATTTTGAGTTTTAAGTCAAAATAATCTACGTGGGTATAATTAAACTCAAATTGGGTTTTTTAACTTATTCATTATAAAATTAATTAGTTTATTCCAAATCGTTAATGGGATTTTGTTTATGCAGATGCTCAGAATATATATAGTGTTAAGGTAACATTCTATGTATTTTTTTTCTTCGAATAACTTATAAACCAATAAGAAAAGAAACTTATGTATGTCAATGAAATTAATAGAGTTTTTAAATATATTAAACAAGTACCTACACGAAAAATCCCCTGTTCTCATTCCATGATTGCATCCCTTTTATGATTTAAAAGCGTATCAAAATCAATTCAAAACCATTTCACAAATATTTCTTTATGGGGATCAAAGCATCGAGCTCTAAATTGTTCATGTAAAGCCGCAATATTAAATTGTTATTTATCGTTGAGCAATTGAAACTCTGAGGGTTTCCATAGTTATTCAATATATGCACATTATTTCATCGACAAAAAATTGAATACCCATGACATGTTCTTTTGTCATCTTTCAATAAAGTATGGATTTTAACATGTTGGAAATAATTTTTGTTTTATGTGTTTTAATAGCAAGAGATATTCAACATAAATGATTCTACTAAAAAGCCATAGTTCGGTGACATCAATTGCAAAATGAATGGTTTTCGTCGTGCTAAAATACCACGAGAAGTACCACATTTTCTCATAAATCTTTTACTATTTGAATTATATGCGGTTTGAATTGTACTCCAATATTACACAAAAATGGGCATGCGGTACAAACAGCAGGGGTAGGCAGTATCAAACAATCCATTTTGATCAGTTACGTCCTCATAATTTCCAATAACGCTTTGTCAATTGAATTTCCCTGATATTCCCCTCAGAACCCATAAAATTGAACTGAATTTCCGCCATATCTGACAGAGTATGGTTCCGCAACCCACAAACGAAGACCACACATCAAACATAAACTCTTCCGAGGGCAGAAACACTATCTGAAATAGATATCAATCGGGATAGAGCGGGGGTGGAGGATATGTCTCAGGGAAAATGTAATTCGTTCACATTTAGGCGAAAAATCGGAAAACAAGAGGGTTGTGTGGGTGGAAAGTTTTACTGGTCGTATCTCAACATTCATCGGAGCTTCCGCCCCCCATGTCCCATTATTTTTCGATTTGTTCGAAATTGAAATGCTCAAACGTTTACCCCCGGCCCCGGTGCAAACCCTAGAATATGAAGTCCCGGCTGGGAAAGATGAAAAAAGATGACTACTCCCTGCAGATTTATATTATGTAAAATTTCCCTATCCTGCACTAACTTTGAATTAATGGCGGGCGGAGGAAAACTTTTCTTTAGTCTCTACTTTTCAGTTTTCCTTTTGGGATGAAAACTTTGCAAAAATAATTTTCAATAATCACCGCAGTTATGCCCAGCTGGGCGGATGGTGTGTGGTTTTCTGATAAATAACAGAAATTGTGAGGCCCTTTTGCAGCTTCCACTGTTGGATGGGAGAAAATACTTCGCGGGAGTGCCGCTTTCGATAAATCCTGCGGATGCTTTTTTGGAAGATAGCGCGTCTTTTCATGCTGCTCATAATGCAAACAGCTGAATTAATTAAAGTGGCTGAGGAATATTTGGCGCCTCCGGTCTTTTTCCAGTAATTAGATTAGAGCTGCTGTCTCAGCGGGTCCAAGGACACGGCTATCTATCATTCAGCACTAAGTGCTTCTATTAGGGCTATTTCTCAGTTCATTCTAAGCGGAAATTTCATTGAGAAGCCGAAACTTATCAATTAAGTTATTAGCGAAAGTGCTGACGACCCACACTCGCCCCATGATCAAAATTGATTTTAGCCTTTTCCAAGCAACCACTGCGGGGGAGGACTGACTGAAAGGTTTTTTTTTTTTTGAGTTGGTTTCATTAAAGGGAATGTTTTTAACTTGTTTTGCGTTAAGAATTATTTTTGTTTATATATTCTTTACCGTACCTTGCAAAAATCAGTATTTATTTTCATGAAAACTAAAGAAAATGTTCCTTTTTTAAATTCAGAAATTCAAAGTCTAACAACTCTTTTTCAGCTTCTTTACTTAACTTTTTCTTTAACTTTTTAAGTCTGAACATTAGAAAACTTTTTTAAACTCTTTAAGATGAACGGAACGGATAACAAATTTAAGCTCCTTGGATTGATCGTTTACAAGTGACAAACCTATATGAACTTAAAATTATAAAGCACCTGATAACTTTCTTTGAAAATATATAATAGTAGGTATTTCTTCCAAAAAAGGTTTTATTGACTCGAAAAGATAGAAATCACCATTAAATTTAAACGAAATTTCTTATGTGTAAAGTCACGTGGGATAACTCCAAAATAAAATTGATTTGTTGCCTAAACGAAAGTAGTTTTTGTTCTCCTTTGTTAGACTTTTATAAAAATTACCCATACCTAAAGTCAAAGTTTTATAAATAATTCTGTTTTAAATTACGTTTTTCAACAACAAGGCTAATGCGGATTTGTACTCTAATTATGGTGTAAGTGTCCGCGCACTTACCTAATTCTATCAAATAAAATGAAGGTAAAAACATTACCTTCCTTCTGGGTCAGTCGGATAAAAACAAGACAAACATCGCGTATACATTCTTGCTGCGAAATCTGTCAATTTCCGTAGAATACTGAATAACTAGAAATTGACACTCTCGTTTTTCTTATAGTTTGAGTGCGAACTGAATGCTAGTCTTATACGAAATAAATTTCTATGCTTGATACTTACCCATCAAAAAAACATGTGGATATGTAAAATTTTCTCAATCCTAAACTTTGTAAGGATTCCGGTTTATTGCTCATCTTTATTACTTACAATAAAGTTTGAGTTGAAAATAAAGAATAGAAATGTTACCTAAACTTGGGACGTGGGTGTATGGAAGAATAGCATTTGTTAGACAATAACCAGTCCTGCAGCTAATCAAAGTTGGGTATGTTTCCTGCAATTCTCGGCATACTGTGAAAACAGCATTTGTGCTTGAAGGAAACATTTGTAGAATCATGAGTGTTGCTTTGTTTGTATGATACTTACGATGAATTTTACAGCACTTGTCGACAACGCAACGTACATACCTCCTGGAAGAAAAAGTTGGTTTAAAATTTCGGAGTTTTCTCTGTGAATTTTACCCTAAATGATAAAATGATAAATTAAGATAAGGTAGAGGGATTTATTGCTATATTTCTAAGAAGAGGACTAGATCTTCGCAGAAGGGTAACCGGATATTCAAAAAGGTTTAATTAAAATCAGTAAAATTCCCAGAGGAACAATAAAAGTCTGTCCTGTCTCCGCTCTGGACTCATTATCATAACTCCCAAAGGCGAGGACGTTTCCGCATTCTCGCAGCTCTTTCGAATACATCAAAAGTCTTATCAAAGTTGGCAATAAGTCAAATGCTGTCACGTCTCACACGCCGTTTCACGATATGCTCCCGGGCAGGGAAAGTGTCTTCCCCATTATCCCCGATGATCCTCCGGCATGTTCCACCCGAGCCGGGAACACGATTTTAATTTCACCCGAGCCCGCCCTTGTTCCGGGGAGCAAGTTTTTACCTATCCCCAACCCCGGCCAGGATAAGCTGCTCAGGCACCGGAATTAAAATTCTCATCACATTCAGCCCTGATAGTCGAATCTGTGGAAGGATATCCAGACCCGGGAAGAAAAAGCGCACCGTTCGCTCCCTCTGGAGGCGCCCTTACAGCCCTTGCAGGAGGCCGGCCCTGTTCGCCAAGATGATGACTAGTTGTGTATTTTTCCGAAGACAAAATCGTCCCAACTGGCATCGCATAAACTCGACTCCCGGGCAGATTAACTTCGAGAATACCAAATAGGATCGTGAAATTAATACGACCTGGGCGGCCACCGCCATGCCAGCCGCCATCGCCCCCCGGAGTGGAGCCGAGCAAACAAATGGAACGAGGCTGATCTTGGGCACTCAAGTTGCGCTTAAGTTGTTTGCGGATGAGATTTCTTTTAACAACTTCCATAACGACTGCATGAGTTGTCTGAAATTAGCCGCATAAAAAGCAAACCAAACTTCGGCTTTCATGAATTTGATGATGCTTAATGAGGAAGAAATCGTGACCGCAAAATTGAACGCTGTAGATTAATGTACCGAGACTAAATTTCACTGTATAATAAGATTTATAGCATATAAAACTGCATGATTGTCACATAATCCTCCCATCATTTCTTGAGCATTTAAGCTGTTATTAATTTTTATAGCGCCCAATATAAAGTGTATCCCTTTAGCATTATTCAAAATTCGTTGTTAATGTATAAGTATATGCTCCTTTTTATTTTATATCTCGGTTTTGGGAAAGCTTATTTTTATGGATGACTATTTAAAGTTCCTAAATTAGAACGGTCCAAAATTACCCAGTGTGTGATTACTATACATATGTGTGTATGTAGGGTAAGATTGCTCACATAAGAACTACCCCCTTAGGAAAAACTACTGTAATTTTAAGGATAATTTTAATTAAACAAAATAGCCCAGATTTTGGTCTAAAACCGGTGTCTAATCCTGATTTCGGACTGTCGTATGAACGCAGTAATTTCCTAAGGATGTCGAGTTACATTCTTCTTATTTTTGGAGTATTCAAGGTTAAATTTACATGTAAATTACACGTAGGAAACAAAGTGAAAGTATAAATTCCTAAGAAATAAATTTGCACATAGAAAATCAGTTGGTTTAAACGCAGATATAACTGATATATTTCTTTATTCTACTTTCCCTGCTAGCACATACCCAATCTTTATACATTTTAATCACAGGATCATGTGCGATTAAGAAATTACGCCTCCTGTAGGAAATTAATGCCATTTTTAAGTAAATACCCACATCAAAACGAAAAATTTTATTACACAATTCTTTAATATTCCTGTTTTTGAAATACTTCAGTAAAATATTTGCCAATTGTGAAGCATTTTCACTTCCTTAAGACTTAATTTAAGATTTTCCTCACATCGTGAAATTTATTACGAGTATTTCGCTCCTAAAGAAACTGCGGATTATCATGCCATGCCCAGCGAGCGTCTTAAGATGATTATTCACAACAAGATTAGGTCAGTACGTAACTTTTTCAATAAAACCGGCCAAACAGCTGCGGAAATGTGAAAGACCCCTCCTAAAACTTGCATTTATCGTACTTTTTTACGTAGTATAACCCAGGATTATTCTCCTTGAAGCAGCAAGGAGAAAAAAAAAGAATTGTTTTCGAAGGTTTATTCGGCGTCATAATGTAATCCCTCCGGGTTAGGTGATCCTTCGCGTCGTTGGCTCTCGTTCGTGAATATCATAAAATCTCGCCGCAATACGAATAATACGCAAAATGTTACGATAAAAGCAGATTTCCAAGGGGGTGGCGTAGCAAAGTCCTCAGCGCACACGAAAAAGTAAAATGTAACAACACTAAATCCGGGTATTTTCCCTGGGATTTTCCACTTTTCTGCTCGCTTACTATACCCGAATGGGTGGTAACCTTCCAAGTTGAATCATCCGGCAAACTGATATGCGAATTGCAACGAATATACCCCCTGCGAAGAGAAAATCGCCGCCACGTGATGTTTTACGAACTCGTAAACATTTCGTGTTTCATGAACCCTATCCGGTCAGCTGGTCGTGGTCGTTGACGCGGCTTACCCCTAAGGGTTCCGTCATTTGAACAGTCATTAGACAAGCTACGGACGTTTACAGCGCCAACTGACCTTAACGCGGACAAAAATCTGTAGCATGGTTGTGTACACCTTTTTCCATTTCTTGGAGACCGGGTCTCCTCCAAATCCCTAAAAGGGTTGAGTTTGCACGACCATCAAACAGGACATAATTTTGCAGTTCCCAACACGACGTTCATTCCATAGGGAAACTTTGCCATCATGCACTTACATTCCTCAGTTGTCCTGCAATTCGTCCGGCTAGCCTCTGCAGTCTGCAGTCTGGAGATAGAGATGCAATTTTTCCCGTCTTGTCTTGATTCCACAATCTTTTTTTTTTTTTTTGAAAAAATAGTCCAATCTAAGGGCATTTGGAATTACCACAAAAAAAAGCGAAGCTAACTTCTCTAGCATACTTCGGGATGGTTAGATTGAAATTAATAGCCGTCCAGTTAAACTTGTGCAGAAGGCATGCATCAGGACTGAGCGTCGTCGTCGTCGTCTAGCAGTGTCTAACGATTCCTTTCAAATGGGACCAAAGTTGCCATGGCCAGCGACACAGAAATGCATTGAATCTGGCTGGAGAGCCATTAATGTCTGGTCATTTGAAAACTTTAGTCATTTTGGTCGAATCGTTCTTAGGGAAGATAGAAGTTAATGGTACGGCAATATAGTTACCAACATTTTACGAGGACCCAGCCACTCTGACCTCCGCCTGCCACTTGTTATTATTAAGCGAAAACCTGCCATTAAATTTTTTCATTAAGTTCTCCGCCAGCTTGGTTTCGTGAATAATGATTATCCCTTGGAAAGTCTGTAAATCTCCTCTCTACCACTCCGGCTGCATTCCCTGCACCAGCAGGCTGTTGAAATAAATCTTTTCTTTTTTAAATAGTTCCATAAACGTATTTCGGGTATAAAAGTTTTGAATATTTCCCTTGCTCCTAGAAATTCTACTTTACTATTGAAATTTCGCCTGGGACGGGTTCAACTATCTGCCCCAATTACATAAATGATGAAGAGATTGAAACAGTTTTATAAAATGAAAATTTCAGCTAAGATGTCTGTTGCACTTTCAAGTGGATGCTTGTTTTGCCAAACTTGATACCCGGGCTACTAGTTTTCAACAATCAACAAAAGATATTTAATTGTAACGATGAGGCATTAAATAGGACTCGAGAAGACAAGCACACCGGTTGAGTTGTAACTACTGTAATAAGACCTATTTGATACTCCAAATAAACACAATGAAAATTTGAATAGCACCCTACAATAGTGAATCCTTCAGTTTTCAAAATGATGGGAACAACTAATCAATTTAGGATTGTTCTGTAAGTCTGGCAATTGAGTTCAAAGAGAGATAGTGTTATGTAACAATCCCACTCAATTAACTACTTAGTTCCTAAATTTAATTAACTTTAAGTATTAGCATTAATTTTCCATAGATTGTAACCCAGGGGCAAAATAGGTATATTTTAGAATCAGAAGTCTTCTTTCCCACAAAATTGTCAAATTATTCATTTTAAAATATTCTACATATGTCGTGTTAATATTAAACCACATGTTCAAAAGTACGTTACTCAGAAATAGAAAAAGTAATGAAATAGGTATTAAGGAAAAAATGTTTCCCGAAAAATTTAATTTATTCATTTCGCTTAATACAAGCTATACAATGGTAAAGCTGAAGTAACTAAATTAAATTAATCTACATACATATGACCCACCCCCTTGGATTGAATTTTTTGAAACTTTCAAATTTGGCTCGATTTTCTCTCATTAAAAAACCAAGTTTACTAACTAAAAATAAGCTTAGGTATTCAAATTACAGCACATCAAAGAGAAAATTTCCCAAAACTTTATCTTTCGTATAACTACTTAGTATCTACTTACTGTGATTTGAATTTAAAAGTTCTTGCTGAACATAACGAACATCTGAGCAAAACTTTTAAAAATCGCCTTCAAAGAGGGACCATTTTCAAAGAATACTGTGGTTACTTTACAGGTGAATAGTTTAAATTTTCACATTTCCTTATACAAACGACTCCTAAGTATTTTAGTTTTAATTGAACAAGTTTTTTTTCCATTATCGGTAACTACTGCCCGCTAAAACCTGGGGAGTATTTCAATCTGTCTAATTTAATTTAGTTAGTATAGTTCTATAGTTTTCGTCTTTATGATACCATTTCCTTTCTGTAAAAGTTTTTAAAGAAGCGACTGTAGTCTTCTCAAAAAGAGAAGACGAGGAACAACTTAAAGTTCAAAATTTCCTCATCAGGCATTTTCATTTAGTCTTGAGGCTCCAAAGTCAGGATTCCAGACGCGAATGCCACTGCTTATGTTGGGCTGGCCAGGATGATTGCCATGACTTCAATTTCCTTGCTTAATTGCATTCCTTTAGGAACTCAGAACCGAATAGATGCTATTAATTACAACTCTTTAATGGCTTTTATTTACGGGAAACGCACGAAAATGCTCAAAAGACCTCAGAGAAATTTGTACTGTTCCCATTGTCTAGAATTCTATTTTTGTCGCACTTATAAAGCTTGAAAGTAGAATTTTTTCCTTCAATCTTTGACGTTTTAAAGTACAAAAGCAGCAGCTCAACCAGAAGCAATCGATTGATTTCCTTTGACCACAGTTTTCCGGTATTGGAAATTGGTGGAGAGAGATTTTGAACATAGCATGACGATCGACAACATCAAATTGAATCCAGGACTGAAGGGACAAATGTTAAAATCAAAAACAAATTGATAGGTAATTAATTAGCCGTTAGCGTAATGCCAATAATTGCCCAATAGAATTTTGCAGTCATTGTTGTGTATTTACGCCGTACACCGCACAGCAGCATAATTTTATTGTACGACAGCCCCGAGTTATGTTAATTAGCACCATCCTGTGCGAGTGATTCATTCAAATTGCTGCACGTGCCGAAAATTCGAATCTCTTCTATTTACTCATGATTTATCAGTTGATTTTATTGTTTGTTCAAAAAACACATTTTCTGCTCGATGATATTAATTCTAAATCATATCTTCTGGGTCATGAATTTTACGGTGATATCGATCAATAATATTCAGTGAATTGAAAAACCTTATGAAAAAAATACGGAAAATTCCAATTTCCTGCTGTTTTTTCTGTTCAGCATAAAATGGATTAGTCTCCAACATTTTTTAATTAGGACAGGAAAAGGTGCTCACATTTGGAATGAAATTAAATTGCTTTTTAAGGGTTGGCTTTTCCTCCAATTTTAATTGGAACTTCCTGTTCCAGGGTCAGTTATTTATTCGAGTTCTATTATCTATAGAATGGCCGAGTGTAATTTTAAAACATTTGTTTGGTTTGGGATACTGAATATTTAGGTACTTTTCATGTAAGATAAGAAGAGGTTGAGGTTAGTTATATTGATTTGAATGGACTAAGAATGAAGCTTCATTTTTTTTCAATGGCTCAATAAGTATATTGCTTCAATTTTTCCTAATTCATTAAACAAGTCAATATCTTATTCTTAGTTTAAAGCGATGAAGAGCTGCAATTTCGTATGGCTGTTTTTTATAATATAGGTACATATGCTCAATATTGATAACAATTGATAATAGTTTGGAAATTTTGAAAATTTACATTTTACAGCGAAGTTTTTATACCATCATGCTAAAATTCCCAAAAAACATCGTCCCATATTATATAAATACCTTAAATTAGAGGCAATAGAAAATTCTTCAAAAATCTTTAAAATTATCGAATTAAAGGTACATAAATATCTTTTTCGATTTATTGAATATGACGAGCGCGCCATTTGTCTTATCAAGTGATAAATCGAAGTAAAGTAAAATGTTCCTTGTTTTCAGCACTAGTAGTGTAGATTTTCTTACAGATATTCGGTGGAAACAATTTTAATTCGAGGTTTTTCAATTTAGATATATTCAGGTTACCGACAAATTTGTTGTAGATATCCGTCACCTTTGGCTCTAAATGGATATTACTACAAAGTTTCATAAAAATCTGTGAGGAGACCTCAAACTCAATTTATGCCCTAATTTGAGTAATGTTGAGAAT
Organism: Machimus rusticus; assembly: GCA_951509405.1. Taxonomy (NCBI): domain Eukaryota; kingdom Metazoa; phylum Arthropoda; class Insecta; order Diptera; family Asilidae; genus Machimus; species Machimus rusticus. The sequence continues at coordinate 33,457,982 of OX608053.1, read as the reverse complement.
GTTTAATATCTCATCACCAAAAAACCGTCCAATTAATATTAATTCTGTGGTACCTCACAGAATCCACTTCAGGAGATTACGAAACCTCAAAATCATTAAAAGGTCAAGTGGTCGGGAGTGACAGTCCTCAAGAGAACCGCATTCCCGTAATTAAGTACTACAAACGAATTCGACCATGCAAAGGCAGTCTGATGCCTTAACAAGCCCTTAAATAGTACCACAAACTTTACCATACCTGGCTCTGTCCACATATTTGCGGGATGTGCCTATCCAACCAGGACGTTATGCAACTTTGTCATATATGTTGGCGCGGGATCTCATAGGGACCCTGTTCTGTGAATGGGCATCACATGCTGATTGACTGACTGTTGCCTGAAACGTCCCGGAGGCACTCCGGGACTGCTGTCACCTCGCCCCAAATTCCCCGACATCATTTTAATGGGAATTACTGCCACGTTCAGAATGTAATATGCGCGCATTTCTATTCTCTGGGTGTTTTATAAGACTGCGATAATCAGGGTGAGGTTCAGTTTGTCACCGGCATTGCAATAACCCTCCTGACGAAAGACGAAAAAACTTCTTCCCTTAACGTGACGGGAGTCGTTAAATAAACGAAAATCTTCCTGGGAGAGTGACTCCTTCCCGGATCCACTTCTTTCGCACGCTGTAAAATTCTGAACACGAACTTCGATCTATCGACCGAAATGAGTGTATAGACCAACACCTATGTATATCTGTCTAATTTAATTAGATCCAGGACAATGAATGATCTCCTCCAAAGACGTGCACTTCTTGGAACGTCTTTAAGTTCAGGTTATTCGCCTCAGCTATTGCATTAACTTTTATTTCAGTACGCGAGTATATTGTAGAAGTTGAAAAATGTCCTGATTTTTTGGCGCTTTAATATTTGGGTGGTCCCATGGGAATTAAATATTTCACGAGCATCTCCTGTGGTCGAAAAAAAAATAAAAATCGCGGCGCAAAGCAAGCGCTTATCAATAGGCGCCTCCAGGGATGAGGCACGAGAGGAGTAATCAAGCCCAGTGCGGCATTGATTGCTGGTTTTTGCGCGTGGCGGTCGATACCAAAGGATTTGCTGAAAATTCCCAACTAGTTGGGAATCGCTGTTATTGAATAACAAATAAGAGATCGATTCCAAAGCTGCTGAATAGATGAAATAATCAATTTCCACCCTAGTGAGCAACCGGTAGAATTTTCTTTAGTTTGCAACATTCGACACAATTTTATGAATTTCTCTATTAAAAACTGTGTAACTCCTTGAAAATTATTTAAAATTACTTCATTTTAGAACGCAGACTCATAAAAATATATTTGAAATGTTTTTTTTTTGCTTTATAAGCTAAAGTTGACCTATAAATTATTTTAATGATAGTAAATAAATTAAGAACTATACATATGTACATATATGTATAAGATCCACTATCAAAGACTTTGTCATATCTGAGCTGCTTTTATAAATATTTTCTAAAATATGTTGGTGTAATTTTTCAGTTGTTTGAAATCAAATACATTTATTCCTATATGTAAATAATGAAATTATGCACCTTCAAATTTCGCGTAAAAACACGCTTTTATTGTGTAAAAATATCCATTAAAAGCGGGCAAAACTAAAATTAGAAAATGAAAACACTGGAATATGAATTTGGCATTTGGTAAAATGTAACCCAAAATGGTAAAGAGAATTGCCATGCGAAATTACTGCAGATTCATTTCAAAGCATATAAGATAATTAAGTTGTCAGCAGGACTCATCTGCAAAAGTTTCAATTAATTTGCATTTGAATTATTGTAATTGTAATTTACATTGCAGAATATAAAGCTGAAATTTAATTTCTACGCATTTTCATATGCCCAGACCAGGATAGACTCAGTCAAACCAGTCCTTAAATTAGTCCAAAAACTAATAAATCAGAAATTAATGAAAACTAGATTTGTATTTGCTGTGGCCTACCATTTCGCAATTTGGTGGCTGGCATGCAAAACAACAGCTACCTACACATCGAGGTCACGAATCGGTGATTTTAAATTAAGCCTTTAAAATACGATTAAATATTTGATAAGAGTTATATGATTCTACAAATATATTTTGTTTTTTAATAAAGAAAATTGCATAGGTATAACTTATTTTCTGAAATTTTAGAGCGTGAAGTGAAGCTCTTCATAAAATTAGTCACTGAAATCTTAAAAACAGTTTGGCAATTAAATTATTGTTGTTCGCCCTGATAGCAAATAAAATATGTTTAAGAATTTATTTTGTTTTAATTAATAGATGTTTAGATTACTTCGTATTAATACTTTAACTAAAGAACTACTGAGAAGACAGCTAAATATTACCCCAGTTTTATACTACGTGGGAAAACGAACCAGCCATGAATAAAAATTGCTTTCTAGAGCTCTTTCAATTATTTTTTCACTTTTTCTCTGCCATAGAAATTCCCTATGGAACGTGCTTTAACTTATATATTTTCGAATTTCCTCCTCTGTCATTGTGGATGAACCTTTCCCGGTAAAGGTGTCGTAACCTCGTCAAATCTCTGGGCTATTTCACAATGGCAAAGGACGCGCATCTTTTTTTATGTGTCTCCTCCCTTTGATGGAAGCCAAATTCCAATTTTGGATAAAATCACGCCATCCTGCCGGCAGCTATATGTAATGAAAAGGCCAAAGGCAGGCTAAAGAACGCCTACGCCAGATTTAATTCAATTTTCGCAGCATCACTTTTCTCTGTACCCTGGGGCAATTGAGAGTATTGAATTAAACGCTTTGGTCAACTAAATTTGGTTTTATATTATTTTGTAATAGCGAGGGTGAGTGCCAGACTAAGAGAGAATTAAAAAGCTATATCGCAGGCACCGCACTTTTAACCAGAATAAAGTCTGACCAAATATAGTATTAAGTATGCATATGTATTGAAAGATTTACCTGCATACAAACACAATCATTAAAATGAATTATTCTTCCATATGAGATAAGAGCCATAAGTCACCATTTTTGATAATGTTAGATTCAAATATTCTTTTAGGTACTAAAAAGTAGATTTTTCCTTAAAATTTTCAAGAGCATAAATTAAAATAAAGCTTAGTGCTTCTACTTTTATTTTATGATCAATTTCTATTTGAACTTGAAAATTATTACAAAAATATCTAATTGAATGAAATACGAATATGCTATTTTAAATTGCTTATACTTTCTTTAAGTTTCACATATATCAATCTATGGATTTTTTACTCCCTTTGATTTAAGACTAGTATACTTATAATAATCATTAATTTAAGAAAATTCTTCTATGGCCTTAATGTAGTCCACGTGCCTAGTCTAGTCTAATTTTCCCTTTTAGATTGAACCTTTTAAAAAGTGGTTTATCAAAATTTATTCAGTTTAAGACAAACATCCTTTCATTGATATATATGTATTTCTAAAAACACAAAGCATAATATAAAGCTTAAGATTTACATTTAATTTATTTAAATCGATCTTTGATCTTTTTTAAGTACAAATTTCACATGACGAACTTTCTCAGAAATCTGCTGTTTGACGTAACGTAGAGTAGTAGGTAGTAGGGTGTAGTAGACACATGTTTTGTTGAACATTTATGCTTTTTTTCCAATTCAACAGTCTCTCATTGCAGAAACGTCTCTAATCTGCAATTGTTGAAACGATAGAAAAATAAAAGCGAAAATTCTAGGAAACAATGAAAACAAGTTCTTATTTGGAAAAGTATAAGCGGTGGAGTTGATCCCTTTTCGGTTGGTGTCATCGGATCGTAAATTTTCATTAATTTTAGCAGGTGGAGAGTTTTGTGTTATCTTATCCTCTTATGTAGGTTTGGTTTAAACCAAATGCAGTTGGAAAAGCGGAGGGGAAGTGTACACACAAAGGGAAAATTTACAAATTACGAGCCACCAGCTCCGGAATCGTGCCCAAGCAACGCCATCGCTATTGAAAGTCTTACAGAGCCCCGAACCAGGTGGCATGGCGAAATCGTTTTCTGAATTAATTGAATTTATGTTTCCTCCCGGGATATGAACAGAAGTGAAAAGGTTGAGCCCTGGGTTTTTGGGTGCTAGATCAGATTAGTTTCCCGGAACAACAGCGTAAATACTCCAAAGTGGTCGTTGTTAATTTTACTATTAGAGCAAAATTAATGAGAAGCACTAGATGTCTTCTCTTCTCTAAATGGGATTGCTTTTAATTAAAGCTGATATTTTTTTCCTTGTTTTGTTCTTGCTAACTAGTGTGAATGGGGCTTTAATCGCAGAACACCTTCTTCAGCAGTAAGAGCATTTATGCGATTGAATGGTACGTTCATTCAGAGGTCGAGCATATATTTTTCATAAAAGTTTCACAAAAAGGCATCATTAAGTGAATGTGTTTTGTTCTTCCACTATCTCGGGAATAATTAACCCTCATAACCTTTAATCCACCTCTGTTAAAGCAACTCCATTAATATAAAAGAAAATACCATAAATTCCATTGGCACTTACTGCCCATAATTATATAAATGAAATAAACCTCTTTCAACGTGACCACACCATGCCAAAGAAGTGGATGAACGACTCCCTTTTTCCTTCCCTTTTGAGGTGAAAGTATATCTTTAAGTAGGTAGATGATAAAACTTTTATTGTTCAGCTGCAGAAACTTCTCTGACTTTTATTGAACAGTTAAAAGGAAAACAAATTTCAGCGCACTTCGAAATATTTTAATGGAATTAGCGCGGAGTTTATCGCTGCCAACAGCTGGCTTTTCTAAGGAAAAGCTGAACATTTTCTAAGTTCCCAAATTTTTTTTTTTTTTTTGGTCAACACTATTATTCCATTAAAACTTTATATCATGAGTTAACTTGCTCCCTTTCCTTCCTTCTAACGACCTCATCCTTCCTGTGGCTTTCTGTTTCCAATTTTTCAAAGAAAATGTCTGGAATAAACTTCATTGTAAACAGACAGCTGGTGGCAATGCGATCCTCACCAGAAAACTGAGTACCATTGCTATAGGAAAAGTTGTTAAAACTTAATTTGTCACTACAAATTCAAGCAATTTGTCGGCTTGATATTTTTACAAATAGAAAATTATTTCAAGATGAAAGTAACAAATGAGTTCAGAGCGAAGAGAAAGTTTTTATCTGAAAATTCTTCTGCCAGATCTGTGTGTACTATTTGTTTTTCACTTTCAGTTTTCATCACTGTCACGATATTTAAGTTGCTTTAAATGGTTTATGCATAAAAAGAGCTACTTTTAATATCACCAAGAAAACTGTAAAGAGAGGAAACTTTTCAAGGAAAGTATTTTATGAACAAACTTTTTATTCTGTTGATATTTTTTGCTATGTAGGTATAACGTACGTAATAGTTAGAAAGTTTACTACATTAAGAGCATTTATTAAATAAAAGACCAAATGACATATTTTCCCCAAATAAAATTTAAATTATAAAGTGCCCTACAAAAGTTAGTTGAGGGCTCGAGAAATTTTATAAGATTGTTAAAAAAATTATACTGTTACAATAATTTTCGAGTTTACACTAGGAATTAATTCTTGTCCTGAGTACTTCTCATTATAAAATTACAAATTCGTAAAGAAACAAAAATAAAAGTTCAACAATTTTATTAATTAGCTACAGTAGTGCAATTTCAAATTATGAGTCATATACAATAAAGTAAAGACATCTTCTTTAATTTCACTTTTTCTTCGCCCTGGTATTTACTAATAGAATTACGAGGTGGTAAAATTTTTAAATCAATTTTCCAATATAACCGATACGATCTAAGGTCGGAACTTCTTCGGCGTGTTCAGGTAGAAATAATCTTTTAAACTTGTTTTTCTCAAATACGAATTCGATCCGACTCAATTGGATTTGTTTTTAATTCTTTTTTGAAAGATTATATTAAAAGTTAAATGTTTGGTAGTTATGATTTTATTTAATAAGTACATACATATATGTATATATACAAAGATAATCTTTTAATTCAGTCATTTTTATTCTAAAATAAATGCTGATTACATTTTTTGCTTTACTTAGTTTTAAATAAAATTTCGAACTGCTAAAACTTTTTAAAACTTAAGAAATTACACTAGAACTTTTGTCAAATAAACATGAAATAAGCCTAACCTTTACCCTCAAAAATCATCAGGCTAAAGCCGCCGAAAATGGTTAAAGTTTAAAGCAGCCAAAGAGGAAATTATTTGTGCGTGAACAATTTGTTTTCCTCGAAATATACAGGGGGGATCTTGGTCTGCCAGTTTGGGGTTGTAAAAAAGGCACCTAGCAGACAGTCCTGTGAAAGAGGAGAATGAAAAGTTTGAAGAAAAGCCATCAACCGAAAAAATTTCCAATTTTCGGGGAAAATAATTTCTCATTTGATGTACAGAGATAGGCCCTAGGGCGAAACATTTTCACCTCGGTGGAAGTAAACCAGATTGGGAAGTCCTTCCCGGTGGCTTGGTGTGAAGTTGAAGAGCTGCGATCTGGCCCAGCAAGAAAATGTCCTTTTTTCAAGTGTTACTTATATTTGCGCCTTGTTCACTCACCCGGTGGCTGTAAATGGACCAGTAGTAATAATTGGGCCAAAACGAGACATCCTTGGCCCTGAATGGCCTGCTAATTGCTTCTGGATGCGGCCACTAAGTTCCTCTGTCTTTTGGCTCGAAGGACCCTGGACCCCAAGATCTTGTTAGGAGCAGGCGAAAAGGTACCCGCTTAATGTTAGCACTTTCATCGGGTGTCAGGAATTGCAGCAACTCTCAAGTAATTGGACCTTTGAGACATTTTCAAGTGTGTCCCACGACGAAAGTTCGAAAGACGAAAGTCAAGTGCTGATGGCGAAAACTTTCCGTTTGGTTTAATTTCCTCCTAAGCTATGTATCTTCGTTGTATTGCCATCTTGTGGGCAGCTTGTTTCAAGGAGACTCACTTGCATGCTTTGGCGCTCAATTTAAGACTTTTGTTTGTGGCCAGACGTGCGATGAAAGCTGTCGGATATTTCATGAAAATTATGCTGCTTTGTTCGTTCTTCCTGTATTCAGATAGAAAATATCTGAGGGAAAATGTTCAAATAAAATCAACGGTTTGGATGGAAGAGCAGAGTGCTATAACTTCGAAGTGTTATACTCCTGAACAGTTCCTATTCAGAAAATAAATAAGAAACATTGTCTTGGAAACATGCATATTGTAATAGTTTATAGTATCTTTAACCAACCCTATGTAAGAGCGTTCAAAATTCTTTAAAATGTCAATCTCAACCTCTACTATTTTTGAAATGCGATATACATATTATTCTTTAACTCTCTTCGAATAACATGATGACTATGTGTGCATGTCTTACCGAATCCCTAACGAATGATACTGCCAAGTTTTATGTAAATTTACAAATGGACCCCAACAGATACATTGATTACACCCACTTTTATGGAAGTATTTACTTTTTTGATATTTAAATTAATTAACTTTATAAGTTAAACGAAGAGTAGACAAAATTATTAAGTTTCAATTTTTCGAGTTCATTAGTATTTGAATAGTTAAAAATATAAAATCTTTTACATTTACCATAAAAAGAAACTTACGAATCCTAATCTTGAAATTGAAAACTTCGAGCAATCTTAATAGAACAACATGCTTTAAAGTGAATTTTCTTTTAGACTGACAATAAACTTCGATAGTCTAACAGCCAGACCGTAAAATTTTACGTCACACACCCTCTAGATATAGAACATAGAAAATCGTTTAGAAAATTCAGAACCCTTGCAGCTGTTGTGCAAGATTCCCATAATTGAAAAGAATAGAAATAAGAAAAACCACAAACATCCCGCAGACAATTTATTCGATAGTTTCCTTTTCCATTCAAATCAAACAAGAATAGAATTCTCCTCTTCTGCAAGACAAAAGCCGCCGAGATTTCCATGTAGACTCAGACTCGCCGCCGCAGCATCACAGCATCACTGCATAGTTGAGTTGAGGCATCTTGGCACCCCGTTCGATTGTATCCCCAATCCACTTGTAAGTTAAGTGTCGACATGTCTGTTGATATTTTTGCCTAAAAAAAGAATTTTAAATTTCAATCAGACTGGGATTCGAAGGGGTCTATCCCATTTCGCCCCGCTCACCTCAACGAGGGTAAATCTTCACTGTTTCGGGCGTGTCGATGCAGTGCAAGAGTGGCGTTGCGACTGTCTTCAGTTACGACGCCTCCCCTTTCGAGGAACATCTTTAAAAGTGGTTTAAAATGGTTTTCAGCCTCCGGCAGGATGAAGGCTACAGTGTCTTCGAAGAGGTCTGAGAGCTCTTTCTTAAAATCAACTTCCATTTTCACAATGTCGCTCAGATTGTGCTGGGGCTTTGCGCGTTCCTTTAGCGACACCTTGTGCTCGTCCTCAACTTTTATCCGCTTTACATCCGTTTTGGCATCGTCATCAATGAGATTCTTTTTCTTTCTGGCTGGTGAGGTGGATGCTTTTGATTTGTCCCCAAGCCCTGAACTATCTGCGGTGTCGTCAGAGCACTTGCTCAGATCCAAGAATTTCGTCTTGAGTTCGATTTCGTCTTCATCTATATCTCCCAGTCCCTTGAATAACATATCGACGTTAACACTATCTTTGGAGTTTTTGAATAAATTCTCAAGTTCGACAAGATTTGTGGCTTGTTGGGGATCCTTATCATCGCGCATTCTTGTAATACGAGGGAATCTTATTGATATACCATTCGCGGTGTGTGCTTCAGCCTTTGAAAATTCGGCTCCGGTTATTTCCCACACGGGCATTTTTAGTGGATCTTTGGCCAAAAAGTCAGGAACAGATTGCTTTTTGCAAGAAATCCATTTTGGTAACCTGTCCGGATCGGCTCTCTCCATTAAAGGTTTCAATTGTGGTTGCAGATCTTCCATAGTTGCGTCATCTAGCCCAGAGTGGACTTTCGTAACCGTTTTCCATAAATTTGTTTTTTTATCCAAGCACCCCATTAGGAAAATGCTTAGCATGCCTCCTTTTTTACCAGTTCCATACCAAGCTCCAAGAACAACTAAATCAGCAGCATCTGCCATTTGACCTCCAAAGAGGTAATCCTTTTTTAATTTCATCCAACCACGCTTACCTGGATGGTATTGACTTTTTACATTTTTAAGAACTAGACCCTCCAGGCCAGCTTTTAACACCTATGGAATGTAAAAATTACTAATATATAATATCTGAAACCCATTAAAATTATTGAATGAGTAGACCAACTTTAAATTTAAATTTTATAGAACTCACCTTTGCTGTCATTAAAGCCAATTGTTTTTTAGTTTTTATCAGATAATATTCAGAGAGTTCGACATGATGTTTAATTGGTGTCATAATCTCTTTGAGGATTTTTTTTCTTTCGAAAAGACTTCTAAAAAAAATACAGTATACCCATGAAATAATGAAAATAAAAAAACAATAGTTTTATCGAACTTTTTGGTCAGATCCTGCCCATTGTAATAAATGCAGTCGAATATGAATAGACAAACTTCGGAATGAGCAAATTGCTCCCTTTTATGAACTCCTAAAGTTCCGAAAGGTAGAAGTTTTCCGGTTTGTGTGTCGACCATAAGAATTTCAGAATCCAAAATCAAATCCTGTCCTTTTGGGAATGCCTGTAAAATGATTTGTTTTTAGCTTAAAAAATGTTTAGTAACTTGTTTTCTACGCAATTCTTCTAATTGCATTTAAATTGTAAGGAAAAGTTAATGTAACTCCTTTAAACACGTCGTTAAACTAAAAGATCCTTATTTATAATTACGCGTATTTTTGTTATAATTCAAAGTAATCCACCGAATAATGTTCATCTTTTTGTTTTGAAGTTTAAAAATTCTTTAATTCCGCAGATATACCCAGATTATGATGAGATTTTAAAAAGGCTAGAACGAGCGAATAATTTCTTTGAAGAGACCATACACAAACTTTTTCTACGCAAACTTAAAATGATAATAGAGATGATTATGTGAAGAAAAGTTTGAGGTGCCAGAAAATGTGCTTGCTTTATGTGTATTTGCACGACCCTTAATATAAAAATTGCCCTTATATTATTGAGAAACATTTCTTTGAATTACTAGATTAAAAATATTTTGAATCAAAACAAATGTAGTTCCGATTAAACCAAAATACACACATTTCTGGTTATACATTCCTGGATATAAACAGATGAACGTATCAGAAAAACAGATGAATGCAAAAATAATACCTAGCCAGGAATTATGATGCGTACCTAACATCTGTGTCTGCTTGTTCATTTCAATTAAAAGTGGAGTTTTACATTTTTTCAGATGTCATGATAGTCCGACATATACCGGAAATTACAATCCACTAAATCCTAAGGGAATTTGCATAATATTCCCCTATATTGCACGTAATTTCAATTTTACTGCACCTGAAATTCATTGCAATCACTTTTTGTACACACCGAAAAGTTTCCCCATGAAAGTACGCTTGCAGGAGTTTTCCTGACGGGGAGTATCCCTGCTCTTTACGAGCCCATCAAATGCAACGAATCTCAGTTCTGCCAGCATTTCAAAAATATGACCGGAAGGAGTTCCCGCTCAGCCATTGGGATGCATCATCCCTGCGGAGCTGAGGGAATTCCATCACAAATCACTTTACTACTCCGGAAATGCAGAAAGAAGCAATGATTTGCACTGCTCAAACATATTCTGGAACTAATTGCAAATTAAATGGGGAAAAAAGCACTAAAACAGGAAGCAAAACCCACCAGAGAGTATGTCACCCTGTGAAGTTTTTATTTGGCACATGTGTCCTCGGCACTTTATATTCCCCGATATCAAATTTATGACATGGTTACATCCGTTTGTAGCAACGGAGATACTAAAAGGCTGGAAACGAGCGCATTCCCGGTGCTTCTTTTCTATCTTTTCAATCTTCACATAGAAATGCAATTATCTACAATTTGATTTATGCTTAAATTTTAAAATTCTCTTTGATGCAGAATACATAGTGCGATCTCGCAGGAATGGTGGTGGCAAGAGGCCACGCAGATCAGGTCAGGGTAATTCGTTTTAGTCTGAGTCAGTTTCGGACCAGAGTTATCTCACAAAGATTGCATGGGAACATTTTTGGACTTGTTATTGCCAAAATTCTATTTCACCCCAGACTATATGAAGCAGAGTTCGTGTTTGAATGTTGGGGAGGAAAAAGGGAAAAAATAAAAGATTACCACGTCAAAGAGGATTGTGCCGAGCACGTTTATCGTTACGTTACATAACAAGGGAGCTCAAAATACCCTGGCCAAAAGTTCTTGTTTTCATCCCCTCGGTGTATTAGTCCTTAACCCTAAAGCCCGATAGAAAGGAGCTCGTTGCCAAAATCATATCATGCTCTGCATGCAAAATTTTACACCTGAAATAATGACTAGGAAAATGTAAGATGGGTTGTTCCGAACAGATGCAGAGATTATTATATTCAGAGGCTACAATTGTAGCAGGAGCTAGGAAGAGAAGTGATTTCCTTAGAGACAATACAACTGTTTTGGATTATTTTGGATTAGCTACCTGCAAACAATGAACTAAACGCACACCTTCTAGGCAATAGGCATTACACAGCCAAGTAATTGAATTTGTCTGGAAATAATATGCATCATACAACTTTAAGTAACTTTACGGCTCAATTGAAGAATGGATTATATATTTTATAAAAAAAAAAATATGTTTCATTAGACAAATTCTCTTATTACTATTATTCAAAAGCTGTCCAGAATTCGAAATTCAATTTTAGATAGAAAAATATTTGCAGCAGTATCGTTTTTTTTACTTTAATTTATTGTATTTTTTTTTTTTTTTGGAGATTTGGAGCCAGCAGCTTTTGAGTTTTGTTAAACAGTTATGCGAGGCTTATTTTTCGAATGAAAAATATGAATGATAATGAAATAAATAATTCCTTAATAAGTGTTTGTAAGATTACCTTAAATCCTTGAATTTATTGAATTTCATGCATACAAATGACTTCAAGTGAGTATACTGTAAAAGACGTAAATTGCGCCTACGGCAGATTTAATCCTCCCAAATTTGCGTCATACACCTTTTAGAATGCTATGTTCTACTTTTACAGAAATAAATTGCCAGTCGATACTGGATCCCAAAAATAAACAATGCATCAACATGAGAAAACTTGAATACAGTGGATTAAACGCGATGTTACATTTTAGGTACCTAGTGGCCAGTATTTAATATATTTTTTGCAAGTATACGTACATATTTGTGTTTCCGGATTTTTCTAAAGAAAACAAATGGCATCACCGCAGCCACTTCCGCCTATTAAACATAACGAATTTTTGTTCACGTATTCCATATCCAAATTTTAAAATTCCACGTAGGAATAAAAACACACAAAATTGTTTTGGTGATTCCAATAACGACTAAACTTCATTGTACGAGAGCGTGTTTTGCATTGTGAGCGGCTAACATATGCACCTCATTGAAAATTGTGAATTACACGAAAGTACCCGGAATGATGGCCTGTTCAAACAATTTAAAAGAGGAATGCTTTTGGGGCGACATATTTTAAATAGAGCAGCCCCACTTTGCTAATGTAAACCCTAAACAATGATGGGGTTGCGCCGCCTCACCACCCTTGACAACAACGACCCCGCGAATGTACAGCAATTTGGATGGGTGCTCGCCAAATTGAAACTAATCACCGGCCATCGATCAGAAAATATTTTTTTGGACCTCCCGACCCCTGCACCCCCGCTCATCTGTTCCAGTTTTCCCGGCGAGTTGGCATTAACACAAATTTATGGAGCCATTGCAGACGAGATTGTACTCGAAGCCGTTCCGTCATTTAATGACGCCATTACGGCAAAAATGATGCTGTAATAAATCGAAATGAAATGGTAATCGCCCGCATAAATATTTTGAACAAATATTGGCTGAGAAAAAGATTGGTTTTGTGGATAAGAAGAGAGGGGGGGAAATACATTTCTTTCTTATAAAAATTCCCTTTAAATGCCGCAAAAGATTCAGGGACCGCCATTCGTCTTTCAAGTCCTTTAACTCAACAAACAAAGCCCCCAGAAAACCTTGGACGTATTTAGCGTCAATTACAATTACGGGGAGTAATTTATTTATGGTTCTCTTTACTTCTCATTGTGTCTTACCTTGGGAATGAACTCTTTACATCGACTTATCTTATGATCTTGAACGGGCTTTAGGTTTCTTGAAAAGAATCTGAAATTAAAAAGAAATTACCTTTGCGGCGATGAATGGTTTGGACTGTTTAACGTTCAACGAACTCACCTAAATTCATTTCCTTTCTTATGTATCTGGACACGTTCGCCGTCGTATTTTACCTCACTGTACAACCCGTCCGGATTCTTAGCAATCGCCTTTTCAACAGACTTGCACGCCTCGGCCAACATTGGGCTAATGGGCGACATTAGTTGCACCCCACTTTTAGAAGAATCTGAACTTTCGCCAAGCTAGAAAACAAAGAACAATATGTAGTTGAGAGTTAAGATAATAGGCTTATCTAATTAAGGCCAAAAAATTGCCGCTTGTACACGGGCTCACCTTAGAGGTTGTGGTAGAAGTTGGGCTAATTTTATTTTGCGAAATTAAAGGCGCAAATTTATCGACAACCATTGCCAGGTTACGTGAGTTTTGAAACGCAAGATAAGCCGATGGATCAAGGGCATCCAAAATATGTCGCGGACCAGCATTTATCCGAAGGTCGTGTTTAACCAAACGAATCACCTGAGAAAAAGAAATATTGTTATATCTTTAAAAATCCTGTAAGGCTTATTCAATAAAAAATAGATAAATTGATGAAACACATGTCTGGAAGTTATAGTTTGTGAGGGTTTCAAGTTCACAAGTTTCATCCACTCAATCCGAGTTTAAACTACTTTAAAAGCAACCTTTTCAATTTGAATTATAAACAAGCTAATTTAGTAATTAAAACAGCAATGTTGTAAAGCGCTCCGTAATCAGTTGTTCGTCAATTTCTCGGCTCTTCTTACACTTCCTATCGAAATAGCTGTGTACAAATTTAGAGAATTTATTAATCTCTGCAATAACACTTCCAACACATATTTTCCTCAATAGTTTTGAACTACTGAGCTCTAAAGTTGAACAAAGTTGTACGACCTTCAAAGGAATGTACACAAATGTATGAAAAAATTACCTCCGTCGAGTTTGCAAACCAGTATGCTAAAGTTTAGTTTGTGAAGCGCGAATTAAACATTCAAAAACGGTAATTTATTACCCAGCGAGTGTGCAAACAGATAGATATATTATTTGTTATTCTGAGTGTAGTTTTTCTTAACGATATTGAGTAATGTGTTCATTATACACTAAAAAAATACGCATCGTATTTTGGGAATAGCGCAAGGGAAAGCATAATAAATATTATGATAAATAGAAATTCGCAATAAAACTCATAAGGGTCAATATGTGGAACGTTACATAAACTATAATTGCATTAGTTGTTACCGTTTTAAGATCATCAGCATCGCACTTCTCGCAGAGTTTCTGAAAAGCTTCGACCTGGTCGTCCTCCTTCGTTAGTGTCGACAACTCTTCCAGAAATTCATCAACTTCGCGCAGAGTGAGCTCATTTGGAGTTTTGGGTCGAATACATGAAGATGCCTCGAAGTACTTGCGGATCGTCTCGGATACATCCCCTGCAATAGTCGCCTTCAACAAAGTGCTCAAATTTATCATAGTAACTTATTACCCTGTTCCAGGTCGGTAAGCATTTCCTGGTGGTTGGTCCGAAAGACCCGTGAGAACAGCTTTATTAGCTGCTTGCTCTGCAAATTGTAAATCCTCCGAACGGCGGAAGGAAGCAGCATTTTCACCCAGAGATAGACATCCCCTTTAAATGACTTTCCGCTCGAACCCTGAATTTCGAGAAAGAAAAATAGAAAAGTTGCATTTGGTTGAGGAAGCAACTTACTCCGATTAGGAATTTTTGCAAAATTTCCGACTTGATTGAATATCGACTATCGGCTGCTATTCGGTCGCATATTTCACGAAAAGTCCGGAAGTGGCTATCCTTGCTAACCGTCCGGAAATTGCTGGTAGTTGCATCGGAGCTAGTTACAGCAGTGGTCTTCTTTGACGCTTTTTGTAATTGAACCGGACTTATCCCAACTTTGGCTTTTGGCACAGTTCCTAAACTTTCGTGAAGATTTTCCAAAATCACGTCACGGTCAGTTTCCGATAGCGCTTCCCACCCGTCCATGTCGTCGACAGATTCAATTTTCTTCGTGGTTGCTCTCTGGGTTTTAAATGCCTCAAATAGGCAGCTGACGTGATACCATTGCTTCATTGTGCCTGCACTATTTCAAACTTTAATTAATATTGTTGTAAAGGGAAATTTATTATTGACTTACTCCGAGAAAAAATTAGGAACTACTTTCGCCAATCTTAAGGCACCTGCTTCACATTTATTCTTACACTTTTTACAAGTTGCTCTACCAGATTTTGCCTTCTCTACGAAAAACATTTTGGCTCCTGACTCTTCCATTATTGTGAAATTTTAACAAAACACTTTACGTATAAATTAAAGTAAAATAAATCAACGGTTTTTTAATTGAAGTTGAAAAAAAGATAGTCTTTGGTATAACAAAATATTTACAATTTGTACAACAGAGACTTTCTGTCAAAATAGTTGCGAAATTCGATCCAATCCCGGCGAATATTCGTCACTGTTTACAATTGAACGCGATTGACACTTCCGCGACATCTCCGTGGGAAGTGCATCATTCAGCATTCTTGTTCCGTTCCAAGCTCAGTCAGCTGTTCTGCGCACATGCGGATGTGTTTTGTTTCCATTTGTGCCCAAGTCGGGAACTTTAGATGAGCTTTTTCAACTGGCTGGCGGTTGTACGTTAAATTTAGTTAACGTTTTCTGTTTTATTTCTTCTCGAACTGGCGCAATTACAATTATTTTTTATCTGTACACGCTTTCAATCAAGGCTCACTTACTGCCAAGAAGAAGTTAAGATAGAGAAAATAATAAATAACAGCCAGCTATATAAATTTATATTTATTTTTACAATTGGGGAAAAATATATTATAATCATATTTGATCATTTGTATCTATTTACTTCAAATATAATGTTTTTTCTAAACCTTTTTAAAACGGAAATTCAATTTGCTTCATATCACTACTTCGACTTACTGTGGAAGACTTTCTTTGAAATATGTATATGTATTTAAAAGTCAATATATGTATTCAAAAACGCATACATGTAGTTTTAACTGTTCTTATACAGTAAATACCTAAGGTAAAAATATTATATATGCATAACATAAATGTAAAACTTTTGGTTCCTATATATAGTCCTAGTATAATTAAGTTTTAAACACACAATAATGTAAATCTTTTAAATGACGCATCTGTAACATTTTCCTGGTCAAGTATTAGATCATTACAATAATATTTTTAATGTACAAATCTGAAAATAAAATTGTACACTTATAGCATGTTTTCGAGAACAATGGGATCCAGTGAAAAAATTCGTATTTGAGACCTTTGAAAACGCTCGTAAAGAATGAGTATGACCTTTATACTGTAACTATAATTTAAAAAAAATTATTTATCTATGATACAAAAGTCAATAAAAATGTAAAATTAATTAAATCTTTTAAACGGGTGAGATCCACTTGATTAAGAAACGCTCAATATAATACTTTGTTTAATATGTAGATGAGTCATAAATTTGCGTCATGTAGTGTGTGTGTGAGACTTAGTTGATGGAGCTCTCTTCGGCCCAGAGGGTGGTGGACCATTCAAAGAGGATTTACGGATTTATTAAGCAAAATCGCTTAAATTATTCAATAGATTTCGCAGGCCAACGGGGCTAATGACTCGATTAATCATCACAAATTAAGAGCTAAATTTGGAGAGTTACAGAGGAATTTCATGAAAATTGTTGCAATCTCGATACTTTGCATACAATCCTTCGATTACCATTGAATGGAATTTATTTCAGAAGATACATATTATGTGACGAAATCCTCTTTCAATACGAATGGAAAGAATTTACATTTTTGTAATTCATGCTATTGATCTATAAGGATTTATTAAATATCATTAATCATCTTCTAAAAAAGAAATAATTGAATAAATTGATAAATTAAGCATATTGGTTTTATTTTATTTCAGGTTCCAACTGTGATAAGGTGGTATACTCCACCAAATCCAAAAATGGTACAATACAAACGCCACTGTTTCCGGGACCATATCCAGTTCGAACCTTTTGTAGATATGAGTTCCAGGGGCAAGGAAGGGAACGTGTTCAGGTATAATTCACTCTTTTCCGATTGGTCTATCTTTAAAATATGTCCAAATTGCAGATAAAATTTTTCGAATTTAGTCTGCCCTCAGAAGGAGACAGTTACGACTGCGAAGATGCAGACACACTATCTGTTTTCGTACCAGTTCGAGGGAGATTTGAGCCGATCGAAACTCTTTGCGGAGATACGATGCCAAAACCAGTCATGTCCAATGGACCACGGCTACTCCTCGAATTCAGAGGGAAACAGAGCGGAAAGGGAAACCGTGGATTCAAGGCAGAGTTTAAATTTTTAGAAAGTATGCAAGTGTATTTAATTCCAGGACTTCTATTTAATCAAAAACAAATATTATTATTTTTTCCAGATTTTGGAATAATTTCGGGAAAGCAGTTACCTGACTCTGAATGTTCATTTGCATTTAATAACACCGAAGGACGAGGAGGCTGGTTTCATTCACCAAACTTCCCGGGTGCGTATCCCAGGAACCTCGAATGCAATTACTATTTTTACGGTCAGGCGAACGATAGAATTTTTATACGTTTTACATATTTCGACGTCGAAGGTATATTCCCGTAAGTGGTTCATTCATTTTATTCCTCTAACTATAAATAAAAATACATATATAAATTTTACAGCTGTGAAGAAGCAACGGCTAGTGATTACGTTGAATTCTCCAATTTCATGAGTATCGATCGAAAATTTCGAAAATTATGTGGGAAAAGGGACGGTTTCACCGTTCGATCAGATGGTCGATTTTTTCGCATAACTTTTCGAACAAATGATCGTTTTGATAAGACTGGATTTCGAGCATCATATTCATTCGAAGCGGAACCACCAACAACGGAGGCAACGTTTTCCCAAGAATCGTCGGATGGGAACCATAAATCTTGTAAGCTGTGATTTCGTTGGATGAATTCATATTCAATTTTTATTTCCAATTTCAGGTATAATTCTTATCGCTGCTGGCATCATCACTTCATATTTTTACAGAGCTGCTGGAGAATTTTTATAGTTGTAAATGAATTCCTTTTTTATTTCACCTCTATGTTTATCGTTTCTGTTTGTATTAGTTTTTACAAATCGTATGTAGATGTTTACGTGAGTGTACAGATAAATCAAAATAAATTTTAAGTATTAGAAAATGATGTGTTTTCATGTTTCATATACCCTTTCTGATTATCACCAAATAAGAACCGTATGTGATTTATTAAATTGCCCACGTATTTCTTTAAAATTAAAGTAACTTTAATTAACTCTGGAACAATTTTTTAGGAAGTGTTAGCGCTTTTTTTATTTATACATAGGTACCTATTAACCCCAAACAATTCTTAGAATTTATTTGTTATATAGCGGTATTGAACCCTAAGCGCTCGTGTCCTACTCGCACTTGTCTGTATTTTTTAAGTCCCGGAACGGTTGAATATTTCGGAAAGAAAGCATCGCATCGGAAAACAAAAAAATACGGGTAAAATATTTTTAAAAGAAGTATTCAACTCTACCGGGGGGGGCCTTAAATTTTTCAAACCACAATTTTTTTTGCAGATTAGGATTCTTCATAAAAAAGTAAGTAACTTTTGTGTGAAACATTTTTTAAAATTTGGTAGGTACAGGAAGTACGGCGAAGACTGTTTATTGTGTAAGAAAGGTTCCAGAAAGGTCGAATATCTCACGACCTAAACATGGGATCGAAAAACGAAAAAATACGTCTCAAATATTTGTTGAAAAGCTATCCAATGGTACCAAACTCGACCCCCCCAAAACCCCGCCGGTTGGTGCCCTCTCCCCAACCACAGCGGTAGGTGGTCGATTTTATCCCTATTTTTTTTGTTTTCCGATGCGATGTGTTCTTTCCGAAATATTCGACCGTTCCGGGACTTTTGTTACACCCTGTATGCATACATATGTATATACCTTCATATTTATAAAATTGGTGCTTTTCTTCCGAAATAGTGATGAAAATAAAATTTTGATGCTTAGCGTACTCGTGAAAAGCTTTGGTGCAGAAAGCTCTTGTCCCGGATCTTCCGGTTATGCTCCAAAATTGTTTCTTGCATTAAAGTGTAATTAATTGATTTTGCTGGTATCTCTAAAAGCTATTTTATTAATCAACAAATTAATTTGGCGTTGTAATCGACTTATTAAATATTAATCTGAAATCTGACGACAATCGTTTCACCTGGCTTTCCATAGGAAAAGCACCTGGGAACTTTTGCAATCGGAGCGAAACCGAGTTCGCCGCGCCGCGCCGTAGGAACGGGTGAAATGAAAGCTCGCGTTGAGGCGGAACAAAGTGGACGCATCTCGGAATTCAGCAGTTCGCGAGCAGAACCCGACGCGACTAGGGGTTTGTTTTGTTTTCGCCTTCGGGATTCAGGAGAAGGAATTCCGGAAAATTTATTAAAATCGAAATTTTTAGTCGAGTGCTTTTCTGGTGCTGTTCAACGTAGAAAATAGTGCGATTTTTTACGACCGGTAATAATTCGGTGACGTCTTCAGGGATTTTGACGCAGGACGAGTTTTAATTTGAAATACGCAAAATGCTGAGCAGGACCCTGTGAGTACCAAGAAATCTACGAAAAATCGAGCCTCCACCAAAGATTTTGGTGTGACTCCCTGCCCAACGAAAGGAAAAGTTCTTGGCACGCAGGTGTGCGCACAACGGCGGCTCGCACAAAATCGATTGTTTGGGGCTCTGTGACCCCAAAGAGGGTTTATGTAACATTTTCGGGGACCGCACTACGCTCAATTTCGGAGCTCCACTCCCCGAATTTTGCGAATAAGCCCGGCTGTGATGTAATCAATTTTGGCAGCAGAAATATGCGACCGTGGCGGTCTTGTCTGTCTATTCTTAGGCCGCTCGCGTGGGTAATTTCTACCTGGGGATAAATAACAATTTCCGGAATGCGGTGTAACGATTTTCCCGATTGATTGCTATTTCCCCAGGCGGGTTATCAAAAAAGGATTTATTTTTTATTATATAAATTGTAAAATCCTTTCGTGAGCTTTCCTGGCAGGGTGGTGTGGTGTGGTGGGTGAACCTTTCCTCTCCCGGTCGGTGACGTCGGGTCGGGGGAGCGTAACGCAACGCCGTGGAAGCGGAACAATTGACATTTGTTCGGCTGATGAGCACTGAGCAGCTGATGCGCACATGCGCCGGATTCGCGTGCCGCTTACATGTTTGCGGTGTGTGAACGATGACGCAACGGCTGGATGCGATATGTAAATTACCTGAAGACTTGATGCTTTTATGTCTAATTAATTGCAACAGGTTTTGTCACCAACTAGAATCATTCCTCTGTGATTTGATTATCTAAACTGAATTATAGCCGTTTAATTTTCATAATCATTTCTTACTTTTCTTTGTTTTAAGAATTGAGAAAATAAACAAATTCCTTGTCAATCCAAAGGTATAACCTTTCAAGGAATAGAGTACAATTACTGTAAATTTAAATCGTTATGGCTTCTGAGAAACGAGTTGTTGCCCGGCCAAATTACACCTTTATGTATAAATTATTTGTTCAGTTCTTGAAACAAGTGTTCGCATTAGTTTAATTCTCTGTACGAGTAATGGATAGAATCAGGTTTTTATTACATAATTTAAAAGATATGTTTTTAGCTATAGGAGGCAATTCCATAGTCACTGACGTAATATTTGTATCATTTCCGAGGTTTTTCAATCTGAGAACGAATTCTAAAGCACTTTATATTAGGGAAGAAAGGAAAAACACTGAAATAAATCCACCTCCCATTGTTATCGACATACATTATAATAATAAAAAAAAAAATTATTTTAGTATAGTCCGCCGTTTGTGTTCATATATGTATGTACGTAATTCTCACCATTGGGTTCTACGTTTTGAAGGGTTAGATTGATTTTTATTGCTAAATAAATATAGCAGACGTGCTATAACTATAACCCTCTTCTATGTAATTTTAACTGCAAATAAATCTGAATCAATTCACTGCATTAAACTTTTTTGGATTTATTAATTTTCATCAATAAGTCAGGCTTAAAATAAGATGAATTCACAATATAGTTAGGATATTTACACAATTCACAATTTATGATTATATAATCCTAATTTCATAATGCGTACATATATCTATGCATATACATAATGTCAAACCATACAATTGCAGAGAAGTTGGTGTAATAAAATAAATCGCCAAAAATTAAAGTTATCTTTAAATAGAACACCAACATGTTTGAGACAGCCCATTTCCCTGAACTCTACTAATGGACTGTTCAGTCTACTTTTGAATATTATGGGAAGTAAATAAATCATCAATTAAAGATATTGATTTTATAATAAATTATGCTCCGAGATGTTTCATGTTGATCTCAAGAAAGGTATTGTGATTGAAGTTTTTATTATGTTTTTTGGGAAAATTCCCACATTCCGAACGAAATTGCTTTTCAGTGGAATTTTAGGATCACATACAATATATTTTTATAAAATGTTTTGTAAAAAGCAATTAAACATTTTTTAATGTGAAGATTACAAAAGTTGTGCAAATATCAAAATTGATAAATTACAAGTGTTTTTTCTTATCTCTATATTTCAAGAAATTGGGTGGAAATTAATTGATACATTAAATACAAATTAAGAAAAAAAAGCATTTATTTTCTTCACACTTTTGGGAAATAATCAGAAAAAGCAAGAGTTTGAAGTAAGCTGATTACAAATAAAGATACTTCGCTGGCTCTTATCTGTGAAATTCCTTTTATATACGTAAATGGAAAGCACAATATTTAACTTACTCCATTGTGAAAAGGGTACACTACGAATTATGAAATATGTATGTTTATAATTTATTAAACTCAGTAGGATGTCATGGAAGAATAGAATCTTTTGCTTTTAAATGTTATAAAACAAACATTTAATTCTTTACTTTTATTAATAGCATACTTCATTTTAAAATTTAAAATTTTATATTTTCTTAAAATTTTCATAAGAATTATTTTTGTATTTTATAATATATAGTTTGTAGTATTATGGGAAGCGGACAAGCATCATGTGATGCTTATGCTTTTATATATTTATAATATTGTAGTGGTATTGTAGTTTACCCATAAATTGAATAAATTGAACGACATCGAAATGAAGAAAAAAAATAAAATTAATAGCATACTTCACTAAAAGGGTGTCAGCGTGCGGACTGTTTCATATTTGCATGAAATTGTTGCATAGATTTTCAAGATTGATTAATTTGAGTTAGTTATTAAACTAACTATACAAAAGAATATAGCTTTCTGAATTGCTTTTGACTTAAGTTAAGCTCTACTTGGTAGTTAAGGATTTTTTTTGTGACATCAGACACAAGTAACGTAATTATTTTTCCTCTCTGTCCAAAGAAAGTAAAGTACGCGACTTGGCGACCGATGAGCAATTTTAAAGCCGTTCGTAAGCACATCGGCAGGTAGCAGGCAGCGAAGTAATTTCGCCATCATGTTCGCAGTCACGTAGTTCTTCCACGGAAGCCTTGTTACAAATCGTTTACTGCTTGCAAAAAGACTGGCTCTGTTTATAAAACCAAAAGAATAAACGAGCCCTTGCGCCCATTCACTGTTCAGACACACTTCTATCGATTTTCGGATGTTGACCTTTAGAAGTTTGGCTAAAAGGCAAGAAAGTAAGCGTTCTTGTGTCTCATCAATGAGCCCTTGTGGCTCCGATGAATCAAGGGATTGCCATTCAGAAAACTACTTTACGCCGGACAAAATCCTCCAGAATGAGGTTGAGAATTTGAGTTTATGCGAAAACATTTGCGACGGGTCAAGTGGCTCAATGACTGTGAATTTTTCTGCGAAATTTATTTTTAAATTTTTTCCTCCGCCTACATCTGCTCCCTAGATGTAATCTCCAAATCGGCAACTTAAGATGAGTTCTTTTGACGAGTTGCCAGGTGAATTGAAAAGATTAATAAACGCTTCATTAAAGAGGCCATTCCTGCAAAATTTCAAAGAATTTTATTTATAAATTCTTTTATCGAAATCAATGCCAATTTATCAAGTAGATACTTAATTATTGATAAAGTGGATAAGTTTTTTCTACTAAATGAACGTTTTAACGTTTTTATTCTCTTTAGTGCATTTTAATTTCGGCACGTTAAATTTGTCATAGACCGACGAATAACAAATTTGAACGAATCAAATCCTACTATAAATATTTTTTGTTTTTTTAAGAAGCAATATAAAATGTTTTAAGAATTTTCAGAATTATAGAATGAATTTACTTAGCCGACGGATTTATATTTTTGCTTTCTCTTGGAATTGTTCAGAAATGCATTTAGCTAATAACGACAACATGGGACGGTTCTGCTGAAAAATTTTGTTCCCAGTACAAAAATTTGATAATGCCGTCATTGTCAGTACAAATTGCAAACACGAAACATTTGTTTTAATTTTTTGCGTAATTGAGTTTAAGTTGTCAACCTTGTTTCTTTAATTTCTGAAAAATTAAATAGCGTAATTAAGTAGTAGTAGAATTATTATCAAAAGATATTACTTAAACTAAAATCAACAACATGGAATAAAATTAAATTTATCTACATACATATTTAAGCTTTATAAAATCCATTAGAGCATAAGTAAAAAAAAAAAGAATTTAATTACTTAAGCGAAAATAAAACTTTTTTCAGATATCGGCCTGACGACCAAAACAACAAAAACCTCCACTCTTCCATTGCTCGATAATTTGCGACCCCTTAATGTTTGCATAAAAAATGTTCACTGAATTCCTTAAGATAGCTCCGCAGATTGTTCTGGCTGGAACAACAAATGTTTTGTTACGCAACATGTCTCCGATTTAAGGTCATTGTTATTTTGATATCACATGAACCACTTCCGATTAACCCGAGTGATCTCAATTAATTGAACTGGTGTTGTCAGAGCCCGAGTGATCTCAATTAAGTGAAAGGGGCTCGTTATCAATTAATTAAGTGAACCATAAGCAAATTGAATGAGCGGCACAGTGCCTATTGATAGTGTTATTTATTGTATTACAGATTATCATTTGAACCATATATCTGTCACATTAAATTTATGGTTTTTTTTGTTTTGTTGCAGATTAAATAATAATTTAGCGAAAGTTTGTGGGTGTTTTTTGGCACGAGTAACACCTGCAGTGGGAAATTCTAGGGGGTATCATGAAGTTACCGGAGATATTCTTTGCCCTAATATGATTCAGGGCATCGATCACTTGCGGGACGCCAGGCTAAATAAGGTTTGTAGTTAATATTATTAAGAAATTCATGTTACTTATTGTGAGACGTTTCAGGGTTTGGCATTCACTCTGGAGGAGCGGCAAGTGCTCGGTATTCACGGGCTTCAGCCACCTAGATTTAAGACACAAGAGGAACAGATAGCACTTTGCAAAATTTCACTTAGTCGCTACCAAGAAGATCTTAACAGGTACCTTTATCTCGTCGATCTTCAGGTAACGTTCTTTAATGCTTAAAACTCATCCTATGCAACAATCGTGTCATTTCAGGATCGTAATGAAAAGCTGTTCTTCCGTCTAGTTTCAGAGAACGTCGAACAGATGATGCCAATCGTGTACACCCCCACTGTGGGCTTGGCCTGCCAAAAGTTTGGACTTATTTATAGAAGACCACGTGGTCTCTTCATTACAATGAACGATCTGGGCCATGTTTATGAAGTTCTCAGAAATTGGTAGGTATTTTTACATTCTTTTAAATACTTTTTACGTGTAGTTATTTTAAAAGTTATTTTGTTAAACACACTTATTATCTATGCTTCTGACCAGCTATCTTTTGTGGAATTACTTAGAGCAGATGAATTGCAGGCAATATTTTGCCTTGAATGCTAAGAGAAACCATTCATTTAGTAGTCTGGTCTTGTGGTACTTTTATTTTTTTGAGCGGGAAGTTAATTAATATCAACTAACATATTTCTCTCTTTGATATGAATTTGTTATTTTCAAATTAAGTCTAAAAAACTTAAAAATGTGTAGATTCCAATTCGTCATTGTTCAAGTTATTCTCTATATCATAAAGAATTTGCTATTAACAAAAAATAAATAAATAAAATAAGAAAGTTTGGATAGTGTAGGAATTTTCCATGATGTAAAAATACACTCCATGAAGCTTTCCACAAACTAAAGCATTGTTTGTCATTCTTCTTCTGTTTTGTCAGAAAATCGACTTGGCTTTGTAAGAGGTATCTACAGTGACTAATTTAGTTATAAATTGTATAGAAGTTTTTCTTTTTGAAACTTCAAATATATTGTACATATATCTTTTCTCACTTTTATGAAATATTTTCATTCGAAGCTTTTATTTCCGAGTCCCAGTAACTCAAGAAGCCGTCATAACAACACAAAAACTGCTACTTTAGTAATAAATTCAGTAAATAGCGAGGCTTCAGAGAATATTCCAATATTTATGAAAGGCGATAAATGTAATTGCCATGTCTGCAGTAAGTGCACAACAATGCAAGCGATAATCTTATACCATGACTGATTAGTTTTGCACATTTTGTGTTATAGTGTAAAAGCAGAAGTTATCTTCAATATTTGCTTTTAATGGTAATAAACTTTTTTAACTCATAGAACATCCTCTTTAGAACATCATAATTTTTTCATTTTTTTTTAAATCTAGGCCAGAACCAGATGTTCGCGCAATTGTTGTAACAGACGGCGAAAGAATTCTGGGGCTGGGCGATTTAGGAGCGAATGGAATGGGAATTCCTGTTGGTAAATTAGCCCTCTACACTGCTTTAGCTGGCATTCAACCACATCAATGCCTGCCGATTCTAATCGACGTTGGAACAAACAACAATGATCTTTTAGAAGATCCTGTTTACATAGGATTACGACAAAAGAGAGTTACTGGCGAGGCATACGA
This sequence comes from Machimus rusticus, assembly GCA_951509405.1. NCBI lineage: Eukaryota > Metazoa > Arthropoda > Insecta > Diptera > Asilidae > Machimus > Machimus rusticus. The sequence goes on along the minus strand of OX608053.1, from coordinate 33,431,835 downwards.
CTGCTTGATAGACGAATTCATGGAGGCTGTGGTGAAGCGCTATGGCCAAAACACCCTAGTGCAGTTTGAAGATTTCGGAAATCACAATGCATTTAGACTCCTAGACAAATATAGGAACACGTACTGCACGTTTAACGACGATATTCAGGGAACTGCTGCTGTTACCGTAGGTGGGCTCTATGCCTCAAGGAGGCTTACGAACCAGAAGTTTACAGACCACACATTCTTATTTGCGGGTGCTGGGGAAGCTGCAATTGGTATTGCAGATCTTTGCGTTAGGGCTATGATGGCCGAAGGACTTTCACAAGAGGTATATTGCTACAATCATATTTTTGTTGCTTATAAATAAATTTATCACACGTTTATTCAATACAAAAGGAGGCCAGGTCTAAAATCTGGATGGCCGATATTGACGGTCTTTTGACTAAAACTCGAAAGAAGGGTAATCTGGAAGGACACAAATCGTATTACGCTAAAGATTGCGAACCAATGCATAACTTGAATGAAATTGTTAATAAAGTGAAGCCTTCTGTAAGTAATCATTAATTTAGAGTTAAAGCAGACTAAAGAACCTCTTTTTAAAATTTGAAATACTTAGTTCAATTACATTTAATTATTTATTATTTTCATTTTCCAATGCAATTAATTTTGTAGTAATGAAGTGTGAAATTTGAATTCTCTGAAATTATAATTGATAATTTGTTAAAAATTAAGGCAATTCGAATTTTTTAAATATTCAATTTCAAGGAATGGGTTGATTGTTGGAGATTACAACTGTGTTTTAGGCTATAATGGAGAAGTTTAATATATTTTTATAAATAGGTACTTATTGGAGCTTCAGCTTCTGCTGGACTGTTTTCACCGGCAATTCTTAAAGCAATGGCTAGTTTCAATGAGCGTCCCATTGTTTTTGCTCTATCAAATCCTACAAGTAAAGCTGAATGTACTGCGGAGCAGGCATATCAGAATACAGAAGTAAGTAAATTTTACACTCGTTAATTTAAAGTAAAGTTCTGTTTTGTATTAAGGATTTATGTTTCAGGGACGAGTAATTTTCTCATCCGGTTCTCCGTTCCCACCAGTAACAATTAACGGCAAAACTTTCAAATCAGGGCAGGGAAATAATGCCTATATATTCCCTGGTGTTGCTCTTGGTGTCATTGCCACGTTGACCCATCATATTCCAGAAGAATTCTTCCTAATTGCTGCCAAGATACTTGCTGAATCAGTGTCAGAGGAAGATTTGCAAGCAGGTTCACTTTATCCACCTCTCTCGGCGATTCGTGAAGTTTCCATGCAAATTGCGATGGGAATTACAACGTATGCGTACGATAAAGGTATATTATTGAGTTATATTCAACCTTTAAATCACAAAACAATCAATAATTTTAATCCAAACATTGCTTTTATCTAAGGCACTTTAGTCAAAGTTAATAAATAAAATAATTCAATTTATTCTTTGCAGGTTTGGCATCTACATATCCTGAGCCAACAGATAAGAGAAAATGGCTCGAGAATCAGCTTTTTAATTTCAACTACGAAAGTTCGATGCCAATCACATGGGCCTGGCCTGAGCAGCCAAAACTTAACCTCCGCGAATTGCCAAGTACAAAGCAATTTGGAGATTCTAAATAAAATAAAAACTAAAATAAAAGAAAGAGACACACGGCACAGTCACAAAACGCATTAAAAAAAACTCAGTTGAACAAAAACGAATAGCAATAAATTAAGTGAAAAGTTGTAAACACCACCATCTTGCCGGTGCCCCAATCTTTGATTTTAAATTAAAGTTATTGTTTCTGTTTCCTGTTTGCCGTTATAATAGTCTTATTGGCTATATTTATTTATTTTTTCTTTTATGGTACGTAGGTGTCCAGCTTGAAAATGATTGAAGAAAAAGAAAACTACAAATTTTTGGTTTTAATAAAGTGCATAACCGTCTACCTATGTTACCAGGGTACGATTTAATTTATTTGTGATAAAGTCCAGCTGGAGCACGGCTTGTATATTATATTAAGTATTGAATATGTAGTAGTTGAACATTTTCAGTTGACGATTAAAGGCATGTTATTGTTTAAGCAAACCCTTAAAAAATTGTAAATTTCCAAAACTTTTGCCGATTTGCAGTATTTGTGAAAAAAAAGTAATAAAGGAAATATAAGGAAATTTGTTGTGTTCTCAAAGTGTTTTGCGTTTTCATTTCAATTCCTCTTTATTCAATCCTTCATAGTATTTATGAACTTGCAGTTTTTTACTCAATGGGTCCGATTATTGAATCGAGTTTGAGCTTTTTCGATTAGAATCGAAAGGCGCTTACAAAAAATTAAAAATTCCTTAATAATCTAAAATCTTCTTAAAGATCATTTCAGTTACCTTTGACTTAAATTAAATTTTTCGTTCAATGTAACATATGTTAAAAATTCCGGTCGAATTATTTTGACTTTATTTGTGGAAAAACTAACTGAAAAATAACTTGAAACGAATTTGTGAGAATTTTGGGATTTTTATCAAATAAACAAGAACACTCGACTGCAGTGATCTAAGATTAACGTCTTTTTACGAATAAATGATACAATAAAATGCGTGGAGCATTGAACCTACAAAATAGTTGGGATGGGAATTCATAGGAAACGCTCAATGGAAATGTTTGTGCCAGTAAAAAATATGACATGTGTTTTAAGTTTTTGCTGTTGAGCTAGGAGATAATGAGTTTAGATGTTATCACATCTCTTATCTTTTTGTTGAGTCAAGATGAATAATAAAATATGACTTACTTTATGAAATTTTTCCGTTTATGAATAAACAATATTTTAAATATTATGTTGTATTTTTCAGCCAATACTGTTTATGCAGAGCATAAAAATTATTGATTTTAAGGAAAAATTAAATCCAAAATCTACAATTAATCTAATTTTATTGCGCACAAACGTGCTGAAAATCACAGAGAATGTGTACAACTATTTGGGTGCTCGGTTGGCTAAAAACCATTGAACTCCGAAAAGGAAGCTTGGCGGGCTGTTGTTCGTTGAGCCCTGTTTGAAAATATCTCGAGCCTCGTCTAAAGTGTATTCAACAACTTCGATTAATTCGTCGTCTATGCCGCCCCCCGAGTTGGCCTTGTCGTCGTCAGTAACTTCGCAGTAGTACATCGTCTGCTGAGCCCCAGAGGAGCCGACGCCGGACCTGCCAAGGGAGGTATGCTTTTCAACGGGCCTAAGAATGAAAGGTGGCAAAGTCTCACCTGTAGGTCAGCACCTCCTCAATCCGTTCAAGAGGAACGTTGTAGCCGCACTCCTCTAGGACCTCTTCCTGGGCGATTTCCTTCCAGCTTTTTTTCTTGTCAACAATCCCCGCGCAGAGCTCCAGGGTGATCCCCAGAGTGGGCGGGTATTTCTCCAAGTCTACTTCGTTGGTGCATCCCGCCGCGCTTACGATTCCATGGTAAACAGCTGATGGAGCAAGAAATTTCTGACAATCAATGCCGTCACCCAACTCGCGCCCTTGGGGGATGGCCCCGAAGTGCACCCAGCCTATAAACAATTTTAGCACTTACCTGGGCGAAATTGTTTGACGAAAACAAGGGTGTTCCTCGTTTTGTTGTAGATTATAATCGATACGCTGTCGTGCACCTTGAGGAGATCCCAGTTCTTTTCTGTGCCGTTCTGAATGAAATAGAACCGAAACGGTTTCACGTACGGCGAGTCAGGCGGCAGTGGTCCAATCCATACTTTCGTTATTTTATCCATTTTTCGAGTCAGATCACTAACAATTTGCCGTGCCCCAGCAGGAAAACGAAAACCACTCCGACTGACAGATCTACACCACAAATGTGCGCCCCTGCGCATTTGGATTGGAGTCGGATTGACAATTACGTGGAATTCGGGGAAATTTACGCAAGGTGGCGTGTGCGGCGGTTTAATGAAAAGAGTTTTGAAATGATTTCCGAAAAGAATTCGTTACTTTTCTACAAAGGTTCCAAAAGTCAAACCTAATTTTAACTAGATAATTTTGTTATTTCAAATGATGTTTGCACAAAAAGAGATAATAGATAAATTAATAGTCCAAAGACCAGAGGTCTCAATGAGAGAGTCGTTAGAAAAACTTGTGGCGTCACCAAGCGCCGCTGAGCGCTCTGAGAATTGTTGCAAAAACCAGGGCGCATCGTAGCGGTTACAGAGGAAACAAAAATATTTGTGTTTGTGATTTGGCGCCAAGTGAGTTTAATAATTATAAAAGTGTTCAAAAGGATTTGGTAAGTGCCTTAACTAAATATGATTTATTCAAAAATGTTTCAATAGATTACTCATAGACAAAATTATATAACTTTAAATGCCGTTAGCCGTTATATTTTATACTTAACAGCTCTATTTTACCCCAACATAAAACTTAGGGTAAGTTAGAGGTTGGATCGAATTTCATCAAAAGTTTGTTTTACAAAATAATTTTATATCAAGGAGCCACTGGCCTTGGGATACCCATCAACTTTCAGTCGATTAGATAATATAACTAACGAAATTAATTCAAATACCGAGCGGTTTAAAAATAAAAAAATAGACAAAATTTAGGTTGCACAGAAAGTTCTCGAGTGCACAAAACGAAGAAAGCAAGTTAGAATTAATGTTACCTTGTTAAAAGATAGAAGTATCGTTGAAAAATTTTAATAATATACCTACGCAATACTTATTAGATGTCAATTATTCATTCCGCATACTTTCTGGGCTTAAGAAACAATATGTATAGCCTACTTTCGGTTTAGGATGTAAATTAAACATTACAATATTAAATAAGATGTCTGTAAGATAATTGTTATCGGTAGACATGTGTATAAATATGTATAAATTCTAAAGTCGTTAAATACATCAGGAAATGTCGGGAGAGAATAAACCAGCTTCTGTTCGAAAACATTTAAATTTCCGGGTATATCATTACTCTGCTGCCTACGTAATTAACGTAAAATTCCTGTGCATTCCTGTGAAAAATCCAAGCAAGAAAAGACACCTTGAAAGACGTCTGCATTAGCTACGAAAGATTTTCCAGACGTTCCATTGGCCACGCTGCTGCCCGCCGGCCACTCATTTTGCAGCATGCAAATCAGTCTTAATTGGAGGAGCGTCATAAAGCCATCACGACTATTTGTCTTAATTTCCGAGGTGTGAGGCGCCTTCAAAAATCACTCGGGGTACTGATCGGCTGGCGAGTGCGAAAACCACTTAACAACTTATTACCTGATTTTGCCGACTTAATTGCTCGCCGTAAATTCAATTTTACTCGCTGCCACTTCACGAATTTGTCCTCGGGCAGTGCACCGCTTAGGATGCTTCGGCGGTTTGGTCCGGGCGCCGGGCGCCGGGTGCCGGACGGGCGGGCTGGCGGTGTGCGCGAAATGCAACTGCGACTGCAACCGCCAGCTACCGCAATCGCCCGCAGGTCCAGGTGATGCTCAATACCTGAACGCGTTAATATTTATGTGAGACATGCACTCGTACAAATCAATTTCGCCTCAAGTAGGCCGGCGCAATTCAGCATGATTTATTGCGGTGATTCGGCGGTTTGGCGCGTTCGCCGCATGCAAATGGCTCCTTGTTAGAACCTCCGGGGACCCGGGACTCGGGACTGGGGCCCCTCTGCACCGATAGATCTCAGTGCGAGATCTGCGCCAGATCCGCGCCGCGATCGCCCTGCGGATGTTACCTGCATGGACCATTGAATATTATAAAGCCATGAATCAATCACGGCCAATGAATGGCTCGGCCCGCGGCGGTCTAAAGCGGCTCACGATTTCCCACACCCACGCCTGATTGGTGGCGCGGATAAATTTGCATTGACATCACGTTCGAAGGCGCTGCTGGGGCGCACAGGTGAGCGGGAAGAGGAGTTGTGGGTGGAAATATCAAATTTATTCGCTCTCCGCTCAGTGGAATTTGTTGATACAAATGCGAAATTTGTAATAATTAAGTTCCCGCGGCCCCGGAGGTGGCAATTTATGCAAACGGGGCTCATACGGTGGCTCGGATTCGAGATGAGCATGAGGTGCAGCAACGACGCGGGATGGGTCGCTTAGTGGCGACGGACGATGCCGCGCGGACAGGTGCATCCCGCCTGTCGTCACATCGATCCCCGTGCAGGGCAGCCTGATTGATTGGATTAAACCACCAATTAATGTGCCCATTAAAAACGTACGCAGGTTTCTTGGAAGAACCCACAAGAATCTGGGGCTCCGCTTACAACAGGTTCTCATGAATCAAGTTCCCCGCTTCAATGGAACTGGCAACAGGAGCCTCTGTGCGATGCGGCCGCGGCGACCGGCGTCCCGACACTCGTTGAATGCCATGAGACGAAAAAGTTGTGAAAGGTAAAAACAAGACGGAAATCCCTCTAAGGTAATTAAAAGTAAAAAGGTGGAAAAAAGTCGCCGAACCGACCAAAAGACATCTTGAATCTTTGCCCGGTCTAACGTCCGTTCGCGCATCACGGCGCGGCGGCGGCGGTGGCTCCACATTTCTTTGGGGCCCCTGGGAGCTGTGAATGGGGCTGGATGTTGTAAAATTGTCTCCGTACAGCAACCAACTGGTTTAATTAACCTGTGCGCTGCCGCCGTCCCTAGGCGAGCCTTACCGGCTAATTACTTGACATTGGCAATTATTACCCGCTGGGTCATTTGCATTCTGAGACAAGAGGTGGCTCCGAGCCTACAATGGGTGATGCCGCCATTGTGTAACAAGTTTTTCTCATCTGGACACTCAACAGGGCGATAAGTCGGCGACTTGCACGGTGGGAAGCGTTCACACAAAATTGCGGCAAAAGGTCCTCAGGTTTCGCATATGCTTCTTCTAAATTATCACGCCATACTTGTGGCAACGGACAAGCTAAACTAGAATTTTGAAATACAAAGTTTAGATATAGTAGTAAATATTGTGCAAGGCCATCACTGTTACGTCATAATGTCCTATACATGTATAGAACAATACATTTTGCTATTGAAATTTAACTAAATATAAGGGCTAGTCAATTATTTTAATTATTTTTCACTAGTCTTGTCTGAATTTATTCCATTAATACCGAACTTCTAATATATTGTGAAAAATTCTGATATTTTAGTAGTTTCTAGCTGCAATGTACTCATTTGAGAGATTTTAAGAAATTGCACCACTTTATAACTGCATATTTAACACATTTCGTTATTGTAGTTTTTGATTTAAATTTAATCTTTTGTAAAAAGTGAGACCTGGAGCGCGTTCAAAACTATTAAGTAATACTTACTATTACTAATATAATTAAAAAGGAGGTTATATATAAGCAAAATTTAAAACGTGAAATGTTACGTTCAATAGTATATGGGTCCTGGACGATACACTAGAAAATACAATGAAGGTGGTACATAAGTAGGTATACATATATATTTCTATTATAACAATTAAAATTTATATTTTTGCGTTATCTTAGGTAAGGCATACAGAGTAGGAAATCGATCTCGTTATGATAATTGTGCGATATTACAAAGAAGCAGGTCATTATGGCGCCAAAATAACTCATCCAGGAAGAGATCAGTCAACGAAGGCTCAAGTAAATCAAAGAATAAATAAATCACTTTAGTAGGTGCTACCTGAACGCATGCTCAAATCAAAAAAATTGCATCGAGACAGTCTTCTGCATATATCGCGACGTAAACCGAAATTAACTTAAAGATCTTCTCGGCGGTGTATAGAACCGGAGCCGGGCCATTTATAAAACGAAGAAAGTAATCAGCAGTAAAATCATCTTACATCAAGGCAATTCACCGCTCCGTGGTCCATAGGAGCGCAAAACGAGTGGCTCCAGCAGCCAGCCCGTGCGTTTGCTGCTTATAGGTTGCCTCTTCGGATGAAATATGACTGCAAATCATAATCCCATGGAATAATTTATCTTGCCGGCTGCATACGATCAAGCCCAGAGAAGAAATGGGGAGGAAAAACGTTTACCGAAGTGAATTGCAACAAAAGAAGTCTTTTAGCCAAACGTTTTATAAGTTTACCAACATTCGCATGCTCAGGCGCCCATTAGGGGCCTTTAATTACAGCGACCTGAGCGAAGGGCATTAGCGATAAATTAAGTTATAATCGCCCATTTGCCCTTTTTATGGACAGAGGGACTTCCATCGTTTTATTATTACGCATAGACGCTTTACATAGCTTTAGTGTTGCACAACTCGCTTTATAGCCTTACATAACTAGGATTCTAATTGTGGGCAAAATTTCACCATATTCTACGAGGATCTTTGGGATTATAAGTAATTATCCAGAGGGATCTAGCCAACTCGTCACTCTGTCTTAATGAAGCAATTAACACGTATTCTCTTCAGCCTTATAACTTTGATTTATTTCCGTCGTGACGAACAAAGCGTTCAAGTGTTTATTACACAAGAGTATTGAGCTCTTCTAATCAGGTATCTGGCTGGTTTCCTGCAGCGAACTACGGGGCAAAAATATTTGATTCTGAATTAGTTGAGCTTAGAAAGACAAAGTAGATTTAGTAGGGTTCCAAAATACGTCATTTAGAATTCTTAATTTTCAAAAATTACTAATGCTATGTATATGTCCGAATATAATAGTAAAATTCAAATTCTGTTACTTGAAAATTTCTAAGATATGTACACCCTATTTCATCAAACTATTTCTAATCGTACATATTATGAAATTCATTTAAAAATTTTTAATTGTTTTATAACGTCAACAAATTCTTCTTAACATTTATAAACATTTTCTATTTCTATTCCTCTGTTACTGGAAATTTAATAAACTGACAACTAAGTGATGCTATTTTCGCAGTATAACTCTATGGATAATTCTGTGAGTTATAAATTAATTTTATTTTTGGCATACGATTGAAATTTTTGTAATCGGTTTTATATTATATGTATATTATTTAAGTCCTCTAAGGTTCCAAGGCATTTTCAATTCCAAAAATAAAATTATATTGTATTTTCAATTTTGACAACAGTAACAAGCCGTTAAGAGTTTGGCAAATTCTTTGAGCGACAATTTAGGTCTGTTCTTTGAGAAAACTGAAAAAAACTGGTTCGCACCGTGGCGCACTGGGTTTTCGTTTTAGCGTTCTTTGAGACTTTTTGACAGCACTCGGTGCGTCTCAGTGCGACTCAGTTTTTCGTTTTAGCGTTCTTTGAGAATTTTTGACAGCACTCGGTGCGTCTCGGTGCGCACCAAATAAAACCGAGTTTTATGCTGGGGCGAAGTCGAGTTGTAACGGCTAGCGGCATTTGAATTTGAATTTAAATTGAATTGATGTATTTATTGATTTATGTGCTCTCAAATCCAGCCATATTTATATGTGCACGCATTTTGTTTCATTTACCGTCGATGAAGTAAGAGAAATATTATACCCGACCGGTTGAAAACGTAATTTTTCTCAACGGTTTTTTTTGCATGCACCGAATTTTATGCTATAAATCTTACTTGTTTATTTAGAAACACTTCTATTTTATTTAAACACTTAACTGAACTCAATTCTCGAAAAATCGTAAACACAACTGACAATTCTACTCTTCTTCTTCTTTTTTGCTCTGCTTTGCACTGAACTCGTTCTTTGAGATACCAAAACCCAGTGCGCCCTGGTTTTTTTGACAACACTCAGTTCGCACTGTGGCGCACCAGTTTTTTTTTAACGGATTTCTCAAAGAACAGACCTTTTAATTTAATGTTCATTAGCAAGTGGTGGTTAAGAGGCCATTAACGAATTTTAACAGGACTTTTACTAATTAATATGGTATAGTGAAATCGGACTTTACATTTTCGAATTTCGCCTGGAAATGTTCGTCATATTTATTTATAATATTGTATGTAGAATATATTTACACTAGCGATTTATGCAAATGTATACCGATTTGTCCGACGGTCGTATAATATAAATTATTGTCGAATTTGTTGCGTACATACATACATATATGAGATACATATGCAATCGTGAATCGCAAGGTGTAAACAGCCCTTCACTTACAAAATTTGTTGGCACTCAACGTGCCTCGGGTCTCAACTTTACCCTAAATAAAATTTGTGTTGTTAATTCTGATGGAAATAATTTTAGTTTTCTAAAGACATTTACGATGTTTGGGATGTAGCCAACTCGTCAGTAGTTAACAAGTTTTCTTTCCGCAACCCCATAACTTTGATTTATTCCCATCGTAACGAATAAAGTACTCGGGGTTTATTACACGCGATCACTGAACGGATCACCTCTTTGGCAATATCGCCGCGACACCTTAGATCGGTGAACATGATCCCCAACTTGGAAAGGTCTAATACAACTCATGTCCCATTCGAATCGTAAAATCTGAGCATAACTCCAACAACTGATAAATCTAACACGCGGCACAGAGTGAATACACGTGTATGGTGCAGAAACAACGAAACATGTGGACCGATTTCGATGGTGGCTTCGGCACCGGCGGTTTTCGCCTATGGGAGCGATATTACTATTTCTCGTTCATGAATATTCATTAGGGGCAGACCTCCGCGATAGCGAATCGCAATTAATCCACGGACTTGTTACCACCTCAAGACTCTGTCACTCCGGAGGCAATTTGCTCATTAAATTTTCGCTGATTGGTGATCAAATTAAGAGAATGTTTTTGAACTGTTTTCTAACTTTTACTTATGTTTTTTAAACTGTTTGACTCTTGTTTTGTTTTCTCGTCTTTACCAAGGTATTCGCATTTCTGCTTTTCTACCCATAGATAATAATATCTATTTCGTTTCATATTTAATAGTAATAAAGAAATTAGTTTTTTTGTTTTCAATTGCAAAGTTTAGTTTTTAGTACCTATAATGGCTATTTACTGAGATGATGTTAGTTTATATAAAAATAAAACTATAGGATTTAAAGAGTCTGAAGTTTCTTGCAAAATTGTGTGTGGGTATTAATTTCATTAAAGGCGATAAAATTAAATTTGTTGGTTATGATAATCAATATTCCTAACTCCATGATCGGATGAAAAATATTTTGTTTTTTGGGATTGATTTTTTAATCAATTTGCAGATTAATTTAAAGATTATGGAAAAATAATTATATATTATATAATTTATCATCAGTTTAGACTTTAGAGGATATCTTTTAAGTATGATACTAAAACTGCTAATATGGGGAATCGGTGAAGTTTAGGATTTTTATTTATCATACATAGATCATAATAATTAAACGTCCTACTGATCTCTTTATTAAAACTTAATCGATGATGATCCTTCAAAAAGTTCTGAGATCAAAATCAACCAGAGTTCAGGCAAATCGGTTAAAGTTCTAATGCACACATCGCAGTTAATGGCGCAAACTCAATTTCTTTGAAGTACTCCGGCGTTATTACTGCACCTTCTAAAGATTTATGCTTCAGCTGTTCTCACTTGTAATGCACGCTTAACTTGGGCATGACTCCGTGGCGTCGGAGCAGAGGAGACCCTTAGCTCAAATTGACGCAAATGTGGTGACAATGGTAAATTGCCTGCAAATTTGTTCTTCTCATCTTGGGACTTGTTCAGGTATTCATCATCGTGATCATGATGAGGTTTAGCGCAACATTTGACAGGAGCGCCGTTTCTAACAGTCGATTGCTGCTGTGTCGGCAAATGTAGTCTACAAAGAATTCTTCGGGGGAATGATTAAACGGGAAGTATTTGTGATGCTCATGATTCGCTTCGTTATTACATCAGCAATGCCGGAAAATCGTGAATATTTTGCGATCTCTTATAAATGCAGGGATTGCTCTGAATTTAAGTTAAATAGGTATCAATAAAGATTTAGAATTTGGAAGTACATATTTAAGTATTATCAGTTTTGATAAAGTTTATTAACTAGCTCCTAAAAAGAAAACTTCACTTATCTTGACCTTTTTTTAGTTTATATAGTTTTAATTAATGTTTTTGTTTTTAGTAGATAAGCGTTTTTAATGTTAAAAAATGCACCTCTTTCAATATTTTTATGCGGATAGTGTGAAGAAAAATGCAATTGTGATTGTGTCCGGAAGAATGAAGATTAATTTGGGATAGGTTTCATTCGAATTTCTAAATTACAATTTTATAGTTCAGACCCAAATTCCATTAGACCAGAAATGTTAAATATCATAATTTGAATATACATACATATAATGTATGATTTTACTTTAAACAACCTAAATGAATTCATGATATTGTCCGAATTTCTGTTTTAAATCTAAGCTTTTGAGTGAATGACATTTTCATTATTTAAATTGTTTTCTTAATTATAAATAAGTAATTTAATTTTACTAAAATAACCACTGAAATTTCTCCAGTAATGATTATTTGTTTTTTCCTCTATAAAGCGTTCTAATCATTCACATTAATGAAGGGCAACATAAACAACTCCCGTCATATTGCTTAACTAATATTCAACAATAAACCGAGATAAATGCTTATTGCTTGCCGTCGTTAGTTACTTTAACGCCTCAACACGTCGCAGGATTATATTTCTTGAGCGGGTCGCCTCGAATTTGTTTTGACACATTCCCAACATATCGATTAAGCGACTAAGTGCAGATCTAATCATTTTGTCACATAAACCTCTGACTATCATCGCTGCAATAAAGGCATCATCCCGAAACCCCTGGAACATGTGTACTTTGGCCATCCTACGCAAAAATTCTCGAGCATGCGAGGAGCACTTGCCGCGAGGTGTACTCGCGCGGCCACTCAAACGCAGGCACCGTGCGTTCGCGTCCGCGTCTGCTGCACTTAGGTGCATCAGCGTGCATTACACAATTGAATTATATTTACTTGCATCTACCTTTGTGTACCTTTTCATGTCGGACATCGTACTTGGGTGTAGTTAGCTTCGGAGAGGCTCTAACTAAGCCTGAAAACAGCTTCCCGACTCCCGTCGGCGTCGCCGAGCACCGGGTCCTGAGATGGGAACTGCATCGCGTCGCGCGGCGGTGCACGGGCGGCTCGCATCTTTCCCGAAGTGGTCCAGCCGCAGCAGCATCACCACTCCTCCGTACGTGCCTACGTACACCGGGAGTACGTGTGCAATCCGCGCCGCTGGGAAAAGCTGCGGCGCAGTTGCACCGTCCTGTGGCTCCTTCCTCTCGTTATAAATTCATATCGATATGACATTTACATGCACTTTAGCGGCGGCTAACTACACTCGGTTAGTACACTGGGCATGAATAATAGAAACTGATTCCGGCGAGATAGCGCTGTTCCTCTTGTAATGTTGCGCTTTCATGGCCTGTTGACTTTATTACTGATTTATAACAGGGATAGCAAATTCTCCGGCTCGGGATGAGTCTGGAAATGTTAAACGATCTGGGCACTCACTATAGGGATCAATATGTGATATACATCGCGAGGCATTACCGAGAAAACGCTCCGGACGGCACTTGCCTTTTGTACGTCCAGGACAATCCGTCCATATATCACGGTCGCTGAAAGGAGCACGCCTGGAGCACTGAGGTGTAAAACAGTGGTGTCGACAGTCCTTTTAAGGATCATTCCCTCACGAATTATGTTCTCTTTGCTTGCTAGAGCTATTCAGATTCGCTAGACACAAAAGTGGCAAGAAGGCACTCGATGGAATATATTTCATCTTAAAAGATAGTTATATCACATAATTTATTAAAATACAAATAAATGGTGGTTAAGCCAGAGTAAATCAAGGGGGATTTTTATAAACTTCTCAGGATTTTGTTTTAAAGAAAACTATAAGTACAATACATTCCCAATTTTTTAACACGAGTTTGCAAGAAAAAGTTGTAGTATTAATATGAAAATTAATCGTTTAAGAGTTTTTGAGAAAAAAAATATCATTGAAATATATGGTGATAGAACATCATTGAAATATGGTGATATATTTCTTTTGGATAATAGTATTATATGCATGTGTCCTTAAAGCTTTAAACAATTAAATACTAGATAAAGAAATATTTATATATAGGAGAGCGATAATTCTGAAGAGAAGTGGTAGCACTAAATACTTCCATTAAATTATTCATCAACCAACAGAGAGATTTCTTTTATATTTTTATATAGAAATCGCTTAAATCCGCCCAATGTTATTTAACTTTTAAAATTTTCAAATGGCAAAATTTTCGATTGGCACAAATTATTTCATTGAACAATAATTACTTCTGCTCCACAATTTGCAGAAAACTGACTTCTGCAAAAATATCATCAATATTTAGGTATATGTATGTAGTTGATATAAAAAAATAAGTAGGTACTACTTTTTGAAAATACTGAGATATTTCTTGTAAGTTTTTTAAATTGTATGTGAACGGGCTTTGTAATATCCTGTCGTTGAGAAAAGAATTTTTGAAGAAATTACATGTTTACCAAACATTTTTATTAATTATATCACTTATATCCTTAGCATCAAATGTGTGACGTAATAAAATTAATACATATGTACTTTCCAAAACATTCTTTAAAAATTGTGCAAAATTTTATGAGTGGGCTTTCCAAAGAATGGTACTGAAATATCTAGTTACGTAAAATTCTGAACAGAAAAGTCAAAGTTTTGTCTGTAAAACTGCAATAACTATACTATTTAATTAAATTAATATATGTGTTAAAAACATTCTCCAAATTCATGATACCTACCTCATTATTTTAGTGGCGAAAGTAAAGATATGTGAACAATTTCACTTTTATTTATGCTTGTTATAGAAGACACGAAATAAAGCTCCCAGCATGCTTACACGAGTCGTTCATTACATTAAATTCACATCATTATACAAAAGTATATAATTTAAGTGTCAAATACAAAATCAGGTAAAAATGTTACGCAAAAAAGGTAATTTCTTCGACCAGACTTTCTCCTCAGAGTGGTCATGTGGTGGGTATCATACGCCCAGAGGGTTCATGGGCATTCCAATTATATTCATAACAAATTGTATCTGCCAAAGTTTGGCATGATCAACGCAACATTGAACACGAAGGTATGCCTCGGCTTATGGTCGTGACTGGCGACTGGGCATGCAAATCATCCGTCATGTGTCAGCCGAGACATGTAAACTTATTTGTTAGATGTCACCAATCTCATCCACTAATCAAGCCCCGCATGTACCCACCGTGACATTCCTCAATCTGTGCGTATCGCAAGGCTTGACATACCACGGCGAGTGAACTGCAACCAGCCGGATATGCAAATTTCATGATCTTTGATAATGTCGCTTCAAGTAGATCGATTTATCTATTCGCATCTACTCTAGAGGATCCAAGTGCGCTCTAGGGCAAGCGATCGGGGATAATATGAGCACATTTAAGGGAGATCTTCAGGGATGGAATATACTCGTAAAGTGTTTTACTTCACAATTCATGTAACGCACTAATTTGTCATTTTCTATTTCGCGGAGACTGATTTTTCCAACACAACGTGTTGCATCGGGGACAATCTTGTAAGCCAGAACCCGGCCATACTGCGGCCTGACGGTTAATTAACTCGATACAGGTCCAATTTAAGCGTCTCCGGTGGTCTGCGACTCGTGATGGGCGATAAGCGGCTCCTTGGGTTAAGCGGATTTGTAGAAGAAGTAAAGGCCAAGAGTTCGCATTAATTTCTGATTGGGCACCTATGACCCATGAAATTAGCTTTACATGTCCGCGTATACCTTGAATTTCAAACCAAGCGATAGTAGAATAAAAAAACGGCCTGAAAGCTCTGAGTGTGGACTATGGTATCTTGGTTGTTTTTCTCACCTTGATCACTATAGGATCTGGGTAGTACGTTAGATGATATATTTCATCATTTCGAACTTTCTTCACACCATTAGCAAATCAGAGCCGAAATTAACTTGTCTTCGGCATGACCCCAAACTAATGGCACACAAACTTCAACTTAAGCAGCCAGATCTTTCGTAATATCTTAAATCAAGGTGAAATTCATCCTTCCAATTGGAAGCCTTCAAGAAAATCACCAGCTGGAGCGAAACATCATCTCTGTAGAAAAACCCTTTCATGGAATTATCTTAACCTCTCTCGCGGGTAATCTTTCATCTAGTTCTCACGACTGTAACAAATTTTATCGCCAGCAAAGTAGATATTACTCGGGTAAGAAATATTGTTCGCTAAGATTATGTTCTACATCATATAGCATAAAGCCGGAGTCCCAATAGACGCCAACGCCGGATAGATCGAGTAGAAATAGAACCGAGGAGGGTTTATATTCATCAGCACGGCCCAGCGCGGCACAGCACGGTGCAGCACAGGCCAAACTATCTGCCCGTACGAATCTAAGACTAAAGCAGGACGATGGCATGGGCAACAAGAAGTAGGTACCTCTTATTATATAATTAACCCAAAGTGAATTACGTCGTGAACAACAGAACTGGCTTCAGATCGCAATTAATAAGGCGCGCTGTACAGGCACCAGGCACCATTGGACATGATAGGCAACACAGCTCACAGATTGCAGGAAAATTTATTTTAATAATCGCAAACAACTGATCCAGACAAGCAGCGCTGGAAGATCGCTTTCGTAACGATGTACATTTTTGATCTGACCTCGGCGATGATGTATAACAGGAGTTTGTTCTACTTTTGCTCGATGTAAAAAGGCTTTTGAGGCTTTTGTGCCTTTGGCCATCGCCTCTGGCTGCGGCTGACTCTTCGCAGATACCAATCGAAGTTTTATTCTTCATGGACTTCAAAATTTCTACAAAATACAAATGTGTGGGCTTAATCGATGAATTTATTAAATGATCCCGAAATATTTTCATAATTTCCAGATTGCTTAATTGGACGTTATTGTAAAAGCTTATCTCTGAAATCTACACTATGCTATAAATCTTGTTTTATAATTTTTGCGATCGAAAAGAATGTTACCAATGAGATATTGTTGAACGAAGCCGTTTTTATGCTAACAACGACCACAAAAATCAATACTTTTTATTTAGTTTTTTATACAAATAGTTTTTGTTTTTAGAAAAATCATCTAATGAATAAGTTTATTTTAACTGAAATTTTGCTAAACTAATTAATTGAGACAAAGAGTAGACTTAAGAAGAGTTCTTTTATTATCTACAACACTTATGGAGACTTATGGACTTATGTTGTGTAAAACAATACAATACAATACAATATACAGTATAAAAACTTGATGTATAGTTTTTTTAATTAGTGGAGAATAAATAGCAATATCCTATTTTTCTCCTTTTATTGAACATTACAAATAGTTGACAATAAATTCATAACTATAGGTATTTAAAAAATTAACGAGCTTCGGTAGGTATATACCTATGTGTGTGTGTGTAAAATTTAAGCACCCCACTTACGTATAGTAGCATTTCTATGCTTTCCTATTCCTTTTTCAGTGTTTCCATTAGTTCTGTTTTATTTCGGAAACGCCAACTTGAGACTCGCCGCTTAAAGGTCCCCAAAAGATTTTCAATGGGATTGAAATCTGGTGATTGAGCTGGCAAATCAAGAACTTGAAACCCATTCTTATTTACCACCTTCTATGTGTGTTTTGGGTCATTATCATGTTGAAACTCCCATGGAAGTAGTGTTTCCCTAATTTTTGTAACTAAAACGGTGCATTATTTCCTTAACTTAATTAATTGCTTTTTGTCCACTCAAAATGCACCATTTGTAAAAAATTGTTCAAATTTCTATATTAACGCAGGGAATGTTTTGCATCAGAATAATGTCAGTGCGTACGCCCGTTCAGTAGTTATCACAGCGTGAGTTGTGAAATTAGTTTAGTAGAGTTCTTGTAAGAAAAAGTGGCCACTAAATAATTTATCCATAGTGTATTTATTTTTATACATGTTTGAGAGTTTTTGGTCTTATATCACAATCGAGTTTATATGGAAAAAACTATGTATCAAATTCAAATTTACAACGGTAGAATCGCTTGTGTTTAAAATATCATGAAATATAAATGTTTTAAAAAAGGTGTACAAATTACGTTTACATGTTATCTAATTTTGTAATGAATCAGATATTTCCAACGTTGGTGCAGACAAGCAATAACCAAACTCAGCTCCTCGTTCCAATAACTTTTGGACAAAACTGCTGCTATAAATTTCCAAAATAATATACCTACCTTTCGTCGAGGCATAAAATGCCAAATAATGGAAAACTATAACAGAGAATGTCTTCATTTTGTCGGACATTCGAGGCCAGCAATTTTGGCCCACATAAAGAAGATCGAAGAAGAAAATCGAAGGCTTAGCACAACAAGAACGAGAACGAGCTCGAGCATAGGAGCGGACAGACAATGTCCAGGGCCTGACCCAACTATTGGCAAGGTGTCGTGTTACATTAATTGGAGGCGATGTCGTAACTCCCTCAGGCTTAAAAAGCTGTCCAACTATAAAACGTTTATTATGACAAGAACACGGGAATAGGCGGCCTCCGTTTCATCTCGGGCATTAGTGCGCCCATTCTGCGCCGAGCGTCGTATCCGCGCCAGGCCAACCTTCTTAACCGAAGTGTGGGCGCCTTGAGGACTTATCTTTCGGTGGTTAATGGATTTTGACACTCTCCGATAGCCATAAGGCACATGCGATTGAATTGTGGTGCTCCGATTTTTTCGTCTTTCACGGAAAAAATTCTTCAACGGATCGCCAACACTCGTCAGTGGGTTAATGGAGTGCTAAGAACCACTCTGTCAATTACGAAGATGAGCAAAAAAGGTAAATTCGGACCCATTTGCAGCAGATGTGGATGGTATGTAATTATACGCTACCTGCAGGGAGCTTGATTAAAAATTTCATTTGTCTTGAAGAATTTCGTAAAAAAAAAGGCGCGTGGAACTTGTAAACCACTCCCATTTTCTTCCGTAGGTAAAATCATTGTACAGTTAGAGAGCTTTTAAAAATATTCTAGTTATTTCGACCTCTGGCAAAACCTTAATTTCATAATTTTTTCTACTTTTACTAAAATTGACTTAGTTATTAACTGATACCATGTTATCTTTATACCAATATATCTACCGAGTAAGAAACAGCGAAATATCTTCCGCACTTCATTTCAAATTTCGATAGTATACTAGTCCTAAATTGTACTGATTCAAGGCTCGATCAAGTTTTGTTAAATTTTAACACAAATCGTAGTACCTTTTGATTCAATACATAGTAGTAGAGCTTTGTTAGGCTTTTTGGTCAAGTAACTAGGTTTTATTTATAAAAACGCAACATTAAAATTGGTTCAGCCGCCATTTATATGTGCTTATAAAACTACATGAATTAAATTTGAAGATTTCCAGGGTCGCTGATTTTGAATAATGAATTCCATATTTTTTGGTTTGGTTATTTAAAGTGATATACATATTCAAATACTAGCAAATGCCTGCAATTACACTGATCTAGAGACATATCATGGTATACGTAGAAACTTATAAAATATATTTAAATCAAATAATATTGAATAGATATTCCGGGCAGTGACAGGTGCGGGCAAATTAGGTAGTTTTCAGTAATTTTGTCTACATTACTAACATGCGTTAAATATATTACCCAGAAAATGACATAAAAAATTTAGATTATTAATTACTAAACTTTTCGTTAAAGCACGTTATAGAAATCAGGTAATCCCAAGTTTTTTAATGGGTTTTTGTTTCCTTCCAATCGTCGGTAAATCTTCCCTAAAGCGAACAATATAAAAACGAACTCAGCCTCAATTGAACATGTTCACTTGTTCATTGTTTCGTGGTTTTTGCGCCTGAGCACGCCAATGAAATATGTATCTTTGAGGCCACTAGATAAGTTCATTAAGATATCGCCATGAACATTTTACAGAGACTTCTCGATGTTTCGTCGGGTGGTAGTGTACAATCAAACGATGAAAAAGTCAATGCGAAATCCAGAAGTTAAGTTCGTACTTCCAATCATGGGTTCGGCCACATGGTATATGTATGGTATATATGCACCTTTATGGCAGCACAGCGCAATCTGGGTAAACATACCTGAGTTGCATGAAAAAAGTCGTAAATCTACTTTGATTGAGGGATAATTACAAGTACCCATTGCTGCCTCATAATTATTGAGATTTCATGCACGACTTACTTGAGCTACATATTCCACGTGCTGGTTTTCGAGTATTTTTCTGCAGGATGGTTAATTTTGCGGTAGTTGAAAAATACAAATCTAATTAATAGGCTCGTTTTGCGTAAAATGCATCGAATTTTGAGTTTGGTTCATTAATTAGGCATTAACCATCAATTTACTGCTTATTATGAAGTAATGCCAAGGTAATAGCTCTTAATTATAAGTGGCATTTTATTGGCATGGCGAAAGATGTTCATTACATTTTATTTTCTTAACCTTAAGCAATTCGCCTCGTTATAAACCAAGCAGACTAAAGGGAATATAAAAAAGTAAATATTTTTATGTTAGTATGCATAAGTATACACAATTCTTTTAATATTGAAATTTCTTAATATTAATTACAAACTATATGCTGGTACCAATTTTCATCTTTCTTTCTTATTCATATGGTTTTGATTTTAGAATCCGGAGTAAAACCATAAGTTTCATTTGTATATGTATCTGTTTTGTTGTCGAACATATATTAACAAGAACAAAGTTAAAGTAAGAATAAATGGGGAACGTTAATACCTTCCGTTTAAAAACTAAATTGGATAAAATAAAAATTAATTAAGAACGAAAGGGGCAAAGCTTGAGTTTATTACACCTTTCTGAATTTTGAATAAAACTTTGATGTTCGACGCTAATCGCCAGCAAGCAAGTCATTAATTAACTTTTCTAAAGCGACTAAAAGAATACAAAATGAAAGAATAATGATGTGAGTGTGGCGGGTCCAGCACTTTTAACACCTCATTGAGTGAACCGAGTTCACCTGCAGACCGGCCATCACGTGATCAACAGGTCCATTCTGAGAACTTCCTTGGCCCTGTAATTAAATTTATAAATAATGCAGAGCACAACGAGTCGTTCATTTTATCGCCAAGTTAATAATTTTAATTAAACGCGTAAAAAAGTCACAAAAATTGAATAATTCATGTGGCGGCCGCATGCACTTATGTCAGTTGAGAGCCGCGGCCAATGCAGGTCGCGGGAATTAAGGCGGTGCACTCGCAACAAGCCCCTTTTGAGCAATGGAAATTCATCTCACCACCGTTTGTCAGGTGGTCGTTTTTTCAAAACTGGTTAGCGACTCACCTGTAGATGTAATTCGCGAAATTGCGCACAGTCTTTCTTGTCTCATGCGAGTCCTGATTCGCCGCCGCAAGATGACATTTTTAATGTTCCGATTGAAACGCATTAAAATTTCACGAGTCGTTTGAAATGCGAAAATTTTCTTTTTATCGGAGGAAGGTCTTCGCCTTGCGCAATAAATTACGCTTTTGACATTAATTGATAATTCTTAATTGCACCTTTGGTGCGGTGCCCGATATCTGGAGTACTGAGACGGCCCTAAGAAACGCGAAGATGCGCTTATCGGACCTTAATTCGACCGGAATTCGACTGAGGAGCGCGAAGTACCGCACTTCTTCGCGGGCAGAGGTTGTTCATCTTTGCCGCTTTGATGAGCTCATGAATAAAATCAATTTATCAATTTTTATATGAAATATTGATTGCAAAGCAGGAGTTCAGATACTTAGTCCCTAAGGCGATGTAATTCGATTGCAGAGTTATTTTTAAATTATTTATAATTTAAGAGTGCGAATTAAAGGATAAAGAGCGATATATAGCTACGGCCTCTGCTGTAGCATTCTTTGATATATCATAACGAAGTACCTAAGTATCAATAAAAGCAATATTAAAGGAAATTTCACATATTTTTATAAAACAATCTACAATACCTTGAGGTTTTTGAAAAATGTTTCCCTTAACTTGTTAATCCACAAACGAGAAAACAACATATTATTAATCATTACTACATCACAGCATAAAACAATGTAAATTGAATATTATTCTGCGTACAACTGCACCTCATGTTGTATGCTAAATATGCCATACTTTTAACGAATAAGAAATAAAAATCAGCCAGCCGTTTTCTGATTAGCAAATTAGCTAGAAAAAATTGGTTAAGAAAGATTATTTTTTAAATTTCAGTTCTAGACACGTTGAATAATTTATTTTATTTTATTATTTTGTATGTGTTCAAATCACCGGAATATCTTACTCTTCTTAAACCGTTGTAGTAATTCCTCTAAGTAATTACGTAAGAATTTCATGGGGTCTTTGGAAGTAGTGTTCAAACAAACAATTTTGAAAAAATTAAGGTTTTTTTTTGTAAAATTAGTCACAAAATTTACAATTTTCAATATTTTGAAGTAACAATTTAGAAACATGCTCCTCAGATAATGTACTTTCGTACAAGTCACAAGGTGTATTTTAGACCCCAGAAAAGAAAAAAACATGGGCTAAAAACAATTTCCAGAGCCTAACTAAAACTACGTTGAGGATGATAGTTCAAAAGCGAGAATTTTTTAGAAACACATTTCATCAATATACTTAAGTTCTTCGATTCTCAAGATGCCATTTTGAAAGCCTATTATACCTTTAATTTTGTATTCCAGAAAGCGTGTAAATTTCCTTTGAACAGTTTCTATGTAGTATTTATAAATTTTATAAATACGAAAGTAAATACATAGTTGAGGCATGTTCTAATTTATGTACATACATACTTCTAACTAAGAATACATAAAACGTCCAATGCGAAGTTAAAAATTAAAATAATTTACAAAAAAACGCTGCTATTCTATGAAAGTTTTAGTTTCAGCATTTAGTGTAAAGTTAAATGTTTATGAGGGTTTAGAGTTTAAGTCCGAAATAAGATCTTGTTGTAGAGCCTAATCCAATCTATGTTTGTTTCCGATTTACTTTTAAATTACGTTTAATTTAAAGGTGCAAATGAAATAATGGCAAAGAAACCAAAAGAAAGGGCCGCTTTTGAGTGAGAACTTTTCCTTGACCGCGTAGTTTTCTGCCTAATTACGGAGCAGTTAATATAAATTAATTAATTAATTGCTTCAATTTCGATGCGGTTTCACGTGTGCGACTTATCCATCCCAGTTAAATTACTGATGCAAGCAGGGGCTGCTCTTCGGATGGGCCAACCAGCGAGCTAATTAAACGATTTGTTACACGTGAATCAGTTCAGTTCACAAGAGGTAGCCGGGCCGCGAAGCTCCTGGTGCTCCTTTCGCGGACACCTCGTGGGTTCGATGGCGGTGCCGGAAGACACCGCAGCCACCTCTGTCACGGCAATTGGGATATTTTCATTGTCACGCGGATTTGCTGGATCTGTAAATTTGCTATTTCGTTTGTGGCGAAGACATATTTACAGAAATGTGAAAAGATTCACATCGCACGATACGCCGCAAATTGAACATGAAGCGGAGAAGTGACTCCCGGCTAATTAAGTACGTACACGTTAGAGGGTCTGAACTGGAACGCCTCCTGCTTTTCAGGGGCCCAGCTCCAGTCGAAGGTACAAAAGACTTGTTCCCTCCGCTAAGTACTTGTTGACTAGATCTCACTCTGGAGGTGTATGCAAATCAGGTGTGGAACAAAATTATGTTATGCCGGGGCTGGTGTTCAATTAATGCTGTGTCTGAGCTTGCACGATTCCTTGTTTATGGGGACTAATCGTGTCCGCCAGACTACACACCGACTTTCAAGTGTTGCCCAGTGGATTGAGATAAGGGCCAGGGCTCGCCGCGAGATGGTGTGGGTTGTTTGCTTTCTTACTCTTGGCCAAACACTAAACGTGACGGGCATTAAAAACTTTTGGATTAGCGCTGCTTTTCACTACAGCTCTCAGAACTAGAAGGGCCCTTAATGTCTCTCGAAAGCAGGTGAAATTATCAAAAAAAGAAACGTATATTTTATAAAAAAAAATCAGTTAAATTTGAATTTACAGTATGCAAAACATTTGTAAATGAGGTTGAATGTTCTTTTCTAACTTAGATGCAATTCGTGCTCATAATTAATTAATGTATAGTGAAAAAGTTAATTTAAATATGATTCAGTTTCGGAGTGAACTTAGTTAAAAAACTGATTAATTTTAAATTTTAAAATATGAATATTTTTTCCCAACCTTTAATGTCTCACAGACATTTAGATATGCTTCTTATTTAATACTTTAGATATTCAATTTAAGTACTTCTTCACTAGGTACGCACTTGCATTAAAATTAGACTCTGATTGCGTCAGTATTTTGTCAGGTACAGATATATGTTTGTATAGAGATCTTTCGAATTACACATGCAAAGGTACATGTATGAGGTCAATTCAGCTTTAATTTTATTTTCAAATTTAAAATAAAATATTGTTTAGTTGCTTAGATGACGATTTAAAAAAATGAAATTAAGTTGAATTAGAATTTTGTTTCGATCTGAGTGTACGTATTTAATCATTTTAAAAGAATTTTCTCATTATTTTAATATAATGTTCTACGTCGCGTAAACCGTAAAAAGTATTTATAATGGTCACAGTTTTTGACTGTGATATTGAAACGGCATTTACTTTAACTATAAAAATAAATTAAGTAGGTAGGTATGTGCTTCGTAAATATTCTATAATTTTTGTTTGGTTTTACTGAACAAGGTCATACAGCTTGATTTGTTGTTAAGATAATACAAAGACAATAACAGAATGAAAGCAGAAATAAATGCTTCATCGCTTTCATTTAGTAATTTATTATATTTACTGTTCGTGAAATGCATTGCTCTTAATTATGAAGATCATCAATCATTTTTTAAAATCGCAATATTATTTAAGCAGGAAGAAGAGCGTATAAAATGTAAGATAAGAATCAAATACGAAACGGCGGCCGAAATGGTGAGTTTCAAGTAGCGCTTGTTTTTACAATCAGATAACTTCCGTCGAATCGAGTCTGGGGAAAAAATATTCGTATCCTTGGCACCTACTTAATTAAACCCTTATAAGCTTGCGCTCAAACTCTTATACCAATTAAAATTTAATAACAACCGAAAAGAAATATGATACCATGAATCGGTCGTATCTGTATAAATTTCCTCCAGCAGCGCTATCGAAAAATTAACAGGCGCGGGATGACAGGACTCAATGATGCAAGGCCTGTGAAATTTAAGATAGCATGCAAAAGATCGACGAAAAAGATATAAAGGCAGAGATTTTCAGGAAATAAGGCAAAGAATTGATTAATGCGTGCGATTGCCTCCTATTGCATTGAAACGGGGCGTTCAAGTCCCAAGTGAAAATTAGCTGGAAATAATTTTATATTCGGGGTCATACGCATTTCCAATTCCAGGAGGCAAAATAAATGGCTACCGCACTTAAATAACTTCATTGCGATAATTTCTCTGCTTACCGCACTGCGGGCCGCGCGGTCATCACAAATATAAATTCAAAGGAGTCAAGTGCTCTTCGCGCACAGCCAAAAGGCAATTCAAATGAAGGCCACAATCTGAAACCATCGATATTCTGTCAACTCCTCATTGAAATGTAAATTCCGACTCATCCCCTTAAGAGTTAAGACAAATCTGGAGAGCGCGGACTCACATCGTCTTAACGAGTCCGCGTCACCGTCAGCGAGTTGTGGGTAAGCCATTATCATAACTGCAGGACATTTTATGAAATTCATATGCGAGGAGGCAATTTTCCGGTTGCAGCAGTTGCAGCAAATGCAATTACGCCACGGCGAGTAGTAACAGCATTTAAAACGAAATAAAAACGACATTAAACAGAAATTTTGCATTTATCTCGCATCGCATCTTTACAGTGTTCCCTTTTTATAAATCTGCCCCGTTGTTGCACACGCCGGAGGTATAAAGTTGCTAAGTTGTTTGCGGCGATATTCCACGCCGCCTCAGAGAGGACCGTCTTTTTGCGGCGCGCGATTTTATACCCCGGTGATAGTTTTGCTGGCGGTTTACCTGAAATTTTACTCAAGCGCTTGTCGATTTCGACTGTGAGAATTTCTAAGTGGAATGTCGTTTCGGTGTTTTATGCTTAAATTCTTAGGGGGATTCGACAAATGAGTCAGAACAGGAAGTTTACTATTTATTCGACAAAAAGCAAGTTACTTTTGATTTTTAATACAAGCGATTGATCGAGAGTTCCTAAATTTGGCATACTCACAGTCTTAAGTCCAACTTTTCTACACCATAAAGCATATGTATTATATTCAACAATCTTACAATATTTCACTTCATACTTTCATACACTTTCGTGTTGAGTACATAATCTCAGTAAAATTCGATACTTATAATTCTATACCTAAGTTTCCTATTAATATTTGATAATTTGTACCAATCAGAATACATACATTCAAGAAATATTACGGAAATACTTATCTAAGAAAAATATTGCTTTCATGCTTCTACAAGAATTATTTTGAAAATACCAAATAATAAATACCTACGCTTACGTAAACTTAACAAGCTCCAAATAAATATTGTTGAATGGTTCGAAATGTGCAACTTTACTTATTAATGAATGAAATACGTAATTCGCATATTTCATTAATTCAGAAGAACTCATACTCGCATTTCAATTAATTGTGGTTTTGTTTTTTAATTTTCTAGAACAACCTACATATCCTGTCCAACTGACCGCTATACAGTTTTTATACTATTTATTTGAAAGTGATTGCTCCTTCAGTGAACGTTCACTTCTTTAAGATTAAATTATCAACTAGTAATTATTGAAATTCCACTCAGGTGCTCAGCTCGTTTACCTGTTTTGCAACAAATACCAGAATTGTAAAAATCTTCTCCCTGAAAATTGGTTCAATAGCTCATTTTGTATGCAAGACGTTGCACTTCCTTTAATTTATATAAACATTTAGTATTCCGATGCTTGTTAATATAAAAAAAAGTAAAAAAAAAATCACTTTTAAAGGTGAATGCAAGAAGAGTGCGATTTTACCTATCCGAATTTAAATGTTCGAAAGAATTAGGTTGTTTTTGGTATTTTTCTCTAAAATTGTTGACAAATGTGTATTTAAAAATATACAAAACGCCCCGAGGTACCCTAGTCAATTTGCATCCAAAAGATGTTCTCCCGCTTTTGAGTCGAACCGGCAACGATTCTCTGTGGATTTCCACATCATTACATGTATAAATGAATAAGAAATCAGTTTATCAGGTTGAGCTGCAGCCCCTGACGGAATACCTGGCCGCTACCTGACTTGAATTGAGCCAATTGCTTGAGGAAGCCGTTTTAGCTTAATTTATTGCCCGTCTGTGGTATTTATTTAGCAAAATTACTAAATAATGGCTGGAATTTGCCTTAAATTGTTTGTTTTTATGTGGCGTTTGTAGCTTAGTTGACGCGGAATTGGGACGTGTTTCGACAAGTTTGGAAAGTATTTGAGGGATGTGGAAACAAAAAGTTCTTATTTTTTCACGAATAATATCTCAATTTTGTCTTAGGCTGTATGCCAAACCAGACTTTTCTTTTCAAAAGTTCGTTAAAAATGTACTAGAATAATTTGCCTGTGCCAAACAAAGGGAGTCTTTTCAAGTGACTTTTGTATCGACATATAAGCACACTTTGATATTAATTAGCATGTTTGATATTAAATCGGGAAATGGACGAACAAGGTATCAAAGTTATAATTTTATTTCTTCAAATACTAATAAACTATGTATTTAAAATACATTCATTCAGCAATTCTTATGTAATATAAAATAATTCAGTAAGTGGTCGTTTTTGATAACAACAATAAGTTGATTAATAAGAAACATTTAAATTAACAATAAATATTTTTAAAATTCGCCGGAAACTACTATCTGTTCTGACTTTATACTGAAACAAGCATATGTGCCCTTACAATAAAATGATGGAATCCTCCATTTGGAAACATTTAGTTTCAAACAACATTCAAGATATTTAGAAAAAGCAGATAATCGAGAAGTTTTCAGAAAAGTTGTCTCCTTCTCACGTTTTTCTCAAATAGCATATATAGGAAATGCAATAGCGAATGTATAGATTTGATATCTATTGATGTCAATAGAAAATTTACAACTGCTCCAGCCACGCTCTACTTATGTAACTGGCGGATAGCAAATAGCATAAAATTTTCATCCGTGTCTTTGAAGTCGGACGAGTTTTTATCAGGTAGATGTATCGTTAAAGCCCCGCATGCGATATAGAAGTTCTGCACGAAATTATGCTGGCTGCAAGTATCTCGAAATTATGTTATTACGACCGAGATACGGTCGAAAAGTTCTCTTCTAATTGATCTTTACATCATTTGTATATCACCTCTTTGGTCTATCGGGCCGATCTAGCGACCGTCTTGCGGACCACGTGAAACCAAGTGCGATTTATGGCACTTGTTAAAATCAATTCATGACCGCTTAATCGAACAGAACCGATAATCGAGTTAAATCAGTCAGCGATCAAACAAGATCGGTATCTGGGTGCCTGTTTCGCCACCATGACTTACAGCAGCTGGATCGAACTGGAGCGCGGCTTATTTTCGTGTGTTTTATGAAAACTGACTTATGATCACGCCAGATCGGCTGCTGCAATTTGCCGCGCTTTTCATAAATCCGATGTTGGCCAACTGCTCGGATATTTGTGGCATGCTATGATAGCGACAGAGGGGTGGAAAGTTGCTTTTATGAAGGATATGATCGGAGCAAATGAAAGGTTTCAGGTGCAACTGATCAGCAGCCCGCATAACTTCACCTGGGTTTAATACAAACATGTCATTGCAAAGCACCCTCATTACCGCTCGCAAGAAATATACGATTTTAATTTGAGTCGAAGAAGCAGTTTTATGTTATGGACTATTTCCGTGGCAAGATATATACAAGTCAATTTCTCATTGAGGCCATAAGGCAATTTACGTGGGAATCCTTTTCGCCACGCAGACCTAATATCGCTGATTTGATCTTTTGTCGAGCCGCACTATGTCCTAATCGAAATGTGTCATCTTTGGTGTCTGGTGCTTCGTCTGGAGACAGCAATAATAACGCGGGGCATTTCCCTAAATCACACGGTTATCTGATGGCCGCATATTCGAAGGAATCGGCCAAAGACCGAGATCTAGCAGCTTATGCACTTCTAATCAGCTTAAAGTCAATCAAGCCACTCAAGGGGTTTTCATAACTCAATTTGTTTGGATCGAGTCGGGCCGCGGCTGAAATATGGCCGGTGAGTAACCATCTTTAAAAGCAGGTAATCGCACGGTTCCGCGATTGGATTTGAATTTTTGCTTTTTGCTTTATTTTCTGTCTTTGGCGCAAAACATTCACACGAAAGTTATTAACTGGCCAGCTATTGGGCGATGGTTGCACCAAAAGGTCACATCCAACACTTCTCATTGGGTTACTGGATCTTGGGAACTCCGTGGATTTAACGTCTTTTGGGAACCCGCTTAGAACTGTCTAATGATTCAACTTCTGAGGCAGTCCTCCCGTTAGCCGCGACGATTACGCAGGTCGTAAAGTATTTTCTACCGCCGACCGCCATAAACAGATGGGTTTAAGTAAGCCTCAGCGAATCCGGTGGTCACTGCGTTAAAGCTTAAATTAAAGGAGGAAAATAGCCAGATAGCCGTGACTCATGGGTCATTAAATTATTTGAAAATCACCAAGCCTGAGACATGCTTGACGGTTCATACTAATTGCAAAGTTGTAGTACTTTCACCTATTTTATGCTGTCCTTAAATGCTCAATGTAGTGCCTGTTTGGCACCCCAGGGATCTTAAAGATTGCCACTTTATCCAGCCAATATATGTACAAGTTGCTTAAATACGCTCCTGAGCAAACATTTCATATTATACTGCATCTTTTATTAAGCCGTTCATTAGATGTTACTTGTTTTTGTATCCAAATGCAATAAACTCTAGGAATCAAAATTACGTGAAATTCAGGCCCGACCAGTATACGACCAATGTAATAAATTTCCTTCAACTAAAGATGGCAAATTCGTGTTTGAGTCATTGCTGGTTTGTTCAATAAAAAGAAATAAAATCCAAGTTTCTTCCGCTACTCTTGGTGGTCAAAATTCTTTTAACGTTTTAATAAACAAAAAATCCCTCTACAGATAAATTTATACGCCTATTTTATGCCATTTTAAGAGCAACAGCGGACAGGTTCTAACCCGATTTTTTCTCTAATCTGATTAAATTGTGCGTAAAACCGAATGTATTTTTTGCTTCGAGATGAAACCAGTTCATGTAATGATCTAAGTCAAGCAAGTCAAATTAATTAAACAATAGCTTGACCTAAGGCACGCAGGCGACAAGCTCATTATTTTTCGACCGGAAAAGACGGCAGTAAGAGAAAAGAAGCTGACCACCAGTAGAGTAAGGAACATTTGTCTCGCATGGTTAAATTCTAATGCTTTCTAACCAGCATAGAGTTTCATTTAAGGTGATTCGGAAATTTGAGGTCTTCATGGGCTGATTAAATTGAAATTAAGCAAAACGAATAGGGATGATGGTGGTGATTACAGCTTAAATAGGTCCGTTTTAAATTCTTTCTCTGTACAGCAACAGCTGTAACTCGAAGCAGGAGAATGTGTTGATTATACTTTTGACTATTCCTCACTAAGATACATACATGGAGAACTGGAAATGATCATACGTTTATTGAAAATCTTGTTAAATGATCATGTAAGCTTCTTTTTTTTTTAATTTATATCTTCCAACCTGAGAAAGAAACTTTAAAATCAACTGAATTTATATGTAAAAGAAAGGATATTCATATATGGATTGTGCGCAAACATTTGCGTTTTTTAAAATTAACTAGTTATTATCATACCTAAGTATGTATGTTACAAGGGTATCTTTCAGTCTTACAACCTTGCTTCTTTTAGGTAAAAGGGTACATTTGTAAAAGACGATTTTTAATACTTAATCGTGTCAATACTTAAATTCTACGGTGATAAATTATGATTTGGAATTCCCAGCCATTTACTTAAAATAAAATATATTTCTATAGGTTGTTTTAAAAGTTCTTTTTTCCTATTGAAAGCAGCAGTATTTATAATTTTTAACTTAACGTAGTTTCTGTTTATTTGAAAAAAATATATTTGTAAGAAAAATTGTCTGTCTTATATAATTTTGAAATATCCCTTTTCTCTAGGTGCATCAATGTTTTAATTAGTTGTTTAGTGATATTAATTAATTTCCCTCCTAACATAAAATAAAATTAAATAATCAGTCTAAGGCTTAGGTTAAGATTAAATTTAACATAAAAGACAGTGATGAACAAGATTTTGATTTGTTAGTATTAAATTTTGATTCCTTATAAATCGCGGTGGGTATCTCAAATGCCAATTATTTAATGGGCTTAATTAACTAACCTTTTCCGCCCGATTCTCATCCTTGAACATTTAATCGGAGTTTAATCAGTTGGAGCAAAACAAGCAAAGGTAGTGCTGCTAAATACGTTTAATTAATTACACAAAATGCAGTACCCCCAGCAAAATAGTGGAATTGCAAAATTTTATCAATATTTCTAGGACGTGAACGCACAATTGCAAATAACTCGCGTTCAGACATTTCAGAGGTACGCAGCGATTTTATCGCGCTCCATGATTGAGTTAGGTTGCTTCTAGCAACTAATTGAGATTTCTGTCGTAATTAACGAATAAATAATGTTCGATCTATCAAGATACGCACTGTTCTTGCCGGTTCCAGTCGCAGACACATAAATAAATAAAGATCAAGACTCGCAGGAGAACCGCGAGATAAGAGCGTCGAGCGACTCCGTTCAAATTATTTATCACGTTCGAGTTCGACAGTCCTCCTCGGCTCTGAGTCGAACTTCCTTCTGCGTCGGGCTCCGGGAGGGCCAAGATCGGTTCCTTGGGGCGCTCCACATCAGAACTGGTTCATTTCACACACTGGCCGTTCTCTGTCGACAAAACCAGCATTCGATCAATTTTCATTAACATAAGAATTTCACAAGTCAATATGTTTTTTTTTTTACATATTTATCCGTTTTATCGCGACGACGCGATTTTCGTTTTAATGAGTCGCACCAAGACATCTGTTATCGCTTCACCTGTTTAATTGGAAAATGGAAAGCTGTTAAAATTTTTATTGTTCGTTATGGAACTCCTTCCGGCCGTGGCAGTGAATTTTCGCGAGACGTCTTAAAGATGAAGATTTTTAATGTGTCAATCATTCAGTCGCCGATGGCCTGCATGACTTAATAACCAGCCACTTTTGCCCCTTTAGCCCGGACCCGCTGTCGATATGTCGCCTCGTTAGCGAGTCCTCGGGTAATTCACCTTTGCTGAGGTGTCAATATTTATGCAATTTTCAAATCACACCTCAATGATTAAACCTGTCCTGTATGATTTATCGGGATGATTTGGTAGTTTATCGCCGGCATTAGCGCAGAACGATCGCTGCCGATGCCTACGAACAGAAGTTGTTACGATTCCGTTTAGATAGATTGCCGCGCATCTAGTGCGCTGGAGTTTCGTGAGTTGTACCTATAAATTTGAATGATTGCAGTCATTCTTCATCAGCGGGAATTGTGCAGATTTGCCCCGGCCTCGTTATTAAGTGCTGCCCGCTGATGTTGTGGTGCTCCCCAGAGCAGAAATTAATTGCATTCTTTTCCAGCAATCTAATGATGCACTGCGAGGGATTAAAAGAAGATTTCAAATTCTATGGTGCACTCCGCCTGCGATTATTTGGCTCTTTACGGGTTCAAATTGGACAGCAAGACCGTTCCAGCTTCCGCGTTTTGTGGGGTTTTCGAATTTTAATGATCTTTTGTGCTTAATATGGAAAATCTATGGGAGGGATCTGTGAGATGCTATTTCCAATTGAAAATTCTGCTACGAAAATCATATATGATCAATAGTAGTTACATCTTTGGGTACTTCCTCGTAGTTGATGCCGGAAGGTTTAATTGCCTTTTGATTTTACTGACCTAGCAATTTTCTAAAGGTATATTTTTAATTAGGAGAAACACTTCAATTTTCTAAATAACGGATTGAAATAATAATTTTTCCGATATTTTTAATTGTATTGACAGTGGTCTTCATAATAAATGCAGTAGGCTTTCAATTTAATTTTCTTTGTGCCCCGAGATCGATGAGCGAGTGATAAGAGAAAAATATTACACAAATCGACGATATTTTGCCTATCAGAACTCTTTTTAGTTTGCAATTGTTTTATGTAATTTTTGGAAGGTACATCAATTCTATTACATAACGTTTTTGAGCTAAGTAGCATTAAAAAATAAGGACATTTTGTTATTTTTTAAAAAACTTTTCAAATAACATCAGCAGTGCTAAATCAAAGTTCAGACACTCAGACATTACCTACATATTAATACTAAAACTTTAAAAACTCCAGTTGTTTTAAATCAACTTGCTTTTTAAACGAATTTAGTTCATAGGTAGGTACATTAGGAGGAGTTCCCTCTTGCAACAGCGTGCTTCTCGCAAAACTAAAAGTAAATGTTGAACGATATTAATCATATTTTCATACCTATAGCTGAACTCTAATATTTCATTTGAATTTTATTTTAGCTTTTCGACTCTACACGATTATCGAACAAATTTTTAAAATTGGTAAAAATACACCTTATTTTTCTTGAAAATTCCGAATTGTCAATGCACCTACAAAAAGTTCGTAAGCATATATTTTATAACAAAAACAAATCAGTAAGGAAGAAACAATTAATAAGAAATTAAACTTATTTTTTATATGCTAGTAAATTATCAATTCCAAGAACCCTGCCTAATAGTTTTTAAAATCTGTGATCTTCAAATGTTCGATTGCAATACCGATTATTTTGGTTGACAATACATTGTTATGGTAACGTTTGTTTTATGTTTAGTAGACAAAGCTTTGTTATTTATTAATTCAATTTACTGCCAAATATATTCCACAGTACGCAATATAATCTAAAGAATATAAAAAGCGAAAACTTTATAAAAAACCTACCGCCTTCTTTTCACGTTAAGGTCAGCAAAGCCGTTGTGTGAATTTTTCTGCTTCCAGTGTTCTTTGAGGCGCCAACATCACCTCCGATTTTTACAGTGTCAAATTTCAACAGCGCTGAAGTTCGCACGGGACAACCGAGAGACCTCAAGGCTCCGAGGGCTGTTGCTGGTAATAAAGTATGATGGAAAATCATGTTTAATTTTCCAAAACAGTTGTTTGGGTATGAATTTGTGCTGGGTGTAAGATCGGTGTCAAAACGATATTCAAGACAATGTATTATCCGCGAGGGTTCATTAACGCATATTTTACGCTTCAATGAAGTTCTGTGAAGGTGCTGCCGATTAATTTTTATGCCTTGTTGATATTTACTGGTATAAAGAATATTTTTGTCTACGTATAGGTATTAGGTACTTACGAATTTTCTATGTAGGCGTTTGATATATGATTGCTTTGTTTTAGTAATATAAAGTATTGTAGAATATTTTACTGCTGCATATTAAGTGTGGATTACTAATATTCACATAGTCAAATATGTATGTATTAACGTTGCTCACCCAAAAAAAATTTTCGTAATATCAAAGCAAAATTACATAAATCCTAAGAAAAATAAGGCATGATTTGGAGCCGAAGAAGTACTATATTACGGTTTAAGAAATTTGTTTCATAAAACTGATGCGATGAATACAATTTAGGAGCAATGACCCTTTCAATCGGAATAATAAGTGTTTCTCGACTGTATAATCAAACATTTCATATATTTTATGAATTTTCTTCATAAAAACGTTTAGATCTATGTAAATTCAGATTGCTTTAAAATAAAATAAAATCTTCAATTTTAATAGTTTGTCTTTTCTTAGTTCTCATGAAAGTGTTGCAATTTATTAGTGAAAAGTGCATAGACTGAAATAATTTTACATTAAGGATTTATACATTTCATGAAACATGTTTCATATACGGAATGAAAACAACTTTTATTTTAAAGAAGTTGATAAATTGATATGTATATCGTTAAATAAAAGGAAAATCGACTTCAATGTTATAACTTAAATTTTAAAGCTTAAAAAACGAAACTTATCATACTTCTTAAAAAATCTTATTAGGGAATATGATATATTTTATATTCACAAAAAATGTCCTTTAGATTATTGAAAATTAGAGTATTTTAAAGGCAGAAACATATTTTCTTAGCCTTTAAAAATAAAAGTTTTGCCAGTAATAGTACGAGTATATATTTCTTTTTTATAATGTAACATGTAACCTTTAAGAAGTGCCTTTTATTTCAGTGATTTGTAAATATGACTTTAATTGGATTTCAATTTCAAGTGGATGCAAAGAAAGAATAAGAAAACGATAATAAGACCGACGATTGCCACTTATTTGAAATGAACGAGTTCAACGCTCGACCGGAGGAACACCTTCACGATATCTCGTGGTGCGTGTATAGTTGCCAATAATCTCGTCCATCTTCGTTTTCGTAAATGAACTGCATATTTATTTTAGCCTCGCACTCATAGCTGGCTACTAACCTAATTTAGTTTTATTCCGCCGTCTGTATAAAGTTCGTTGAGAATTCAATAAATTCTGGTCGCCGACTACCATTAGACACTATCACCGATCGTTACGAGACTTTAATCACCTCCTTCAGAGCAGCGAAAATGGAAACTTTTCGTATATGGTTTCCGTGAAAACGGCAAAAATCGACCAGCACGCAACACCAATTAATGGCAACCTCCTTAATCTAAATTACCATCCGCTTAAGAGTGCACTATACCTTGCGATTAAAATGTGAATTATTGCGTATTCCCTGAGCAAATCTCCTGGGTGGACGGGTCGGGCTCAACGTGAAGCCTCTGCGTATCGTCGGGAAATTTTATAAGCTTTAATCTGAAATTACAATCACGAATATCGGGACTATCCTCCTCTTGTTTCGTCTCGCCTCTGCCCTTCTGCATGCAATTACTACGGGAGGAGATTGAGATTTGCCTACTACCTGCCTACCTGAACCTGCCCGCCACGATAACTAAACCTACTGTGCGTGCAGCTCAAGCTCCAGCTGAGTTATGAGATCTCCGGGTATATGACAGCCGTTCATAGCGAAACGTTCACTCGAATTCCGATGGATGCTGCGCCATGGACCAGGCCGTCCCGCCGACTGAGCGGATCCCCGCAAGACACCTGAATCGCAATTAAGGTTTAATTAAAAGCCGAGTGCGGCTAAACGGGCTGTTTATTATATGAATTGATAGCTGTCAAGTTATTAATTAGACAATGACAAAATTATTCGATCCAGTCCGCCACCGCCTCATGGCCGCTCTGGAAAGATTAAACGTTTTTGCATCTTAATAGACGAGCGATTCTAACCGCTCTCCTCCGCGAATCCTGGCAATAAATTACCAATTACGTTGATTAAGGTTCGCTCAGACTTAATGTCAGAGAAGACGCTGCCTGCGCATCCCGATAAGATCGAGTTAACAACTTTCCAATTTTATTAGCATCCCATAACTACCTTCGCCGCGGATGAACAAACTTTTTAGCCGCTTTTGGCTTACATGCAATTAAATTTAATTGATGGCGCGTTCACACCGCTCCAGCGTCGATTTTGGAATAAAGTGATTTACGCACTCGAGTAACGCGAATATTTTTCGGTGTCCGCACCGCTTACAAGGTGCTTGTTCTAGACGGGTTTTTTGTTTTTTGTACAAGGAAGCAGCGACATGGCATGCAAAATAATCACGTAAATACGCAGCCATACAACCACTGGTGATATCGTATCATGGTTTTATTAAATTTCATGTTTTTCCTTAGAAATTTTGACCTTGTTTCATCCAACATGGCAGTTTGTTAAACAGATCGAAAGATAGATAAATATAGAGTTAAAACGGTTAACTACCGCTGTTCATATAAGAAATAATAAAATGAAACAAGACTGCAAACATTGCAGCACTCACATCATCATATTTTTTCCCTTTTTGCAAATCTCCATCTTCTACATCTACATGATTTTAAAATATTCACGAAATTTCCCGTATATTTGATCTCACTTCGAATATAAGGGATCTCTCTAGTTTTTTCACAACTTTTAGTGGCTTTAGCCACCTTGGTTCAGGATAGCTGAAATTTCATTTAAGCTTCCAATCTTATATGTAAACAAATAAAAAGGCTTTCTATTTTAATGCTTGCATTAAGCTAATATTTCAGCCAGGAGTGAAATTTTAAAATGTATAGATAGTATTGTTCGTACATAGCAACAGAAGATTTCAAATATGATTATGTTCAAAGGTTAAAAAAGGCTAAATCAAAATCGGTCAATTTCGATTTTGAGTTAAGTAGTTTTAATAACTTTTGTAAAATAAAAACCCTCTAGAATATATTGCATGCAGACAAGAATACATTCAAATTTACAATTAATACAAAAGTTGTTTGTGCTTCTCGAATACCGAAAGCCAATAACTGCCGAACTATTTATCTAACTGCCCAATGATTTATTTACAACTAATGAATAATTAACTACTCAATGTATCCGCCTGAGTATTTGAAAAATCGCTTATATAATTATGTCTTTAGAGTTGAGATTACTTGTTAAAATTAGATTTAATTAAGTTTTTTTTTGTTTCCTCAACATAGTCAAGTGTCAGCGAGCGAACGAGATATTTTGAGAAAATTATTACTAATAATATGTCGTGAAATAAACAAATTGCATAAAATAAAACAATTAAAGAAGAACCATTTTCCGGAATATTCAACGTATATTTCAGTAAGTGTGCATTCGAGCGATTCGAAATTCCCCGCCAAAAATAATGCTGAACCCCACCCAGCATCCGAATAAACTCTCACATCCCTACCGCTTGCAAAAGATCGCATAAAATTTCTCCTCGACGCGATCATAGCAAAGCGCTGGTCATCAACGCTCCGCCTCAAGAAAACACGATCGAAATGATCGCGCCGCGCCGTATCTGGCAGCCATCGCGAGGTAGTTCAATTCGGCGCACTTTTTATTGCCCATATATCGAGCGAACGAGCGGCACGGAGACCAAATTCGCCCGCGACTAATTTCTCACTTCATAAGTCGGATATCGGGGCACATGTATCGAGCCACCTGTTGTATGCCGGAGGTATCTTTTTTACCGCCTTTTTAACGATCACCTTATAATTGCGTTAATGGATCCATTAAGCGCTA
Organism: Machimus rusticus; assembly: GCA_951509405.1. NCBI lineage: Eukaryota > Metazoa > Arthropoda > Insecta > Diptera > Asilidae > Machimus > Machimus rusticus. The sequence continues at coordinate 33,393,834 of OX608053.1, read as the reverse complement.
TGGAAAACGCCGGATAGTTGCGATTTGATTATGTGCCCCTGTGTGCCTTTCTGGAGTTCATTAGCTCCAGGTATGCGAAGGCGGTAATTATTTTGACTTTGGAAATGGGAAAAAATGGGAGCTTTCAGCCATAATTGTTGAACTTTTAGCGTTTATTGCTGTCGTAAATTCTCCAAGTGACTTTCATCGCTTTTTTATGCTGAACACGACCTAAGGGGCAATTTGTCTATGCTTTTAGCTGGTTTGTATTTTTAAAAGAATACAGAGGCGTCTTCATTCACAAAAATCCAGATCTTATATATTATAGCCGCTAAGGTAGTAAAGGGATCATCGACTTTCAAAACCCACCACATTTCAGCGAACGCATAAATAAATTTACCTAAGTTCTTAATAATTTTCTACCGTCTCGAACCTAAATCAGAATTTTAATTTTAGCTCTGATAGCGACCGGCACGAGCTGTCCTATCCAATGTCAGAGAACTGATCGCGCTAGCCGCAAGTTACTGAGAAAGGTCAGCAGAATATCCCGCGGCAAATGGATTTATATAAGACGCCTCGAAAGGCACAAGCACCGGCTCTTGCTCGGAGCGTAATGTGTTCGAAACCTAATAAATTGCACCTGAAGCAATTTATGACTGCTTAAATTGTATTCTTTCAGTGCAGGTTAATTTAATGCAGCCATAAATTCATACGGAAGGACCCCTCCCTGAGTAGCCGCATAATAGCACTAGGAAAATTCCAAAAGAATAATTAGCGAGAATTTGCAGAATTTTCTCAGTGCAACACCCACTGCGATGCATGTGCAACTCGCCTAATCCTTGTACAGATTAAAATATTCAACCTCGTGAAATATTGCCTCTGCGGCGCGCTGCGAACATCTTTAAGCGTTGCGCCTTCATTACCGTCGGGAATCCTGCGCAGCCGACTAGCGCCATACAAAGGGCTTAGAACTAATCATCATTACAGATCATGCCGCCTTAATAATCTCATTTGGCGCAATCAGTTGGATATCTTCATTGAGTCATCAATTTATCGCGGATTAAGTCACATTTTGTACCTTTGGGCTAGACACGATCCCTTCTGATTCATAACACCTGAAGGAGAAAATCGCTTGATGAATGCCAATGAATTAATGGACAACCTGATCGAAATGCTTAAATTTGCTGCTGTAGTGCATTGTGAAGGGTTACAGTATGCCGGACTTCGATATAAGATAAATACGCAGTCATGCGTTAGATAAATGAATTTTACTCAACTGCGTTTACTTCACCAACCTTCTGAAGCACCGGCGACCTTCTTGCACTTCTTAAACGAACCTCATTCATCCCCTGACTGAGATTAATTAGGATTAGCTGGGAGTTATTAATGCGAAACGATTCTGGTTAAGTTTCTGTTATTAAAAAAAATTCACTAAATCGCGGGAGAAGAACAGAATATTTATGTGAAATTCTATAATGCGATTACACACTTAAAAGAACTGTATTAGGAAGTCTTTCAAAATTAGTAAGTAAGTATGTAATTAGCAAGTGGCAAACTATGAATGATTATACCGATTCGGCAAGGCGTTAAAAATTTGAATCCTTTACAATTAATTTACCAAAGTTTTCCTGTTTTTAGATTTATAAAAATTCATTATAGTATTTATACTTTAACTACGAAGAAGCGAAAAAAAAACTGAATTTTAAATTATAAAATGTGTTGTTCCTGATTAAGACAACAATTTAATTTGCCTATTTTACAAAAGATATAATACTTATGCAACAATGTTTGATTCAACTTCATAAATTTACCCATATCCCACAAGATTTTCCGTAAATTAATAATACTTCCGACATGATTTCAAACCCGGTCTTCATGTGGGCAAATAAAGATGACTTCCCCATTTTTGGTATGAATAACGAAAAACGAAGAATGTTTACTAGTTTACTCCGGCAAATTGACAAGTTTCAGGAATTTTTTGAAGAAAAACAACTCAGCGAGAATCAATCAGTCAAACTGGACGCATTCAAGTGTCAATCACCGGAGGGAGGAGATTTCCAGCGCGCACTATGGAACATTATGAGATGCAGTCAACCATTTCTTCATATTTTCTTGTGTTAGGTATAATTGTTTTTGCAAAGATTTTATGTCATTTGAAACTTATTTTATTTGGGACGGAAGTAGGTAAAGGGTCTAGAAATTGATAAAACAATTGTAGATTTTTACAATTTTTCGGTCTATTTGCGATGAATATAAATGTAGCATTATCATTTTCAAAATTTAAAAAAAATTGGTTAATAGGTGAGTAAAAGCAAGAAAAAATAAATCGATTTTCAAATATTGCTCAACTAAATTTTAATTCCAAAATTATTCCAAATGTTTTTATTTTGTGATATTCTTATGTACCTACATTGAGCAAAATGTTTCAGTTTCTTCCAATTTTGTGAAGAATTTACTTACTTACTTAAAAAAATGGCTCTTAATTATTATGTAATTTATAACTTAAGCCTTTTATTCCCGCACATACCATCATTAAAATAAATCGTTACTTAATCCTTCGGTGGTTGTATCGCGTCGAAAAGTAGACTGTATAAAGACATCAAATTAAATCACGTAGAAGATGTGATGAAGTATCAATCGATTTGCTAATTCAGTCGAGCCAAACTGCAGTAAAGCGGTATGCTCGTGATCGTGATGTCGAAAAAAGTTCCGTGCAGTGAAAGCATCTGAAAATTAAGAGATATAACTTAGGGGGCGGCAATACAGCTTTGATCTTCAGTTTCATGATCAAACAAATATTTTGTTTTAGAGATCATGATCTTTCAGCAATTAGCTTGTTTCTCTAGCTGTGCAGAAGAGATCACATCCCGAGCGGTAGAGCGTTCAAGATTGCCGAGATAGAAAGAGTAGCGGGTATATCAAGAGATATAGTCTAAGAAGCAGATCATTTTTGTGCCCTTGCCGCGTGGAAGATATTGAAAAAAAAATACGGTGTGATCGAAATTGTACCTGTTCTGGAGCAAGGAAAGTGTGACCTCTTCGTTCGATTGCAGTGGTGCTACAGCATAAATCTTTCCGCTAGGTGTCATTCACATGCATGTTAAGGAGTCATAAAGTCATGTTCGCGTCAAAGTATCGCAGCACATGAAACTGTCAGCAAGAAAGCAGGACTGACATTCACGATCTTCGGGAGATCTTCGCAAAGATCGTGCCTACCTTTTAAGGGATCCGAGAATGGTATCACACGGTCATAAAAGCGAGTCATAAGTAGGCGATTACGTGATCACATGTAACACAAACGCCAACACCGATGCTGAAGCTGATCTAGAAGTGGCTCGCAAAGTTCTGCCCTTCGCTCCTGCATGCCGCCAGTCACACTGTCCCTTCTGCGCACGATGAATATTCATGAAGACAACCTGGAGAAATTAATTGAACAACTTGTTCATTTATTAGATCCGTCCGTTTTGAGTCTAATTTATATGTTTCCGCGGACGGACACTGGTCCTCGCCGCCTTGGCACATATACGTGGATATATGTGGCATGGAACTGCGGGACAACCACCGACAGCATCACGAATCGCAAATGGTTCGCGGATATATGCAGATTTCTGAAAATAGTTGAGCCAAAGAACCGGTGAACAATACGCCGAGAACACGGCTAAAATGTTATATAATTGAAAAGATACAATCACGACATTGGCATACCATAACCAGTCTCTGTGTCATATTTCATAAGCTCGAGTACAATTGAAACATGAGGCTGCGCTGCCTCTCCGCGTATTGGTCCATTCATAGTCAACAAAGCCCCGATCGGAAAATAGGGCGCTTTGTCTGCACCCAGGGAGCCCCCCGAACCCTGGCTTTGGTTTATTGAGCCGATTGGAAATTGGTAATTGGTGTCCAATTGGTTAGACAATTCGAAAAAGCCCATGGCGAGGCAGTCAAGATCCAAGACCCAACTCGGTTTGTGGCGCGGATCCCCGAGAGCGGTACGGCGAATGCCGTCTTAACTATCAGCGGCGGGCACCGCTAAATTACCAAGTCGAAGTCGAAGGCGTGTTTTTCTCAGGGCGTTCAGGCCAATAAAGAACGCGTCTTGAATGGACGTGCAATTACGAGATACTTGGCGGTAGCACAGACGCGCTCCGTAAATCCCTAAAATCATCTTTTCGCCAAATGATCTGTCGATTGTGCCATTGAATGTTTAAACGTATCGCGCTTCGCTTTCGCAAAATTTATCCACTCCGGCGACGGAGGTTTGTAGCCTAAGTACAAGTAATTGACATTTTCAGGTAATTCGCGGTGATCTACTCCCGGGAATGTGATTGACACCTCAATGGTGACCAACGTGATTGATCTACAATGACAAACCGGCCATGGTATCGCATGAAATCCTCGCCAGGTTGCTGCTGGACATCCACTTAAAATGTTCTATTTTGCCACGAATTCTTACAGCGATTTAATTTGATTAAATTTATTTAATTCAAACTGACCTCTTGTACTCAATAACTCGAATTTTTGCCACTTATGTTAAATACTTTGTTCGAACACAATTACGTCATAGTGCCAAAAGGCTATACAATCATTAAATGGCGGCTCCATAGTGTCATTATTCCAAAATAATCCCTATAAAGGTTCACTTTTCGATAAAAAAAACGTAAAAGCTTCGTAAGTGAAAATCAGCGTTAATACCTTAGAAGAGATATTTGAAATTATGTAATCGGAGTAATATCTTTATTGCCGGAACCATAAAGTGGCGTCGATTTGTATCAAATAATCGTAAAATTTCAACATTTTATGGCAGTCCATCAAAGTTAATGTCTACGAATATATTTATTTTTCTTGGGAAAAAACTAGTTGGGTAAAGGTTTCGACAAGTTGTAAAAGTTCTGATTTAACAAATGATCAAATTGTAAAAATTATAACTGTTCTTTTCGAGTTATTTACAGTATAATTTATAAATTTATTGATGCTTTAAATCACGACGTGATTAAATTTAATCTCTAAATCGTTTTTATACCAATATAAGAAAAAATTTGTTCGAAATTTTAAAATTTTAAATTATCTTAAAAGAGTAGGTACACAGCATATGGGTGGCATATTTTAGAATTTCTGATTAACAAATACAATAAACCAAAACGTGGTATTTACGTTAATGTAGAACGATGCGATGCAGTTAAATGCAAGAAACGTTATGAAAATCAATACTATTTGTTGGAAAATTGTGAGCAAAATTTGGAGAGTCTTATGTTTTTAAAAGACAACAAATACAAATTACTTAACGTAAATATACATTCCTAAAAAATTTTTAAGTCTTGTGTATACTTAATAAAGACATTATTATTATTTTTAAGGAAATCAATTACAAGTTTTTCTGATAGTGTAAGGTGAAAAGTAGACATTTTAAACACAATTGTTTAATTTATCTTAAAAGAGCGCTAGGTATATCAACAATTTTCAAAAATTATATTTATAAATCCTCTTTTACCTTAATTATTTTAAAACCAATAGAGTTGATTGTATTAAATCTCAGATAACAAACTTAACAGTTAAAACCCTCAAAATATGGTAACTAATAAATTGTCCAACTGTCGAATAATTTTCACGCGGCCGTAATAGGTCTCTCGATTCAAATGGATTTGAGATAGTTAAGGTAATTAATTAGACTTTCACTCTGGCGTAGATCGTCGGTTTGCATCGGAGTCGATTACCGGACGGCGGTTGACTCGCCATAGAGAGCAGCCAGTATTCCCATGTTAAAGATCTATCGCGAAGCAATCGGAACTTCCATTTATACAAATTGCTCCTGAATTTATGGGGCCATCTCAGGTATTTATGTTTTCTGTCATGCGGTTTCTTGTAATTGGCTGACACATTACTTCCAGTGTGAAGTCGTCCGGGGGAAAAACTGAGACCATAATCACGCAAATTGGACGACCATTTATGGAAAATTCTCTAATCCTGCTGTCGAGTGATCTGAGCAAAAGCCAGAAAAATAATAAAATGAGAAGACCCTCCGGGTTAACTAAACTGGAAAAAAGGTACGGAAAACGAAAACAAAACCGCCGATCTGGTCGAATAACGCTCCATAGGATGGTGTGGTGTTGTTTTCAATTTCAAGCACGTCAGTCCGATATGTGATTACCGCGAAACATCTTTATCTTGTTCGAAGCCAGATATGGAATCTGGGGGTATTCGCGGAGGTATCCGCGGGATCGGTGCACAACTGCTGCAGCAGATCGCTCTATTGGGCAGGTTGGCAGAATCAATTTGATTTAATTATCTAATGAAAAACATGGCGAGTAATTGTCTCAAAATAGATCCTATTGCTGAAATAAATAAGCGCTTTTTGCATGCCGTGTATTTTCGTTTTTGCTTTTCAGAAGACTTTATGTGTGACCCCATTTCAGGCATTGCTCGCCGGCCAGATGGTCTCTTCAAGTAGTTAAATCGCACGAACTTGTTATGCCTGGCAAAGAGCATTTTAACAACTTTAAGTTAGTCCATATAAAATTAGTTTTTATATAAATTCCATTTAAAAACAATTTGCTGCACTTGATTGAGAGATAAACGCGACACCCTGTAGAGGTAGAGAAAATATACATAGATAAATTTTATTGAGTTATTGTTTCTATTTCGTACTGAGATGAAATATGGAAGGAACTAAAATCTTGTATCACTAAATAGACGATGCATATTAACTTATATTTATATCTTATTTAAATACACTGTCGAAAATTTTGGCTTTAGTTTTAAATAAAAACTATTGTACATATACTATGTAATTCCATCCGGAATATTACATTAAAACTTCCAAATGTTTTGACATGAGCGAAATCCATAAGTTTTAAGCCTCACCTAAAAAGATTTAAAATCCGAAAACTTTCCCAAACTTTAAAACTAAAACTACACATAGTTTAATATCTACCTTTTGGTTGTTTCTAAATAAAATTAAAAAGTTTTAACATTGCGGTAATCTTTATTGGGTACAAAAGCTTAAAAGATAACCCAAATTTCCGATATTGTATGATTACAGAATTAGCCATATATTAGCCCCTGTTGAGACGGATTAAGAATATGAATGAATTTTTAGAGTGTATATAAAATAGTATAGTGCAGTATTAAAAACTTTGCCTAAAACCATTTTATTATCCTCTCCAATAAATTCAAACTTTTTGTAGATAATTTTCCCTTTGATTTAAACATTTTCTTAGGATAACTTTATCAGTAAATATTTTGCACGAATGAATACTGGAAAATTTCCTAGAAATTGTGTGCAGAATATGAAATACCCCTAACATCAGCATAATCTTTAGAAGTGTCGAGCAAGCGTAAATCTAAATAAAAAATACAAAACGACATTTTACAAAAGAACTGAAAAAAGATAGGGTCGAAGATGATGGTGGCCTTTTTAATATCTCTAAGTCGCCGCCGACGCCAAGTGTGAAATCCTCCTGGGTTGCCTGCAATTTCACGATTAAGACCCCTGAGGTGAATCCTATTTTACATACCATTTCAGATATTACCGTGGAATGCATAACAGAAATATATTGCACTTTAGCCAGCATATGTTAATGTCATACAATCCGCAACTTGCGCGATGCATTTCCGATGTTGGGAAAACGTGAAAGACCCCTTCTTTTACGGAACGGTTTGCATATATGTATGTAGAATGGCCACCACGAAAATCTGTTTTTCTTTTACTTCTTTACGCTTCCAGGTGAGTCGACTATCAAGATCGCTTCAAATAATCGCCAGACACTCTGTAAAACAATAGGAATCACGTCGCCATTGTCTTGCAAGCGACAAATTCACCATTTTACCAATAATTCCGTCAAATTATGTCAAATTTGTTGCCAATATACGAGTCACAGAAATTTATTGTTATTCTTAAAATTCTCCTACTCGTCTTATTAATAAGTTGTATAAAATTGGTATAGTTCTTATCGTCCTGGAGTTTCATTATTTCATATCCTATACCATGCGGTGAAACTGATTATTTTATGCGGTTTCATGTGTGTCCACAATTTCACCTTCTTGCCGTACGGGCAAGTTTCCATTATCATAACTTGTTCAGTGCTCAGCATCGTGCCTTGATCAGTTTCATTTTACACTCCCAGTGTAATCGGTCATCTTACCTGTCTACTGATCCTCTTAGAACCGAACGAACGAAATTTTTAAGGGCAGTTCGTGTAGGGCAAAGCAGGTGCATTGCACATGCGCGGAGTGATTATCGAAACTTTATTAAACGTGTTTCCATGTTCGACCGTATCGGCACGATAGTCTTTCGGGACAGGTACCAAATTTTGCGCGATTACATCCTCACAACTTTCCTGTTTCGAGTACAATAAAAGGAAACACTTCGACTCACTTCTTCGAGAATCATTAAGGCAAGAAATGATTATCTTTGATTCTCTGGGTTATTTTATGTGGAAAGACTCACATTTAGTCGGTTGTTCGATAATTGTAGAGATGTATATTTTCTTTCGTTGTTTTGCGAAAATCTTGGAGTCCTATTTTAAGGCATGATAACAAACCAACATTCTTTAAACTGAGCAACAATAAATTTAGGCAATCTTTTATGTTATGTTATATTTCAAAACACGATCTTAAGTTACTTTAAGTATAATTTGCATGTTCGATACAACATGCAACTTAAGGTATAAAGTAGAATAAAATAATATACTTACATGCGAAAAAATATGTTGATAAAGCAAATCTTCTTATTGTTTTTAAGAACAATTAAAAATTAATTTTTGGGACTCCTTTTATTGTAAATACATACAAGTAAATATACTCAAAATTTTACTTTTCTAGAGGATTTATATTATAAACTAAAAATATAATTTTTTCCTAAATATATACTCTCAATCAGTGAATCATCGTTAAAAATTTATATTTATCAATTTGGATTTTTGTTTAATTAACAAAAAACTTTTATTTTCCTCAACTAAATAAAACTATACACATACCATAAATATATTAAATTATTTTATAATGAAATCGGCTTGGTTGTCTCGATCGAAACAGCCCACTTTTTTAAAATCCTAATTATTTAAACTAATTATACCATCCTAAGAATACATAGATTTATAAAAATAAATTCAGTCGATTCTACACATACATATAAGATTTGTTTGATGCAATTTAAGACCGAAATTTAAATCTTCACTTAATAAACTACTTATTAAAATGGAATTTCGTAAAGTAGTTATATGTGCATTGAATTCAGATTTTCAATTCCTAATATATTTAGTAAACCTCTGTAAATAAAGAAAGAGAAATAAAGTTTGTCTTTTATTGAACTTAAAATACTTTGAATCAATTTGCCCTACTTTATCATACTTCATTTAAAGAAAATTTCTTCCGGCATGTGGTGACTCTGGTTAAGTTCATAAATTATAGTTAGTTAGATACTGATGTTTAAGACATTTCATAAAAATAAACGTCCGCTAAATTCTACTAATTTAAATTGATAGTAGTAAGCCATAATTTCTCCCATATATTATTCATGTCGTCTACAGTAAAATGCTACTCCCACATTGCTAAAATAAATTGTGTTTTGCCTCCGTCCTTGTAATAGTGCTTAATTGCAGCATACCTCTAATTAGCATAAAATACTTTCCATAACAAAATCTATGAAAAACGACAACGGCTAGACCTCTGCAAGAAATTATCTTAGAGGCCGCTCTAAGATGTTGCAGCGGCGCGGCGCGGTGCGTCAGCTTCTTTTAACGTCTTGCAGAGTCTTGGCATGCAACGGACATGAAACGTGGCGAGCATATCTCTCGAGATGACTAGGTAATAAAATTGACAGAAGGAGTTATTTGTAAACATGTCAGGTAAGTGTCGCTGTCACACGGCAGACAACAAATGACTCCTCCACTGAGATTACGGCCTGAGATTTTTGCATCCGAAGCGAAGTTCTCAAACTAAAGCAGCTTATTAAAATTGCTCGTAGGAGCCTCGCAGCGACAATAAAGTCGAGTGATATGGGATTTTGGGACAGTTGGCGAAAGCAATCAACTTTGCCAATTGATGGTCCAAATAATTTTTTTTAATAAAGCCACATGGGAAAGTACCTCAATTCGTGAAATTTTTTTTATTTTCCCGAATTAAGATATTATAATAAATTTTGGGGGTCAATTTACGAAAAAACTGGTAGGTGTCGAACATATTCCCGAATTGAGTGCAACTTTAAATAATGAGTCGCAGGAAATGTTCTCGCGAAATTAGCGATAGTATAAAATAAAACCGCCCGATCAGATCAGTTCGTTGCGGTGTGAATTGCTCGAACATTCCCACACGTATGACACGACCTTATATTGCTATAAAAAAAAGGAAAAGGCCAAAAAAGGCAAATAAATTTCACCTTTTGAACAAATGAGCTGGAAAGGTGCACAAAATTTGTTCGCCTGTCATGCAAATGCGCCGATAGTATCTGAAACGTTTAATGAGCTATTGTTCGAGTTGGCGCGAGAAAAGTAGCAATACCCAAGCGTCCTAGATTCCAGCGCCGAGCCGACTTCAAACGAGAATTAAATTGAAGATTTAATCGAAGGTGCAAACCTCGAATGGGCCCCAAGGAAGGTCCGCCATTGTGCCGAAGAGCCGAGAACATGTCCCAGTAATGAAAATAGTGATAACGCTGCAATTTATCATCGAAACTTGATAAATCTCGGCGCAGGAACCCTACTGGCTGCTTAACACTTTCAGTCCCTGGGTCAAAGGGGCCGCGCACTTAATTAATTCGCTAAACATCGATCAACCGGGCGGGATGGCGGCGGGTACCCGGCTTTCGGGAGAAATTAAGCCACAAAGTCCTGTTCTTTATCGTAAGAATAAAAATTTGCATACGACAATAAATTTTTGATAGTGCCTAATTAAATATTTGAAAATGGATCCCCCGTGACCGGAGTCTCATTAGAGGCGGGATTTATGGTTCCACGGAATATGTCGCCACTGATTGAAGTATCGTCAAACATTTTTCTCTGTCGCGGGCGAGGTTTACTTATCGTTTCTTATGTAAATGACTGGTAAACCTCTGCGCTTCTTTGTTTTACAAAAATAACAGCCGTAGAATGTCGGAACGATGAAGACATAAAATTGAATTTTATTTCGATTTGATTTTTCTTTGTTTACACTACTGACTCATAGATAGGTCACCGACAAAATATTCAAAAATATTGCATATAACTTATATTTGTTTATTTCATATTTCTAAAAATTCGACAATATGAATTTGTTCACAAAAATGGAAAAGAATATCTACAATATTTTCCATAAATTGTATCTACATACATACATAGGTACATACACATATACAATAAATATTAAAATTTGTTGATAGAATTTAAATTTTAGTCGCTTTGCATTATTAAATAAATATTACGATTCGTTACTAGAAGTTTCTTTCCTTCAAAAAAAAGTATTTCTTATCAACTAAAGTATATAGCTGCATGTACCTATAATTTTATAAGGAATATTTTTAGAAATAAAAATTAATGTTTCACTATAAGTTAAAACCATTTTCTATAAGTTTAACTTCCGTAAAAGTGTAAAAAGGAGGTAAAACCAGATAAACGAGCAGCCACATTAAAATGTAGGACTTTAAAAAAGAAAAGATATTTATGTTAAAAAAGTCCCTAAAACCAAAGCGTATATATATAGCGAAACATAAAAGATGAAAAGAGCAGCTGAAGAGGACTTTAAAGTTTTTGCAAAACATGATTATGGTTTGGTTACCTTCTGAAGCTGATCCCTGCATCGGACAATTATGCAAAACCTGCTTAATTGATTACTGTGTTTACAGACGTCCAATTAAAATTAATTGCGTGTGGAAACAGACTGTGTAAATGTCAAAATAATTAAAAGGCTAAATAGGCGTATACTATGCTAAAATAAAAACTACTTTTAACTTCTCAACATTTTTTTTGGATTATAAGAAAGAAAACATATAAACAGAACTCTAAAAATTTAAATTTTAATAACGTATTCCTTTTTATATTATTAGAAAATAAAATAAGTGCAAGACTCAGGTACCTAATTAAGGACTTTTAGTTTTACATACCCAACTTTATTAAAGATATTTAATACATATACCTACTTTTACGGTTTCTATTAAAAAGCAATTATTAATATTGTTGGATTATTTTCAAAGTATGATTTTTAATCGACCTACTAAATTCATTTTTCTTGATTTATTAGACAACTACTTTTATGCAAAAAAGTGGCTTGTTGTCGTAAATGTAGCGTGCCTACACCATTATTAAGGCGGTCTAAGATTTTATATTGTATTGCATCCTGTACCAAATCCCCGTAGGCGAGCATATATCGGATCCATTAAGAAAACGTTTAGTCAAATCGTCTAGTTTACAAGATATTATTCAAGCAGAGGATCTGTCCACCTTAGTGACAGAGCCGGGGTCTCGTTCGGTTTTTCCATTCGAAGATATTTGCCTCCTCGGCAGAAGGAACATTCGTGCAGTGCCACGTTGTATCGAATTGAAAAATCTCCAGGGCAACAATGCCATTGAATCGTTCAATTTATTTCCCTCAATGTTTAAGTGTCTTTCATTTCAATAAGGAGGACTGTTGCCCTGGATGCAGTGCCACGTTAGCACTAGGCTAAGATGCACGTCCATTTGCATGTTAGATCGTGATGAATGAATCTATTTCCCAGTTGGCACGCATTCCTTGTCCCCATGAGGAAGACTTTCAAAGTGTACCACGGATAAAACGCCAAATGGGCACCTCTCCTTATGTTACCCATTTTAAGTAAAAATCACCGCATTATAGGTGCTCCGGGGAGCAGCGGTGAGGATTTCGTGTTTCGACGTTCAGATAGCCCCAAAGTCACCTATTTCGGTTTATGTAATTATTTTCTGATGCATTTATTACACGCGCTCCGGTGGAGGACGACCAATGCTATCAGGTTCACACAATCAAATTTGTAACGATTGCATGTTCTTTGCACGCTGCATTCAGGGAGGATTACTGGGCTTATGGAGACGTTGCAATGCGATTTTCGAGCCGATAGGGCTCCTGGTCTCGTTGAGTTTCCACTTTGCGGGATTTCAGCTAAATATAAAAGGGGAAAAAACATCTTTTTAATGAATTTATGAAGTTCTGTTTACATAAAACGTTATGCTCAAACGGTCAAATATCTCCAGGCGAGGTCTATCTTTGTGCGCCGCAAAACTCACCTTTCACAGCATGCGCGATCCGATGGGTCACAAATCATCTGATCCATAAATCCAAGCGAATCGCACATCGAATTCGAATATAATTTCTAAATTTCTGCTATAATTCCCGGCAGTAATCACCTCCAACCTTAAACTGGTTTTAATAATCTTCGAATTGAGCCGCCACCGAGTTTATTCGCCCATTCGGCGGCCAATGTTTGTTGAACTTGCGCCGCGAGAGTCGGTTGCATCTTGCGCGAATCGCACCAGTCTCACCGGCCAGCGCAGCGCCATTTACATTTTATAACGCACCGCCAGGTGAAACACACACGATCCACCGAGAAGGTGAACGAAACTGGAAACACATAAATTCTAGACGTGACATTAATTGATTAAATGATTTTTTTAATGACATTTCGCTAATCAAGCGTGAGAAAGTTCAAACTAGAATTACATGCACCGAGCTGAATCGCATTATGCGACAATTTCATTAGCGCTAATTTAATCGAGAGGTGGACTGAAACCGGCTCGACTTTAAGTCCCACATATCTTTCTAGGGCTTACAAGGATCAGAGTCATTTATACCAGATGTGGTTTTCATAACCAGTGCGTTTTAATGAAAATTTCTAATTTCAAATACCCTACCTATCTAAAAAAGAAATGTTTGCAATTTTGTATCGTTCTTGTTGTCAGCTTATCTCTGCAACAACTTCTAAAAATTATTCCTGTATGAGCCTTGACAATAAAAAAAAATTTATGTTGCGTAAAATCAACAAATATGAACAGTTTCAAAAGTTGATGTTTAATCATATATGTATGTATGTATGTAAATAGTAATAATCTGATTAATTAAATGGAATTATTAAATATATTATATTAACCACAACCGCTGAAAAATTCTCAAAAACTGAGTTAAGACTAAAATCATATTACTTAACCATTGCCCTGTTAGGTAAAAGTATTATATTAAATATTTTTACTTACGCCACTCTGATTCTCAACAGTTCATATATAATACGCTTTTTCTTGTTTCACAAACACCGATAGAAAAATATGTGATCATTACAAAAGATAGCTACCTTTTGAATGTTATCTTCAGCAACTTGCAATAATATTTACTTTGATTTTTCAGATTAGTGCCAATAACCGTATCAAGAATGTTACTGGTTAAATAGGAAACATTGTGTAGTAAAACACGTCTCGTGGCAAATAACTAAATTACTTAAGAAAAAGTATATACATATGTATGTATATCGGTAAGTATAAATTAATGTCATTTTAAAATCACTTTTAAAAATGTTGGCGCAGGTTTCATGAAAAAAAGTGGAAAAGCTTCTCTTAAAAATATTTTTAATAGGTAACTTGTTGACAGATTTACAATTTTTGAACGGAATTGCATAAACCGAATCAGGTTATTTTTCGAAACCAAATAAGGAATATTTTGAAAAAAATTTTGAAATTTGAAACATAATGTATTTTATTTAGGGCTAAATAAGACCGATTTCGAACATCTGAATGTTTGAACTATCGAGAAGTTTTTATACGTACTTTAATTGAAAAATACGGATGTCAGAAGGACAATCATTAATAAGACATAAATGACTTAAATTATGTATAAAATTAAAATAAATTACAACTCCTCTCATCCAAAAATTGTGTAGAAAATTAATTGAAATCAGAACGAAAAGCGCTTCAGAACAGACGTAAAATAACAAATGATTTAATATTTGTATTTTATAAGACCGAGACCTATTTAAAATTGGAATTGAAAACGAAGCGAATTACGAATGAATTTATGAAATTACGTAGGTAGTAGAGTTTTTGTAAACAAGTGTTTGTAAAATTAGTCATATTGTTGAAAAAATTTTAAGAGTGCATCCAATTTTTTCGAAATGTACAATCCTACTTTTAATTCGATAGAATTCGTGTTCATTCGGAATGTAGGAAATTAATAAGCAATCTGGAAATATCAGAAAGACTTTCTGAATATTCCAGCTTTACTTAAATATCCTTGTTTCGAATGGATTAGATCCATCATTAGAAAAACTTTTACGAAAGAACAGGTAAATGATGTAAGTACAATTGTGTGCAATTTTTTATAGCTCACTTGAATTTTATTTATTATAATTAGTAAAATTCAGAATTTCTTGAACTATTATACGCCATTTTATAAGTAAAAATTAAAATACTTTTTACTGTGTATGTAATGGAAAATTAAGACTGATTGAATAATTGCCTTTTTCAATTTTATATAAAACAATTTCCGGGTGTGTTCAAGAGAAATTCAATACGTGCCCTATAACATCAGAGATGTTGTAAAATTAAGGAATCCCATCAGTTGTAGTGGTTTCCAATCACGGCCGTAGCTAGGGGGGGGCATTGTGGGGCAATGCCCTACCTTGAAATCACAATGCCCTACCTTAAAAATACCAAAAACTAAGATAAATTATCATAATTAAATTGTTTGTTCATAGTTTGAGATAAAAAAAATTGCAGCGATAGGTATTTAAACTTTTCCGAACATAGCACAGTTTGTGACATTCATTTGATATTATAATAATTCTTTGTTCTGTTTATAGATGGCATTTGAAGTATGTGCACCGGGAGCACAGACATATAATAAAAACAAGACCCAACATTACTGTTGGGGCCTATACCAGGCACCTCGTAAAGAGGTACTGATTCACAGTAGGTGCGAGAAGCGAGGGGAGTTAAAACAAAACAAACAATAAGAATTTTTGGTATTAATGAAAATGTGAAAATTTGTTATTAAATGAAAATTAATTCAAAATATAAAGGATAAGTCAACAAATGAAAAATGTAAAGAAATAAATATTTATAATTCAGAATATGTATATGTATATCTACAAAATAATGAAGTACGAAGTAAATAACAATTCAATCTAAAACAATAATTCAAAAGATGATAATTCAAAGGGATACTCCAAAACAATAAACAAAATTAAAATTAAAATACTAATTCAAAATAGTTAATTCTATAAAGCTTAATTCTAATGTTATTAATATGAAATGAGAAAAAGGGATAAAGTATTGAATTAGTGAAGGAAAGTATATTTATGGAATATAAATATATAGATACAGTCGTTTAATGTCTGTGGGTGTACGTTAAGTACCGCAGACGAAACTAACGCAAGGGGATTTGAAGTACTTAATGACCTTCAGGAAATCCTGGTGGTAATAAGTATGAGTTTTGTAGTACGCGTAGGAAAACCTTTGTGTAGTGTTTACGAAAACCTAAATAGTTCAGGAAAGCCTGATTCAATTTGGTAGGAAACCCCACTGCTCAGAAGAAATTTTCTACTTACTTCCTGGAAAGCCAGTCAGCGAATGTGTTACCGGAAAGCCGGTGATCGAAATTGTCATTTTCGGCTCTTGTCTCCGGTATTTATACGATTTGGGAATGTTTGGAGGCAAGAGTTCCGTGATGAGTGGCTATGTGGCGTTTTGAAAATATGGCGCTTCATCCTTGAGGACTTAATAGTTATTCTTCATCATTGAGGATTTAATAGTTATTAGATCCATGCTCATGGTCTCTCACAGAAATTATTTGTCTACGAATAGCTATTGAATGTACATCACTGACCTAGAGGTCAGTGATATATATATGGTGATTGATTTTGGAGCCCGTGCTTCGAGGGTAGATCAATTATGATACATTTTTTACTTCCGCCCTACCTGTAACCAATGCTGCCCTACCTCAAATTCGACTCTAGCTACAGCCCTGTTTCCAATTAATCCTAGGCCATGTGCGATCCCAAAATGTGGGGCCCAATAAATTCCGTCAGTTCGTCCCCAAATATCCATAGATCGAGAGGTTCCATTGTAACCCTAAACCCATAGGACTCTGAAGAAGTCGGCGACTGGCGGAGGCCGTACAATAAGCGAGTGGTTCGAGGAATTAAATTGCTTTGATTTAGATTGCAGGCGAGTACATAAAATCCGTGATAGATGCAAGTGATGGGGCCCTCCAGTCGGCCTTCTTTTACATTCAATTACGAGCGGTGATTTATTTATTCCAGATCGAGATATCGGCGCTGGCAGTGTGTAATAGATGGGAAAGTCGGCCTGGTGTTACCTTCCATGCCGTTCGCCGATTGGCCGATAAACGGCGTCCAGTGAGGAGGTTTCCAGGCGGCGACCAAGTTAGCTCCCCAGCGCGAGATGTCCATAAGCAGCAATTTTTATGTGTCACTTTTAATTGCTTTTAAAACGCGGCATTTAACAGTAATTGCCAGCATCACTTCCGCCTAGGCACCTTATCATTATCTGGGCGCATTAATCCTCCCCGGCCTCGGATTTCTCCTGTCAGGCGGACGCAATTTATGGTGCTCCCTCAAAACTATAATCGAATTTATAAACACAGAACTTAATATGCAATAAATTCCTCTGGGCAGATTATTTATGAAGTGCTGAAACTATGAGTCTGCCTTCCACCTGAGATAGCGAGGACGCGGCAAATGTAGCAGCGTTCGACATCACTGGACATATGGACACTCTCGCTGTACCCAGCATCCAGCATCCACCGGTCTGCCATATCACGACAGGTTCATGAAAATGTTAGGGAAACGTGTTCGACACGATATCGAGCAAGTACCGCGGAACTCCTTCCTTCCTTACCCCCAACGCCCCAAGGGGCCCCAATGTCTTCGAAGACACTTGCTCAGCCGCAACTGCCCACCGACCCACCGTCTTGAGATACGCCAGGGCTGTCGGCCAGGATTTAGGGCCCATGCAAAACTGATGATGATTTAGGACGCAGTGCTTAACAAATGACTCCCCGCTAATGTAATGCTTTTGTAAGTGGCTGATGAAGATGAGATTCGCTTTCCATTGATTTATGAAGACGGCTGCTTTAATAGATGAACACTTTG
The DNA here is from genome assembly GCA_951509405.1 of Machimus rusticus. Classification (NCBI taxonomy): domain Eukaryota; kingdom Metazoa; phylum Arthropoda; class Insecta; order Diptera; family Asilidae; genus Machimus; species Machimus rusticus. The sequence goes on along the minus strand of OX608053.1, from coordinate 33,375,779 downwards.
TGTGGAAACTGCAACGCCCCTTTGTGGTTCTTTCTAACATTCTTTGTTTCACAATCACCGATCGCTAAATTCTTAAGCGCATCTTTTATTTTTCTTGGAAAATGCCGCGAAAATAGCAATTTTCATTGTTTATATACATATTAAGATGTGTTTCTCTATCAACATAAACTGAAACTTTATGAGAATTGGAAATTTATGAAATATTAAGTATTCTGTTGAAGAACACTAATCTTAAGGTACGCATTAGTGAAACTTTCTTCACTTGAATGAATCTGTCTGTCTGTTCATCAAGAGGTATAACAAGTTGAAATTATAAAATCAATCATTAAAGTCCTACAGATTTGAAAAATTCTAAATGCAATTAAAAGATGCGGCATTTCATACTGACACTCTAACTCACTGACTGATTTATAAAATATAGATTGCTACCCGTTAACCTAGACTCTTAAAATTTGATAAGAAAAAAATTAAAATAAATTTAGGTAAGCCCCCAAGCCGCGAACTGTACTCACACTAATTTCATACAATAAAAAGTTATTCCTTTACTTTATATTATCATATCTAAGAATGAAAAAAGGACAAATATTCTAGAACTAGGAAAAAAGTGGCTTTCTTAAGAGAGAGAAAACTTGACTTAAGTAAAGATATGAAATAATTCTTATCGTATTTTAGAACTCCATTAAATTTTCAATTCTCGAAATCATAAACGTGTTTGTCTCAAAACTGCATTTTTGAAATTGCTATATAAGCGATAACTCAACTGAAAAATGTTAAAATAACAAAATAACTTGAATTTAAAATATTCAAAAGATTACTAACAAAAGAGCATATATATAACTAAATAACGCAACGTTCGCGTGCATCGTATCATATAATATGAATAATTCAAAAATGTTTGCTAAAATTAGATTTCCTCTTTTGTTTTTCTTCAACCGTTTACCTTTTTAAATTATGAAATTTGAAGAATCATAAAAGGTATACTTTAAAATTTTAAGCAGTTTTTCTATGTTAGTTATCTTTGCAAGAATTATGCAAAAGTATTTTATTTTGAGGAATTTGTTATATGTAGGCCCTAGTAGAAAAACAAAAATTAAAAAATTGTCGTTTTTTGCTGAATTGCATATAAAATTCCCTACGAACGAAATGCTCGAATTATTGTATTCCAGAATAGGACAGGGCATTATGAGGCCTTTTTAATCACTATGCAACGGGTTAAAGAGCATAAAATATGCCAGAGGACTCCAATAACCGTCTTATTCAATGAAATTTATCGCCCCACTTTAAATTAATTTCTCCCAATGTGAATGCCAAAGCTCCCAATCTTTCATTATAAGGCGGGAAGTTTCAGGAGCGCAGCAATTAAGAATATTTACGACATTAGGGCCCTATGTTCGGTGGTATCTTGTCAAATGAATCAGCGGCGGGCAGGTATTAATAAGCAACTGAGGGACTTAAGCCGTACCTGAAACAGTCCAAAAACAGAAGTTGTGAAGAGGCACTTTTTTAATAAGAACTTATCGTGAAGCCCAATCGGCTTCCCAGCCCCGATGTCATTCAGGGAAGAATGGACCCTAATGCATCTGGCCATTCCTCGAGTGGGATTTGGATTTGTCCCATTCCCTGATAATCCCACTTCTGAGGACCGCTCGATATTAATAATTTTTTCCGAAAAGTTCGGAGAGTGTGATGCAAATGAACGACAAGTCCGACACGATTGTTAGACTTGCCGGAGCGCTGCTATGCGACACCGCTCTGGCTGCAAGCACTCGAGCGCGGTTTATCTCGAACTAGCTCGGCTCCTCCAGACAAGATGACTATCTGATAATTCTTCTATTCGGATGCTAATTTATTCCGATCATTATCGGTGGATGTTACTTTTAATTAGCCACGAAGATCGTCCCGTTTCAGCTTGGGAGACCAAACAAAAGACCCAAAGCCTGGCTTGGACACGCCAATAATGATGGAATCGTTATTAATTTCAAGCGGTTCAAAATTTATGGCGGTCTAATAATTTGCGTCTATTCAACAAAAAACGTTTTCAGACTAAAGCGCCGCTGCCTCTGTCAACGGTTGGAATTTTTATGAAATATATTATCGTGATCGTGGGCTGTTCTAAATGTCGCTTCTCGTGGAAGCTGCGACAGAATGGACCCGAGTATTGGCGGCTTCTGCGGCTCATTTTTTAAATATTGAATGCAGTGTTGATCCGAACTGCGGGGAGTCGGTGTTGCTGATTTAAACGTTTAAGCAGTGAGCTCGATTGACACCTTTCGGTGAAACCCCTCGCTGTGATCGGGTGATAACAAGCCACTCATTTTCAAAAATAAGCGTTTTTTCAATTTGATTGGGTTTGATTTATCGGTTTAAAAACGGTGCAAGGCGTGGCGTGTTTTGGGCGAATTCCAGCATTGAACCCTGGAGAGAAATTGTATTATGAGAACTTTTTCCGTTATGATATTCATTTTATTTTTATAGTTTTACAGAATTTTAATTTTGGAATTGGGCACATGTATATGATCATGTCAATTTACTATTGTTTCATTAGTATATTAGTTAGCAGTTAAAAGTAAATTTAATTAATTAATGAAAAGTTTAAACGATTATTCTTTCCTTAAAAAATCTCAAAGTTGTTGACACTTTAAAATGTTTTTTTTTTTTTGAATTTAATTATACAACGCAAGGATAAAAAAAATCTTCAGTCTTTCTAGTGCTATTTTGCCTATTATTTTATCATATTATTATATGTACCTATTTTGACTCAAACTATATTTTATAGTGCTTTGCAAACAAAATAATTGCTATATCTATACCTACAAAATTGTTCTTTTCATTCTTTAATTACGCGTGTACATATGTATAATAAGTACAAAGACTTCTAGAACTTACTAAAATATTGCAAATTTAAAAATGTCATGACATATTTTTTCTGTTTTCTTCTACCATTATTGAGTTATGAAATTTCTGAAAGTTTCATGGTAAACTGTTCTATGGGGAAATTTAAGTAATCATTATTTTTGCTTAGGGAAGATACACAAATTAGAAGATCCCCTTGTCTCACCTCACTTGATCTGTCTGGCTATTGTAGCCGGGCTTCTTCGGTCTGAAAAGCAGCATTTTCCCATAAATAATGGATTTTACTTACCTAAGCCTGGAGTCGGTTCCAATAAGAAGAACCAGCGGCAATCAGCCAGGAATCCTCAAGTACTCCTCGGCCGGGTAGAAATTACTTACCCATCCGTGCAAGACTTTACTATGAGCGTGGCAGATAAATCTGAGGCCTTAATACCATAAATTCAGCAACAATTTGCTCAGCCGATACTCGGTGAGGCGTAAATGTCTCCCGGTATCCGTAGTAGCATTTTCAAATGCCAATGAAGACACAAATCAGCGGATAATTTGTCTCCCAGGTCCTGTGGCACGGCATTATGAGCCAATAGCATAATTGGCTTAATTCTTATTTATGATCAGTCGGCCAGCACCTTGTTTCGAAGTGTTTTGCCGGGCGACTTCCTCTATCTTCGCTCGATCGGCAAAAGATACGGATATTATACCCGGTGCAAGTGATCGCGAAAATGCTCGCCACAATCGCAAAGACAGAGCAAACATCTCACGACCGCAGTTAGCGTCGCTACCCGCCTTATCTCCGACACTTCCATGTTAATTGAGCTCGCCCCGATTTCCCTGGGTAACAAGACCCTTTCTTGAACCCTCAGCCGAGTTTCCATGTTAGACGTCGCGCAAAATCCCGCAGATATTGGGCTCCTTATAAAACCGAAAGAAATTTTCAGTTTTTCTAGTGCTTGTTCTGATTCCCAGTTTTGATTACCGCCAAGACGTCGGCACATACCACAAACCGTGATTAGGAAATGCCAGCCACCAAAACTAGTCACCTCTCCGCGAAATTAGTTAGAATCTTGAGGAAAGCAGTGGGATTTTTTTTTTTTATTTTCTTTGCCGTTTCTTAACCGATTCAGTGTGACATTTCCCGAGCAGTGTTTTGCCGTAAAGGTTTGGAAACCAACTTGAGCGGGATAATGAAAATTTTAACTGCAGAAAAACTAATTGGAACGAGGTGCAGAGGTCACACCTGGTAGTTACTTGGCTCGACTTAACAAAGCTATAAAATTTGTTCGCAGTTTCGAAACAGACTCTAAAAACATTCGCCACAGTTGGACATCTATCTGCAGGAGTGGCGCACCTCAAGAGTATGACTTCTGATGGAGGCTGATAGTTGAAGCCACTCATGAAATCTACGCCCTTTCTGCTTAAAATTAATCGATTTATAGAAATTTCAAAATTAGCCGAATTTCCGATCCCCTGCAGTGTAGAAGAAACAACTGAATTCCAACATTATGGCAAACATGGCAATTACTATCTCCTCAATCGTCTTACACAGCCGAAGAGGCAAGCGACAAACTTAAAGAAGCGAAAAAAGATATATTTCGTTTGTTTTTTATTTTTTATTGCAAATATTTCTAAAATGCCGCACTGTCTGGGGCTGTCAATGCATAAAGTTTCGGTATGCACTAATGAGCGGCTTCACAAAGGACATTGAGAATAATTCCTCCATTGCCACCAGTTTTTCGCTGGGCTGCGGTTTTCCCAGCTACTGGACCCCGCTAATTTTGTGCGTTTCTAGTGAATGCCTCTTGTAAAACAGCCGATTACAAGGTACGCACAGATGGCCAATTCCGACCGTCTACCGTGCGATAATGATAATGAAAATTCAATGCTTCGGCGACTTTAATTAGAATGCCAGAACAATAACTAGCCGCGGCTAGCACCGTTAAGACAAGCCACTGTCTTCGCGCCACATGGCGCATGTATGTTCGTGGCTTATTTTTTTTGGCGGGTAGTGTCACCAAAGTAAGCTCCTATTTGTTTTTTTATTTTGATCAAAACTATGAATCAACATTCAATACACAATAACCCATATATGTATACCTACAATATACTAGGTCTAAATTGAGAATTGAGATTCGCTCAAAAATATTATGTTTAGATCTTAATACAATAATACACTGATCCGAATAGAAATTGTTAGAAATAGTTAGAAATATGGGCTTAATTTCTTCCTTCAAACGATTTTTGCATACAGTCACTTACACTTAGACTGCTAAAGCGTGCTTATAATTGCTTTCTTTTTAATTAATTCATTTATTTCTCCTAATTTTGCTACTTGCTCTTCCTTCGATTCATTATGTTATATATTGTATAAATGTTGAATTTAATCTAGCTCCTAATTAATAGTACTGTTTATAAGACACTCTCTTACTGCACTTCTTTGAAATACATTTATTATTATTATTATTATTATTTCAAAGAAATACCTTAATCACACTTCTAGTTTTGTATATACTTTTTTTCACCTGAGTTGACTGACTAACGTAGCCAAAGTATACCTATGCCTAAGTAGGTATTATCTAGCTATCCGAAACTAGAGACACAAATCTTTAATATTTACCAAAAAGATTTAATATTAGAAATGTAGCCAAAACAGTCTATGTACGTTTACTCTTAAAAAGTTTATTAGACCTCATGTAAAGCCAAGCCCGAAGTAAGTCTCGAACATGGTCAAAGAAAATTATAATCGTCAAATAACTGTTGCCATAAATAAGCTTCGTTATTTGCACGGTACCAAATTTTAACTCTCTAAGATTTTGGGAAGTTCTTTAAAATACTTATGGTCATCAGTAAGTGGAGAGAGAGATGACATCAATGATATTTGCGTATTAATAAAGTCTGAAGTAAGTAGTAGGGCTGCAGAAAATTTGGTGTATTTCATTAGCCTAGCGACGACATTCTGTCTTGAAAAATAAAGCTCTCAGGTATTATCCAGGCCGAAGTTATAAAGGTTAAAGATACGTTGAGCCAATTCGAGAAAACGTTCCCATATAAATTAGTGAAAAAAAAACACAAGCTGATTCTATACTAATAAAAAAAAAGGATAGCATAAATTGTTCGCAGATCTGTAAAAATTTTAATTACGCACAATTAGCACAATAAGTATCTTTTCTAAATAGCAATTCGGCAATTGAAATTATTTGGATAGAGATTTTAAGGTTTCTTTTATTCCTAACTTAAATAATATCTATGTATGTATGTTATATTTAGAATATTAATATTTAGCTTAAACGGTAAAACATATTTATTTCGTCAATTTTTGTAATAAACGTGAAAACGTGTAAGTACGTAAAACAATCTAGAGGGTAAATTTAAATTTTCAGTATTTCTGCTATAACAAATCTGAAACCGTCAAGATAAACTTGCCGTGAACTAAATTTTATTACTGAAAATCAGTGAGACATGTGCGGATAAGACTTCTTACCCTACTCCAGTCAGCGCACTTAAATGCACTTAAAGCTCATTTGCATGGTCTGGTTGCACTCCCTGAAAATGTACACATCTCCTGGACCACGTCCGCGTATTTTATGCAAATATCGAGCTGCTGTCAATCTTCGCACTTTTTCATGGTGACACGATGCCCATGTAACTTCAATCCAATCGAACGATTTTAATGCAAATTTAATCTGGCGTCAGAGTATCTTGTACACCTTCTAATCTGCAATAAAATGCGCCAGCGACACGGTCCACCTGATGGAGCGCATCTCCCCACAGGTGATACAGGTGAATGCCGGCGCATAGGGGAGACCCGATCATTTTCCTCTGATTACCCGGACATGATCAATTTCAGCTCAATGTGATGTTCTTTTAAATCACAGCAGAACTGCGGACAGACGTTAGATGGCAGCAGCATGGTCACTCTTTGGTTGACCATTTCTTTGATGATCGGAGTAAAAGAATAAATCCGATTGGCTTACAGAGGCTAGCTCACTTGGGTTCTCTAAAACTAGAATTAATTTTTAATTTATTGAGAATTTAAAAACTAGTTGAGTTTCAGCCTGAACGTGGCATTTCCGCCGGGTAAAGATCGAGTTGTTCGACTAAAACGAAAAGTGGTCGGGTAGCTCGTCTAGAGCGGCAGAGATCACTTGTAGAAACAGATCTTGCATGAAATATTATAAAAATAATAAAACTGAAATGATCACAAGGTCCCGAATTACTACATATATGCGTCAGGGGAGTACGGGCAAAAACCGAAACGAAGGGGAGTCTCTGGAGCAGATCAAGGCCTACGTCCACCTTGATCTACCTGTCCGAGTTCGCATTGATCCCGTGGTCACTGATCATTCATTCTCGGCGGTTTTTGTTGCTCGTCTACTCATCGGGCGAGCGAATTCTGAATGAAAGCGGAGGGCGCGCTAATTAAAATATTTCATCCAACCCCGCCGCATACACCGACTTTTGTATCGCAGGAGTTTTGCTGATTCCCGGGGACTGCAGTTTTTATTTGTTCCAGCCGGACTTGGACTTAATCGCACACAAGTTAGCAAATTAAAATTTCCAACTCGACTATCGGCCTACAAAAGGATCCGACCTTCGTCGAATCGAAGGTTCTGTAGGTTTGTTGCTGCGATTATTAAGGGCAATCTCCCTCTAAGTAAATTTCTTCCTATCTGGTGCGCTTAGCTGGAATTAGATTTTGCTTTTTCCAAATTCGATAAAGAGCAGAAAATTCTCATACAGTATCGTTTGTTAAGGGAACGTTCTGAAGGTCGCCCCAATTGAATTACTTTCAATTAGTGAAGTTATTTCTGTACACTATCAATGGAATTTGTTTGTTATAAACGACTATCCCTTTTGTTCCATATTATTACGAAATTTTTAACATCAGTCCAACGTAAGTCCAACAAACTTGTATGGCCTTTAAAAGAATATAAAATTCCTGCCTAAATTAATAATTTTGGTTTTGGGAACTTTTAAGAACTCGACTGGCGTTTTTCGTACTTCTTCCATTTTTCTTTTTATTCCAAAATAATGATACATAATTTTGATTTTATGTAGCATCACAATAAATCGCTTCGAAAAAATTATAAAAATTAATTAAATTTGTGGCAAAATGGCGGATGTTTAAATTGAAAGCAACAACTTTTTAGTTGCAAAATCACTAAATATTAAAATACTTAGTTTAGATCGTGGATGGAAAGTTTGTATATATTACTAACAACTTGAAATATTATCCTAATATAATGGCAATGTTAAACAAAACTTCAACTTTTTTGATCCAATCTGTGATTTCAAGTCCTAAAAATGTTACGAAAAATTTAAGTAAGCTTGAAATAACTTACTATCTTACTAAGAATGAGCTTCTATGTATTTTATTTAGATATATTTTATTGTGATTCTTCTATACTCAGTATATACGATGTGTTTATAAGTGAATTGAGGACTGATAATAACAAATCAAGAAAATATAGTTTACTTATAAGAATATATATAATCATGTGAACATAGTCTTGAAAATAAAAATATTTGAATCCAACCTTGATGATTAATTACATACAAGCTTTTAAGCGCACGTTTTTTTTTTCAAACTGCTTTTTGATTTACGCCCGAATTTTAACAAAAAATTGTGATCTCTTAAATTTTTGGGGATAGTATGAATATACATATATCGAATTAATTGTAGCATTCTTTCCCATTGACCTAAACGCTTCGCAGAGCAGGGATTCAAACAACTGTTGTAAGAATAAATTTCACATTTAAACCTGAGCCTGAATGAACCCTTCAGGGACAACGCAATTAAAACCCATTGTATTCAGGTCGATCCCTCCAATGAGAAGATCTTTCCACCCCTTGTGAAAATGTGTCAGTTGCACAAGTGTTTTCCTAGACAGCCTTGACGCACCTCTTCACAGAGGGGTGATTCCTCGAAGGGTGCACAAAAAATCTGTCGTATTTGAAATCAATGATCGGCTTAGGATGGCTCCTAAAAAACTAATCGGTAATCGATCAGTCAATGATCCATGAAAACACCGCGATGATCCATTTACATGCTACTTTTTAGTTACTGCCAAGAAGCATAAAGGGATCACTCTTTCTGCTCAGTAGCTGCTTCGGCTTAAACATGATCAGCATTTACGATGCTGCCAATAATTATGTTTGAAAGCTAGCTACAAAGGTGCATTCAGCTGAAATGAAAATGCAGCTACAGGGGTTTGCACTTTTCGGTGTGAATCGGAAGATAGTTTTTCCCGCCGTTCTCTCGGCGCAGACAGAGCACTGGTTGCATGTTGATTGATATTTTTTCAAGAACTAGATCTGCCCAGATATATCTTTGCGCACCACAAAGGCTCCCCACAATGGGCGAAGCTGAAAGTTTTGTTCGTTATCTTCGCCAAGAAAAGGTAACCTCAGCAGGAGAGATGATGGTGATGAAGAAGAAGACGAAGAACCTTTTTCTGCTTCTTTGGGCCGCATTGGTTGAGAAAGAGCGATTCCATTGCTTCGATAGAACTGCATCACATTTCGTGATCCGTTTTAATTAAACGCTATCAGATTTCATTTAAGCGATCCATTTGGACCAGGAAATATTAAATTTCGCATCACGCCTTTCCATCTTTCACTTTGCGACTTTGCACTAGCATTGCAATATATTTTTTTCTATTTCATTTATTTTTTTTTTTCGAGGCGTCTATCTTCTGAGGCGGTAGGGCAGAGGCTCTCCTTCAGGTTAAAATAATAATAACAAAACTGAACAAAAATAAAAATGAAAATAACTAGAAAGATACACCTCTTGGTTTGGATATTCACCAACTGTGGCGGCTCTTTCTCTGCAGCCAGAATGCGGCGGCGGTGATGCCTGGACGCCATAACGTGAGCAATTCCCCGGCTGTTAATGTCCGTAGTTAATATCAGACAAGTGCAGCACGAATTTTATCGAGGATAACGATAGATAATTTTTCATGGCGGCCTGGCCGGGCGCATCGACCGCTCGGCCCAATCTGTCCGGAGCCTGCGTTCGCCACCGCCACCGCTTTTCGACGTGCATTACTAATTCAGAGGAAAGTTGCCTTCAAATGGGTTTATTTTTTTTTTCTTACTCGAAAAAGTCGCCGAAGATTTAGATTCGCGGAAAAGAAAAGGCATATTCAAATGGACTCCAATCGGTTTGCCAATATCCATCTCAGTGGCCAGAGTACTGAAGCACTTGGATTCATTGTGGACGATATTCGCGGACGAAAACTCCCTTTCTATTCCTGAAGAGGTTTGGTCACGCCACGATCTGGCTCTACTGAAGAAGCACGTAGAATTCGAACAGATACGCCCATTAGTCGTTTCTTCGCAATTTAATTATCGAATGTGTTGCAAAATGCCACGGTTTTGGGTGCGGTTTATATGCTTTTACGAAATTATAGAAAGGTTAGTTTGTGGAATAAGTTCAAATGCTAGACATTTTACAGCATTCCTTTAACAAATTGTCTAGTCAAACTGTGTTTAAACTACGAATTATATTTTAAAAAGTTATTTGTAGATTAGCTAAATATACCAACTGTTAAGAAGGAAACTTATGCAACGTTTCTATAAAAGTTAATTAAAAAGTAATGTATTCAGCAATCCTGCAAATAAACATATCGAATTAAAAGAATTAAATTAAATTAATTAAAGAATTAAATGCGTGCTTATCATTATCTTGATTTTATCAAAATTCCAACTAAACAGGTTTAAAAACAATAATAAATTTTAAATCCCTTTATCTTTGTTAAAGAAACCTATTACCTTTTTGGTCTTAAAATTTCCGTTTAATCGAAGAGTTTTCAAAACCAACAAACAGAATTATTTTATTATTTTCAAAGATCTTTATATCTTTTTCAATCCAGAATCCAATTCATTAACTATTCAATTTACAAGTGAGATTTTACAAATGTATTCATTCACTAAATTAGCATAGAAAATAGCTAAACCAACTCCTTAATATTAGGTATATATTAATTTAACAAATATATAGGATGTTCAGAGGCTTTCATTGTCAAGCTAATTTCCGAGTCCCATTTCGAATGTTAAAATTAAACAAGATTGCTTGTTATGAATTTAACCAAAACCGGAATTGATGCGTGTCATTCATTCAAAATGGCGTAAAGCTTAAAGTTCAGACACCGAGGCATTGAATGTCGCAAAATTCTTCAACAATTAAACAAACGAATGGCTTCCTTAATGCCAGGTGGTTCTGATCTTTCACAATTTCGACGTCGGTTGCCAAGTAAAACTAAGCAAAATTACTCAACCGCCGTAGCCTCCCAGTGGAATATCGTCAAATTGGCATTAACAAAAGACCTGCGTTTGAGTGTAGTCCGCCAAGGCAAATGAGTTGTTTTAGCGGTTGGGTGTGCTGGCTTAAGAAAGGCCTTAAGAAAATCCCGAGCCGAGCCAACCCAAAAGGAATTCCCATGCATTGAAAAGGAGGAGGAGAAGGCGGCAACGTTGTCGTCGTCGCTGATGGCGGAGGACTTATGGCGTTCAATTAAGTGTCAGAAACAATGCAATTGGCAACAAACTATTTGCACAGTTCCTCTTCGTTCGCTGGTATTGTTCTGTCTTTTACGAATGCACTCCTTGGGCAATTGGAGTTGAGCTCGTTTTGGGTATAATGTGACTGCGACAAACTGCAACAACTCGACTATGCCATTCTAGCTCTTGCGTAATTAGCCCCGGCAGTCATGTGAACATTTGTTACCTTTCTTAACAAATCCTGATTCGGCATATTATTATTGCAGCGCAACACTGATTCCCGGCCCGGGAACCGTGGATCCGAAGAAGATTTATAGCCGACCACCGCCAATCCGCGAATTGCGCACGTCCCATCGACGATCAGAAGGATTGAGTCCTGCACTACCTTCCAGGTGGCTTCTTAAAAACACATCTTCAAGAATTGGTTTTCTATTACTTCCCGATCTGCGGGTCATTTACACGTAAGCACGTGTAACACGATTAGCTCTAATACGTCTGCTGTATGAAATCCCCGTTCAAAGACGCAAGATCTCTTTACGTTTTTTTGAGCCACTCTAATCAATTTAAGATTGCGTGCGTGGTACGAAGATCGGCGTGCCGCTGCTCAACAGAGCGATTTCATGTCTTCTTTGTGTTGCTCCTAATTCTTTCCTTCGTGGTTGGGTTGGGACCAATTTTCACCGGAGGATTTTTGATTTTTAATTGCCCATCAATTTGACATGGCTGGGTATTTTGCCATTAGAGTTGCTTTTTAAGCTTCTGGGAACTACTGCAGGGTTTTTGAGGAGAATTTAATCTATTTTAAATCAGTACTTAGCCCCTAAACGTCTTATGAAAATCGAAAAGTTATTTCTTCATTTTCCGAATAATTATTGAAATTTTGAATTAATTGAATTTATTTGAGAAGAATGTGACAAATATTTTTGATCAAGTTGATGCCAAAAGAATACCTAAAAATTTAAAACCCTTAACCTTTTGTAAAAGAATTGGCTTTAATAATATCTATGCAAACATCCCAACTTTCGCAAAAATTCATTAAATATAATTGAATCTAAAATTCAATTATAAAGCTTGTCTTTAATGTGAATAATAATAACTCATAATTAAGGCAAAGGCAACAAATTTTTACTTATAATTATATAGAAGGAGTTGTAATTTTAATAATTGCGGGAATTGCTTCTGTTTTATTCAATAAGGACTTTAAATTAAATTTTTATATTCTGCTTTATGATAGTATAAAATCTATTCTTTCATTATAATAATATGTTTTAAGTTATAGGTTCTTTTGTAGGGGGTAATACCACTCCCTTGGTAAAATAACTCTTAGTTGATTTGACTAATCAAAAACCATTTTCAATTCTAAAGGTAATAGCTAGAGAAGTTTGAAATATATGTACTGATTTTAAAATATTACTAAAATATTACATGTCTTTTAAAAATGGTACACGTCCAAAGTCAACGTTTCGTTTTACGATAAAAAAATTAGGATAAAATTATATAAAAAAGTATTTTTTAAAGTATATTATAAAATCCGTATCTACATACATATATAAATACAGTAAAAATAGTAAGTCAAATATACTGTTGAATTTATGTATACTGGCTGATTTAAAAATTATATGCTTAGAGATAAACGCGTTTAAAGTTTTATGTTATATCATTTGATTAAAATGTTTGATAATAAGTAATATAAATCTTGCCCCACCCTTAAAACCTACATATTGTATTACCTTATTTCTGACAATATGCACCTTAGTTAGATAGTTTAAGCCAAAACAAAAAATAAATTTTTGCAAAATTCTAGAGTGGAATTGCGGATTTATGGCGTATAATACCAAGAGTGATCAGCGAATTCAGTTGATCTATGCGAGCCCTTATCGGCGTTTTCCAAACAGGCTCAGCAAGACCGCAACGCGACGCATCGCGATGTTTGCTGTTTTGCCTTTTTCGGTAATTTGTTTCGGTCCGGTGGAAGCCGCTCGGACTAATTAAAATAAATTCTTTCGGCGAGTCCTGCGCCTCGCAAGCGGTCCGATAGCGCGGTATTACCTGATAATTGCATCTTCACGCAAGAAGCCGCGTTATAAATGTCCGTCCCCGGCTGAAGGGACACGGAGCAAATTTATTGTGGAACGATTTTCATTTACCTCGCAGCGTGGCGTCGGGCCGCTTTCGCAATGATAGTCCCAACGAATTTGCATATGTGAGAGCGAGGGGCACCTGACAGGAGGGGGGCCGCCATTAATAGCCGAAGTAGGTGCAACCTGGCCTAATGCTCGGATGTTGCGCTCAATTTAATGCTGCGCGCCGAGTACCCAGACGGCTATTAACTCATAGAGCGCAGCATGAAAAATTTATTAATTCGACTAAAAGCGAACATGTTAAATGAGGGAAGAGCTTCGGCGTTATTTATTTAATGTCCTGCCGAGCGGAGCCCCGGCGAGGATGTGTGGGGCTCCGCTTTGGGGTCCAGTCGATTGCGGACTTGATTTTCAATCAGCCCCCAGCCTGGCGATTTCAGGAATGAATTTCCGCGCGCGAGTGGGACCGGGGCCGGCATGCAAACATGGAATTAATCATTTTCACATTCCAATTCAGGAAAGCCTCCAGCGCGGCGGACGCAGTTCCGCATCCATCTTTCGGGCCGGGGAATTGATTTATCGAAAGTTAAACGAACATCTTAATCCATCTTCATTCAGGTGGTTGCGGCTCAAATTAATTTCCCCGTGATTTTCCGTAATGCGCGATGCCCTCGCAACCTGGATGAAGAAAAGGGGCCCACCGAATTGCTCCAGAGATGCCCCGGCCGCGATTGATTAATGGCGCCCATTTTTCATGGGGCGTTTCAATCGCAGATCACAGTTACGGCGGGGCACCCCGGCCCAACCGAAATGTGCAAAAGGTGAGTTTATTGGAGTCGTGAGATTGATACCTCTGATTAATTTAACTCGAAATTAAACACTCCGCGCGCACTCTGATTGCAATCGGAGCACCCCGACCAATCAATAACAATTTGAGCGCTGTGTGTGCAGAAGGCATTCCACTTTTGGGGCCTTATCTCCGTCTGGTGCCCTCGCATAAGTGGGTTGTGGGAAGACTCACGTAACAATGTTTACCTTTAAATTTTTATGCCATTGACATGACCCCCATTCCAAAATTAGCTCTGAGTCTTTTTAGATTCTTACACTCAACCACAGAGTTTTTGGTTTTGGGCTTATATGTAAGTTGCAGTCAAACATTCGCAAAAGAGCCATCGCAATTTCGACGACGTCAAAAACTGACTTTGAAAACTTCAATTATAAGCCTCATATTTCATTGAAATACTTAGTCTTAGTATTCGACCTCATTTCATTTATCTTTTTATTTTATTTCCTGCCTATTGTACGTATGTATGTACATATCTATGTCTTAATTGGGAACTTCAAAATAAGTTAGTTTATATAGTCTTGTAAATTAACGTTTGGTCTTTAGTAGCGCAGCGCGCCTTTACTTAGTAAAACATAGTCATAACATAAAACAATTTTTAGGTTAATATTTAACATTTTTTTAATATATACAGATTAAAATGTTATTATTAGCTTTGAGTTTTAATGTTTAAATATTTTCAAAAACAAAAAATATATGTATTTTGAAACTCAAGACAGTTGTAGTTTTAAATTTAAGGGAGGACACTGTGAAAGAAGTAGAAGTATAAGCATAATCACATTTTTCTCGACCTCGATTACGTACTTTTTTGTAAATATGCCTGTTAATTCTTAATACATGCTGGAAATATTAATTATTACAAAAGAAAATATCAATACGGAAATTACATAATTAATTGCTTAATTAATTAAGATGTGTACTTCTGTGTAAATCATTAAAAAAGAAAACAGTTTAATCATTATTTTTTAAACTGTCATTAAACTTACTATACTACGGATTCGCGTTTGAGATTAAATTACATTCCAATAAAAATATTCTTGATGAAAAAACAGACCTTAACGTTCAGAAACATTCATAACACCACACCGCAAGTATAACTGATATCATCCGATATCACTAAATATTGGATGTGCCAAAAACTTCGACTCCCTTAATAATTTTTGTGATCTGACAGATGATTCTGCCGGTCCACGACCGACTGAAAGGACCAACGTACCACCGATGCCCGATAAACTGATTGCGAGATAAAATATTTTGGTCATCGTTTTTGCTTGAGTGCCCAAAAGAAATTTCCAGTTCAGTTACCCATACCCTTTTTGATAAATGTTTAACTGTTTACGTCCGCATATCCGTCGCCGTCATCGCAGCGCTAACAAAAGCAAGAGGAGATCGCGATGGTCCATATCTCGTCCAAAATCAAGACCAAAGTGGCTACCAGTCGATATCGTTCGATTTAATCGGGGAATCAGTCAATCAATCAGTCGATCGTTCTGAAAGCCACTGGCTACCTTTAGCACAATCTAATTAATTCGATTTCCGTACATCTAACTACCATCCGCACCAATCCATCACGCTACCGCGCCAGCTATTCTAAGACGTCTTCGAAGATGAGGGCAAAAACAGTTACTCGTTACCATTTTTTGTCAATCGCTCAATCAACTTAAATGCATTGAAGTGTCCATTCAGATCTGGCACCAAGAACACCGGGGACTTTCAGGCCGCGAGTTGGCGTTTCTTGAATACCAATCGGGCAGCCCTGATCGCGTCGCGGGTACGGTGGCTGCAGAATGCGCCAAGATGAAGGCGATCGCCTGCGATCATTTGGATTCTTCGCTCCCGGCCAAGAAGTTTTCACGCAGATCTTTAATTAACTTTTTTCCGCGGTGATCGCTGGCAGCGTCATTTAATTGCATCTAATTGTAGTCTAAGCGACACCTCCGCGCTACCTTGCGGCGGCGCGCGGCACAGGAAAGTCGCCAGGTTTGCACACTCGCCGTTTTTTATTCGAAAGTCGTTAAAAGACGTTAGAGCTTTGTACGACTATTTGTCGTTATTAAATATTCCCACACATGTCACGTGACTGGCATATTTTGATTGCGGCGGAGACACTTCTGACAGAGTGGTGATTTGCCATCGACCGTATTTGGGATGGTCGATGTTGCATAAATTTTATTTTGCAAATGTTTCTATTATTGGGATTTGGCCTACAATTTGGGTTTTTGAATAAACAGCGTAGTCAAAATTATCTTTCTCTTTTTGAATTTAGACATGTTGCTGAAAAAATACTGCAAAAGGACTTCAGCTTGAAAACCATATATACGAATTTAGTTTTTACTCGAACAAATTATTAAAGTGGCATTTCAATAGAGCCAAAAATATATGCCTTAGTTTGGTTTATCTAAATTTTTCAAAAAGCATATTTGCTTCAGTTATATACAAATTTCCAATTTTTGTCTAGTCTTACTTTTGGTAATCATAGGAAACTACTTTTAGCTATATAGAAGCTAGTACAAAATAACAAAATTGCAGCAGTGAAAAACGTCAGAGTTATAAAGATCGATTTGGCATGATTGAATGGAATCATGTAAACTGCATACTTTGAGCAACTTCATCAAGCAAAAAGTACATCGTGTATGTTGTCAGATATTAAATTTTCCGTAAATGTGAAAGACAAGTCAAAACGTACAAACCGATTTCAGTAATATGTTTATGAAACATTAAGGCAGAGTAGGCAGTCAAGCAACCCACTTTAAGCATTTTGATTTACGCTTTCTTTTAGCAAACGGACCGCAGCAATTCAAAATTACTTAGTTGAGAGATATTGAGTCAGTTTCACCGCATTTAATTTGCATAAATGCGATGTAGTCAATGAGATTATTTCACTAAATTAAATTGAAGATTAAAGACGTGAAAACTCACATCAGTCTGAACACGATTCGAAGTAATTCGATAAAGACCTAAAACTTTATCTAATCGAACAAATTAACTTAAATTGGTGCTCGTAAAAAATTGTGTACAGGTACTCGGCCTAATTTTGCAACGTCTCATCTGAAAAATTGAAATGTCGTCGAAGGCACTTCCAACCGCGGGTCATCTGAAAGGGGTTTTTGCCGACAGATTTCGCAAGCGGAGACTAATACCAGATCAGTCCTCAATGGCATAATCTGTGACCTCAGACCTAAGCCGTACCCATCGTGGCTAATAAATGACCGTCTACTTGATTCGTTTTTTACGGTTCCGAGGAAGCTGCTTGGATCTGGACCGAAAAAGACTGCGGTTTTGGAGCGCCAAGGCTACTTCTGATTGCACTTGGTATGCGCTAATGAGGGCCACACTCGGGATCTCTTGGAGGAGTCTTTCATTGGAATGGTCAACAGTTTCAGTTAAGAATTATTACAGCCAATAAAACCACAAATAAAACTTTATCACTACACCAGACCACAATCTGGATAAATATCGCTGAAGATTAATTGAGATAAAAACGTTTGTTAATGAGAGAAATAATTTTTTTCCCGACATTTTCGAGGAATCCACTGCCCGCAATTTAATATGATCGTAAATTTATTGTGGGATCTGTATCTTTTAATTGGATCAAGTAAATATTTTGACACATATCTTAAAACTAAACAGGTGTGTATTTTCGTGAATCATTCAGGAAAAGATAATTTAATTAATTATTTTAAACCTTATCTATACGAAAATTGATATGGTATTATTGAGCCTTAAATGATAGACGTTTCAGACTAATGGTTTACTGGTTTTTGACTTAAATTTGTCTACATTTTATAAAAAAACATCGCATTGTCCAGAATCATTGCCATTAGTTTCATTAGGTATTATGCTTAATTAAAAAAATTTTGCTTTTACTTTTATAGAAACTAAAATAATGAAAAAATGTTTTCAGAGGTTTACTGAAAATTTATAGCAAATATATAGCAAAACTACATATTGTATATAGCGTTAATCCTATGTCTTATTGGAACTTTCGGTTTACGAGTCTGACTTGCACTAGACCGGTTTTTATTATTTCAAATAAAAGGGGCTTTCTTTAAGGATATGTTTATTACAAAGTACATTTTTAGAAAAATCATTGATGCCTTAATTTTGATGAGTGTACAATTTTATTTTCATACATTATTCTGAAATTTGAAAATGAACTTCATATAATTTATGTTGTTCCACTAGAAAAATTGACTACGATGTTCCATAATATTTAAGGACTTCCCACATAGAATTTAAAACGATAAAATAGGATGAATAATTGCAAATTGATAGTTCATATTCGCGCCGTCAACATTATATTGGAAAAAACCGATCCGCTTCGCCTACTCTCCATAAGATGCCAAACAAATTGGACCATTAAGGGGAAATATTTAACGTGTCTTCGATTAATACGAAAACGTTTAGATAGTTAGCGTAAAGTGCCAGTAGACTCCGCAACCCACCTGACACTCCGTTTGACTTCTTCACTTAGCTTGAAATATCGTGCCCATCTCGAGCCGCCTGAGAATATTTTCTCACGTCCAACTAATTAAAGAAACTTCTTTAGAGAAAATTACCATTCGTTTAACAGTAACGTGCTAAATTTTTACTTGTAAACTTTTGCGTTTGAACATTACTTGCGGCCTGGATAAAAACGATCGAGTTAGTGCTCCGTTCACGAGTTGGGGCCGCAGTGCGGAGCGCTAATGGTACAATTCTTATGGGTAAGATAGTCGGCCGCAAATACTCACATATCGGCAGTAAAGTAATGCAATCTGTAATTATAATCACGAATATCAGTTATGCCCTTCCCCTCTCCTGAAAAAAAGATAAGTCTTACTTTCCGAACGCGCCCAGGTAAATTTTGTTCTGTTCACGAGCAGGACGAAGAGAACGTCGAAGAATACCTGAGCTGGGTGCACACTGTGCGCAGGTATGGGCATGGACCGGAGTGGTGAACAACCGGTCGCCGATATGCTGTCTAAAGGCCGAGTAATATGTCAGAAATGTTTATGAGATTCATATTTTATAGATTTGTGGGACGATGGCTCTTCGGTTGGTTCGGCTTTAAAGTCAGTGGAATGCACCTGAGGAAGTTTTATTATGCCTAAACAAATTTATAGATGCACTTTTTGCTACACGGCCCTTTTATAGCTAATTTCAGCATGCAGGCACTTATGACGGGAAGAGTCAGCAATTTGCTTTCATTTTATTTCCTGTTTGCTGGAGAAGAATCGTTCAAGGAGCACCAGGCAACCCTTTTTATACCAAAATCGTGCTCAGAAAGGAAAAGTGAAAAATTTTACAGGTGGCTAATAAGAGGCTTCGTTATATATGTATATTGCTGGGCTTAACTTTATTTATGATTTCGTTTTTTTCTTTTGCAAATCACGTCTATTACTTTTTATGAAATATTATTATTACTTTTTATGAAATATGAGAAATGAAATTGTAATCATGAACTTCAAACCACAGAAAATAATTTGAATTATAGGTGCATCGTAAAAGATCTATAATCTCAGAAACGTTATCACAAGCGCATATAAAGCAACTCGTAAAAGAAGGATATAAAATCTGCATGAAATATAAGAAATAAAAATTAGTAAAGTTTTTAATAGTATCTATATAGTAATAGCAAAACCCTAGGTACATTTAGGTACCTACTGCATTTTTAGGTTCAAATTGAAAGTTGATTTCGCCATTTTTCGTTTTGGTGAGTTGGAATTTCGTACACGTTTGCAAAATATCTTCAGCTTCCCAGCATTTTCTTTTGTACCCCAATTCCCAACAATTTTCATTCTTATCTCAATTTGTTTGTAATAAATAATACTAAATATCCAAGTGTTTTGTATACTAAGTGCAAAAATATTTAGTTTTATTCAATTGATTCAATATATTTTAGAAGAAAACCTTAAAATTCTTATAGCATATCCTTCGCGCCAATCACCTTTTGATTTACGGCCGCCAGAGTCAGGTCGCATCTTGAATAAGCCGATTAATCATGCGTAAAGAATGGTAACAAATTAGTGGCGATGAACCACTTCAAATTGCCTTTAACCGAATTAATGTAAAGGAGGAAGGTGTTGGCAGCAAAAGAGCCCAGAAGCAGCAAAATGGTGGCATTTATGCCGATGTAGCAGCACAGATAAGGGCTAGGCAACAGAGATGGTCACAATGAGGGCTCCAAAGAATGCCCGGCCAATCTCTTGTAAAGGAGCCTTCCTGGAGCCCAGCAGAGCGGATAAGTGTCAATTATATCTGCGTGTATCAGCCATAAATCAAAACAGCGGACCTACAGCTGTTGACAATAAACAATACAAATTGACTCTGTACCGCAATTGTGGTTTGTTCATAAATTTTCGACGATAAATCGGTCGACCGCCTCAGGATACCTACCCTGATTAGGTTCCGAACAATGCGAACGATGCTACTGCCGGTTTTTACCCTGCAGGGGTATTGGGATAAAAGTGACGTGATATCGTAGATGCAGATTTTAGGAAGGTCGGACTGGTGCCGGCCTAGACTTGTTAGACGTCTTAGCCCATTGTGTCTTGATATTTTAGGAGAGGAGCTTGAAAATCACAATCTTGGTTTGTAATGAATCTTGGTTATTTTACTGCCCCGTTCAACTAAACTAGACTTTAGTTTATTACATAAATATCAACAGCACTGAAAAATTATATTCCTACTTAATGTTGCCCTGTTAAAAACCCCGAAAATTAAATTTAAAATATAGCAGGTATATGTAGCTTTAGTAATAATACTATTTGCTAACAGTAAAGTAAAGTATTTTCTGCCGCTATTATTCCGGATCTGCATTTTGTTTTAATTTATGTACATTATTTTCGCTGATTACATGAACTAAGAGCTACATATATATTGTAAGACGAAGAATTTGGGAGCCTCTCACTTTATGGTTGCATAATGCTACTAAGCAAACACGAGGATCCATTCATATAGGAAAAAAAGTAAAGAAATAATTAATATAGTGATTGCAATCAATGATATCCAACTATTTTTATTGTATACGATTTTGATCTACAAAATACGTAGGTATGTAGGTACTATATAAATTATAGTTGATTTCAAAAACTTTCGTGTTCAAATTCGATTTTCCGAACATTTCCAAATGTAACTTTTTTGCCAATCTGCCAATATATGTTAGTTATAAAAATTTTTCTTTCGAAATCCAGACTTGTCCAAGTAACTAACAAAATAGCTTTTAAAATTTTCGTTCCTAGAAATGATTTAGAGACTCAAATAAAGTCTTGAAACTTTAAATTTCATATTTTCATAAAATATTAACTAACCGAGAAACTAATTTTTTTTTTTAAATAAATATATAAACATAATTCTTGGTTGCAGTATTTTCGTTTCCACATTGGCAATCTACGCCAAAAAATCTTTGTTGACTAGTGTTATTTATGAATTTGAGAGGGGTTGCAAAATGGAAAGAATGTAAAGTTGCATAATTCACCATAAATATCCGTTGCCATGTGAATGTAGTGAATGTACAGGGACTCACCAATGAACATTGAGTTTGAGGGTAGTTGACAAATGACACACAGCATAGAACATGTTACATGCTTAGTGCTAATAATGACATCAGAGGACGGTACGGCACAGCTTCCCACTGTGCCCAGGTCGAGATCGTGAGTTCATAAAAAATGAAAATCGAAAATTAGCGCCAATCGGAGAAACTCCGCCTGGGGAACGCCACCGGGTCTCGGCGGGTTCACGGAGGCGCTCATTAGCACTCCTCGAAATGAGATCTATGTAAATCGAATCCAATATCGTTCCGAGCCGGGCAAGGAATTTTAACAAATGTCATTGCCGCAGCGCGATGCAGGTTTTGATCGTCTTAGCTCGACTCCGATTTTTTCCCGTCTGTCTCGGCGGCTGCAGTTGTTACCTTTTAATGAGCCACTGATTCATACGGATTCCGGAAATTTTTTAAGCCCAGTCACAATTTAGAGGCGACCCATCCAAAGATCCATGTGAGAACTGCTCGGCCCGCTCCAAGAACAATCCTTTTTTGCTTGTTGCCATCTTGTACGATGTCAGAATGGGTTCTGTGTGGCGGCGGCCGGATCGATTTAGCGAACCTTCCGCTTGCGGGGGTCTATGACAGTCGAGTGGCTGGAAGTCTCTCCGGTTACGTTGGCATCAGGAGCCCCGAGGAACCTGAGGAGCCCGAGGAGCCGCCGCTGGTTTTTGTTGTACATCGCTAGCTTGTCTCATCGCTTGTTCGCCTCCAACTGGCTGATCTTATCTGACGTTTTTTCACCTCATTTGAATCTTGGGATATGGAAAAACTGTCCACGTTGAATCGAATCGCCGAGCAATCACAAGCTTTTTGCCTACGTCAAATGCTGCGATGAATATGTTTTTGGTTTTAATAACCGGTAGCCCCGCTCCGAGGAGGAAGTTCGATTTCCAGCGTTCTCGAGTTCGCGTTTTTGCGCGGCCCGCTCACTATCGAAATAAAGTTGCAAAACAATAGATACGTTAATTTAAGCCCCTTGGACAGCAGACAGGAATGCTCGTGGCGAGTTTGCAAGAAAGATGTACAAGCTTGGTGCAATTTAGCAAAAACTGTCGATAATCTTGCGCAATTTCATATTAGCGGAAAACATACCTTTTTGCTCCTTCTTTTCTTTAATAATGCAGCATCAAATAAAATTTATGGCTTTATACCTTTCTTAACGATTTCAACATTAGATTGGTGGATTTTTCAATTTAACTGCTAAATTTCAAAGATAACTGATTAGTTTACGGCTTATTCGAGGGTAGGTACTTAGTTTTATGATTTGTTTAAAGTATAAATAAAATAAATCATTCCCACCGCGAACTCCTGGTTGGTGAAATTGCAATTGTAATGAATTAATATGCATGTTTTTCACTTGCCTCAATTGTAACAAGGTATATATGTATGTATATTGTATATGTACAAGGAAAAGTGTTTTTTCTATCTATTTTCGCGATCGTTGAAAGAACATTTATATAATGTTTTGAATACTTTTGCTATTGTGTGACCGAAATAGATCACTGATCTAATGAGTTTCATTTAAATGGTCTTAAAAATTTCGAAAAAATCAGTATTTTCAATACTCAGAGTGATATTTGAATTTAAAAATTATTTGTGTAAGTGAGGTACTGCGAAACAGGATATACCGTTTCAAAAAGTTAAAAGCGATTTTTTCGAAACCAGGCTTTTTGGACTCTTCGCCACAATTTAAAAAAAAAATATTCGATCTATTGCTGAGATTTTTTAATATGATGTGTAAATTTATAGCTGTCGCATGAACTAGGATTAAACGATCGGTAATAATTTTTTCGATGTTCCGTCGATGTTCTATCCTTAGAAAACATTTTTTTTTTCGAAAAACTTCCGCCCTTTTACTATTTTTGATAAAAATAAATTTTGCTAGTTCATGTTATAGCTACTTATTTAGTGTTATAATTTGTGATTTTTTTCCTTTTTGAGATGATGATCCAGTCGGCTGCAATTATGGCGGTACTTTATGTTTTCAAGTTGTAATACACTTTTACTCTAGTTATGAAAGTCACACAAAGCTTGGGTTTGATTTAGCATACATACTTATATGTATATACATTACATATGCAAATTATTTTGACTTAATCCTGTTTTAAATAACTTAAATATTTTCCTTTTTCCTTCGGAAAAAAATTATTGGATTTACATAGAACAGGGCTTTTGGATAGTTGTATTTTAAAGCGATTTTCAATCTTATATTTAAAATTCGTATTCATTCCCCATCTATGCGTGAACACACACACATTTTTTTTCAAAATAATAATTAAGATTCTTCAACTATTTTTTGATTTTTTTTTTTTAATTAGATAGAATGATGCGATGAAAATAAACTTGCTATTCGTGAAAATAATTGCAAATTAGCTCGAAAACAATGGTGTCCCGCTATGGAAACGACAAGATCAATTTGAATCAATCCGATATGCAAAAACCCACTACACTTCCCCGCTGAATTTATTTAGGCAGGTAAATTCAATTAAGCGATTGCATCGCATCTACACAAAAAAGCAGACAATTTGTTCAGTATCGTAGACGGGTCTGTTGGACAATAACTTTACCACTTTATTATGCCTCATCCACATTCGATTTGAGGTTGGATTAAGCAAGAAATCAAGCTCGTCCTACCATCGCCGCAGCGCCGCGATTATTTCCCAACTTCAATCAGTTTTGATGCGATAAATAAGGAAAGTATCGGATGCTTTCATCGCGAGCTGGTGCAATGGATGGGTTCGAGTTTTGCATGAAAATCGAATCAGCCAATCGACCTCGAAGGCAGCGGAGCTCTCATGCACCCAGCCGCCGATCGGTTCACACTAAAATCAATAATGACTGATTTTTGCAGTTTTTGTTTGTTCTGAAATTTAGCGCTAATCAATGAATTCGCGCGATTGGTTTTCTCACGGAATCACACTCGAGGCGAACAGTCGCTGGCTTCGGTGAGCCATGGGAAAAGTCTATCGATATGTTTGTGATCGCTTCCACTTTATTTGCTGTTTCTTAAAAATTCCTTGAGCAAAATAAAAACTATCGTAATGACTGCACACGTGGGATACCTGGGCTTATTTGATTTGTTTACGTAACCGTTTTGTCTAGGTAAAATTGGCGGTGGTGAGTACGATTTTAAAATGAGAAAGGTCTGTCTGGTCATCGAGACAAAAACGTGCCTATTTTTGTTTCAGTAGAGGAAGCGGAAAACTGAAAAGTGTGAAGATATTTATTTTATCGACACAAGATCATCTGGGATGATCGTGATCTGTTCAACGATACTTTGAAATTCTCTTGCACCCATCACCCCCGCGATAAAAATTGCGGTGAAAGAGAAAAAATGTTTAACAGAGTCGACTGAAATTGCGCGATGTTTTTTTCGGTCATGCAAAAAATGAAATGTCATTGTTGACCATTTTCAGCTTTGTTTTGACCCCATGCACTAGACACTATCGGCCAATTTCGCAGCATAAAACGGCTCATCATTTGTGTTGAACGGGCATCACGCCGTGAAAGTAGTGACCACTGACCTCAAAGTGATTTTACATGGGAAAGCGCTTTCCCTTTAAACGTTGATAATAGTTGACTTGTCTACACGTTTTTTCACACTAATCGTGCTCCTACTTTTTTCATCTTTAGCAATAAATCAAAGTCTGCTTTGGTGTTCTCTATCGCTAAATATCCTAAGTTATCAAAATAACCTGAAGATTTTAAAGCAGTTTCAAATATATTGAAAAATTATTTATTAATTCAACCCTTAAGTGAGTTAACCATAAAAATTTAATTCATTTTCATAAATTTATAAATCTTATATCACAATGGTGATCTTCGTATACCATTTAAAGTTATTAGTACCTACATAATCTTAGGTTAGGTTTGATTTCCCTTATACAACACTACTCTTGTTATGCATAGAAACGATTTTCGGATAAGAAGTATATTTTTATACTATACACTTAAAAAACTTAATGTAAGAGTAATTTTAATTAAGACATACTACTACCGAAAATATTTTGTTTATGTATAATGAAAAGTTTATCATTTAAAAAAAAAAAACGCCTAATTTAATGTCAGAACAGTAATTAAAACCCTTGGTCATACAATGCCAGTTCCTTTTTCTAAAAAAATATTAAAGTATCTTAGTACATCTTTTATGTTTAATTTTTCATCGTTGGTTTAATACTTTTACCCAAGAAAAATGAATTTTTACACATAGACATTTATATGATTCATATTTTTCCTTCCAAAAAGATATTAAAATTGCATCAAAATATAATACAAAAACCAATAAAAATCGTAATCTTATTAAATGTTCTCCGAAAAATAAATAAATAAGACTTCGGAAATTTGAAATAAATGGGTAGATTGCTTTACACAGCATTGTTTTTCTCTGTTAAACTTTGGAGTGTTCTCTAAAGTATATTAAAAATGAATTTCGTTGATATTGTGATCGAAAAAATATAGAGCGGCTTAATTCGAACAGTCTATATAGAATTGGTAAAAAGTTCAAGTACAAACGAATTCGAGAACGGTCTTAAAACCTTAAATTTCTTTCATAAAAGAGACGTATTCAAAATTACCTGCCAAAAACTTTTTATTGTATATGTATCGGAATAAAAATTGCAATGCAATGGACTCTTTCTTTATTTCTCCCACTAGTCGTGTAATTAATCAATCACATACATTAGCTTGGATTTGCTACAAAACCCACATTGAGTTGCATTTCGCCTTGCTAAATAAAGTAGCAGGTAATATCACCTCACTAATTTCAGCCTACATGAGCACCGGTAATATCCAATTAGTAATCATCGATCTCGTTTAATCATACCAATCAGTGTTGAGGCGATTTTCACTTTATTCATAATCGCGCGCGGTCACATTTAGCGGGGCTGAGCGCGAGTGACGCCTTAATAGAACCGTTCATGGGGCAATAATTAATGATCAATATCAATAAATTGGATTCTCTGCTCATTGCGACCGAGACTGTGGTTTGAGGTTTGCCTATTTCATTCGGATAGTGGTGGATGTACCGCGGGATCGCGGAAGTGTAATACCTTGAAGAATTACCTTTAATTTGCAATGAGCGGTCTCTAGGAGGTTTTTACAAATATTTTTCTTGTCTGTTGGTAAAATGACAAAAACTGATACCGTGGCTATTGCGTTTTGCATGATCACTGTTATGGGAAGCGTCTAGCATTTTGCCAGCTGATTACGATCTCATCTGTGTCCAGCGATGACGGCGAATTTTTTACGTTTTATGCTACCAGCCTTACGGAGTCATTTGAAATTTTTAACTGCTGCAGTCATTGCACGAGACATGCAGAAAATTCGGAGTTAAATGTAAAAATGAAGATGCAACACAGAAAAAAAGAAATAAATTCCGGGGTTAAGAGGATGAGACATTACCTGGCGAGAAGCAGAGGCGTTCCCAGGAAATAGCTGTAATAGAGCTAGCTTTACTAACATATTTCTAAGTTTAACAAAAAAATTAGATAATTTCATGCCTTTCTCCTGCAGGTGAAACGAAACCGTCGAATGGAAAACGTTATGACCAGCCTCACCTGAGGCCAAAAAATTATTTTCTCATAGTGTTTTTCGCCACGGTCCGCGCCTTTCGTTGCAGCGGAAAAACCGCTGCGATGCTGAAAAGTAAAACAAACTCCGTCACAGGCGAGCGCTGAATCTAATCAGAAATTGCGGATATTTTTGTCTTTGTTAGACACTTTGATGATTTACACCGGCCCTAAAAGTCAACGGTCCGACATTTTACCTTAAATCATATTTTTAGTGTCCACTCACCGATCCGCGGGATTCGCTACAATCGTTCGCGGTTCTAATCGCGAAGTAGATGACGCGACTGTCCGGTCGCCGAGCGTAACTACGAAACTCTTAAATCCCATACGCTAGAGCGAACTCGCCTCTATGAGACCCGGGACAAGTTTCCGCAACAATTAGGGAACGTGTTGGCTGGCTGATTTCATCACTTTATAAATTCTGAGATGACTACCTGCAAAGACAATAAATGTCGCCGTCGCGATTTACCCGATTTGACGAGTCGTCGCCGGTGACGCTAAGGACTTTGGCGCGACTTTGGCCCTGGTGGCGTGGAAGTGACCACCGCCGTGCGGTAGCATTTTCCGCGAATGATATTTAGATGCGCGATTCGAGCACCACGAGCGCGGCGCACCAACACCGACGCGCCGTGGCAGATACCCGGAGATCCATCCACCTTTCGACACCGTTCGGCAGCGGCTAATATGCAACGCGGCAAGGTGCATGAGTTGCATCTTCTGCACGGGCAAGAACCTCCGCCAGCACAGGAGAAACAATGGAATTCCTTGGCGGTTCTGGTACAATATGCCACGTTTCTGCAATATGCCGTGATACATATGTTGTTAAGCCAATGACTCCCATTCAGTCATCCGGAAAACTGCAAGTACGTGAATTAATTTGAATAAGATTGTCCGCTAATTAGCCTTCTCCTTGTCGGTGCATTTGCAGCTGTTTGGGATTTGTCAACCCGTCGCGTTTTTCTACACACGAACCGTGGAAAAATCTACTCGTGGGGCTTGAAAAACTAGAACCAGTCCATTCGGGGATAGGTAGCAAATTCCATTCAATTCCTCTTGTAAAATCATTGGCGTTAAAAGTAAATTTCAACTTTTGGTACATATTTCAAGGAAAAATTGGATGAGAAGAAGTGAGAACAAAACTACAGTTATTTATTTTTAAGGCTCAGTTCTAGATGTTTTAAACGATATAACTAATTTTTGACTAATATACATATATTAATAGCTGCGTTCTTTTCATTTTCCTACCTGGTTCAGATTAGATAGGAAATTTTACCCATTAAAACTTCAAACCAGGATAAATTTTTGGACTAATTTTTTGACGCCAAGTGAGTGCAATCCAGGCAATTTGATTTCATTTTCGTGAAATAAAAAAGTACAATCCAGGCAATTTGATTTCATTCTCGTGAAATAAAAATTGTTTGATATGACTATACCTACCGTTTAATATAAATTTCAATTTGAATTTATTGTATTTAAATTTTCGAATTTTCTTTTATTATAAAATATTTAACAATTATATTCCGCTCACCGTAATTTTTCCGATTTATTCCAAAATTAAATGAATTTTATCAAACAGTATTGACAGTCAAACTTACTTGTATAGTTATTAAATCAACTCATACCATACTTATTTACTAAATTAAATATTAGTTAAACATTTATATTGTCGGAATAAAAGAGACCTCAACTTATTAAATTTTTACTTCTTTATTATGTCCAGCTATTATAATAGTATGCAAATTTAAATATTAATTTTGATTTTGACACATTTTACTATCAAAAAAATTTAAGATTGAACAAGTTGTGATTTTGGGACCTTTTGTTTGATCGATAAATAATTTACACAAAAATAAAAAGCCTTTTACACTTCTGAAAATTCAAGAATAAATAAATTGAATGAATATTTTTGAGTAGCTTCGTTTCTGGAATGCGTTGGTTTTATACGCAGATATAATCGTATGCTGCATGACGAGATAATACAGAAGGATGCAATGTTAATTATATTTATTACTGGCACCGAAAGTAGCCGGATTGTCCTTTACGGACACGAATTTATGAAACTCATTCCCATACTGCCCAGTCACCAAATTTAACAAATGACAGCGGCCGTTGCGCTCTAATAAAAAAAAGGAGTTCAAGTTCCCACACCGAGCGGCCACAAAAATTTCCATGCTAATCCAAAATAATCGATCCCCGTACGAAACACCTGAGTATGTACCTGCTACCTGCGCAGCGCCCCGCGGACGCATTTCCGAATCAGAAGCCTCGTAAAATGCACGGAGCCCGGTCATTTGGTATGCGCTAATGAGCGGCGAGTCCAAAGCATTCGGATGCAATCTTCCCCGCGTAAAAACAGAAAAGCAACCTGACTTTGGGGTAACTTGGGAGGGACTTTGTATCTGCGGGCCGAGCCAGCCGCGGTTAAAGGGGGAACGTGATTCCCAAAAGTTCCAGCTTCAACGGCCCGATCTTGGGGATCCAATAAAAATTAATCATCCGGGAGACAAGGATCTTGATATTTTCTTGGATTTCAGCTGGCCGCGATTGATGGCGATCACTGACCGTGGCATGTTGGAATGGTGAATTTGGTCAGATCAGTCCGCGGAAGATCGTTAATTTTTGGAAGGGTACCAAGGGGCAGTCTTTTGTTTCAGGCTGAATGGCCAGTTTGATTTTCTCATTCAAATCGAACCAGCGTTAACATACAGCACGGACCTCCCCTTCTTTTCAACATTCCAAACGAATTATTAATAACCGACGGATACTGATCATCGTTCTGATGATTTCTCAGTTAATTAATAATTTTCGGTTCATCTCCACTCTACGCTACGCGTTTGAAAGGAAGGATTAAGATTTAATTTTTGGATTTTTTGTTTGAAGAATCCCTTAGTTAATATTTGAAAGAGATGGAACATTTGAGGTATTTCTTATACCCCACATATAATTTATGCTTCATCTTTCACTGCCAAATGAATTGTTTTAGATTTCACTCCATCTAGTAGCTAGTAAATTTCATATTTCTTATCAAAGATGTGAAATTGTACCTTTAAGTTGTAAAACGATGCCTTACAGCGGTAATTAGCTTATAATTTTGCCACATTAATTATACCTATTTGAAAACAATATACATACTTCTTACTTTGAAAAAGTGCACTATTATGTAAAAACAGGAACCAAAATTGCTTACTATAATAGTAGTAAATATTGTTTTAGAGTGTACCCACACAATTTCTTTCATTTATTGAACACACTTAATCCCTATTACTAATCCCTAAAAAATCACAAAAGTATTCGGTGGGCAAAAAAACAACCTTAAACCGACAAAGTTATTAAATGCGCATCTTAAAATGAAAACCAATAAATCCATTATACATCGTAAAATCGGGCATAAGATTGAATCACAACTTCCCAAAATTTTCAGGCTTTGTTATAAAGTCAAAAAAGAAAAGTCCATAAATCATCGCCCCAGGCAAAACTTATTGCTCTAAAGAACGCATCCAGAAAAAAAGGGGCTACGCACTCGCGTGTGCAGTATGTATACATTACATTTATTACATTGTGCTACATTTATTTAAGCATTAAACATACATTCCGTGCCATTTGTGCTCGTAAAATTTTTTACACTGCCAAGCCTCAAATGGTTTTATTGCTACTGGTAACAGAAAGCCTCCGGCCGAAAAAATGTGCCACTTTGCTTATAAGAGATATTTGATGTAGGGTGAAAGGGGTAAAAGGGCTGTAGAAAGTCCATAAAATATTATAGCCAGTATGCTTGAGGGAAAGAAAAAATCAATTTTATGTGGGTAACATTAAACATGAAATGTGATTCAAAAATCATTTTTAATATAAAGAAGACATGTCATTTAAATTCATCGAAACCAAAATAGTACGCTTAAAAAAAAATATATACATAGAATCAATATTTCCGGTCCTCTAAAGAAATTGAGACAGCATTACTTCGATCTTAAAGTATATATCGTTTAAACGACAGAGATGTTACAATTTAAGAGCTGTAATGAAAATGTCACATGTAACTTAAATTATGGCTTTATACTTATTTCATATAAGACGCAATACGATCTGCGTATTTAGTTTAATAAAATATAAAATCGAAAGGGGCAGTACAGGATAGACGTATGGTAATAAATCGTTCGTCCAAACTCAATCTTGTGAGGCTATAGTATAGGCTTTAAAACTGAACAATCAATACAAATCCACCGTAAAATATCCAATCAATATCTAATTTCAGTATGCATAGCGGCCTTCAAAAGGGAATCTTATGTTGAGGATTACACAAACCATCGTTTCAACTATCCATAACACCACGATTAATTGGAGATTTTGTCATGGCAATGGGACATGAGTTAGTCAAGTCTGCCCTTCGTTGAGCCTCGGGATTTCCCTCAGCGACCACAAGAACCATAAAAACAGGTATTAAAGCCTCTACCATGGAGTAACAACAATTAAATGTCGTTAGCTTATTTATAGACTTTTTACAACATTTTATTGATTTTTAATTTGATTCCTTAAAAAATAAAAAACAAAAGACAAAAATAATCTTCACTTAAGACAGCACTATGAGCATCAAGCAGAAAAAATGGATACAAAACGGAGAAAAACGAAAATATCTAGCCAAGGGCTCTGTGTCGGTATAATCAGCGTCTGCAATGATAATGTTGACAAGAAAGAGGCTGTAAAGTGCCTGTAAAGGCAGCCGTTAAGGCGTTCGGACCTCATCAAAACTCACAAAACAGAGGTTATGGCTTCCAACGAAATTGATTTTTTATGGATTCATTCGCCCGCCTGCATGAATTCCACTCTCTGGTAAAACGACCAAGAAGTGATAAAGGGCATGCATACATGAGGGCTTTAAGTGTCATTGGTTAAGGTGCCTAGAAATTCCAGGAATTGTATCAATTAAAATAATTCCGAGTTTCGAAAAACAGAACAACGAGCACGCTGACTAGAGCACCTGGTAACATGTAAATTCGGTTTTTTGCTTGTTGTTTAAAACAAATGTCAACAAAATCACTGCGATGTTTTTCATATGGACATTATGAAGATTTATGGCGAAAATCAACGACTACTGCTTTCTTGCATTTTCGGTGTGGCGGCAAATATAACATAACATACAACAAGTGTTTTTCTAAGCCACTAACTTAAATTTTCATTTCCAGCTGAGTTTAAGATTTAGTTTTTTTTTATTATTTCCATATTATAAGTAGTCAAACTATTTTCGTTAGAACAATGTAATATATTTCGGTTTTTTTGGTTATTGTCATATTATATTACTTAAATTAGTCTCTCTTATTCCCTGCGGGGATGCATTAAAATTTTCCATTCATATTTCCCAAGTAGGTACACAATTTTCTTCGAAAAAACGAAAGACTCCAACGAAGCGACAAACTTGCTTTTAGTTGCAAGTGTGCCCCACAAATTTTATGTATGTCTCTCACGGGGGACGTTGCAATTGCAGAAAAGCCCCACTATTTTGAGAGCTTCACGATCGCAATTACGTGAAACAATCCGCGCTACACATGGGCACATTCCTTGGGAGCAAAAAGGCGTGTTTCTTCCATGTAAATCACTTACATTGCCAATTTTCTGCAAAATGATTGGCTCGCCCACACTTTAAGAAATGGCAGCGAGCAAAAATCGCATAGTGTGCAGTTGAAATCTGTTCGGAAGGATCTCCCCAGGTAATTTTCTACTATTCGACCACTGCAGCTCTCGAGTCGATCACCTGAAAATGAATCAAAATTGGCGGACAAAAGCGCGGGAGTTGTGCACTACGCTGCCCCAGTGGCCAATTGAAATCTGGCGAAATCCGAGTACCGCGCCGGGGCTCAGATACGCCGCTGGAGATAGATGGGATTGCCCCGGCGGCCGTGCGAAGACCCGTCCCGTGCTCGGGTGCTCCGGTGCTCCGGGGCCCCGGCAATTAACTGAAATGTTACCTCAGCCGTTGTTCACGATACACATAATTGGTGTTGCTGTGGCTCCGGTAATTATATCATAAAGTGATCTCTCGCCGGTGCGCTGTTGTTGGACAAAATGATGTCTGCGCTGCCACGGTTTTATCGGAAAACAATTTTTCTTGTCATTTTATCGGTTTTGCAACCGATAAAGTTTTTCCCTGAGTTCTCCCCGCCGATCGTGAGAATGGTTCAAAGATTATTCGGCCAAACTGGTAATATTTTAATTGCAACTGACTCGAACCACAGAGTAACCTAATTTCCAAATGATTTGTGCGCCCGACTGGCAGAATTTCGCTAATCGAACCACCAACAATTATGCTGCGCTACAATAACCTAGAGATGCCGGCGCGATAATAGAAATTTATTGCAAATTGCAGACAGACTCCGGGAAATATCGAGTTTTCCGATAAAACGAAAGAACATCAGATTTCTTGACTTTAAGCCACCGGAATAAAATTGGCGTGAACAATTTTTTTCCCCAACAAATACGAGATAATA
Source organism: Machimus rusticus (assembly GCA_951509405.1). NCBI lineage: Eukaryota > Metazoa > Arthropoda > Insecta > Diptera > Asilidae > Machimus > Machimus rusticus. The sequence continues at coordinate 33,341,934 of OX608053.1, read as the reverse complement.
TTTTTTGTTTATTTTTAATGTGATTTACTTTTAAAAATCTACCAATTAGCATTACAATTTGTTCAATTGTTGATTCTAAAGGTTCGTTGGTGTAGCAATTTTTACAGAAAATAATTTTTTAAATAAATTAGATTATTTTATAAATAATATATGTTTGAATGAGAGCAATTATCCTCCTCAGTTGTAGATACACTACAGTTTTATTTTTTGAAGATATTCCTTTGCTAACAGTAGAATTGTTTTACATCCGCACCCAGAACAAAAAAATTCAAAATTTAACGTAATCTTTAATATATGAGTACACACGTTTATTAACAGATATTGATTTTGTTTAAAATATGGCACTAATTTCCAAAAAGTCAACCTTAATTTGTTTATATAAAAAGTGTGTGTATTTCAGTAGATACTAATCAATTTTCTATTGAATCGGATAAAATTTGCAGTTTGGCGGATTTTGAAAACGTGAACTCGGGATAAATGCGTTGACGTTGTTTGATATCCGTTTGAGATGTTTTATAAAATTTACTATGATATATTTTATTTGGGGTAATTTCTGATTGATTTAAATACAGAATAAATAAAATATTAAGTAAATATTGTAGTAATGTTCCGCGCAAATTTCATAATGCGTGAAACGAATCAGTTTCGTATACCCTCTTCAAATATGTTACACATTTGCCTAATCACTGCTAGGCCGGATTTTCGAAATTTTAATCCCCCAAATTTCATTATTACCCTCTTATCGAGCAACAAGCGCAAAAACTACCGAACAATAGGTCGATAATCCCGAAAAGGGTGAGTCTGGCCAACATCGACAAACCACGTCCTTCTATTTTTTTCATCGGATCACTCCTGAGGGTCGTTTTGGAACTGTGTCAATGCACAGATGCAGGGGTGATCCAAATTGCACTTTATCTCTTCCGCGTGGCAAGTGGATTGCTTCCCTGGCGGTCGATGGTTTACTTTTCAATTTATGTGACAACAAAAATCCCACAGAAGGTCAATTGGCTGGAAGAGGGTCTGCGGCTGGGACTGGGACGACGCACGCACTTCCGCAACTGAATCAGCCTCTAATTGTTAATCGTGTGGGCAGATGTCCTCGATTTTGATTTCGTTTAAGGCCCTGTGCGCAATAAGGGTGCAGGTTGAAAGGAAAAATTATTTTTGGATCGTGTCGACACTTGTTCGTATGGTTTGTGGTGCTGTATGCTGATTTTGGGTGCATGTTAGGTTTTAAAAACACTAGCAAAACTGTAAAAAACAAACATAATTTACATATGTTAGGGAAATATTAAATTTTACAGATATACGTTGCAGTTGCACCCGTCCATAGTAAAAAGTTAATATTATAACTTCAAAAATATAAGGACGTCACTGCTTGTATTCTCAACAATCTTAAAAGTCAATAAATGAATAAGTATGTAGAAGAAAATTGTAGACTATTTGTAGACTGAATGCAGAAAAACATCACTCAAACTTGTAAAAAAACGTTGTTAAAATTTAAAGTATCTTGATTATTGGCTTAAATTAATATTAGTTGCGCAAATATTAAAGCTAAGTCCAAGTCTTGGTCTTTGAGTAGTGACATGAAAGCTTTTCTTGTTTAAGATTTCAAATATTTATACAATTATCCGTTATTTTGCCAGTTTTCATAAATGCCCAAAATATAGTACGTAAGTATCTTGAATTGCAACTGATTTTCGTTTGATAATATTTTGACATGTCGATTGAAAATTTGAATTTCTTTGAATATAAAATTTTGACAAGTTTGATTAGAAAAATTCGAAATAGTTTGAAATATTATAATAATAGACTTGATTCGAAAATGGTGTTCTTTGAAATTAAAAAGTATTCTTATATAGTATATAAAAAAAGTATTTTGTAAGCTCTTTTCGATTCGTTTCGTACCGAAAATTATTACAAAAACCTACGAATTTTCGGGTTCACCAAAGAACCCAAAAGTGTTCGGATATATCCACTAGTGTTCCTCCAAAGTTAAAAATAAATGAGAAGTAATAAGAAGGGTTTTTTTCGAATAAACTATGATCATTATTTCGAATTCAACCGACTTCGTGCGCGCCAAAATCATGCATCGGATGGTGTGAAGTTCAAGCACCGCAACGCGGCGCATATGCAGGCGCGTCTGTTTTCGCATCGTAAACAGCCCTCGAGCAAGTGCAGCAAGGCCAACCACCGCGATCGCATCGGCGCTGGCTGCACATGCGCGTCTGACAGCAAATCATAACCGCGAGGGGAGCAATCAATCTGGTTGAGGGCGGCGGGGGCAGCGGGCGGTAGCTGCCCCTTTCGCGATCGCGCCGCGACCATAAACATTTTCCCCTCGGTCGCAGGTGCGCCACACTGCGCCTGCGCGAGCTCTCTCCGGCCCTACCAGTGGCCGAACGATCCCCCTCTGGCCAATCAGTAGTCATCGACTTCTCCTGCGCGACGCTCAATAACTCTCTCAGTGATGATCTCGCTGATGCGCGGGGAATCGGCGCGGCCGCGTGACCATCGCGCCGTCAATTGAATCTGCTCGCGGGCGAAAGTACCGTTGTCTCTTTCCGGCGGCTGGCGTCGGGCGCCGCGGGGACCGCAAACGGTTAGGCGAGTGCTCCGCCCAGACCCTGAGGTCTCGCCGGAGGACCGAATTAAGCAGTTTCGCACTGCCACTGGTTCGGTGTGAATCGCTGCTGACTTGCGCGCGCATTGCGTTTTTTGTGCGATTTTACGGTTGTTTTTGTTCCTTTTGCTCCCTACGCCCTCTGAATCGTGACTCGTCCTGTGTGCGGCGGGGTGCGATCGAATCCTGCGAGGACGCATATTTGCATTAACAGTTACTTCCGGGTTGGTGCGTCGCGTGTGTGGTGTGCTTCGTCGCGGGTAATTCGCGGCGGTGGTGTCCTTCCTGCGAATTTTTCGCCGCTTTTTTGCCGCTTCTGCGGTTTTTTCCTGGTGCGCGCAACGGAAGAGGAGACTTTACCGGCGGCGACGCGGCTCCCGTGCGCCTTCGCTGATCGGTGCGCGACTGACACCTGTCCGAGGACTCACACCCCTTGGCCCCGTGGATTATGAGGTTTTTTAACAATTTCCTGAACGAAGAGTGATCGCTTGTTCTGGTGGTGCGGCCAATTTGCGGATTGCGAGGTGCGTGCTCACCGCCGCCGCTACCTGGTGAATGCACCTGCGCCCCGGGACCGCGGTTTGACGCATAGGATGTGGTTAGATGTGACAAGAAATGTGAGACCGGTGAAAATTTATCGCCAGTCCGGCAAATGTTTGTGTGGAAAATGAATAATTCGCCGTTCCGCCCGAGGGGAGTTCCAGAAGTGTCGCGGAAGTGAGGTGGTGGAGTTTTGGTTCGCTGTGCTGTGCCGCGCCGTGACGTGACCCTGCAGGGACCTCTGGGGACTCTGACGTGAGTGTGTGACGTGCCTTATGTGTTCGCAGAGGATCCACCTGTTTTCCGGATATTCATTGCGTTTTCGTGGAGTACTTAAATGTCGGTAAAACACTCTCGTCAAAAAATGGGACGGAGCGACGCCGCCTGCATCGTCGCTGTTGTGCTCCTCCTTTTAGTTGATAAGGTAATGCGCCCTTCTGTTTTTCAACAGGACACGGATTCAGTGCAAACTGATCAATCAAACTAATAAACAGCTTTGTAAAACATAGGCGAGATACGGCGTTTCATATACTCTTACGCGTATTTATAACTGATATACTTTTTAAATATGGGCTATAAATGCACTGTTAAACAATTTCCAACTGAAATTTAATTAAAGAAGGTTTAAGCGTTGCTATGTTTCTATAACTAGTTAAAAGTATCAAATGAAAAAAAAATCGGATCTTACCGATTTTATGAAGAAGAGATAGTTTTAATTTCGATATCGTAAATGAATACAACGTATTAAGAATTTTTTTTACATAGGTAAAATAAAATAGGGGAACATTTTGGAGCAGTCGTTCAGAAAACTAATAAAATACTGATTTCAAATTGATTCCTTATATTTAAACATAAATTATAGGTCGAGACTATGGCCAATAAAAAACCATTCTAAAAATCAGTTTAACATGAATTTAAAATTGATTCTGGTTTAGATAGGTCCAAGAGCCCGAGGATATGCTTCATACAAAAAAATTTATTTTCATTAAAAAAAAATGATTCTTTAATGTCTGGGGAATCAAATCTCAATCAATTTTGTTCTATCTGGCAACTCTTTTGTGCAAGCGGAGCAGAAATGTTTTGATTAGCGTAGTTATTTGTTATTATTTTCAGCTATTATTGTCATCAGTTATTGTATCATTTTTGCATACTTCACATTTCCAATGATTTTCACAAGCAGGACTCTACAATAGATTTAAAATTGAAAATTGAGTTGATTGAATTCACAGTCGTATTTCTTTTTTAAAATGTTAAACCCGAATTTAAAGTTGAGAGTACTGCTTTAAAAAATACGGGCAATGTAAACAAGATCGAATAAGAGGTTTAAAACTCAATGTTTCCTCTGAATTTGCGACTAGAGTGTGCCTTCTGGGTGAACAATAATAGAATGATCCAGAGACGAACAATCTAGACAAGATTACCTCATACACGTCTTCGAAAACTTTTTGGATCATTGAGTTGCTATTCTGTAACGCAGTCAATTTGAGGAATTTCCTTCAATATTACCAAATGCGATTTTTAATATTTTCGCTTGCAGTCATTCCCAAATTGTTTACAATATTAGCGTCATAAAATGAAAAAAATAGAAAAGGCCCCTTTAATCCCCTGGAAATATCTGTCATTGCACTTAACTTCATATTTAATCGATACGATGAAAAATATTTAAAAGGTTTTGTTTTGTTATAAAAATTTTACAATTTGTAGCAAATTTGCTAGAACTTTTACTAATTTTATTCCTCTGAAATTAATATACTTAATTGCAATTTCATTGTTCACCATAGTTTATGCATATGTATGTCTTCAATATATAATTACAAAACGTGAAATTTTTTGACAAGGTAAAAAAAGGAATGAAAATATGTATAAAACACCTGAGACCTGACTAATTTACGATTATTGCTTGACCTTTGAGTCGAATCTATTGGAATTTGACAGTTTAAATAAGCCCGCTGAAGTAGAGCAGGGCAAAATAAAAATTCTAGAAATAACGTACGCTTCAACTTAGGTTTAATAAACAAAATTTGCAAAAAAACAAAAACGTTGTCAATATATCATATGTCATCGAATTTTTTGTTTGTTTGAAAAATTGTACTAAAATTATATAAAAATAATGAATTCTTTTCCTCAATCTGGGCGGTCTTGAGAAATTAATTTAAATTATCCCCCAGAACAATCGCGCTTTTGTCGAACAACTTTAGCAACATTAATTCAAATTAGCAAAAAATATATTTCTATCAATTTTCAAAAATTGATTGGTCTTGCATAAATTACGTGATTTATGGTTTTTATGGTGCGCTTCAAAGTCAAATTTGTCGGAATTAATTAATCGACTCCCTAAATTAGCATAAACTTAATTAAAATCATTTTCAAATGCGCAGCCACGTGTGGAGCAAAAGCCACCCGATCGAAACCCTCGAAGCCACTTTTATTTAAGATTTCTTCGCCACATTTCCGGAAAGATGAGCCGTGAGATTTCGAATTGGCTGCTTCCCGAAATCACACACCGTCGCGTCGCGGCGGACCGCGATCGGAAGTGAAAACTGCCCGCGGCCGCATCTCAATCGATTATTATCGCATGCGATGCGTATCTTGCGTCTGATCCTTGCCTGGCCGCGCGTATGCACGCATGAAGGAGCAACCTCCGCGGAATGTGGCGATGTCTGCGCGAGCAACAAATAACGCAAAAACCAGAATTCGTTCGGATTGATTTAATCTGGCTGATTAATCCATTTCTGCGGATTTAGTCGATCTGAGGCTGTGTCTTCGAAATTTCCCTATGCAGTGCTGCACCGTCACTCACTCTCCTTGCAGCGCGGGCGCGGGGGCCGGGCAGCGTCTTTAAACCTGCCTGATCGCTTTCTTGGCCTGAGAAGATCTTCGGCGAAGATTGCTGCATTTAATGCCGAACATCATCGCTTGCGTGCCTCGGTGCCGAGCGCGTTTTTTTCGTCGTACTTTGTTTGCGTTTTTGTGCGATTCCATGCTTCTTTCGCTTGCCATCTTCCCAGCGGTTGGGTTTTTCTCGTTTTGCAAATTTTACCATCATTTAATTTGGATGAACCACAAAATCTGCAATCAAAATAGCCGGCGGGATCGAGATGCGCGAACAGTTGCGCATGTTTTTTGCAGCACCTGAGGACGAGATGCGCAACGTTCGGTGTTTGTTGCCCCCTTCTTGGAGCCCTTTCGCTTTTTTTCCTTCTGCGGTACACCTTTGATTTTTTAATGAACTTCTCGGATTTTAATTTACGCAAAATTCAGGGCGTTACCTGCCTCTTTTGTAGCATTGCTAGGTAACGAATGCTTCCAGTCTCCAGTTGCTAAATTGCACCGGATTTCGGGTAGATGGTAGATGAAAGTTTCCATTCTCCTCGCATTCGTTTCGAATTTAAAGCCTCAAAACTGAAGATTTGACGGAAAAGATGGATAGTTCAGTGTTGCATATGCGATAAAAAAATTCTTCAACTTTCCTTATCTGTTTGGCGTGAGCTACTTCGGACTGGGGCTTTTTGTTTCTTCTCTCGAACGCGTGCCTTGAGATAAAATATTTCCCCTTGCTTTGATAATTTATTAAAACATTTTTTAACTGGAAGATCGCCTGCTTAGGTGGATTAGAAGACTTACGATAAAATTGACGATTTTCGTTTTTAATTTTACAAAAGCTCTTTGTATCATTATGAAAGTTATGGAACATTTTTTTTTTAATTTCATCCACTTGTATCACTATAACACATTGTTTTAAACGCAAGAGACCTGGGATGTCTTAAAAAAAATCTGAGCGTTTTCGACATTGGTTTGTGGGAGCGACATACATATATGAAGCCGTAAGTTTGGAAAAGATATTGTTGTAATTGGTATCGTTGCAAAGAAGACCTTTTCATGCTAGGTTTTAAAAAAAAATTCTTTTTTGAGTTTAATGAGCCTTATCTCATAAAATACTTACGATATTCTATTACTGTTGGCTCTATAGTTTAGTAGTAATTTATTTAAATTCACCCATACAAAGCATCCCCATACAAGCTTCACCGGATATTGCATCGTCACTCCAGAACTCTTTGAATGGGAAAAATGTTGACATTATCAAACAAAACTCGATGAATTTTTCGCCCACAAGTTTTTTTATCTTTTTCAAACGTTAGTCTGTTTTTTTTCGATATTCTATAACGTTTTGAAATAGTAAATATCTGAGATATGTATGTATTTAAAACAGAACATCGATTAGAAATTATTGATTTTTTAAAAGAATTTTAAAATCCTAATTTTTCAAATTTGTGCAGCTTAATTCCACTTTTATTATGATTAAAGCGAAAATGATCAAGTGGATCAGATACGTTAATTAGTTAAATATGTAGTCTCATTTAAAAGCTTAGCTTGCATACTTTTTAAGCTGACAAAAAACCAATTGAAGGTGAACCTTAAAAACGGACAACGAAAGTAATTTAAGATATGTGAAAAAGTTTCTCTCACAGCCACCAGAATGACGAATATGCCGCGGTCTGGAGAATTATTAAAATCATCCTCGTCATAAACTCAATTGTTTTACCAACTTTGGGGCCCACTTGTTGAGGAGCACCACTCGAAGCACCTTCCCAAAAGAAACGGACAAAAGACGCCAAGAAGTCAGAACGCGAAGAACGCAGAAGAAGTTGAATCCGCGCGGCGGCGCATCCCAAGCATTCCCGTTCGCAGCGCGTATTCATTAATAAAAATCAACTCAGGATATTTAGGGAGCCGCGGCAGGAGAGAAAAAACCTGTTCCCGCAGTCAGTTCGAATTTTCGATTTCACAGGTGACGTCCGACGTCCGACGTCCGAGTCCGGCGGCTACTTCTACTTCTCAACGCGGCCGATGTTTGTTGCTTTTGTCTCAGCGTCCGCGGAGCTGTTTAGCACGAAGTAAAACGACGGCGAAGAATAAATTTGTGGACCTGTCCGAAAGGTGTAGAGGTCAAGAAATTTTCGATTGGATGAGATGATTTCAAGGGAAAGAATTCCGCGCTGACCGACCTTTTGTTGTGGTGCTGCGCTGTCAGACGCGGGCCTGGCGCTGGCGAGCCCCAACACATTCGGCCGCGTCGAAAAATCGAAGAAGAGTCGCGGTCGTGGTCAACGCCGTCGACGATGGACTAATGAAGAAAATTTATTGTGAGATGGTTTTTAATTACATTCAGATAACACACGACGTTTTATTGCGTTCCCGCGGAATTTTTGAATATCGAAAGGGATGAACGAGAGCCGACCATCGAAGGAATTCGGCTGAGTTATCGTGGCGGGCTCTGGACCTGAGATATATTGGAATGTTTTGGGGCTTTTCGGCTTTTGGGAGATAAATTGCACGTAATCCCTAAAAAATAATGCATTCGATGGAAGTGCATGTGACCAAATCTCTCACATTTTAGTACGACGCGAATCTAAATAAATAAACACGAAACCAAAGGAAGAACCGTTCTGGGGAATTCTTTAAAAATTTACAGAATTTAGAATGTGCGGATTACCATAAATTTTTAAGGAGTTCCAGAAGATTAGGGATCTTAATTAAATCAGAATGGTAATGTCTCGACTTCTTTGTTTTTACTATTTTCTTAAGAAAATCAAACAAGGTACCTATATCTCAAAGAAAATATATCCCTAAAATCTAAAAACTTTTCTAGAACTAGGATTATCATCTAAACATGTAAGAACTATCCTGGAAATTCTCTCAGAATTGGCTCTTAAATAAAAAAAAACCAAAGCTTTTACCTACTAAAGAAAATTTGTAAGTATACTGAGGTTGTCCTTCGTAAAATTATATTTCGAAAACTTGTATTTAAATCATATAGAATTTCGAAGGCATTTTTCCTAAATGCTAAGGAAAATAAGAAAGTTATTTTATACATATACCCAAGGAAAAACATTAAAAATACATAAAGCCTAGAATTAATGGGTTAGAACTTATTGTACACATACATGAAAATGAGTATTTGTATACTGAAACTGAATTTCTAATCTACTGTCTAAATGATATATTTTAAATTAATGCCAATATTTATAAGTTTTGACTTTCAGGCGTAGACATACTATCGTCAAAATGCTTTCATTTCCAAAACTATTATTTTTAGTTCTTTTATAAAAATAATCCTTAACTGTGTGCTTTTCTGATAGTAGCTCTATTCATTTTATTTAAATCACTCCGATTTTGATGCATACGAGGAATTATCACAATAATTTTGTCAAAAATATCTCTTAGGCAACAAGACGTCTCAATTCCAAAAGCAGCCAAGTAGGAATATTAATCGAGTATAAATTTTTTTATTGCCCCAAATGCCACTGAAATCGAATTGAGATAAAATTCGTAGAAATATTTCCATTTTGGCGGTACATTGGACCAGTTTAACTAATTGGCTTGTCACATAATTTTAATGCTAATTTATTCCCGGCATTATGAAAAAAAAAATCGCTATTCACACGTAAACAAACATTTCAAGATTTTGAAGGAAATGCCTTCTTTGTTTGGAGCGATATTCTTGTAATTATGAACGTTATAAAGGCATTTTAACGATTATTACTTTCATTGTTTTCACGGATTAGAGAAACAGACCGAAGCGAAAGTTAACTGGTGAAAATGAAATTTAGCAGCAGTTCATCGTGTAGTAAGCTTGAAATTGTTTTTTAAAATAAGAGGTTGGAAAAAAACATTTCCCGAGGTCAGTGTCACAAGCCCCATGTAATCATGGAAGCCGTTGCCAAATATCAAACCTAAAAACGAAAGCAAAAAGCACAAATACAAACGGGCGAAAGACGAAGCAGACGAAAGATGCTGAGATTTGTGGTCCTACCTGGTCAAAAACCCAAAGGTGTAGCGCAGGTTATGTCAACGAGAATAAAAAGCCTGCAGATGAGAACTGTTCGTTTTTTAGATACAGTCGCAGTCTTCTTTAAAATATTTGCGTTCACGCTGCACCTGTCGAAAAGAAAAGGCTAAAATGCTTGCTAGTGAACTCTTTGAGGATCCAAAATCAGATGAAAATATAAGAAATAAATAAAAACAGAGTTATAGATGCACCTTTTCAAAACAATCTAGTTACTCTGCTCGTTGAGTTTTAATTAACCACTATTATTGAAAAGAACAACTTTCTTATCACCAGTTTTTATCTCGTAAAAAAAATTTTAATTTTAAATCTCCTAATCCGTAAGTTGAAAATAGGCTTTTTAGTTATACATATATGTATATGTATTTATATTTACACCCAGTTCATTTTTTTTCCTTTTTCTAATCAGTTTGTAAATCGTTTCTGCCCTTTTTTTGCCCGAATCTACTCCTGAAGTAAGACTAAAACAAATATCGTTTCAATCTTTTTAGCGAGTCAAACATTGACGATCCAAATTTGTTTAAAGAGGTCAAGTGGGGTATCATATGTAAGGTTCTTTTTTACATATTTTAAATTTGCTAGAATTATAGACTTACCCTAGGCTCACTAACGTAGTGTATCCTAAAGAAATAATGTAAATAAAAAATAAATTTGTATTCATATATAATAGTTAAGAGCCCTTAATCTTTTAATTTTGTTCTAGAAAATCACTTTTACTTACCGTATTTCTTAAATGCTGAAGTAGAATGCTGAATCTTCTAAATTTATTCTTTATAGAATTGGAGGGATCTTCTTCCCTCAAAAAATTAAAAAGGCAGTTATGGAAAATTTATACTAAACTCGCATCCAAACTGAAAAAAACATTATAATTTTACTACTCATCAAAAATTTTGCCGACCGCAGGCATGAAGACAAAATTCAATTCTATAGGTACTATTTCACCCTCTAGTAGCATTGCTGCATTTAGAATTTTATCAGATCCGTTAAAAAAATAAAAGTAGGTACACATGCCCAAATGAAAAACATTAAAGTAACAATATTTTAAGAATGACAACCGATAATGAAAATTTTCTCATCTTCCAATTTTATTGAATAGTTATAAATGGTACACGAAATATACAGATCAAAACTTAGGGTATAGGTTTAATTTATGTATATACTGTATAGTTTCCTAAGTTGAATTTATGTTTATATTATATTTTTTTTATATTTTCACAATATATGTAAAGGTAAAGGTTCAAATCAAAGAGCCCTGAACTTCGAAAAGATTTTTTATTGTGTTAATTACAAAGTATGTGTGCGAATTTGCATTTTTATTAAAGAATTGGTGGATAATATAATTATTACTATACTATTCAAAAAAAGGAGACATTTTATTTAGTATTTGTGAAGATATGTATTAAGACATAAAGGTTCTATCTTTTTTGTATAGAAACGTTCTAAAACTATGTCTTTGACTTGTCCTTTATTTGACCTTAAAAGTAAAGAACAAATGAGAATATATGTATGGATGTATGTTTCGCGATTTTTGATTTTTTTTTTTCTGAAATGGACACATAATCTTTATGTTGCCCTGCGGATGTAGCGAAAATACAAAAAGAAGTATTTCACGAGTAATTTACCGTGAAATACTCACCGGCTGTGTACACATCCAGACAGCACAATAAATTTGTAATTGCTGGAATACCTTCAACTTGCCATTTCCCAATTGAGCCAAACGTTAAATTGACTTTGTTTTTGCTCCCATCGTCAAAGTACCGCGGACTCTCCTTCTGCATCGGCAATTTGTTCCGGCAAAAAAGCGCTAACGTCTCTCATTAACGACGTCGTAAAAGGCATTAATTACAATTTCGTTTTCCGCTGAAAATTAAATCAATTTTCCCACTGGGCAAAGCTCATCTTCGGCACTCGTAATATTCTAATAAATTCAAGATCCAGAAAATTAAATTTTTATTTACCATTAAATGGTCACTAAGTCCGCTGCGGACTCTGTCCGAAGTTTCAAAAAAAAAAAGAAAATGACTTCTTCCTCATCAGCGGCTATAAAATCCGTCGCTGAAGCCGCTGACTGCTGAGCAAACTCTCAGACAGCGGCTGGCGCAGGTATGCGCGGCGATCCGCGGCGGTACGTGGCGGTCCGCGGCGTATAGAGTTATTGCAAAATTTAATTACAAAAGTGCATCGCCAACAACTAAGGCGGCCAGCTTTGAATAATTGCCCAGCAATTTGCCGTGAAATTAAACAATGCAACAGTGTCAGCTGCTTTAAGTGTACCAAATCGAACACGTCGGCCAGTGCCGGGAAAATTGTTTAATCAGAGGACGCGGAGGTCTCCGCGGCAATTTGTCGGATGGATGGGAGCGCTCGGCAGTTGTCTTTTCGTTGCCTTTTCCACGTGAATTTTTCTTTCCCGGATAGAATTGCGATTCGACTTAGAAAATCGCCATGATATTTTTATTTAATGCATTAACAAACTATTTTATCTGTTTTTCGCCTATGCTTTACACTGCATCTGAATTCTACTTGCGAATTTATTTTTACTTTCTCCATTCCAGGCCCTTACAGCTGGAAACTTCGAGCTGCAAATCTTAGAGATATCAAACACGAACAGTCACCTGCTCTCGGGGTACTGTTGTGGTGTTCCTTTAGAAATAAGAAATACTAAAACTACAGGTGAGTTTCAAGCCTTTTTCCTTCGAATTGAACACTCTTAACATTCCATTTCCTCCAGGTTGTCCGCCGTGTTCAACCGCTTTTAGGCTGTGTTTAAAAGAGTACCAAAGCTCGCTGCCCACCGAGCAGGGTATTCTTACAGGATGTTCCTTCGGTAATGCTAGTACAGATATTTTAGGTGGTTCCAGTTTTGTTTTAAGCGATCCCGAAATCGGGTCTATTGTGTTGCCATTTACATTTCGGTGGACGGTAAGTTTTTAAAATTTGTGCATATATTTTAACTCAACACTTTCAATTTAAGTCGCCAAATATGCCTCAATGTAAAAAATTAACAAATTACCAAAGAAAATTTCCATTTCTCATTTATTTGAAAAGTCATAAATACATTTCTTTCCATTTTTGAAAATGTTTTTAGCTTCCGTAAGAAAATATTATTTATGTCTTTTATACGAAAAGGGTAATAATCTACACATGACATGACATAAAATTTTACTCTAGGTATGACGTATGACATATGATGGATTTAGGAATTAACTCAGAAGTTATTGACATTTTGGTTTTCATTTCCAGGAGGGCCTGATCGAAGGATTTGCTACAATTTAAATTTTCAAAAAATATTAAATTTGTAGTTCACTTTTCAAGGTGCTTAAATTTCAGTTCTTTTTTGCAAATTTTTGCTTCTTTTATAACAAATACTCACACACAAAATTTAAAATCGATCGAATCAATTGTTTTGAGTTAGCGTGACCACAGAAATTGTATAAAGTGAGTTAGACTTCTTGTATGTCCAATTTTTTGCGTTTTTTATTTACATTGTCCATATCATAGTCTTGTCTTCCCACATAGTTAAACAGAACATTTTTTAACTTTGGAAATGAAAAGAACAATTTGCTTCAATGGCTGAATACTAATGTCAGTAAAAGAAATGATTTTGCATAGTATTACAAGTTCAACCAATTCAGCAAACTAACTGAAGAAATTATAACCAAGCTATCAGCACGATCTCTGCCGCACTTGGAATATCAATACATTTCAGTTTGTACTCAATCTTATTATTATCATCTCAATCGCAACTGTCCTCTTTTATTCTGAACGTCTGCAAAGAGCAGTGTCCGAATTTTATCAATCGAGGTGGCTATTGTTCAATCAGGGCAACTCTCGACCACACAGCAAGGCAGATTTTAAGACATTGAATAATTTTTCATGGGAAAGGAATTCTTCAATGGACCCGTCTTGCCCCGAACCTGTTTTATTTCATGTCCGTCTGATATTCGATTACCAGCCGGAAGGTACTGAAATAATTTCCCAACCTGATTTTGATTTAGCCCATAAATTTTCACAAAATCGCTAACTATACCTTCTCGATTACTTCATTACATATTTCAAGCGAGTACAACGAAAAAAATAACGATCTCTTGCGTAACCACAACAAGATTCATCCCTAATTGGCAGGAGAAAGAGTTTTAATAAAAGGAAGCGGTTACTTCTGGCGTATCATGTCACCACTTTAACAAGTTCTTCGGAACAAATTGTTCACCTGAAGAGGTGAATAAATTACCAAGTAACGTCTATAATCACGGGAGGTTAATTTGCCGTAATTGTAAGTAAACGTAGCAAACCACTTGGCTAAATCACGGGTTTTCGTCACATTTAAAGTAGAACCCATTAGTGTTACTCACCGCATAAAATTTGAGGAGGATCGGCGGTGCAGCAGCGTAATTATGTCGTCAATTACACATTTAGTGGAAATTATCATAACAATTAAATTAATGGCACGTTGAAGAAAGGCCACGATCCGTGCAGTCTACAAAAGACGCGCAGTGGTGATATCGTATCACGCCGTATCGCGACGAGAGAACGTGACGCTGCACGAAGCAGAAGACGCCTGATAAAGACGATTGTGTGCGTTGCCCGGCGTAAAAAGCAAAGTGCCGTCGGCGTTCGACTCCAGCGTCTTTCGATGTGTCGAGTCGAATTAATTACTTTCGCGTATTCTTTTCACATCTAATGTAAAAGCGCCTGCGCCACTTACTTGACACCGGCTCAACCAGTTGGAGCTGTTCGCGGGGACGCATTTCAAAAAGGTCTTGAGCGACGCGACGCTGCAGCGCCGCTTGCATTGTCTAGAAACGCAACTTGCCTGAATGGGGCATGGGAATTTGCTGGCGTTGCGCTGCAGCGACCGAGAACCTGTTGCAGATAGTGCAAAACCCTATTCCCCTGGATTCCCATCGGGGCTGGGTGCGAGGACCCGGGAATATCCCATTTCCAGATGGTCGCTGCCGAAGGGCTGTCCCAACCTCATAATCGCAGGGGCACACTTCGTCGGCGAAACCACTATCAGGGGCTCCACCCTCGCATTTCGGAAGCATAATATCTAGGCGGCGAGCCAGGCCCAGTTTTTTTCCTAGTTCTATTATTAAAGATTCGTTGTTATTGTGCAAAGACTTTTTATCGCAAACTGCCGACCGAACTAAGTGTTGTAGTTCATTGAGCTGCTTCTGTCCGCGCCATATTTGGACGTGATGCGATCAATCGTGCTAGAGAAGGTGCGGCTGACTCGATCGTCAAGTGTACCATATATTTAATAAAATAACGAAAAAGTGTTGTTTCGACATAGATATGTCGAACTTTAAGGAAGAAAACCACTATAAAGCACATAAAAATGACATGATTTGATGATTTTATTACATATTTAGAATTTTGGAAAAAATATTAATGGGAGATATACATAAGACGCTTTTAACGATACGATAAGATTCAAAGTTCAAATTTGCGAATAGTTTGTTTCAAACTTCACTTTCTACTTCTGCTTGGTCACAAAATTAATGGATAGATATTACTTTTTAAACATGATTTTAATAATTGAATTATTGAGAAATAAAATTAATGATTATAGTTTCAAAACTGGAACATTTTATTTGTTTTATCAAAGTGTATTTTTAGTAAGGTTTCCGCCTTATTTATTATTATCATTTTATGTATATTTATATAGTAGTGGTATGTCAACATACATTAATTCTTCAAAATAATAACTAAGTACTAGAAGTACAAATTAATTAAAAATATATAAATTTATATCTATACAAAATGTATCGGTATTGAATGAAACCATGAAAGTGTTAAAATATTAATTACTTATTTAGAAGTTTGCTGTAACAAACAATTAGTTAATTATTATCTAATATTTAATAGAGACGCTTTTGTTTTCGACCTCAGTCAGCTGTACATCGGTGCGGCATAGAATCTACCGCCGGCCACAGTTCTTGAACAGTTTTAAGTTTTCGTTGAAAAATTTCTTTACCTAACCTTATACCACACTTATACCATTAATTTTCGATCGGATTGAGGTCTGGGGGTTTGGCAGGTCAATTCATAACCTGAACCGCACTACTTTCAAACCAACTTTTTTGTCATCTTACTGGTATGTTTGGGATCATTATCCTTTTGGAATATCCATTTGAGAACGGCGTACGGTAAAATAACATTTTGATTTCCAAATCGATTTTAGTATTGTTGTTATCCGGTATTTAACATTAATTTTTTCTACATCATTTAGTTAATTTAGCAAACATGATATGGTGTAAAACTTAACCAGCAATATGATTTTGATTTTTCCTCACACAGCTATTCAGTTCAGGGAGTTGCAAATTACCACTATTATATAGATAGCTATAACACAAAAAATGCATATTTTTTTATAAAAGATATAATTTTTATGAAGTGATTTTTATTTGAAAGGAAAAAAGAGCTAAACAATTGCCTTAATAAAAGTCGGAAACGCTCGAAAAGACAGTCTCAAATGACCCGCAGAGCCACACGTCGTGCAGCGCGATAACAATGGAAATTGTACAAAATATTCAGATGTTAATGTGGTCAGCACCTCAGCGATCCGATCAGATATCGATATCACTTGATTGATCACCTCGAGCTGCAATCTGGGCGATCACGAAATTGCCCTAGTGTCGCTGGGGAGCTGTTGCCCAATTAGTCATAGAATCGCGAGATTCTAATTTCGATACAGTCACAGATTACCAAAATCTCTGGCGGGCCGGGCCGAACAGCCGGATTACGAGGGGATTACGGGTATAAAACCATAACCCATGGGTCCAGAGGAATGCTGCCGGACTGCGTTGATTGCACGCGAGGAAGGCAAAATATTGGGCCATTGTACTTTTTCATCACTTAGTTATGAACTATTGAGAGCTCCTCAAATGACTCCTTCTTTTTTCCGATTTTATTTCTCCGATTCCCTGCACCGTGTACTTTTGAACAAGTCATGACTTTCCTCGGCTCCCTCCTCGGCGATAGGCAAATAAAAGAGCACCAGCCCTGTTCAATGTTCGGAGCCGTTCGAAGCATAATGTTGCCGCACAAAAAAACAGTTAATGTCAGTAGTAAAAACCGTCCAAGACTTTAAGGCTTTTCTTGTAACAGTTTCAAGTGCCCCATATGAAAGTTATTTTATAGGAAAAATTTATCGCTGGCTTCGATCACGATTTGGCTGTCTTCTGGCCAAGAACAAGTCAAACCGAAGAATCTTTTTTGTGTGCCCGAACCTCTTTCACCCATCCAAACGTGAACGTACTCCCCGAGCCATATGGAAACGAAAAATCTCTTTTGACTTCTTTTTTTTTTGTGGTTGGTTGGGCCGTTTTGACTGGTTTTATACCTTCCTAGTAGATGAATTCGGTCCAGGGGCCAAGCGATGCTACCATCACCTTTGATGGTCAAAAGGTGAATCTTAACATTCTTTTCGACTCAATTGGATACGGAGACGATTTTTGGGGCCTGTTGCGAGAACACCGATTAGAATTTTTTAAATCCGTCACAAGCTACTGACGCAATATTTTCGTGGCCTTCGGAGCTTCGGAGGCTGCGCGATGGTTTATTTATTGGATGATTAATGCACATCTAGATTTGGCAGAAATATTTTTAATAGAAAAGGGGAACTTGATCAATGCAAAAACGTTACAATGATAAAAACTGAAAAGTAAGTATGTGCCAAATCTAGCATACCTTCAAACAAAATCTTTCTTGAGTAAGATTTTTAATGTTTTAAATAATTGCAATATGAATAAATATCTTTGAAAGAGAAAAATCATAGACAGCATTGAATTTATTAGTTTAATGCATAATAGGTTCATGCTTATAATAAGAATTTATATCAAAAGGAATAGCTAATAAATACATACCTTGATTTAAGAAACATGGCAGGTAAATAAATATTAAACAAAGATAATAAGTCCAGCGCACAAATTTTATAACAAACATTATAGCTGCAATTTTCCTGGACAGTGCAAGATTTTGTAAACCTAAAAGTTTACATCTCCTATTTTAATCTTAGTAGTCCTTTCAAAGTGATCCTGAAAATTAGTAGAATTAAGTTTTACAAAAGCTATCGACATATGTACATGAAACAGTGAGAAGATAAGAAATTGCTTACCTAATCATTTCATTAAACAATTAATGAAATAGTATGGGTCCAAGTGACAACCTACGGTAACACCTGAAAGCGCTTTAAAAGTACGAGATTTAAAATGATTTAGTTTTACGCATTAATAACGATTAAACATGTACCAGAATATTAAATAATAAACTAAACTCAGTAGGTATACGAAGAAAGATTTCAAAACTGTAAAGATTAAGTAGTCATAAGTCCAAATTATGTATATCAAAACATATACATACATATGTACATATTTATATGAAAATTTAATATATGTAGCACCAAAATTATTTTACATAACAAGATAACCAAAACCAAGATAGCATAGGAGAACAAAAACGAAGTGCATTAAGTTTTATGATATAGGACACGATCAAACGCTTTTATGAAATGGGTATAAATTACTGCAACTTGCAGACTTTGTTTTGAATTTTATATGGTTTAAGACTACTTTTTACAAAAATCGCATGAAGACTATCTGCACATTAAGATTTGACTGGATTGGTGTAGAAATTCTCCATATTGTTAAATATTGTATAAAAAACTTTAGCACAAACATGCAAATTTTTTACAATCGAGAAGGTTTATGAACTCGTTTGTTCTAACACTTATTCTAATTATACTTTGATCCAAAAATAAAATAAACTAATAACAGAACGAAATCTTTAAAGTAAAAGAATAGGCTATTTTATGAGAAGGATCCGTTAATTTAAAACATGCATTATTCTAGTTAAAATGATCCGATTGTTAACTTACCTGCAAAAGTCCTTCTAACTACGATCAGCAATTTGAAATTCAAATCGTTTCTAACAGCGGCGGTCAGAATGTATTTTTCGGTTTTTAACAAGACATCAATCGTCCTGCCAAAAGGAAATCGCGAGTCGATCGTGCAGTTGCTAATCATTCCCTAAGCGATCCTGATCTCCAAACAGACGCGAAACAATGACCTCGCTGTAGATCAGCGAGATGAGGCCATAATTATTCAAGAGGAAATGAAAATTGATTTTCCACATAAGAGATCTTAAACTATCGGGGCTTGAAAGGCGGGGGGCGACCGGCGGGGCGGGAGGGCGGCCGGAGTAATGGAAACACTCGTACGGCAGAAATTTACCTATGGGAGCAGGTTATTTACGGCCGGGGCTCGGCGTATCATCAGAGGGACCATGTGGCTTTCGCGAGATAATCACAAGTCGAAAGCGAACCGAAGGAAAAGAATCACTTTGCCAAGAATAGTCTTATTTATTCCACCTGTGTGCAGCTTCTTTAGCGAGTACCTGCCCGAGATACCGACAGCGCATCTCCGCGGAAAAAAAATTGCTGCCTCAGAGTGCGCGGAGGAAAACAGACGTTTTGTGGAGTACCGAACAAGTGGCCGGCGCGGCGATCGGAGGCCCGAGGCCTGCAGCCTTCGCTCGGATGCTGGATGCGGTGCTCCGCTGGCGGTTTTTGCTCCCCTTTTTGCAGCGTGCACCTTCCAGGCGGTCGGCACCAATGTCGTAGATGTTATTGTGCCAGACTATGATTTTTCCTCTATTCTGGTAATTTCAATTCATAATCCGATTCCGCGCTCCGCCGCGCCGGTGAGCTCCAATGTCTGTTTTCATGTTTCGCATGAGCATCAATGACCTGCTCCTCGGGCAAGGATAAGTCCGCCGGAGATGAGATCTCGCGGCCAGAACCAGTCACAGCCAGCGTCAGAAGTTCATTTTGAATGTATCTTAATGATCTTTACAGCGTTTTTGTTTGGCCTCCTTTTCTGGCCACCGCGCGAAGTGAACATGTTTTGGATCAGGGTCAAGGCTTTGATATAACCTCAGCTTGGGTGTTTTTGATTTAAAATATATAGTATATTTGAGAAAGCATTCTTCAAAAAACATATGACTGAGTGATTATTCGTGTTTATAAAAAAATGACAATCTACCAAGTCGTACGATTTTTCATTTTAGCTACCCTATCAGCGGATATCACGACATAAATCAGAAAATCTTGCTGACTAAAACTTTCCTAACTTCCTTCAACACATTTGGAAGCATTAGGCGAACAGTGAACTATCTAAAATTAATATTGTCCCACTTCAGTTAAATTTTGTCTACATATAGAAAGTGCTTGGTTCTACTTAAACGCAGTAGTCAACCTACTTTATTAAATAATAAATAAATAGATTTCAATTATCAGATACATTAAGTAATTAGGATATTAACCTTTTGTTAGAACTTAAATATTATTTTCCATTTTTTTAAAATGCGTTGTCACTGTTAATCAAAAAACTTAGGTTAGTGTTAGTAGGGTTAAAAATAAACCAAGAGTTTAGTTTCTTGCAAGTGATTAAAAATAATTGGGCTATTAGGGAAATATGCTGTTCACCTAAAAGTTTAAATAATTGAGGATATATTATATTAATGACTTCTAGAAGAAATGATAAATTCGAGCAAATCCCTGAACATTTTAAAAGGTACGATATGTATAGAAAATTAAAATTTTGAGAGTGAACGTTTTATTTAGAAGAAAATTGAAACAGTATTTGATAAAGAAGGTAATTAAGTTTTTTATCACAAACAATTCTTAAATATGTATGTGTTTCATCATATTTATAATTTGACAAAAACTAATTTCAACATATATTTTAAACATTTCTTCAATGTTTTATATAAAATTATTATTTATATGAGAAAATAAAACAAACTCTTCGCGTTTATACTTGCAAGGTTTTACGAGCATTTCAATAAGAATACTTTTTAAACTAAATTTAAAGTTGGCAATTTTAAAGGAGAAAAATATTACCAGAACTCTTCAAATCGATTGAATTTCTGACATTTTGTTTTTAAAAAACTTTTACAATCTACAAAATAAAGATTATTTTTATTGGGGGCAATAAGTTGGGAAATTTGAAGGCTTCTGCTAACATTACGACGAAGAATATCAGAGGTAGCGAGGTCAATGAGGCCAGATTATCACCTTACTGAATTTCTGCACTGATTCGACTGAAAAGATGTTACGATAGCAATTGCTACAAATTGCCCCTGTTGATTCATTAAATTTAATGTTGCTTAGAAAATAAACATTTCCCAGGTGCGCTACTCGCAGATGCAATTACCATAAATGATTAAACCTGCAGGTCAATTGAACAATATCAGAAGTCGATTTGTAGCATTCCGCGCGAACACCGCGGTTTCGCTCACAGGCTCAGTGGCTGCCGCACCTGCATTTTCAGGTAAATTTAAATGCCTTCACTTTCTCCCCAGCCGCGCTCCGGCCGGGCGGGCCCCATGTGCGGGACAATGAGCGGCGGTGTCGCGCGAGTACAAGTTCATGTCCGCGCGTCCACCGGGTGCATTATGGATGCAAATTTAATACACGTTAATATCGCACCACACAGCTCCGCGCCGGGGAGCAATTGTCTTGTTGCCGGCAATTAGAATGTTTTGCTTGTTTTCACAAAAATTAGCATATCCGAGCGCCAGAAGTGCTGCGCAAGATTTTTTTGTTTGATTAATCAAGAAACGTTTGATTCCGTGGGAACGGACTAACTTGTCAGAAATTTTATTTTTGTTTTGGGTTTTTTATAAAGTAGAGTCAGCTCACAGGTGATGGCGAAGAGGTTACTTGAGTTATCAATCTTCATCACTTTGCACAACGCCACAGCCGCCGGAATGGACCAACTCTTGTTACAAAATCGCCGGGCGCGCAAGAGCGTTTCCCAAAAACAATTGGTTCCGCCTCTTTAAAACTTAATTACGCGGCGGAAAGCAAATACCTCCGGAAAGTATCCTCATAAACCAGATAAAATTGCCCATGCTCTCGATTAATCGCCCATCCCACAAAAGTGCGCTTTTACCGCAGCAGCGGTGAGCTCAATTTCTGTTCATATTTCTCATAATCAATCACCGGGACAGGTTTGGCGCACCGTTCCCCCGGCAAGAGGCTAGAAAAACGAGGCTGGAAAGTACGACAGCTAAGACAAAAGATATTTACTGCCGTCGGTCCACTCGAAGGCTGCTGAGGAGCCCCGAGAGCCCCAAGGAGCCCCAAGAGCTCCTCTGCACACACACTTAACTTTCCCACGCATGTGGTGCTGCCGTGCCGCGCCGCGCGCGCCCAGCGACGGACGAGTTCGCTTCAGTCTTGACCGCAGCGACAGCGACAGTCCGGCGATTTCGTCGAACCGCGGACAAAGCACAGTAAACTTTTGAGACAGATGCTTACGCGGTTGATTGACTTCAAGACATCTTGGCTAAATGTAGAAAAACATTTCACAGATTAAATTAGATGCGCACGCATCGGCTCTCGAGCGGCCGCGCTCGGCGGCGGACCACTTCTTGCGCCGCACCGTGCCGCCGCCGCCGCTCCGCGGTTAACCCACTCTGATTGTTTGTGATTGATGCGCACTCATTTCAATTTAACTGTTTTACGATTTCTTAGCGCTCGCGGTGCGGTGCTAGAATAAAAAAATCCTGACCTGGAAGAAGAAAAAAATCTCAAGATATCACATAGTTTTGCCGGACTAATTGATTGGGGCCCAGACACCGCTCAAATCGCTCAGGTAGAGTCCGTGATCACCGCCGCCGCCGCGGAGCACCTCTGTCTTTAAAATTTGTTCTAGGGCTAAGAAATTCGAAAGGCACGCCGCGCCGGTTTCAAGAATTCCCTCGGAGCTATTTACGGCACCGCGACAGGACGTTGATTCCACCGGCCATCGAAGTCACGAAATCCGTTTTCATTTGAAGAGGGAGGCAGATAAATAATATTTTGCATTGTTCCGCCGTGCAATAAACCCCCAGTGTACATGCATTGGACTTTCTTATTTTTTTCTTAAGACGCCCGGTACAACTCCCAGGTGGAGTGCACCACGTTCGATTTGAGACTTTCCGCCGAAGGGATTTTCTTCCTTTTGTTCACCTGTAACATCACGGCAGTAAATTTTTTATTATTTTTTCAACGATCTCATTCACGACCGTGAACACGAAGTGAATTGTAGTTTTGTGGAAACAAAACTTTTAGTTCTCTTCAATTGTTTTGAACGACTTCAGTTACTATACAACATTTAATGTCCTTTTGAACTATTAAATATCAAGCATCTCTTATGTTATACATTTTGAAGTTAGTCTTTTCTTAAGAAAACATAAATATCTATTTCAGGAATACAACCTACTGAAAATATTGTTTTGAATTAGTTTTACGTATTTTATTTTTCTGCAACACTTCATCAAAATAAAAGATAAGCCAAAGTTATTGACCTGAAAAAAATTGGTGCATTTTTTTATAACCCCTCATAAAAGTAATTTTGGTAGATATTATTATTATTATTATTGGGGATAAAGAACTTTTTAACGATATATATGAGAATAATCAAGTTTTTATTGTTATGTGTGCAACGTAGTTTAGAAAATAACCTTGATTTTTGCATCCTGGCTGGAATGGTGAGCCTACAGCATGTCCTGCGGTCGGCAAATTGCAAAATAAAAGAAAATTTTATTGAATTAAATTCTGTACTACAGGTTAATTAATTAATTAATTTAATGCGTTGTTTTTGGGTAAAATTTGTGTCGCTAGGTTTTCAGAATAAAGTAATATTTTCATTAATGGGGAATTTCTATGAATATCTGACATTATATTATATATTATTGATACAATATTTTGGAGTCTTTTTGATTTAATAAAATTTTACAATGATTCAATCATTATTCATAAAACGAATATTGTTAATACGACTTTTTCTGTAAAAAATATTAGTAGATTAGTAGGAAGAGTATTTCCCTGTTCATCGACTTAAAAAAAGAGTTCATCATTTCGACTTGTATGTACTTATTTATATAAAAAGTAAGGGTCTTAAGTATTGAGTGATTTCGCCAGATTCAAGAAATATCATCATCAGAGATAAAATTGAATCACTGAATCATTGAAAGCATTTATAACAAATTTAAAACGCCAGAAAAAATATGACTGTAAATCGGTAAAGTTGTTTAATTATTCATTCTAATCTATAATGAGAGAGGTATGAGTACTTTTTTCCTTTGTACAAATTATGAACATCATCGCTTGAGTAAGTAACATTTTGAAGGCCTTGGGTTTTTTTTTTAAACAAAAGAAATCGCTTGATCCGGCGATGATATCTACTACCAACTCCTGGCGTGTTTTGTTTGCCTCAGCAATAAACAGAAGTTCCTCCGTCCTCTCCATTAATAACTAATTTTGAGTTATGACTTTTGTTGAACTTACCTTTGTGCCCCATTGAAAGTCGGTTTTATTCCTTTTGATTGAAAATGGACCCCTACGATGACGTGATTTAAAAAGCACGTTCATCTTGGGATTTTTTAATTGCACATTACTCGGCCTAATGAGTATTTTAAAGGTGCAAACAAAGCGTCAAAAATAATACAACGTCTCTGCAGGCGCTGTGCAGGTGAACAAGGTATTGGCTGCAAGTGGGCTGCATATCAATTTATGTTTAGAAATACTATCGCTTAGCCGCGCCGCGGTATTTTGTTATTGTAAATTCCACCAACACCGGTCTTCTAGTCTTGTTCATTAATTTATCTAAATATAACCAGAAGAAATTTTAACAAACGAGAGACGCATTGCCGCCTCGCACCAAAGAGTCATACCAATTGCGGCGCGAGGTGGACGGCCATATCTGAACTTGTAATTATAAATGCGAGAAATATGAATTTTTTATGTTTGAACGGCGCGGGAGAAAGTGCGCCTATTTGCAGATAATGGACGCGCGTAGGTGTGGCAATAACTGGTTGTGTGGGAAAATTGCGCTAAAGGTGTGTAAGCGATAGAAAATTAATTTCGCATGAGGTTAAACATTGAAAAGACAAGATTTTTACTCAATGAGTCAGATGTATTTAGATTTTATGCAGTGATAACAAGCACCTAACAGATGCAATTTCATGCCGTTGCAATTTATTGCTTATAATGTTTGGGGCGTGGTTGATAAATATACTGTGAGAAAATGTTGTTTTATTACTTTAAATCAATAAAATTAATAGAGCCTGTAATAAATCGATCGATAAAAGTAGAAAAAAAAACGCTACTATTCACATCTTTAGATTTCCGTATACTCCAAGAAATTATTCCCATAAATTATGCGATACCGACTGAACTAATTGCTGTCACAGTTTAAATGATTATTTATGCACTGCAGTCATTCATTGAACAGTAGCGCTTCTTCTTTTTATTTGTGTTACTTAAAGCTGTACATTTTCAAGAAGCCATTGAAATTAAAATGACAATAACAAGTATCGAAATTGCAATCAAATCACGTATTAAAAATTGCGCATTAATAACCCTTGAAAGTTTGTGAAACGTGCAACTCCTCGAGTATTGTTGATCGCAAAGTACATTGGTCGATTAGAACTATCGACACAGTTTTTAGCGATACCGGAAAATTCATGATTTGTTCCGCGTCATGTTTTTAAATTTCCATGGAAAATTCATGCAAATTGCATGCCTCATTATAACGATTGGTCTGGTGTTTGATCTTGTCTTTGATTTCACAGTTTTGCTGTGGACTATTGCGAGTTTGATGTCTGCTAAAGTTGTTGAATTCCACGAACTGTTAAGTCTGTTTACAACTACAATTATTTAAGAAAAAATAATTAAATGTTGCTAAATTATTTTACGTATTATTTGTAAATTTACTTAAATTGTTCAGACTTATGAATTACATTCTTTCACAAAGAATTCGTATGCCATAATTGTGCCTGCAATTTTACAAACATTTCAGTTAATCTTCAAAACTAAATATACCTAATAAACATTTTTTTGATTTTTAACCGACTTCAAAAAAGGAGGAGGTTATGAATTCGTCGGAATCTTTTTTTTATGTCTGTTACCTGATTTCTCCGTCAATTGTGGACCGATTTTAATAATTCTTTTTTTAATGGATAGGTTATGCCTCACAAGTGGTCCCATTTAAATTTCATTAAAATATTCCACTTCAAAGGGTGGAAAATTAGGGGATGACTGAATTTTATTGATTTTCATTCACTTCATCGCGCGATAATTTCAACAATTATGGATCGATTTTGAAGATTATTTTTCTGACAGGATATGTATCATTATAAGGGGATTGACTAACAAATACTAAAAAACCAAAATGGCGGATTCTAAGATGGCCGCCTTTATAAACACCACTAAAAAGCAAAAAATAAAAATTATTTAAAAAAAAAAAAAAACCGCCTTCAAAAAACAGCTAGGAACTAAAAAGCAAAAAATAATTGGTAACATTTACATATACGATTTCCTACCTACTGATGTGTTTGAAGTCGGTGCCAAAGTCCAAAAATAACAATGAGCAATACTTATACTTAGTGACTTATAAAGAGTTGAATTAACAACGAAACGTATTTCACACATGTGTGTGCCCGTTTGTGTTGTATCGCTCAGCCTACCCACGCTCGCTCGAAAGTTCGTCGCACATGCGGGGTGTAGCGGGGGACCTATTTGGCTTGGCACCGAGTTCAAACACATCAGTAGGTAGGAAATCGTATATGTAAATGTTACCAATTATTTTTTGCTTTTTAGTTCCTAGCTGTTTTTTGAAGGCGGTTTTTTTTTTTTTTAAATAATTTTTTGTTTATTAGTGTTTTGCATAAAAACAACGCATTTTATTTTTTATCAAAAACAAATTACGCATTACAATTCTTTTTCTTCACAAAGAGTGACGGGGTAAAATCTAGCCTCTCTATTGTATTATCTAAAACAAATTATAGACGATAAATTTTCGATCCTAAACATTTTTAAAAGAAGATTCACAAAATTGACACTTGAACTGTCGTTTATGCCAATTCCAATAATTTAGTTTTGAGAAACACACGTTTAAGTTTTGGACAAGTGAAAACTTAATGACTTTTAAGCCATTAAACGCCAACTTTTTCTAAATTATAGTCCCAAAAATAGTACATACTCTAAATTTCGCTTTGAAACTTTACTATCATATTTTTGATATAATGTATTAATATAGTATAATTTTTTATCCCGTTGCTCTCATATTCATGTAACGAAAATAAGAACATAATACATAAAGGCATTTTAATTTGCTATCGTTTTTACCTTTTGATAATTGAAAAGAAAAGATTGGTCTCCTTGGCCAGAGTGACTGGGCTGAAAATTGAGAAGAGATCCGGCCCCCAATAAATCACTAAAGGTCTTAATAAACAGAATTTGTGTCAGCCGACAACACCCGGGGGATGACCCGTGACCTGGCGAGAACGGGCAATTTTTCATTATCCGATGACCGGATAATGGCGAACTGATCGAACGAAGCAATTTAGCTTTGCTTGGTTGGCACTTGGCAGGCAGATCTGCAGGACGGTTGTTTTGTTCCAGCTCCGATTTCCCGGCAAATAAATCACCGGGAAAATGATAAATATTGCAAAGGTGCAAATCATAGGCGGCGGCATCGTCCTGTGCCGCCGCGGCGAGCGGCGTTTCTGTGGCGACTTCTAGGTCATGAACAAAGGAACTGTCAACGTCTCGCGGTTGATTGGCGTTTGATTCTGAGTGAATTAAGCGCGGAGTGAAATTGCCTGGGAACGGCTCGGTCGCCCGCTAATTACCATAAACACGAAGTGTTATTACGAAATTGTACTTGCTCACTGCGCCCGCAGGAGCGGAGGGCATTTTCATGCGAATGCCAGCAGCGCGGCACTGGCGGAATACAAATCAGAAGTTTGCGCTCTTCACACATTCAACGCATGTCAAGGTGGCTGGAATTTATGCGCGGAATTCTCAGAATTTCGGAGTTCCTCCCGGGCCGCGATCGCGCGTCCAGACAAGACTCCGCGACTGATTGAAATTGCAGGCCAGGCCACTTAGCCGGCATGCGAGGAGCACTTTCTCATAACATCCGATGCGCTGGAATCCACTCGGCCACAATTAAATGTGAAGATGTTCCGCCGCTGGAAGCCAGGAAATTCTCATTAAGAAGTGGCCATCATCTGGGCATCCACTAGAACTCGATACGCGGCGGCCAGGGCTGTGATCAGCATATTCCGCCGCTCGCAACTATTGTCATCGAATTACGCACAAAAAGTACCATTTAAAGCTCAGCGCCCATTCATGAGTCGAGTGGCTGGCGGGTCGAGCCGCGCGCTTGACTCATGCCAACTCCGGTCGATTCCCATATCTTGGCCCCGCACGTCGGGCTCCGCAAATCGGGCCTCACTCGGCCACTCCACGAATTGCAGGGAGCATTTCGAGCTCGTACTTTGAAAAATTGATCCATCTGCAGATATTGCAAAAGGGGAAAAATGTTTGAAATAACAAATTTCTGCTTTCGTTAGTAAGAGCACTACGAAACATTTCTTCGTCTCCCCGAAATTTCAACGATTTTTTAAAAATTATTACATGTACTTCTTATTTTTACATGTATTAGCTTATATTAATATTAATAACAACTATGTAATCAGTAATAAGCAAAGTATTTGGTTTTTACGAACTCTTTTTTCATAACATTCTCACAACAATGAGTTAAATTTTGAAATGAGTGGATATGTTTCAAACATAGAAATAAGACATAAGGAAGTGCTGAAACGTTCATATATAGTGTACGTGTGCGTACCATTTTTTTGGGGTGCTCAAAGGGTGCTCAGTTGAGCGAGACAGAACCTGAGCAAGCGAGGCAGAATGAGTAAAAGCTATAGAAATATTCCTGAATACTGTCGAATTATGCATTTTTGGATTACTTGGATTCATTTCGGGGTGCTCTTGCTAAAAGACAGCGTTAAAAATAAATTTTAGTGGGGTACATACAGCAAACATTTTAATGTTATTCTAATATTAAATCAATTACTATTGCAATCCCCAGCGAATTACAAGAAGTCTGATTAGAACAGTGTAAGAAAAACGACGTAATTTTGAAATACATACAAATTGCGGTGTGGCCCTCTTAAAATTTACTTTCTTTTTACGCCAGTACTGATGTTTCTAATACTAAAGTGCGAGAACTCACACATAAGGGACTCTGGTACGCTTGACAAGTCTAATCGCACTTCCTTATATCTTATTTCTATGGTTTCAAAATACACTATAGTTCTTTAAAAATTGTATAAACCCATCTTTCCTAATTATGTGTTTGTAGCTTAATCAACTGGTTCGCATAAGTTATTTTTAGACACAATATAGAACTAACAACGTTTAATTTGTGTCAGAAGTTTTAAAAAACTACCTGCAAGCCTATCTTCAGAACCAGAAGTGAACCTTAATCAATTTACTCAAGGAATTTTGAGAATTTCTCGTATATTTCAACTTTCTTGGGATCTAAATCAAAGTGTCGCAGTAGAAGATTCTTTTGAAAATTACTGAATTTAGTAGATATTGATCTAGAAGTCTAGAATATAAATATGAGAAATAAAAGTGGAATAGAAATGAATCCGATAACATATAAACACATTTTAATTAAATTCTATTATAATGAAAATCTATTAACGCAAAATGAGAATTATAATTCCTATACATGTAAATAATAGAGAATATTTTATCCTCTGTTTACTCGTAGACCGGAAATAAGATTGACAAGGTTTAAAAAACAGGGGGAAAAATAATTCTCTTGTTATTTAAAAATTCGAATGCTTTATTACATAAATACTACATACAGAAATTAATTTAATTAGCCAAAGGTAATCGAGTTAATTTTATTTATTTCATTTTTCTAAATACGCCGAAATGTCTCAGAATGAAAGGTCCATCGTTGGTCTGAGGCTGCGGCATCCGTCGAGTGAGCCCCACATTCCTTAAGAGGCTAAAATCGAGGAAATGTATCATTGCATTGAGGCATGTCGTTAGTGGTCTCGGCGGGGCTTGTCTTAATGAACTTTCACCGACCCGGACTTTCTGCAGAACCTAAAAACCTCTTTGTTTCCATTTGCAGAAATCCTTCACGCTGATCCTACAAGCGCTGGATATGTACAACACCTCCTATCCAGGTAATTATCGAAACGCCGCGCTGCACTGCGCTGCAGCCGCTCCGGCATCCACTTTGCATATTGCACAATCAGTCGGTTTCGGGTCCGTCTAAATTGCGGAACACGGTTAATTAACCTTCCGTGGCGGGTCCCTGTCAGGGGACTTTTCCTCAGCCAGCAACTGGTAACCCGAATGCCTTTGTCTAGTTTCAGAGCGGCTAATTGAGGAGACATCATTCTCGGGTGTGATTCTGCCCTCGCCCGAATGGAAGACGCTGGACCACATCGGGAAGAACGCCCGGATCACGTACCGGGTCAGGGTGCAGTGCGCGGCCACCTACTACAACACGACGTGCACGACATTCTGCCGGCCGCGCAACGACCAATTCGGGCACTACACCTGCGGCGAGGAGGGCAACAAGGTCTGTCTCCCGGGGTGGCAGGGTGCTAATTGCGAGGAGGCCGTCTGCAAGGCGGGATGCGACCCGGTCCACGGGAAGTGCGACCAGCCTGGGGAATGCGAGTGAGTACAGTTGACACTTAATTCCAGATATTCTTAAAATTACTCAAACAAAACTATGTAAATAACCAACATTTCAATAGTAAAGTTTTATCCCTTTATCTATACAATACAAGCAAATTTAACCAAAGTTTTAACAGTAAACAGAATGCCATGAAAACTGGTATCCAAGTGTTTTCGGAGTAGCTGATCCTTTATCCAACTTTTGAAATTCTAATGGCAATATCAATATTACGATAAAATTTTTAAATTAAGTACTTATGGTTTTCAAATTTCCTGATTTAGTTTATTTTTTCCTCATATGATATTATTTCAAAAGGTATAAATTCAAATATATGCATATGAACTTATGATTCTATCATCATCATCAGTTCAAAATAAAATAATGACTTCCAAATGTTCAGGCCGTTTAAAAAATAAAAACAATCATGGTTAAAGCTTTAATTTTAATTTAAAGCACGTACCCAATAAAGAGATAACTTACGATCATTCATCAACATAAGTGATTCGTTTAATATGCGAATGCAGCAATGGTATAGCATATAATCATATTTTATAAAACATCGCCCGTTAGAATAACATTAAATAACTTGCTTTTTTGTTTTTGTAAATTACATTAAAATAAATTATTTGCGTCACATCCAAATAAAATAAACAAATCTACGGAAACTAACGAATAGAAAATGAATAAAATCACTGGGCATATAATTTTATAAAATTTTTAAGCATTAACACAGCAATGTTAAATAAATGAAATGAGAACTAGATTCGTGAAATACCCCCTCTACAAATCAAAGATCGAAACTTTAGAGACTATTCCAACTGGAGGTGAGAGTTTTCCAAGAGTCTTTATAAAACCTTTTACTGGCCAAATCGATTAACCCCACTTTTGAAAATGTCTGAATACTGAATGTCTGATACATACAAGCTTAACGTTTAATTTTGAGATTTTGGAAATAAATTTAGTTAATAATTTTATATGAAAGTAGTATTTATACCTGTATAATATTTTATTTGAATTTGTATTTTAAAACGAACTTTTTAATCAAACGTGAAACCTGTGTAATTTCATCAATGGAATACTTTTATACGTTTTGATTTCAGTTGAAAGCCCAGTTAAATTTATAATAAATATTTTATATCGCCTGGAAGAATTAAAACATCTCAAATATTTTAATGCAGTATTATGCAATATTCTCTGAAATGTCACTCTCAGTTTCTGGACATAAGCAGGCAATTAAGACGCTCGATTTCATTGGATAAGTCGACGGGTCGCGAGATCAACAATGGACGATCGCGTTCTTCATGACGTAGGACGCTGCACTCTCCCACGTATCAGCGGCCGCGCTGTGAATAGTTAAATAATCGGAAAATATTGTTAATCAATCGAACGAAGTTCGATTTCCTCGGCGCATGGGTTGTATAAATAAATCGACTGCGCCGTCGACATTAAAGTTGGTGTGGTTTTTGCCGGGTTTCGCGCCAGCAATTACAGTAATTGAAGACCGGTAACAGGCAAATGGCACTCGCACGTCGAATCAAGCAAATGCTTCTGTTACGGATCAACTTTTAGGTAACCGTTGTCCAATTACCCGTGTCGACACGGCCGGCCTGCGAGCCGATCTGTCTGTTATGCAAATGGCGCTGGATGCCTCCAGCCAAAGACGCTGCAGAAGTAATTAAAATTTAAGCCAAGGTATCGCTGCGGTGCGAGTGGAAAACAACTGCGCGCCGCATCGGCGGTACCGTCGAACCCGAGAAAAACGGCAGACGCGCGGTTTGCTGGAGGTCTCACCAGATATGTTCTTCTGGAGCTCCCTTTCCCGGTACAAGACGTTCGTGAAGAAATTGATTTGTTTCCGCAGTTGTTCGCATTTTTAACGTCTCCCGGCTGCCGTGTACCGTCTGTCGTTTCTTTGTTTTTCCAGCATTCGGCGCATACACGATAGATTCCTTTATCACTTGGTCGCGTCAACGGAATACGTTAGCGCGCTAAATGCTAGCGAAAAAAAAAACGACTAAATAGTACAACAACACTAAAGCACTAACAGCTCACCTCCCATCGTCGCTAGCATCAAGCAGCGGATTTTCTACACTTCACCAATTGTCATTAGGCGGAAAATTGTGACCTTACATATGCTTCGCGGTCACATATCCCGGCGGGAATGGGTTTTTCATCCAGGGAGACTTGTGTCAAGCATTCCTTGAATTTTCAACAATTTTTTGCACGCCAAATCAGTCGGCAATTTGCTGATCTTAGATGTTCACAATCTCTGAGAATCTCAATGGAGAAATGAGGGAGATTTTTTTCAACAAATATCTTGTCGATGAAGCTTTGTGTTGTGATATCGCTTTGCGATGAAAAACGAGAAAAGTAATTGCTTGTGACAATTCTGCAATCGATCCCGCAACATGCTTGCTTCTTGGTATTGAATTTATTCAACTTATCTCCGATTCAAATAGATAAATATCTCAGTCATACATATCGCGATGAAAGCAGCATGTTTTCATGGATTTATAAAAACTGAATCTGCCAGTGCGGAAAAATATAAATTTTAAAAATCTACACATCCGAGTAGTAATTTTACAAATTTGTATTGAAACTTACAAATATACGTATAAAGTTAAAGAAATTCTGAATTTTACTAATTAAAAGTAAAATTCAAACTATGTACATAAATTTACAATTGGTACTTTAAAATTCTTTCGTAATTAAAATAAATTAACGTGTTCTTATAAACATAAATAAAAAAATTTCCATTGCGTATTATACTTAAATTCTTAAATTTATACATATATATACCTACGTACGTATTACATCATAATATATCAGAAAAGCTGTTGCAAATTTTACAAACTTTTAAATAGAAAATGTTGCTTTCAAATGTTTACTTGTTTCTATGTATAAAGATAACAAAGTTTATCTAAGGTTACTTGTCAATTAGTAATTATTGTAAAAATAGTGTTTTATCTACATGCATTTATATCGTTGAAATCTGGTCAAATTTTGTTCAGAATTTTAAGTAAAGCTTAAGCTTAACTAACCCGGATATACGTTTCTCTCCCTTTTATTTATTGCTGCACGGCAGCGGAAATGGAATCGAATTATGCCCTTCAAGAAGGTTAATTGAAATTTACCTCGCTCGCCTGCCAATCTTCGGAGCGAGCTCCAAAGATGGAAAAGCAGCGTGCTTGTCCAATTCCCATTGCGTCCATGTAATTGCTCCATTAAGCTGGTTTCGCCCGAAATTCGCACGCCCATCGCGGCTTATTCCGCGTGCACCGCGAATCCCAATTGGGGCAGTTCTCGTAGATTTAATTAGATCCGCACAGGTTCCACTCGTCGCCAGTGCAGGGAAAATAAATCAGTCGACATCTGGAAAATTTCCTGCTGAAACCAGAATAAATCGAATGTTGTCCAGCGGCTCGCAGACGCAATGCAAGAAATTGTAAAAGTTTGTTTTCATTAAAATAGCTCCGATCGCGAGGCATCGTCAAGCATCGACAGTTGAAGAATTCCACCACACATTACACACTTTTCTGTCGTCCGAATCCTGTTCTCTAGCCGTCCATCCGCAAGTCACGCATGACTGACTGACTTTCTTGCGGACTGTTGTAATCTTCGCAATTAACAATTTTCCCCCCAGAAGTTCCTTTACATTGTTGGACGGCGCTGGCGCTGTCCGGCGCGGACCGCCACTGCCGCTGGTAGGCCGCGTCGCCGCCGAAGACCTCATTCTTGGAGCTCAGATGGACAAACCACCTGAGACTGCTTCACAGTCCAGAGTCGCTTCGAACAGGCAATCGAAGATCAATTTTTCTCGTTGGATCGTTTTTTACTACCCGATTTTCTTTATATTTTTTTTGTATTTGCAGCTTAATTAGATTTTCCATCGATTGACCAAGAAAAAGTATGTAACGCGGCTAGACACGATGATGGGGCAACTTCAATTAGCTGGCTACACTCATTCTTACTGATAATCTTGTTACGTTTTCGGGCCCCTAATCTGAGATGGATTTCTTCGCTTTGATTTTGGCCGGAACCGATTCGATTATAACTCCGGCATTTCCAATTGTTGCAGCGTGTTTGGTGGTGATATAAGGCCGCTTTCGGTTCAGAAAAAAAAGCACTCCCGAATAATCCAATTATAGAAATAGTTCTCACTTCCAATTGTTAGCCAAAATTTGTTTGATGATTTGACAAAAACCGATTATGCAGGGAGATATGCTCGAGGGCTGCTGGTACAATTGTAATGGTCCATTGATGTCGGCAAAGGTAAGCTGCAGACGGACAAAAGCTGCGGTCATACAAATGAGATTTTAATATTTTGATTCACACTTATGGCAACAAAAAATTTTTGAAAGGTTTTTATGGAACCTAACTGATTCAAAAGAAAGCTTTTTATATTTTTCAAAAATATGGCTAATATACCTACTCAACAACGATCGATCATGAATTAAAACCTTTTCTATTCTGAATGAAAGTGATGAAAACTTTTTTAAATATTAACTATTTTAAGGCATTTAAAGCGTTTTTTTAGAACACTATTAAATAAAAATAAAACAATGTTTTGGCCATTCTTGCAAAGAAAATTAAAATCTTTTACAAGGTTTCATCATACCTTTTTCAGGTATTTTCAGATTCAAAGTAATTAAATTAATTTCCCAGAGCCCGTCTTCTTAAATTTCACTAGAGAAATTTCTTACTATGTAATATAGAATATACTACATAGTATACTGCGACTGCGATCAGTTTTGCATAGTACAAAGCTACTTTTGACCAAAATAAGGCGCAATTTGTTTGAAGTTAAACTCTATCGACTGTCGACTCACAATCTACATAACAACGTTAATTAAAATAAACTGTGTCAAAAATTCAGAAGAATTCGATGCCATATTTACTTCGTGATATCAACTTTAACGGTAAACTAATAGCAATTACACTTTCCTCTTTCATTGAATGATTTATACATTGCAATAATGAATTGCATTTTATCACAATAAAATTATTAAAACGGCGATAATTCATGACAATTCCGTTCATGCCCTGCGCAGCCCAATAATTGAGCGAAAAGAGGCACCGAAACCCGAAACCTTCACCTTAGCAGCGTCTCAATACCAAATTAGCGCACTTGTCATCCGTTTAATTCGAAAATTTTTGCCCTTAATCACCTTTAATCAATTCTTTAATCAAAGGCATTCAACATCTCAATTTATCACATTTCCCAGAAGAATGGGGACACGACGCAAATCGAACAGGGCCTCGGCAACGCTGCACCACCGGGCCGCACCGGGCCGCACCGTGCAAACCATACACGGATTCGTGTGCCCACCTGAGCGCAGGTATGCAGGGCCCGCTAATCCGGTCGCTTCGGTGCCATAGGCACTGCGAAAAATTTATGATTTAATTAACTGTCCTTATCCCCGTCGAGATCATCCCAATGTCGTGTTCCAGCATCAAAACTAGAAAAATCCACTGCGACTCCGATATCTGGCGCAACGACCCACAGATTTTAGATACTTCGATCTCTTCGCCGCAATTGCTCAAGTTTGGGACGTACGGGGAACAATTGGAGGAAAAAAAATTACATCACCCGGGAGTTTAGAAAACAATTTCCTCATCCTTGTACCTTCTCCCCGTGTTCCCTAATGGGAGAAGTAGAAATTTTTCAGGCTGAATGCTCCAGGGCCGGAGGCTTACAACTCTTACAAGGCACCGCCACGGTTAGTTTTCTGGTCCACATCACTTGAATCGATCACGGATTTTATGTTCTATGCTAGATGCGACTCCTTGCCTCACTGTCTTGTTTTCTATGCGACATTTTTTCCGGCGTCTCTTTCAGTTTATCCGCCTGGGATTTACTTAATTTTACAACATTGGCCCTTCGACGATGTCTGGAATTTACTCAAATCAAAAAAACTTTCTTGCTTTTCTTATACAAGCACTACACATCTAGTAGGTATGGTGTAATTTTTAGGATTATTTTCTGAAATAAAATATGACTTAGTTTCGCTTTTATCAACTGAAATACAGTCTCAAATTCAAATTTTAAGACTAGTAAATTGTTAATATAAAACTAACTCTATTTTTACAAATTAGAGTACAGTTTGACAAATTTATTAAATGTATGCGGGCTAACTTTATGTTAAACTCTTCACCCACGCTAGAAAACAGTGTCTCTTTAAATTTCGTTTTAATTTATAAAATCTAAATTTTATGAAGTAAAACAGTACTCGACGAAAAGAATTGAGATAAATATTTTTTGTTCCACCAGTCATCTAATATTGTGATAAAGAAAACATTTTTAAGAAGGGCAATGTTTTAATTCAAGGCCAGTCATACAATCTGTAAAAACACATTTGTTCTTGAAAAATTTTAGAACACTTTCGCTTTTCTTGTCGTCATAAGTCTTAATTAGAAAGACCTTTTATCCCTTCACGTACATATATTAATACTTATATAGATATCCTAAATATGATGAACTGATTTCTTTTTAAGTAGTTGTTTCCGTCAAACTACTTTTATAAGTATGAATATATACAATCTAAGAACTCAATATTCTAGTTACAGCAGCAAACAGCCTTTCAAGAAAAATGCGTTTAATTAAATAAATTGAAATTAAATAATAAGATGTTGACTCTTTAACTAAGACAAGGGGACTATTTAATTCTTAAACTAAATGTACCTACCCGTAAGTCTGTAAAGAATTAATTAAACCTATTTAAGCATCTTATTTTTGTTGCCCTCTTACCGCAGTTCTATCTAAAAGCCATAATTCAAGGTTTACATTGAAGCTGCATAACCCGGAACTGTGTTTATATCGCAAATATTTAATAGCAATCTCATCTCATCGGTACTGTTTCAACTCAGCATCGCGGCTAAATATTGATTCTGCCCACGGTGCCTGCCTGGCTATTTTCTTATTGACACCAGTCCGACTTCACACTCAATTGACTCCAGTTTGTTTACTCAAGTGATTATACCTCTCGTTTGTAACGTGCTAATGGATTTTCCTCGCCGGTTGGACATTGACCGCTGACCGCTCGTTTTATACCTTTTGAATTTCTCCAAGAAAACCATATGGCTGGTGTTGTGGCATACTAAAACCAGGTCATTTAAAATATGACAAGCCAAATATCATAAACGTTGTTTTCAAACTTTTTATTTCTTCATCGGGCCAAATTCTCACTGGAGGTTCTCACAGGTCTTAAACGTTGCGCTGTAAATGGAAACGTTAAAGCGCGGTTTAACACGGCACCAACATGCGCAGGGAGAGCCTTAAGCTGGTCTTAAATACACCCAAAGTAGAAAAAAGGCAACAGCTCAAGTGACATACGAAGTAATTTGCATTTATCTAGCGTTTCATCGCCTCCCGACCTCCGGGTGAATTTTGCCATATTACTTTTTTCCTCAGTTTTGTTGTCTCCTCGAGGCTTTGGCTGGGTACGCGCTGATCGCGCAATGTTTCGGCTATCTCGCGTCTAAGGAGAAGATATCGTCGCGATCTCCGCTGCGTTTACGGCTCTTTGCGCCAAATAACCACGGGAATGGGTGCCTCGTCGCGAGCAGCACATCCGCAGGTTGGCCAGAGTGTGCCAACTTGTTTAAGTTGGCGGCGTGCGAGTACGCAGCGGATCGTTAGGGAATTAGAGGAAATACATTTTGCGACATGTGTAGAAAGTCGCATGATCGTAATTGATTTGTTGGATGTGTAGATGTTGCGTAGTCATGAGTTTTATGATTCGGCTTAGGCAGGGCTGATCGCATGATCTTGGCCTGATCATCAAAAGATTGCTGACCATTAGTGAGAAACGGATCCTATCATATGCTTACACGAAACACTTGCTATTTAATTTAACCTTATGATGATGGTGAAGCGGGGAACATTAATACCTATTCCGAATTTTGAATTCAAAGAAGTGTAGGGATTCCCACAATAAAAAGAATAATTTTCTTCACTATTTTTATTATATTATTTAAATTGAGTTGAGTACATAATATGCCGACTACAGACCACTTACATAAGCTGTAGATATCAAGGAAAATAGTATAAAATTTAAACAATTAAAGGGTTAACAATTGCTAAATGATTTTAAGAGTTATTTACCAAGTTTTCTGATGTATTATTGTCCAAATTAGCAGATTTTTATAACAGTTCATATAAAACTTTAACGTAAGTCCTACTGGTTCTATGGCATCCTTGTATGAGTGTCTCCATAGAACAAGATAATAATATCGCAAATTCATTTTTCAGATTCAATTTCTTGAAGGAAAAAAATCGAGGAAAAATAGAGAACTCAGAAATTTTTCTATCTGCCGAGCTATTCCAGTTTTAATAACTTATTTTATTTTTCAATAAACTCGAAATCTATTTGATAGCAAAAACTGATTAGTCTTTGAAATTGTTTTGCAGATGTCGACCGGGCTGGCGAGGGCCCCTCTGCAACGAGTGCATGGTGTATCCTGGCTGCAAGCACGGCTCGTGCAACGGGAGCGCCTGGCAGTGCCTCTGCGACACCAACTGGGGCGGCATCCTCTGCGACCAAGGTAACGGGGTATTCGCGGGGTCTCATTTAGAATCTAATTAACCGAAAATCGAATCCACCAGATCTCAACTACTGCGGCACCCATGAGCCCTGCATGCACGGCGGCACGTGCGAGAACACGGCACCCGATCAGTATCGCTGCACCTGCGCCGAGGGCCTGTCCGGGACGCGGTGCGAAATCGTCGAGCATCCGTGCGCCACTCAGCCGTGCAAGAACGGCGGCACGTGCACACTCAAGGTGCGCACGAGCGCGCTCAATCAGCGGGCTTTGCAATTTTTGGAATTATTAAATCTGCATTTCAATTTCGATTTACAGGAAATTGACTTGACGGAGCCGGGGACGACTTCGATGATCGTCCGCGGAATGCGCGGAATGAGCTCGATGGGGAAACCTGTAAACCGGAAGTCGGAGGCTCTGCCGGCGGTGACCACAAGCCTGACGAAGAGTGTCACCATCCCGCCGGTCGGGGAGTTCACCTGTACCTGCGCGGCCGGCTGGACGGGGAAAACTTGTGAAGTCAGTAAGTAGCCAAACGGGTTCACCTGAGCTTCCTAGGCATTCTTGTGCCTCTCGGAGGTCCGTGGATTAGCCTAAATCAATAAAAATCGTCCTGCTAATTAACACGTCCATAAATTTATCGAATTATGCTAATTAATTGCTTCGCGGGGACGACATATGAGTTAATTACGCCTTATCCGCCGTCGGGAATCTCGGTCCGCGCCAAAAGAGGGTATGCTGGGGCCTGATTAGTATGCCGGAGCGAAATAAAACTCCCATTGCGGCTGGGCTGCCTTCGTTTTTAATTACCGGCCGAATGGACAAATCGCGGGGACCATGAGAAAATTGGACGACGATGTCGGTGTCATCTTCCAGGCCTATGGAACTTTATGGGTTATTAAGATACCTTTCAGCGCACGGTACCTCCCCGGGGGCCCGGCGAACCTCACGATACCTTCTTACCGATTTTCGGGCATACACGGGCCCGATTTGAAAAGTGAGCCGGCTTCTGAGTCATGTGAAACTCCATTATGAAGACATCGAAGCTGTTGCTCGATCGACGGGGTTCCGTATCAGCCCCAATTGAGTGCCATTGATTGACGCGTCTTGTCTTGAAACGTTTCTGCGTCTCTCGGGCAAGGAGGGTCCCAATCGGGCGCTCCGCTGCCAGACAAGACCGAGTAAATATTTGTGGCGGATCCTTAGAAAGTCATTAATCTCCCATCGGTGCCGAACATGTCGGATCTCATTTGGGGCCTCTGCGAGACGGCCAGGAAAAGGCACCTCTTCGGACCAGGAGAATTCGAGAGGAAACAAATAAACTCCATGCGGTGACCCCCGTGAACCACCGTAGCGCTCCGCGGCGGACGGATTCATTTGAACGATCGATTGTGAGGAGCCCCCTTTTCGGTGAACATGAGTGACGCGCGCAGTTTGAGCCGCCGCGGTGTAACTAAATGATTATCCGCGATGCCAACGCGAAGGTATCGCGTTTATTTTTCTTATGAATATTAACTATTCGATGCTGCCGCGCTTCTTCATGGGGCTCTTTTTTTTTACTTTTTTCTTTTTTTTTTTGTGGGGCCGAAGCTCCACGATTGCTAAAACCGGATTTACGCGTCTATCGTTTGTTTAATATTCGGAATTGGAGCTGCGCGGGGGCCTGTGGGCGGATGGGAGCCGATAAATCGTCAGTTCATTCTGAGCCTGTTCTGCTTTTATTCAAAATTTTTATTTATGGATCTTTAATTTTTACGATTTTGTATTGCCGTGCACCTGCCACTCACCAACTATTAAGGCTATTCAGACAAAAATGGCAGCGATGTTTCTTTTGGTGATTATTAGCTGACCGAAGCGGCCCGAGAATATATCCAGAAAAAGATGGAAATGTCGGGCAATTATGTGTTATTCTTTAAAAGATTTTTACTGTCTGCAGTTAAATTGTTTAGAACAGAATTGGGAAGAAGCAAACGAATACGTTTTGTGTGCACGGCCATCG
Source organism: Machimus rusticus (assembly GCA_951509405.1). Taxonomy (NCBI): domain Eukaryota; kingdom Metazoa; phylum Arthropoda; class Insecta; order Diptera; family Asilidae; genus Machimus; species Machimus rusticus. Next base: position 33,300,829 of record OX608053.1, on the reverse strand, counting down.
TTAGCATTTCTAGAGGCAATAACTTCAAAGTAAACTAACCACTTAGAAAGGTTTTATTTACCTGGTTTATCCGCTTTCACACAATCCAGCAAACTGGGACTATACCTGATTTCTTGGTTTGTGAAAGCTTATTTAGTTAGATTTCTGTTTTTGTTCATTGCACCGCACAACTCATTTGTGTTAAATAGTCTTTAGCAAATTAATTTCTAATTTCCAACCAATTAGGTTGCCGTAGTGTGTGTAATTAATTAATTTTAGCAATAAACAATTTACATTTAGGTTTGTGCATTTCAATTTTATCTTGATATCCATAAAATTAGTTTTATTCTATTTAAATTACATTATAAACCGCTATCATTTGTAGTAAACTCAAATTTATGTAAATAGTTCAATTAGTTACAACCTATTTATTTAGAGAAAACATATAGCATTCATTTACACATACATTCATACAAGAAAATGTCTCTGAACTGAAGCTGGTATTTAAACCTTGAAAAAAATTTATAAGCCTTGCTTACAGTGTAGTAAATAATGTCTTCATAAGAAACAGAATAAGTTATTGTAATGCTATCTAAGTTAATGTTTTAAGAATAGCAAGTCTATCACTTGATATAAGTTATTTTATAAATTGCAGATTATTAAGAAGGTAATGATTGATCAGAACTTGCAGAAGTATTCCTTCCATAAAATCAAACTAATTGTTGCATTACAGAATGTTCATAACATAGACTCGTTGTTGTGCTATTATAATAGCACCAGAAAATTATGAGAACTTTATGTATGTATGTAAAAGTGCTAAAACATTTCAACGTTTCTACATTTTTTCATAGAGAGTTGATTTTTGAATAGTTGAAAATGCAACTCTTAGGCCTCCTCCACCTTTAAAAAATTAACAATTCAATTGGTGTTCAACAAACAAACAAACATTGTTTTTATTGATGTTAAAATGTTGTCGGAACCATTAGAGATATGCTCGAAAATTGTTAACTTTTTAAGTGGTAGCCTCTGTGAGGAGAGATGCATTTCTTTACGCTGAGCCCACGAGAAATTAACGCTTTCGTTGTGAAGTAACCGCCGGTTAATAGGATCCATCCGACACGTAAAACACTTGAAATTGGAATTTCTAAGGCACTCAAAAATGCACTTGCAGCGGCGCGGCGTGTGTATGTAAATAGCCGAGACAAATAAAAGGCATCACGAAAACAAAGCAGAAAACGCTTAAAGTGCTACTTATGCGGAATAAAAGGTCCGTCCCGGATTGAAAAAGGTTTTCAGGGTACCGCTGGAGGATCCTACTTCAAGCACTCAACGTCTAGATAAAGAAGATATAGAAGATTTCTTGCAGTCGCGTCTTTTATTATTTTGTTTACTCTGAGATTTTAAACTCGGTTCATTTTGTATCTCTTTTAGATATTGACGAATGCGCCGGAGGTCCCTGCGAGCACGGGGGCACTTGCATCGATTTAATCGGGGGATTTCGATGCGAGTGCCCGCCAGAGTGGACCGGAGACGTCTGTCAACTTGACGTCGATGAATGCGACTCGAATCCTGCATCCAGCCTGGGTCCTTGCATCAACGCGAAGGCATGCCACAATACTCCAGGAGCGTTTTCGTGCGCATGCCTCGAGGGCTGGGGCGGTGCTACCTGCGCTAAAGATCTCGACGATTGCGTCGGACAGTGCAAGAACGGTGCCACCTGTATTGATTTAGTTAATGATTATCACTGCGCTTGTGCAGTCGGCTACACAGGTAAGCCAACCGCGCGATCTGACCATAGTCGCGGTTAGTCGATCTATCTCGGTTTATTATGTTAATTTGCACAAACACTTGCGGTGAATTGATTTTTCAAATAAAATAATTATTTTGCAGGTCGTGACTGCGAGACTGATATCAACGAGTGTGCTAACTCACCGTGTCGCAATGGCGGAGAATGTGTCGATTTGATTGGGAATTTCAAATGTATTTGCCCGCTGGGTTACTCTGGAACGCTATGTGAAGTAAGTAGCTTTAAAATATTCTTGACGGGTACTAATTACAAAACATGTAGGCAGTTTTTTTAAGAATGCAATACTCCAAAACATACATACAATGAAAACATAATTGTCGAGTTTTGTAATTTCAAGTTATGTTACCTGCTGTGATCTTGTACAGGTAATCATAATATGTAGGTACACCTGCTTCTTTTAAAATGTAAAAGGTATAGAACGGCACTGAATCAGGACAACAAAAACATAATACCCTTATTTATTCAGTCTTGAATTTGCTTTTATATGTATCAATCTCCAATTTTAATTGAAATGGCTTTAGAAATGGAAGGCGGTTTTAAAATTACCTGTTTATGTCATATCGTGCATTAAAATTTTTTATTTATCGTAAATTATGCGATTCAGGTAGTACACATAAATAGATACAAAGAAAGATAAAAAGGTATATTACTTTTTTAGGTTTTGCTTATTAAATGTAGTTTAGTTAGTTAGACAAAAAAAGAGCTCTTCTGCGTCTTACGCAATAAACTATGGATTAAACATCAAATATAGGATTCAAGTCATTTAAAATAATAATCTATGTCTTCAATTTTAATGACTTTCAATTAATTTTATAAGTATTCTGTTTAGATCTCCTTAATTACCGAATCGTAAAATAATATAAGAAATAAAATGATGTACGCAATGTTGGTATGTATAGACATTAAGCAAGGTTCAATTATCAGCATTAAATTTTATTGATAATAAATACGCGAAATGGCTCATTAACAGTTTGCATCGCTTATTTTTGCTGTTTGGTTAAAGTTTTAGTTCTTGAGTGCCTATTCGAACCATGTATGATGCTAAGTGTTAACTTACTTCTTGAGAAAAATTATACTTTTATGAATGCAGTGCAATGGGTGGTTTGTTAAACTTAAAATAAATGTTCTGCAACTTACAACTTCAGGTAACTTTTTTGTGTTTTCCATAATTATCTTAAATCTTAGAAAGGTATTTAACTGTCTACACGACATTCGTTTCGCCTAAAATGTCCACAAATAATTCTAATCGCATAGATTAACGGAAACACGACATTAACAGCAGTTTCGTTGTACAATCAAGTGATAAACTAGGAATATTTAAAACCCGCACCACATTCATTTTCCCTTGGGCATTGTTTATTCATAAAAAAAATTCCTGAGGCGGTCGAAGCTCACGTGTCGCTTGCTTAATTTAACGTGGGCGTCAGCTAAACGCATTAATTACCAGAGTACAAGAGTCTCTAAATTACAAAAATTTTGTGAAAAATTTCAATCCGTGGGCTGGACAACGAAGAGAACAAGCTTGTTACCGCCAGAAAGGAGAACATGACAGAATCTTTCCGCTGCCTTTCAGACAACACCGTTTTCACCTGTTTCACCTGTCTTAATTGTGCGCACAGGCTGAGATCTAGCGCGCTCGGTCTATTCAAATGCGGAGGGACTCAGCGCTTCACGCAATGAAAGGGCGACAGAAGTGTTTCTTATGTCAAACAATTAAACCGCAGTCCACTGATTCCGACCGCAAAAGTGAGCCCCCACACCCTCCGCAGTCCACCTGGGGACCGCGTGGACTCTTGCGTGGGGGCGACCGTTTTGTCTTTCACCTCAGATTTTACCTCAGTTCTGTCACATATGAGGCTAGCGATGATGACTGAGGAGCCGTTTCCTCCTCACGTTTGTGCAGATGATGGCTGGCTGCATCACAATTTTACCTGTTCGCACGTAATTTGTATGCACAAAGTGTCCCATTACCTTAACTAGCCATAAATCTTCCGCTGACAGGGTGAAAACTCATTAATTTGTCTTAAACTGGTCTAGGCAGTCTGCGATTGCGCGCATTGTCACCTAGCGACTTTGTGCATCACGTCCTAAGGCGATTTCTTACGACTGACACCTCTCGGGGCCCCTGCGAACCCCATTACCGGTGAGAACGTATTAATTTCGACGGCTAAAACGCAGTTCGTTCGCGACGACGCGATGGCTCAGCCTGATTGATACTAAGACGATTAAAGGACCCATAAAGAGCATCTAAAGGTGCCTAATCTCCATTTTGGAAAGTATCAGGTGACACGTTCTCGGTTTAATTCGACATGTGTCTCTTCGTACGAAATTTGTCTGAAGTGTTCAGGTAACGGCCGAACCGATTACACCAAACCTTTCACACGCCTGGTTTGACTCTTCCGATTTAAATAAAATAAAATCCGGCGGCTAATTAAACTCTCATTTTCCCAATTCCAGGAAGCCAAGGATCACTGTACGCCGTCGCCGTGCATCCAGGGAAGCTGTCTGAACACTCCCGGGGGATATTACTGCCACTGTCCCCCCGGCAGATCCGGGAAGCATTGCGAATTGGCGCGTGCGCCGTGCGCAAGTCCGCCCTGCAATGGTAAGTAGTCGAACCCATGAATTGTCTAAAACTCGTATTTTTTTCGAACTTATTTTATTTACCTGAGCAAATTCACATGCATATGAAACAAAATCGACGACACCATGCCGCTCATGATCTCGGCCAAAAAGCGTGATCTATAAATTCTCAAAGAAGAAGACATTAGTTAGCGTTTCGTGATTAGCGAATTATCTGGCCGTGGACTGATCAAACTCTTTTAGATGTACGACGTGGAGGAGTCGGCTTCGAGGCTGAATCTTTAATTTCTGCTCAAGCGGAAATCGTTGATATTGGTAAAATTGGCAGTGATTCCAAACCTACTCATATGACGCGAAAACACGCTAACGAATTTGGTTGCGGCAAATTTCTCTCTTAAATAACTAAAGTTGGTTTTAGATTGACCTGATACAATAAATATAAAGTTAGGGATATTCATTTATATATGTAGTCGAATTCATATGCATAAATTAAAAACTATTTTTAAACTCTCATGCATTAGTTCCAAAATATGTATTTTCGATTTTCTTTTTAAAAAATGTTTAAAAAAAATTTAAAGTAAAGTAAAAAAATTTGTGTTTTTTTGCTACCAAAACTATTCTATAACATTGCGATCTGCCATTCTTTAAAAAAAGCGAATTATTCCGATATAAATGATAGGTGAAAGTTTCTAACATCTTCAAAAAATTATAGTCATATACTTAATAAATGCTTTTTAAGAAGTTAAAAATTAACGATGCTGTGTAGAATGATCTGGCCCGAAATTGGAATCATTATTTTTCTGTTCCAAACTTTTCAGTTTATACAACATAAAATTTATGAGATATTTCATTATGAATGTTACTTTCCGTTTTAATTTTTAATTGAAAATGTTCCTGCTGAGCATGGCCAAAATAATGATATTTATATTTGTAACGCCTGCAAAAAATTAAAATGTTTTCTTACGACGCGTCGCATAACGTTGACTCAAGATAAATGCAAACATTAACGCCTTCGCATTTTTGCGAGAGTGACATTAAGTGAAAATGTTCGCACTAAAAATTTCATTGCTTCTCAGCCAATTCCGATAACGGAATTTGACAAATATATCTTGATACTTTAAGAGCAAATGAAGTCGTATCCCGCGAGGAGGGGATTAACAAAATCTCACATGCCGAGATCACAATTCACAGGTAATAATCGCCTTAAATATGCATTTCCGTAATGACTCCACTGATGCCCGCGCAGTTCGGGAATCAAAAGAAGATTACCCAAAAGCTACTTCCATAACTTAGCTTAATTAAAATATGCAAATGGCGCCATAAAAATTCGCGAATTATCTCCTTTAACTACAATCGTTTAATCGAATGCATTCGGTCAGAGCCCCACAAAGTAAAGGTGCGCATTTCTGGCGCAATTTTTGGTCGTTTTTGTGACGTCACAGCCTCCTCGCCTGGACCATCGTGTCTTAGAAGACCGGACAAATATAAATTTTTTAACATGCGCGATAGCCGGCACCGGACACCGGTCTTGCACGCCATCCGCCAGACGACCGGACCGTGTTGAAGTCGGTGGCCACATATGGGGCTCATTTTCGTGGCATCCTTGGCGAGATCTAACACCCTCGGAGGAGCTCCGGCGAGGAGCCTGTGTACGTGCTGCTATCAACGGAAAACATCGATTTGAACAAATTTATTGGCGACTCGCTACAATGAATAAATTAATGAGCTGACCAGCGTCAGAAATCTCATTTATCGGCCAGGCGATCTGTGGCCGGGCAGACGCGCCGCGCCGGTACACCGCGCCGGGATTAATTCGCGTTCCTTGCCGTCTCCGGTTGCATGCCGCGCCTCAGTCGTTTCTAGCGATCCCTAGCGACTAGACACGACGAGCACCGGCGACGGAAACTTGTTTATCATGTTCCCGAGGAGTCGAATTTGAGGATGCTTAGCCACGAGATTTGTTGACCAGCGGATTAACCGCCAGAGTTGGCTTTGGCTCGCCTTTAATTAAATGTCTGTAACGGATTCGATGTACACGGCATGTAATGAAGAAGTTTAAAAGGCTAAACGGCGGTCAGGAGTTTCTGCTGCAATTTTAATTATTTTTGATTGGCTGCAACAAAGGGTAGAAAGGTACCACTCGGCAACAAAGGTACGCAGGAGTCGATCTGCCAGCAATAGTTGCTAAATTTGTATAAATTAAGCGATTGTGGGAAAATTCTTTACTCAGAAAATAACAGTTGTCTTCTTCAGCAGGAACTTGTTGTACTTCTTCGTAGATTGGGTCAAGTTCATTAGCAATTTCATAAGACAATTGCCAGAGGGGCTCCAAGCTTGTTCATGTTCTTGTCACAACATATCAAACGGCTCAGAAGTAATGCTAAATTATAATTTGAAATTAGCACCAGTGTTTTTCTATTTCTTATTGTATGGACCTAAAAATTGTAGGAAATAATGCAACCTAACAAAAGAAAACAAATTGCATACATTACATAACAACTTATCAAGTAAGAATTAATCTGCTGTTCTTTGTAAACTATTAAACCTAATAGCTTGAACTTATATAAAGTATTTCATAAAGAATTCAATTCTGATCAAAATGGATGCCTACAACTTTATCTTAAATATGATTTTCCAACCAACCCACAAAGTATTTTTTTAAAAAGGATTACCAATATAAATATTCTTAAATTATCTTCATACAAACAAGGCTTAATTTTAACTGAAACAACTGCTGATGAATAAAGTAAATTTTTTAACAGAACTCTTTCAGCTTTTTATTGTAGCATTCACCTTGCAATTTCTAAAATAATTTTGTTTCTACTTTAAGAACCATAAAAATGTACGAGTAATGACTCTAATTTTAAGGCTAAAAACCCATTAAAGTCAGTAAATATTTTCTATTTTCTTGCATTGTGATTGCGGGTCCGTTCGTTCAAATTTTTATTTTTTCCGTGATAAATTTATTTTGAATTATTTCCGGTAAGAATAAAAGGTACCTATTTTTGGAATGCAATATTTTCATTTTAAGCTATTAATTAAAAATTGTGAACCTTTAAGTTCTCTCTTTTAGAAAATTCCTTCGTTCAATCTGAGTTGCGATAGAGGTCCAAAAAACAAAATGTTCACAATTATTTCTAATTTGAAAGTCAAACGAAATTCAAAGTTCAGTCTGAAGTAACATTTTCAATAAAACTCCCAATTTCTTTGTGTTTATGATAACATTTTGCAATAATGTTTATTTTTACTCTTAACAATATTAATTTACAAAACACAAATTTCTCTCAGAGCTTAAATCATGCATTCTAGGATTTTGCATATATTAACGGATTAGTGTTAAACAACATCTAAAAACCGTGTTAATATCCAGAGTGATATTAATCTTAGTCTTTTAAAATATATTTATTAATCCTTGAGGATTTCCGTCCTCATTAAATTCACATTTGAGTCAAAATTTAGGCAATAGTTTACTAAGCTCTTGCCATTACCATTAATTTTAGGCAAGCGCATTTAGCCGGAATCTACCTACTTTGCTTAAGAAGGTGTTTAACTCATTGACAACGTATTCATCCCGCATCGCGGGAAAAAATCGTTAAAATGGAAAAAAAGAATAAATTGTTTTTTTTTAAAATGTACGTTCGCAGCATTTATCACGGTTGTGCTACCTTTTTAACACGATGGTTGCTGTCACCTGGAAAACGAATAGCCGACTCTTAACCAGCTCAAATTTCAACAAGCTGAAATTGATCGCCTCCGAAAAAAATAAATACAAATAAAAATTACGAACAGGGAGACTTGCTCGCAGATTGGCTCCATTTAGATATATTTTTTTTAATCTCATAAATTCTTCATTTTTGCAATGTTTTTTCGGTGGGCCCTCCAGAAGGAGCACGGCAACAAATTTATTACGCGAATCGTCGGCGTTTCATTTTGTTGCACCAGCAGGGGGTAGCCCAGTGAGGGCTCTTTGCTAATTTTTGCATGTTGCGAAAATAAATAAATAACTTCAGGTCGCGATGGCCGCCCTGCTCCAGAAACCCTCTTTCGATGCAGTCACGCAGGTTTAATTCGTATTGGAATTAAACGAGAATTTAGAAATTATTCCTTGTCGGCGGTGCTAATTTTTATTCATTTTTTGCAGACGGATGCTCGGCACCGAACAATGAGACAGACAAGTCCGCGCCGTGCAGTGGCCATGGAAAATGCGACTCCACCGAGAACGGACTCCACTGCAGTTGCCACTCCGGGTACACGGGCCTCTTTTGCGAGCACAGTGAGTAACTTAATCACCTGCTATTTTTTTAGCAGGGCCTTTTAACAGATTTTCCAATTAAAATTCTACACCGGCATCCTCTCCTATTTACAGATCTCAATGAGTGTTCCCCGAATCCCTGCAAGAACGGCGGAATCTGCCTCGACGGCGACGGCGACTTTACATGTGAATGCGTCTCAGGTTGGACAGGTAAATACTCAAATCTTCTCCCCATCTTGGCTTATTTTTCTTAGCCTCACCTCCGATCCCTCGACTCGAAGCACCTACCTATTAGCCTTTTTCGTTTGTAGTCTTCCTCCAGAGGCGAGTATCGCATTAATCGAATCTCGATTCGTTCATTTAGCGAAATAAAAACACAGACAAACAATTTCGAAATATTTTAATTAAATTCTTAATCGTGTGTGAGAATTCTAATCTGATCTTCTCTAGTGTAACTAACCTGCCGAGAAGTTTTTTAATCACTTGCAAATATGGTGGGAGAAATTCCTAAGAATTAGAACTTTGGAAATTAAGATGATGTAATTCTTAGTTTCATGACACTATACATAGTTCTATAAAGTTACATAATTACAATAGTTTTATGAAGCAACTATCTCTTTTAAACCTCAAGAATTCATATTATATTTATAGAGAAAGGGGAGAAACAAGCCATTTTTATTATATTGTTATATTCGTCTTTAACACAAAATGCGCTGAGAATATTTCGGATTTCGAATATAATAGGACTCCCCATAACGCAATAAAGAAAACTTAATATCATGATACAAGAGTTCGTTATTAAACTCTAGACGCTTTATAACCCGTGATATTAATCAGTCGATAGCGTGAAGAAACAATGCATCGCACTTTAGGTATTTAATATACCTAGTAATAAAGTTGTTAAAATAAATCCTAGAAGAAAATCAAACAAGTACTATTAAGAAACCATTCCTAAATAATTCATAATAATTTCAGGAAAAATCTGCACAGAAAGAGCCACTGAGTGTTACCCGGGGCAGTGTCTGAACGGAGGCTCCTGCGTCCCTGTGAACGTGATATCGCAGTGCCGGTGTACCTCGGGATGGGGCGGCCAATTCTGCGCCGAACCAATTGACCAATGCCAGGGACAGCCCTGTCACAACGGGGGCACCTGCGAATCAGGGCCCGGCTGGTTCCGGTGCCTCTGCGCTCAAGGATTCTCGGGTCCTGATTGCCGGATCAACGTGAACGAGTGCTCCCCGCAGCCGTGCTTAGGCGGCGCCACTTGCCAAGATGGAATTGGGGGGTTCACTTGTGTTTGTCCTCCAGAAAGACAAGGAATGAGATGTGAAATCTGTACGTATAAATGGTTATTTAATTTTTCGGGAAGATAACGAACATTTTCTCCTAGTGCTCTCAGATCCAGATTCAGTTTGCTTGAACACAACGACACTATCTCCCTACAATCCTTTGGGCTCTGGAAAGGAGCCGCTAAATAACAACAGCAAGAGTCTTAGTAAACGTGAAAAAGAAACGTGTAACGCATGCATCTGCGAAAATGGTCGGCCAAAATGCACGAATTTATGGTGCGGTTTGCCAAATTGTTTGAGTATGTCCGAAAATTCAACAAGCTCTTGTAAAAGCCATGAGGTAGTTTTATTTATATTTTATTTTATTTATATTAATAAATCAAATTTAAATCATTAAACAGGTGTGTGTACCATCGCTACGAGAATCATGTCTCGCACCACCTTGTGAGCCCCGCGGAGACTGTAGAGCTCTGGAACCTTCAAAACGTGTCGCTCCACCAAAATTTCCAGCACCACAAGATTGCTGGCCAAACCAGGCGATTTTGAATGATAACTGCGCCAGAATCTCAATATTACTTGAATTAAAGCGCCTTGCTTTAGGAACATCAGTGGAAGGAATTTGTTCCATGCTTAGGTCTTTACTTGCAGCACGACTGGTGAAACATCCTTCATCCAAAGCCCAACTAATTATTTTATGTGATATCAAGTCTGGGTCTAATGATACTGTGGAAGTGACTATAGTAAGGCCCTTCAGTTCGAAATAATTATGCATTTCATATTTATTTATTTTCTTATTTTCAGTCATCATCAAAAAAGGAACAGTCTCAACTCTCTTTAGGAATCAGACTAATGAGCGAGCTTCTCTCAAGGCATAGTGGAGGAAATAATTACAATTTTAGTCAAGCCGAACTGGTTCCACTTGTGTCTGTTCTTGAGGTCAAAGTGGAAACAGCTCTGATATCGAATGAAGGAAACGGTCCAGGACTGCTTATAGGTATTCTGTGCGGAGCTGCTATAGTCGCTGTAGGGTTCGGGATATTTCTAGCGCTTTTTTGGCGCCAAAGGATATCAATACGAACTGGTTCGGGAGCTAACCTCTCCCCCTCAATAGACACTTCTCGACACGATGAAGAAAAATCAAACAACTTACAAAATGAAGAAAATCTTCGAAGGTATGCGAATCCTCTAAAAGGGAGTTCAAGTTCACTGCGAGGTGCTATGGAGCTTAGCCTTAATCCCTCACCCGAAGTAGCTACTGTGTCGTCATTAGCTGGTCCAAGTGCGCTTCATAGGTCACAGCCTTTATACCCATCTTGCGAAGCCGATTTTGATAAAGACATCGAAAATCCAAAGGTCCAACAGAAACGGAGCTCGCAGATGCTGCTGCACAAGACACAAAATGCAGATATGCGCAAAAATACTGTTGGATCGATCGAGAGCCCTCAGAAGGACTTCGGGAAAAGGTCCATCAACTGCAAATCGATGCCTCCAGTAGCGGACTCCGACATCCTGACTGTCCACGTGTAAGGCCTCCCTGCAGTAGGTAGTCTAAATGTTTTCTTGTTGTAGAGCGTTTTGTAAAAATGTTTTTGTTTGTTTATTTATTTTATAGTATTGTAAACGCGCCAGGAGTGAGTGTAAATAGCTTTTTTAGAGTAGGACGGAATAGCTTTAAGATTTTCTAAAAGTGCCCTATGGGTGTTCTCTCCTTAGTTTTAACTGTGAGAAGAAGTATTGCCTTCGCGATGGTTTATTTTTTCTTAACCTTTTCGGTTTTTAAAAACTTCTTGATTGTGCAATTTTATTTTACTGTTTTATTAATTTTTCTTACTCAGTTCATTTATTTTCAGAACCGTTTTAGAAATTATGTGTTTTGTGGAATCAAATAGAAAAACCGTAAAAAAATTGAAAATAGTTTAACTTTTTTAGTTTGTCTTTTTAATTTTATTTCTAGTACACCTGTGCCTTTTTAAAGAAAAAAATAGCTATATAATAATAATTATTTATTGTGTAAAACATAACAGAATTTTGTAATTTCCGACAAATTGATACATTTGTACGTATTAAAACTCCACAATTATTACTTAAATGCTTTCACCTATACACCTTGCCGGCAAGATAAATATTTGCATATGTTTAAAATCAAAAAATGTTGGTAGCATATCCACAAAATACAATTTCAAGTAAATTTCCAACGTATGCCATAATCTGAGCGAATAGTCCAGATTTATTGTGACAGGACTACAATTGCTTGTATTACATTCCGTCAATAAATTGTAAAAAAAACTACTTATATAAATTAGCACTAGCAAAAAAAATTGTGAATAAAAAATAAAGTATAAATCCATAAAAATGAAAATTGAATAATTGACGGTAGAGTGTGATATTAATTGATTAGCTTTGTGTTTAGTATAAGTAATGAAATCCGAGTTTTTGTTCATAAGTAAATATTTATAGTTTAAGTAAAATAGCAAACAGAATGTATGTAGTAGATAATTTAAAACTTCATAAACACTACGAGTTGTGCTTCAGTAAAATTTTAATTTCAACTTTCGCTATAAAATACATTAATAAGGTATTTTGTACATAACATGTAAATAAACTTGTTTCTGCCATTCAGAATTTAGTTATTAAAGTATCATTAATAAATTCTTTGAAAGTATGTAAAGCAAAGTACTACCGAAAACCATTATTAAAATTATTGATATCATTTTTTGCGAAATTTATTGTAGCGAAATTAAATTGATTACCTACCTCCCAAAAGAATTTCGTTCTTACGCCGCGAGTTTATAAGTTTTGAATATTTTAACTCCATTTTACTCATTTTAATGTCTGTTTCCTAAAGCCTGGTAAATCTGGTTTTTCGGACTAAAAGAATTGTTTGGTTTAACCGGAGAAGTCAATTAAAATAAACAAGTACCGACATTTTTTCTATTCCTTGTTATTTTAATGATGTGTGATTGATTTATTTAAATTGTCCACAAGTGTTAAATAAACAACTAATATTCTGGTTTTGGGTAGTACGAAAATAATTCTAATATTAAGGCTTTTGTGATATGAAAATATGAACAAATGTGAATTGATCGGTATTCAAAATAAAAATTTGATAGGAAATAAAATTAAACATTGATTTTATATATTCTGAATATTGAGCACTGCATATAAAAAAAAAATATTTCAAAAATATATCCTTTAAATTGGAAATAAATAGAATAAATACATTTTATAATTTCAAATCAGGTTAAGCATGTACATAACTATAAATAGCAGCGAAACATTACGAAAATAGTTCGACTGATAAGAATTTAACTACTACACTTCTTGCCCCTACAAATAGTAGTTCGAATGATCCTTAAATAACAAATCCTGGGTACTGAATGCAATATGAATGTTTGAAAAACAATAGTAGACGCAAAGTTATCTTTCTGATTACGATATGTCTCTTGTAAATATAATGTGACAATGTGTTAGTGCATTAACATTTAGAAAGAGGAACATTTTGATCAGTACTAAGTACTTAATTTATTTTTACCACATGTAGCAGAGACATTTAGGAATTAAGAAGTATTTTTTAATACTACGTATATCGAATTTTTGGTTTGATTTTATTTTTTTATAACAATAAAAGTGGAATGAAATATTTAAAAAAAAAGTCTGACTGTAAGATTCATTTGTGTTTTAGATTTAATTGAAGTTAATTGTTTGTACTTTGAATACTCAAAAATTTGATATGAAATGATTAAAATTATTTCAAAAGAAAAAATAAATAAATAAATAAATAAGTAAAATATTTTATCTTTTAATTATATTTGTATAAAACGTTCTAAGAATGTTGACGAATTAGTCCCATAGTAAATAAATTGAATGTTCCAGCGTCGACAAGTTGTGCCGAATTAAAAAAAGGTCAAATTAATTGGTCAGTTTTAACAAAAAAAAAAAAGGTCTTTATTTTAATTTAAATTGTGGTAGACAATTTGGAAATTTTTAGGTACCTTTTATTTTGCGTCGGTGAAATAAAGTCTTAAACAAAAATATAGGTGAGGTGAAAGTACAAAAGATCGTTATTTTTAAGTTTATTGGAAATCGATAAGGTTCGCTGAGTATCGTTTATTCATGAGTTTCCGACCTCGGTATGAAATTCGTTCTTTGGAAATTCATTTCTTAGTAACAATTTAATCAGTGTCTAACAGGATTATTTGAAAATGAAACAGCGTTATTTTCAACAACAGAACTTTATTATTGGAATAAGTTTTAATTGGCAATATATAATTCGCATAAAAAGAAAGTCTGTCGAATCAAAGCGTTTGAAGTTACCAAATTGTCGGGAGCACCTATACGTCGACCAGCTGAACTGATCAATTTTAAACGAAGTTGATTTAATCTACTGCGATCGTCTACATTTACAATAATGGCAAAAACTACAAAATTAACAACATTGCGCGTATCGCATTTAGTCGACTTACAATTATTCTCGCTTTCCGAAATTTCGAATTTTGACCGACTTACATCCTACAGAACCAGTACGCAATTAGCTCCTAACTGAGGGGCATTCTTTGCGGCGATTGCATCGGGACTTCGCCCATAATTGGGGCCGGGGACAGGAACTGCAGCAGAGTCTCCGTGTACTTCGGCAGGTACACGTAGCTAGAGAATGTGATCAGGCAGACGACGATGATTACGAAGCCATCTGGGGAAGACAACAGTTGAATGATTTAATTAGTAGTGCTTTAATTCTTAATTGAGGTAATTTACTAATTAATTTCCGTTCCCAGGGCTCGAACATGTAGACGCAGGTCACCAGCTCGTAGTGCAGGTAGAGATAAGCGAGCCACTTCTTGACGACGTCCAGCATGGCGGTTGTGTTTCTGCAGCGGATTAAGTACCAAGCGCCAAGATGACCCTGTTGAATTAAGCGACCGCCGGACTAAATGTGTCCAACAATAGGTTTATGAATAACGAGCTCGAATTGGATGATTCAGGCGTCTTTTGTTTATCCAGTCAAAGTTGTTTTGCCCGGACGAGAACTGTCACTCAATTTGTCAAGCTCAATTGTGGTACAAGAGTCTCGGAGAAAATGTAACAGAAAAGCGGTATTTTGCTACTTTTCTGCCATCTATCGCAACATTCTTAAACAATGAACTTTCCTACTTTTTGACCGTTTCCGTTTGTTTTCGTGGATTCAAAAACAAGTGGCTTAATAGTTAATCTCCTTAAAATAAGCAAGATTTAGGTAATGGAAATTTAATCCTGTGCCCTATTCTTGCATCCGTTCGAATCGGATCGAAAAGAGCTTACAAAAAGAATTTGCGTATCATTTTTGAACTCCTGCGAAACAGATAATTTTTAACAAACTACAATAATCAAAATATGGCATTTTTATTATCTAACCATAGTTTTCCCGCTCACGCAATGTGATTGAACATTTTACTTTTCGAATCGTATTTAGTAGATACCCTACATAACATCAAGCGCATTTAAAATTAAAACAAATTATTTTCACTATCACCACAACTGGGCATTTGAAGTAAAAAAAGGTTGTTTTACTACGAATATGTTGTCTTTGAATTCACTTTAAAAAGAGTAACCTTTAAACATAGAAACTTTGAAAGATTAGTTTGAAATTAAATAATTTACATAATAAATAAGGTGTATTCACGATTTGATATTGTATCATTGCACGGAGAGTAACATTTTTATAATACATGAATTAAATGTCTTCTGACAAAATTTATCCCCGTAATTATCAAGTTTATAAAGAAATATGAGGTTTTTAAGCAATGAAAATATTTCTTCTTTGCTTTTGAAGTACACAACATATATTTGGCCGGACAAAATTAACTAATAATAAATATTCATAAAACTGGAACAACTTTAGAGAACATAAATTAAGACACAGTGACGAAAAAAGATTCAAAACTCATTTCTTTTTCTTTCCTCCTTTAGTTTTCTTCTTCTTCTCTTTACGAGGCTTTGGTGGGGGAGGCGGAGGTGGAGGATCAGTGGGATGTCTAGCCAAATAATAATCTGCCATTTTCTTGATCGCCGTGCGTTTAGCCTTCCTCTTCCCAATTTTAATCCTCTCCCTGTACTCTTTAACAAAGTGATCTACAAGATCTTCATCGATCTTCGCCTTAAAGCCTGCTAGAAGAGCCCTGAAATCTTCCTCTTTCATGTACTCTTCAGGACGCTCCCGAAGGCTGATCATAAAGTGACCTATGTTGCGTTTCAGTTTCTTCTTCTTTGGCTTCATTGCCAAAAATTTGGCACGATCAGCGATAATCGCTTTAAAATCGACTTCGTCTGGTGGATTTGGTAGAAGCTTTCCTCCGAAGACAATTCCCTCCGGATTATGATATTTTTGTCTCGCTATCTTATTGAACTCAAGCGCTCTGTCATACAGGTGCTCGCCCAAATAAGTGTATTTACCTAAATCTAACGAATGCAGATTAGAGCTCGCAAAGGCGGCATCAATCAATTGCTTGATATCTCCTTCTGTGAAGCAATTCCCACCAACTTTTAATTGTGACAGGGATTGACTTTTTTTAATGCCATTACAAATGTTACGTATTTCGTGAGTTGACAAATAATTGTTCTCCAAGACCAAGACTTTTATTGATTTATTGACTCGCATAACACCGCTCAGTGCGGTTGCAAACATTTTTCCACAGAGACCATTCCAAGACATATCCAAAAATTTTAGAGAAGGATTTTTTCGCAAACCCTTCATAATTTTCACCGATGATTCCTTCTCTGGGTATAAGTCGTTCCACTTAATAGTAAAAGACTCAAGTGTTTGGTTCTCCTTCAGCATATTCTGAATTTCCGAGGCTGTTTCCACATGTAAAAAATTACGGCTCAAATTCAGAGCCTTTACAGAGCAATTACTTGCAATAGCCCGTACAATCATTGCGCCACCACTGTCTCGAAGATCACATCTCGAAAGATTTAAATATAGTAAACTTTGGGAGAATTCTATTCCTTTTGCCAAAATTTCAGCTCCCCTTAAACCAATTCTAAAATAAATAGCTTTAAAAGATACTATGAAAAACTGCACACAAAGCACTACCCGCATCGCTCTAGATTTAAATAAACTATTGAAGAGTTTTGCTTCAATAGTTCGGAAAGCATGTGGCAGGCATCCGGCTCAAAAGGATTATGGCTTAAATCCAAATGAGTTATGTTGCTCTTAGCAGGCATGGCAATTATAGCCTTGAAAATGAAGTGCAAATTGATTGTATCCGGCATGTATCTCTGTAAAAGTATTAAAAAATTTCAAAATGATCACAGTAATTAATGTGTTTAACATTTAACTGATAGGTTAAGATGCCTTCCACCCTCTAACGCCGTTTTAACTAATGTTATGGGAGGTTGCATATATTTTTTGCATTCTCTTTCATAATCATCAATAGGCGTTGATACGACTTCGTCTTAAATTATGTCTTTTAAATTAATCCTTAGCATTATAGCGCTTATAATTTACCAGTGATAAAAACTTCAGTTTCGTCAATTTTCGCATCGAAAATATCAGGATAATATTCGTCTTCTTCTTCAGTTTTAATGATTGGCATACTGCGAGTGGTCAGCAATCTCATTGCTGAATCTTCCGGTGTCAGAAGGGATTGCCGCTCAACAACATAAGTATGTTGCTCATATTTGAAAACTTCTTTGCTGAATGATTCCATAACATATGATAAATCTTCAGATGATGATGATGATGAGAATGATGTTAAATCCGATTCTTCATCATCTTTAACCGGTTCAGGTTCAACGTCAACGTTCTCTAAAGACATTTTTCTGAATTTAGTTTAACAGTAATTTACGGTAATAACAAAAATTAAGATTTCTTATTTTATTTAAAAAAAATCAACTTCCAATTTTGACATTATAATTCACTAGAAGAAACTGAAATACAACTGACTACTAAGCAGAAAGGATTTCAAATCCGTGGAAATTAAAATTATCCTATTTGTGTTGTTATATAACAACAACATAATACTCTTGGAATGTCGCATTTTTAATATGCCATATTGCCATATTGCAACATAAGGCTATTTATTTTCATAATAATATTTGAAATAAAGGATCTATTGTTATTTTTGTTTAACAACCCAAAGTTGTTCTTTTTTACAAGCTTTTATTTAGTTTCACGTGTCCCGGTGTCTGTAATGGAATCTTGCAAGTTAAATTTGACCCACTTCCCGGTTTCCGATTGAGCTGAAATTTTGCATACATATGTAGGTATGTATATCGCGTGATAATGCAATATTATGATGACATGGAGCATCAAAAGCTTGTTTTTAAAAAGTTTTTTTTTATAATATTTCTTGTTTATGTGTAGAAGTAGGTTGCTCAAAGAGGGTAAACTAAAACCAATGGTATATAGAAATACATAAATCTTATTTTACTACAATTTATTTTGATATTTGAGTAAAATAATCACAGCATGAATAAGAACTAATATAAGTTAAATAATTCTTTAAGGTTTTAGTTGATCTAAGATCCAATCTATATAAAACGACACTTTAGCGTATATGCTTGGAAAATTTTTCGGGCTACCACAAGCGGAAGCCCCTGCAGATGTTACTCCATATTGAACGTATCGAAAACTATTCTCCAAATTCGAGATTTTTGCAGGAAATATGAGAGGACCTCCAGAGTCTCCTTTGCAGCTATCAACCATATTTTCTCCACCAGCGCAAATTTGTGAGTTACTTATTTCAAAGCGCCTAAATACTTTCTGGCATTCATCATTAGAAACTACTGGAATATCAGCCCAAACAAGGACATCAGATGTTTGTTCTATTGAGAGTGAAATTTAAAATATAATTTTAAGAAATAAGTAGTTGAACTTACGATTTTCAGTTAAACCCCAACCTGTGATAATAGTTCTGTTCAGTTTTTGACGCTGGGAGGCTTCTGTTACTGGCATACAAATCGCTTGAATGAAGTCTTTAAAATTATAAAAAAAGAAAACAATTAAAATTGCTTTTGATAAAACTAACAATATAATATCACATAGCTCGCCACATTACGGATTTGTTCTTAAGATTATGTTTACGGCGAATAACTTTATAAGAAACAGATCAAGTTATAACGAACAAAACATGCATGTAGCTAAGCTTGTAGGGTTTTTCTCAAAAATTAGGGTTTAGTTCTATTCAGATGTTAACATAAGAATGCAGTTGGGTTTATGAATATGTATTCATTTCGGGTGTAAGATAAAGACACAACGAAAAGTCAAAAGTTGTTAAGGCAAGTTAAATGTTATGAAATGGAATTAATTTTTTTCTAAAGAATTTGCGTGTCTTCCAAAAACCACATTTGATAACTATTTACTCAGATTCATATTCCATAGAAACTTAAAAATTTATTTAATATGCAAATAGACTTACCGGTCAAATTAACTTTCTTTTTCAATCGAATCAGTGCGATATCATTTGCGTAGCGAGCTTTATTGTACTGAGGGTGGACTAAAACTTCCTCAATTTCAATGTCTTGTACTGGATCAGCGCAGATTAGTTCAGGTTCTATTTCCAAACTCTCACAATCAAGCTCAGATGAAGTATTGTGTTCTCCTAGCCTCACAGAAATTCTGAAAGTTACGATTGCAATTAACATGTTAATTTCTTGTTATTAAAAATTTATGAAATAAAACAAATTTACAAATTACACTTTTATCACTTAGTAATACAGAACAGAGCACTAAAATACAATATTTTTAACATTTGATGTCAACTATTCAAGTAAATCTTAACATTATGAACTTGAATAAGGCTAGAATCGTTGAATTTTGAAGATATCAATCAAGTATCTCGAAAACTTAAACTAATATATGACTTTTACTTATCAACTTGTATTCAGCATGGGTAGACAAGCAGAAATTAGTTAAAATTTGTTCGGATACTTTTCCACTGTATACAAGTGTTATTTCTCTTTTTTTCAAAATTATTTCAATTCCAAAATTAGTTGGTGTTAAATTGATTTTACATTGAGATTCACATTAGGGTTAAAATTGAAAGTTTACTTACAAAATATCGTCAATTCCAGTAACACAATGAGCAGCAGTTAAAACATATCTGGATGATATAAGAGTTCCACCGCATTGAAATTCCAAACCTCTTGGTGTTTGGTATTGAAGCATTGCCATCCAAGGGAATTCCCCGAGTAATGATCTGTTACCATAAGATGCCACAATTTTTTGAGTATATATAAATCCACAATCCGAAAGGGGCAATAGATTCAAATTTGGATGATCAGCAACGTTATTGATTTCGATGTTTGTGATCTTGTCTTCCTTTTGTTTTTCTGCTTCCTTGTTAGAATTTTCATTAAATACAACTATCGGAGTTGAAGTTAAATTTTGCAAATGCCTCTCAGAACAGCAAATATAGTGCTAGAAACACAAAAGTTGTGCTACATAAACAGCTTGATGGTTTAAGATTTTTAACAACTACTTTTATTTTGTTGGTAAAGTAGGGTAGCTAGGCATCTTAGAATTACCTTCTTTATTTTTTAATTATTTTTTAGAGACTAATGAGTCTCTTTTTGGTAGCCAATTTAGATAGAATTTTGAAAGACTCGCTATCAGTAGCTAAAGAATCAGACATTTTGAAACCCTACATTTTCTTCGAATATAAAGAACTTAATATAATAATATGTTAAAATTAAAATCCAAGTATTTGAGAGTTCGCGTGCTTTCAAGGTAGAAAAACGTGAGAAAAATCAAAGAAAGAGCGAGATAAAGCTCTTATCGAACTAATTAATCTTGAAATTGTTCGGTTAGTCACAACTTTTTCAAGCCGGTTCTACAGCTCCAAAAGTTCGCTGCTCGCTGGGGCTCTGCTGCTGTAAGCAAATTCAACCCCCGGAGACTGTTTAAAACTCTGACACTTGTATTGACTGAAATTACTAAATTAATTAATTCGATTGAAATTATGTATTCTAACATTTCTACCTTCTTCAAACTATATGTATAATTCGATTGAATTGTTATTCGTATGATTTTATTCTCTGGAATAATCATTGAACTGAATAGTAAGACCAAAACCAATATTTTCTGTTCAAACAAGAAATGTAATATCCTCAAGTTCTTCATAAATTAGAATAACAAATAACCAATAACAAGTTTTAGAGTTTGTTAAATAAATTATTTTAAAATCTAATAATTGGTATTTTGAAAATGTAAGTAATTAAGATGTGTTTTCGTAACGAAAGAAATATTAACAGGTAATTTACTTACGGCGTTATTTTGAAGGCCACAATAATTGATCTTTAGGTAATCAACGGTCTTTTGCGGTAGAGGCTTGGGAGATTTCATTATAATATCTACGATAGCATCGCATTCTTTAACTGGAACACAAATTCCCGTCTCTCCTACTGAGGTCCTGCAAACACTTTCTGCATGTAAAACGTTATTCATTATTATTAGAAACTCAAGGAAGGGCATAAAAGATTCACTTACGCGCATTCGTGAAAACCATAAGTATCAAAATGCCAATGAACCGCAATAAAATCATGTTCTTGATATTTAGTGATGTTACTTATTATGAGAAAAATTGCTAAAAGCCACTATTAAATTTCATGTGACAAGGTTAAGACGAAAATGAGTTGCTCGATTAATCCTACTATACTGACTGCATATCGGGTTACTAATAAAATATTTTTGAGCAGTATCTGAATAGGATCGCGAAGAAGCACGACGAGCTTTTCTCTTCATAAGATTAGACTTAATGTAAGCTTATATTTATACGACATCATACTAAGAAAATAAGCAACGTAATTTATGATAATTTTTGTAGTTTGCTGACATCTTTTTAAAATCAGATTAAAGCTCTACTTTGACGGGAAATTCCGAATAAAACGCTGGAATTTAAAAATAAAGTTAAATAGTTTATAGTGTGATACCTGAAAGTAAAAGAACTTTCTGTAGAATTGTGGTTTTGTGCTTAGGATACACATTGCTTCAAGGTGATTTTAATGACGGTTTTTTTTTTTTAACTTTTAAGAAACATATTTTGTGCATTATAAATGCAGATATGAAATAGATGAACTTCGATATACCATACAAATTCCAAGTTTAATTTCAAAGCATTTCCTAAAACTGCTTTTAGATATTGTACAGGGTTGGTACACCAGTACCTATATTTCGTTGTAATATAAAGTAAGGGAACGTATTGGTTAGTTGATTTAAAGAAAAATAAATTTAATTATTTTGAACTCCACACTACATTAATACAATTAGTCAATAAATAAAAGCTATTCTTACTAATTTATTTTCACAATTAAGGTAATAATTGTAGATTTGCAAAGTTGTTGTTAAATGTAAGTATAATTACATAGGTGTAGTTTAAAGGATAAAATTGGGATCTTTATTTTCTTGTTTACCGTAAATAAAAAAACCTTTAAGTAGGTACCTATTACTTTTCCTTTCCATTCACTGAATTTTTAGACTTTTTAAAACATATAATATTTTTTAATTTATACTGTTTCAATTTTTTCCATTTTTCTTTCCAATCATTTATTCGATCTGCAAATCCAATGCAAAATAAATAAATTATTTCGATCACATTGAGTACTGATGCTCCAAAAAATAACCCAGCAATGCCACCAATCGATACTAAAGTAAATGAGCAAACATTAAATTATTGATACCACTTATACTTAAATGAAAATAGTTACTTATAAGATCCAAGTTTGTTTTAACAGCATTTCTTATGTATCGTTGGGTTGGAAGGTCAATCATTGAAACTGTCACGCCATTCTTTTCTACGCTATTTGAAGATCTTTTTTTAATAAGAAAATTGATTTTAAAATCGAATATATGCATATGGTAAAAATCTACAAAGCCACAAGTCATAATGAAACAAGTCTATAAACGTTAGCTTTATCAAATTTGTATACGAAAACAGAAGTTCTTCTGTACGGATATATGCGATTGAAATTAATTACAACTTAAAAATATGTTTATTGTATACATACCTACCTACATACATAAGTATAATAAATAAAACAGTAACTTACTCTCCAGAAATGTAAACAATATTATACTCAGGTTCTTCACAAGATGCAAGGCATTCACAATCTCTTCTTACTTCATTAAAAACGACGTTATATTCGGAAATACACTTAAGACCCTTAAGATCGCACTGTCTTATATTAGAATCTGGAGAAAAATAGTAACATTGCATTTAGTGGGATGACATGTTAATTATTAAATTATATTTAACTTACCATTGCTAAAACTTGTTAAGAAAGGAATAGTACAATGGCAAATATCAATTTGAGATTTTCTCACGCAATCCACCATACAAGTTGAATAGCTGTAGTACTTATAAAACTGTCTTTCTAAAGGACAAATTCTCTTTTCAAAAAAACCTTCGTTAAAATTACAAATGTTTAACAAATATCTTCACCTGTATCATCAATTTCATTGCTAAATTTGCACTTTCTTTGTTCCGGTGGGAAACTTTCCACATTTGCGTCATTAATCATTTCAACAATATTTAAGATGATGTGCTTCCCCGTACCCCAAATTACAGTTTCGGCTATGCCGCCCTCAGAAATCATGAATGGAATTTCAGTGGTTGGATGAACGTGGACTTGTACATCTTCCGATGCAAAAAATTGTAAATACCCAGGCCCTGTTTCCCGATTGATTATGAGTAATGGATTTTCGAATGGCCTGCATTACCAAAATAAATGTTTCAGAAATAGTAGGCTACAATTGAAAGTGGTAGGTTATATACTCTGTTTGTTCCGAATTGATACTAAAACACAACCCATACTCCGTCTGAAGGGGCTTGAATTGGCTGCAGCATTCGAAGGACTCTCCGAGCCAAGAACAGTTTGTAAGAAGCTGCTCACAAGGTGTTCGAAACTACAATAAAAAACATCTCCGCATATTTCCAAATTGCAGTCATATTTTTTCGTACAACTCACAACTTTCATAAGTTCATCAAAATCCGTAGGGCACTCAATTTGATCGCAATCAAAACAAGATTCACATTCCCCGGAAAAAAATACGACATCGCTTACAAAATCATCAATTCGATGGTCTCGATTTTCACCAAAATACTCCTGGCTTATATCCCAATTTTTCTCACCATTGTAAATTTCGCAAACGGTAACAGCAGGAAATGTTGTATTCCAGTTTAAACTAATAAGTAGAATTTAAAAATATAGCTAATTGCAACACTTTAAGGAAAATTCGTACTTACAAGAGTGTATCTAAAGTAAAAGAAACTGAAGAATAACGAAATGTTCTGTAAATTTTTAAAACAATATTTGAAAATATTGGAGTTATGATGCAGAGCGCAATTGCCCAGTAAATTCTTAAAAGAATAAAAGCAAAATGAGAGTTATTAAACCACAATCATTTTAAATTAATATCTTACAGCTTTGACAAAGATTTCGTTGGAAACATTTCTTTTAATTCAACGACTTTTCTACGGAAACAACGAGGAACGTTCGAAATGAGACTGAGCTTTAGTTTTGTTCAACACTTTATAAGGTAATAATTCGTTTAATACATTAATAATAATGGATGGTATCATAGATCGTTATCAGCAGAAGTAAATTAGGAAAGCTTTTTACGCTTCTGTCAATAATTTCCCGATTTATGTAGGTTCATTTGCCAGTTCGTTTTAACAAAACAAAAGGGTAATTAATGAGGCTAAAATGCCTTTACCGTAGTCTACTGATAAAATTTTAACGTTTTTTCTTGAAAGCCGTATTTTTCTGTTAGAAAAAAAGGAATACAGGCATCCCTCGAATAGCACGGTACTTGAATTGCACAAAGTATCGAATAGCATGGTTAAAAATTGCGACAACCCTCGAATAACACGGAGTTCGAATTACACGAAGTCACGAAAATTACTGTTAAAAATTAAGTCGTCGGCTTACAAGGAAAACCGACTGTCTGTAGTATGACGCAATAACGCATTTGAATACGCAATAGTTAGTTCTCCCTCTCCAAAATGGTATAATTCATTATAGTATCAAATAACACGATTTCGAATAACTCGGAACCAATTAGCCGTGTTATTCGAGGGATGCCTGTATTACAAACTTAGTTTTTAAATTAAGTCAATCAAAATTACATTTTATCTAGAATATTTACGATATTCTTCCAATAGATTTTAAGAACTCCTTACGAAAGCAATGATTTTCGAATGACGTTATGACTAAGTATATCTGCTTAAAAATCACTAAATTATTTAAGGCTTCAATTGATCCAAAATCCATTTAATATAAAAAGTGACTTTTGCGTAGATGCCTGGAAAATTGCTGGAGCTACCACAAGAATTCGCTCCGGCAGATATTATTCCATATTGAATATATCGTAAACTTAAAACTTTTCCAGGAAAAATAAGAGGACCGCCGGAATCACCTTTGCAGATTTCAATCGAATTTTCTCCACCCGCACAAATTTGTGCGTTGCTAACTCTTAAAGAACGACTAAACACACGTTGGCATTCATCGTTAGAAAGCACTCGCAATGTAACCTTAAGTAGCACGTCAGAAGTTTGATCTGTTAAAAGAGATAAACGAGATTATTTAAAATTTGATACATAGAAATTGGAGATGGTAGTGTAACTAAGACTTTGAAATGCCAAAGAGTTTAAGAACTTACTCTTTTCTGTTAAACCCCATCCTGCGGAAATAACTCGGTCCAGCTTTTGGCGTTGTGCTGCTTCTGTTACTGGCAAGCAAACCGCTTGGACGGTTTCTGTAAAAAATAGAAAAAGGTGTTTATACATATATTAAACATAGTTTTAGCTAGTTATAGCAATTGGATGACAGCTATCAATTTCATTATGAATTTGGAAAAAGATATTTTATTATTTTAGCTTTAATTTCAGAACAATAAAAACTACATATTTTATATTATAACGTTTTTATTAGTTCGGTTTCCGTCATGTCTGTCTGTCCGGGTCAAACTTTGCAACCGATTTTAAACTAACTTCCCGATCAGCTAGAGACTTGAAATTTTAACCATAGCTCGGATGTGGATGACAAGGCAATATTAGCTATAAAACAACAGTCCAAATTTGTCGAATTCAAAATGGCGGACTGTCAAATTTTAAAGTTAATGCGATTTGCATCAAAATTGCAACCTGAGGGTTTTCGGGGTCGCTTATTTCAAATCAACCGTCAGAATTTACGAATTCAAGATGGTGGACTGTCAAATTTTAAAGTTAATGCAATTTTCACCAAACGTGGAACTTGGGGGTTTTCGGGGTCGCTTATTTCAAATCTACTGTTAGAATTTACGATTTCAAGATGGCGGACTGTCAATTTTTAATTGTAATGCGATTTGCACAAAACTGGGTACTTGGGGGTTTTCGGAATCGCTTATTTCAAATCTATTGTCAGAATTTACGAATCTAAGATGGCGGACAGTCAAATTTTAAAGTTAAAGAGCATAAGGAATTTCCTATATATTCCTGTGAGAGTCTCATCAAGATGTATAAAATCGATTGGA
The DNA here is from genome assembly GCA_951509405.1 of Machimus rusticus. Taxonomy (NCBI): domain Eukaryota; kingdom Metazoa; phylum Arthropoda; class Insecta; order Diptera; family Asilidae; genus Machimus; species Machimus rusticus. The sequence continues at coordinate 33,274,436 of OX608053.1, read as the reverse complement.
AACTCGGGCATAAGACTAAAAAGCAGAAAATATTTAATTAAATAAATTTTTTTTAAAATACCACATTTTTAAAACGGACTAAAAAGAAGAAAATAATTTTCCCTGGGCTCTTCGAAATTTTTGAGGGTGAATTTTTAGTGGCTATGGAGATATTTGTAAAACTTGAAGAGAAAAACATGGGGCTCAGGCAGTAGATAATAAAAGTAGATAATCCTGCGCCCCACGTTTTTCTCTTTAAGTTTTACAAATATCTCCATAGCCACTAAAAATTCACCCTCAAAAATTTCGAAGGGCCCAGGGAAAATTATTTTCTTTTTTTATTTAATTAATTATTTCGTATATATAGTAGGTATATTGAATTGAATTCCTACCATTCAATAAATGTTTGTAACTAATTAAAATTTCTCTTTATTTCTTAACCAACAGGTAGAATTGAGTGTATATAACGTAACAAGAAAAATAATTTTTAAAACTAAAATATTTTATAATTAGAAATATTAGACAAAATTAACATATTATATAAGTTTTTAAGTTGTTGTCTGTATTTCCCACCATGCAAACATACATAACTTAAGACATATTCGTTTGCTTAGTTAGAACGTAACGATAGTGTTGCGTTTTATAAAAACATAGTATTAGAAAAATAAAGGGGATTTTATTTTGAACTTGGTTGGTGAGAAATTAACTTCAGATTTTCGGAAAACTACTACTAACTATTGTTAAACTAAAACCCTAACAACTATTTTCATTTCGTATTTAATTGCAAATAGACTTACCAGAGGTTATATTCACTTCTCTCTTCAATCTGAGTAATGCGACGTCATTTGCGAAGGGAACGTTGTTGAACTCAGGATGAAATACGACTTCCTCAATTTCAATGTCTTGTGGAGGGTCGGCGCAATAGCCAGCTTCACAGTCGATTTCAGACGACCGGTTGTACTCGCCTACTCTGACAGATACTCTGAAAATGTTTATTAAGATTGATTTTTAATTTTGCTATGACTGTATATCACATACATATACGATAAATCTGGGGGCACGGCAGTGCCCCCGCCAAGTCGAGCAAAAAAGCGGCACGGCCGTACCATCCTTTTCTCGAAACAGTTCAGGCCATTTTCGACCCCCCTATAACTTCGTTGTGGATAAAGCTAGAAGACTGAATTTTCAGTAACCAAGCAGGCATTGCATAAACACGGTATATTTCAAATTTCATTCAATTTGAACCAGTAGTTTAAGAATTATAACTAGTCAAATTTCTTAATTTTGTCACTCACTCACTCACTCACTGACTGACCGATCATCAAAACTCTAAGGAACTTCTAGCAGACATAGAAGCTTCAAATTTAGAATACAATTAGTGTTTAGTGTATAAATCAAGGAAAAACTAAAATATTTTGCAATTTCGGTCCAGTTTTCTAGATACACCAACTGCATAAATAACTTTGTAGTCCCATATAAATATGTATGTAGGATTACAAAGTTACATTTCCAGTGAATGAGTCAGTGTACCTGTATATGTACAATATAATGGAATAAGAGGTGTAGATGGGTACCTAGATATAATTATGTTCAAAGGTACCGGAAAGGAAAAAACCGGCCAAGTGCGAGTCGGACTCGCGCACGATCTATAAAAACGGCAAAAAATCCCGTTTGTTGTATGGGAGCCCCCTTAAATATTCATTTTATTCTTTTTTTACTATTTGTTGTTATAGCGGCAACAGAAATACATCATCTGTGAAAATTTCAACTGTCTAATTATCACGGTTCATGAGAGCCTGGTGACACACGGACAGATAGACAGACGGACGGACAGCGGAGTCTTAGTAATAAGGTCCGGTTTTACCCTTTGGGTACGGAACTCTAAAAAGTAGAACTATCTACAAAAATAAATGAGATGCCATAAAAAACATAACTTGTAAAAAAAACCAAGTCTCGCAACTCAGTTCTTCTACCGTAAAAAGTTGTGAGATCCATGTAATACCAAGTCGGTTAATTTATTCAGTCCTTACTTAAGGGACCTTCTGTCTTATGTTATTACGTAATTAGCTAACCTAACAAAATCTTATAGTGACCATATCAATATTAAAAATCTTTTATGTTTTAAATAAATAAATTGACTTGGCCATCGCATGAAAACACAATGTATCTCACAAGTAATACATATTATATTAAATTAGATTGTTTAGTGCGATTGCCAAGTCAATCTATTTATTTAAAACATAAAAGATTTTTAATATTGATATGGTCACTATAAGTTAGGTTAGCTAATTACGTAATAACATAAGACAGAAGGTCCCTTAAGTAAGGACTGAATAAATTAACCGACTTGGTATTACATGGATCTCACAACTTTTTACGGTAGAAGAACTGAGTTGCGAGACTTGGTTTTTTTTACAAGTTATGTTTTTTATGGCTTCTTTATTTCGTGAGTATATTATTATGATAATTTGAGGCCTCCTAAGTCTATGTTTACTTTACAGTTTACCGAAAAGGCATACTTGCGAAGGATAAAAGTTAAAATTTTACTTACAAAATATCAATTCCAGTTACACAGTGTGCAGCAGTTAGAACGTATCTGGAAGAAATTAGAGCTCCACCGCACTGAAATTCTAACCCTTTTGAAGTCTGGTACTGCAACATTGCCATCCAAGGGAATTCTCCAATAGCAGTTGCGTCACCATAGGATAATTTATTATTTTCAATTCGTCCACATTGCGCAAGTGGTAATAGGTTTAAATTTGGATGACCATCAACATTAACAACAGTCGTAATCTCTTCCTCTTTTTTTTCTTCCTTTTCTTTCTCTCTTCCGTTGTTAAGTTCGACTGTAGGAGATGAAGTTGAATTCGTCCTATATCTCGGTTCACAGCAAGCATAATGCTAAAAAAGAAAGTGTTATATGATATGGATTAACAAATTTATGCTAATTAATATTAAAAATATTGAATTACTTGTCAGTATTTAAGTTGTCATTTTCTTTACCATCTACTTTTTATGTGCCTCTTTACGGCTGTGAAGGCATTGTAAGTATGTTCACACAAACTTAAAATGTATTAATTAAATATATAATTTATATGGAATTTAAGGAAATGTAATAATTTCTAATAATATTTACAGCGTATATAGTGAAATTGTATATAAGACATTTAAAAAAACAATTATTTGAAATATAGTCGGCTCAATTCAACCTTAAAAATGATTTTCTTCAGTATGTGACATTCTAAGTAACAAATACTAATTAAGTGAATACTAGAGATTATTATACACGCGGTTTCATTCGTTCCTACATTTAATGATAACTTAACCTTTCAAAGATAATAAATAAGTGAGTATGGTGACATTAAATTTAATAAAATCGAAATACAAACAAACTATACGAATTTAAATTTTTGTCCAAGCTAAATACTTGGTCCGTTTTATCTCTAGCAAGAGCAAAAAGATTTAACGTGGCTAACTGGTGGAACACGATTATATATATAGACGCAACTTTTTGTTGAAGTAAAATGCAAAAAACACAAAATGAAAATATTTTAATATGATTCTGTCTTATATAAGTTGTATAAATTTGTATATTTCTTTGGAAACATTTCTGCTATCCGATTCAAAAACTCCAGAAATTTATAATTTAAGTTTCGAGTTAATTAAAGTGCACGGATCAAACGTGAACTTGATCTTACTTTAAAATGGCACACAGTTACCTTGCACTTGGAAGCTACGAGCATTTCAGCACCAAATACCAAAAAACAAGTTTTTTAACTTTTCGATAAAATGAGGATGAATTTAAAAGTACCTATGCATGAGAACAATCTTGTTGCTACTGCTCTCGTTGAGTTCAGACGAAATTATTTGGCCATCAATATATGTATAACTCAATTAATGAATAGAAACACAAACTATGGGAAGCATTAAAATTACCATTATTAATTGTGCAGGAAAATCGCGAAATTTTTAATAGTAATCGCCTGGAGAATATTGCCAGCAGAGGCTGAATCGTATGCCAATGCTGTGTACAAATTAACATTTCAGGTTTCAATAAGTATTTCTGAATATTTAAAAAAAAGAATGCAATATCTTCAACTTTTTTAAATATTTAATGCTTCTCTCTATCTTATTATCAAATTTTGGTAAATACCCGAAACGAGTTTCACACGTTTTTGCAAACTAATAAGGTCACTCAGATGGCGCTATGGATATGTATAATTATGTGTCTATTAACTATTTCAAAGGTAGGTAATTTGCTTACCACATTATCTTGAGCTCCACAGTGACTTCTCTTCAAATAGTCGAGGCGTATTTGCGATAGAGGTTTGGAAGAATCCGTTAAAATGCCTGCGATGATTCTACATTCTTTGGCCGGAACGCAAATTCCTGTTTCTCCTACAGGGGTTTTACAAGTACCTTCTGCACAGAAAACGTAAAATTTAGGCACTTGAAGAAAAACACTTTAAACATTAAATTCACTTACGGGCATTCACAGAAGCTACAAATATTAAAATTATAACAAAGGATCGCGGTACAATCATCATTTTTGTAATTGGTGAAACCGCCAATTTAGTAAGAGACACTATAAAATTTCGTAACTAATTTTAGTCCGAGGTAAACCTTCCGGTTAATGTTGCTAAACTGACTGGACATCGGACTGTTTAAACAATATTTATACAGCGTCTTAAAAAGCCGGCCAAAAGAATCGACAAGCTTTTTCTCTTCTTTTGTTGATGCTTCCAACACGTTTTGGGATCTTTCTTTTCTTGTTTACCGTACCGCAAATCCAATGCAAAATAAATAAATTATTTCGATCACATTGAGTACTGATGCTCCAAAAAATAACCCAGCAATGCCACCAATCGATACTAAAGTAAACGAGCAAACATTAAATTATTGATACCACTTATACTTAAATAAAAATGGTTACTTATAAGATCCAAGTTTGTTTTAACAGCATTTCTTATGTATCGTTGGGTTGGAAGGTCAATCATTGAAACTGTCACGCCATTCTTTGCTACGTTATTTGAAGATCATTTGTGAATAAGTAAATTGATTTTAAAATTGAATATATATGGTAAAATTCTACAAAGCCACAAGTCATAATGAATTAAGTCTATAAACTTTAGCTTTATCGAATTTTTAATGAAAACAGAAGTTTTTACTGTACGGATATATGCGATTGACATTAATTACAACTAACAAATATGTTTATTGTTTCCATACCTACCTACATACATAAGTATAATATATAAAACAATAAAAATTACTTACTCTCCAGAAATGTAAACAATATTATACTCAGGTTCTTCACAAGATGCAAGGCATTCACAATCTCTTCTTGCTTCATTAAAAACGACGTTATATTCGGAAATACACTTAAGACCCTTAAGATCGCACTGTCTTATATTAGAATCTGGAGAAAAATAGTAACATTGCATTTAGTGGGATGACATGTTAATTATTAAATTATATTTAACTTACCATTGCTAAAACTTGTTAAGAAAGGAATAGTACAATGGCAAATATCAATTTGAGATTTTCTAACGCAATCCACCATACAAGTTGAATAGCTGTAGTACTTATAAAACTGTCTTTCTAAAGGACAAATTCTCTTTTCAAAAAAATCTTCGTTAAAATTACAAATGTTTGACAAATATCTTCACCTGTATCATCAATTTCATTGCTAAATTTGCACTTTCTTTGTTCCGGTGGGAAACTTTCCACATTTGCGTCATTAATCATTTCAACAATATTTAAGATGATGTGCTTCCCTGTACCCCAAATAACAGTTTCGGCTATACCACCCTCAGAAATCATGAATGGAATTTCAGTGGTTGGATGAACGTGGACTTGTACATCTTCCGATGCAGAAAATTGTAAATACCCAGGCCCTGTTTCCCGATTGATTATGAGTAATGGATTTTCGAATGGCCTGCATTACGAAAATAAGTGTTTCAGAAATAGTAGGCTACAATTGAAAGTGGTAGGTTATATACTCTGTTTGTTCCGAATTGATACTAAAACACAACCCATACTCCGTCTGAAGGGGCTTGAATTGGCTGCAGCATTCGAAGGACTCTCCGAGCCAAGAACAGTTTGTAAGAAGCTGGTTACAAGGTGTTCGAAACTACAATAAAAAAAATCTCCGCATATTTCCAAATTGCAGTCATATTTTTTCGTACAACTCACAACTTTCATAAGTTCATCAAAATCCGTAGGGCACTCAATTTGATCGCAATCAAAACAAGATTCACATTCCCCGGAAAAGAATACGACATCGCTTACAAAATCATCAATTCGATGGTCTCGATTTTCACCAAAATACTCCTGGCTTATATCCCAATTTTTCTCACCATTGTAAATTTCGCAAACGGTAACAGCAGGAAATGTTGTATTCCAGTTTAAACTAATAAGTAGAATTTAAAAATATAGCTAATTGCAACACTTTAAGGAAAATTCGTACTTACAAGAGTGTATCTAAAGTAAAAGAATCTGAAGAATAACGAAATGTTCTGTAAATTTTTAAAACAATATTTGAAAATATTGGAGTTATGATGCAGAGCGCAATTGCCCAGTAAATTCTTAAAAGAATAAAAGCAAAATGAGAGTTATTAAACCACAATCATTTTAAATTAATATCTTACAGCTTTGACAAAGATTTCGTTGGAAACATTTCTTTTAATTCAACGACTTTTGTACGGAAACAACGAGGAACGTTCGAAATGAGACTGAGCTTTAGTTTTGTTCAACACTTTATAAGGTAATAATTCGTTTAATGCATTTATAATAATGGATGGTATCATAGATCGTTATCAGCAGAAGTAAATTAGGAAAGCTTTTTGCGCTTCTGTCAATAATTTCCCGATTTATGTATGTTCATTTGCCAGTTCGTTTTAACAAAAGAAAAGGGTAATTAATGAGGCTAAAATGCCTTTACCGTAGTCTACTGATAAAATTTTAACGTTTTTTCTTGAAAGCCGTATTTTTCTGTTAGAAAAAAAGTAATACAGGCATCCCTCGAATAGCACGGTACTTGAATTGCACAAAGTATCGAATAGCATGGTTAAAAATTGCGACAACCCTCGAATAACACGGAGTTCGAATTACACGAAGTCGCGAAAATTACTGTTAAAAATTAAGTCGTCGGCTTTCAAGGAAAACCGACTGTCTGTAGTATGACGCAATAACGCATTTGAATACGCAATAGTTAGTTCTCCCTCTCCAAAATGGTATAATTTATTATAGTATCAAATAACACGATTTCGAATAACTCGGAACCAATTAGCCATGTTATTCGAGGGATGCCTGTATTACAAACTTAGTTTTTAAATTAAGTCAATTAAAATTATATTTTATCTAGAATATTTACGATATTCTTCCAACAGATTTTAAGAACTCCTTACGAAAGCAATGATTTTCGAATGATGTTATGAATATATCGAATTTAAAGATATCGAAATGATTAGTATTATCGCCAGATGGAAACCTCCTAATTGTGAGAAGTATATACCAAATCTTTGCCACACAAATGTTTTAACTTATTTTTTATAAATATTTTATTTTGAGAGTAAAAAAAAACCCCACAACATGACTTCGACTAAAAGTATAACTGCTTAAAGATCACTAAATTATTTAAGGCTTCAATTGATCTAAAATCCATTTAATATGAAAAGTGACTTTTACGTAGATGCCTGGAAAATTCCTTGGGCCAGCACAAGAATTGGTTCCGGCAGTTATTATTCCATATTGAATATATCGTAAACTCAAAACATTTCCAGGAAAAATAAGAAAACCGCCGGAATCACCTTTGCAGTTAATCATATTTTCTCCACCCGCGCAAATTTCTGCGTTGCTAACTGTTATAGAACGCCTATACACACGTTGGCATTCATCGTTAGAAAGCACTCGTAATGTAGCCTTAAGTAGAACGTCAGAAGTTTGATCTGTTAACAGAGATAAACGAGATAATTTAAAATTTGATACATAGAAATTGAAGTTGTTGGTGTAACCCTTGTATATAAATATATAGTGGTTGCAACTGGCCGTTGTGACTGTTGGGTACACTTCTCACTAGCGGCGCTGCCATCGGATGTTTAAAAGCCTCAGCACAGACACACATTTTTGTAGTCGACACTCTTTCTTTATATAACAAAAAAGCATTTCTAAAAGCTCAAAAGTTCTTACTGTATAACGATTTCTGATTGAAAGTTTTACCAGAGATAACGAATATACGACGTAGTAATATCCCAGTCGGCAATTTTGGAGTTTATGAAAAATTCGTCGATTACTTCCTGCGTGAATGCTTAAGAAAATTTCGTGCGTTACTAATGAGGCATGCTGTATAGAAGAAAAAAGAGTACTTCCAGTTCTCGATGTACTTGTAATCGGAATTTTGTTTACACGCCACACATCATTTTATTAAGGTTTAATCGCTCAAAGTGTACATGGCCATGGATAGCTCAGGGGCAGAGCTGAGACAACGCTGAATCTCGCAGGTCCCCAGGTTCAAATCCAGTCCGGGAATTTAACTTTTTTAAAATTGAAATTAAACTCCTACTTCTTTGTGCATTACATTAGCTGTGTTCCATTGGGCTGTGTAAAGTACTCCCGAGTACTTTCTCAATGGAACGCTACTTTGATCGTCAGGAGTAAAATATAAATTCAAATTTTGACATTTCATCGTATTATATTAGTTGCTCTGATTGTGCCTTATTTATTAAAATGGAAATATTTATATATAAATATGTTTTGCTGCCTAAAGTACTTAAATTTTATTATTTGAATCCTTGTGATAACTCCAGAATAGCTAAAGCTTCAACGAATAATGAGGAAAAGCTTTCATTTCCATGCAAACCTAGTACAAAAACCACCATCCACCTGGCGGGAAAATGTGGCGAAACTACTCAGAACTTCTGCTCGCCAACTAGAGCTAGAGTAGTTCAGCGTAGCCAGAAGTACTTGGGAGTATTTTACACAGCCCAATGGAACACAGCTATTGTAAGCGAGAAGTGGAGGTCATTACCTCCAATGACATTTGTGTAGAAAAGTAATGTAAATTGGTAAACGAAAATGGAGTGCCTTCCAGCCACAAAGTAATGCAGAAAGCATCGATGAAGTAATACTTCCATTGCCGACTGGGTGGTTTTACACTCTGTCATAATTAATGAGAGTGTGTGTGACAGTGAAATAACCTTATCGTACGGATTGGAAAAACTCTCTGATATGAATTGCAATCTGTTGATGTGGGCGCTGTTTGAGCCTTCCATGAAGGGATTCGCGAGGAATATTGTAAAGAACAGTCTTCACCAAGAAATCGCATTTCAGTCACGAAAGATTTCGGACTGAATTTTATATAAATGTTATACCAGCGACACACCAATCGAAATTTAGAATTTCTAGTGTTCTCAATTTCAGAAATATATCATATTACCTCTGAATTTCTCAAAAAAGTTTCAGGCGAATATTCTGTAAAAAAGAGATTTTGACAAACATTTGTCTTTAATTTCAAAGCAATACAATAATATTGTGAAATTGAATACGCTCGAAATTCTAAATTTCAGTTGGTGTGTCGCTGGTATTATGTATTTTATTAGCAATTTAATATAACATATAATATAATATTTATTTCATTATAATTATTAATATTTAACCCTCATTTTAATCGCAAGAGTGTTTATACATCATTGAATTTTAACACTAGAGCGACGGACATATGTAACCCTCCTAGAAAAAGTAAAAAAAAGTATTTGTGTAAATGCTCTCTACTGATATTTAGGAAAATTTAGAAATATTGCAACTTTCTGTGAAAGCATTTTTCTAGATAGTGCGATAGTTCAAAACTCATTAGCGGTCAAATTGCTCGGTTCCGTCGTTCTAGGTATATATATGAATAACTTTGGAATAAATAAAAATAAACTTTGCAACCGCCTAAAATAAATTCGCTAGCGGTCAAATTGACGGCTTCCGTCGTTCTAGTGAATACTTTATTTTCTCTTCAAAACTTATATTTGTTGTTGTTTTTTTTCGCTCGAAGATATATTGTACATATAAAGGCACGAAGTCAAACTTATTACCTACCTATTGTAAGGAATAGAATTTAGATCCATTATGCATATACTGCAAGTTATAACGAAGCAAAGAAATATTAGGAAAAGGGCTTCAAACCCCAATCAACTAAAGGATATAATATTGGAAGCGCTTGATTTGGGGTGCAGCAAATTGAATTCAAAATAAAAAAATAGCTTGTATGTTTGATTCAGTGTATTTTATTTATTATTTTTCAATTGTTAGATAAATTTATTCTTCAGAAAAAAAAACCAACTTGGCCGTGAAGAAAAATTTTTTTTCACTACATTTGCTAAAATTAACTGGCGAATAATAGTCCTATTTTCTGCCGGTTAAAGGAGCCGATTTTATCCGTCTGATAACTATTTGAAATCAAAGCCAATTTGATTATTGGGGGAATTTAATTGGACGAATAAATTTTATCTGGTGATTGAAAAATTGGCCCTAAAAGCGTTAGAAATTGAAAGCTGATATTAGTTGTGACGATAAAAAAATATCCTGGAAAAGTATTCCAGCAACCATTTAGAATTTAGAGTGCTTTAGAACGTTGTCACCAGCGTTATTTTGCAGGCTGATTCTTAGCTAATCATATAGAGGCCAGACTGCTGCTACCTAATTCCTGCATGCAAAGCAATATTTATTTCAAACCAACTTTTTTCAGCTCTTTTTATTATCTTTCTTAATTTCTGAATAACAAATTTCAAAATTATTTGGTGTAAATTACAAAAACCCGGCTTCGCATGGCACAAAAGTATCGTCAACGTCATATTTTTAATTATTATTATTATTAGACAAGATTAAACGAAAAACCCAAATGAATATACATATGTCCATATCTGGAAATCTCTATTCACTGGAATAATAACAATAATCCTTTTGCGAATTTCTCAAGCATTTCAGGTTAGATTCATAGGATTATGTAATTTGTTTCATTAATCGCATGTGGTGATCTATTTTACCCTTTTTTTATAATCAAATTTCATTATCAATTACTAAAGATAGATCCGTGGACTTCATTCAGCAATAAACAAACTTATCTCCTTGAATTAAATCACATTAAATCATTGTTATAGATTTTAGCCAAGAATGAAATAATAAAACTGATATACAGCTATGTATATCTCAAAGTGGTACAAGTATGGCCATCTAGTGAGGTACTAGTTACAGTTGCAATCACTATATATTTATACACAAGGGTGTAACTACGATTTTCAAACGTCAAAGAGTTTAAGAACTTACTCTTTTCTGTGAAACCCCATCCTGTGGTAACAACTCGGTCTAGCTTTTGGCGTTGTGCTGCTTCTGTTACTGGCAAACAAACCGCTTGGACGGTTTCTGTAAAAAATAGAAAAAGGTGTTTATAAATATATTAAACATAGTTTTAACTAGTTGTAGCAATTGGATGGAAAGATACATGACGGCTATCAATTTCATTATGAATTTGGAAAAAGCTGTTTTATTATTTTAGCTTTAATTTTAGAACAATAAAACTATATAGTTTTTATTAGTTCGGTTCCCGACATGTCTGTCTGTCCGGGTCAAACTTTGCAACCGATTCTAAACTAACTTCCCGATCAGCTGGAGACTTGAAATTTTAACCATAGCTTGGATGTGGATGACAATGCAATATTAGCTATAAAACAACTGTCCGAATTTGTCGAATTCAAAATGGCGGACTGTAACATTTTAAAGTTAATGCGATTTGCATCAAAATTGGAACTTGGGGGTTTTCGCTTGGAGGAACGAACGAATATGGAATGGAGCAACCGTGTAAAAACCTTGTCTGTGAGTGAAGCCCACTGACATATAGAAATGGACTACTCGTCCCACACAAAATGCCTATATCGAAATGGTGCATTTTCTCGTTCCCTCTTGCTCACTGACATATAGAAATGGACCACTCGATTTGCTGTCTCAAATGGTGCACCCTTTTGACAGTTCTTACCTAAGGAGAGTTCAGCTATAGGAAGCATATATCTGTCTATTTCTTTCACATTAGGCGAGATAGGCGCCTTCAAAAGGCGGCAAAGGAGGTTGGGCATTTTAGCCCATATGACCAATAACGACAAGCGATATATCATCGGAAAGATTTTTTCACGTTCTAAAACTTTTACTATGGAGGGAAATCGTAAATCTCTGTGGGAAAAAAGTTATTGCTACGTAAAGACAGTCTTGCAAAAATTGTACATTTACATTAATACATTACTTTTGCCCCGATTTGTACGTTATCCTCCTAGATACTGAATGAAAATCTTAACAAAATTTCAAATAAACTAATTTTTTTCTGTTTTTTATTATAAAGTCTTAATTAGATTTCCAAAGTAAATGCAATGAATTAATAATAATTTGCCAATAAAATCTATGCTTCCTATTGTTTTGTGACAAATTCACTATTTAGTTTAAAATGCATATCCAACATTTGCAAAAAGTGGTGTACGAAACAAAGAATCTTAAAATCCATTCAGAAATCTGTGCATATTCAGATAAGTTTAAAGTGGTCTTAATTACGTTTCCATAGCTGTACATATATAGTAGGTATATTGAATTGAATTCCTACCATTCAATAAATGTTTGTAATTAATTAAAATTTTTCTTTATTTCTTAACCAACAGGTAGAATTGAGTGTATATAACGTAACAAGAAAAATAATTTCTAAAACTAAAATATTTTATAATTAGAAATATTAGTCATAATATGTTAAATATAAGTTTTTAAGTTGTTGTCTGTATTTCCCACCATGCAAATGTACATAGCTTAAGACAAATTCGTTTGCTTAGTTAGAACGTAACGATAGTGTTGCGTTTTATAAAAATATAGAAAGCTACAGGGGATTTTATTTTGAACTTGGTTGGTGAGAGTTTAACTTCAGATTTTCGGAAAACTACCAACTGATTCATATGATTATTGTTAATCTAAAATCCTAGCAACCACTTTCATTTCGTATTTAATTGCAAATAGACTTACCAGAGGTTATATCTACTTCTGTGTCCAATCTGAGCAATGCGACGTCATTTGCGAAGGGATCTTGTTTGTACTCAGGATGAAATACGACTTCCTCAATTTCAATGTCTTGTGGAGGGTCGGCGCAATAGCCAGCTTCACAGTCGAGATCAGATGAGCGGTTGTACTCGCCTACTCTGACAGATACTCTGAAAATATTTATTAAGATTGATTTTTAATTTTGCTATGACTACATTTGAGGCCTCCTAAAGGCTACTTTACACTATCTGATAAATCATATGCCTAGACATATGACTTTTTATTTGAGTTCTCAAAAGCTACGCTCACATCATAGCATTCTTAGTTTTCTTGTTTACATCTATTTGACAATCTGTTTGAGTTCGAGAACGTTATTTATTACTAAAATATTTATTTTTTGAGTCATATAGACATGGTTTTTGCTCCTAAACGTCTACATGAAGCATTTCACTCTTTTTATATAATAATATAATAATAATCTATCTATAGTAATTCACAAATAATTACAATAATTGAAAATATACATATATTTAACCTTCTTTTCCACATACTCCTTGCCCATTTTTCAAATAACTCTTCAGCAACAAACTTTTATTACCTTTTTGTGTACTTCATTTTTTTTTCAATACAAGATAGAATTAATTCTACCTTGTTTTTATTTATTTCTCGCACTCGGGAACTTCAGCCCATATGGCGCTTTCTTTGCATTTTTTTAAATATTATTTTCATTATTTTTTATTTTATTGATTATTTCATGATTATTTCAAGTGTGAGTTGAACCCACAACACCCTGGAATGGCATACTCACAGCCGAACCGCTCAGCCAACTACATTAATAAATGCGCAGACGCTTTGAAACTCCTATGACTTCTCAAATTGAATTAGAAACAATTCTAATTTTCAAAAAGTCATATGATTACTCAAATGTCAGGTAATATGAGAGATATGGGTGAGTTTACACCATATGAGTCGATATTTATGAGAAGTCATATGCTTTTTCATATGACTTATCAGATAGTGTAAAGCCTACTTAAGTCTATGTTTACTTTACAGTTCACCGAAAAGGCATACTTGCGAATGATAAAAGTTAAAATTTTACTTACAATATATCATCAATTCCAGTTACACAGTGTGCAGCAGTTAAAATGTATTTGGATGAAATTATAGTTCCACCGCACAGAAATTCTAACCCTTTTGAAGTCTTGTACTCTAACATTGCCATCCAAGGGAATTCTCCAATAACAGTTGCCTCACCATAGGATTTATTATTTTCAATTCGTCCACATTGCGAAAGTGGTAGTAGGTTTAAATTTGGATGACCATCAACATTAACAACAGTCGTAATCTCTTCCTCTTTTTTTTCTTCCTTTTCTTTCTCTCCATTGTTGAATACGACTGTAGGAGGTGCAGTTGAATTCATCCTATGTCTCGCTGCGCAGCAAGCATAATGCTAAAAAAGAAAGTGTTATATCATATGGATTAACAAATTTATGCAAATTAATATTAAAAATATTGAATTACTTCTCAGAATTTAAGTTGTTATTTTCTTTACCATCTACTTTTTATGTGCCTCTTTATGGTTGTGAAAGCATTGTAAGTATGTTTACACAAACTTATATGTATTAATTAAATATATAATTTAGTCCACAGTTGCTATAATTTTAATGTAATAAGCAAGAACAATTTTTCTGAGAAATTTGAAAGGTCCTACCCATATGGTGGGTACTGCGACCAGACGATCTTTCGTGGCCAGCAGTATAAGCAAGTTTAGCAGTTTACTTTTTGATTTTTAGTACATTTTCTGCTAAACGATTAAATGATGGAATTTAAGGAAAATGTAACAATTTCTAATAATATTTATTGCGTATATAATGAAATTGTATATAAGACATTGCAAAAAAAAAAATTATTTGGAATATAGTCGGCTCATTATTCGTCTTACCATTAATTTTCTTTAAGGTAACTTTTACACTATACACTTCGTTTTTAGAATAACGATTATAATGTGTATATGTATATTTATAAAATATATAGCCTAAATAATAATCATGTAAAGTGTACAGAATTTTATTAGAGTAACAACTTACGAAAACATTACAATAAAATTTAAGACTGACAGGCAGATCTCTGCTTATCGAATAAAATATGTGCAGTCAAACTAATTTATGTAACGAATTTTATAAAATGCTAAAATTAAAATTAATAAATTTCAGAAATTCTCACATGGTCGAGTTTGATATACCATTGGATAGCGTTTCAAGAAATTTTTGAGACGTGTTTTTTATTTTTTTGATCCCATGTGTAGTTCGTGAGATATTTGACCTTTCCGGAACCTTTTTTACACAATACACATCCTCCCCTCCACTCCCTGTACCAAATTGAAAAAAATGTTTCAGTCAAAAGTTACGTATTTTTGCATGAAGAATCTGAAACTGCAAAAGAAAACTGGGTGGTCCCATTTGAAAAAAAAAATTTACGCCCACCCCCGCCCTCAGGGGTGGTGGTGGGGGTGAGGGTTGGTAGAGTTTAATACTTCTTTTAAAAATATTTCACCCCTATTTTTTTGTTTTCCGATGCGATGTGTTCTTTCCGAAATATTCGACCGGTCCGGTACTTTTTGAACACCCTGTATATAGACGCAACTTTTAGTTGAAGTAAAATACAAAGAACACAAAGTGAAAATTGTTTAATATCATTCTGCCGTATATCAGTTGCATACATTTGTATATTTCTTTGAAAACATTTCTGCTATACGATACAAAATCTCCAGTAATTTATAATTTAAGTTTCGAGTTAATTAAACTGCACAGATCAAACGTGAACTTTTAAATGGCACTCAGTTACTTTCCACTTGGAAGCTACGAGCAACGAGCGTTTCAGCACCAAATACCAAAAAACATGTTCTAACTTTTCGATAGAATGAGGATGAATTTAGACGTATGTACCTATGCATGCGAACAATCTTGTTGCCACTGCTAACGAGATTTTAGACTAAATTATCTGGCCATCAGCCGATGATGAATCGTATGCCAATGCTGTGTACAAATTAACATTTCAGGTTTCAATAAGTAAGTATTTCTGAATATTTACAAAAAAAAAAGAATGAAATATCTTCAACTTTTTTAAATATTTAATGCTTCTCTCAATGTTATTATCAAATTTTGATAAATACCCGAAACGAGTTTCACAATTTTTTGCAACCTAATAAGGTCACTCAGATGGCGCTATGGATATGTATAATTATGTGTCTATTAACTATTTCAAAGGTAGGCAATTTGCTTACCACGTTATCTTGAGCTCCACAGTGACTTCTCTTCAAATAGTTGAGGACATTTTGTGGTAGAGGCTTGGGAGAATCCATTAGAATGCTTACGGTGATACTACATTCTTTGGTCGGAACGCAAATTCCTGTTTCTCCTACAGGGGTTTTACAAGCACCTTCTGCACAGAAAACGTAAAATTTGGGCACTTGAAGAAAAACACTTTAAACATTAAATTCACTTACGGGCATTCACAGAAGCTACAAATATTAAAATTGTAACAATGGATCGCGGTACAATCATCATTTTTGTAATTGGTGAAAACGCCAATTTAGTCAGAGACACTATAAAATTTCGTAACTAAGTTAAGTCCGAGATGAACCTTCCGGTCAATGTTGCTAAACTGACTGGCTATCGGACTGTTTAAACAATATTTATACAGCGTCTTAAAAGCCGGCGAAAAGAATCGACAAGCTTTTCCTCTTCTTTTGTTGATACTTCCAACGTATCTCAAAATCGCAAGTCTGTCTTATATTACTCTTGAAATATATTGAGACATTCGATGACCAGCCGACCAAGTCATTATCCGATGATTTACAGGATCTTAATTGGCACCGAGCATCAGCCTGCCTGGAAACTCGAGTGGGACTTTTTCCAGAGAATCACCATCAACATCAATTCCTTGCACCTTAAGCAAAAAGATCGTTCTGTAGAATTGTGACTTATGTTCATAGGATACACATTGCTGCAAGGTGATTTTAATGACGGTTTTTTTTTTCTTTCAAAACTTTTAAGAAACATATTGTTACAAGATTTTCCCTCGCTATAATTCACACTTGAAATTTAAATCAAGTGAATATGAGGATCGGCGTTCAATCCGCACCATCTGGGTGTATGTGGCAGAAGCACTAGCCAACGGCCACACTGACAAGATCTGGCCAGTGCTTCGGATTGAAACGCCGACACTTTTTCGGGCTCATCTGCCTCGGCGGACGAGCCATTTATTCTCAACAGGAGTTATAGCGAGGGAGGACCGTGCAATTTTGTCCACCAGCCGCTCGGCGGGCAAAATTGTAACAATATTTTCTGCTTTATAAATGCAGATATGCATTATATAGATGACCTTTGATCTACCATACAAATTCCAAGTTTAATTTCAAAGCATTTCCTAAAACTGCTTTTAGATTTTGTACCAGGGTTGGTACATCAGTAGGTACCTATTTCGTTGTACTATAAAATAAGAGAACGTTTTGGTTAGTTGATTTTAGGAAAAATAAATTTAATTATTTGAAATTAAATTTTAAATTTAATTATTTTGAACTCCACACTACATTAATACAATAAGTCAATAAATAAAAGATATTCTTATTAAATTAATTTCACAACTAAGGTAATAATTGTAGATTTGCAAAATTGTTGTGAAATGTGAGTATAATTACATAGGTGTAGTTTAAATAATGATTTAAGGGATAAAATTATGGGATCTTTCTTTTCTTGTTTACCGTATACATACAAAAAAACCTTTAAGTATTACTTTTCCTTTCCATTCGCTGAATTTTTAGACTTTTTAAAACATATAATATTTTTTAATATATGCTGTTTCAATTTTTTCCATTTCTCTTTCCAATCATTTATTCGATCTGCAAATCCAATGCAAAATAAATAAAATATTTCGATCACATTGAGTACTGATGCTCCAAAAAATAACCCAGCAATGCCACCAATTTATACTAAAGTAAACGAGCAAACATTAAATTATTGATACCACTTACATATTGTATTTAAATAAAAATGGTTACTAATAAGATCCAAATTTGTTTTAATAGCATTTCTTATGTATCGTTGGGTTGGAAGGTTAATCATTGAAATTGTCACGCCATTTTATAGTTTATAGTTTTTAAGAAAACGATAGATTAAGATTTTTAATTCTCGCCGCCATTTTGATGAAACGCGTCGATGTAATTTTCTGAAAAAAATTCCTCTTAATGTTCGAGTGCCATGATCACCTCTGATCATAGTAAAAAGTTGATATCTTTGCGGTATCATTGTAAAAAAAAATGAGAAAAAAATTTTGTTTCGAAAATTTTCACGTTTTTCATGTTTTAATCGGCCATATTTTTTTTTCTCGGTGTCTAATCGAAATTTTGAGGTCGGATTCTGAAAGAGCATCAAATTTCGCGTAGCAATAGTGATATTGCATTATTTTTTTGGTCCGATAAAATAATAAATAAACACGTTGAAAAATTAGTGAAAATTCTGATCACCTCGGCGTTAATGGGTTAATGCATTTATAATAATGGATGGTATCATAGATCGTTATCAGCAGAAGTAAAATAGGAAAGCTTTTTACGCTTCTGTCAATAATTTCCCGATTTATGTAGGTTCATTTGCCAGTTCGTTTTAACAAAACAAAAAGGTAATTAATGAGGCTAAAATGCCTTTACCGTAGTCAACTGATAAAATTTTAACGTTTTTTCTTTAAAGCCGTACTATTCTGTTAGAAAAAAAGTAATATTACAAACTTAGTTTTGAAATTAAGTCAATCAAAATTATATTTTATCTAGAATATTTACGATATTCTTCCAATAGATTTTAAGAACTCCTTACGAAAGCAATGATTTTCGAATGACGTTATGAAAATATCGAATTTAAAGATATCGAAATAATTAGATGGAAACCTCCTAATTGAGAAAGGTACATACCAAATCTTTCGCGACACACAAACTTTATCTTATTTTTTATAAATATTTTATTTTGAGAGTAAAAAATATCACAACATTACTTCGACTAAGTATAACTGCTTAAAAACCATTAAATTATTTAAGGCTTCAATTGATCTAAAATCCATTTAATATAAAAAGCGACTTTTGCGTAGATGCCTGGAAAATTGCTGGGGCTACCACAAGAATTCGCTCCGGCAGATATTATTCCATATTGAATATATCGTAAACTTAAAACTTTTCCAGGAAAAATAAGAGGACCGCCGGAATCACCTCTGCAGCTGTCAATCATATTTTCTCCACCCGCACAAATTTGTGCGTTGCTAATTCTTATAGAACGCCTAAACACCCGTTGGCATTCATCGTTAGAAAGCACTGGTAATGTAGCCTTAAGTAGCACGTCAGAAGTTTGATCTGTTAAAAGAGATAAACGAGATAATTTAAAATTTGATACATAGAAATTGGAGATGGTAGTGTAACTAAGATTTTGAAACGTCAAAGAGTTTAAGAACTTACTCTTTTCTGTTAAACCCCATCCTGAAATAATAACTCGGTCCAGCTTTTGGCGTTGTGCTGCTTCTGTTACTGGCAAGCAAACCGCTTGGACGGTTTCTGCAAAAAATAGAAAAAGGTGTTTATAAATATATTAAACATAGTTTTAGCTAGTTGTAGCAATTGGATGGAAAGATACATGACGGCTATCAATTTCATTATGAATTTGGAAAAAGATATTTTATTATTTTAGCTATAATTTCAGTACAATAAAAACTATTTTTCGTGTATAGTAGGTATATTGAATTGAATTCCTACGATTAAATAAATGTTTGTATTTAATTAAAATTTCTCTTTATTTCTTAACCAACAGTTAGAATTGAGTGTATATAACGTAACAAGAAAAATAATTTCTAAACCTAAAATATTTTATAATTAGAAATATTAGACAAAATTAACATGTTATATAAGATTTTAAGTTGTTGTCTGTATTTCCCACATGCAAATATACATAGTTTAAGACAAATTCGTTTGCTTAGTTAGAACGTAACGATAGTGTTGCGTTTTATAAAAACATAGTCTTAGAAAAATAAAGGGGATTTTATTATGAACTTGGTCGGTAAGAATTTACATAACTTCAGATTTTCGGAAAACTACCAACTGATTCATATGATTATTGTTAATTTAAAACCCTAACAACTACTTCCATTTCGTATTTAATTGCAAATAGACTTACCAGAGGTTATATTCACTTCTCTCTTCAATCTGAGCAATGCGACGTCATTTGCGAAGCGAACATTGTTGTACTCAGGATGAAATACGACTTCCTCAATTTCAATGTCTTGTGGAGGGTCGGAGCATTCGCCAACTCCTTCACAGTCGATTTCAGACGAGCGGTTGTACTCGCCTACTCTGACAGATACTCTGAAAATATTTATTAAGATTGATTTTTAATTTTTCTATGACTACATATCACATACATATGAATACGATAAATGCTTTATTTTGTGAGTACATACATATATTAATATTTTGAGGCCTAAGTTTATGTTCACTTTACAGTTCACCGAAAAGGCAAACTTGCGAAGGATAAAAGTTAAAATTCTACTTACAAAATATCATCAATTCCAGTTACACAGTGTGCAGCAGTTAGAACGTATCTGGATGAAATTAGAGCTCCACCGCACTGAAATTCTAACCCTTTTGAAGTCTGGTACTGCAACATTGCCATCCAAGGGAATTCTCCAATAGCAGTTGCGTCACCATAGGATAATTTATTATTTTCAATTCGTCCACATTGTGAAAGTGGTAGTAGGTTTAAATTTGGATGACCATCAACATTATTAACAACAGTCGTAATCTCTTCCTCTTTTATTTCTTCCTTTTCTTTCTCTCCTCCATTGTTGAATACGACTGTAGGAGGTGGAGTTGAATTCGTCCTATGTCTCGCTGCACAGCAAGCATAATGCTAAAAAAGAAAAAAAGACAGTGTTATATGATATGGATTAACAAATTTATGCTAATTAATATTAAAAATATTGAATTACTTGTCAGTATTTAAGTTGTCATTTTCTTTACCATCTACTTTTTATGTGCCTCTTTACGGCTGTGAAGGCATTGTAAGTATGTTCACACAAACTTAAAATGTATTAATTAAATATATAATTTAGTCCACAGTTCCTATAATTTTAATGAAATAAGCAAGAACAATTTTTCTGAGAATTTTGAAGGGTACTACCCATATGGTGGGTACTGCGACCAGACGATCTTTCGTGGCCAGCAGTAACCAAGGGCACAAAATTGTTACTTGCGCACTTAGTGGCCATCAAAATATTCCTCGAGGCATTATCGTACAAAGACCTGAAACATGTTTACCATGTCGTCCTTAATTATTACTTTTTTTTATTTGACGTAAGCCGTATGTTAAAAATTGGTTTGAAATATCGTGCAAATATCTGCAAAACCAGGCTAAATTATTTAAAGTTTACTTTTTGATTTTTAGTACATTTTCTGCTAAATGATTAAATGATGGAATTTAAGGAAAATGTAACAATTCTAATAATATTTACTGCGTATATAATGAAATTGTATATAAGACATTTAAAAAAAAATTATTTGAAATATAGCCGGCTCAAGTCAATAAATCGGCAACAACCTTAAAAATTATTTTCTTCAGTAAATGACATTATAAGTAACAAATACTACTTAAGTGAATAATATAGATTATTATACACGCGGTTTCATTCGTTCCTACATTTAATGATAACTTAACCTTTCAAAGTTTTAGATAATAAATAAGTGAGTATGGTGACATTAAATTTAATAAAAGCGAAATACAAGAAAACTTTACGAATTTCAATTTTTGTCTAAGCTAAATACGTGGTCCGTTTTATCTCTAGCTGAAAGAGCAAAAAGATTTAATGTGGCTGACTGGTGGAACACGATTATATACATATATAGCCGCAACTTTTAGTTGAAGTAAAATGCAAAGAACACAAAATGAAAATTTTTTAATATGATTCTTCCTTATATCAGTTCTATAAATTTGTATATTTCTTTGATAACATTTCTGCTATCCGATTCAAAAACTCCAGTAATTTATAATTTAAGTTTCGAGTTAATTAAAGTGCACGGATCAAACGTGAACTTGATTTTACTTTAAAATGGCACAACGTTACCTTGCACTTGGAAGCTACGAGCATTTCAGCACCAAATACCAAAAAACAAGTTTTTTAACTTTTCGATAAAATGAGGATGAATTTAAACGAACCTATGCATAAGAACAATCTTATTGCTACTGCTAACGAGAGTTCAGACGAAATTATCTGGCCATCAATATATGTATAACTCAATTAATGATTAGAAACACATATTATGGGAAGCATTAAAATTACCATTATTAATTGTGCAGGAAAATCGCAAAATTTTTAATAGTAATCGCCTGGAGAATGTTGCCAGCCGAGGCTGAATCGTATGCCAATGCTGTGTACAAATTAACATTTCAGGTTTCAATAAGTATTTCTGAATATTTACAAAAAAAAAAAGAATGCAATAACTTAAACTTTTTTAAATATTTAATGCTCCTCTCTATCTTATTATCAAATTTTGGTAAATACCCGAAACGAGTTTCACAATTTTTTGCAAACTAATAAGGTCACTCAGATGGCGCTATGGATATGTATAATTATGTGTCTATTAACTATTTCAAAGATAGGTAATTTGCTTACCACGTTATCTTGAGTTCCACAGTGACTTCTCTTCAAATAGTCGAGGACTTTTTGCGGTAGAGGCTTGGGAGAATCCATTAGTATGCTTACGATGATACTACATTCTTTGGCCGGAACGCAAATTCCTGTTTCTCCTACGGGGGTTTTACAAGCATCTTCTGCACAGAAAACGTAAAATTTAGGCACTTGAAGAAAAACACTTTAAATATTAAATTCACTTACGGGCATTCACAGAAGCTACAAATATTAAAATTGTAACAATGGATCGCGGTAAAATTATCATTTTTGTAAATGGTGAGACCGCCAATTTAGTAAGAGACACTATAAAATTTCGTATAACTACGTTAAGTCCGAGATGAATCTTCCGGTCAATGTTGCTAAACTGACTGGACATCGGACTGTTTAAACAATATTTATACAGCGTCTTAAGAAGCCGGCGAAGAGAATGGAGAAGCTTTTTCTCTTCTTTTGTTGATGCTTCCAACACGTATCTCAAAATCGCAAGTCTGTCTTATATTACTCTTGAAATATATTGAGACACTCGATGACCAGCCGATCAAGTCATTATCCGCTGATTTACAGCACTTTAATTGGCACCGAGCATCAGCCTGCCTGGAAACTCGAGTGGGATTTTTTCCAGAGAACCACCATCAACATCAATTCCTTGCACCTTAAGCAATGAAAAAGAAATTGCAAGGCGAAATAAAAAACATAGTCTGCATTTCTTACACCTTACATACTAATGAACTAATGGCAACTGGGATCATCTTAGTTTCTGGGGAATCACGGAAAATGTATGCCTCCTGGCAAAATTTATCTTATTTTTATGGTTTCTTTAATTCGATGAGAGAAAATCTTGCTAATTTGGTGAATAAATCTGCTAGCAGAAAAAAATATGCTTTATTATTATTTTTTTTTCCCGGACAACGCCTTTTGGCTGAGAGTGATTTGTTCACAAAGAATTTATTGTTTGGATTCAAAAGCCCCATCGCATGTTTTACTATGTATAAAATTTTTAAAAATCTGAATGGACCGCAGAGCACCACTTTCGGTGAATTTTGTTCGAAATTAGTAAGACAGGTCAAGAAAAATGAGATTGCGAAATCCACCGCAAAATAATGACTAAAGTAAATTGCGAAATTAACTTGTTACACCGGAATTCAATCAGAAAAAGAAAAACTAAATGCACATTTCGATTTTGTCAGAACTTTGTTTTATTTATTCTGCCAAAGACCTTACGTATTTAGTAGATATTCTAAATTACTGTGTATGCGAGACGATACATAAACATTTACAGCAAATATTTTGCAAAAAAGGTAAAATTATTACCTATTGTTAATTAAAACAACATTAAACATGCCGGGTGATTCATTTCACTAAGACCACTATGTAAAAAATATTGAACAAGAAACAATGATATTTTCGGCAACACGCTGCAATAATTCATATATATGTACTAAATAATATAATATTAGTTCTTAAATATATCTATCTTATTACATTTAACCATTTTACATGTATCCATATTGAACTTTTCTGCAAGGGAATGCCCATTTTTAATGGCCCATTTACGTTTCGATCAGCTATTATAATATAATCTGCTTCTGCTAAACACACTAATTTTTAAATTAAAGTTGTATATGTACCTAATTATAACCACAAGATACTACTAATTACAATCTCCAAAACTCTTTATCATAGGAACAGGAGATTCAAAAACTTGGATTTTTAAATGAATTTGAGTGGTATTTCCCAAAAAACTACGAAAATACGTGCTAGCAATAACTTTAGATACAAATTGTAGAAACCATTCTAGCAAATCATAAGTTATATTAACCTTATGGCATTATCTTGAATATTGAGTCGTTCTTCTTCTGATAATAAATGAGCTATATCATTGAAGAAAGCTTTCGGTTAGACTTAGATTTAGAGCTACGAAAATATACATTTAGGATTTTATGAATATAAAAATGTTTCAGTTCATAGCTTAAGAATACATAAAGTACAAAGTTTGATGTTATGGGACAAAATTAAATAGATTGTCTCAATCAAATAGTTTTGCTTGGTAAGAGAAAAAAACACAAGACAGAAATGACAAAAAAAAAATATAATTCATTTTTTTATTAAATACTATTACCAACGGACTATAATCAAAAACAAACCTGCTGTGTTTAAAATTACACAAAAGTTGGAATCTATTTACATATAAGGAATAACTTTCATATGACTAGTGAAACGAAAATAACTCTTACAATCCCAGTGTTGTTTTTAATATTTAGAATAAAGTTATTTTTGGTATATATGGTAGAATTTTGTTTATTCTTTATTTATTTTTAAAGAGAAAGATTAACAAAGTATGTACAATATATAATTAGTATAGCTTATCTTTGAACTCGCCCTTGCTCTTTTACTTTTTACTAATTAATTCATAACGATAATGTCTGTTTTTGCAAATTTGTATATATTTCGTGGAAATATGTAATTATTAGATCCACCGCGAAACTGATAATTTTGATGACGACTATATTTGTTTTGTATCACATATATCACTTTAAAATAGGAGACTACAACTGAAATTGTTTAAAGACTAATTTTTCATATTCATGTTAAAGTCAGTTTTGAGAATTTCGCTTTTCCTGCTCTCGTAAACATTTTACCATCTGAAAAAGCAGCAAAAGAGTTAAATTAAAGGTGCATTTGCTTATAAAAATTGTTAATATGTGCACATGTATCAAATGATGTTTTTGTGAACCAACACTTTCTAAGAAAAACAATTTAAAGTGTTAATATCATATAGCTGCCAATTTTAACAATTTTTTAAATTTGATTCTGATTTTTTCCCTGACGCTAACTGATTTATTATAAATACATATTAACCGAAGGAACTCCCCGCAAGGTATTAATTGGCTTATGATGAATACATTTCGCATTTGCATTTCGGTCCAGCTCAATCTTTGAGTCACTATGTAGTTTTGTGAATCATAATGATTATCATGCGAATTGTATTTATAATTCAGTAAGGAAGAAATTTACTTTATTCTATTTAAATTAAATATACTGGTGCAATAACACTTGCGAGTCATACTATTCACACCTTACTTTTATTTTACTCAACTTTTTCACACTATACTAAACTGGAATTGGATTTCCAGACTGTAATATAATAATAGTCCTGTAGCTAGTAGTTCGTATCTCTTTCTGTTTAACTAATTCGTTATGTGCAATAAGCACACAATTATAAATAAAAGGTATTCAGAAAATATGATTTACAATTTTCTTCGTAATTTAATTTAAATCAATTAATCAATTAATCATTGTTTAATGATTACATTCGTAATTAAACTCAATTATTTTATGTCACCTTAAAAATCTACTAATGCACAAAAATTAGCTTACTTATAAGCAGTGATGGTGATGGATGACTAAAGTAACCAGAGATAACAAATTATCAAACATGCTACGTGATTTAAGAGGCCAGTCGCAACGGAGAATGGAATGATTATTCTGAATACTATCAAAAAAAAACCTCAAGCTCAAGGATTAACAACCGTGCTGAAAAATAAATAAAAATATCGCATTCTTATTATGGGAAAATATCGTGACTTAACAAGAATTCCAACCATGAAAAGTGATAAACCAATCTATAGGATTTCGAAAATAAAGAAATTTGTTTTCGTCGGCTATTTAGAAACAAAGGATCAAAATTCATAGAGAACGCAAGATTTAAAATATGTATTTCGCCGATGAAAGGTCGCGAAAAAAAAATTGTGTGGCGTAAATAAGTTTGTAGAAGTACGATCAATTCGAGTTGATTGTAAGTAATACGTAAAATCTTGTTTACTTGGAATTGTACTGATAATTTAGGATAAGTGCAAATCTTTACATTTTCAAAATGTGGTCTAGACTACATAAATGATCACGTAAAACATGCAAACTAAGACAACCGATATGAAACAGAAAATTTTAGTCAACACCATAAGACTGCAAATAGAGAGGCGAAATTTGTTAAATATTTACTTTTTAGGACACTTGTCCTTTTCTGAACAAACATTTGCAACTCTTGCAGTGAAAACATTTTTTATGAGATTCTCTGACTGGAATGCATAATTGCATCTGATTCCTTTAGAAATATAATTAATTTTACATCAACTAATGATCGTTAATAATATCTGTAGTATCCGAGGTGATTACAAAAAGAAGCCGAATTAATAATACTTTTAAGTATTGGAGGGGATCCACAGTTCGTGGTAATTCCCTAATTTATCGTTTTATCAATAGACTTATTATAGACCAAGAGACCACAACGAAAAATTCACATAATGCATTGTATAGTTATAAAAGATACCTACTTATTTTGGGGATATTTTTAGGCATGTCTCTTCAAAAAACCCATTTTGATATTTTGATCCTTCTATGTTTACTTTGCTTCGTTCTGTGGAAATTGCATTTCTGGATTTAATTAATTAATCTTCAAAATATACCTCACGATTCTTCCTAGCGAACAGACGTCCCTCAGCGACAAGCAGCGGTCTAATTTTTATACAAGTGTTTTTCTAACGAGCAGAAAATAAAGTTTCTTTAGTGCGTAACAAAATTCTTTTGGTTCTTTTGCACGCCCTGATTTCACCAACCAGTCCTAGCATATTTTAGGATCGGTCGAACAAATCCCACATACAAAGATTTAAAAATAAAAGGGTCTGCAATTTCCCTGGAGCAACATCTAAATAGAATTACTTGTGGGAAAATCATCATGATCATAGAGCAGACTGTAGAGCATTTTAATAACTTCGTAAAGGAGTTTTTTAATAATTCATTTTCTAAATATTGTAACCTTAATATAACGAACCTCAATATAACGATTTTTTTTATAATGCGAAATATGCCTTTCTATTATGAATACATTTTTGACAAACCTCTTTATAATGAATTTTCATCCATTGCAGAATATGGATAGAAAGTATTATTTACCTCTATTTAGCGAATTTTGTCAACTTACCTTTACATAACGTATCCCATCAATTATTCGAACTCAATTCCAAAATAGGTATGTACATAAATCATGTCTCAACAGGTTCATACACGTTACATTTTTCGTAAAACAATCATTGTTGTTTGATGCTAAGGTAATATAAACACTGCTGTTAATGTGTTTTCATTTGTTTGTCCGCTATAACAGGGTAAGCCGATGAGTACCTTACTTACGTAATGTTGAGGTTAATAAACAAGTTTTCTTATCCTCTGTTAAAACCTGTTAAAACGAATCGTAGAGTAACCTGTAACCTGTATATTATAACAAACCGCATTGTAACAAATTACTTGGTATAACGAATATTTTCTAATTCTAATTTGTTATATCGAGGTTGCACTATAAAATAACAATCAATAATGAAAACAGCTTAGTTAAGTTTTTAAATTCTAGTGTTTTGTAAAGTAATTATGATGCTCAATTGTTTTATGAGTTTGAAAAACTCTCCAGTCTCCGACAGTGCCCACTTAGTTTCCCTCAGCCACCTTATGGAATTTGAGTGAAACTAAAACGCCATCAATTTCTTGATTAAATTTGCGAAACGTCAAATTGTTGGTACCTTGCATTCGTCGACCTCCAATCATCCTTCCCGTTTCGCACTGGTAGAGGCCGACTGGCAACCACCTTCGGCCGATATTTTAAATTATTCTCCAGTAAACGTGTCAAAGCATCCACAGTCCGTCGTGTAATATAATCCAGGCGTTTTAATTAATTAGTTCATTCAGAAAAATGAAGTTGTTGTCAACCGTTCGAGTTATTGCTCGCCGGGCATTCTCCACGAGCAGCAAATCCTCCGCTGCGGTCCAACAAATCACCGTCCGGGAGGCGCTCAACTCGGCGATGGACGACGAAATGGCCCGCGACGAAAGAGTCTTCCTCATGGGCGAGGAGGTCGCTCAATATGACGGCGCCTACAAGGTGAGCTGGACCGCACATTTTACGCACTGATTACGTAAACAAGCGGAATTCACGGCATCGGCCGACACGCTCGCTGGGGCCTGCCAGGAGTTATCTAATTGTTTGTGGTCCGTCTGACGTGCGAGTGATCGGCTTCCCCGGCGGCCTTGAGGGGCCACTGTCGCTGGGAGCGGGATCACGTGCAGGGGAAGTGGCAATCCATGCACCAGTTTTGGTTTTTGCACTATAAATTTGGAACTAAAGCAAAACGTTATATTTCTCTTAATAACCCAAGCTCCGAACTGTTGACAACTAACTTATTTAGAATTCACTCCGGTGGATCATAGCATAGTTCCTCCTGATCCAAACAAAAATAATGGCTTATGTGGCATAGACCTTATTTCCGACTTACTACACGCGTTAAACTTTCCGGATTCACTTAATTAGGTTTATTTTTCTAATCATTTCTCATACTTATTCCCTTAACTTAATAAAAATATAGACAATTAAGCGAAAAGAGAAAGTGGAGTAACACTACCAGTCTTCTTAGTTACGAAAAGAACTAATACATTGAATAGTCTCTCTAGTCCTCTTGATCCTCTTAGAACAATACAATATTCCGAATTTCTGAAAGTCCATATTAATCGACACAAAACGCTTCAACTTTTCACATAGATAATCTTTTAAAATGTAATAAATTTTCGAAATAAATTAATTCTAGGTTTCCCGAGGCCTTTGGAAAAAATATGGTGATAAAAGAGTCATCGATACGCCCATCACTGAAATGGGTTTTGCAGGTCTCGCCGTTGGCGCTGCAATGGCAGGACTACGACCAATTTGTGAATTTATGACTTTCAATTTCTCAATGCAGGCTATTGATCAAGTACTTTCTTTGCTTTTTAAATAATTTTCAAACAAATTACCGATATCTTTTAAATTCCAAGGTAATAAATTCAGCTGCGAAAACGTTTTACATGTCTGCAGGTCTTGTTAATGTACCAATTGTGTTCCGAGGTCCAAACGGGCCTGCATCTGGAGTAGCTGCTCAACATTCACAATGCTTCGGTGCCTGGTACTCGCATTGTCCTGGCTTAAAAGTTGTATCACCTTATGATTGCGAAGATGCCAGAGGTCTTCTCAAGTCGGCTATCAGAGATCCTGATCCAGTTGTGTGTCTTGAAAATGAACTTATGTATGGTGTTGCCTTCCCGGTTAATGAGAAAATTATGGACAAGGAATTCTTAATTCCAATCGGTAAAGCGAAAATCATGAAGGAAGGCAAGCACATTACTATAGTCGCACACTCGAAAGCTGTTGAGGTTGCTCTTCAAGGAGCTGCTGAATTAGCTAAAAAGGGTTTGTAAAATCACAATTTTTTGCAAAAAAAGGAAACGAAAATGTCACTTTTCTTCAGGAATTGAAGCCGAAGTAATCAACTTAAGATCCCTACGACCATTAGATACAGAGACAATTTTCAAATCAATACAAAAAACACATCATTTAATTACAGTTGAATTAGGCTGGCCGCAGTGTGGTATGCAGTCTCATTAAAATTATTTAAATTGCATGTTTAGTATTAAACTAAATTTTTTAGGAATTGGAGCCGAGGTTTGTGGCAGAGTAATGGAAGATGAAATTTTCTTCCATTTAGATGCACCAGTGCTAAGAATAGCCGGTAACAAATTTATAACTTATATTAAATCGTCTTGTACATAAATTTTGTTTTAGGAGTGGATGTGCCAATGCCTTATGCTAAGACGCTGGAACAAAATGCCCAACCACAGCCATTTGATGTAGTACAAGCTGCAGAAAGAATTTTGGGGAAGAAAAAATGAAAATAAATCAAAATTAAACTTGACTTCACTTATTTTTGAAAAACCTTAAAATTGCAAGAAATGCCTCTTATTATTAATAGATCGTTTATATTGTTTATATTAATTCTGTATCAATTCTATTTGTTATTTATTCTCATTTTTCGGACTCATATTTTAGACATTTCCATATTCACTGTTCAGTACCGAATTTTTAACTTTCAAATTTTCGGGAATTTCAAGATTTGTAAAGATTGTTAATTCTATACATGTTTAAATTTTACAATTATTTTGTTGTAATTTCTTTGAACAACTAACTATAGCTTTGGAGATACAAATTTGGGGTCCACAAATAGGCCCATTGTGCTCGACTTTTATGACTCCGAAATAGAATTTAAAAAATATATTTGTAAAAAAACCTGTCCGCGTGGCTTTCAAATTTTTATAAAATGAGAAAGGCATAAAAGTCTGATTGTATTGTACTACTTTGAAAACTAACTTTTCTCCAATAAGAATAAAATTATGTTCTGACTGTTAAGAAAACGAATTTTTCAAAAATCGATTTAATATAAAAATATTCGTATAACATAGTTAAAAAAACGTTCATAAGTAACAAAACTTAACTTTACATGAAGGAACCCCAACCAATGTACATTGACGCCAAGTTCTCAACGTTTGTCGCCTCAGTTATTATGTGATTTACCTGCCCTTCCGTTGATAGAGGCATGTTAGAAGTTCTTCCCTTGATTTTAACCTAAATACACAATTTAAATTATTTAAGAAATGGTTAAAATTTGTGCTACTTACGAAACCCTTAAGTCTCTCTTCAATGTGCTTTACGTTAGCCATTGCCTGTAAGTCCGTTCTTTCGATGCTTCCGTCAGGTGCTCGATTTTGTCGGTTCCAAGTAACCAAAGGATCATATACAAAAGGTCGCAGTACTGACATTAATGTTGGCGTCTGAGTTTGTAGCACTCTCATTGTTATTTCGCAGCATTTTCTGAATAGCCCTTCGACTCCTAAAGGACCCATAGCATGGACCATATTGTGAGTAAGGCGAAATGGTACCCTTTCTGGAAAATCGAAGCTCTCGCCCTTATTGAAAAGGCAGTTGAAATCGACGTGGACAGTGTCACCATTGGTTCCATCGAAAAGGATGTTTTCGCCATGGCGATCTCCTAAGCCTAGAATGTAACCTACCATTGACATAACCGCCGAAGTGCGAATATAAGAGCTTCTAGCTTGGTACCAATTGTGAGGTGTCGTAAACCGCTCTTTAAACCACTCAGCAAATACTGGAGGATGGCGAGGAATTAGTTTGTTCAAGAACACATCAAGTTTTTTCTCCATTGGATCATGGTTTGCGCAAGCAACTCCCTTTAGCTCCTTAGTGTTCATGCCCTGCTTTCGATGTTTATAGAAACGCAGGAGAATTGGTCGAAACCCGTTTAAATTATGAACCCACTCTATCAAGCCACATTCTTCGTTTAAGGGTAGCACAGCGTAGGTCCGAATTGATAAACGTCTTTGTCTAGCATCTGGATCTTGATGCAGATATTGTT
Organism: Machimus rusticus; assembly: GCA_951509405.1. Taxonomy (NCBI): domain Eukaryota; kingdom Metazoa; phylum Arthropoda; class Insecta; order Diptera; family Asilidae; genus Machimus; species Machimus rusticus. Next base: position 33,242,412 of record OX608053.1, on the reverse strand, counting down.
TGACCACTGCATTAAATTCCATTAGTCGAAAGTCTTTTCTCAAATCATCTTTAGGCTTCATCATAACAAAGTACTCTTTTCCATCGCTCCCGACTAAAGCAACTTTCCTGGGTTTTTGAAGGGACATTAAAATCGTTATTTCCTCCTTTATACCGCTAATATAAACACATCGATTAGGAAAAGCGTTAAAAGAATTAACTGGGCTGCTCCGTTCGTCTATAGGTGGTAAAACAGGTTGCATGAATTGTTGGAATGGCATAACAATTTTTGAAAACGATGGATCGGCAAAGAGTTTCGGTAGACTTTTTACCAAAGAGCTGACCGTCGGATTTGTTTGACCTGCGGGGATTTCCTTGTTTGTAAGTTCAATCAGTTTTTCGGCGAGCACATTAAAATCCAAGATAAGTTTTTGCATCTCAGTTTGTCCAAGTCTTTTATCTTGAAATATTTCACTGCACCGTTTGCGCCGATTAGCATACGACGACTTGCAAACGTAAAGAAGCATCCATAAAGACTGTTGTGGAAATTTCTGTATAAGGCGAATTATTATTGATTTAAAAACGCCGTAGACTTCGTTCGATGGATGGCATATTCTACTAACTAGTTGAGAGAATGCTGTGAAGAACATAAAAAGTGGCACTGTTTCGGAGAATTTTTCCACAATATCGTTCATTTTACTCCCAACTCTTCGGAAGTGGTCATCTTTTTTCATTTGTGCGGTGAAGTCCAGCCAAATGCTTAACATTCGTGGCATCGATTGATATACGAATTTACAACCGAAAAACATGGACTTTCCATAATAAACCATAATTTCCAGAAGCATTTCTCTCCCTTGATGGTTCTGTTGCTCCGCCTCGGAAAGCGAGGCATACACTCGATCTATGTATTGAGCTAAATGGACAAAACACTTTTCAGATTTTTGATTTCCCTTGAGGGATTCCTTAAAAAATCGAATATTCAGATCACTGCTAATGTTCATAGATTCAGCGTTATATGACGCTTGTAAAAATTTGGCTTCAGCATATAGTATACGGGTACTATCTGGTAAGCTGTTTAGTTGCTTGCCTTCTAGTATGTCTTCAATTTCCTTAATTTTTTGCTCAATCACTTTAAAGCTGTTTGTCTGATCTCCTTTTTTCCAAAGTAATTTTGCCTTTTCAATAAACAGAGTTTCCGGCTCATATTGTTCAGCATTCATAATACATAGTTGCGCCTGTTGGTACCAGCCCGCCTTCCGCGTAATTTCAGAGCTTTTAATCCACATATTCCCAATTTCATCTTCTAAAATGTTTGATAACGTTTGGATTGTTCCTGGCGTTTTTTGAGAAGACGCTATCAATTTTTTTGTTTCATCCAATAAAATTCGTCGTAAACACAAAACTGGTTCGGCAATTCTTGGTGTCGGCTGAAGTATGTCTAACCGGGAATTCCAATCTTTAAAAAAATCATTAAGTATTTGAATACAATCTCGTTCTGAATTATTCGTAGAAAGATCCATAAAAACAGTCTTTGTCCTTTCAATCTCTGAAATGAGGTGGAGTTTCATCATATGTGGATATCCTTTATGATACAAGTTCTGTTCATTTCCTCCACTTTTTAGAAGATCTAGAATATTCAACCGAATCTTTTCAATAGTCAAATCAAATTCATTATCATTTTTTCTGTAGCTAACTAAGGCCTGTCCACAGTGGACACCCCAGTTAGTGCTTTCATTTACGTAGGGATTATGTAGTAGTTTATCCAACTCATCAAATCGGCTTAGTCTCCACAATGGTTCTGCTTGTATTTCTTTTAAGCTATCGTCCATGTATTTTTCGCCCAATCGATTTAAAAGGCCCTCTGAAATTAGCAAAGCTGTTTCAGGAGTATCCAAAAGTAAATAACATTGGACAATGTCCTTAACGTTGTTTGACGAAATATTCTCAGATTGCATAACTTTTTCGAAACAAGCTGTTGATTCCAGTAAACGATCAGTCATGTTGTTAACAAGGATTTGCTCGGATAAAGTAAGGTCAATGTTTTTCATACCCATTGCACCCTCTAAAGAATCAGAGTCCATTAATTCTGCATAAATCTCTGCCATAAATGAAATGCTCTCTTGAAGCCGTCCCGCTTTATCGGCTTCTATATATGCTTCAAGATATCGCAGTGCCCTAGCGTATTCACCGCAATCGAAATTTGATTGTGCAATTAGTTGGTTGTCAAACCGCTTTAAGAATGATTCCACCTTAAGGTATTTTGAATCAGGTTCATGCCCAACGTAAATTGATCTCCATTCTCTAAGCCATCTTTCGAGAAAATCTAAAATATCAAATCCGATTTTGGCGCACTGAACTCCAATAAACTCAGTTAACTCCTCTCGTTTTTTAGCGTTTTCCGACGCAACAAATTGAAGAGTTTTTATACCTCTCGGACGATTCGCGTTTATATTAAATACATTTCTATCTTTTACGGCTGCCTCAAAAACGCATTGAAGTTCTTCGAAGATTTTGTTAATATCTTCAGCCACACTCGACTGGATCGAGTGCAACACAACATACGGTAAAAGCAGTGATAACGTACTTAAATCTCTTCGAATGCTGGGCCTGAATGAAGACAACAAGTGGTTGGTCTCATCCACTTCAATATTATTAATCATCTTGCTCGACCAAATATAAGCCCATTCCAACGGCGATATACATTTAGCACTACCAAAAACAGGATGAATCTCATCATTGTCGTTAGATTTAAGCACAGTGTAGCAAGAATTAAGCAGTGGTTCCATCAACTGTCGCATCCACTGCGGAAGGGCTTCCCACACTTCTTGTTTCTTTTTAGACCGCAACATAACACCTCTTTCGGATAAGATTTCTTGGATGGCCAAGGAAAAACTGTCGACAAACTTTGTGTCTTTCTGGAACTGGTACGCTCGACAGAGTTCCTGTAAAGCCATTATAGCAAAAGAATTACTGTGTATATCTAAGGCAAAATCCTTCTGAGGAGCATAATTGGGCGGAAGGTGACTGGGCTCGATAGCACCAATTTCGCCAAGACATTTTCCCGCCGTCAATTGTAAATTTCTATCTGCATGCCTACAAGAAGCCATGAGGTCGTTTAAAACGGATTCTAACATTGGATGTATGCTATTTTGCCCAATTACCAATTTGTTCAAATTTTGTCTATTAGTTTTGAACAAATCAGTTAGATATTTCAGAGCATACGTTCGAACCGCCAAATTCTCTTGCTTAATCTGAACGACAAAAAACTTGAATTTTTCCATAAAATTATCTCCTTTCCATATTTTTTCGGTTTGTTTTTTCACAAAATTTTTAATTTCTTCGTCAACAGAATAGTTCTCTATAAAGTACAAATCTGGAATGTGGGAACTCAGCAAACTTCCATTAGATAAAATTAGGAATTTGTACATTGAGTTAATTTCTTCTGGATGGCTTTCTAACAAGGGTTCCATAGAGGCCACAATAGTGCTCAAAAGTGGACCCAATGCCTGCATGTCTACGACTTTTATAAATATCTTCCAAACTTGGGCGCAAATAGGCTTCAAATCAACCCCTTCAACCATCTGTGCTGTGCGAAGCATTGCTAAAATTTTAAACCGAAACGGTGTAATATCTTTTGGTCCAATAAATCTTATTATTTCACCCAAACTTAACATTGTCTCCTTTTTAAGATTTTTTTCGCAATCAGGATTAGTTAAAATGGCTTCGAAATGGGTTAGTACTCCTAAAAATCTTGTTGCGATATATTCAGCCATTTTACCATGTGGAATTTCACCACTTCCTTGCGTGCCAACAACGTCCCGAGGTAACAAACACCGAAAAGCCTTCATCACATATTCTGGGTTTTTGTGATAGTAAATCAAAATTTCAGCAACGGTCCTCTGAATTGTTATCATTTAATTAAATTTTTCTGGAATCAAAATACACTAACCTTAATGTCTGAATGTAGCAGGGTATATAAACTGCTCCCGGTGTTGTCAACAACAAAATCTGTGCATTTTGCGCTAATTTCAGTACTCTCATTTAAGAACAAATAAGGATAAACGGTCGAAAAGGCAAAAGATAGTAGAGCGGAGATTCGTCTTTGTACAAAGCCTGCCACTTCCTCTAGCAATTCCATGCACTTGGGATACTAAAATATTTTATTTTTACCACTCGATTCATTTTTTAGCACGGATGTTACTTACTTTAATACACCAAGGCAATAATATAGCAACAAGCAACTTTTGATGCTGCCTTACAAAATCCGTAGTACCCATGAACCCAAGCATTTTTGTTATCTGTGAGAAATGCATATTTATTATAAAATAAAGGGATTGAAGATCAAACCCACGTAAAAAACAAATTGGTAAAATTTTCAAAATAACAAGATAAACTATTATCGTGGAATTACAATTTTGGATTAACGACTTTCGAACTTTCTTGCGCACATAATAATAAATGTATTTGCTTTAATATTTCTTTTTGAGCACACAAACTAAAAATAGAGAATGTTTTAATAGTTTAAAAAACTGTAAGTGGAGAATTACTTTTACACTTTTTGCTGATTTGAGCATATTTTTTGTTAATTGTTTTACTTATATAAATCATAATAATTAAACATACTTACATTGCTCAAAGAGTTATACAGCGGAACTCCATTCCTTAAAAAAGTGCTAACACAAAGTGTGATGATGAGTTTTAAAGTGTCCTGCTTATACCAATTAAGCATTTTTTTCGGAGTAACTTTGTGTTTTAAACAAATTTCCTCAGCACAGAGTGCCGCTTGGTGAGCAACGCAGGACTCGTAACGAATGAAAAAGAAGAAAGTCATTTTGAACAATTGTTGAAGGACATCCTCTGGGATTTCTTCAATCGATCCAAATTGTCGAATCATATTAACCACATGTGATTGGTACTCCTTGTTGCTGGTTTCTAAGCAGTCTTTGACTGAGTCTAGTAAGCCTCGAGCGCATTTTTTAAGTAAAGGCTCTCGAACAGTCTCAGGTTTTACTAAGATCTGCCTTACTATTGGAGAGAATTGACTGGAAAACGCTAAGCGTATGTGCTCGTTTTTATCCGATAGAAGTTTTATCCAATTCTCTTGAATTTGCTCATCTTCTAAAAGATTTAAGTGCAGCAGTAATGATGGTATGGCTCTTATTAGATCCACTGAATTTCTTTCATCCAACAATGTCGAAAATACTGTTGAAAAGTCTCGTTGGAATTCAGTTGCCGCTGAATTTTTCTTTACATGTATAAAAACTCCTTTGTTTTTTGATAGTAATTCTTTTCGAAATTCTTCATTGGGATTTTTTTCAGGACAAACACACATGTTTTGGATATCGCAATCCCTGCAGACGATTTTATATGAGTAAGAGAATTCTTCCCGTATTTTGAACATAAAAACATTTCCACTAAGAGAACAGACCAACCGTTTAATATTTTGGCTTATAATCGGTGGTAAAGGTGTTTTACTAAGCGATGGAGTAATTAAGTGCTTTTTCACAATTCTGAATGGAAGAATTCGATTTATTATCAAATTGAAGAAACTGTCCTGCAGTAGAGGTCCAAATTTATCAGGGTTTACTATGAGTTGCTCTATCAGACTCTTGTAATAAGCCCTCGCTTCTTGTGAGAGGTAATCAATCTCAATGTTTACAAAGAGCGTAACGCACCTCTGTTGGAAGTTATGTTCTAAAGATGGCAATATATCGTCTATAAGCTGGATTACTGTTTCACATGATATACCAAATGTGCTTCGAAGGCTCTGGCTAATAATGTTCATGAGAGCAATTTGAATATCAGTGGTAAATTCCATGCATATTCGATTTTGTAGAATTTGTCCTGCTATGTCAATAATAAAACCAAAATGTTGAAAATTCACATTCGATTTAGATGTTACTTTTTTAACAATGTTTTTGATCAGCGTTACAACATTGGTAGATTCTTGAAAAAATTTAAGAGGAATTATTTCAATCTGAGAATCGTCCAAAAATGTTTTTTGATATCCAGAGATGTTTGCTAGGCATATTTTGCAGGTTGGTTGATTTAAATGTTCGAACTGATGCCATACTTGGTAATAGTTGTCGATATTATTTAATGATTTAAATATTTCACCGATAAGTCGCATATATCGATTCTCATCGAGTGTAGTATTATCACTGGCACAAATTTCTAGAGAAGTTACCAAAACTTGTTGGATTCTTCGCCAAGTTTCACTCCCTTCATAAAGATTGGATGTCACTTTTACATCTGCTGCTTCCTCCAGAATAAACAACTCAAGAATGCGACAGATTTCTGGAGATTCAAGCAAAATGTCTGCTAACTTTAAAAACTCAGCTTTGCTAAGTTGCTTTATGTCAACCTGTTTTATTAAATTTATGAAAAATTTAACTGCTATACTATCTAGAGAGTAGAAATAGGCGTGAACGCTTTCACATTTTTTGCCGTAAATAGTAGATAAAATGTTTGCCCAATCCGTTAAGATTTGTTGCAGCCTTTCATGAAATTTCTCTGGGAACCTAAGGCACGAAATAATCATAAGAAAGTTTCTAACTTCCTTGGCTAGTTCTATGACGTCATCTTTCTTAACTATGTCAAATTCTAACCATAGCAAAATTTTTTCAGCAGTAGACCTCATACCTTCAGTGACTGATTCAATTGCTGCGATAATCTGGGAGGTCACCTCATCCGTCAATGAAGCCAGCTTGCTCACGTAGGCAATGCAAAGTACTTTTATCCTTAAATTCCCAAAGTTATAGGCATTTACGACGGAATCAGTGCACTCCCCGCAGAGGTCTTCGTGCAAATCAAACGCAATGGTCATTCCGAATTTGAGAATTTTCAAAACCTGCTCCAGCAGAAAATCACGGTTCTCGAGTTGTGAGATTTTAATCCTGTGATATTTTGCTTTTTTGTCCATGCCTTTTATAAAATTTTCGTCGTGGAAGAAGACTTCTATTTCGACAGGCCCACTGCTCTCGGTGACCTCGAGTGTCGCTAAAACGCGGCTAAATTTGATGTACTCTTTCATTATCCTTTTGAAGATTGAGGGCTGCTTGAGCAGACTGGCCGAGAGTAGTACCTCATGAAGCTCCAAATATGCTTTAATAAATCTGAGCAAATCGAGCGGAAATATTAAAAAATCCTCACTAAAAAGGCTAGCAAACTTACCCCCTGTTGTTATGAGACGTACTCAGCGAGTAAAGGACTTGGTTGAAAAACCAAATGTTGCATACTTCCTCTGCAAGTTTTTTCTCTGGTGGCGATTTCAGTTTGGTTGAGAAGAGCCCGGGATCATCAAAGGACAGAGTGCTTCCAATTTTGGAAAGGAGCTCCTCGAATTTAATGCTTCCTACGACCTCCGAGACCGCGGTTGTTAGCATAAACCACATTGACGAATTATCGTCACTCTCCACTCGTGTGTCTTCATCCATTTTTCATAATTTTCAAAATACTGCACAGAAAACAAATGAAACAGTCATAAAAACCGCATAACCAAATAAAAAGTAAAGTTAAAGACTTCGCGGTAGTTTGTTTACAACAGCTGTTATCTCATGGACAGGGTTACGCAAAATATTTGCACAGTAATCCGCTAGAGCACTCGAGCATCGGAAAAAAGACATTTTATGAAATCGTTAAATCGTTGGCTTTTGAGGAATTAAAAACCATGAATTTGCTTGCCCTACAGTACACCATATAAAAACACTTTAATGCTATTATGCTAAAATGCTTATTTAGATATTCTACTCTCTAGTTGTTGTTCTTTATTTTAGTGTTAAACAAGTTTCTAGGAGTACTTAAGTTGGTTTGCTTGAAACATAAGTACATACGTACATACATACATAATCCAGTCTTAATAGTTTTCGAAATCTTCGGTGCAGAACTTTCTTTCTCTCATTTAATATCTTAAGGAAACAAGCTTGAAAATATATCATATTTTCAAAACTAAGAAACGCGGCACAAAATATGAAACCTTACGAAAATATTACAGCCCAGCTCAAAATGTTGAAAAAAGTGCACATTCTACAAAAATGATTTCAGATTAATCTTTTCTGAAATGCGTTTCTGCATAGTTAAGGGACATAAAAAGTAAACAACATTTTATTCGTTTTCCTTAATTGTTTATTTGAATGTATTCACCATTAATACATTTAATTATACTTGAAATACATTGTATGCTACCTTCAAGTTGTTGTATATTTTTAAATTTGGTGGTTATCATTTAACAATATTTCATTCTCTCACAGAATTTTTTTTTACTAATATATTGTTCATTTTAGCACATTTAAATCTGCACATGTTATTATTATCCAATTTTACCATATATTTACGTGTTTAACATCTATATTTTGATTACTGCGGTTATCTCCCAGATCCCGGACCCATATTTACCATATTTTCAACAACCTCTGCGCTTAATTCCGCCAATTTGTGCTTTTTGCAGCCTCATTTGAATATGAATATATCCAACGAAAACATAACCATAGAAATGTTACATTAAAGTACATTCTATTTTGCAAGAAAGTTTATTAATTATGTAGTTTTTACTTAGTTGGTTTTCTTATATTTTATTACACTTAACTATGTATAATAATTTGTTTTTTTTTTAGTTGAGAAACTTACATTTTTTCCACAAAATATTTTTTTTCTTCATTTTAATTTAATGTTGTGCTTTTACTTTGGTTTTATGTTATAAAAGTTTAGTTTATCTTATGTCGAAGAGATAAGATAGGTTTTATGTTCTTTCCTTTTGTTTATTGCACTAGGTAGCCTTAACATTTAAATTTTACTCTAGGGTAGGACCTTAAAGTATTTAATATTTTCAAAATCCCAATAAGCGTTTTTGAGTTGCTTATATCTAGTGGCTTAGCTTACAAATTAGAAAATTAACTATGATTTGCTTTACGGAATAAACAATTTTAAAAAAAAACTAAACTATATCTGTTTTATTAGGACATGAACAAGTTGATATTTTCTACTTTTTTGTTAAGAATTTAACTAAATGCATTTTCTGGCTTTATTAATTTTTTTTTATCTTATAGTTAATAAGTATTTACATTGGCAGTGAACATTATATTCATTGTTTGGATAAATTCATGGGGTGGGCTTGAAATTTTCTTAAAATAAATGCGGGATGCGTAATAAATTTTTCGTTAGGTAGGTATAAAAAAATCAAGAAGTTACTATAAATTTTATTACTAACATTCAAATTATACTTTAATTTCCTTCATCCTGGTACGTCAAAAATAAAAGTTTTTATGTAATAAAGCAATAATATGTGGTTAAAGAGGTGTTTCCAAATTTCACAGCCAGAGTAACAAAATGTAACTAAAATTGTTATTTGAAAAAGTTTGATTGATGCTTAGCTAAGTCGCTAAAGTATAACTAATGCCGAATATAAAAAAGCATTGCGAGTTCTTCTCGCAAATGCGGCAGTGAATGAGATACTAAGTAAGAAATTATAACTCGAGATTAATGAATGAAATCAACTCAACAGTTTTAAGGTCTCATTATATAGAATGTGAATCCAGTCTGCACATTTTTGTGTAATATGTTTTCTATGTTCATCAGCAATAATAAATAAATGTCTCATTAAGATATCAAAGTATAATTTTTCTAATAAAATTAAATATGCGACGCCTGATAATGAGTTTCGTGATTTTAATGTTGATTGATTTGTAACATCCCTTGGTAAATGGACCCCGCTCGGGAACCTTCCTCTTATCACTTATATTTATAATAACCTCCTTTTAAAGTAAGCTTAAACTGACAGAAATTTTTAATTATATTGTAGGAGAACCATATAGGTTCGATTGACTTTATTCTCGCGCCTATCTTAGGGATGCCAGAACAATAACTATAGAGTATTTTACCATATTGCGAAAATTATTGGTATCAGGACAATTTTATAGCCCTCAAAACCATAAAAAGTTTTCTCAGTGTGTCTTTTAAAAATTTTATATTATTCATTTAAAAAGAAATAATATCTCGTAGGAAGGGATTGGTTTTTTTCCTTTTGGAAAAAAACCAATTTCATTTTAATATTTTTATCAAATAAACACTAATAACTCGAATGAGACATATTTTTACCATATGCGATGGAAATCGGATCGGAACACATACATATGTATAGTATTTGACATTGATTTGTTATTAATCAGTTGAGACCGTAGAAATCAATGTAAATAATATCTTCTCTTACAGTCACTAAAATTCTATTAAAAAAAATAACAAAACAACAAACAAAAGTAGAGTCTGTAAATAACAAAATGTACAATGAATATCAATAATATTAATTATAATTATGTAATTATAACTAACACTTATAAAGTAGAAAAATATCAACTCACTTCAAGTGCACTAAAATTAGTTATTTGAACCGAAGTTGATATGAAAAACTCACTCGTTAATTTCGTGTATTACTTAAATATTTCCTGTTATTTATTTCAAACCTTACATTAAATTGTAAACAAAATATTGAAGTTTTATTATTTGTTTGTTTTCATTGAAATTCATTTTTCCTTATTTATTTTTGCTTGAAAATGTCTATATTTTAATATTCGTTCAACAGCGTTACGTATGTATTTTCTTAGATGTTAAAGTTAAAGATATGTGATTATTTATTGTTTTGTGGTGGCAATATTCTTCATTTAAAAAATTCATGTATACACTTAATTATCATTTCACTCGATCAGTGAGCTCTGTTTCCACTAAAAAAGAACATTAATTAGTTTGTTATTTGTAAAAGCTGCAGGTAAAATTTAGGGAATTCGATTTTAAAAGTTACATAAAAGCCGTAGCTTTTTTAATTTTATAACAAACTTGTTTTGTTAAATTTGCATATTGTTTATCTTAAAGTATGATGTTGGTTATGATTTTCAATGCATAACGTTACACATTTACTTTATTTTAATTCTTTTATTTATATATTCTTTCACTGCCATTAAAGTGAACAAAGTGACAAAAATGCCTTCAGTTTCTTATCTTTTATTATAAAAAAAATCCTGTTCACCTATTACAAATTTTTGTTAAAAGTTATCTTCACTGCAGATAGGAAACGTCAAATGAGTTTCTGCTTGTTTTAATAATATTCAAATATTTTATATTGAAATTGAATTCCATTTCGTTATTTATTATTATTATTATTATTATTTTTTGTGTAGTAATGAAATTACAGAATTTCAGTAGAAAAATTTTTAAAATAAATGTTTAACTAACAAATTGTTATAAATTAATACCAACATAATAATTTCATTTTATGCTTGATATGGCGCATAAAAAAAGCTCGTTTGTTTTAAACGTGTTTAGCTTTCTTATTACTGATGCTGAATTTTTCACGAACTTCTTCTCTGAATAAGTCTGAATTTATTTTGGAAAATCAACAAATAGGGACAAATTTTGATCACGATTTGGCGAATAAGCTATGTTATGCGAGTTAGTTCCAGTAAAATTTGAAATATTTTACAAATTAATTTGTGTATTTAACCAACCGATGAAATAAATTATTCATTAACATACTATCTACACAGTGAATTCAAATTTCTTTAACAATTTTAATTCAATGAATTTAGAATAACATTCTACAGAATTATTAATTATTTTCTTCTAAAGCTCTATTTCAGGAGAAGTCCGTGGATAAATTTAATTTGGGAATAGCTTTCATATTACTATCACTATACATTTTTTAATGTTTTTCATCAAAACTATAAAAGTTGTATGAAAATGTAAACCTACTGGCGCATTTTATTAAGAAAAGTAATCGCATAACATTATGATTCAGTTATATAAATATGCTTCATTTGTTTTATAGAATAATATCCATACAATAACGTCTGTCCACTCATTCAACGCATTCAATTTATCATACTAATATGTTTGTACGTTGTGTACGTACTATTATTCGATAAAACTTGCTACCAATATTATTCTTTCTGATTTTTATTCCTTTTCTGTTTCCTTAATAGGCACGGTTATAGTTAGGTTTTTCTCCACTTTTAAAGATTTGGAACTTCAGAATTTTATCTTTTCGAAAATGGTTATAGTAAACCAAATATCTACTTACATTACTCACCGTCGCTGTAAAAATGCTGTTTTCGTATTTTGTTGGATAAAAAAACCAGTAAAGTTAGTGAGATTAAATAAATGTAGCTTATTACATTTTTAATAGTTCCTTACCAATTAACTCAATTCCGTCGGTGCTATGCAATAAGTAGATGTATTAAATTGAAGTTAATAAAGTAGAAAATAAAAATAACAAAATAACATTTTACAGTATAATTAATATTTTTACGACTTTATTATAAAAAAAACATCATTTTCATGTATTCGAATTATGTTCTGAATTAAATAGAATATTCTTGATTTATTTCATTTTTTTAACTTTTAAAGATTGTTGAAGTTTAATACGAATTAGGTTGCACAAGTTAAAATAAAGACATATGTATGTGTATGTTTAAATTTAGTTTTTTCTATTAAATAAACTTTCGTTGATGAGATTAAATTCATTAGTAGTATTTTATTTAATTCGAAAAACAAAGGTTATAAATATTTCATTGAGTAAAAACTATTAGAATAGCAAAAATATAATTAATATAAGATTGGGGTTTAAAAGATCAATTTTACAATTGATTCTTTCACATCTCTTTCATGTTTCCTGATTTGTCCCATTGTACACTTTTTGTGGAAGTAAAAGTTAATAGATTAGCGTAAAACTGAACAAAGTAATTCACAAGACTCAACTTATGTAAAATTTGATCGATTCAAATTTTATTCGATTATTGCGTTAATTGTTTGAAATTTTCTTTAAATTATGAAAAATTTTATCAATTACATTTTCAATTGTAAAACTCAACATAAAATTAATCGATTGCAAGTTTATGGAACTATTTGTATTGTACTCGATTGATTAATTAATTTTGAATGATTAATAATTTTTAGTTGATTAAAAACCGATTGATTACTTCTGATTAGTAATTAATGAAAAATTCCAGAGGTGTAACCGTGGATTTCACTTCTATAACGAAGAGTTTTGAGGTTTAAGAACCTAATTTCTTTACACACATTTTGATTAAAAAATGATTTCCGCCATGGTACTGTTTACTCAGTTTACTCAATAAAAAGATAAACACGTCTCCGAAGTATATAGTATATAAAGAAAACATTAAAAATTTAACATTCTGGTAAATCAATAAAAGTATAGTTTGTCAATATTTAAGATTTCGCGGGACTCAAAAAACAATAGATTAATATAAAAATAATCATAAATTTAACAAACTTGATGATGAAAAATTGTGATGAAGTAATTATTCGAGGTTGTAAGCTGTTCATGCAGTTTAATTGCGTCATTTAACAGTGCAACGCTTCATGTTAAGAACTAATAAATCACAGCAATTTTACGAGTTTTAATTTCATAATAACAATTAAAATATAAATTTACTATCACAATAGAAGAAAGTGTAGTTTTTTTTCAAAAATCCTTTTGAACTCCTTCATTGTATTCATTAATATAATTGAATTATTGATTCATTACGTTGGCTAGTTAAATTCATTTTTGTTATGTTTAGTTCGTGATGAAGCCAATTGGTGATTTAATTTTTAACTTACTTAAATATATTTTTATTCTTTTACTTTTTGTCCTAACTTCTCGTGTCTAATGCTATGCAGAGTTCTTAACCAATTGTAATACCTAAATTATACATTAGTTGTTTTTCACTTTATAGCTACTAAATATATTTTAATTTCAAGTTATTGTAGGTGGCAGTTTCCTTTTATTTCCAGAAATTTATATTCTGTTCTACACATATTTAGTTAATTTGCTAATTAATTTAACTTTTACTCGTAATTATATATTAATCAGATAATTAAGGTTGCAACTTTATTCACTAATCCATAAATGTATAGATGAAACACAATAATCCACAACTACTCTTGAAGCATTTAAATTCATTTTGCAAGTTTAAAAATATCTCTTTTAAAATCATTTATATCGAACATTACTTTCAAAAATTAAAAATGTTGCTTTTTTTCGACACCAAAAGAAGTTTTCGTTCATAAAACATTATTAAAAGAATTAACATTTTTTTTATCTCCATTCAAACACTTAGTAGTGCATTGTATGCGGAAAAAAGGACGGCTAAGTATGTAAAAGTGGCAAATATTATAAATAAGCCATTCTGACCTCTTTTCAAGCAACACTTAGCAAACTTTAATTATTTTTGTTTAAGCTGGTTACATCTTTAGTAGAGGGTGAATTTTAACCAAAACGTAACAGATAAGTGTAAAAACAATGATGTCGGCAGTTCATAAAACCTTTTCTACCAACATATGTACATACTTTAACAGTTTTTGGAATATTTTCTTTATTTTTTTAATTATTACTATGTGTAAATAAAGTCAACATAAAGGAAAACATTTAAAGTTGTTTGAGGTTGATTGGAAATTAGAAAGTAATCCCCTAAAAATGTGTGTTTTATTCAGGAGAAGTAAATAGCTATGTATGGAGGCTAGTGTAAGAATATCGTCAATGTCAGTTATTGCTTTTGCAGCAGCAAAAATTTTCAACAGTTGAAAAACTTGCTAAGTTTTGCAACCTTCAACAGTAGCAATGTAACATTATAGTATTTTTAACCTTACACAAGTAATTCATCTTTAGAAAACACATTTTCGTTCCCTGGACTTAAAGAAAATATGTATGAAAATTGTTTGTGAAAAATTTAAGTATCATCTATGGTTTCCATTGTTTCTCATTGACATGTATAAAAATAGACATTTTTTAGATTTTATTTTTAGTTTTATGAAGGTTATTAAAACAGTATTTTGTATTTCACCTTATTTTAAATATTCCTTTTACAAAGTACTTTATTCACTGACTTCAATACTGATGTGTTTGTATATATTAATCCTCTGAAATTTTATATTTTTACTTTAATCCTTTACCTTTACTTTTTTTCTTTTAATATTGTTTGCTAAACAGTATATTAATAGTACTAATTCATCATCCAAAAATAAATGTTTCTTCTTTTAATGAATGGCTTCTTCCAAATATTCTCAATAAATACTTTTTCTTTAGTTTCTGCTAACAATAGCGATTTGTGCTCAAATGTGCGTTCCCAGGCTTACTCTTATTATTTTTTTTATATAATTTCATTTTTTTACGATTTACAACTAATTTATTTATATGTATAAATATTAATAGTTTATATTTAGCTTTTATAACTTTCATAAACTTAGGAAGTCAGTTAATGTTTTGCATTTGAAAAATTCGTTCTTTATTAAATGAAACTTCTTCATGTTTTGTAGAAAATATGTATAACGAAATTTTTTAATGAAATGTATACGTCAATTAATATATTTACCATATACTTAACACTTTATTTAATTTCTCTTAAAAAATTTAACAATCTAGGTATCTAAAAACTTGAAAATGAGAACAGTTTTTCCAATTATTAAAACATTGCAAGTGCAATATGCTTTTAAATATTATAAAGTTACAGTTATTACAAATTGCATATTTGCATGAATTATTTCAGCAAATTTTCCGTTTTTTCCTTTTTTTATATCATTTACGAATAGAAATCACTTTGCTAATTCAAATTATTCTAAAAATAAATATTTATACCATGTTGTTCTCCCATACATATGTAGCTCTATGTATAGCTATTTATTTAAGAGAACTGGAGTATATGGTTACCTTTACGCAGAACCTGGTATTTATTCTGTCCTCATCTAGATAATGTTGCGGATAACCTCCTTCACGCCTTTTTTAAAAGATGGACTTGCTCTACTTTCTAGAATCCAAACATACGTCAACACTAAAAATTATAAATAATTTCGAAACAACTTATTGAAATTTGGCTTAAAATCCACACTTCATATTAGCACCGTGTCTTTTTGTCTTTTATATAATTCAGGTCCCCACTTGACAATTATTTAGAAGATTTTGGTAAATTATATATAAAAGCAATTTATTCAAATTTTAAAATTATCACAGATATTTTCGAAAAAAAAATATTATTTCATTAAAATCGTTAAAGTTTTTTTTAATGAAATTAAAGGAAAATATAATATCCTTAGATGTTTTGAATCGGATGAACTTATAAAATTATAAATTAAAAAGGTTTCACATACAAGATTTACGAAATTAAACAAGACCTTTCGGTTGCAATCAACAGCAATAGGTAGTTTATAATGGACAGTATGGCTAACTAAAAACTTCAGTTTTTAATAGTGTATGCATGTATGTAGCTGGTTTATGACTAATTAACAGTTTAAGGTACTTTTAATTTATCCGGAGTATTCATAATTGAAAGGGTACAAGAAATATTTATGTGTAATGTTATAACGGGTAGATAAAAATAAAAATATATATATTTTAATAATCACTTTCATATAAATTTACCAAAACATTCTATTTCACCATCCCAAAAGAATGAATTTGAAAAAGAGTTCTTTGAGATCAAAGAAGCAACGACTATGCGCAAATTCAAATAGTAACAATCTACAAAAAGTAAACTTCTAAAAATGTTCAAATGACATCAGATAAAAAATATATTTCTTTCTTAAAATACTTACTCCTATACCTAGAAATTTCTTTCCATTTGCGTGGCCCACCTTCTCTGCTTTCTCTTAGCTTGTAATATTATTCTAAATATTTAGTGTGTATTACGTTTAATGCTCATCAATTTCCACTTTTACATTCCCTTTCAGTATTCTACCTTTTATTATATAACTTTGACCAATAGAGTCAAATATACTTTTCACTATATCTATCTTTACTGTAATTTGTTTTCCTTGTCTTTCATTGTTCGAGATAACACCAAACAATATATGTATCCATTTAAAACACGTTCAGATAGTAACACTGAATATTTAAATGCATATTTTGTAGAGGGTCTTAGATTAGTAATATATTCGCAGGACGAAAATATTTTTAGATGTTAAAACATCGACAACTGCGCCTCGGATGATAAACATGAGTTTTAAGGTTGAGTTTTCGTATAAAATAGCTGGTTTAATAGGATATTTGCCCATCATTGCTTTTCATTTACCTTTTATCTATATCTGGTGTATATGTTAGTTTTCGTAAAATCACATTCTCTAGAATTAATTCTTAGTGTCTAGGGAGTATTAGATATCAAAGTGAAATACAAAAATTTTTCTTGGACTATCGGGGTTTTATATATGTATACATCTCATGTTTGAAGTAGCAACACACGTTCGTTCCTCCGCATTTTGGGTTTCATCTTTTTTTGGTGTAAAAATAACGTAAAAATAAATTTATAGAAATGATACCCTTCTCCTTCTTTCCTATTGGGCAAATTCGATATTTCTACGTGGTGAGCTTCCAGCACTACTTTGGGAATCGGTCTTCTTTAAAATGGACACGTGGTGGCCTTCACCGTTGCGATTTGGATATGCTATCACAGAATCCTGCTTTGCCAGACATCCACGACGTTGATCAGCAAATGATATAACTGAATCTTGTTTAACTAAATGATGTCTTCGTGGTTCTAGAATTAATTATAACATTTCATTAGAATTTTTCCGATCGTCTTATATAACTAAAAACGTTTAAATGAGCAATTTGAAAAGTAATTCTTCCTGAAAAGATACCTGCACAAATACAGCGCGAACTTTAGTTTATTCGACGTAGACCTCAGTAAAAATAAAAAAATTCAAATGGTCGTTAAATATCTCAAATAATAAAAATGTAGAAAACGGAAAAAATCAATCGTTTTGTTTTATTTTTAATAAAAGGGGCTGTCCTGAAATCTTATAGTTCCAGTTAAATATTTCTTTCTTTAACTATTAACTAATTTAATACTACTACTCCTACTTATAAAAACGTTTATTATTATTTTATTGCTACATATGCGAAGCTAGTCTATTGTCTTTGTCATTTAAAGTTCACTTGGCATTAATCAGAAAGAATGGAACACTATTTATGTAGCTTACCAGTGTATAAAAGATTGTATAAGGCAATTAAATGTTTATGGGTCTTAAAATTGCTCCATGTTGATTACTCAACAAGTTTTACAAGCGTATGTATGAATGCTTTTATTGCCCATATTTGTTTGTTCTAGTATTTAACTAAAAAATCGATTTAGAGTGAATTGTGAAAATGTCAGCACAGAAAAATTATTTCCCTATGAATCAGTTTAAATCCGGAGCAGTATGTTTTCATAACGTTTCTATTACCATTTTCTGTAGGATTCGAATGTAAAGAAACTACTTCCGGAAAATCTAAATTAACTTTGTAAATACTGAAATTAGAATCAACCAAAGACTATAATTATTAAAAGACTTATAAACAGAACAAACTTTTTCTCGAGATAAAGGTCGAATATCAGCGTTGACTCGATTTAGCCCTAAGTCAATTGTGCAATTTTTAAAGATTGAAGCATTATTTTTCATATTGATTTGTTAGAAATTGCGCGATCCGACATACCTGGTCTTTGGTCAGCGAACGATATAACAGAGTCCTGTTTAACTAGTTGGTGTCGCTTGTGTTCAATAAACGATGCAACGCTATCCTGACTAGATAGTAATGGTTTTCTATTTTCAAGATAGGAAGTCTGAGTGTCTTGTTTGCAAAGTATTCCCCGTCGTGAATCAATTGAAATGCTATCCTGTGTGGAAAAAGACTCTCTCTTTGATAGATCTGAGTCTTGTCGCATTAATTGTCCACGCTTTGTTTCAATATAGGAAATTTGTGAATCTTGTTTAGCCAGGGAATGTCTAGAGCCGTGGCTGTCCTGTTTCAAAAGCATTTGTCTCGATGCATTGCTATTCTGTCGGGAGACGATGCTTCCGCTCTCTTGCTTGATAAGCATTTGCCTGGAACCATGAGAATCCTGTTTAAGGAGGGATTGTCTTGACACGCTACTATCTTGCTTAAGGAGCATTTGTCGGGAAAGGTTACTATCCTGTTTGGCGATAATATTATGCTTACGGCTTAGGTTATGTTCGTAGATGTAGGAAACTGCATCAGACTTTACGGATGGACTGCATGGACCCTTTTTAGTGCTATTTTGGTAATGTGACGACTTCCGTGTACTTGTCGACGACGATGCAATCGCAACGTTGTCGTAATATCTGCAAGAAATTACGCAACTTAATTGAATTAACTGCTTTACAACCTTGTAAAAGGTAGGTACCTTAATCTTCCGCAGCAAGTTCGCGATTTCATAATAGCTGCGAAACCTCGGCGATATTTTTTGTTGAAAAACGCATACAAAATAGGATTTATGCATGAGTTCGACGAGCCTAACCATTGCGCTAAAGGTGTGATCGTGTTGATTACTTCATCCTCCTCGACACTTCGCTCGCCACCTGAGAATATCAAATCAGTTAAAAACTACATTTTTAACCATTTCATTTAAAATCTTACCTAGTTTAAGTCTGGCAAAGATTACGTAGAGTGGCAGCCAAGAAAGGACAAAAAGTATAACAACGGCGACGAGCATTTTAACAACCTTCACTTTTGACTTTTGCTGCAATCGGTCCATCTGAGCATCTTTTGAGTCTCCTGGAATTGATCGTGTCCAAACTTTGATCCAAATAAGTACGTAGCAAATCGTAATAAGCGCCATTGGCAGAAGGTAGCATGCTACTAAATTGGCAAGCAGAAAATATAAATTGCCATCGGTGCCAGGTGGCCAAACTTCTATGCAGAGTATAAGTCCAGGTGGAGCATTCGGGACATTTGTAACAAGCTCAAAGAAAAGTGCCCAAGGAATTGTTGAACTAAGCGCAATTATCCAAATGCATAATATCATGAATCGAGCTCGTCTCTTTGTCATCTGCTTCAGCGGCCACCAAATTGCGAGAAATCTGAAAAATAATTAAAACAAAAGCTTTAGAAAATAGACTGTGGAATATTGAGATAAAACCGATGGTTATACACTCTACCTATAAACATTTACAGAAGCATTCTTCATTTTTAATGAATATTCTGGAACGCATGAACTATGCAATTTTTACGCATTTTTGAAAGGCTGCCTGCCCTTGTAATATTTCCTATTCACGTTAAAAATTATAAAGCTTTTTTAATTACATATTTCAACAGGTAAAACCTGTTGTAAATGTTTGAGATTTTTGGAACTTATATCTTTACAAAAATATTATATTATTTTGGTGTACAAAATATTTTGAATTGTTAATATATAATATTAAAAACTACATTATAAAGGAATTTTTCATCAACAACCAAAATAACTTTAAATTAAGCCAACAAATGGGTATATTTTCCCATGATATCGATATTTTTACATAATAAGATTTTTCTCTGAAAAAGGTTCCATGAATATGAGATAAAAAAATACTGGACTGGGCCGTTGCTTTTCAATGCGATTTACATAATACGCCTATTTACTTATCAGAGGTTTTAAGTCCACTATTTCCATCATATCGCCCAAGGTTAGAATTTATTTTTTCTGAACAAAATTGAGTTAAAGCTAATTTTATAAAAATACATAACTATATTTTTAAGCCTGCATAAATTTGAAATAAACTATTATTACTGTAAAACTTATATAAAATATTATAAAAATTAAAATAAAAGTAAAAATTTTAGTAAACCCTTCTATACGATCTTTTGAATCCAGAGTAATATTTTTCAATGAAATGAAAACAATAACATTATTTTATCAAGGCAATTTACAGACAAAAAGTAGCTCATCACAATGATTGGTAAGATAATGTTAAGCCTAAGCAGTTTCATCCTTAATATTTTCATTATTTTTTATTCACTTTGAATGAAGAGAGGCAGTCCCGTCCGTGTCCGTTCGTTAAAATCATTTCATCTTTCATTTGCATATTTTTAACAAAACAAGAAGAGTTTATGGTACTCATAATCTTGTAAATTTATGTATAATGAAAAGCGTCTTGAGACACTTACAGAGTGAAAAAAAACTCTTGTTTCCTTTCCAGCCTTGAAGACATAACAGTTATCCTTTTGGGACATTCTTGTTGTTAAAGGTTAAAAAGAAAATTTCGATGCTTACAGTTTTGCTTCTTAAATATTTATTATATGAAAATGGATATAAATTAATATATTCCTTTGATACAAATTTTTAAGAGCTGCCACTAAAGAAGCATCATAAAATCAAAATGTTTCTGTGAAATTTTCATTTTCAGGGAATACTGCTGAGTATTACATCAAATGTTAATATTTATGAGAGAAGGGTATTCATTTACTTTTAATACATAAGTTATGGATTTTAAAAGTTTCATTAATTTTATCAGGAAAATTCGATTTTTCTGGAATAGAAAAAACTCAAATACGAAAAGGAAGTGTACGAATTCCAGAAATTCTTCATTAAATAAACTCCCTAAAACAAGATTCTTATCTTGTCACAACATTGATACTTTGTGGGTGGGGGTTTTTGCAACAGAGCAAAAACTCCTGAATTACTTGTCGTGTGAAGATTTATGAACTCTGATGCTTTCATGCTGGTCCCAGAGCATCTTTTCTTTAGTTGCCCAGCCTCCCGAGTCCTGTCTGATGGAGTCGCCAATATGCCACGAGTCTCTCTTTCTACGTTTCCATTTCTATTTATCTAAGAAGATTTTCTTAAGAGGGCACTGACCTCCTGCGGTTCAGCACGCAGCGGGACCGTCAAGTAGAATCAGTTTTCGCCTTTGTTCTCATCTTAAATCCGCAGAAAGTGAAATTTCCGTCAGGGTCAAGCGATATTGACCGTATCACGGGCTAGTTATGTCGTGCACAATTAATTAACTTGAGATTGTTAGCTTTTCAAGCTGTGGGTTTTTACTAAAATGGAGTTTCAGTGTGGCATGATGGCAATCACTTCCTTTCAAGTTCAAGAACACCGCCTCAATTTGGTCCTTTTCCTTTGCTTAGAGACAATCCCAAGTTACTTTCACTAATGTCTCTAACTGATCTTAGTCATGGAGGCGGTTTTGTTTGGTTTTTAGGATTAATTAAGCCCTTGGCACTTCGTTTATTCTGAATGATTAAAGATTACCTCCAACATCAGAATATTCTCATTAATTGGTAAATGGTTGCTCACAAAAAACAATTAAAATAAGAAAAATTTCCTTTTAATATCAATGTACATACATACTCACATACATATACATATGTGGGGTATCATACAACACATGTATGGAGATTCGTTCATCATTCATACACTTAACTGTTTCAATCTGAATAAATTTTACTAAATGGTATGTTTCCTACTTAATTTCTATAAAATATCTGATTTGTTTTACCACATGACAGCTAATTTTATTTTAATTACACATTTTAATTCATTGTTAACGCGTAACGCTCCTTAAACAAATGAGCTATTGATTGTGCATAAAAATAAGGTTTGCAATTCATAAAATTTATTATGGTTTAATAAGATTTATCGATGCAAATAAGAAACCTATAAAATTCAAATAACAATTCTAAACAATTGGTAGGTGTATTATTTTCACAGTCTTGCGCACTCTTCTTTTAAATCCTCTTTTGTTTTGGGTGTTTAATTTTATGCGTCTTTGCTTGCATAATAAATATTTTATTTCTGGCTCTCAAGTCATTGTAATTTTGAAGCTAATTAAGCAATCAATAAATTTTAATTATGCCACAACACAAAACTAGTAGTTTTGAACCAATACAATATAAAAGAAATGTAAATACATATCTGTTTTCTTCCACAGGGACTGACGAATGACATTTTTAAAAGCATTTGAACGAGTAAACTCTAATTTTCCTTCGACAAGAGGGTCACAACATCTTTGATAAGAGTATTTACATAAAGATTTTTTTTCTTTCGAAAATTAAATTATGGCTTATGAAACAAAAAATTTGAATACATGTCAAAATAAAAAATTATTGACAACAACTAACGAAAACTGAATTAAACTTTGTATAAGAAAATACAGAAAGCTAAACCTATGCCTATGGCTAATACATAAATCCTATCATCGATCCACTTAATGTTGGAAAGTAAATTGATAATTTAAAATTTAACAACCTTGGGAAAAAGTGAACACATATATTTATTATTTATTGATGTGTTAGAAAATTGGGTCAAAGAATTTGAATTATATGTACATTCATAAATATACATACTTATTTGATCTTATTTATAAATGTACTTATTATTTAATAAAACAAACTTAAAATAATTTATTAATATACATAGCTTTCTATTATTCCCTTAGCCTTCCCATGATCCATATCCATATGTATGTATACATATGTATATATACGTTTTCCATATAGGAAATTAATAAAGGCTATTATAATTGTCCCCCAAAAGGCCAAAAATATGAAACCATGACACAAAAAAGTAGGAACAAATGCAAAATCAGGTTAAACCAAATCGAAGTCAAGGCTAGCACTTCCGAGACATACGCTAATTACGAATCATTATATTCTAATCAATATCGCTGTACAATTCAAACATAAAAAGGTCGTGACATGAACTTCACTTTCATTCACGGTTTGTTTTTCATCCAGGAACTGAATTTAAGGGTAGACCACGTGCTCATTTTTCCCACTCAATCTGACCTTGGTAATAGCAATCAGACAAGAATCGGTCGTAATTGAACTGTCCACAAATTTTCGAAAGCGTCAATGTAACGATGATGAAAAAGTTTTCTCGTTCAACTATTGCGACCAAATTGAAGGTATATTGGGGCGAAAATAATAATAAAAAGAGGAGCAGGCCTACTAAACCGTGAATAGCAAGAACTAGCCAGCGTCTCAATGTCACCACCCACGATTTCTTATGCCAGTCCGGTTCGGCATTAAGACGACAAAAACCACCCCATCTAGTTCGCTCATCTCGGGGTGAACCCACGCTTCGGTTTCGATTTCATTAATGAAAATGCGTGTGACCACCATCGAATTGAGGAGAGACCCAGAAAACTCAGAATCCTTAATGAAGATTTGACTTTTAGTGCATGCTGCCGAGTGGTGAAAGGAAACAATTCCCTTAATGGCATGTCATCAGGACGAAGGACAAAACAGAAAAAAAATTGACGTGGACGACCCAGTGACAGGGCGGTCGGCGGACCAAATTCCCACATTTGCAAGTATCTGGCACTCATCTTCAAGAAGGTTAAGGTTGTGGCTTAGCCTTGAAACTCGGGCGCTCTATGGATTCTGCCGGGAACGGATTATTAGAGAAGTGCAGAATTTAAGCGCTAAACCACTGATGGAGTTTTCAGCACTTCAAAATGAGTTCCGAATTTATTTGAATTGGTGGGGAGTGGATTTTGGTATCGTGAATAGTGCACCATAAGCACTTAGAATTTACGACTTTATAAAAAGGGTAAGGTTACCCCACTCAAGCTTAACTAGGGATGCTCGTAGATCCATGGGATTTTCGCGGTACCCTAAATTTATTGGATAGCTATCCTTATCAGTAAAGATTCGGGGAAAATTTATCCAATTAAGCTTATGCAGAAAAGTCTTAATAAAATGTATATACGAGACCGCATGAAAGCAACCCAAGAAAAGAAATCAATAAAATGAGACGAGCATTTGATTGATAGCTCGGGCCACGCTCACGTTGCGGTGGTGTGGCTGGAATTACCTTTCTCACCTGATTTTTTGCTAGTGTCAAGACTTTTTCGATTGATTTATTACAGGCAGGAGGCTAAAACCGTGTTGACAATTTCATGATCGTTGCTTTTTGTGACAAAAGCGGCATGCGAATGCTCGGCATAACACAACAAAAAACAATTGATGCGCTTGGATGCTATATGCAACGAGAAGCTAATTGAACTCCAATGAATTTATTCAAATTCGTCAAATAATCCAAATGTGACTAGCGAACGAAAGAAGATTAAGTCGGTACAATTCAGTCATTGCTGCTTAGATATTCCGAGGGTCGTTGTCAAGAAAATTGATACAGTTTCTTCCATTCACCGTCAATTATGCATTGCTTATTAATTTTATTATTTTAACGAGATTATCACGCACAAGTGCTAAGTGCAGCTACAGCACTATGAAATATGAAAGAAAAAATTCAAGGTGTACAGTAAAAGCACATAATGAGAGCTGTTTGCAACGAACGCAAGTTTTCAACTAGGTTTTACTAAAATTTAAAGAGACCTAGGTTTTATGTAGGTTAGGTATATCGCCGCTCCTGTTATTTGGAAAATTAAGAAATAAAATACTTGTTTAAATTAATTAAGAGTGATTTTATTTAGTTATCTTATAATATAGGTATGTGCCTACATATAGGTATAAATGTAATGGTTTTGAAAAATTACAACAAACTAAAAGTATCTATGTAGGTACCTATGTTAGGTACTTTTAATTATTTAATTCAACCTAATAATAAACTTCAGCTTAAGACGCGTCAACCATCATTTGGTAGGAAGTATAAACTAAATCAGTCTTCGGATGTACCTATACCCCTAATTCATATTTAAACTTTCGGATTATATACTTTTTTCCGATGATAGTATTCCGTCGCAACTTCGGATATTGCAAAATAAGGAAATATTTATTTTATTTCGATTTTTTATTTTATAAGACAAATGCATGCTCATCACCTTCAATAATTCGAAAAATATATTTACCTTTAATGCTTTAATTTCAGAGATTCTTCAAGAATTTTTTTAATGAAAAGGTGGAACTGTCTTAATTTCTAATAAATAAAAATTTCAAAATTAAATATCTCAGGAAGTTCAAGTGACCCACAATTTTTTTTGTATATTCGACATTTTTGACTCTAAATGAACACCCCTAAAAAGTTTTAGCAAAATCCGTGAGGGTACCTACTGCGAACTCATTCTATTTTTGCATTTAATTTGTTTTGCTAATTACATAAAATATAATGAGGGGTCAATAGCAGTCAAGGCTTTTATGTCATGAAAGAAAGGGAAAATTGAATAGATCACTTTGAAAACAACTGCAAGCGATGTGGTTAACCGTGGTGTTAATTTTGCAGCAATTTCAGACAAGTATTGCATCATTTGAAACATACAAACATAAATCGTACATTTATGTTCTCGTATGCATATTTCCAGGTGTGATTATTTTAAACCGATAATTAAGCAACAGTGATTAACGCATTGTTGTCCCTGAATCAAAATGGGCAAAGTCGGCGATAAATGGTCACATGCCCGAAAGCGAGATTATGTCTCTGGCTGATTAATTCAAAGGTGTCCACCAAAGGTAAATGCCACTGCGGAAGCTCGCTCGACAAACGGCGGGAGGGTCTAAGAGGGTATTCATAAATCGCCGTATAATGAGATATTGCAGCACTTTCAAACTGATAACAGCTTCTGGTTTCTCCTTACATTTGCACCCACAAAAGAAAGGTAATGGGTTATGGTGCTGCGGAATGGCGTGGCATTAAGCCTTAATTGGTAAAGTCATATTCGCCGACATTGCGATAGAGGACAATGGGTAACCCGATCCTCTTACCACTCAGATGAGAAGATTTTCAAACATAATGATTGCTTAATTGGTTGTTGATTGTTCACTACACGATTCTGGGCAGAGTTATGATACTACAAATTAACTGAAAATTGAGGTTGTAAGCTTTCTGTAACCTGCCCGATATAATAAACAAAGCAATTTATTAGTTTGAAGGCTTAACACAATTATTTGCATTATATTGAGTCGTACTTATTGTAGAGTAAATAGAAAAATTTTCAAGGAAAAACATTTATATACTGTTTGTAACACGCGTGGACCCTTTAAATATTTATTTAATTTCATTTTATTTTATTTCCCCAAAAAAGTGTTTTCGGGACTTTCAAGGAAAATAAACTGCTCCCAACAGAAACAAACAAGGATCAGAGCAGATATTGTTCTTATCGTGTTTGTGTTGTCCTGTTTACCTCAGTAACACATCCTGACCACTGGGCTCCTTATGGAGAAGAGTCCTAGGGCAGCTTCCATGCAGGAAATAAACCAAAATCGAAAGCACCACTGTCGTAAAAACATAGTGGCTACTGCCCGCCTGCCGACCTCCATCGAATCCTGAGGAAGTACGACCCATTTAAATGAGACCAAAGTCTAATTCATAAGAGAAACCTTTCGGACATTTGTCCATGACCTCTAGATCAACGTGAATTATAGGTCTTATCGATTCTAGGAACCTATCCGAGCGCAATATTATCCTCATGGTGCTTAAGCGTACATATCGCCACGTCCATGTGTCCAAACGAAGGTCGCCTTGGCGGGTACGACAATTACATCCCTCTAACATGTCCTCCCTTGGATTTGCTGAATATCCGAAAATGAAAGTTGTATTTGTATCTTCATAATTTTTACGTCTTGACCAAGGTCAAAATGGGATTTGATTAATATTTTTTCGGCCGGAGCACTTTTCGGGGAAAAGCATGACATGAAATAAGACGGATGATCGTTGCAGAATTTTCTGACTTAACACATCTATTATGTTCGCCAACAAAAATTGTTCTAGTCAATTTTAGTGGCTAATCATTGCGCCCATTCCCGGAATCTGTATATAAAACGTGCAGAGTATTATGATGCCCAGACTAACCAGGATGTGATGATGATTAATTATTAACGTGAAATGTAAACGGCCTTGAACAGCGGTCAGTAAAATTAATTTGCAAATTACATACAGATACACATGTGCTGAGCGTATTCTTTTTAAAGGATAAATTCCGATTTTTATTTCCTAAGTTCATCGCCCTAACCTAACATTCTTTGCCCTATACACACGCGGCATTCTTTTTTGCTATTTCAATCGGTCAAATCTATTTGAACCAATTTAGGCTTCTATATCGTTTAAGTTGAAAATAATTTGAATGTTGTAGCAATAAATTTGATAAGATTTAGCAAGTTTCAGTCAGAAGCAGGAGCAAGGACATTTTTATTGCCTCAAAAGATATCCGGTATAGCTTTCTTTAATGCTCTCTTGAGATCCATTGAAAGCATTATGCTAGCGAAATCTAAAACTTTACGTAAATGACGCGTACTTTCGATAATTAAACCTAAAGAGTTTTGTTGCTAACGAGCTCTAGAACAAAGGGGAGAATTAAATTAATTTAAGGCCTATGCAGACCTTATCATCTTGGTGCCCTTCAAAATTACTCTTTCAGCTGTACTAACCTTGAATTAGGTATTTCAAGTACTTTTCTAATGAATTACTCTCATCAGGTAAAAATGAGTTTACAATTTGCATTTTTGATTGGACGAAATCAAAAGTAATTTAGTTACTATCTGAAATAATGCAATGTGGCGTGGCGGTCAATAGCATACAATATTCAATATTCAATATTTCTTTTTGTTTTTTAGTTTTGAAATAATATTGATAGCAATAAAAGCAAAAATTTAAATAAATAATAATAATAATAAAATAATAATAAAACATGTAAACATTTTATGTATCTTGCATAAATACTCGGGTTGGAAAACCAAATTGGTTTGTTTAATGTAAATAATGAAAAATAGAAAGCATAAAAATCGAACAGACAAACGATATTTAAATATAGAACTTAAATGATATGAAAATATATTCTAATGTCTATAAATTCATAATTATATGCATGCCGCGCATAAATTACCGATGCCTTGATATTTATTACTTCGAAATGAGTACTTTTATAACAAAAGAACGAAATATATAATGTAAATTAAACATAAAGTTTTTGTATAAGAACGTGAAATTTCCATAAAACATTACTTCAGACATTATTTCATTATTTCTCATTAGCTATTCCACGATGTTAATTAAATTCTGTCGGTACATTTCTTCCTCACGCAAACAAAATATTTACACTATCGTTTGCAAACTTCTGTTTGGATATCAAAGTAATTGAAGCGTGCGATGTATAACTAAATTATATGGCAGTTTTTGTGTAGGAAGGGACCTTTTCAATCCGGTCTCAGTGCCCAACTGTAATCACAATTTTGATTAAAATTAAATTATTTGATTGAGAAACTAATGGAAAACGGCTATCGATCCCACCTTGAGAATGAGACGATTGTTTACCATAAATGCGGGGTAAGCGGCCGACGCAGCATCGCTGCGAGAGAGGTGCCAACTGCAAGCTGCAAACTGCAAACAGTTGAAGAATCAGATAAGCCGCGCTTAATTACAACACCGGTGACTGCTAATGGGCCCGATGCAGGTAAAACTCTTCGATTGGTGACACGACACCTTCCCAGGGCATGTGCTCAAGTGGACTGTCAATGGAGCAGGATTCTTGAGCTCTGAGCTCGCGTCTACGTTTCACGGCTGAGTACTAATCCTCCATTGAAACGTTCATAATTCATGTCTTAAGCCATTCATTGTTTGGCCCCAGATTACGACTGGGAGCGCAAATGGCGGAGAGTTGTTTTGCGGCTGGTGCACCTTCTTGATCCCACCAATCAGCCACTTATAGATCGTTTATCGATATATAAACTCAACGGGATGGTGGAAACACCATCAGTCACCTCTTGAGCAATTCACAGCAGTGATCATACAAAGAATACCAAAAAACTAAAACCTTTCAAAATGTTCAAATTGGTACGTCGCCAGAATTTAGACTGAAGTTGAATTTACTCTAAAACAATTCGAATTTTGCAGTTCGTAGTTGCTTGCATCTTGGCCGCCGCCTACGCTGCTCCAGCCCCAGGGATCATCGCTGGACCAGTTGTCCACGCCGGCCCCGCACTCATTCCCGCCGCGGTTCATGCTCCCGCTGTAGTTCACGCCGCCCCCGCGGTCGTCCATGCGGCGCCAGCTGTAGCAGTCAGCCACAGCAGCTCGTTAGTTTTGTGCATTATTTTAATTTCATCAATTTTTATTAATTTCATAATTTTTTGCTTGAAGGCATATTGTTCATGGTGGCCCAGTTGTTGCTCATCACGTCCCTGCTGTCGTTGCTGCCCATCACGTTCCAGTTGTCAAGACTGCTGCTCTTGTTCACAGCCCAGTTCTCCTTCATCATTGAGGCCAACAGATTTAGATCGGTCATAAATTTAATTAATAAATTTAAATATATAAATTTCGAAGCAACTTCCAAAATATGCATTAAAAAGCGCTTTGCAAGAATAAAACTTTTTTCTTATTGTAAAATTACATTAAACCTGCCCTTATATAAAAAATCCACAAACATTTTTCTTAAACAATTATATTTAAGCGATATGATCCAAACCTCTTCAGTAACAGATGAGATTGTTAATGGTAATACGTTACAAGAATTCTTATTAAGAATGCCTTGTGAAATAAACAAATAGTTATAATACTCGCACAAGAAAAGCATTAGAATTTTTCGAATATTCACTTCACTTCAACGCAACGCACTAAAAAGTTAAAAAATCCACCTACTTCATTATAGAAACTCGATGGTATCATATTATTATTGCATTAGTTTGGAAAGATTCAAATCGATATAACAATTAAAAGTCGATTTAAGATATGCTTATGATGTTAGGAAGTTACAATTGTAAGTTACAAGTTGCAAGCTAAGAAAAGCGTGTTAAAAAAGAAATATAAATAGTGCTTAGATTATGAAATTTTTTACAATTCTTAATCTCTATTAGCTTAATACCTACAAGTCAAATATAACATATTTAAAACTGTAGACCTCGAAAATGTTTGCACACGAATATTTATAATACAAGGATATTGAGAAATTAAGCATTTTTCTTCCCTTTTTTAATTATAGTCTCTCAAAAATTATTCAGTGTTCAGCGGAAAAATTTAATATAAAAAAATCGTATAAGTTTTTCCTTCTTTGAATTCATGTTTTTTCTTTAAATGCAACAATCGCTACAGGCATTTTTTTAGCGCAATCTTGAAAATAAGTTGTATTGTATTGTGCCCTAAACTTATTATTGTACATATAGTAGCTTCATCTTCAAATATCACAACTAACATAAAAAAAGAAGTATCACGAGTCTTGATGAAATAGAATATGCTTGATAATGTCTATTAAAATTTAATTGGCGAATAAACGTTTTTAACCTAATATATGTATAGTATTGTTTGAATTTGAAATATAACTTTAAATTTTAGTAAAATATTTCTTTTGAAGATGACTTATTTCATCCCTTAATATGCTTTTTTGCTAATAAGAAAAACGAAAATGATTTTGATGAAATTTTGGGAGCATTTTTAGTAAATGAGTTAAATTAGTGAGATGCGATGATATTAGGTACAATAAAAACCAGTGGACCCGTATACGAAATTTCGCAATCTACTAAAGACGTCCATTGGTGTTATTTTTTAAAATTTAAACGCCAATTTTAAACAAATAGCGCAATTTAAGGCTAAGTGAGTATGCGTGTCAGAAGCACAAATGAAAACGCATCATTTGATGTTTAGTTTACTGAGTTTGGTTTACTAAGTTTGGTTAAGTATTAGTGGAAAAAAAGGGATATTGGCAATAGAAACACTATATAAGATTTGTCAAATATACATTTCCGGTTACTATTCAAAAAAATTCATATAGTCATATATGAAAGAAATCTTTATACAATATTCAATGTTTTATTAAGAATAGAAAAGAACGTTTCATTTTACCTCAAGGAAAATAATTTATGATTAACTTTTAACACTCATAATTCAAGCATACGGAAAATATTGATCTCTTTTCCTCACAATTTTACAAGCATTATAAATGAACTGATTTAGTATTCCACGATCAACAGATAACTTACAATATCACAAGCTGAATTGATTAAAATTAAATCTTAACGCGAAGAAAAAATAAATGAAAAGTATCATTGCGATTTAAACTGATTTGAAATGAGTGTGATGGCAAGTGAGTTTAAGTCGCAAACCTTGCTGATCCCACCAGCAGACCGATGAAGATCATTCATCTTAATATATAAACGCAGCTGAACGGTGTGAAACCATCAGTTCTAAATCAACTCACTGCAGAGTACACTTTAAGTCATATAATACCAAAAAATCAAATCCTCAAAATGTTCAAATTGGTAATATTCGCCGGTGCATCGAAAGTGACCAGTGCCTTTAATGGAGTCAATTTTCTTTTCTCCAGTTCGTCGTTGCTTGCTTCTTGGCCACAGCTTGCGCCAGCCCAGCCCCAGGGATCATCGCTGGACCCGTTGTCCACGCAGCCCCGGCGATTATCCCCGCAGCCCCCGTGGTTCATGCAGCTCCTGTAGTTCATGCAGCCCACGTGGCTCCTGTTGCAGTTAGTCATAGTTCCTCGTAAGTTTTAGTTTTATAGTGCTTCTTAACATTTTGAAACAATTATTGATTTTTGGCACTTTATTATTTTTTCTTATTTCAGACATGTCGTCCACGGAGCTCCTGTAGTCAAGACTGTCGTCGCTGCTCCTGCTATCGTTAAAGCTGCTCATGTTGCTCCTGTTCTAGTTCATCACTGAGCTGAATAGCTTTAAGTTTGGCGCCAAAGGGCCCATTTTAAGTTTTGTAATAAAACTAAATTATTAATATATAATTATAATATATATTGATACCAGAATGCATTAAAAAACACTGTATTTTATTTATCTAAATATTCTTAATTTTTCTAAAGTTGACATTATACACTTCAAGATTATTGCAGTGATATTTGTTCTTCGGTAATTTTTTGAGAGGTTGCTTATCTTATATGTATCTCAACCACATTTCGAAGTCAGAATTTTTATGGGGAAAATACCAAATTTTTTAGTAGGTATGTAGTTCAGAAAAATTATTGAAATTTCCGAAAATGAAAACATAATTTAAGGAGCCATAAGCAATGAAAAATAATTTTTTTGCCAAAAATGTTTTAAAAATCGAATCAACTCTGGACCATTTAAATAGAATCCTATAATTTTTTGTGAAGATACAGCGATATTAAAATCTCTAAAATATTTCAATATTTTAGTTGATCTCTTAATTAATTTGCTCAAATATAAAAGATGTGGGCGTAAAAGGCTTTCATCTTAACAATAAAAGAGATAATCAAAAGGAGTCGTAAAGGCTTTCTTAGTCCCATTGTAATGACGGCAACAAGGGCCAGCACGTGGAGACGAAAGCTGGCTTAGTAAATGTCTAACACTTTCTACCATCGAAGATTTCAAGGTCTGTCATAAAGTTAATTCAGAGAATGTCTCCTATCAAACCACCCGAAATTAACCCTCCAGGTCATAACTGCATGAACTTTTGCCAAGTTACAGATATCTGTAATAAGGGGCTTAATTCCGTACAAATTGAAGGTTAAGGTTAAGCACAATTAACAAAGGGATCACGTACGCTTATCCTATTTGATGCTAATTGAATCCGTTCCGTTCGGAATGGCGGAAGCAAATCGTACCTCTGGCAGCATTCATCAAAACTGAGCTTAGATCAAGAAGTTTTGCACAGCTTTTCTTAAGGGCGGATTTTGGGGGATTTTATTGCGGACTGAACGTCTTTAATATGTTTCGCCCACTGTCCATTATGGGAGAAGCATCCTGCTGGTGTCAGGTTTATGCCAGACCACAGGATTCAATCGGAAGTAATGTGATATTGGGCGAAATGCTTACTAATGCTTGCTAATGAGAAACTGTGCTCACTGGCCGTGGCCTTAGCAACCACAGACACCCTGCGGTGATGTAACAGTTGCAGTCATCTAAAGAAAAATTAATTTTACGGAAGACTACTCATCTCTACTTTGTTCTTTTATTTTTTTACGTTCATCCAGGTATCGGACCGTATCGAAATTCAATCAATATTTGGATCGCATTGGGCGGATATTAAGCAGGGCTGAGGAAAACTTAAAACTTGTTGGCGAAGGCAAGAAAACGTCTAGACGACTTAAGTACTGTCGCTGCGACCGACGCGTCGCGACGTTTAGGAAACTTATATCATACTTTTGCCTCGGCAGAATGGAGTCCACGTCTTTTGCACTGACCACAGACAAGAAAGTGATGCAGAGTGCATTAACGTTAGAACAAGTTCTGTAAACTTTAAGGCAGAATATCGGTTGCATAAGACAGAGAGGCGTCGAAGTTATATTGACTTTAATCGAAATTGTTTCATGACAGAATAAAAACATGTCTGTGCACTTAATTTATTGCAAAACTCAGAAGTTTTGTTAAAGATTTTTCTTTTCTGAAGAAACGCTTATACTTTCAGTTTAATTTGCTTTTAAAGTCAAAATTGCACATCTATCACATTTTGGTAAAGAAAAAAAAATTGTTTTCTCTGATTTAAAGGATATTATGGAGTATCCTGAAAAACATATTCCAATTTCCAGTAATTTATATAATATTTTAATTTAATTTTTGCACTTAAATAAAATTACTTCATGTGTTAAATAATTTGCTCTTAATATTTCTGCATAATTGTTGTAGATATTTTTTTCCAAATGCAAAAGAAATTGAAGTATGGTATTAGTTAAACAAAATTAAATTCGGGATGCCTTCGATGCCTTCAAAATATAAAATAAAATTGTTTTATTAACCTCAATGAGGAATGCGGAATGCTGACCTATTGATTATAGTATATCAATTGGATTAATAGTTTTTAAGATGACGGACTACCGTGTTTTAATTTAAATATTGTTCTATATCCACAAGTCTAAAAGAATAAGGATTTTCAGAATCGATAATTTAAAATATTTTGTCAGCATTAATGAATTATTGAGAGCCGACTTTCAAATTCTTTTTATAGGATTTTCATAAAAAATTAAGTAGGTACCTACCCGTTGAGGTCTTTAATAGAAAATGGTTATCCAAAACCACTTTTCATGTGAAGTAATAATTTAAGTATATATATACTATAATATAAGTAGATATTAGATACATTTGATATTTAATAGAGTAGAATGCAATAGCATAATAGAATATACTACTCATCTTTTTATAAACACTTATTACATTTAAATATACTTCCTATTCTGTAATCGCTTCAAGAATCATCTCCCAAAAAAGGAAATCTCTTCAAATTTTCCTGAAAATGATAGCCTTTAACTCTCAAACTTTTATGACCTCGAGGATGTAAAACTTGCCCTTTTTATATTGTTCTCGACGCAGACTTTCCACATACACTACTAGTCTCGATTTATGTCCTCGTCTCAGTGTCGTGCCCTTGTCTCTTATAATTTTATTAGCCTTTTATTATACAATCCAGAAGTTGTCCACGGAGTCGAGCAGCTTTCTCAATGTCAACTTTCAGAAAGCCGCTCTTTACTTTTACATGATCTGTCGTTAGATTGAAAGAAACAAACGGACATTCTCGGCGGAGGGAGCCTTTTCTTCTTTTTTGAAGAAGACCATTGTTGGCTCGGAGCCATATGAGGGGCTTTATTTATTGCCACTGCCGACATGACTCGTCTACGAGGCAGACAATGTTATCGTTGGCAAATATGAGGCACAAAACTTAAATGAAAAGAATTCGCCGTCCCTGTATCCGGCCGCAAAACGAAAACCGCCCCGGTCGGTGATGTGATTTTCACCGGGATTTTTGTATGAAGGAAGCTGACTCTAACGTCTTTCCTAGGGACTGTCTAGGATAAGACGGTGGGGGGTATAAAACAAAAATGGCAACAACAGCGGCAGGATTTGTATCTCTTTTCAAAAGTTGCCAGTTTGCTCGACATAATTGACGAAAATATGCCGAGATTGTGAGTTTGTTGCCCTCTAGATGTTGTCTGTAGCCCGGGATATCTAGGCATATGAGACAGGGGGTAAAAGTGGGTAAGTGTGTGTGCTCCCCAAAACAGCCCGGGGGCACCTGATAGCTCCAGCTTTTCTTGTTGATTTTCCAGGCTCGAAGGGATCCCTGCTTTGATGTTCGTTTCCTAACAAATTGATTTTCATTATCTGAAACTTTTGCGGAAAATCCTTTCCCGTGCTCGCGCCACACCGCACCAGTTAGATCTAGAGAAAAAGTTAAAGTAACAGGTACCGGGTCCTGATTACTCCGAGAAACGCGGTTAATACGATTCTGAGATAATTCCAAGACTGTAGATTAAAGGCCGGGGGATGCTAAAAGCCAACGAACTTAGGTTTCGGATTCAAATTTTGGTTTATCTGTGCTGGCTGTTTTCGATTTTGGGATAGGCAAAATTAAATTTAATTGCCTCGAAATTTCCGTTTTATTTATTCATTTATCGTTGTGTGAATTGAATAGAGTGTTTTATACCGATAAGATCTTAAGGAGCCTTGTGGGCTTCATTGTCGTTCAAGAAAATTGCAAAACATTAGAAGACGTGAGCGCCTTCGGGTATTGTGCGTATTTTTAGAAAGCTTTTACGCATCTTGTCAAGCAGCACTCGTATTTCTCGACGTGCGAGATTTTTTTTCTTAAATATAAGGATAAACATTACTTAGCTCGGACGCATCATTTTTTCTGCGATTATATATGTGCTAACAAAGGCGCAAATTTTTTTTAGTGTGCGATATAAAAATTTTCCAAAGGCAACTTCTCAATAGAAGTTTCTCGACAGTTAGAAAATGCAGTATAAGTCCTTCTTTTGGATTGCATAACAAGTGTGCAAAGTTATTCAGCTTTCATTAGGATGAGCCATTGTAAACCCTTCTTTTATGGTGCTCAGATTTATGCGGAGCCCCCATACTGAAGGAGCCTCTAGAGCCAGCAATTTTCACTCTCGTAGCCATGACCCACTTTGTTTTTAAATAAACGCTCCCATCCACATTTTTCGCAGCTTCTTCTGACTGCTCAATGTTAAATTTCTGTTTAATCATGTGTCCCTACAGCACAGACTCCATACATCATTCCTAAACGAATTCCAGAACGGATGACCCCCAGACCAGTTTTTACCGAGGTGAGATTATTCCCTAAATTAGGTAATCACCCACTCGTGGAATTATCCCAGTCATCCGGGCCTTGTTCCGTGAATTATTCATTCAATTTATTTGCATTTTCCCTCTCCGGGAATAAAAAAAAAAAAACAATTCTCCCCAAAAATTCTGCTGTGACATATGCAAACAAACTCTGACCTTGCCATTGATTTAAGAGAAGAAATTTCATGTAAGGATCTTCCAGGACAATGAACTTGACCCCACGCAATCTAATTTCTAGTCAAGTCACATAGATTTGTCTGTGCTCGCAGCAGCGTTCACTACTCATTCGAGCCGCTCCAGCATCCAAAAAGCTGAAGCACCTTCTTCTCTCCATCAGAACTTGTCACGCATACAAATTTTTGAGGCATCTTCTTAGTGGCACTTCCAAAAAGGACAATTCCTTAACAGGGCGAGTTTCACTCGCGTTTCCGCAAAATTCCACTACGACGGCAATAAATTCTCATCACTGCAGCGCGTTTTACAAGATGTAACGGCCTTCGCTACATTAAGAGATACATCTGCTCGGTGGATTATGTGGAGATCGCTCAACATAATTCGGCTACACGCTTAATGGGATGAAGAGTTTAATTCTCATATTTAGCCCTTGAGAAGGATTCGCGCCAGCCAAGCTGGCGCTTTTTCCGTTTTCGCCATATCTCGCGAACTCACGTGCTTGGCGTGAGTTCGTTGTATCCTCGGAGTGGAGGTGCCTCCGAAGGCACGTGGACAAGAAAAGATAGACAAGGTCTCAACTACCGAGAAGATGGGTTCTAGTTGGGACGTGATTTATTTACACATTACCTCGCATGTTTTTCGTGCATATGTAATTTTCACTAGAGTCAGTTTGAGCTCTAGCAATTAAGTCGTCACCACATCACAATTTGTAGAGTTAATGGTTGGGAACAATAATGTTATGATAACGCCGACTTATATTAAAGCTACCTTATTTTGGAATATTTTGTGAGATTTCAGTGCTAATATCTTTTATAAATAATAAGGAAAAAATAATTTATTTCATTTATACCTTATCTTAGCAAGAAAGATAGACAAATGTCCTGACTACTATTACTTAAATTATAACTTTACTGGAATAATAAAACTAATAGAACACTTAATAGTACACAATGAAGTTCAACTAGTTGGATTGCTAGATATCCAGTTTAAAAATCTAGTGAACATCGAATAACTAGAATTTATATTGTAATCATTTCCTATATTTATAATTTAGTTATGTAGTTTTCTGGGAAATATGACTTGAAAGGAAAGGAAACTTTTATACCTACTTTATACCAGTTAAGCTCATGTGAACTGTAGGAAATTCTGTAAATTCTGGTTGGTGTTACTAGAAATTCAGTTTATTTTTCCAGAAATAGATTACGCGAAAAAGTTATTCAATTTCTTAGAATTCCAGCTACATACCTAGAACTTGCGATGGTGTACGGATATCACTAGAATTTAAAGTTAAATTAAAGGAGTTTCAGTAAAATGAAACAACTTTCAGATTATGCAGTGAATTCGGTAGAAACTATACTAATATATAAGGATTTCTGACGATGTGCTAGAAATTAAGTTTTAAAGGAATATGGTTCTACTGAAAAATAAAAGCTATTCTAGTTAAATTAAATTAAAATCATTACAAAAATGTCTTAGTGTATTCTCAATATCCTCAATAATTCTTGTTCGTAATTTTTCAATTCTTTATCAACAGTTTTCTTCACACATTGCACTAATTTATTTCACAGCTGCCCTTCAGACTCCAGACCCTTGAAGAAAGTAGATCTTACAAAAACCAGGCGACACTTTTTCAAAAGCTTACCCATTTGCACATATCCTCGGTCGTCTAAGAATATCCCCAGATCCTTGAGAGGGTGTACCTCATAATTTGTAATGTTGCCAACATCTGTTAGGGTAACAAATGTTTCCACACACGTTACAAGCGCGCAAACAAATCTTTCCCAATGGAATTTAATGTCTCTTTTATGTGTTCTGGTCCCGTCTACGACATCTTATCATGACCGTTTATTAGTAATTCAATTGTCGACGCCCACGCAGCGACCTCCCCGGGAGGCGGCTGGCTAAGCCCCCCAGAGAGATGGACGTCAGAACACACATAGGACCCGGTAGATTTACTTTTAAGCCCTCCGTCTAAGAAGATTAATTTACGGCCGGCGTAGACGATTTCAAATAGCACTTTAAGTTTTCTTCCCCCCGCCCCCATCATCTTAGTCGCTGAGCGGCTGAGGACATACAAAATGCTCCCCCGACAGAATTGAAAAATAGAATCGGCCTCAGGACTGCTCCTATTTAAGTACAGGGAATAACTTTTCACCCCAGTAATTATCTGATAAGGTTTTCATCGTCAATTTATGATTAGCAAAACAAGAGCTATGGGTCGTCGCTGGAGCCCCGCGGGCATTACACGCTCCGTGAGTTGACGGAACAATTCCCAAAGCACTAGGTAAATATTTGCGCGCATAGATAAGCCCGAAGATAAGCGACATTCAAATAAATTAGCGGATGTGGCCAGTCAACAACAAAATGTGGATTAAGAGGTAGCTCCGGTTAAAAGCGCGATGCGTTAATTGATTTTACATTTTGTAGGGCATTTTTTCGAATCAATAAGATTTCATTTTGATACTATGTATGTTATTTCTGGTCATTTTACGATTTATTTTTATTCTTAATATCTATAAAGAAACCAAAAATGACAGTTAAAATTTTCGTTTGCATTTTCGAATGGTACCAAACCAAATCCTCTCAGTATTGGTAATATCAAAAATCAAAAGCATATGAATAACTATTAATTGCAGAAAATCGGCTATTCTGTCGTGACGGTTTGAAAAAATCAATTTTTTTAATGTAGTTTTTATTCTAATAACCCTCAAAAATATGGCTGTAAGAGGGGTTTTGAGAATTCATAAAATGAAGGGCTATTATATGAAGTGTAATTATAATCCAAAACTTTAAACCCCTTTTTTCTCGAAACCACGTTTTTCAAATCATTATAGGTACCCACGAATACTTCAACTTCAGCACGCCCTCAGCAGTTTCCTTTTGTTTTAAATAAATTAAATATAATTGTTTACATTAGAGACGTACAAATATATGAAAAAAATACTCCAAAATCTTTTATATATTCCAATAAAACAATTCCATTCAAAAACAGCCGTCACTACGGAATACCTCCTTAATATTATATGTAACATAGTTGTGTACAATTTGATAGGACAATTTACTAGAAGAATATTTTTTATTATCAAATATATAAGTTATCTAGATATCGTTGAATAAAATTGAATTAGCCTAGTCTTTTTTTAATTTAAGAGTAACTTTTACCTGGTTTTTAAACTGAATACTTTAATTTGATTAATAGAAATGTTTAAAATAAAACAATACGAACAAGGCCATACTTTAACAGTCTTTAAAACTCCTAACCAATGGCAAATGCTCGAATAATTTTTCAGTTTCCTTTTGAAGTCTTGCCGCTTCATTAGCTACAGCATCCTGGTTCTCGAAAAAAAAACGCTGGAAGATGATGCCTGCTAGGTGTAATTTTCGGAAATCACCCTAAAATGCTTTTGTGAATTTATTTAGGAAGTGCCCTTCTTTTTGCACCTTACTGGAAAATAAAATCGACTAATACTTCCCTTTCAAATCTTGAACAAGACAAAAGCTCAAAATTGCCAATACCTCTCCTCGTCTTCCTCTAGTTGATATGAAAATTTTTGCAAAAAATAAATCAATCAAATTTGCATCTCATCAATTTCTCTGCGTCATGTAATTATGAAAGACGAAAGACGAAAGACTACAGGAGGGTGGACTTGTTCGCGACGCAAGGTGGCCCAAAAATTGATCAATGATGAAAAAGTGCCTTCAAGGTTGATGTATCATATACAAATCGAAGCCATTTAAAAAG
Organism: Machimus rusticus; assembly: GCA_951509405.1. NCBI lineage: Eukaryota > Metazoa > Arthropoda > Insecta > Diptera > Asilidae > Machimus > Machimus rusticus. The sequence goes on along the minus strand of OX608053.1, from coordinate 33,201,833 downwards.
TAGGTCATAGCAAAATAGGACATTTCAGAGGAGGAAAATATTAGAACAAATTACCACAATAAAGCACAAAACTCCCCTGACGGAACATAAAAACGAAATTTCATTGAAAATTTCCGTTCGCTACAATTTCCTTTAGAAGCACACAACACCGGGAAAAGAGTTGTACCCTTGTAAAAGGGCTCATAAAGTTTGGGTTCTTCTGGGGAAATTATTATATTTATAAAATATTCAGTCCCAGCACTGGATCTGCTTCATCCACACCACACTCTAGGTGGAGCGATTGGTTTGAGGCGACAACTTAAGATTCAGAAAACCCAAGAACGCATCGTTATTAGAATAAAAATCACATCAAAGAAAGCTAAAACATTTATGTGTTTATCTGCTCCTTGGAAAAGACCGCATAACATTTAATCGGGGGGTCAATTCAGACTCTCAATCGATAGATCTCCTCTGTGGCTTAGTAACTAAAGCACTGCGGTGGCGTTTTAATAAAATTAAGATAACGAGCCATAATGAAACCATTAATCACAAAAATTGAGATATTACATTTTCAGAGGAATACAACTATAAAGCAAGCCATGCCGAGCAAAGAGGTGTTCTTCAAAGCGGCTTAAAAAGCGCAATTTATTATTCAATGCCGTGAAAAAAATTGTTGTCTTATAACAGATATCTCAAGTACACTGACTCCTCTGCGTTTCTTAAGACACTTTAAAGATCTCGAAACTTCGATGATACTCAACGTCTGCACGGTGTAGCGTTTCGGCATTTTCGGTAAAATATTGTGCAATCAACTGCAGAGTATTTAAATTTAATGAGACATCAATTAATTATGGACTTCACAGTTGATTTGACTGCGATCCATGTTTAACTCGATGCGCTACTCGACGAATTTTGAAATGCACTTCGAAGCCACCGACCGACCCATGTTCGGGCATCCGAAACAGTGGAATTCGTCAGTAACATTTTTAGCGTGTTCCCCTGCAGTTGTCGGAATTCAGTTTTGGTTCTATCTCTTAAATGTCTCAAGATGTTATAATTGAATTAACTTTGAGACGGTAGATAGGTGCGGCAGAAGAGGATATATGTATAGTACCCATAGACATATTAAACAACTTGTGTTGTATGACGTATTGCTTTAATATTTTGATATGACATGGAACGTTTGGCCATCATATTTATGCAAAACAAAAAACCAATAGTCCTATAGAAAAAAATCACAAATCAATAGATTATTTTTTTTCTTAAGAAAATGAAACTTAATAAAACAATACTTGAACCTGCTATGATAATCTAATTACAACAACTTAATTACAAAAAAAACTCTGTATACAGAATTCTATACAGATTTAGGACAGCGTCTTTAAAAAATTAGAAATTAATTATGTATAATTTTCACATCTAAAGACAACTTTTTAGTCTGTGATATGGGTAGTTCTACATAGTAGTAGTATAAATGATCTAAGCTAAAAAATCTAAAACTAAAACTGCTAAACTCCCACAAAAATTGTTATTAACTTAAAATCCGATAGTTGGAAGTATGCATAATAGAAACATTTGTAATAGATTTGACACTTATTTCTGATTTCAAATGTTTTCATGTATTTATTGCAAAATCATAAACATGACTTGTTTTGCAAAAGGGAAATTATATAAAAGTCGTTAAAAATAATTTACCTCAACGTTACCGTTTTTATGTTCATATGTTCCCCGAAACAAAATTTCGATGTTATAAAAAACTCCTGGCCCAAAAGAAGCTGATAGGTTATAATTTTAATTTAATAATTTTGCTTTGTTTTGTTATCACCAATTAAATTTTTATTTAAATTTGTGCAAATTTTATCATAAAAATTGCGGTCCCTAGTAAAAGCCAACAACGAAATGAGAAAAATAAAAACCCCAATGTCTTTTTTAATTGCTCTAATATGTGCCTATTCATTAAAAAACAAACTACATATTTTAGACCTCCATCCTTTTCGTTGATTATTTTGTTCAAAAAATACAAATGAATTTACCCCCAACAGTCTCTCTTTTTTTTTCGCCACAAATGGTTTAAAAAATAAAAAGCCAGGAAATGAATTTTATTGGTAATAAAATAAAGAATAGTGAAATAATACCTGCAGTTTTAATGATAAAATAAGTACTTCATTTGCGAATAAAATCCAACATTTTTAGGGTACCTTCAGCTTCATCAACTAACCAACACCAATAAAATCACTTGCATCAACATAAAATCACTTCCTAATTTGCTCTGAAAAATAATGTGAAAATCGGCAAGATTCTGTTTGTGTGGATTTAATCAAAAGAAAGCGTTAGAGCCTAGAACAATATAAAACCAACGTGACTTTGTCACATTCTCATTTCATTGCAACGCGAAGTGCCTCGAACACATAAAGCACCAAAAACAGCCGCATCAGTTTTAATGAGAAAATTTATTTCGGCAGAATGACAAATTGTAAACACATAAAACCGCCGCCGGAAAACTGGTCTATGGCTTTCATTTTGAATTTTATGAGCTTCGCAGGGAGAGTTCATTGAAAACTTCGTGTACGGTACAGGCTAATGAAAATACGAGATGATTTTCGAGGCCAAAGTCGTTTTAATTTACAAAACCAAAAAACGCAATAAGGTTCACTGTAAATTCAGTCGCTGTTTATTAATAAATGCTGATTTCCTTAGAAGTCTATACAAATAACTATGTATTTTGTATTTTATTTATTTTTGCAAAAACAAGCTCTATGTAAATATATCATAAAAATAATAAAATTTCGGTGAAATTTCACGAAACAGCTAAAGTTTCGTTATGATATTTATTTTCGCAATGCAAGGAAGGACTCTCAAGGCTACTTGGGCAATAATTCGAGCAGCAAATATGTTTTCCGGCAGTTAAAGTATCCGTAAATATGATGGATGTGGCGGACTTGTGTTTTTGTATAGTGACTACGCCGCAGATGTAAGACAGCAGGTAGGCTCCAAGAGTATCATAAGATCCCTTTAAGGTTTTTCCAGACCAAGGTTACGATACAAAAAAAGTGTATATTCCACAATTTAGACATATCTAAATATAAAATTTCAACAAATAAAAAATTAGTTCAGCGCTTGAATTGATTAATGCAACATCTATTCACATATAGAAACCTTTGAATTTATTAATTTCATTCAAATTAATTATTCCACACTATAGATTAAAAAATTAATTTCATGCAATCATGGTAATCATCGTTAGGTACTCCTTGATTTGCTTTTAGTGTAAGGATCAATAAGTTTAGAATTGTGTAATTTATAATTGGCACGTTTTATTTAAATGTATATTATGATTTTTAAATACATCGTATTGAAATAAGATCATAAACGATAGTTTATCCATTCTAAGTTTAGTTTTGAGGTACTAAAGTATAACATTCATAAAATGTTTATAAACTTATCTCCTCTTACGAACGCCCATGAACCTTCTGTATTTATTTAATATACACATAATATTTGTTTTCGATTGTTTTACGCATACGAGTGGTTTCAATTCAATTTGAAATAACATTTTGCATTTGATGTAAGAAGTCAAGGTCTCCTATAATATACATACATTCATAAAACATGTTATATGGTCCTCATAATAAAGAGCCTTATTTTGCAATATTCAAAACAAAACATTAAAATGGTTGCTATTATTTATGATCGATATGCTTTTAGCAAATTCCAACTTTTATCAAATCAACCCTTCTAGATGGCGCCGTTATAAAGGTACCACCCACCATTTTATCCTATGAGTGCCTTGTGTAAATCAGATAAAATTGAAAGTATTATAAGAAGTAAGGCGGAACATAAATTCGTTTCTGTTAGCTAGGAGTGGAGCTAGAAATTTATGGCACCCAATTCACAGATAAATTTATGTGTTCAAATTGAAAGATGAAGTCGAAGTTTGGGCAATGGGTGAGTGACCGATAATTTTAAGATATCTAGAATGTGTAGAGGATGTGTATGAAAAATGATTACTACTAGCATCCAAGGAGCCATTGCGCCAACATACTGAAAATGTGCGTCCATAAACCAGATGTAACATTTGTGTGGCAATTTATCGCTAGGCCACAGTCTTAATCCTTAGTTTTTTCGGGACGACTGCCTCCGCGATATGGTTTATTACCACAAGTGCGTTCGAAAGCTAGAAGATTCATTTCTGTCTTGAAAATTGCTCAATAGAATTTTTTTATTATCTGCTTAGCATAACCAATAACTTTAACGTATCAATACCAGAAATTGCGCTTAATACTGCCGACAGGACAAGGACATGCAACGAATGTGATTTGATGCTTTTGTAGGAAATTTTCTAGCCTTGGCCTGATTCTTGCGAGATCTGCATAATCTTAAGTCATCAAAAATTCGCTGGGAAATAAGAAATATAAAAAAAAAAGATTCTCGGCGCTCGACTCGTTTGAAACTGAATGCCGTCGTTATGTTGCGAAGAGTTCCAGAAGCAACATGCTTCCATTACCATGACAAAGGGATTTTGAGTCAATTGGTTCCTGCTCGTTTGAATTTCGCATCGAAATGGAAGAATTTGATTCGACTTTATTACTTTGTGACTGCAGCTCCGAGCCCAATTCCTCGAATGGGATCAAAACAACATACGACGTCTTTAAGGTTAAAGAGAAGATTTTCGTATATAATAAAAGATTTTAACCTTTGATACTTGCTGTAAGTTCAGTTTCAACATTAAGAGGAGACTTATAGTAGCAGTTAGGTATTTTTGCAGGTTGCTCTGTAATCAATTTAATCCCGGCTGTTATGCCCGCATGGGAACCTTTAATGACTCACTTCGGCAAATACTGGCACTCGGAATTGTAGTTTCCGTCCGATTTAATTCGCCCCGCACATTCGGGCTTGTTATTAAAATCGAAGGGACACCAACGCTCATCCACTAATCACTCCCTGAGCACACATTTCATCAGTACTTTTGTTCTAATTACTCTCAGCCGCCAGCAACCTTTCGTCTGCGAAACTGAGCCAGAACGTCAGCCCTGAAATAGCCGAAACTAGGGAGGATCTGACCCCAAAACTCATCGCTTCACGGTAATTATCTTTGACGCATTTGGGTTTTGATTCGATCTCCCGGAAGTCCTTTATGGTTGTAAGACTTCGCAAGAAAAGGATCTTTTTCATCACTAATGGCTAGGCACTGCCCTAAGGATTATTTTCTTTTGAGACTTTGTAGCAGGAGGCCAGGCCCAGCCTTTAACAGATGTCATCTGTGTGGGAGGTGCAAAATATATTGCCATGGAAAAAGGGACTTCCTCTGACAAATTGGTGTCGAAGCACCTTAAGGTAGTCTGCTTTGGAAAGATTTATTTCTCTTCCATGAGATGTTGATGCCAAGATTAGCACGTTTTCAATTTCTTATTACCTCAAAAACATTGCTCAACGGCTCAGAAAATTATAAAGGACGGATTGAGGACTGCGGTGCGCAAGGGTTCATTATACATTAGGTATAAGAACATTAAGGTTTGGTATTTAATGCAAAAGATACTACGTTGCAGTAGGTTTAATCTAATCACATAAGAACTGCCCTTGGCCTGTTTATTATCCCTTTCTAAGCTGACTGGACTGAATAAGATGAATTGACAAAATCGAATCACCAGAAAACAACAATTGCTTCCGGAAACCCAAGGGCATAGTAAACGCCCTTCCGGTTAGAAATAGAGTAATTTAAGTAAGCTGGGTGAACTAAATTAGCCCCAGAGCCTAAAAAGGTCTATCTTTTGAGAGTTTCACTAAACAATTAACTATCCTATTAATTTATACGACATAACACACATACATATATATATATATATATATATATATATAAAAGAGATATTTTAATATTAGTGAGAAAAAACTAAAGGAGACAAGTTAATAAAAGAGATAAAATGCAAGATATCCTAATTGCTGAGATAAGTACCTACATATGTGAGTTTTTTACTAATAGATTTAGAATAAAAAAATATTTTTCTTACATCCCATTCTAAAGAGCATAATTTTAGCTCTAAAACATTGCATAAACATATTTTGACCCTAACCCAAGAGTTGGAAAAATGCTTTATAAATACGACAAATTTCAAGTCAATGTTACTTATTTCTGGCAAAAACTGCTATGGCACGTAGACGACAGACAGACAAGTACCCAATTAGAAATAATATAAGACTAAACCTTAGGATATTCTGTATCAAAAATTGTTTAAAGTTTGTCATTAAAAGTAGGTCAGGTATGCCTCCTCAAAGCCAAATACAACGACCGAAATTTTTGTTATCTGGACTTTCTCAATAAAAGCCCCGAGTAAAAATACCTATGGAAATTCTTTTCACATGCCCGTAACGCGCCCGATTTACACCCAAACATTTCTCATTTTTCAAGCTTGCAACGTACGCGGTTGTTGAACTATCACGTCTGTATACACCCGCAACAAGCCCGCATTTTTATGAAACACGCCTGAAACTGACCAAAATTGTTATAAATCACGTCTACAACTGGCCCGAAATTTTATATAAAAAATCAAATAATACATAGAAGTGTTAATTCTGGAGATGATGATGGGGTTCTTTGAGCAATATTTGATCCATAGTGAATTAATAGCATCCGGACTTTTAATTTCTATTTTTATTTCAAACAGGTACATTGTTATTATAAAACAAAGCTATTATTTACCCCCCTATTCAGAGCGTTGTGACCGATAACAACTCACAAGATTTTTCATTAATCGCCGCACTGAGAATTACTAGAATAGGGTCTGTTATTCGATTTACAATTTTTAAACTTCGTAATGTAATATGGATTTTTCATTTTCTAATATTTTTTTCCAAATAATCGGATTTATTTTATTTCGATTTTTAGAGAGTACAAAAAGATTGATATGACATTGAAATCATTTCGTTTTTTCTATTTTGTATGGAATCCTAAAAAAGCTGAAGGACTATTATTGAATAAGATTTGATTCGTGTTTATGCTTACAGAATGTTCTCGAAAAGTACTAGGCGGATTTAATAACATGTACATAGATTCATAGATACATATACATATGTATATTATAAAACAATATAATTAATATTTAATAAGACCAAAATAAGAGGTTACAAGTACATATGTAAGAACATACTAATGAACTTTTAGAAGCAGACAACATTATTAAAATATGTAATTTGGTAAATATAAAAAAGTCCGATAACATTTCCTCTATTGTCATAATCACTCGCCTTAGGTCCTTGCGCACAGGCAGATTGCGGAGATACTTTGTTAACATGTACAAGCTAGAACAAAGCTAAGAATTCTCGGAATGTAGAAAGGTATTTATTTGTGTTTCTGCGTTAGGTTTCATGGTTCTTTGCATGTCCTTAAATGTTTCTCATCGACTGGAATGCTTACCTTCGTTCTCCCTTTGAGTGAAATTTTGGCAAAGCCAAAATCAAAGGAATTCCATCTAAAGAAATTTCCCCGAATTTCTAAGGCAGGAAATATAACTGCGGAATGATTCTGTAAATATTTTACTTTCAAAACATTTGAAACGAGAAAATGAAGTTATAATGGGTATAGTTGGGATGATCGTGAGGAGCGTTGATTTAATTTTGCCTGGTTTAGAGTAAATGTTTAGAATGAAAGTAATTAAAATTGAAGTATCAGGTGAGTTATATTAGATGAGTCTATGTAGAGTGTCGATCAAAAGTTTGCTATCTTTTCGAAGAATCCCTAAACTTTGTAAGTGACGTCAACTTGCCCTTGTGCTAAATTTCTTGTGAGTGAGATTACCTTAGTTATCTGAAGTTTTTCTTTTCCACCAAATCCTATCCCAAAAATCTTCAATCAAATTGACATATGGATTAAAGCGGCGGGGTCACCTATTGAAGGCTGACAGTCGGCTGTGATTTAACTGACATTGATGAAGCTAAATCTCGGGAACATGATACTTTTGTTATGACTGATTACTCCTTGAGGCAATCTAGGTCACTCGTAAATCTATTGACCCAATAAAAATTGAATCATGAACTCCTCCTCGCTCAGCTGCAAACAGCTTGTTACTAAAGCGCTAACAGGCCGACCCACAAACCCATGGGTTCGGCTGAATATGCATGTGGAGGAACCCCCCAAAGTTTCCGCAACTCCGAAACCGATGTGTGCCGGGGAACGTGTGCCACATAGTCACAGAGTGAGCTCAACGACGGAGGAACCAGCTACCGAAAATTGAATTCTTATTAAAATGCAAATTCTCGACTTCGGGAGCTCTTAACTACTTCCACACTACAGTAAAGTTTAATTGGAATCAATCAAAAAGTTTTCCAAGGTCATCTGCTTGGAAGTGGCACACATATGGCTTTCGGGAACTCCCCAGATGGTGATTTAATGAGACCGTGATAAGGTAAACTGTCGCCAGAGAGCGCTTTACGTGGGTACGTGCAAAATGTACCAGCGCAAACTGTAGGCACTACTCGCCGCCAACTTCTGCTGATTTTCTTGGATGAGGTTCAGAAAATTGCGTGTTCGGCGTCTTCAGCTTTCTCAAAGTTAAGGTTTTGCTTGTCACCCGGAGGAGACATTGTTGCATAAGAGCTCGACTTTTTAATAACGCCCTCTCCTCTGGCCGTGACCTTACGCATAAAGAAATTTTAATTTCACTTCAAATGCTTTCACTTTTTTATTTCAATCTTTCTTTTATACGTATTTATTTATACGTAATTGACACATTTTTCGTTTTAATCATCAATGCTCTTTAATATAATAGTTACAAGCTAGATTTGCCATAGATAAATTGATTTTATTACAAAATTTGAAATAAAAGTATCACATTCCAAATCTTTATAATGCTTTCTGGTAATGTGGCGTTATTTTTCTTATTTTGTTTTTTTTAATAGGGCTAAACATTACACTGGTCAGCACCAAATTACTTTTTCCAAAAAGTTGCAAATCATTTCTATAGATTACCAATTTGTAAATAAAAATATCTAATCAGCTAAACTTTTTGATAAAAATGCGATATTGTGACCATTTATGAAAAATCGTTGTAAGAAACGGTATGTTTTTTCTATTTTTCTAGCAAACAGGAACTGATTGAGAATTTTAATTTACGAATTCGTATAGTTTGCGGAAGAATCCTATAAAAACAAAATGCCCATTTATTTGGAAAAAAAAACCAAAAATAAATTTAAAGTCATAAACAGCATTCCCAGTTATGTGTGTTTAACACACTTCTAGAAAGGAGGAAGTTTGTACATTCACCTCGTTCAACTTTTTAAATGTAGTTATATGAGTATTATTATTATAGTATACTATATGAAATAATTGTAAGTATCGAATACCCTAGTTCCAGATCTATGCACATCTTAAAATGTATACTAGAAGTTTCAAATTGGTGTGATAACCCGTGTAAATCCTATCTAGAAAATTATATCTAGCTCGTAAGTACTCAGGTTGATTTGCATGCCTTTTGAAATTTGAAAGCAGTTATATTTTTCTAAAACAAAAAACTTTTTTAAAATTTCCCAGTTAAAATTTATTTAACGCCTTCAAAAATGCTATTTGAAGTTTCAATAACTCTTTCTAAAAACTTGAGAAGTATATATTTTTACTTCAGCCTAAAATAAAATGTTCATCTTTAACTGAGAGTATCTTTTTCCCTTTAGCAAAATAATTTTCTCATGAAATTTTCCAGGGGGGTAAAAATGTTCAAACTCAAAGTTCTTGGGCGGACGGACGGATTTAGGAGGAGTGAGAAAAAGGGTCAGAATGCCTGCCTTAGCACGAAAGAGCAGATACTTTAGATGTGATGTCTAACGCAGAAATTCGCTAAATAGCTTGTGGGCTCTGAAGTTGTTTTTGTGAGTAATTAATGGCAAGTTGAATGCTTTAATGAACAGGCTTGATTTTGATCAAACATTTATAAAAACTTTATGGTGTGCATGGCCGTGGGGTAATGTAATGTTATGATTGTTTAAGCGGAACTCGATTTTTTCCCCGTTTTTTCATGACCCACTTTCAGTGGAAAGAAGAAAGTGATGTGTTTAGGTAGGTAACATGAATTATATGGTGTTTGCATTTTAAACTACCCTGTTTAATAATGCAGATTAGGTTTTCATGTTAGTTAATAAAACAGTGCGAAAAATTTATTTTTCATTAGGCATAAGGTGGAAATTTTTTGTATTACCTACGACAACACATGAATACCCATCTAGTTGATTAAATTGATTTAATACTCGAATAACAAAATGAGTGGGCGCCAAGTGAAATACTGATTGAAGAGATACTACCAACATTTTGATTTTAGTTCAAGTCTCAATGAAATGAAATAAAACCCCAAAAATAGGTATTGTTACAAGATTTGCGATTGAAATCCTAAGTGTGAATTATAATCGGAGCTGGCAAAGGGCCCGACTTGTCTTCGCTTATATAGCAGCAACTTTGTTAGGAATATTGCTCGCCCATCGAGGCGAGCTCAAAAAATGTTGGCGTATCGATCCGGATCTTTTTACTTTACCTAGCTGCTTGGTGTTCTTACCACAGACGTCGCGATCGCGGAGGCGCCAGTCCTTATATGCGCGATTGAAATCCTAAGTATGAATTATAAGCGAAGGCAAATCTTATGTTATTGCGTGTCGAAGTAACGAAAAGTTCCAGAATTCATGAAATAACAATTTTGACAATGTTTTGATCGTTTCCATGAAAACAATTTAAAAATTTCAGAAAGACAATCTTCTTCAATATGGAAAAAGGTGTCGAAAAAAAATATGTTATATTCAAATTTCTTCCTTTCAGTATATTTGAAAAGTGAGTAATAAGTAATATCAGAAGAAGAACCCATGGCGCAAAAGCTGAATAATAGAAAATTTGGGCATTGTTCTGTCTCCTATTAAATTTTCTGAATTCAATTAATTGATGAGGTCGATTTTATTTTAACTTTAAATATGTTTACGATTGTTCTGCTTAAAAAAAAAAACATTATAAGAAAGAAAATCAAGAAAGTTCAGAAATACTTTTGAAGAAGAATCTAATTTTGCTGCACATTTCAAGGGACCTCTCATTCCGTCAATCGTATGAATTTTGTAAAAGTTCCACCCCCGCCCATCTGAGGACCTGTCGGCTTATTTTTGCATAGAACGTCGCCAGCATTTAAATTCCCGTCAATAATAAGCGCTAGAAGAAAACGCTCGAAGGATTCCCTTCCTCGTTGGTGTCTTTGCAGAAAGCAACAGCTGCAGAAGAAGATTCCCCGAATACCTTCCAACTGATATTCTTCCTATAAAACATTCGGGTGCCGTCACGCCCAAGTTTTGCTATGTTCATTCCTCCTCCGTTTTTCGATTCCCAAAAAAATCTGATTGGAATTTCTATGTAAAAATTCCTGGAGACAGAGGAATTTCGTTACGATTTGCATTGGCGGTAGGTGAAAGTACAAATTGATTTATTCGTCGACGCCGCGCAAATTCCCAGAGTAAATTCGAGCACACAAAAATAGGGAAATTGTTCTCGCCGAAAATTATGATTTTCGGCCGTGTCCTTGCAGACACCCGGCGCGGCGTCCTCATAGTTCTCAAGTTGTAACAAGCGAAATTGTTCCCGACAGAAGTCCAAGGTTATGCTGGCACAGCAGCGCCGTTCTCCAAAAATCGAATTAAGGTAAAAGGGATGAGCCAGTTGTTTCATCAAGCCTATTCTCAAAAATTTCGTCAGAGGCATCCTTCACTGTCTGATTAAGGAGTATTTATCATTCTAAGGGCCGAAACAATTGATTGATGCTCTCGAGATTGCTTTGCCGTGACCTAGTTGTGTCCCGGTTAATTGTGCACCAGAATGAAGCCTCCCCGCAAAGCTTTCAATCTTCCCGAAACAAATTTAAATGGGCCGGGAATGCTCCACGAGAAGCGTTTTGAGGACACGCTCCTTTATCACACGCCATTTCAAGTATCGGCCGAAGATTTAATAAGATCCCACGCAATTTGTCACTTCCGCCATGGGGAATCAGCAGAAGATCGGACCACCTGATTTACGAGACTGCGGTGGCTGTTGCATTTCGTCAAGGTGCTTAATTAAGACACCTTCACCTGTTAAGAGTACGGACCTCTAGAATCGATGGGGATTCTGAGTCTATTTATAAATAGATTGATTTCAAGGATGGGCTCGATTGAAATGTGAGGAAACTCGATATTGCATTTGCTTCTTTCGGTATTACGTTACGTAGGTGGTGTTCCATTTAATATAATTCTTGTAGAATATTTTTTTCTGCTCACTATTTCTTATCACTTTTGCCTCTTCGCTGCTATGGTACCATCTTCCAAAAGCTTAACAAGGTTGCCGAGCTCCAGAAAGCACACATGAGCACTGCACTAACGGCCTAATTAGTTCACTTCATCCTTGAAGGTATATTTCGATACTATTCAGTACATTTTAAGGTCTCCAGCTCTAAAAATGTACAGATTTAAACTGAAATCCGTCTATTAAAAAGTTCTACTTGAAGCCAAAAATATGACACGGCTGCATATAAAAAGTCAGCTATTAAACTCATCAAATATATTTTACTATAAGAATATTCAACATAAGAAGAATAATATTCATTGGGAAGAGAATTTTTTCACAAATATACCTTCTTAAAAACAGATATATTCTCAACTTTAAACAAATTCGCGATATATTATGTAGATTAGAAAAATTAAAAGTATCTTTGATTTCGGTTTCAAATTTAAAGGAGACTTTTTCAATCATCTATGAAAATCGAATCTGTTACCCTCTAAATTAATTTATCGCTCGTCCTCTCTGAAGAAAAAAAAAATCGCTTATGCAAAAATTAAAATGCCAATTATAGTTGGTAAGATAGCTGTAGGTAACCTTCGGAGGTTTTTTTGAACAATTTTCCTCAATCTTTGAACGCTAATAAAAAATGACAACATTAGGTAATATTAAATGGTAACTTAGCTGAAATATGTGCGTACTTACATAAAACTCTATACTTTATAATTATATACTGCATTGTACATTTAACTATTAAGCGAAATAAATAAATAATAATAAAAAATGCAAATCAGTGTAATGTGTAATAAGTATTTTATAGTTAGTTATAAATTTAGATTTTTAAATGTATGTATGTATGTACATAAATATAAAAAAAGGTACATAACTTTAACTCAAAATTTAAATGATTTATCATTTATTCAAGCTGATTTTTATGTTCGCCAGATATTTCATTTATTGTAAAAAACTTTAACGATTTCAAATCTGGTTCAAACTTGGCTTCATCGTCCTAAAAAAATAAAATTCACATCATGCTAAAGCCCTATAAATCAATACCTATACTTTAGTAAAAGAGTGTGTGTTATTTGCTGTTTTTGGTCGAAAGAAGTGAAATATTTGAAAAGCACAAATAAAACACACTCTAGTACAAAGTGAAAAATCTTCTACAGCTAAAGCTCAGCGCGGCACTTTAGTTTACCCCTGAAACACATCGAACAAGTGCACGCTATTCATATTTCTGACGGTAACTTGTCTGAGTTTTTCTAGTAATTCACACCAGAGCATCCGACTATAAAACATTCAGACTCTGGGATGAAAAGCACTGTGGATTATGTAAGTTTCAGTGTCAAGAGTTTGAAAACTGAACTCTCACATCAGCTAAACGTATGTCCTTCAAAAATTCATAATGATTCTTTGGGAGCATGGCATATGGATGTGTGCTTCATGCGCCAGTGGGATCATTAATGTCCACAAGATATCCAGCCACTCTGTCGACTCAAAGCAGCCATTGACATCGGTTATCCTGATAATTTTGATTAAAGAAAACATTCTCCGGCAACTACATGCCTTTCAGCCGGGCGGCTTTCTTTCGACCAAGCAATTAATTTTTAACCAATCTCTGCGATGGCAGTGGCTTTCAATGGTGCAAACGTAGCGCGCCGGATACCACCGACTCACACGTTGTATTGCGTTATTTTGGATGCCTTTCATATGAGCCCCATATTCCCGGGGAGCTTACTCCGGGCTTCTGCCGGGCCGTCCGGGATCGATATAATCTTAGGTAGACACCTTCTGAGGAAAAGACCATCGCACAATATCCAGATGGCGGATAATCGCTTTAGTCCCAAAGCTCACAAATTCTAATTCAATTTCGCAAGTAATACCATCTAATAAATACTGAATCATCCCCGGCAACAGGGTGTACTCACAGTTTCTGTTTGAGCTCGCTAGATTGTAAGTTCGCGCTATCGCACCCAATTCCTTGACTATGCCAGCGGTATCCTTTCTGATTTGCGAAACAATCGGCAACAATTTGAAAAATTTTCAATTTTTCAGATCCGAAGGAGTCGACGAGCCGTGCAATGCGGGTGAAATCAGTCTTTGGGGGACATTTAATGCCATGTCCAGTCTTCTGAACCTGTCAATAGTTCTCTTGAGAAACTATTCGTTCGTATCAATATCAATGTCGCAATCATATTTGTCCTTGCGACGGAATGTGGCTGGGGACAGTTTCTCCCCCGGATTTATTTTCTCCGTCTTGTCCTTTTTGGCCAGACATCACGACGCGATAACCTCTTTATTGTAGTAGCTTCCACGAAATTATCTCCGGACGCGCTGATGATGTAGAAAAGTTTCCCACTTTGAAGACCGTCTTCGGGGCGGGAATGGTGCCGCGGATAGTGGGTACTTCTACTTGGCCGCTTTCTTAGAAATCTTAATCGTGGGAATATCGCAGACTCATTTAAATTGACGACAGCAAGTGCCCAGCGAATTTAATTGTATCCTTTGATGAGTTTTGAGTGGGACGCGGTCAGATTTCTTGTGCTGCTTAGGCCAGGGGCAGCATAATTTTAATAAAACATTTTATAATTAAGTCTCCCCAAGAATATGCTAGTTGTCTTAGTGATGGGGCCCATAATAAATTATCTGACCACAGCACGTTGCACCATTCTTCTCCCTTTAGAAAGTTCAGTGACATCTAAAGTGTTTCTGGTATGCTTAAGAAACGCGTATTTAGGTATCAAGGAAAAGAGGCCACTTACTGCGAACATTCCACTTAGGGTTGTTTATCTAAAACCTTTTGGGAGTAAATTTCTCAGCGAGCATCGTTGAAAAGGAGTGGCAACTTCTTTAAGAAATAACTGGCTAAAGTTTACTTTTGGTTTTTGTTTTGGGTAAGTACCGAAGAAATTATTAAAATGTGTTTAAAACAGATACCTTTTATATTATTTTATGTTAATTAAAGAGTTTCATTATCAGTACTTTTTAAAAAATTCCAAACATTTAAAATTTTAACTGCAATTTTAGATTTATTATAAAGAAATTCGAAATACAATTTGGCACTCCCCTGATGAAATGCAATTTTAATATAAAACAGGTTATTTTTTTTAAATGTGTTCCTTTATAATATGCTAATATTTCAACATTTTTGAGTTTGAGGTCTCCTCGTTAAATCGTTAAAATGTTCAAAAACAATTTTTTTTTGCCTATTTCTTACTTTTAATTCCAATTCATAAAGTTTTATCAAAATCCTCAAGGAGACCTCAAACTCAAACAATTCCGTCTCACCTATTAACATAGCCTTTTTAGCCAAAAATTTCGTTAGATTTAGTTGCTTTACATAATAAAAACGGCTGCCTGATTTTCTGTTTAAATTTTCCACAGATATTGTATATTTATGAAATCTTTGAAATGTGATAATTTAGGTTGGACGCCAAAAAGTTAGAAATGACTAACTCTCCGCATTATAATTATATACATATGTATATTGTAAATACACATATCGTGGACGAGTGCGTTCTATGTTGATATTCATATAACTCACATCTAACTTCACCTACCCTGCTAATCATATTGCGATAGTTAATAATATGGAGAATATTATATGGAGTCTAGATATAGAAGAAATGGTCAAATGACTCATCTGCAAGAGAATCATAAAGAGAAGTTGCCAGTTTGTGTCCTAATAAATAATTCCGCAGTAGCAGTAGTAAAACATGCAAAAGAAGTATGAAGGCCACGCGACCAAATTTGATATGTGCAAAAGAAAGTTTTGCACATATTTGGGTGCTTCCGGACGTGATTATTGTTTCATTTTTTTTTACTTTTGTATATATTTATATTGTACCATGCGTCGAGCAAGTCCTCAACGAGTAAAAACTTTGGCCACGACTTATGACTTTGATAAGTTATCGAGGTACGAAATGAGATTTCCATGCCTAAGTTTTAGGAGATTTCCTCATAAAAATTCCCTCGTCGTTTTCATTGTCCTTCACAGATATTCGGGCCAGATAGGAAGTTTGCAGGACACTTTTAGCCCTTCGCCGTTTATTTAGGTCACAGCTGTCATAACAAATTTTCTTCTCGCATTATGCACATATCAAGGAAGGCAGTTGAAGTTTCCTTTCTTACCTTGGTCGATCGGGAGGTGACATGCTCTATAAATAACCGACTCGTTGGCCCTATTCGGAGCGCGGCTAAAAAGGGCCAGCCACAGTAACTTATCTGAGGAACCGAAATTTGTTAATGCTACAAAAATTTGTTCAGGGATTATCCCGCCTTATTTGTGCGGAAATAGAGCCAGGAAGGAAAAATTTGTTCGAATTCATCAAGAGATAATTCGGGCAGAATATATGGACCAAGCGATTAGTCATCTGCACAAAAAATGCCCTGATTTATGCACTCGATAATGGTGAGTCTTGGCCTTTAAATTCCTAAAGGTGAAAGGTTAAAGCTACACCGGTTTTCGTAACTTAATCTCGTTATTTTCACACTTGAGTTAATAAAATATGCAGTGATTTACAAAAAATTCTGCACTTACAGAACATAATCATATCATACCGAACTCACGTTCATGCTCTGGCGTTTAATTTTGATCGTATCTGCCCCAGAGATATATTTACATATTGCCATTGTTGCATGGATATGAAGCATATTTATATCGATAACTTTTTACGCAGGTACAATTAGACGGTAGCGGAGGCAATAGATCGAATCTGCACCCGAGGCGAGTTTTGAGCCTCATTATAAATGCGCTTACGCGGAGCGACTGACCATTGAGTGATTGTGGAACCCGCTGAGATATGGTAAGTCAAGGAAATGTTCTTGAATATTTAAGCAAGCAAATTAAATCTAAATTGCATGCGATCTAATTCGTTACAACGCAAAGGAAAGCAGTTCATTCAAAACCGCTTTTTCAGGTTTTGCTAACTTTTTATTATTTACCAGGAAGGTGCCAGGCCAGAACCTTGGTCTCCAGAAATTGTGGTCCACCTACGTAATATTGAATTTCTTACATTTTCTCATTGAATGTAAATGATTTTATGTTGTAATATTCTGTTAAATTTCATTTACTCTTGAATGTTTTAAAATTTAATGAAGTATTTTTTAATATGTATAGCCTATAGGAATCTGAAATACATTCAACTCGCGAAAATTATTATTATGAGTTATTTTCTCGAATAAAAAAAATTTAGAATTTCTTCAGTAAATATAAACTTTTGAAAAAAGTTGTGTTATTACCAAATTGATATTATATAATAATAACTTGATCCTGTTCTGATCAGTTCTAGGGAAAGTCGGATGCGTCCCGGATTCTAAGCCTAAGAAAATGTTACTCGGGTAGCAAATTATAATAAATATCCAAATACGTATAACAATTTTATTATAATAATTATGTGCCTATAGGGGAAACTTTATTCTTAATTACGAACGAGAATTGTTTTATATGCAAAAAGTATACAAGTATACAACATGTGATCTGCGTTGGTTTCAATGTTTCAATTATTTATTGAACATATAATTTAAACTTTCACTCAGGCTTAAAAAAGGCGATAACTAATAGACTCCAATAACAACAACCTTAAATGTTAGCAAAATCCGCGAATTCGCAAAGGCCGTCATTGATTCTGAAACGAGCAGTGCGACGCGGCGGTCAGCTGCATGCTCTCGAAATTAAAGAGCGAATAATGCATAACGAACGACTGCTCGATGTAATGTCAAGTGCAGACCCAGTTTTTCACAAAATAATTATATCACACGTGACCCCGGCAAACCCGATTCGAGTTGAGGATTTCACCTGAAGCACTGAAACGCGCCTACAGTTTCGAACATTTGTTTTCTTCACGTTCTTGGCCCGCTGTCGCTGTCACGTTAGCGCATAGCAATCCAAGATACAAGCTAACTAGCACCATATTTGGACCCTATCAAAACACTTCGGCAACATAAATTTCATGAGATATTTTTGTTATGTAACAATCTTGCTTACCTGTCTAGCGAAACGGCTATCAAACTGTAGACGGAGGCAGCCACCGAGACTCCCTGGATGTACGGCACCGTCTTGCACATCAACCATCCTAGCATCCATGCTGTAAAGAGAGGTAAAACAAAAGTCGATTTGATCAATTGTCTAATTAAAAATGGCAATTTATTTTCATTTAGAGGCACTGTCTTGCAGCAGCGCGTCGCGTCGTCCGCAAAGACCTCATTTATCTTAGCATGGGCACGGATCCCACCTCTGAAGTAGGCCAATATTTACTTGAAGAAGACGTTATTCGCTTTTCTCACGAATATGATTAATTTGCCTACGAGAAATTCAGCTTAATCTAAATGTGATGTTAATTCTCTTCTCGGGCATTATACCTCTGGGTGATTGCGTTAATTATCCATTTACTTTATTTTAATTGGCGTCTCGGACAGCCACCAATTAATTTAATTCGAAATGACTGCATTTCTGCAATTATAAATTAAATGAATATGATTTCAACGCATTACTGAAACAAATCGCCTGCTTTCAATTTTATTTAGAGACAAATTATCTTCTTTGGTTATTTGAATTGGTTACATGGTTTTAATAACTCGTATAAAACTTTTCCTATTTGCGAATTAATTGCTGTTTGTATGGTACTCATTTTGTAATTGTGATACTTCAAAATTATGTGAGTTTTGACTTTGATTTGATCTGGTAACTATAGTGGGTGTATTTTCCATTTTAATATAACAATGAGGCTGTTTTTGCTGTTAAGTTTAAAAAGTTTTTGGGGCCTGGAAAACGTCCTCTTTAATTTGGTGAATGGCCAACGAAAATATCTCAATTCACTTAGCGGGGATTTACCGTGAAACAAATGCTCTTAACAGACTTCGGTGTGCAAGGGATGTGCTCAATATCAAAGTTACCCTTCGGATCCCATTAAGACAGTTCGAGGCTTTTATTCAATGATTTACTACGGTATCCACTAGGGCAATCACATTAATTCCAACCTCATAAGGGTTCACCCTTCAAAGGAAGCAATCCGCATATGTAGGACAGGCAAGGATAGGTCAGTATTTCCCTTTATTGCACCCCTGGGAACTGGGTTAAAATAAATATAGTGGAAAGATGTGAGGACTAGGCATTATATGGCCCAGAAATAGCCTCGATACACCCCTTTTTCTTTCATATGAAAAGGAAAATTAATTTCGTCCATAAAGAAGTTATATTTTTTTTACCAAAAATCCTGCTGTTTACCCCCTCACCTGACTGACCGTTTTTCTGCTGATTCCTCCTGATGTTGAAGGTAATCGGAGTGTTTTGAACCCAAATTCGTTTTGGAAAAATTTAGGTCAGTGGGAAATACTTTAATTCTATTGCAGACCTCAGTGATTCCTAAAAGTTGGACAGTTTTAAGGATGGTTGACGTTTTTCATTTCATAAGTACGGAAGGGGTTCCCGAGTTAAATGAAGCAAATGGGAAGATTACTTGGTAAAAGTGCCGCACTTTTATGGCACAAAAGGATTTCGTTGAAGGGAACGAATAATTAAGAGATTTTTATTTTCAGGGATAGCCCTACACAAAAGCCGACTGAAGTTAAAAATTACCTCGTGTCCACTTGAATATAACACAAGGCCTAAAAGGAAAAATTTGTTTCTTTTGTTAGAGGTTTTTAACAGACAACTCCTGACGGCAGCGGTCTTCTACAGAAGCCTTTAAATTTCATCCAATTGCGTAGGGTTGGTTTAATACTTTTTAATCGTCGAACTTCGAAATTAGATCAGATTGATCCTCTTTTGTCCCGCTGACATTCTAACGAAATTATAAATTTAATTATATTTTCGCTCATCTAAATTCGAAAGGACTAATGCTAATATTATATAGTATTTATTTATGTATGTTGAATACAAAGATTTTAATTATGCCCCAAGTCATAGAGGCTAAAAAATACGTGTAGTTCAGAATAAACAACCCATAACTTGGGTTTTTTATAATTCATTTTTTATTTTTTCAATAATTACATATTTGCTAAAAAATAATTAAGTTTAAATAGTTTATAAAACACAATTATTTTATGAAAACTAACTTTTACAACACTGAGCAAAATTTTAAAAGTGAATTTTGATGGCGAAAATTATCGCACCGCACCGTACTCATAATGAAAATTTTTGATTTAATGAACAAAATTGATTCAAATATGGCCATCATAATTTTATTGGGTGCGAAGAAAGAGAATAGAAAATTGATTTATAAGAACTTCGTGTTCATAAAGCTTTGAAATTGTGTCATCGATGGTCGTCAACCACCCCCAAATCGTTGCGGGCTGAGTAAATTTCTCTCTAGGGCTTTTATGTGGCTGCAGCAGTAATTTCATCAGAGTGGATGCTGATGATGATAATGTTCATAATGAGAATAGGGACAACATAATTGAATCATATGTTTACACATTTTACCTTATTTTGCCTGCGCTATTTACAAACAGAAGTAATAAATTTATTTTAAAATCGACAAAAGCAATGCGGTTTGGATAGAATTTAGTAAAGTTAACTAATTTAGTCCTGAATAATGTTTTGTAATTGTATTACCTAGGATAAGATCAAATAAATAACTATAACGGTGATAAAAGTGAATAAACGATTTTCGAAAAAAGTATCCTGGAAAGTGCGACCTTTATTAATTATACCTACATTATTATTTTTCTGTTATGTAATTACAAAACAAAGATTTCATTCTATTGTTCTTAAGGTTATTGGTCTATAAAAGAAGCGTAAAAAGTTTGAAGTTTAATTACATAGTTTCCAAGGTATCTTACTAGCTGATTGCGATACTTTTTAAATTAATGATTTCGATTAAAACGCGTTGCAAAATGACAGGGCGACGATTATTGTTTTTTTCCAGTATTTTCTTAAATTTGTACCTATATAGCTTCATCAATTTTCTAATTTACTTGAAGCTTTTTAAAAAAGTTTTAAAGATTACGTACCTACTTTAAGAAAATGCAAATACCAAAACATCACATTTTCTAACTGTTATAACTAGGCCTCTTAAATTCGTTTATTCTATCGGCTTGGCTGATTTTAAGAAGACTTAAATGCATGGTTCAGCAATTCGTGAAGTTAATTGCAAATCATATTTCCGCACTGTATATGATTTTCGTTTTACGCATCGATCGAATTTGCAATTTTGCGGTCTCATTTCCTATTATTGGTTTTGAGGGCTTCCTTTGTCGCTGGGTGATTTCTGCACCCCGGGATCCTTCAAGTAGCCTTACAGAAATAAGAGCAGTGCCGTCAAATCAAATCAGGTGCTTTGGGCGTGGAATATGTACCTTACTTGTACTGTATATAGTACATATTATATTTGTATATACAAAAATAGGTACCTATGTCTTTTTGTAAGAATCTTGGCTCTCTCTGTCTCACATGCCCTACTTACCTGTTATCTCATAATTAAAACCATTTGCTCGAAGGAATTCGCCAGCGTATTGTTTCGCTTATCTTATTAAAAAAAAGAATCGTACTGAAGGGAATGCTCTTCGCATTTAGGGAGAAAGCAGAACAATTCCAAGAAAATTATAATTCTTATTTACAAAGCAAAAATTAAATTGCAAGGTTTCATTTTCAGTAAAATCATAAACCATGGACAGACCGAAGCATGGAGTTAATTTGCGAAAGCGGAAAAGTGAAAAAGAAATCTCAACGTATATGAGAGATTATTTTGCCTATGCAGTGCCGGAGCCACAAACCTCCTCCAACCCTCTGGCAGCTCGAAAAACCTGAGGAAAATGTAAATCTGGAATCACCACGCTAAGGTTTAAGGTTTACACCGCAGTAACTAAGCCAAACCAGCACGCGACCTACTTTCCAGGCATTTTATTTTTTATTTTTATTTGATGTGTGTGTGTGTGTTATTTTTTTCGTATTTTAGTTGCCCCTTAGGTCACGGCGAGTCGATTATGTGGGTGTGGGGGGTTTCTCCCAAGACGAAATTGGAGGCTCCCAAGTCAAAATTGCTCCATGCCAACAAATTTCACCTAATGAGCTTATTTCCGTGATGAATTCGATAATTTCAGCTTTTACTGATTGTTGCGGACGTAATCCTTGCGAAGAAAATTTCCTGTTTATTTTGAAAAGATTTCTTTTGGTTCCCGCATACTCTTCAGGGGTTTGGGGGGACCGACACACACAAACCCCCCATTGAGGTGACACAAATAAACAAGGGCATGACGATTTCCGAACAACAATTTTCGGCAAATTGCGATAGACAATTTATGAAGCACTTTCGGCAATTGAAAACTCCTTTTCTGCCTCTATCTAAAAATAGCATCAATTTTACAGAAGTTTGATACAATTCACAATTACATTTGCCTACATCCGCCCCCCAACATTTTCATAAATATTTAGAGGGGCGAAAACACCTTCGGCTCCACATCACCTCATATGAAAATAATCAAAGCAGGTAAGTAGGTTACAAGAACTTTATAGATGCTTAGCAGCATTTATAGCACTTTGGAACTCTTTTACAGCTTAGCGCTGTAAGTGCCTCCTCTGGAAAATAACGTCGAGTGCTTTCCTGAATAGCAATTAGGACGCTTATGACAAGGTAGCTCAATGAAAATTTTTCAAACGAGCCATGCATTAAAAATTCGTTTTGACATAGTTTCGCCCCAAAAAGGTCTAATGGATGAATATGTGCGCGCGGATTCATTCCGCTTCCATAAACATGCTCAAGATGTATGTTCTGCACGAGATGTGGATGAATTGCCCCTTGCATTACCTGTGACACCACCGCGATACGTGTGGAAGGAATGTTTCTCTATGAAGCGTTGCATTGGCAGTTGCCACCAGCATAATGCGATTTCGAACTTGAACCTTTGGAATTTATACAATTGGGAAAAAAATATTACCATATCCACGCTGAGGGATTTCCATTTGAAACGCGAAAATATTGTTAAAAGTATCGCTGCTTTTACCTCAATAACATATTCAATACAAAAAAAAATTGATCCCTGAGGTGTACCCACGCATGATCTATTTTGAACTTTTCTCTGAAAACCCGATTACGTAAAAGATAAAAAAGCAACGTATTATTAACAAATTACGGAAAATATTTTAAATTACAAATCGATTTTTACTTGTCTATTACTTAATCTGCTAAAAGTAACTTTCGCGTCCCTACAACCTACAGAATTTTGTTCCTAAAAAAAAACAGTGTAAAAACATAAAAAATTAAATTTAAAATTTCGCATTCTAACTGATAACGTTGTACGAAAAAAAGCAAATAAAACCTAAAAAATTTATTTTAAGATACATACCTAGATAAATGGATATAAGAAATGGAAATCTTTAATATGTATAACCAAAATAAAGATGTGTAGGTACGCATACATATATAGTATGTAGGTATATAATTTTTAAATTTTTGTGTATATACATATAACTGCTATATATTCTCCACTATTTTTCTAAAAATCACTATTTTATTTTACCTGTAATGTAACGTTACTTGAAACCATTTAATTCCTCACATTTGAGCCTGATTAAAAAAAAATTGTTCACAGCACAGAAAGATCTAGTTTTGGGTTCCGTAATAAAAAATTATTTGTTATACATTAGAAAAACAGTTATGAGTAATCTACTAACACGCATATAAAATTTTCGTATAAAAAAAGATTTGAAATTTTACATTATCAATCACTAAGTACTAAGTAGAGATAATTTGTGATCATGATTAAAACTTCTTATTATATATTTTTTAGAATTTTCCAACAGTACCTACAGAACCCTCATTGTGCGAATCCAACTCGCTCTTGAGTACTTTTTTATATATTATCATACTAATGGTTCACATGTTATTTAAGTTCAAAATTTTGCAAATTGTGACGGCACATCAATTTGGCAAAATATTCAAAGAACCAAAATGATCGATTTAATTGCTATATATTGTATAAGATAGAAAATATTACATCAAAGAATTTCAAGGCTTTTCTTTTCTGTATATTTTTTTTTTTCCTCTTAAAGGCTAAAATCTTCTCTCAAGTTAGCATTGGTTTGCAGCATTGAACATCCTCCTCCAATTGAATTTATCTTCCTGAAGGTTACGAGGTAATAGACACAAAAGTATAAAATATCACACCCTAAACGTATTGTACCAATTTCGAATCGTAGGCGGTAAAACGGGTTATACTACATTTTTGGCGTAGAACATAAACATGAAAAGTTACAATAAAAAAAGAAGATAAACCTTTCGCATTTTCCTCTCAAGTTTCCATTGGGCTGGTAAAATATTCTAGTGCTTTCTAAAGCTCTCTATAGAAAGAATTTGGGCACTATTGATACTTTGTTACAATTGCTCTAAATATAAATAAAAACCAAGGGCAGACCTATCGCTAGGACATTTTATTTATTTAGCGTCTTTGAAATTGGCAATTTTACCCAGAAATTTATTTTATTTTATTCTTTTTGGGTAGAGAAGACATTGTCTTAAGCGACTTACAGAGGTTCATTTGCTTAAAAAGGGGAATTAAAGCGCCTTTTATTGAAAAAACCTTTAACCCTACTCACGATAAGAATGAGTACTTTTCTAGCTTTTGTTAGACAACTCCTGTTTCTAAATCGACTCTTCCTTTGCTCATTTATAGCATAGAAACAGCATGAAATAGGCGGAAAATGAAAACGCTCCACTCGAAGAGGAACGATATAAATCAATAGATCTCCAGTTTGGAATATAAAAGCACTCTGTCTGTAATGAGTCGACCACTCAAGATCGAGTGCCTAGATATCCTAGGCTCAATACATTTTGTAAACAAACATGAAAACCCCTCAACATTTTTTAATCATCAATCCCAGTGTTCAAAATGGTGTTATACGTGCCACTTATCCCCCAAATCTTTGTGGCGGAGCATCCTCTTATCAGAAGCAGGTTTACTGCTCCCGGAAATTTGATACAAGGGAACATTTCGATTCTAACTTTATATTTTAGTTTGTCCGTCTAGGAAGCGAAGGAGTAGAATTTATGGCGTTTAGGGCAGGGCGATGGGTTTTGTGCATTCAGCCGTAGGGCCAAAATACTTATCATATGCCAGAATGATGAAAAAAGCTTGTCGGTTTGGATGGGCTGAACTCTGGAACATGTTACTATCATGTTTCCCATCAAGGGGGTCTTCGCCCCTGTTGAGTAATACTTTTTTCGTTTCACTTGTTTTACAATATTTTCACAGACGGGGAGTTTTCGGTTGATAACAAATGGTAGCAACGAAATCCGCCACCGCGTTGCTAGAGGGAATGTTTTAAGGAAAACGAACGTCTGAAAAACAATGTCCTGCCATTAAGTATATAAAGAAAGGTGCCTCGAAAACGTTAAGAAATTTGTTGCAAGGCAATTTCTCGTCTTGTCACACTGCATTCAGTTTTGATATACAATATATCAGAAAATTTCCATTATTGAATCACCTTTAATTTTGCGGCTACACAACCCTTAGGGCATTCTGTCATATATTTCTTACATTGGGAAAAAAAAACCTAAACTCAAAGAAATTCTTAGAAGTAACTCTGGTTGCTTTTTCGGTTTCAGAGTATTTCAAAAGGAAAACACCCATAAACGGAATTTTAGCAAATAAGCTCAGATTTCTGTAATTGTGCTGGATAATATTTCTCTGAGATAAAAATGTATTTTTGCGGAAGAGATACGTATTTTTTTACAAAAAATGTTTAGAATCGGAGTATCTTAAGAAGTTATACTCTTGTATTGGGATTTTATTTTGCGAAAATCATTAGAACTTTTGGTTTCATACTTCAAATGGAAAAACAAAAAACAGTTTCGGTAGACCTTTGTTCAAACGGACAAAGCTGAACTTTAAGATGTTGTGCTGTTCTATCTCGCATATATTTTAGCAAGGAAAACTAAAAGTATAGTTTATTTTAAATTTCCGGGTCTTAATTTGGATATACCTACTCTCATAAGTAACATTTCCAATGAAATAAAATGTTATACTTATTTTTCAAGAGCTATTGCTACATTTTCGAAATGTTGTCAGCAATGTTTTTATCTGAGTAAAATCTACATCAAAGCCTCACAGACACCTTCACAAGCCGATTAAGCCGATCCTTGATTCCATTGATGGATAGCTGACCTAAGAATAATGCGCATTCAGCGATAAGCATCCAGAACTTTCCTAAGCGATTGAAATATGTGAAACTCATTAATTACAGATAAAACCCATAAATCTGGGCAATGAAGAAGCTCAAGCGCAAAAATTGAGCGGCCTTGACTTGTAGCCATAATCTGGTGAGCAATAAAACAAGGAACTGGATGATGCATTCCTCGATGGGATTATCTGAGATTTTAAAGGACAGCCGTAAGGATTTGAGATGTTGTAAATAAGCAAAGAGCAAGAGATTGTTTGGGTGCTGTGTGTCCTTGGATACACGCTGTTCATTACCGACTCACATTATCCTTAAAAATAGCAATTTTCCTTTCGATTAAGATCTAAAAGGCCAAAGGGCCGCTAACCATGGTAAAATTGAATAAAAGACACAGACCCGTCACCGTTTTTGCGTTTATGCTCTAATGCTCGTTATGTGATTGCGGGATTCGCCTTGTCGCGCTCCGTGCTTCATGCCTATACCAAAAATAAAATGCTCCCCAATTTCCCTTGACCCACATAAGAATTTGTCTTATGTCGTAGGTCGTTTTTGATTGTATCTAGCCTCCTTGGAACGCTGCAAGCAAAGAACTTAAGCTGCGGAAAGTTGTTGATTGCTAACAATTGATGCTTTTTTGGTACAACCTCCTTTGCATAAGAAGGTGATGAATAAAAAAATCCTTTATCCCTCCGCCATAAATTCAAATTCAGGGAAAGTTTCGGACTTATGATAATTGCAAATGGAGTTGATAACTGAGTACTTTTCTTTTTCCCATAAAACGTCTCGTTTTTTCACGATTTGAGCAAGAATTTAATTTCTGTACCTCAAATTTTGAAATTATTATTTAATTTAGTTACACACGAATATTACTTTCAAATATGTTAGCAAAACTTAAATCTAAATTTAAATAGATACAATTGTATACTTTTTAACTTTAATGTTAATTTAACAACTTCCTCCTAGTAGTGTACATATACATACATACATGCATGTATGTACTTATTTTTATAAAAATCGTTAAATGTTTGGAAATTAATGATCTTGAAAAGAACAATTTTATTTTTTGGTAAAAAGCGAGAAATGCCTAGATAATTTTATCATGTTTGGAAAAATGTACCACATAAAATATTATGATCAACTTTAACTACTACAACTTTTTTTCAAGATGAACATTGCATGAAATCCGATCAGAAATACGATATAAGAATATAAAAAAATGTGATTACGAGATCTTCACATAAAACTTTAAAAACATTTTCCTCAAAACGGTCTACAATATAATTGTAAGCGCTTTCAATATACCCGATTTAATATTGTATTTCCCGAAACTTATTTTTCAATCCTTTGGACGTACTGCGCACTCCAGAGGATTCTGAAACTCTATAAGAACAACTCCAACTCCAACAAGTAGCTATAATACAAAATACAAATTGCTTATTAAAATTTTAGAAGGCTTCTTTTATGTTGAATCATACGACAAAACAATGCGCACAACAATTTTGTTCTCTGACGACTTTCACCAAATCCTCCTGCCTTTTAAGAAACAAAACCTAATGAAGTCAGTAATTTTAACTTACCTACTTCTTAAAAGAGATTCCACTTTTAGTGAAATGTAGCAGAAGTGGTACAGATTTAGAACAGGCAAAAGTATCGTCTTATCTTGATCATATGTGAAACCAAGTGATTGAGTTATCTAAATAAAATTTTATATATAGTTAAAGGGTTTTTTAAAAAAGGATTTCCCGATCAAAGCTATATATGGACTGCAGATATTCAGTTAAGAATTTCCGATAAACGTTCACCTCTCGAGGAAACCTTATTATATATTTATTTTAAATCGTTCCTACAAATAGGAGTAATTGAATTCAACTTCCAGTGCTTCTCTGTCGTCAGTGTACAGGTGGACTGGTTAAGCTTACCCCATCTAAGATGGCTCTATACCTCGCTGTCGCGTCGCCCCGAATACAGACGTCGCGGGGACAAACCGCATATATCATAATATAGTATACCATCATATAGCATACCACCGTTGGCCGTAGAAGTGCATTATTGCAGCGGTGCGGTGTATGCGCGCCTGAGTCCAACCAGGAGGATAAAGAATGAACCGAGCGGAGTGTACAACCGACCGTGACCTGCAGGTCACGTGAATTTAGGTCGACTCGTTTGTAGGAGGTGCAGACTGGCTCTGCACATGCAGCGGCGTGCAGATTCTTTCTGGTAGTAATAGCAGCCAACAGCTGGAAAGGATTTTTCCTGCAACAGTTCAGGCTTGGCCAACCAGGACGTATGGCAGGAAGCAGTACTTTGGAATTTGCAGTGGCGGTTGAGGACGGATATTATGCTCTCAATTTGTGGAAATCATGAACTAAACAGACCTTAAATTGGCCCATTTTCATTGAGATTCAATTTCAACTAATAAGGACTTCCTCGCCAGTCGTAGACGAAGTTAACTCTTCTAGTCATTGCAGGTGAGACCCATACAGCCCCATGCGGCCGGGCACACACCCTTGCAAACTGGGTCACCGCTCTGTTCATTAAATTGGAATTTGGGCCAAACTCCCAACCCAAATAAAAGCTCAGCGCATTTATGTGGTTGCCGTTGCTAATCTAAATTGGGTTTGGTCGCATACTAGAAACCGGCTAGCATGAAGGCATTCTTCGGGACATCGAAATTGATATTGTCCTGCCGTCCCCCCGGGGGATCCTTTCCCTTCGAGATCTCTCGGTGGGTTCGGTTAATTAAATTTCTGCGACAGCTTCGCTCATAATTTTCATACATTCACAAGCGAACCACAACCGCACTCGGGTTAATTTTTCAATTCATTGACTCGGACCATATGATATCAATCAATTGTCAGGGAACCCGACAATTTCCCATCCTGAGAAATGAGGTCATAACTAAAATTTATATAGTAACTGATAATAAGAGTGCGTGGGAGTGCCTAAAATTAACTTTTACCAGTTCGCGTCTTATATACTAACGCCGCCGGCCGGTGAATTGAAGATTTAGCAAATTGATTGGGTTAAAATTGTATCTGCACGGACGGAGGTGCGAAATTGATTGAGCAATTTTTAGAATGTGTTCTGTGCAATGATAGGAACACTCCCCAAGGCTCTTATGTGGTTTCGTTGACCTCTTGAGACGTTTTGCTGCCTGCTTTCCGGCAAGATATTTTTAATATGGGCTGCAATTTATTCTCTACGACGGGAGATATTTTCGGATCTGCGGTGTGACCTAATTGCCTGCCCAGAGGAAAGTGAATTACTACAGGGGGTTCTGATGGGAAGGACCTTTATAGGCCATTTCATGAAATCTTTTTTGGATGACTGAAGGCGCTTATAGTGGTGGGTATGAAACTTCACATACCTACATATTGTATTAAGGGTAAATGTTTTTCATATGTTTTTAGATACAATATAAAGAAATATGTATACTTATATATAATGCCTATATATATCCTATTCGATTTTTCGAGTTATTCCAAACTACATATTTTTATTTACACATATATGTACGATGTACATATATGTATGTATGTACGTATATAATTAAATAAATATTAATATTTTAAAAGAAGAAATTCCGTATTTTAAGAAAGAAAAATATACCACGCTCTCAAGGTCGTTAAAGGTCACCAAGGACTACCTTCTCCGCCCTACATAATTTTTACATTACCTATGTGTTCACATGGTATTTTTAATGTGACAACTCTGTAAAGTGTATCCATCTCGCGGTGCCATTAGGGCATTTTTTTCTCATTAATAAATGTTTGGTATAAATAAATGTATATGTATATATGAGATTATATAGCGTAAATTGATAACTTCGTTTACATATATTACAATACTTTACAAATAAGCATCTGATAATTTCGACAGTAATTAATTGAAATTTCATGACAACGCACATTTTGTGTATTGCAGGTAAAAAAGGTAGAGTGGGATATTTCTAATAATACGATGTATGTATATTTAAAACTTTTCTCACAAAATACTAATTGCATAGGTATATGGATCAACCAACAAATGTAATTAAAGTTCCCATTCAATAGTCAATACTCTAATCCTCTCTTCTTAAGTTTGTTCGCTAATTTCCATTTAAAATTAAAATAAATTTGCAATTAAACCTCGAAACCTCGCTTATTTCGAATAAATGATCTTTATGGAAACCCTATCATACTTTTCAAAAATGCATTTTTGAATTCATTTTCTATACTTTTCCATACTTACAGTAATGATAAAAAACATAGCATAAATATATTCCATGCCATATTAGGTATAGGAAATTTTTAAAATAAACCTGTAAATCTCTAAGTAGCACTTCGCCTACACTGTTTTTAAATGTGCCTCTGACTTTCTACCAAAAATAAATAATTTTCCTCTAAGCAGATTATTACGTTTTGGTTTTAATTTAAAATCACAAAGAAATTAGCGAAGTGAGAGGTAAGGGCTTAAAATTTCTCTAAAGCATACTACCAGCATCTTTTGTAAAACCCCTAAAGGAGAACATTTGCTTGTAGGAGCAATTTAAAAACAGCCATTCAAGCCCTTGAACCGCGTAATCCTCGAGTTCCTTAGACCACATGCTCCCTGTAGCAAATAATTATCATCTCAAATAATGTTACAAAGGAGAATCATAAAATTCCTTCACGTGGCCAGAAAACTTGGAAGAAGTCATTAAAGTGAAAAGCTTGTATATATCGTACGTGTTGGATGTTGGATGCTTCTAAAGTTGGAGGGTTGTCCTCTTGGACCATACTTAGAACGTGCAAGACATTCGCTGTTTTGAACGGGTGAAAGGGTGAAAGGGTGAAAGGGCGGAGAAAGCATTAAATGCTCGTAAAGTTGATGCCCTGCGGAATGCATTGTGCAATTAATCTCAGCACAGCTTGCATTAGTTCAAGAATTTACAATAAAAATGTCATTATGCAGATACTATCAGTTATATTCCTTACTCTATCTCGATGACGGTAATCCTTAAAAGAACGTAAATTTTTTTACACCCTTCTGCATCTTTCGTTGGCGATCGTGAGACAATTTTGCATTTATGTAGTGACATCGACACCCCCGCATACCCAACTTCTGCAACACTTAACCTTGACATTCGGCGGGGGAGTCTGAAGCATAACACGAATATATTATCCACATTTTACAGACTTTTGCTTAGTAGCTAAAATTCTATCCGCGAAATCAATGAATTTCTATGAAGGAAACACACTTGTCGCGCAGGACAGTCTCCTCGCTTCAGAATACTAAATTAGCTACATTTCACAGCTTTGAAGAACCATGAAGTTGTCTAGTCTGAATCGTCCCGCAGGCAATGATATTAAACGAAATTTTTCCTGAAATGGATCTGTGACAAAGCACATTGCTCGTTATATGATGGCCAAGCAGTCGTCATTTCATCAATTGCCTCATTTTATCTGATAAAGAGAAGTTAATAAAAATGAAATGACTGAGACATCAATGATGATGAAAATATGAAGGGTCAGCAAAGAGAATTTGTAGAGCTAACTACGTTAGTGGTAATTGGCGCCTTTCTTGTATTGCTACTTGGCACAAAAATCATGACTTATGTTTAGAAGGATTCTCAGAATAATCACCAGTCAAATGTTTACAACTCATCGAACATCACAAGTTCAATGGAAAATATACCAACAGTAAGGCAGAAGAAGTTTCAAGGCCGACCGAAGTATTTAAAGTTTATGGAACCCTCACAGTCTATGGTCTAAGTCCGTACAAATTAGTTCAAGATCACAATATTTTTTGCAATAAATTAAAAACCTTAGCCGAAGGGCGCCTACAGTCTCATGGAAGTTCTTTGGCGGTCAAAAAGCACTCAGCTAGAAGCTCTTGTCGTTTGATTGTATCAGACATTACGGTTGGCTGAGTATGCAAGAAAACCGCCCCCAGCAAATGTGACCTATATATTTTCCAAAATCTGTGCTAAGGTCACAGTGTTCTGCGTTTCTTACGATAAACTGGAAGTCGTTTGTCTTCTACTAAGAAAAAAAGATCGTTATGGACATGTCTTCGCTCACCTAAATGGGCGCCTTACCACAAAAGGTTTTCCTTTAAATTTCAACAATGAATAAGCAAATCGGTGTTTGGCTCTTACACCCTTAGCCAAAGATTTATAGACATGCGGAACACCCTGAAGCGGAAATTAACTACTGTCGCAGTCGCATAATCAAAAACATCTTCAACAGACAATTTAGCTCTACCTTAAGTGATTCAAACGATAACATAAGATTAAGGAGGGGTAGAGGGATAACGATAGTCCGGAAAATAGCACCTTTACCATGCAAAAGAAAAAAATTTTTTTTGTTTGTACTTATGAAGACGTGTGCAACCCCCATGAATACCTTTGGGAATGAAGAGACCCCAACTTCTTGTCTTTTCCCGGACAAAGATGAAAAAAATTTCAAGAATCCAATATTGCTCGACCTATATTCGTGCACGAGCCCGTGCGCTCTCTTGTACTTTATACCGAGGATTTTCAATGGCATCCTGCAAAAAGGTAATCCCGGGAACTCAGTAGGGCTAAAGGGCATGATGTCTTGCAATTTTTATGTTGAACGGCATTTGGGTGAAGGCCACGGCGAAAACTTTCTAAGTGAAAGCAGCAAGCAGCCAGGTACTTTCTCCGGAGCAATAGCATACTGGAATTGCATACGCAACTCCATCTACAGGAAGAATATTTAATTCTACATTAAAATTTCAGAAGGAAAAAAATTAGGTAACCTGGATATTTTTGGGCATTTCTTATGTTTTCATGAGTAAGAGGCTGGTGGACGTTATACGTGCTATATATAAATTCTTTGCGTTGCGTTGGCAGCAATGGCAGCGTAGGCATAAATTTTATTGTAATACAGAGAATAAATGCGTGGTTTTTTCTTAGTACGCACAGTTGTAACTGCTTTCAATATTAAACAATCATACCATTTTATTTTTAACTTCGAGTTTAGTCATTTTATTAAAAAAAGAGCGATTTCGGAAATTAAAACGCTCCTAACTTGTATTCAGTCTGTTCTAAACATTTATTTTCGCATTAAATATTTTATACATATTTATTTAGTCAATAAATACTTTTTTCTTGTTTTAAGTTGAGAATACTTCCTAGAATCAAATGACTTTTAGTCTTTATTGGTTAAGGTATTTTCAATGCAACATTAAAAGTTTTAATAAGGATATTAAATTAAATTTGAATTGAGCTAGGAGTTAGTAACACAACGTAAAAGCTTTAATTTGAAGCTATTATAGAAAAATATAAAAGGCTTTAAAACACTTTCAAATAATCCGTGAATTTGAATATTTTCCATAAAGCGATTTTTTCATACAATAAGTAGATAACGCATAAAGAAACACTTGTTTGCCAAAATGTTTAAAAAGGGTTATAGAGATTTGTATTTCGCATTTTATATTTCTAGATTAAGATTCAGGCTGTGATTGAAGACGCGCTACAAAAGTCTGTGAAGAACTTTTATTTTTTAATAATTTTGCAAGAATGGGCAGAATACTAGGTATATAAAAAGTCTAGAATTGCTTACTACAAGAGCGAAATTTAACATTTTGATGCATGACAAATAAAAAAATTATGAAATAAACAATTCAATTCTTGATGTACCCTAAATTAACTTCCATATTTTTTATGCGAAGTAAAACGTTAAATTCATTAATTGTATTTTTTAACAAATTTTGATGAAAAATGGCGAATATATAAAAAATAAGGATCCCTAATTTGCAAAATTTTGTAGAAATTTTGACTTAATATACCTAACTTTTCAAAATTTAAAAAATACCTTTTTTTTGTTGTTGCATATATTAAATAGTTTTGATCAAATAAATGTTTCTACAAAGTTTCTTCCAAATCTGTAAGATAGACAGTTAAAATTCAATTTAAGCCAACATTTAATTAATTCATATCAATTGCTTCTGTTTTTACCGTAATTTACTTAAAAAGCATAATTTTTCAAATAGGTTATTTAATAGTAATTGCATTCAATCAGACCTCAAGCTATTTCAGGTCAAATAAATAACTTTACTACTCATTGAAAAATTTCATTGCCGGTGGTAGAAGGTCGGTCGACTTACAAATTGATAATAAAAAAACAATTGCGGCTTCGAAAACGAATGATTATAAAGAAATAAGTGAGAAGAAAAAAAAATTGGGAAAATATATAAAGTGGTAAGCAAATTCCCACTCCAACCGACGTTGCTTCTGGAAAAGCAGTGAATTTTCCTGAGAGTACGTGCGATGAATATTTTTCCACTTTAATGATTCGCTTTGATTTTCCTCCGGTGCCAGACGGTCGGAGGAGCGGAGGCGAGAGCAACGTTTGCTCGAATGAAATCAATTTGGAAAACAAAGGTGTACGTGAATGCGTTCGTTTGTTGTTTTTTGACGCCTCACACCTGAAGGTAAGTCACTTAATTTCTGTGATGCGAAAATTGAGGTATTATGTGACTCCTTAAGGTGTCCTAAACAGAGCGAGGTAAATTCACACGTGCTCAACTCGAAATTAGATTTTACGCAGAAATTGATCTTTGTTCTTATACTCGTAGAAGTGTGGGCGATGTTCAGTGTTGTTAAGCCTTTGTGTTCCATTCGAAAATTGAATATAAAATTGCAAATCTATACGAAGCATGTAAAGTAGATATTTGCTGAACGGCGTAGTTATATTCAAATTTACCTCATCCAGCGAGAATATTCCTCAAAGGATTTCTATTAATTTATATGCGTAGTTTCCTTGTAATGAGAATTTCAGACTTCCGCGCGGATCTGGGTAAGGATCACCTTAATGTAATAGAGGAATCTAAGGTATGCCTATCTTGTGGCCAGTAAGGTGATAAGATAGAGAGGCAAAATTTGCTGATTGTTAACCAACCCGATAATTATTGGTCACCGCTGAATTATACCTTTTACTAATGATACCCTTGATTACACAGAAATCGATGCGGAAGGGCGCTATATTTCACATTTATTACCCCATCGACCTTGCCAAAGCGCAATATTTTGGATCATTTCGGACATTCTTCCACCAGAACTATATCCATTTCCTATGGAAATTATCCTTATCGCTAAGCATCATCTACTCCGTATGTATAGCGATTCCGATGGCAGTAACCCTGAACTTGGAACAAAGCCGTAGGCCGGAACTTTATAGGTTCCTTCCTCATCTTTCATTATGTTCTAAAAGACTGAAACCCCTAGATATCCTTCATAGCATAGCATAAATGTACACTCTAACTTTTATGTAAGCAGTCGCCACATTATGTACCGACGACGTCTTGAAGGGATTATACAATAAGCAATGATACAAATCGGTTCGAGATTAATGGCCAATTACACGGCTCATGATTGCTTTATGCTTAAAAGCAGAGTGCTGTAACCAGGCGATTTCACATAAAATGTGTCCCTTATGATGGTCACAGCGTTTTTGGTGGGTGGACTCAAACTGAAAAAAATGAGCCTTTTAGGCTGAAGTGCCAAGTGCAATTACCTTTATGACTTGGAGGCGAAATGAATAAAATTTAAATAATCTTCTGTTTATGAGTGATACTATCCGCCCACAGGCGCATATTCCACTCATCTACATAATCCATTCATTTTAACTTTTCTGTTGTTTCCAAAGGATATGTATAGATGATTCATTACACTGAGAATGAAGGCAAATTCACGAATTTTTGTTTCATATTCCAAGCAGTGTATCCACGAATTGTAATGTGTTCATGTTTACGATTTATGAAATTGCTTTAATTTTTTTATATAACATTTATATTTTAAAGTAGATTTTAAGAACGATTTTATCGACCGATACCGAAATTATTTTCTTGTTGTTTTCAGCCAGGAATACATAAGAAAATATATAGGCCTATTAGTTAAAGACATTAAAAATGGTCCGCATTGTTGAATTTTTCAATGTAAAATGTTGAGGAAATAATACTTGTTTATAAGTTCAAATAATAACTTGGCAGGAAATAAATTTTCTGTTTTAACTTGCAAAATTTACCAAAAGACATCAATGTTTATGAAAAACGAATTAAAACACATTTCGCATCGTGTTTCAATATTTATTTCAATTATAAGGTGGAAAAATTTCAGCAAGCAAACAGAAATAATATACAATATATAAATATTTAAGTCTATGAGCATGTTGAGTTTTATTTAATTTTAAAATTATTCGAAACTAACAAAATTATAAAATCTTTATTTCCGTATGAAGTATTCTTTCGGACCGTATTTAAATTAAAATAGAAAAGATAATACGATGTCCTTTACTATTCGGTCTGACTTAATATTGAATTTTAAAACTAAACTGTACTAACATCTAAAAAATTTGACCTATAGGTAATGTTAATATAATGAAAGCCATTTTCAGTCAGAAATTACTTGAAAAACTTAATAATATCTCCTTTCATAGTTCTAAGTGGACAATTTAAAAGAGAAAAATTTCATTTAAAATTTTCTTTGTGATTTTAACTGGAAAAATGGTCGGTGCATAATTAAAAATTCCTTTGATTCCTTTTTAAAAAGGCAGTAATGGAAAATATGTACCTCAAACAAAGTCAGCCAAGGACAGATCCGCCCACCTGTAATTATATCGTGAAAGATTCCAGGTGTGGTTCGAGCCTATTGTCGGGAAACGTCAACTTATTTCGTTGTCCTGTCTTAGTGATTTACCCCTTTAAACGGCTGCACTCGGCGTGCATTGCTAATGAGTTTTTCTTGTAGGTACCAGAACCAGAATTAAGCTAAACAGCAAGGCGACATTACTCTATTTAGGACAAGGCCAGCAAAATTCTGTATCGTTACCCTTCTGGAGTGAATTATTGCGGCCCAGACTTTTAGTTTCCCAAGTGACTAAAATTTCTCGGAAACTTTTGCTCATTAGAGGACGTAAAGTTTTTGGTTTGTTTAATATTTCCAAATAATCTCCAAGGAGTTTAAAATGTTCCTCCAATTTATTTATTTGTTTGTTTTATTTTTTTTTTATTTTGTAGACGACAGCGCACTTTTAATCAAAAATACTATCCAAGTGTTGAAAAAAGGTTTTTTGTTCTTCAATTTGCCTTAATCAACTCTTCTACTAAAAAAGTTCTTCAAACACCAAAAGTCACTTAAAGCAAGGAAAACAAAAAACGTGTTTAAATTCCTGTCAATCAACCTCACATTTTCAATCCTTACGATCCTGTTGTTGTCGAAGGTCACAGTAACAAAAATTTTGATGGAAAACGTGAAAGGGGAAACAAATGATTTATAAGCTGAGCTTGAATACGCTTAGGGGTGGGGACTTTATAGCATTTCGAAACCCTCGGCTCCACTTTCGAATAGAGGCACAGGCAAAGAAACCTTTTTTAAGCTCATTTCTTTTTCAAAAGGAAAATAAAACCAACTGTCACGTCGTGAAGGGCCCTAAACTTTTAAATAGGACACTTTTAGCTTCTTTTAGCATAAAATGGAATTAATCGTAAAAGCACCTGGGATCTGAGGTTGGTAAAAAGTAAAGCTACGAACAAAGCTAAATTTGGAGTGTTGGATGCATAAAAGACCGGTTTTTGTGGTAAATTTGATGCGGATATTTATGGAAAATTTGGAGCATTTCAAAAAATTTATTACCAAGATTCTGTACTTAAATTGATGCTCTTAGGTTATTTCAAGAAAATCCAAGCATGTCACTGATAGTGGATGATTCTGGTTTTTTTATCATGATACTGAAAAGCTTAATTTAGGACGTAAAAACTTAACTTTTTGAATAGTATGTTCCTACAGAATACCATACCAAAACATCTCATAACAAAGCTCAAATACTAATTGTAAATATAAGATATTTGGCTATAACTTAATAATAATAATAATATTATCATTATTAATCTTTAAAGTATTTCGAGGTTTAATCTAACAAGCTCTAAGTACCGAAATTCTCCACGAAATACCTTTTACTCGTATAACTAATATGAAATCCATAAGAAAATGACTTATCTCTTAGAATCAAGACCTAAGTGGTTTGAATCTACCGGTAACGACATTAACTTGACATTAAGGTGACATTTATAAAGGACAAAACCGAAGAATTTAAAGATGGATAAAATGAAATAAAAAGTAAAAATGTTTTTGAGTTTTACCATCTAATGGTAGGCACGCATCCATTAAATATTTATGGGTATGAGAAGTTAGAGGGAAGCCCTCCTCTTAGAATTTTCTCACTTTTCCTCTCTCTGAGGCTCTTTAAAGGTTATATGACAGCACGTAATGTAGTTGAAGAAAACTTTCTACCCATGTCCGCCTTTCAAGTTCTGTTTACAAATGTCTTTAGCTGTGGGAAACGAATTGCTCACGTACTTTTACGAGCTAAACACCCCCTGAGACTGAGACTGAAAACATGTGTGTGCCTGGGCTCCCCCTCAGACTGTGGACGGACCCCGGGATTAACTCTGGATACAACATTCAACAATGACCACACATGTTTACTAATAGACGATTGCTCCGGGAATTACTGAAGTAATCATTGTCGTGTAAGCGCTCATAGATAGGTTTGCACATTTTTATTGAACTCATTGTCTGTGTTTTGATTTGTTTGGAGTTTGGATTATTGAGGATGATATTTTTAAATTATGTTACCTTTAAATGACATCTTATCATATCTATTAATAACTAATTGATTTCGTTTGATGTATTCTACGGATATATTTGCATTTCATGAGAAAATAATATTTTTGAAGACTAGCTTAGATCTCCAAAAAAATCGAATTCAAAAATAAATCGCATTGACCCTTGCACTGTGGGATCCATGTGACTTCAGCCACGAAAATGTTTGCCATAAGCCAGCTAATGGTTTCCTTGATTCAATTAATTATTTAATGAATTTGATTAAATTAATTGTAGCCAATAAAATTAAATGGCTTTACTGATCCGATAACTGCCCAATCATTCATTTTACTACTCAAATATTTAATATATTTATTTTACTACCTACATTTTACTGCCCAATTTGATTTTCACGCATTTGTACTTTTTGATCTACTCATTTTCTTCAAGTCATTTTACTTCTCATTTTTTTACTGCTCATATTTTATCGCTCAATAAGTTATTGAACATACAATTTGTATTGTCATGACTGATGACTGACTAACCGAAAGTTTAATATATTAATTCACGTTTAAATCAGTGCACTTTTTTAAATCGACTAAGAAGAAAAGTTTTTATACGCAGACGAATAGTAACTACAGAAAAAACAGGCAAAATTCATAGTCTAAAATGTATAAACTTTTATAGAAAATATAGGCAATGACACTTTAAAGCATGGTAGTTGTAAAATTAAAATTAGCTTATACATATAGTACTTTATGTTTTCCAACATATTGATTTATATAAGCCCAAACTGCTGTATTTGTAAAAATCCTAAACAAAGAAAATCTTTTGCCTTATACAATGGAAAAAAAAAGAATAAATAAATTGCATCGATTACGTATCCATTGTCTACAAATTGAAGTTCTCGAAAGTGCCACAGCCTCTATTTGCCTATTGAGGAAAACTGCAAACTCCATAGAATTTTAACCTCCCATCGGTCGTTGTAACGACCCAGTAGAAAAGAAACTATCAATAAAAAGCTCAGCGCCGGCAATGCCCTCCTTTTATACGATACCGAAGCTTTCAGGTTATCTCTTGGGTTAATTTTCTCCTATTTATCCAGCAGAACCTTTTCTCTCGCTGAAATTTTACAGAAACCCCTCTGCCGGGCCGGAGTCGGAGTCGGAGCCGGAGCCGGAGTCGGAGTACACAGAAGCAGAACAGAGGGCGAACCCAAGCAAAACGCTATAGGTGTACGATATCAAGCTACGATAAGCGCCGAGCACCGCCGGTTGTTATTTGACCTATTTACTTGGACTATATACCCGGGTCGGGCCGGGGTAGGGCCAGCGAGCCCGGGCCCGGGGATGGGGCTTCGAAAGCAGACAGGATAATAGCTCGGTGCATTTCTTCAGTGGACGGCCGGGCCGGTACCCGATCACCTTGTAGCAGGTCTTTGGTCCCGCTGTCAAGAGTTCTTACAAGTGGAGATTGTTTTTCTGCCCTGCATAGCTCCGAAGCACAACCTAGTTTCAGGCACCCCAGCCCTAGGTTTTCCTTCTGTAGCCTGAGCGTAACGTAACGATTCGCCCCGCCCGCCCGCCTCCCTTTTATTCCTTTCGGTCTGCTATATTCTTTTCTTCTTCTTCTTCTTCTTCTTCTTACTCTCGAAGGGTGTAATGGGGGGGCTTTTGTTTTTGCCTATGAAAAGAATTCGGTTATTGGAAAAACTTAAAAAATAAGGTTAAGTGTGCTCCTTTTTCTGCAAATTCATTGGATATTAATTCGATGGGAAAAGGGTGCGAACGATGATTTTATCGATGCCTGAGAAAATTGAAGGTGCCTGCGTATTTGTAGATTTCATTTAGCACAGCCAGAGTTTTATTTCGAATTGACTTTCATGTTCTCGTTGCTATACAAAATTTCAGATATTTTATATTATTGCATGCTTTGTGATTGAGATAAAAAGAAGAGTTTATTTGTTTCGAAAAAAGCTTTAGGTTTCCTTTCATTTTGTAGTAATGTACATACATATGTAATGAATAACTTTATAGGTATGTACTTGGATTATATTTGTCACTTTACTCTCAAATATAAGAGGTGCGGTAAACGAAACAACTCTAATACTATTTTAGTCCATGTGAAGAGTTTTGTAAAAACGAAAATATTATCATAATTTAAACCAAAGCTTATCAGTATTAGCTGCGTTGTTTTTTCATTTTTCTATCTGGTTCAGGTTAGATAGCAAATTTTGTATTGAATTTTAATTTTAAAACCCCTCACGTATCTACAAACGTATATATATCAAGATTTAAAATTTTGTGAAAAGTGCATCAAATTGCCATTATATATTTACCGGTCTAGACTTCAAACCTTGAACCCAATACATACATTTATGGATTAAGTTTTTGATGCAAAGTGAGTATAAATCCAGATAATTTTATTTTATTTTCGCAAAATAAAAAATATATGGATAACTTTTCAAAAGTTTCAATTCAGTGCAAAATTTCCTGTTAAACCTTGAACCGGAAACCAGTTTAAAAAAACACAGCTAATGTTTTCCAAGATCCTATTTAGTTTTAATAATTGTTTTATTAATTTTTTTTTTTTTTTTTTTTGAATACTAAACATACGAATCCTATGCCCTACACATTACAGTTAGTAACAAATTGCGTGTTTAAGCAATTTTTGAAATATTTTTCAAAAATAAGGAACTTTTTACGTTCGTAAAATGAAAGTTCACACATTAAACTATGTATGCAAAATAAACTCCAATCTTTCAAGTAATTATTCGTACAATAATTGTGTATATTTTATAAGTACATATAACAGAGGGTATTTTAAAGTTGCTTAGATATCTCATTTATTATGTTAAATATTGAATAATTTTCCACAGCAAATTAGATTCCGTAATAAAATAAAAAATAAAGTGAAAAGGTAATAGACAAAATTAATAAACATTTTTAAAGCTCCAAATGAACGTTTCATTCTACAGGTTCGATAAGCCCATAAAATGTATTATTTAAAAAAAATAAAAAAATAAATCCTAGAGAAAAAGCTGACAGTGTATTAATTTCCTGGATAAGCAAGTTAAGAGGAAAAGCAGCCAATGCTTATATCAATTGAAACTTGAATATTAACTAATAAAAAAGGAAACCATAATGATTCAATAAGGTAGGTAAGTCTAAAGTTCAACCTTCTCATTTTTGAGCAAATTTATCTCCAGTATAATTTTTGGGCTATAATCTGTTTGAGGCCTTTATGGGGTCAATATACGTATTCTGTATTCAATGATAATAACAGTAAGACCATCATTAAGTGAAACATTACGTTTATTTTTTTCTCAATATTTGGTACTATGTTAAATCAGATAATAATACCCACTGGCTTTAAAGGTTTATCTGCTCTCCTTACCTCCTAAGGGTTAAATCTCTATTGTGAATGCAAGAGTTCCCATTTACATCTTTTTCCGATAGTTTACTGGAGGACATTCAACGAACGTTGAACCTTAAAAAGTTTTGCTTCTGTTAGTAAATAAGCCCCATGGCCAGAAGGGACTTCATTTCATCATAAAAAGGGGATTACGCCGTATCGGTTAAACACTGGACCCTGCCTAAAGGAGGTGATATAATATGATCGCCGAGGACGTAAATTGCAGTAGGAAAATTACGGAAGTTTTATTATTAACGCAAATCTCTACTGACATTTGGTCAAAACCCTCAGTAATAGCAGTCATTCATTCTAACGACAGTCGCTTTAACTGAATATAAAAAAAGCTGAAAAAATATACTGCCTTAAGTGGGGGCTTCCATGGCTCGTTCGCCCACTGGCAACATTCTCTCACCTAGATTTTGGGAAGGAAAAAATATGCCAGAGACGGGATGGGACACCGCTGGCACACACAATAGAAAGGAGTTCCCAGATGCGATAAGGATTCCATTTGTATCGATTTTCGCTCATCGCACTTTAGGCCGGCTGCAGAAAGCCTTCTCGGAAGTTACATCATAGGTAAAAGCCACATTACTGCCGCCATAAATCATGAACTGTTTGGAGTGAATTCTTTTCGCATAATTTAGTCACAGAAAGAGCAACACGTTGACAAGTGGTACTTGTGTCCCTCCAGAGGCAGATAATAGGCGATCCCCCGCTCCAGCCGCTGTGATTTATGAACAGGAACAAACATTTCGGTTCGACGGACTGAACGGAGATGCCTTTTGGTTTTGATACAACAGCAGTGATGCTCTGGCAAATGTTGTTCACTAATCAAATCAGGAATCAATGAAACATTCTTTTCGACGAGGAGTTAGACCATCTGCACTTCCTGGGGCCGCCGCCCTGGCTCGTGAATTCATTAAAACTTTTTCAGATTTTCGATTGAATTCGATTCCGAGTTAGCACCACTTGCGGGTTCAACCAACTTTGATTTCGTTTTGGGTGTGCCATACTCTCTGAATTTCGGATGTAAACAGGGAAAACGGTGGCGGAACTCTAGCCGTGCTTTGAATTGGGTAAATTGCCGCCACGTGAGAGTATCAGAATCGTTTCGCAATTTTTAGGGCTCGTAACATTTTATTAACACCCTTAAGAATTTCGGTGATACCGAATTTGAATGTGCCACCCGAAACCGTCCTTAATGCCACAAAAATCTCTTTCGACAATCCCAGCTCTGAATGTGTGTGCATGCATCCTTAAATCCACCCACGTCGCAGGTAATTCGAGAAATTAGTTAATTTCCAAAAAGCCTTAAAACTCAGAGTATTTTCCAGCAAATCCAACAATTTCGAATAATTTGCATTTTGAAATTGTTGTGTTTTGCATCAGCCTTCTAATATGTGGCTGGCCAGGAATTAGCAAGATACTGTTCAATTATTTTAGGATTTGTCTCAAGTTCGTTGAAATTAATGAAATAGGAACCTCCCATTAGTATGTAAATCCTTCGCAGTTTAGTAACCTTCGGAAAATGAAGTAAAATCGGAATAGATTGAGTATCACAATGCAAAATTTTAATTCAAGTTAAAATTTATAAATTTCAAAACATTCAGTTTATATGTTTCTTTCTATTTTATTTCTACGAAGAAAACTTACTAATCTTTTATTTTGATTAATTTTAATAGATTGAACGGACACAAATCATAATTTCTCTATTGTTGTCAAAATAGACTAATATAGGTATGTAATTAACTAAATAATGAAGAGAAGAATGCAATCAATAACTACCGAATATATTACATTCCAACAATTCGAATTGGCTAAACTAGACAATAGTATTGCCCTTGAACCTGTGCACAATACATCTTATGAGAATAATTTGAATTTTTATCCCCATGTAATAAAATTTGCCTATTATACCACAGGCATAATTAATTGAACTATAAAGCAAACAATAGGTTTTATGTCAATGAAT
The DNA here is from genome assembly GCA_951509405.1 of Machimus rusticus. NCBI lineage: Eukaryota > Metazoa > Arthropoda > Insecta > Diptera > Asilidae > Machimus > Machimus rusticus. The sequence goes on along the minus strand of OX608053.1, from coordinate 33,157,510 downwards.
AAATGCATGAAGATCTTCTTATTTTTATAGTAACCTTGTTTGGTTTGGATCATATTTGTTTATTTAGGTAATCTGTTAGATCTTTTTTTGCTTGATTTGACTTTTCATATATGCTTAGTTTTTCGAATACATATTGTATTTAGGTAGAACATTTTAGACGATTTCTGGGATATTATACTAATGCGAAATATCAAAAAACAATCGAAGAAATTTACACTCTTTTTTAAATAGATTGGTTTTTGAAAATGTTTAACTTTTTGTCAATATTGTATCTATGTGAAATAATTTTAGTAAAAACGTCCTACTATATATTTAAAACTTGTTATACTACCATTCTGCAAAATGGAGCTACGACAAGCCAAGATATTATGAAAACACCTATCGTCTTCTGTAAGTAAGGAAAATTTTGTAGTGATATTATAAGAGGGAAGTTTAAGTCACTACTAAGTTTAATTAACCACCCTTCCAAAAGGCAATGCCAACTTTAAGGAGCGATATTACAGTGAGAGTAAAAATATGTTGTGAACCTTCCGCCTATAAATAATGCTCAATTTAATAAGTGGTATTCACGACCAAAAATTCAATAACTTGAAAATCATTTTACTGTACTCTTCATTTTTTACACAAATCCTCCGTACACTCCCGGGGCTGTTTACCCATAAAAATCTACTCCATTCAGACGGCTGGTAGTGCGGTCCGGGAGAGCAAAACAGCACCGTAAAACACCAATTTTATTTTAAGTGCGCTTCGAAATTTATTCGGTCGAATCAATCAAAATTTCTAAACGAATTCGTTTATCACTTTTCCCAGCCAATATTATCGTAAGAAAAATCGATAAGAGATATGTGTTATATTTCGGCTCAAGTAAAAAAATGTAAACAAATTCAAGAAAAAAATGGTTATATAAAGCCATCCAGTGGCTACTTATGAAAATTTCATGCAAAGCTCTAGACTCTAGATGGTAGAAGTCGGGTAGTGTTGGGGATAGAAGGAAAAGAACCCAGCACTGCGGGGTGTACAGAAATCCTTATCGGACAATGTTTACTTAATAATGCTCAATATTTCGGTTGAGGAGCCAAGCGAGAATAGGTCCACTGAGGGCGATTGCCTTCATGTATTTTGCAAGAACATCTTCTCTATTCGGAAGATGCAGGACAGGGCTAGAGGAGTCTTCCACCCTTCAGAGCCCCAGAATTACTAGGGCCTGGCAGAAGGGCCTTGACGTCGAAAACACGCTGCTCTCCCGCCTGCTCATGAACTCCCCTTTAATGATTTGTATGAATCGCCTGATAAGGGGGCTGTTAAAGTGTCTTTTGAGGAATGATTAATTGTTGTCATATGTGCCGGGATGCGGTTATTGACTCAATACATCAAGTCCCACCGCAGTGTGGAGCTCTTCTGGAGCGCTCGTGTGCCAGTCCTTTTCAAATTCATTTATTAGGGGCGTGCGAAAGAAATTATACGGAAAGCCGAAATAATACAGAGGGTCCTATCCCTTTGGCAGGGACCAGTAGGACATCGGGTAAGACATGTTCATTTGAGCGGAAAAACGTCTTTGTGAGGATGTCAGACCGTCGGGGGCTCCATAATAGGGCCCCAATCGGAATCATCGTCGTTGTCAAGATAGCCCCTGGTTAAGGTTCGAATCAAAAATTATTCAGTCACGTGGTCGAGCAACATATCCGGAAAAGTTTGCCAACTATCAATCAACTTTTTTAATTAGTGACTTCAGAATGGTATGCCCTCCCGTCGACCGTAAAAGTAGGTTACGGCGACATGGGGTATGATTAAATTGACACGGGTAATTAGCATGCTCTCGACGTTTCGCGAATTTATCTAAATAGGTCGAAGATATATACCGAGGTGGATATCGAACGGGTATTAGGCAAATCGTTTGTATTTTGCCACCGATCGTGCACACATTTCTTGTATATGTATATATGTGTATTTGAGTGCCACACTAAAATTTGCCACAAAACTGGAAAATTTGCATGTCACAATATAATCCAACTGGTAGACAACCTATTTGGCAAATTCTATACCTTCGTCAAAACTTACTTCCACCGAGACTGCGGTACAATGTTGGTATCGGTGGTGCTTAAGATTGAAAGTTGGCGCTGAGCACGAGCTTGCATAAAATTTTCAGTTCATAGTAAATATAGTGCACTTTGTAGCAGGTGGCGTGGTCGGCCGCCAAAGCACTGACTGCAACCATCGACAACACCACTGCATTCCTGCAGCCCTCGGCCTTCAGTGCAGTCTTTGTGGGGCTGTTTTTATATATTGTGGATTGTGCAACGGGGGAGGACTCATGGAAAGCTCCTCCGGCCGAAGCTTCGTACAACTAAAAACCTTAAGAGGGACGAACTTTAAAACAACCCTAACTGGGACAGCCGGTCAACGAACTGCACCACAATATTCACCTGGTCAGGGCCGCCGCACGTGAAAAAGCTCCTCTGCCTTTGGTATTGGATCGGCCACCTTGCTTTTTTCGCAATTTTTTTTTTCTCTAGTACTCTCGAGTCGAGCTAAATCTGTGTAAAACTGGCTTTATGCAATTTTAGGAGGGATGTGCTTGTGCCTCAGTGCCTAAGGTAATAGGGGTAAATGGGCGCGACCCGTTGCCGGAGGATGAATTACCCACCATTCGATTGCGGGTGGTGGGTTAATAATATCCGCCTGCTCGACATTTTCTGGCATAAACTTCACTACAAATTTAGAGCACATTCAATTCAATAGGGTGGATGAATATTCAGGTAGTTTGCCCCAATTTTTGTTTCTTTTTCTCTTCCTCATTCAGGTTGTTGTTAGTCCCTTTTTTTTTTGTGGCAACGTTGTCGTCCTTCAACCCACCACTGGCACTTTTCTTTCGAATTGGATATATGTACATATCTCAAATTTTAACATAAGGAGCAAATATGTGAGTTGGATGGTACAAAATCACGTTGTTCACGTGACATAGTTCGTGGTACAACGGTTGAAGGGTGTTATTCCGTCAAAAAGGTTTTATGTATGTTACTTCTTCTGTAGCGGAGGGGAGAGGAGGTTACACCCTGTGGCACTTTTGATGTGTGCTGTATGATGTATCCGAATTTTGACATAACAATTCTGAGCTAAAAAAAAAAACATGGTTTGCTTTGATGTTCAACTTTTTTGTTTGCTCACCATGTTCAAGTAAATGCGACCGTGTGACTCAAAAGCTGAGGTAGTGAATTGAATTTATGAAAAAAAAGGTAAAACAAGATATGTGTGCTCTTAAGGCTTTAAAACCCACACTAACCACTATGCGAACAAAATAATCCTCTCAGTCAGACAACTTTTCATATTGTGGTAAAAGATAAACACTTTTTAGCAAAGTTGTTCATTGTTTTCATTTATTCCTGTCCTGATGTTATACACATAGGAAACATAATAAATCATTATTAGAATAAGGTTAATATTTTAACCTCATAAGTAGTTACTTTCACCTAAAATAACTTTTCGAAAAATTATTAGGTATAATATTTGACAACATAAAAAGTCCTAAAATTTAAGAAAAGATATTATAGTATATATAGATATTATAGATATTATAGATATTATAGATGAATTGAATCAAATTAATCGATTATTGTACTCCTTACACACATTACATTACTTTCAAAATAAACAGTCCATATATAGATATATGTATATATATGTACATATATAGATGAATATCTTACACCACATGAATGAATAAAGTAAAAATTTTAAATGATAAAGAAAGGCAAAGCTTCGTTAAAATATGTCCAATAGTTTTTGCATTAGGCGCGTACAGACAGAAACCGACTTATCATTTTAGTATATTTATAGATAAATTAAATTATAGATAGATTAGGTAAGCTAAAGAAGAATTTCTTTTTATTTCCGCTAATTATCTACTTAATTCCCACTACTTTGTCCGCGATTATGTAGTATCTTCTTTTTTTAGTAACCAAGTTAACCAGACTCACCCTTTATTTGCATTATTGCGATATTATGAGAACAAGAAAAAGTTAAACTAGGTTTAACATAGAAAGAAGAAACTTCATTAGAAAAAATTTGTAAAATACTATATGTTTGTGCTTTTGTGGTCATGTAATTCTAATAACAAAATTGCAGTTTTGATATTAATTACAAAAAGAGAAACACTGACCACACATGGCTAAATTAAAATTAATATTTAACAATTTAATTACAAGTGCCTAATTTTGTCAAAGCCAAAAAAACCACTGAACTGACCATACCTAATTATTCAATCACCGATCAATCTTCGAATAAAATTTAAACACAATATCCGGAATGGTGCAAAATCCACTAATTCCGCATCCCACTCGTCTACCAATTTAATTAAGCGCCCAGTTTGACACCCTTAGAGGAAATTAATTGGGAATACATAGAGAGCAAGCAGTTTTCATATACAATCTGAAAAATAGGAAGTGACTTCCAGACAAAAAACGACTCTTTTGAACACCAACGCCCATAAATCGTGTTTAATTAAAGTGCAAGATTTATTAACACTCTGCCGGTTCCGAGTGTTCATGACGAAAACATTGGCCTTTTGCTGTTGTGCATTTTGTCGACAGTATTTTTCGGAAAACTTCTTTACTTTCCTTGTAATCGATCAAAAACAGTGTCTTAGACTCGGACTTAGCACCTGTATTTCGTTCTTTCCTAACTTTCATCTCTGTTATTTTTCAGGTAGGTATACCTTTGTACATATATGTATGTACAAGAAAATGAAAAAGGCGTCGCGATGCCAAAGTCGCCCAACCCACATACCAATATCAATATTTAAAATGAGAAAAGTGCGACTTGGTTTTTATCCAATATTTTCAGACAGGTAGTTTTTAAGACTATCAAACCTTTTCTTCCAAAACGGTGGGAAGTTATTTGAGTGGCTGATACATTCTCTTTGGAACAAAGTTTCCTCGTAAATGCCTCTGAGACGGTTTTCGCCTTTAATGAAATTTCTTCCAGAAAATTCCAGCTTTTAGTTATTATTTCCCCTGGTAAAATTGCATGAAAATATTCGAGACTTTCGCCATTGCTATGAGCGAGTGTCTACCTGTGGAAAATCTAATAATTCTGGCTGAACCAAGAGAATTGCGGGGATTCTTCTGTACACACGTTCAGGCACTTAATGTAATACATTTCAACCTTGTCTGGTTTATCGATGTCGGATGGTTTGCATAAAAATGAATACACGATCCGTAGACATTCTGTAGACCGAGTGACCTTTTATTTAATTAAAGCATCGCAATTTGACCAGCGTTGCTATTTTTGGGGCTAAGGATCATCAATCAATCTCAGAAATGATAAGGACGCACCACGTCTGCATCACAAAATATTATTCACCCCTCCAGCGTATGGGTCGATGAACTGTGAGGAAAAAAATATATTTTTTTTTTTTGATTTCGAGACTGTTTATCCTGCAGGACTCGTATTACGTTTTTGGAGAATTCCGCACCTGCCAGTCACAGACGTAGGGAATTGATTCACTACCCTCGAGCTATGATAGAAGCAGTACGGCTGTTTTAGTAAAATCGTGGCAATTTTCTCGTGAGTGGCTTTTATAGTTTCAGCGTAAAGAGGGCATATGTATTCAAATATTAATATATTCGTGGAGCGCATTGTTTTGCGACGGAAATTTTATTTTATGGCCTATTTCGCCCGATATCGACGCGATGTCTCCTAAAGGAAACCTTCATGAATTGGATTTGTTGTTGAAGAGGTGAATGGTCACTAAAAATGAACGAACAATAGAGATTTGCATACAATTCGGTCGCCCGAGTGTTATTTTATTATTGATCATTGTCGACGAATGGTATGTACATTTTCATGTATAAAAATGCAAGGAAATCAATATGAATATACCGGAAAAATTTGGGACATTTTAAAATAGGAGATGTATTAAAAGCAACATACAGAAAAGACGACGATCGCTAAATGCTCGGATTTAATACTTAACACTATATTTTTAATATGTCTGCATTTAAATATGCAATTCAATTGAATACATAAATTTTAATAAACGTGACCAAATATCATAATAAAATAGCGCCAAACAGCAAATAAAGTTTAAATAGAAGGTATTATGCAAATGACTTAACTTCTAGCTTACCCACCTTAATTTTTTCCAGCAGACTTTTGAAAATCATTTAACTTCTTTAATTTATGATTTGCTAATAATAAAAGTGAGCTATTTTTCTATTTCTACTTTTACAATAAAAATCTAATAAGATACAGCGCCTACATACATATCTGGAAATTTTTCGTAATATTTAAGAGAATTTTTTAGAGCTCAGAATATTTTCGTAAATTTTACGATGTATTTTTATGTCATCAAATGTTTTGAAATATTTTATCAAATAAATGGAAAATTCGTTTATACTTGGTGACACCATTTGTGGTTTTTATGAAAATATAAAATATAAATAAAAAGTTTTGCACTACATTTTTGAAAACATTGCGAAGCATAGTTAAGTTTAAGAAGTACGTTTCGTAGTTTTTTTAATTTTTTCATTGGATCGGTTGTTTTCATGTATTCTATCCTTATTTTCTTAAATATTACGAAATATTTTTCTGAGTGTAAGTATGTAACATAAATAGACTTAATCAGACTTTAAAAAACTGGAGTCAGGCTTAACGCAAGCTTAAGCTAAGCTTAGTTTGTTTTAAGTTACAGGCTTCGTATTCCAAATTGTGGATTTACTGGTCTTCTAGGAATTAACAAATAATATAGATAGATCGGGCAAGACCTCGTATTGACAAGCAAGTTTATAATCAATTTGAACTATTATTCATGAAGTTTATATCTTTCGAGACATGTTTGTTCAATTTTTATTTCAAAAAACGACAATCTTTTGTGGAATTCACCTCGCTCTATACGTGTCGATCAAAAAAGGGACATTCAATGGGCCTCTCTACCCCGATCCGTCCACCATCATCTTCGTCGTTTGAAGTGAGATATTGAATTGAATCGCACTTGGAATAAATTAATGTCCTCCGCCGCCGTTTATGCCTCCATTTTGTCCCCTCTTGTTCGTGATGATATCCGTCCTCTCGATGACGTGATTTTGCCGCCCTTTATTTGCAGTTTAATAAGATTGAAAGCTTCTCTTCTTCTTTTTCAGGGGATGAGAACGGTCCCATACAATTTGCTTATTGTCAATTAGGCGCCACAATCAAATCTGATAAAATATTTTCCAGGAATCTCTCTAACAACACACGCATTTTTCTGCTGAATGTTTTTTCGTCCTGTGATAAATGCCAAGTCATCTAAGGAGACATTTTTTCCATTGTGAAACCAGCAGCCACCACTTTTTAGTGTAGGGACATTTTTCACCTTTTGGGATTTGATGTGCGAGCAGCAAAATTGTTTTTGTGACTTCCAGACAACCACTGAAGAAAATATAATTTTTATATAGGATTTTTTTTAGGTACCGGGTGTGGCACACGGCGGTATAGGAGCAATAACATCCGCCGTGATCGTAAAACCAATCCTTTGTCTGGGACGCGATGCGGTAGGGCGTGTAACTGCACCCAAGAGCACTCAACATTACAGGGCCAGTGTAGAACCGTGTTGAAAAGCCCTATAGCAGAAAACGCTTAATAATTTTTAAGATGGCCGATGTGGCTAGAACCTAAGGGGATGGAACTATTTTCCTATAAAAACATTTTTCCCTCTGCTCCCCGCTTTTTATTTATTTGATGACTTAACTTGATGAGGACAGTGAACTTGTCGCCGAGCGGTTATTTGTTTTGGGTCATTCAGCTTCTGGGCTTATGTTTCCCAAAAAAAAAAGAAGCTTTTATAGATTTTGCAGATACTCGCAAGTCTGTTTCGGCCCCGGAGGAAGCTAGCCAGCACTTAGCCGAAGGATGGACCCAAGACAATGACCGGAAGATTGTCACCACCTGAAAATGGATTACGATATTAATCAGCTAAGGATTTTCCGCCCTCGAATTTCCCTTGATTAAAGAAAATGTTGAAAAGCAAACGAACGAAATAGATGATAATTGCTGGCAGTTTTCTGGTTAGATGGATTAGTAGATTGACTGCAATTTAAAGGAGCTTATTTTCGTTTTGAATTTATAATTAAATTTCGAACAGATCTTGAGGTACCAAAACGGAACGCCAATTCTTTCATTAACTAATGCCTAATAAACTTAGTATTTTGAAATCTGTCTCTTTGGCCTTCCTAAATCATCATTCATTTTATGTTATCAAATTAAAGAAGTTCAAAAAGATTTTGGAGGTCATTGATAACCATTAAACCATTAAACATTTAAAAATTCAAAATGTGGAATGTGCTGAAGCTATTAGTTACATGAAAGGCCAGTAGGTTTCTTTTGAGACGTAAGCATCCATACTAAAAAAGGATTTTAAATAGGGAATGTAAGTTTATATGAAAATCCTTTATTTTTGAAGATTCAATCCATAAAAATTGGTATTTTCCCTTTATATTAGAAATTAAGAAAAACGTATTTCAAGATTTTTGACAATTTATTCTTAAGAGAGTAGAATAGGGGATGGAGGTATGTATGGAAATTTCATTATTTTTATAGTTAAAACAATAAAAATTAGTAATTAACCTTTTGGTTAAAAATGACATAGTGTTTTTGGAAATTCATTCCCTTAAGGGGTAAAATAGCGCATGAAAGTTTGAGTATTAAATAAACATTCCTAGTAAATGGTATAACAATACTACTTGGATAAAGATTTAATCTTTAACTTGAGCTATGCTTGAAAATCTTTCGGTAACCTGTTACTTTTTTCCATATTTTTATTTTTAAATTATAAACCTACATATATGTATGTCTCTTCAATACAATGGAACATTTTCGTAATCTATACACAAGTTATAAAACATAAGATCTTCAGGGAAACATTTCACAGACTGATGAAATGACGAATATTAAAAGTCTAAAGGTACTTAATCTAGATGGAAATAATTGCTGTAATTACCATAAAAATGTTTACCTTGAAAATATCTAAAGAGTATTCAATAAGTTGGCAAAGTAGGTATCATTATTCAAAGTATCTGAAGCCAAAAAGTGGCCGCAAGCTGGCAGGCGGTCCTAAAGTTCTGAAATTTCATAATTTTCCCATCCAAGGCAAGTCAAAGAGCAGAAGTATTGAAAGGAAAATTTTTAGGAGAGGCTCCAGCACCCACTCAAAATCATTCAAATCTCTTCGAAAATTTCATGCAATAAAACAAAACCATTTAAGGTGGTATTTTTTCATCCAGAAATTATACGAATTAAACACTTCAAAAAATCACTTCAACCAGCAATGAAATGAATTCGAATTCACAAGTCTTCTTCCAGTTTGCTGAGAAAAAAAAATGATAAATTTCCAGGCCATCTTTTGCCGCGCCCCATCCATCCAAAAAGAAAAAAAGAATAAAAATATGGAAAAAAAATACACCCGCTTCCCCCGCAATCAGCTTAGGATCCGCGTTATAAAATTTTGCCGGCAGAAAAGTAAATTACGAAAGCTTCCTGCTCAAATTGCCTTATTAAAATGAAACATTTTCCCCATTTTCGCAGGTCTACAACTTCATCGAGGGAGAGGTGTGCCGTGCCGCGCGCGTTTTGACTTCAACAAGTTCATTGCGGCGTGAAACTCCAACTCCAGGTGGTTTCACCCGCGCCCAGTTTACCTTAAATTCTTGTGCACCTATTAATGCAAAAGCAGCGAAAAGTGTGCTGCCGCAGTCGCCTGGAATGGAGCTGTGCACTTTTAAATCGCGCTATCTTAATATTTGCAATAAAAATGGCATAAAACGAGGAAGAGGAGCACGGGCAGCGGGGATGGTGGGTACATATGTTGACACGGAGCCATTAGGAACCCTCTCTTCCTCAAGACGGACTTTCCTGCTCCGAATAAATTAAAATGCACCCCGGAGCCAGACCCGGTGAGTGTTCTAAGACTGTTCGCGGTTCGTCAATCTGCATCTAGAGAGGGGCCGTACCGCTCTACCTGAGTTTTCTGTGGCTGTGTTACCTTTACCTTACCTTGCTCAGGTGTGCACGCCCGGTGGAAAGCTCTTCGAGGGCTGGGGCCCTGATCCGAAATATATGGGAATGCCAAGGGGTGAAACCGGGTCGATGAAAGCTCTTAAGATGCTCGATAAGAGCGCTCTGGCATAATCCTCAAGAGTACCCCTGAATGTGTAAAAGCACCGGAAAGGTACTTGAACAATGCGGTGAGACGCCGTTTAAGGTGTACTCGGCCAATCTGAGCCAGCCCCAGAAAGTAGGTCAGCAACGTGTCGATGATCTTTTCACGTAAAGCACGAGTTCATAAATTTGCAGGAACTCCCCCCGGTGGTATAACAAAAGTGCGAGATACTCTCACACACAGACCTATAGGCTAGAGGCTAGAGGGGCTAGAGTCAGGCCCGGCCGGACCGGACCACCTCCACCTCCACCTCCAAATCCGAGGGCCTTCTTTTCTTTTCTTTCTCGGTGTCGTGGTTAGGAGCTATTTTTATTGATTTATTGCACCTGATTCACTACTAATTGGAGGAGATATCTGTCGATGGCGTAACAATGCTGTCTGGCTCTGGACTCGATTTTGTTCTATGGCCGGACAGTAAATGTGTGTGGTCGCGCTGTCCTGGTTAAAATCTCAAACCTTTTTCTATCCTCCCCCCCCCCTTTTTTTCACAGGACTGAGGAGCGAACACCACTGTTTTGGGTTGTTCAACTTACTACTATACTACTCACGACCACACTCAATTTTGGATTAAGTCCAAAAGTGGGCTACTTCCGACGACAATACTCCAGCTGAATGAAACTTTGATAAGTCCTGTACATGGAGCTGAGTGACTCATATAAATGGGATTATTGCACGCTAATTTAAAGGCATTCACTTTATTCTGCGGTAAAGGAAATAACTGATAAATGCTATCGCCTAATTCCCTCATAAATGGCACGAATTTATTACGGTTTTATTGTATTTCTTGACATTATAAGGGCCACAAGAATAATAGCATTTACCACCCTCAAGGTGAGCTTTTTCTTTCTACTTTCACCTCTTTGGTAACTTAAGTAATTTCCATTTTCCTGAAATATTTTTCCTTTATATAATTAAATCCAATCAACGCTACTAAAGTTTTTCAAACAAAACTTTAAATTATATATGTACATATAGTCGTATACTTTTATTATACACTTAATCTGTTTTCCGAATTGCATAATTTATCAAATCATTGTGCATGTGAAGCCTTACTAAAATGCTATAGAAATAGAACATAAAATAAGAAAAATTTTCCCTGTTTTATTCCATCGGCATAACCTTCAGTTTTCGAGGCTTTTGTAAATAAGTAATGTGTGATAACCAAACTTTTTACAAACATTTTTCCCTTACCATCATTCATATATGTATATTAAAAAAATACTATATAAAACTATTTTTTATATAAATCATCCCGTAACTTTCTTAACATGCGATAATTTCATTCCTATAAATGTCTTGAATTTGAATCATTCACAACGGACATTGGCACAAAAATTCGACTTTGAGTTTTTTTACAGTGCTTTTTTACGTATTTAACAATTTTGTCAATTGCAGAAATTAAAATACGAATTTATAATGGAACTCGCATTATACAGAAAACTCTCAGAAAGTTAGAATACTGAAAGAAAGAACAGAAGAACGAGCATTAAAACCTTTCCAGATTTTTATCTTCTGTTTATGACACACAAAACGAGAAAGAAATTATATTTATATCTTGGAGGCATTGCGCTGAGTGCTCCTTTTTAATGGGCAATGATTATGATGACTTAAGGCGTAATTATCTTCTCTGTTTCATTTATATAGGATCATCTAGATACTAAACAATTTGAGTGAATTTATTAATTGAATTGAAATCATTTTCCAAATGTACAATTTATAAATTTTAAATACGAAATACAAATTTTCACATTATTTAAATATGAAAAAAAAAATTGATTTTTTTTTTCCAAAATAATACAAACTTTTAAATAAGCAATAATGTAATTTTATAATAGAATAAATAAGAAAATGAAAACAATAAATTGCATTCTGTAGTCGTGGGAATACTAGAAGTATTATAGAATAAGTATAGAAATTAGGAAATTTGGTAATTGAAATGGTTGTTTTCAAACGAATCCGCTACGTACGTACGTATGTGTATAAAAGAGAAATATACAAAATTTATTTTCGGACAAAACTATTTAATAAAAACAAAATTTAGTATTTAAAAAATTATTGTTTAAAATAATATTTTTGTAAATATTAAAATTGATGGGACGAAAATTACAAAACAAAGAATAACATTAAGAAGATTAATTTTTATTTTTATAAAGAAATTTATGATAGTCTAATTGTAAAAATGTGTGTAATAAAATCAGATTGAGAATATTTACTTATTGAACAATTTTGCACCCTAAATTAAGTTCATTTCATTTTGACAATGACCGCCTAAAATGTAAACACAACTTTTTTAAACTGTTATTTTTTGTAATTTGGATAAATTAAACATTTTCGTAAATAAAACCGTATGTTTTAAAATGAAATATTATTATCATAAAAATTGTAACGAATTTCTAATTTAAACTTCCATCCTTCACGTTTTTGTTAACTTTTGACTAACTCTAGGAAAGTATAATAATATAAATATATACTGTTTAAATAGTTATTATTTAAAATTGTTCATTATAATTTTAAGAAAAACATATTATGTAAACAAAATTGTGTTTTCATTTCTACTTTTAGTTTGAAAACATACATAATGTATAATTTTTGGAAAGCTCACAATAGCCATTTTTAATGTGGAATAGAGTAACATTTTTTAAAAGTCCTTTAGTTTTTTTCATTCTATTAGTTCATTCCTTAAAACAGAATTTTCAAAATGGGATGTTTTTGTTTGTAATAAACACATTTTATTGTTGTTTATACAAAAACAATATACCTATTTAATATGTTTATAAGATTCAGTTTAAGAAAAACAAACAAATAAAACAACTCAAACATTAATTTAAGAAAGCACAAAGTGAAAATTAAAATTACGATTCCATAAAGAGTTTCAACATAATTTTATCCTCAATAAGTTTTCATAAGGGCGGTATATCATTTTCGTTTTTTCCATCTAGACATATCTTCTCTATGGGATTCACTTAAAGTACAGAGAATGATTCATTTTCTAATTTTCAATCCCATCAACAAATAAAAATATCTAAGAAATCGTTCCACGTCTGTTTTAGACATAAAATCATTTAGAAAGCTTTAGACTTTCATTTTCAACGAGGAAACATTTGATCAGCACATGTCTGCTCAAGAAAAGTATATTTAAAACGCCCCACTTTTCCACTTTTTCATGCGAAAGCTCAAATCGATTTTCAGTGCAAGCACCTATTAAATAAATCCTCTCATATCCGTTGCAACAACAGAGTTCAACAGTCCTTCGGAACATGACCTATATCCTAGGGGTACTTACGAACGAAAATGTTGCTCATCAGTGTCGCTGGCAAACAGAATATAATCACTAAAATGTCGGCGACCGCCAAATTAACGATAAAGTAATTAGTCACAGTGCGCATCCGGGGCGCACGCAGCACAACGGCTATCACAAAACAATTCCCAATTAATCCGACTATAAAAACTATAATGTACGCGACACAGTAGACCGCGGTCATGGCAGCCGAGTGCCTGTAGAAGAGCTCGTCCTCGGGTGCGTAGGTCATGTTTGAGAAATTGCTGTCGATGAAATCGCCGAAAACGTTTTCAAATCCGGCTGCACCGAGGATAGTGCCACTATTGCTGCCCATCATAATGTTAGTACCACTAATCAGGCCGTTTATATCGATTCCATCACCTCCGAAGAGACCGTAGTTGGAGGACTGCTGGGGACGGGGGAGAGAAATTGAATATTAATGACAAAAAAACCCAAAATTATCTGGGCCTATTTAATCTTTTACCTTTAAAACCTCCCAGTCGGCGTTGTATGCCACCGTGTTGAGTGGATCAGCCAGCCGGAAGGAGGCCAGGTCGGAGGTGGGAAACGGTGTGCCCAAATGGGGCCCTAAATCAAGTTTACCTTCAAAATCCATTTTTGGACCCATATACAAAATTTATAAATTTAAAAAAAAATATATTTAACTAGCTCACAAAAGTCCCAAAAAACCGAAGATATTTATCCAAAAATCCAAACACACCCCTCTGCACATTAACCGCACTATCAAGTCCACTAGTAAAAGTTCTCAAACCGCTCTGTTGGGGCCTCTATTATTATTTTGGGGGCCAAAGGTATAGGCATCCGCCAGACCAACTCAGTAGTACTGGAAATGTTACAAAAAACACTATGAAAACCGAGGAGGATGGAAATCAGCGCTCCGAAGCTCAGCTGCTGTTGGCGGCTTCATCACGAACATGACACTGAACACTGGCGATCCTGGAAGTCTGCATTTAACACAAGAGCGCCTGGGTCTGACTGCGAGGCTCCTTCGTCGGATACATTTCCTTACAGGACTCGAGGGCTAATGTTGATGATCCTTCAGCTGGCTGTTGATGGTGTGTTGCTGGCTCTGTTGTTCCCGTGGACTCCCGACGGCTCTTCCCTCCTCTACACGAACTACTTCTACTACGGGGCCAGGCCATGTGAGCTTTCCCTTTTGAGTAATTCTGAATTTAGCTCAGAATTAGGCATGACATACTTTTACAACCGAAGCCCCAACAACCACACCCGAACAGGCCGCCCTCAGTATATAAGACATCCATGGAACTTATGAACTTTTCAAGAAGGCTGATTGCAGCAACAAGAAGGCGAGCAAGAGTTCAAGAACCTCATGGAGTGCCATTGTGTGGTGCATAGTTGATGGGTACCTTGCGTCCGCGCAGGTTGCCCACCTGGGGAAATGGGCCACCCGACATTCGGCTCCAGTTGAAGAGACCTAAGCAAACCCTAAGAGAGTCCAGGCACCAGGCCCATGTAACTTAGAAAACCTCGGAGTGAAAAGCGAAAGTGATACATGGGGAGTCAGATAACCAAATATTTCACCAATCCTGATTTATGTCGGGCCCCAAAAGCTTCCGACGAAACTGTCTTTGGTTCTGCTTCGCTTGCATTTAAAATCGGCCGAGCTTACTATGAAATTCTTTTTATATTGACACGGCTAATTAGCTTCTAAGTACCTGGAAGTAAAATGAAATAAACATAAATATTTTCCCAGGGAATCGTAATATTTCAGGACCGTCGTGATTGTTTTCTTTCGTGCAGCTCGAACAGCGTATGTATCGATTTAAAACGTTTTTGGGGCCAAATTTATGGGAATTATTTGCATCTTCCATTCAAATTGATGGAGAAAATATAATTTAAGTAAAATCAAAATATTAGGCACGATATGCCTAATTAGGTGCGTGAAACCAAAACTAGTTTTATTTCTCGATTAGAACATTCCACCCCTTAAAACTTTGTATACCCCACCTAATTTTTATGTAGGGAAGTCTGAACCTACATAACATAACATACATGCAGAAAACGTTATTCTAAATTTAGAAAAAAATATATCGACGATAGAAACTGTGAGGACAATGTAACATAAACTCAGGAACAAAAGCATTTCACGATACCTCAGGATATCAGCAGGTGGGCACTGAGATTCAATTACTTTTGATACATGTAGTACCTACATATGTATGTATATAGTATACAAGAACGAGTGAGTATACATACAAAGTATGGTACATTTAAGAGCCTGGAAACATCTGTTTTATTCAAGTTGATTTGATAAATATTTAATTAAAACAACTTAAACACTATTGTGATGGAGTTGAATCCAGTTGTAAAAGTTCTGTGGTATGCATGTTTATTTTAAATTATTGTAAATACGTTTTTTTAACTGTACTAATAATAAATTTATTGTTTTAAACTACTACGGAATAAATTAATAACATCAAAATTATTTGGCTAGTTAGTTAATGAAAAAGGAAAACTCGAAGGTATACAAAAACATTACTAAGAAAAGTTGGAAGTCTCTTCTTTCAAATTGGATTGTCAAATTTAAAACTTTATACTTTTTTTTTAATTTTTGCTTGAAACTTTCTTTAGTGTTTTTAATTTTTATTATGTGATTCCAATTCATTGATTTGCAAAAAACTATTTTTGGTTTGTTACTTAAGCGGTGGAAACTTGAAACTGTGACAATATTACACGAAACTAAATAAAGTATACTATTGGAACTAAGGAAAATATTTAAATTGACTAGGTATTAGGCGAATTCCTTTTCTTTATTCTCAGTAGGCTTGCAATGTACCTTGTTAACTTTAAGGGGGGGCTAAGGTATTTAAATTTTTTTGTTTGACAATTTTTTTTATTTTTTTAATTGAATGCATAATATCTTAAGAATATTGTGTCAAAATTTCAAGCCGATTGAAGCAAACTTGACGAAGTTACGAGTATTTCTATACCTTGCTTATGAACGTTTTATACCAGATTTTTTAGTGTTCAAAACTTTAAAGCGTTTTCCCCAGAACTCACGTTTTCAAAGTCGGTGCCCCTCATAACTTCAAAACTACTGCACCGATCCTTTTGAAATTTTGAACACTATTTCTGTACATAATTTACGAGGTAACGCTGGAGAGTTTTTTCAAATTTGTTAATAATTTTTATTTTACAATAACAAATTAGTCGATTTTTTTAGCAAAAAATCGCGTTTTTCCCTTCAAAGTGTTCCAAAAAAGTGAAAAATTAAAATTTCGAAAAACCCCCCCAGCGTTACCTGGGGAAAACTAATATCTAACGAATGAACTTTGATTTTTTGATTTCGGATGATCCAGCACCCAGTTATGAGGGGCACCGCAATTCTACTTTTTTCCGAGACACGTCCGAATAATTGCTGTCATTGCCGTGTTTTTCAATATTTCTTGGTGAAAATTTTATACAATATTCTTCAAATGTCATACTTTAATGTACTATTAGTTTTAACAAAGAGATTTTAACTGTGTCGTCACAAAAAATTCACAAAAACATGCCTTTTTTCGTACGAATTAACCTTAGCCCCCCCTTAAGAAGCGTTTATCCACATACAATAACAAGAAAAGTTGAGAAAAAGTTATTAATTTTCGCTGTAATGCTTTTCTTTTTAAACGAATATTTTAAATTACCGACATGAGATACACGATTTATTTATCTATTAGGAAAGAAGAATTTTAAATATGTTAGATAATAAGGAACTTGAAAGAAAAATTAAAAGATTTTCATGGTACCATTCGCCTTTACTGCATCTGAAGTCGAGCAATTACTTTCTTAGAGAAAAGGAAACCAAACAAAATGTCTTTTTATATTAATTAAATTAATTAGTAAATTAAATATAATTTTAGTGAGAAAGTCTAAAATATGTAGGATATTTGGAATAATAAATAAAAATATATGTAGGAAAGTTTAGTTATAATTTAGTTCTGACCTTCATTGGTAGTTTCAGTTGATCCCTCTATTTTATCATCATCATCGTCATCCTCTCCGAATTATCAATTCACTTTTAATTCAAAACAAAAATAGACAGAATTCTCAAATTATCAGACAGGTCTACTAACTTTTAAATCCCAACGAATCCAACCCAACCGAAACGATTCCAGTCTTAAAAAACGTTTCAAGCAGAAGGAAATACATATAATAATTAGTTAGAAAACCATGGAGAAAACCAACACAAAATTATTTTCGCCAATTATTTATATAACTGCTAAATTCTAGCTTATTCGGTCTAAAAGAAGGTGCAAAATATCAAACGAACTTGAAGCGATAAGAATTGTGAAATCATTCAACAGAAAAGTAACGAACTTCCGGTTTACTCTGCGTGCAGTACTAACTCAAGGCAAATTTTGTACAAGAGTAAAACAGCTGACTGTCAAGTGCCTTGCCTTCCCGTCAACCGCTGTCCAACTGTCATCCTGCATAACAGCCGTGCATGCTTGAAATGTTAATAGCACGAATATCCTCGTTTTTGGGGCGCAAATCCCGCGCCCGATGGATGTTAGTTCAGAATAGACCGCAGTTCTTTAATTATGTTCGACACCTGACAACAGGGGAAGAGAAAATCCCCGAAATCGAAGTAAAATTCTCAAACGGGTAAGTCAACTTTTAGTTTAAATCACATGTAACGACTCTAAAATTAATTTCGTAAACTGTAGGAGAAGTTTAGTGCTTTCCACAGGGAAGTATGCGAGATTTGCAAATGGAACAGCAGTCTGTGCAATGGGCGATACCTCGGTTATGGTAACAGCCGTATCTAAACTGAAACACTCCGGGGGCTCCTTCATGCCCTTAGTGGTGGACTACAGACTAAAATCAGCCGCATCCGGCCGTATTCCAACAAATTTTCTCCGGCGTGAGCTGGGGCCTTCCGAAAAGGAAATTCTTTCCGCTCGACTAATTGATAGATCTCTGCGGCCACTCTTCCCCAGCGACTTTAAGTCTGAGACTCAGCTGGTGTGCAATATGCTGGCAATGGACGCGGTGTACTCCCCCGACGTTTTGGGGATCAATGCAGCTTCTGCGGCCCTTAGCCTGAGCGATATTCCTTGGAACGGACCAATTGGAGCAGTTCGGTTGGTTTTTATTGCAGTAACCCTCATTTATAGACCTTTTGAACCCCTGTATCGCCAGTTTAGGTTTCTGCGACGGGGAGATAATCGTGAATCCCTCCCGGCGAGAATTGCAAGTCTCCGAACTGGATTTGGTGGTTACAGCAACAAAACAGAATTTGGTAGTTATGCTGGAAGGAAAGGGAAACGTTGTTCTGCTGCAAGACATACTTAAAGCAATTAAACAGGGCACTAAAGAGGCGCAGTTTATTGTCCAAGCTATCGAGAAGTTGCAGAAGTCTTATGGAAAAACGAAGCATCCCGTGGAAAAGCCACCAGCAGTTCCTGAGGAAATTGAAGATGCAGTGAAGACTTTATGCGAAATGAGATTGAGAGAAGTATTTAGAGACTACGGGCATGATAAAATCAGCAGGGATAATGCCGTAAATGAAATAAGGACTGACGTTGTAAATCGTGTGTGGTCTAGCTTTCCAAATTCAGAGCCTCAAGTTATCCAGGATATTTTCAACAATATTTGTAAGAACACTTTTCGGAATATGATTTTTGAAGAGGAAAAAAGATGCGATGGAAGGAGCTATGACGATCTCAGGAATATTAGCTGCCAAGTGAATTGAATTATCTACCCCTTAAATAATTTTTATTTCTATCATTGAAATTTTCTTTGCAGGTGGACCTCCATAAGCCCCTTCACGGCTCCGCATTATTTCAAAGAGGCCAAACTCAAGTGTTTTGCACAGTATCGCTTGATTCCCAGGAAAGTGCTCTTAAATTAGACACCCTTACTGCTCTGGAAAGGTTTAAATCTAACATTCTTGAGAACTTAACTTATTTTAAATTCTTTGCAGCGGTATAAAAGCAAAGAATTTTATGCTTCACTACGAATTTCCGCCTTATGCAACTGGAGAAGTTGGAAGAATAGGTCCAATCGGACGAAGAGAACTTGGACATGGTGCTCTGGCAGAAAAGGGTCTTCTGCCAACACTGCCCCATGACTATCCATTCACAGTCCGCCTTACATCCGAAGTTCTCGAATCGAATGGATCCAGCTCGATGGCAAGTGTTTGCGGAGGCTCATTAGCGTTAATGGATGCTGGAGTCCCTGTGTCAGCAGCAGCTGCTGGCGTTGCAATTGGTCTAGTCACGAAATACGAGAATGATGATACCAAGCATCTGCAGGACTACAGAATTCTTACGGACATTCTCGGAATTGAGGACTATATGGGCGATATGGACATGAAAATTGCGGGCACCAAAAAGGGTTTTACAGCCATTCAGGCAGATATTAAGATACCAGGGATTCCCTTAAAAGTCGTCATGGAGTCAATGCAGAAGGCAACTGATGCAAAAGGAAAGATTTTAGATATCATGGGACAGTGCATTCGAACGCCGAGGTTGCCTTGTAAAAATTAGACTTAGTATTTTTAATAATTTTCTGTTTAAAGGAAGGCTCGTAAGGACTGTTGGCCAGTTAGTGAGCGCGTCACCATTGAGCCACATCAGAGGTCTCGCTTAATAGGCCCCAATGGCATAAACGTAAAGCGACTGTATCTGGAAACGGGTGCCCAACTCCATCAAGAAGATGACACAATTTATACCCTATTCGCCCCATCACAAGCAGCTATGGATGAGGCTAAAGAAAAAATTGAGGAATTTATGAAAAGCGAAAGGATACCAGATTTAGAATTTGGAGGAATCTACACAGCAAAGATTACGGAAATTAAGGACACTGGTGTTATGGTAACGCTCTACCCGAGCATGCCACCAGCGCTCTTGCATAATTCACAGTTAGATCAGAGAAAGGTTAGTGCTAATCTGTGACTAGATAGACAGTTTTTCAATTTTATTTATTTTCTTTCACAGATCGCCCACCCTAGTGCTTTGGGACTTGATGTAGGGCAAGAAATTCAAGTGAAGTATTTCGGTAGAGATCCAGTGTCTGGTTTTATGAGACTGTCGAGGAAGGTTCTCCAAGGACCAGTTTCTTCTATTGTGAAAAGTTTGGACAGATCTAATGAGTCGAAACAAATTCCGGATAGTTAGCGAAATAATGTTAAGTTTTGTAGCAAATAAATATTTGTACAAATATTAAATGCTTTGAAGGGAGGAATCCAATTTACAAGAAATGGGAATTATGTAGTTGGTTTGAAGGAAAGGATTTTCATTAGAGCTGCATTATAAAATTCTGTTATCAAAGTCCGTTTAAGCTCCTCCGATTTCTTACACTATAGTTCAAACCTCCAAGAAATCTAATTTTATATAATAAAGAACACTAAAATTTAATTCCAGAAACCGGAAATTCAATTGTATTTTCTAATTAAACATTACACAGAATGCAAAATCCAAGGGACAGAACGTGACTAGTGGTGGTGCTCCGCTGCCTCCTTCTTCTTTGCCTCGGCCCACTTAGCCTTGTTCTCGGGGGAGTTGGCTGAAACACAAAAGTCCAGTCAGCTTTAAATCTCAGAATCTTGCTTAGTTAAACCTACCGAGCCTGCTAATTTTGTAGAAAATAGGTGCACAGACTGCGAGGGAGATGAAATAGTACCTCCAAATCCACTGATTCTTGATGTAATACTTCAGCGGGAACTGGGCAATTTTCGCCGAGAAGGTGTAGGGGAACTTCATCGGGCGACCAACGGGTTTGTCAGACATTTTGCAAAGATTTCAACTCGACTACTTACTGCCAGAAAACCTGAAGGAATAAATTAGTTATTTTCCTCGCTAAATTATATAATAATCCGTCAGCTCACCCACCAAATCGAATCCAGCCACTGAATTGAAGGTTATGTCAAAATTATTTTCATTCTGACAGTTGGTAGCTCCCAAGCGGTTTAATAATTTTCCGAACCGATTAACGGTTGCTGCCATCTGCACGACGTTTTTGAACATATTTATGGACTTGTTTTTCAGTGGGAGAAAATTATAGTATTCAAACGAAAATTAAAAGCAAATATTTCAATTTGTTACGCCACACAATGGTAAGTCGGAAAATTAGATTTTGATATATGTTTAAAGAGAAACTGAAACATTTCCTACCTTTGGAAACCAGAATCCTCCTGTTAAAATTAAATAACTATACACTAATTATGTTAATTACGAGACAGAACGGAAGCTGTTTTAAAAAAGGATATCTCAAGTTCGAGGTAAACATTTCCCACTATTACGACTCTAAAAATTTTAAGATTTCTCCCCGGGTAAGTTAGGATTTTCTGCATTTATATTCTAGAAATTGTTTCATTCAATTAAAATTAAGAGTAGAAATGCTGTTTGTTAGATCTGTGAGTATGAGTAGGAGTAACTGTAAAGTGAAGGCTATTAGCAAAAGTATTTATTTCAAAACCATAGTAGTTATTTGGTATCCAGGCGGTTTCTTGAAGGTCCTTTTACAGACGTCCAAAAATTTGCATTGCGTTTTGCAGAATTTGCTGATGCATTATACCAACATATGGTCATGGAATTTTAAAGTATCAACTATTACTATTACTCCTATCATATATATATGTATATCTTGTATACCTCAGAGCCATTTCCTGTCCTTCAAATTATTTTATATTACAAGTATACATTTTGCTGCCAAAATTATTTTAATATGAATTATTAACTCCCCGATGTAAACCGCCCCACTGAGCTGCCTGGATATTATAGACTCATACAAAAGTATATAAAGAGCTAGTAGTTAAGTTACATTAAATATATCTACATATTATTTATAATTATTTCTACTTGAATGCTAAAACGTTTTCCTTTCAAATCAGAAAAATTCAAAATATACTGTTCAAGAATGTAAGTGAAAAACTTTTAAATGAAGGTAGTTTTTCTGAAAACTAGACAACCGCGCCTATGCAGTAATCTATGGATTTTATTAAGCCTGACCTCGAACTTTGTGTGAATATCTCGCGAAAAAAACGTCAGACTTGGTGGAATCACCTGAGCATCAGATAAGGGAAACGTGCTGATTAATTTCTGCAAATATGTAAAGACAAACGATAGGAAAGTGTGAGCCATCTAAGCACTATTTGTTTGGAGCTTTTGGCGCTATGAAAACCTGTTTGTTGTTATTTACATATTTATTTGTCAGGAAGTGATTTATTATGATTAGTAAATTATTTTGTTTATTGAAATTGTTTGCATTCTAGCAAGGGCTTAACAAAGCGAATTATTATCTTATTATAGTAGTAGGTCAGTTGCAAAGTTAATTGAGTCTTATATCATATATTGAATGAACCGTTATTTAAACATTAAAAACCTACAATCCAGACTTCGCTGCCCATCAGAGACTTTTTCGGCGCTGTTTATGAAAGTCTGCTATTGCAACTGCTCCGTGTTTAGTTTATATATTTATTTTCGTCATACTTTAGTAGCATTAGATCAACAAACTATCTTGCTTTGCGGGATGTGAAAAATCCAGCAAAATGAAGAAAATAAAAAAATCTTAATTTTCTGCATTACTATAACTTATTTTTATCCAGCGTTGCTCTTGCACAGTAATCCTGCGGTTTTTACACGGTACTACAGCCGTTCCGTATTAGCTCATATTTCTACGATGATGAACGAGCGCTAAGTACGTCTGGAACGCAAACGTCACCCACTGTGGAAAAGGCCAACGCACCAAAAGTGTGATTATTGTCCAAGCCGAAGACAGTGGTTTGGGTGTGAAGATTTTTTCCCTTGATTTCCAATTTGACTGGCGCAGACGGGCCACTTTCCTGAGTTTATTCAACTAAAGAAAAAAGAGCGAGGAGCGAAAAAAATTTCGTAGTCAGGTCACTGCTGAATAAATAGTGCCCCAAGCTAGCAAAACACCTGAGAAAAAGCAGAAGCAGCCGCTCTCCTTTACAATGGATGAAAAGAGCAGGACCAGTCTGAAGCTGAACGTCATTGAGTCAAAATCGGGTGGCAGCGGAACCAGTGATTTTCCGAAAGAAACCTTTAAAAATTTACCTGAGAACGATCATAGTGAAGACGAGCTGAAAGGTTTGTGAAGACTTTCTTTTACTGAGATTCCTTTGGATTTAAGGGTGAGACCTTTAGCTTGTTATTAGAAAAAGACCAGCATGCATGATGCAATCTGCCAGTCATGTTTCCTAAACACTAGCCATTTGGGTTAGCAATTTCTCAATTCCTTAGCAAGCAACGTCTTGAAATTTCTTAAAACATTTGCATTCTTTGGCTAAGGTTTTTTCTAACCATTCAATATAGGCCAAGGCTGCTCAAAAAATGCAGCCACATGTTGCTGAAAAACTCGAATTAATTAGATCAACTGACTTCGCATTAATAAAAGACATGTTTTTCAATCAGTTTTGCGTCTCTTATTGATGCGCGTCATTAGAATTTTTTATTTAGCTGTGTTGGATTTTTCTGGGCTGCACTGGTTATTTAGCGAGCTCATTCTTCATTTTTCCGGCATTTTTGCACCCTCTAAACTCGCTCGAGGTTTCGCGGGGTTGCCAGCTGTCTGCCCTACATTAAGTGCCATAAAAAGATATTTTCACCTAATTAGTAGATACCATGAAATCATAGATTTTAATTAAATGATGTAGTAAATGCACTGACATATAGAAACTGGACTGCTGGTCCTGGCTAAAAACTCACTTCAAAAACGAGATCAATTTTTGGCCGAAATCTAACTATCTCGCTCCCCCGCAGATACCCCAGGCAGGCAACTTAATAGCACTTTATTTTGGTATTCGAATGAAAATAATTCAACCCCAGTAGATACAGTCCACTTCATAACACTTTTTTCTTCATATTAAAATTATTTGTTTTGAAAAAAGTGCAAATTGGGCAAAAGTAAAAGCATAAAAACCAAATTAAAATCGGCTGTTGCAATAGTTTAACGATGACCAACAGATGGCTACGGAACTTTGTGTCGCATATTTTAGATTATGTTGGCATATACGTGAAATGTGAAGGTTAGACAAAAGTAGCAACAATAACTTTTATATCTATCTCGGTCCCCCGCAGATACCCCGTTAGTTATTTTCAGCGACATTTTTATGAAAATACTAAAAATTGAGCGAGATTCAACAGAAATCGTTTCGTGACAATTAAATTATTTATTATTTAGCTGTGTTTAAACATAATTGTGCGGGATTTTAGAGCATTTTAATTGCCAAAATTTTCCTGAAAGGTTTGAGCCTAGACTAAAAATGGTCTCGTTTTTCAGACGCGTGTTAGCAGTCCAGTTTCTATATGTCAGTGAGTAAATGTTAAGCTTTTTATTTTTTTTATTTTATGTCCATAGTTTCTTTGTAATGATACCAATTAAACGTAAAACGCAATTTTTCGAAAAATCGCCTAAGTCAAACGATATTCTGGGTAAAAGCTTGTTTGATATTTTGGAAAAACAATCAATATCAAGGCAATTTTGGAAGAACTGCCAAAGTCAACATGACAATGGTTGCTTTTCCAACAGTCATAAAGTACATGTTGTTCTATGATCTACTAATCAAGTACCTATACTTAATTCAATAAGTAGCTTTCTTCTTAAAAACGTTTTTTCCTTCTCCTGTAAAATTAAATAAAACTGATATTGGCTTCTTTGATATAATAAAACTGAACTACTATTATCTTACTCGTTTAGAATGCTGTTGTATCTTATATCAAAATTGGTAATTTCCTTTTACTATAATCGGTCAATTCTACTTGTTGGGCAACTGCTTGAACATAAAGCTATCTCGAAATGCGATACAAGCGGCAAAAAATTCCATGTGACTCATATTCACTTTCATTCTCTTTTGGCTTAAAACCGGACTCTTCAGTGTTATCTTAAATGCGATATCCAAGTTCGCATGAGGCGCCGCACCGAATGTTAGACACTTAACATTATCTCTTGAGTTAATTTGATAACGCTTCAACACAGTTAAAGAAGGCGTATTCGGTCACATTTAAGCTTTTACATAAATTAAAATCAACTACTGCCTTTGGTGTAGTGTTAGTGCCGGAATATGAACCTTCCATAAAAGTTTCAAGAGCCACTGTGTTACCTAAGCTCAATCGGCCTACATTAAGTAGTGAATTCGAGACGGGGAAAACGTGTCAATTTTTATATTGAATTTAATTTTTCTCGTGTTTTATTCGATTTACTAGTTGAATCTCAGAAAGAAGGCAAAATGGTACAAAATGGAGATGGCGTTAGCGATGGAGCTGAGGAGAAGATGCTTAACAACGAGGAAAAGGAAAATTTGGCTAAAAAGGATGAAGTAAAATTTATCTCAGGAGATCAACAAAATGGAGATGCTAAGATTGATATTGGAACGTTAGACAAGGTAAGAAAAACTAAACACTTATTAGTGAAAAGTTAGTGAATAATTTTAAATTCCCGCTAAGAAGTACTATAATCCACAAACTTATGCAATGAGCTAACCCTTTTGCGGATAAAAATTGTTGGAAAACTTAAAAGATGTATTACGGTTTGTTTCTCTCACACTGCACGTGCAGATAATGCACTTTAGACATACTAATTTTCATATTGATTTTCCTAAGATTATCATTTGTTTTTTATAAAGACGTATAAAAACGACTTTCATCATTTTTTGTTATTATGTTATCGTAAACGCGCAGTTGCTAACTGATACGCTCACAATTAAACCGCGAAGCTGCATTCAAAACCATAAATCATAATCCTTCTCACACATTCATAATTGATATTTTCGATTATATGTAGGTTATCAGACATCTTAAATAGAAGAGGAAGAATGATCACAATATAACACTTTTTATCTTCGTAATTTTTGCAGTATTATTGGTAAATATTTTAATACAACCAGATGTAAGCAATTTATTAATTATATAGCAATACCATTGAATACCAAACTCGTATGTTGGTTTTAAATCAGTAGTTTAGTATGAATTTTCCCTTCCGCAAAATTGTCTTTAAATAATAATTAGTAATGTATATAAAAACAAAATAATCGGTTAATCCCAGGTGTAAATTCCTCGGATTTTTGATAAAATTGGCGGCAATTATCTTCGTTTAACCTACGTTAACACCTCTTGAACCGAACGCACTAATGAGTAACGAATTTCCTTCTAAATTTGCCGCGCTCTCAACACCACAGGAGGAGGAACAAGGGGTGAGATTTCAGATTTAAGTCGTTTCGTTCGTAGTACATCGAATTTTTTTTCGTCTTTGAGTTTCCTATTAGCACGTGCTTCATTCTTTGATTTTGTTCTCTGCTACCAACTCCTGTGTGCGTGAGAAATGTTTCTATTTTTAAGTTCCCGCAGGCGATTCATTCCTGCGCCCGCATGATTTTCACTTTAAGTTTTACAACTGCATTCGAGATGGAGAAGATCGTTGTTCCGATGGTTAAAATTTTTCCGATTAAAACCTGAATAAAAAGTTAATTTATTTTTATAATTTCATTAACAGGCCTTCACTGGCATGACCAAGGATGAGCTCATGAAATATGCCAATGATCCATTTTGGGTTCGACTACGGTGGATTTTCTTCATTGTTTTCTGGATGATTTGGGTTATAATGCTCGTCGGAGCTATTTTAATCATCATCAATGCTCCAAAATGTGCTGCTCCAACACCGCTTGTGTGGTGGAAACAGGGGCCCCTAGTTGATTTTAAGGAGGGTGAGGCAACGCCAAGTGATATTGAAGTGGCAAAGAAAGTCAGTGCGAAAGGTGTAATTTACGAATTGCCTTCAGAGCATACCTATTCTGCTAAAAACCCTGCAGCGGAAGCATACATTAACAACTTGGTCAACACTTATAAGTAAGACTGAAGTAAAAGAAATTTTTTAAGGGTGTTGAACTAACCTAATTTTCTTTTCCTAATATGGTAGAGAAACCGGTATTGAAGTAATCTTAGACGTGACAGCCAACTACGTTAATAGAGACTCCGATCTGCTAAAAGAAGCCATCGAGGATGAAACCAAACGCAGTGCATTCTTTTGGGTGGAGCAACCAGAAATTCCTAATAACTGGCGATCAATTGTAAATGGATCTGCTTGGGATCAAGTGAGACCTCAAAATTTTGTGCTCAGCCAATTTGGGGATGGAAAATATGATTTACACGTGAACGACACACATGTTAAGAAGGCACTTAAAGAAAACTTAAGACATATGCTTGGGTTAGGTGTCAAGGGATTCCGCTTATCGAATGTCAAACACTTCATTTTGACCAAGAATCTTCAAGACGAAGTACCATCTAATGATGGAAACTGCATCCATGACCAGTATTGCTTTTGGACACATTCTCAAACAACATTCCAAGAAGGTCTAGGCGACTTTTTAGAAGAATTAACCTTAGATATAAGAAATGCAAGTAATGGTGAAGCATTCTTATCGATTAATGAAGACACTATAAGACCGGAAGTATTTAAAACAAAAACTGGAGAATTTGGTATTGATTTGCCCATTTTCGGTCGATTTAGCCACTATCTTGGATTGCGAGATAGCAACAAAAATAAAGATTTGCACATGGAACTTTATAAAACAATGGTGGAGATCGGCAATAACACATGGATGCAGTGGGTGTACGATTTTGAAGACCTTGGAAAGATTGATCCATCTGCCTATAACATGTTTATTATGCTACTGCCTGGAGTTCCTGTGGAAAGTGAAACCTCAATCGTGGCGAGCACAAGCAACCATAGCGCTGCATATCTCAAGCAGTTAGAGAACATGCGCCTCACACCAACGTATATGCACGGCACCTTCAACTTATACCACTTTGGAGAGGTTGTTGCGTACTCCAGGTAATAATTGTTTCTATTCTCATTCTAACAGTAATTTGCTAACATCTAACTAACCATTTTAACTTTTCATTATTGCAAATTAATATTTTTCTGGAATGAAACAACAGAGAAAGGTAACTAACATCACATTATTTCATAATGGTGGAAAGTTCTATTGTGTTGAACCCTACGATTAATAAACAAACGATTTTGAAGAATGATTGGGTATTTTTCAGTTAGAATTCAAAAGAAAGAAAGAACTTGAAAGTAGGACTCTTCACCAGAAAATTCATAGCAGTGCTACTAACAATTTTATATCCGTATAAGCCTTTGCATATTTTAAAACTATTTTTACTTTACAGATTTAAGTCGGGTAACCCAGGATTCTTCGTCGTCTTAAATCCAACAGACGATCATATCTCTGCCAATTTTACTGTGGAGAGTTTGCCTGATAAGATGACTTTCGACATGCTCAGTCTGAATTTCAATAACTCAGACGCTGTACCAAAGTATGAGTATTTTAACTTAATTCTAACTATTTTCGACTTATGTATTCATTTTCTTTTTCAGAGGAAAGGTCTTGTCCGAAGCCATTCCAATGTCGCCTCATTCGGCGGCTATTCTTACTTACGTTCCTGTTAAAAAAGATTAGACAGGTTTATATGCTCAAAACGCCCTAACTGATGTTATCTAGTAAAAGTTAGGCATCTTTTTTGGGTGATATTAAAAATTCTTATAATTCCATAGTACTGAATACAAAACATATATGCATTCAATAAAATTTTAGAGCATTATTTCGTTGTATTTATTTGGCATTTTATGCTTCTTCGATTGTTAGGAAATTCTCTAATCTGCACAGCTTTAAATAGGCAAAACACATACATGTTCGATTATTTCAAAAATGATGGAAGATCGGATTAAGTTACTTGGAGTTTAAATTCTTCAATCCGTGATGAGTGAGTAGGATTTACAAAATAATGTAATTGTGTTCGGTAAATTAAGCTTGGGAACTCCAACTAAAAAAATTTATTCACATATAAACCACTATATCTTCGCAATTTTTCCGATTTTTGAATTTTGTTTATGTATTTTAAAAGCTGCATCCTTAGCGAAATCGCAGAAATAAAAATTGTATTTTTTACTATTAAAGACTAGTAAAAGAAACTCAAAAGAATTATTTATGGTAGAAAGTTTAATGATTGCTTTAATTTAAATTTCCTACTTTAACAGTAGTTGTGGTCACTCAATGTGGTAGGCATAGTCGTAGTTTCGGTAGTGGCTTTTACCTCGAACTTTTCCCTCGATTTTCTCACTGTTGATGGGGAGGGAAGGGGGAATCCCCTTTTCAAAAGAATTCGATAAACACGACCACCAGCGTTGTACAAAGCCAAAGCTGCGGCTAGATCCTCGTCACTCCACCGCGGTTTTTTGTCCGGCTCTTCTATGCGTTTGATTTGCCCTGGCGTAAACACCCTCCTCAACTTTGATTCCGTGTACTCAGAAGTGGTTAGACGATTGCGTTCTTTTTCCAGTTTTGCTCTTAGTCGGCGGACTCTAGCTTCTGCTTTGATAGCTCGCAGTTCGCGGGCGCTTCCTGTGATTATCCCTCTAAATAACGTAATTAATTTAATCGTTATTTTCCATACAAAATTCATAAAATAATTACTCTGTTTGGACTTCTTTGTTCTCCGTATCCTGAAGCTCTGTTTGTTGCGAGAAATCTATTTTTTCCGGCAACACTTTTTGTGCTCTATATTATTTGTAATTTAAGTAAACATTTAGGATGAATAACAAAAATAACTTACTCCTCGTAAGATCGCAAAGCGTCTTCAACTAATTCTTTCCTAATTCGAATTTTCTTTCTCCTCAATCGAGCAGAATTCGTGCTCTTAACGTTTATTGTTGGAATTGCGTCTTCTTTTAAACATCTTTTATTTTTGGGCACATTTAAAAGAATGTCTTTCAACCTGAAGTCGCTTTCTTCAAAATGTGCAGAACAAATTCTATATTTAGTGCAATTTGTGATTTTTCCTCTGCAAACTTTGGCCCACTCACTAAAAATTCTGGGGTCTTTGGGAAACACATGAAATCTTATTGATTTGTCCAAAAATTTCCTTCCTGAATCATTTGGGCAATTTAAAACTGCACAGCGTGTCATGTTAGCTAAAAATTCTTGTTTGTTTAATTTATAATAAGAGATAAAATGCAGTTTAAAACACGTTTCAAAACAGCCGATTTGACGTAATCGAAACTGTCACAATGACTTTTCAAAATTGTAGCAAGCAACGCAATTAATCGCAGCACAACGTAGCGCGCTGCAGTAAATTTTGCTGTGTACTGTACGTCAGTGTCAGTGAGATAGCTGTCAAGTAACGGGTCGGCCATTGCTTACAGACCCGCAGTCCAAGGTGAAAGTTCGCACGTAAAAGTTAATATGACTTCCTCCGCGTTTTACTCAGCGGAAAACACAAGTTTAGATAAGGAAACGGAAGCAGCGGAGGAGCCAATCACTTTTGAACAGATCTGGGGTCCCAAACAAAAAGAACAGTGCGTGAAATGGGTGGAGAACAACAAATACAGAAAGGTAAATAACGCCTAATCGATTAACAAAATCCACAACTTATTTTCTCTTTTTATCTTTTCCAGATATGTCTGCAGTTTCCCGACAGTTACTTAATCCACAGCACAACGATTTCTGACGAACTCAAGAAGTCCTGCGAGGCAAATTTCTTTATTCTAGCCGACACATCCTACGGAAGCTGTTGTGTCGATGAGGTGAGAAATGCTAATTTAAAATAAGTTATGCTTGCTTCAAATGCGATTGAGTCACGAATTTTACCGCCACGGTTGAATGAACTGCACTTAAAAGAATGCTTTAAAATTTCTAGATCGCGGCTTCTCATGTAGGAGCTGATTCTTTGATACATTTTGGGAATGCGTGTAAAAGCAAAGCATCTCGGTTGCCAGTGCTTTACATCTTCCCCCGGCTGCATCTTGACTGGAGCATCCTTCACGAGGAGTTGATGAAAACATTTCAGAAAACAGACGAAGTGCGGGTTTTCCTGGACATTCCCTACCAACATTTAGCAGGTTTGTACTCCAAATTCAATCTCAACGCTTTTTAACAATTTTTATCTCTTCCATATAAGACAAGGACTACCAGGAGGAACTAGGTAAGTGAAACAATTTTTCGATTAAACTTTCATTATTTATTTATGTATTTAATTAAACTTAAAAACAATTCTATCAAAAAACTAGACAAAATCAACACTACAGTGGCAAAAGTATTCATAGAGGATTCCTTTAGCCCCATAAGTGATCCAACCACACCTTCGGGAGCCCATGAGATTTGCCTCTTTGTTGGCCAGGACAATCAGACGTTTTTCAATCTCAGCATGTCCGTAAAAGCGAACAAGTGGTACATCTTTGATCCATTGCAAAGCAGCTTAATGGAGGTGCATCCAGCAACTACGAAATGGATAAGACGCCGCTATTTCTACATCGAGAAATGCAAAGATGCAACCACTTTAGGGATTGTAGTCGCCACCTTAACAGCTAACGGCTACCTAGACGTAGTTAAGCACATCCAAGAAATGGCTAGGGCTAGAGGAATAAAAACCCATTTGATATCTGTTGGACGTATTAATCCAGCTAAATTAGCCAATTTTATGGAAATTGATTGCTTCGTTCTCATTGGGTGCCCTTTTAACAACATGTACACATCACGAGAGTTCTTTAAGCCGATTGTTTCTGTTTTCGAGGCGGAAATGGCTCTTAACCCTGCTTGGCGGATGAGCCTTCCCGAAAAGTACTCCACAGATTTCAAGGACATTCTACCTGACGGCGAATTCTACAAAGAGTTCAAGGCTTCGGATGTTCCGGAAAATGATGTGAGCCTCATCAGTGGTAAAATTAGAGTAGTTGAGGCTAAGTCTTCTGAGTGGAATGAGAACGGAGCCACCGAACTTTCCGAGCGAAAGAATTACCAAGTTTTGGCTGTAAATGGAGGAACAAACTTCGAGGATCGCACTTGGAGAGGTCTCGAGCCAGCCTTAGGTTTAACGGAACCTGCTAAATTAGAACAAGGTCGTAGTGGAATTCCAGTTAATTATGAATAAAATTAAAAAGGTTTATTGTAAAAAAAAATTAGTTTATTTTTGCTTTTTATTTCTTACATACGGAAGAATCGGTTTTATGGTCTCCGGCAAAGCAAGGGTCAGTATGTCCGTTTTATACTTTGGTTTAGCATTCACAAAATTGGCAAATTTTAATATTTTGGGCTTTGAAATCGCTAGTTCCTGGGTAAGTACCGTCATGTCGACTTCGTAGTTAGGGCTAGTCAAAAGCGCAAGGACAAGGAAATGACAAAAGGCTTTGTCTCGCGTGTAAGATGTCTTTCTCCTGTTAATCAAAAATTTTATCAGAATATTAAAATTGATGGTTATTGCACTTTAGGTAGGATTAGATATTATTATTATATCGGGTGTTAGTTGCAAAGTAATAAAACACTTACAAAGAAGACAGACCGGGTTGTGAAAAATTCTTCCTGATGTCGTTCTCCACTTTCTCGCTGATATCCGAAAAAGACTTCGCCATATTTTGCTCCTTCATTCTCAGAAGGTTCTTAAGTGCGTCTAAGTAGATCAGCGCCTTGACCATTTTCAAATTTTCACTAGACCGAGGCTCGCTAGACAGTTTAATGTTTTTAATTCGATCCTTTGCTAGTTCTGAAGTGATACTACAAGGGTAAAAAAATTTTTTTTTCAAATTTGTTGAAAGATAGACTAGCATCCTTACGGCAAATCATCTACATTTGTGGCTAGAACAGCGTCAGCCTCTTCGTTGAGTCGGTCCATAAGATCTTTGGAGACGATGTCGTAAATCGAATAGACATCGGGCAGCCTCTTGGCGGTTTTGTTGAACTCCGGGCGGATCCCCGACGATTGTTCCTCGTCCAACGGCTCCTCTGGCAGATCGCTGCCCTCAACAGTCTTGTCGAGCTGGTCCTTGATGACGTCGACGCTCACGTTCATTCGCAAGCTCTTTTCGAAACTTCTCAGGGTCCTGCGACCGCCGAACTGTTTCAGCAGCAGATTTCTGGAAAGTTCATCACCCAAAGAATTGCATGCTCCTTCGTCTTTCTTGTTGTCGTAGATGGCATTATGCAGGGTGGCCTGCTTAACTTGTATCAGTCTAACCTGAAAAGAACGGAAATTAGACCTGAGCCTGAGAAATCGTCCCACCCGCGAAGGACCTTAGACGTTTTCCTGTTCCGCACAGCAACAAAGGTGTTGACGAGCTCCTCTGGGAACTGGTCATTCAGGGGCCCGTGGTAAATGTTGGTGCCCACCCCCACAACGGCGTGCTCTTTCCCCGTCTCCTTGTGCTTGGCGAAGGTGAAACCCATGTTCCCGGCCTCCGCTTTGAGGTCCCCATTTTGAAAGTGCACTGAGGAAGAAAATGAGGAAATTCGTTCGATTGGCCAGCGAATGAGGAATATCTGCGGAAAATACTCACGCAGCACTGGGAAGTGTTCATTCTTCTTGTTCGTTATCACTTCCTCCACGGTTGCTTTTATGGAACTCATACTTTTCACTTACTTCAGCAGATATAAATTAAAATTAATCTTGTTATCGTAATAAAAATCTAAAGGGACCGGCAGAACTCCATGAACAAGCCTCAAACGCACGTGCGGAACTGTCAGTGTCAGAACTGATCCACCGGTTCGAACGCGTTTAAACCAAGCGCTTTCATACCACACTCAACATGTTCGTTCTGGTTCTAACATAAACTATGTACATAACTGATATTAAGGAAAAATTTAAACTTTTTCATCGAATAAATAAAAATAAAATAAAAATTTAAAAAATTGTTTTCGGTTACACTTTTTGCTTTCCTATTTACGTCCCTGGTAAATAAAAATATTGTAATCAACAAAATATAAATTACAAAATAACGACTTTAAAGTAATTTTTATTGTTCAATTGCTCGATAACGACTATCGAGTAATTTACATATATACAATGTTCAACTAGTGTTGATAACGATCCAGTCATAATTAAAGAACGATTTTTAACCGACGTAAAAAAGAAGAGGCTATTCTGCTTTTCATGTTATTTGGGGTGCGATTTTTAGTCGTTACTAGTTGGATTTAGTTTGTTATTTTAATTTTTTTATTCAAGTTTTGCAAGGGATAATAAAACAAAACAACAACAAAGAAAAAACGAAGTAAGCAGAATAAAAAGTGGACAATGGAGGAAGAATTAAAAACTTTATAATTTGAGCCTTTTTGCTTTGCCTCGGCATTTTTAATACTTTTCAAAATCGCATGTCAAGTAATCAAATGATGACTGTCAATTTAATCAGCTGATGGAAATGTTACAAGAGTGTATTCATATTCTGCTACAGGGAGCTCACTCTTCGCTGTAAGAAAATACAACGAATTTGCTATTTGAAGGAAAATACACCGAAGAGTGAATACCCCTTATATGTTGTTTATTCTCTATATCTATATCTAATTTCAGGGTTGCTTAGTTTTTAAATAAACCTGTAATATATTCTGAAAAACTCCAGATCATATCCGAAAGCCATATAAAAACTTTGAATAAAGAAACCTAAATTTAATTTCTCACATTTATTGCCTTCCATCATCCTAACTTCTCGTTTTTTATACATAAAATTTACGCGTTACAAATTAAATTTAAATCCTCAGCCAGTACATGGACGCACGGATCCTATTGTATTCTGGCAGGTTTTCGACGGGGCCAACTGCAGCAACGGCGGGGCACCGATCGTAGATATACTTCATAGCGACATCCCTCACATTGCTTGCAGTAACGCTGTCTATCCTCTTTTCCAGCTCATGCAGAGGGATCCTCCGGTTATAGCAGAGCATTTGCCTTCCAATGTCCTCGCAGATTGGAGTTGTACCGTCCAATTGCAGAAGCATGTTCGTTTTGAGAAGGTTCTTTGCCCTTTCGACCTCGGCCTGAGTTACCATGGTGCAGAGGCGCATCCACTCTGTTTGGACGTTGTAGAGCATATCCTGAAAAAGTTTATAATAACATCGTTCTAAATATAAAAATCGTAAAAACTACCTCACACTGCAATGGATCACAAACCCAGTAGATACCCCAGAGTCCGGTGTCTTTGTAGCAGGTGTTGAATGATTGGAAACTGTGGCACAAACCTTACAAAAATAAAGTGCAATAGTCTACCCCAATAACCAAGAAAATGTTAATCCGTCTTACCACTTTCAGCACTGGCACGAGCAAGATTTGAAGCGTTGTTTACACCGCCTCCCTGAGATCGGTCCCACGCTCCAATAAGGGTGTTGGCAACCATCAGGGGAACGTTGTCTTGATCTGCCCAGCCACAACCTTCAACAGCAATAGCAACGTGGGCCAGAGGCAGGGAATCATCCCTCACTCGTACCTCAGAGCCAGTGAATCGGCACGGGGCTAGAACGGGTGGTTTTCCGTCGTAAGTGTTTTCAAGTTTACCCAAATGTTGTTCAGCGAGCTTAACAAGGTCGTTGTGGTCAACACCTCCTGCACCAGCTAGAACAATCCTAGCCGCCTTGTAGTGGGCATTGATATAATCCAGCAAATCATTCTTTCCAATCGACCTGAAATGCATTCGTCCAGCTCCACACAATTTTATCTAATGTACAAAACTCACTTGATATTTTTAGTGGGTCCCAAAATGGTTTGACCAAGAGGAGTTCCCTGGTAGGCAGTGGCATGCAAATGATCGAACACGACTTCTTGGAGGTTGCTTTCAACTTCTTGCATCTCCCGGAGGATTACACCTCGTTCTCTTTCGATTTCTGTCTCGCCCAATTTCGAATTCTGAATGATGTCAGAGAGAATTTCAACGGCTTTGGGGACATCCTTAGATAGGCATTTTGCGTAGAAAACAGTTTGCTCCCGAGAAGTGTACGCGTTCAGGTGAGCCCCAAGGTTTTCGACCTCCAGTTCCAAATCTGTTTGGGAACGTTTGGAAGTCCCCTGGAATTAAAAGAAAAAAAAAAAACATGTTGATAGTTCCCAAAAATTTGAAAGTATGAGATTACCTTAAAAGCCATGTGCTCTAAAAAGTGAGCTACTCCATTATTTTGCTCTGTTTCGTATCTCGAGCCGGCATCGATCCACAACCCGACTGTAGCTGTTGCAGCCCCAGAATTTTCGCTGGCGACCCTCAGACAATTGTCGAGCAATGTGACTTCAGTCGCTGGAACGTTAAGCAGGGTCTTTTGCAGGGACTCAGTCGCTTTAAAACGCTATAAAAGGAAAAAAAACAATCGAGTCAAGTGTGAAAAATAATTCAGACAGAAAAGAGGCCTCACATAACCTCATTCCTGTAAGAAACTTGCTTCAGTTCTTTTTAGGAATTCAACCCTAACGAAGGGAGCCAAAACCTTGGGGATCACTTTATCTCGATAAAACAACTAAATAACTTTATTTTGAACACGATGAATTAGTTTTCATCGGTTTTGACGGTTCGCAAAATTACGTAATTGAACATAAGCAGGTAAAGTCCATAATTTCTCGTTACCTTGATTACATTTTGATTTCGTGAGAGCCCTCGAAGGGCACTCGAAATTTGTAATAATCGGGATGCCATTTATTTCACGAAACTCGCACAAATTTCCAATAAATCCTGATTAAATCTCTGCCGACGAATGACTTTTTTGATGGATCCAATTGCCCAGCCACCTACGAGTCCTTCTTCTTGAAAGTAGAAACGCTTCGGCAATCGATATGCGCAAAATCCAGTAAAATTTTACAGTCTATGCCAAAAAAATAGTTCGATCGTCGTCGGAGTATGTTTTAAAACTTCGGTGAAATTATTGAGGGTTTTGGAACTCAAAAAGCTAATTTTGATATAAGAAAACACATGTATCTAATTTCGAAGGCTTTGATACGCTATTTAAATGTGGAGTTATGTGTGCGTCGCTATTTAGCTTTTTCAGAAAAGAAGGGCAGAAAAATGCCTTGAAAATATGTCGATTGAAGAATAGCAAATATGTCCCAAAAATTTCAATTGCATGTAATATTACGTAACATAAATGGTGAACCGGGAAATAAAGCAAATTATAATAAAATTTATATTGAAATAATTGTGGTAAGTATTTTATTTTCCTCATTATATAAAAAGTCGTTATTTTGAAAGTGGTATAATTTTTCTCGCAACGTGAATTCATAGCACTTTTTACTAAACGACTCAAATTATTGAAATTATGCTGAAATGATATTCGAAAATCAAGGGCACACTCGCTAAGGTTAAGTTATTCTTCTCAAGTGATTAATTCAAGCTCTAATGCCTACTTTATTCTTTTGTACCTATAATACTAATATCTTTTCCGAAAATCACCATTATATTGGTTGCATACTTAATTAAATCCAGTACTGTTATATGTAGATCTCTGCGTTGAAATCGACACTATTACAAAAAACCCGGCCAACCCGAGTCAGACTAGCGTACTAAGTGTAGACCCTAGAAAATTTATAAAGTAAGAAATTATCTCAATTTATGATCAATAATGTAAACTTTGTTATAAAATATTTTTACCATTTGTTTTTTAAGTACAGGGTATGCTAAAAATCAAAAATTATTATGAATTTTAATCCAAAGCAGTCGTCTAATGTTCCATGTGTTGAATTAACAAAACAGCGCTTCTGTGGAGTCATATTGATCACCCTTTTATTTATGAATAAGGGTCCCATTTTTTAAATTTAATAATTTCTAGCTGATAATACAAACATACATATATGATGTGATACGTTTAATTTTCACCGTCTAAAAAAGATCTAAATTTTATTGGATAAGTCGCCTTTGTTACTTTCTGAAAATAACAGAAGCAAACAAAGCGCTCGTTTGTAAGTGATAAAAGTGTCATCAAAAATATCAAAATGTTGTCTTAATTGAAATGATTTTGAAATGAGTGAAAAATTGTTCTTTTACGACGTGCCTGTTTTGGAACTTTACTTTGATTTACTTGACGAATTAATAAAAGAGCAGGCGGCTCATGAGTGGAATGTACACATAACGAAGAATTTGCCACAGCCCAACAAATTATCTACCTTCAAACTTTGTAACCCATTTTGGCTAACATTTTTTATTTTGCAAGGAATTTTTAAATTTCTATTTTCTCACAGCAACAAGGTACTTTATGTTTTTAAAATGTTTGCTTTATTACAATTCCTAACTTCGTCAGGTGGTAGTAGTTAAAACGGAGCCTATTAAGTACAAGGATTTGAATAACTTTTCTGATGACGATAGTGACGATAGTGAGGAAGCAGAACCTATCACACTATCGAAAGGGACTCAAACTGATCGAAGGGACTTGGAGCGAATTGGGTTTGAAAACGCCTTAACCGATTTGATCAATATGCGGAAGTTTAAGGACATTGTACCTGCGAATCGGAAAGCAATTAGGAAGATGGCGTCTAATATGAACTTGTTTCGGAGGATAGGCGAACGAAATCGACATCGCTTTGGGGGAAAGGTGATAAAATCAAAGTTGAAAAGTAGTGGATCTAAAATATTCGGCAGATCGAGAACAGCAGAAGATGAAACGGATAGCAATAAAATCCTTTCAGTTCACGATGTTTTAAACCACCTCCTTTACGTGGAAAGTAGTGATGATGAAAATTTTGTTTAAGTTATTGAACTGAAATTTAAGGCGTAAATATATAAGACCCTAAAAGTAAAGAAAAATGCAGTTTAAATTTGTTGTATGCAGTGAAGCATGCAAATCTTATTCCACTTATATATGCATCGTGCATGTAAATGTGGTATGAATATGTAAGTTTAGGAGAGTATAGTTTTATTTGCACTTGAAGCTACATACATAATATTTTGGGATTAAAATATCTCCGGTTTTATTTTAGTAATTGGGAAACAAAACTAAAAAATCATTTGTTCGTTTAAGAGTCCTACTCATTAATTTAAAAATATTTTTGGCGATTTTTATAATAGGAAGCCAGTCACTAATTACCTTTACTTACGACTACTTCATTCTTAGAAATTTTGCTAAATTTAAAATATAGAAAAAGGAATTGTGTTTATGGATTTGAAATATAAATAACTTGTTGTTTTATAAAATATCCGAAAAAATTAGTATCAATGAAAATAAGTCCTCCCTCATTATATACATACTTTTTAAATATTTATAAGATATAAGTATGTCTATTGTTTGTCGGAAAACTATAGTAGAGATATTAAACTTTAAAAAGAAAGTATATTTATGCGACAAAAATTTTTTGCACATTCATCTCTTCTAAACCCATAGAAATTCCTGCAAAGTTTCACTGAAATCCGTGAGGTTTCCGTATTCTTGACTTAAGCCATTCCGCCAGTGGGGCTGAAATCAGCGATCCCGAAAACACCCTAAAATATATACTTACATAATATATGCCATAAAACATTTCACATATGACATCTTGTCGCATGTCACATGAAAAAAAATGTTAAACAAATGATTTATTTTTGTGTAAAAACTATAAAAATACATTTTAATCATTATTTTGATCGAAAAATATACATATAACTCATGTTTGATTTTTATTTTTGATCGAAAAACATAAAACTCAGTTCTAATGATTAGGAATAATTTAAAAAAATTAAATTATTTTTAATAGTTATCGTTAGATATTTATAATAAAAATTAAAACATTATGATTAAAATTAATTTTTTTGATATTGATCATAATGATTACGGTCCCTGTTTAAAAGTACATAATAAGGTTTTTATTGATTTTCTGAATTTAAAGTAAAGAACAAACTCTATTTATGACTAGGTTATGAACGTATAAAATGTCTTAAAACTAAAAAACCGTTTTTTAGAGCTTTATTATAATAAGTAAGTGGTAGCGCTTGACTGACTATAAACTGGGCTATAGTACTCGTACATAGGTACTAAGTAGCAAGATAAATATTCCGAAAATGTTTGGGTGTTTGATGAAGAAATTTTTATAAGAAGTAAGTGCTTTTTGCGCAAAGTGGAGATAATCCCCGAGCGTGTGGTTTGCGTCATAAAGCTGCCACCGCCGTATATCACGCTCAGTGCAGCAAATG
The DNA here is from genome assembly GCA_951509405.1 of Machimus rusticus. Lineage (NCBI taxonomy): Eukaryota > Metazoa > Arthropoda > Insecta > Diptera > Asilidae > Machimus > Machimus rusticus. The sequence continues at coordinate 33,117,164 of OX608053.1, read as the reverse complement.
CGTATAAATGTCTGGGCCCCAGGGCTAGAAAATTGACTACAGACAAAGGCTCGGCCTACTTGGGGCGCTCTCCCCTGAATCAAAATAATGCTCAGTCATCTTGTAGCTGCTTTATTTATGGCCCCGTAAAATATATCGCTTTCAATTTTCGGGGCGTCGGAGTACATAAAGGTTTACAAGATGTGGTTCGTTGCCCATCAGCCACGTTTTCGTGTGGAGAATACCAAGCTTTTCGGTTAAAAGGTAATAAGTTGGCGCGTCTTTTTCAGGGCACACTACCTCACCGAATTTCCCGGCACATACACTTGTCCTTGGGGGTGGTATCTAAGCGGGAAGTGACTTAAATCGTTTGAATTCAATATTGAAGACAGTAATATATGTTCAACTGGCGTAACATCCACAATTTCTACCCCCAACGGTAGGAGGCGCTGTGCTCCAATTGCTTTTGCTCTGCATGTTATGTTTTGCATTCTTCCCAAAAACGATTCGTTTAGAGGCGAGGGCGGATACGAGTAACATGGAAATTGAATTGGATGCGTAAACAGTTTCCGGAAGGATGAGGTTAAAGTCGGCAAGATTTTGTAAGCTCTTTCGGTTCAAGGACTCAAGGTTAGGGGTCAAATTCTCCTTTTGGCGGTTTTCAAATCAATATTATTTCAACGAGCTATCACTATAGCAATATATTATTAACCAATATTATAATAAACATAAAAAATTCAAATTAAAAACTACCTATAGAATCTACGTCAAAAATTGCAGGCATTAATTTAAAAATATTTTTAGTATTACATCAGTTACGCCAGTCGCCAAAGCAAAATATGGTGTTTCTGACTCATAATGATTCCGAGCCGAAGATATTAAAAGATTTTATTTCAAATCGAAGCATACATAGAACAGTGTTGCAATTACTAATAATGAACATCCCAAGATTTTACTAGATATTTACGATTTGTTGATGATGAAATTTATATCAATCAAGTGTTGAAATTTATATCAATCAAGTGTTTTCGCCGATTTCAAATAAAGAATCCCAAAGATAGACATGACTGGGAAGTTTTTTCTCTGAAAAAATGTTGAATTTCTCATACTATTAAGTTTGAACGAAGACAATTAAGATAACTTTTTTTTTATTTTATTCATTTATTTTAACTCTCGGCACAAGAAAGTCGGGAATATTAATGGCATATGCACCCACATAATATACATGTCGCTTGCGGGCTATGTTTCGTTTAAATAAACTCAGTAAATTCAAAGACCCCAATATTCTCTTCAGTTTGTAAAGGAATTTCAACTAAAAAACTTGAGTTTTGATTCAAATATTCGGGTTTTTGATACCGCTCCTGAAACTCGAACAGTTTTACTTAATTAAGCAGTTCTCAGCTATTTTATAACTAAGTATTTTTGATTCTTATAATATCTTTGAACGCATTGGAAACATATTTAAAATCTGAAATAAAAGCAATTTAAGAAAATAGGCAATACAGCTAGTTTTGTTAACAGATTTTATTAACACAAATGATTGTAATAACATACAATCCAAAAACAAAAATGTACATACATATTTACAACTGTAAATGAGTGCAGTATTGCTATAATACACTGGATCTGTGCAAAATTTTAATTGATACTCGAAGTACACAATTAGGATTAAAATGAATACCCCGTCTCGTTTCGCTAGAGTGCCACCTTATTTTATAGGACAAGAAATAAATGATATCTTTACATCCTAGTCATTATGATATACGATTTTCCCCTTAATATAAAAAAATATAAAAATTATAAATCAATTTTAACATTATCTGTTAACTTTCCTGTCAGTAATTTTTGGTATTCAAATGAAATTAGTGTTGTTGCATTAGATGCATTTTTATCACGATGCTTCGGAGGACATCGAAAGCAGAGATCTCGTCGGAACTAATCAGACTGTGCAAATTGGGATTGTGATACCCCAGGTAATTGCCAATTGCAAAACTGCTCCCAGACTGATTTCGTTGATTTATTAAAATCACAAAAGAACAACGAATCTAGGAGACTTCTCTTTGCGGTTCGAGATGAAAATTACTCTTTTATCTCTGGAAATGGTTTCTGTTTCGTGAAAAACTGCTCAATGACGAATTTCGTCCAAAGGTTGAAGTTAGCTCCCTTCATATTCGTTGCCATCGCAACCTAAATTGGTCCGGGGTTACAATTTTCCTCTGATTGATTAGCTGTCCGACTAAGGTAAAGCAACATCACATTTTTATGGCATTTCGTTGTAAAAGAAAATGTGCGCTCGGAAGATACGCCAACATAAATCGGATTTACCTCAAAATACATATTTTTCGTTTCGAGCTTAGTCTGATGGATTCCTCAATTTGTTTACGGGTTTAATTTGTGTGGGGCAAAAGTTTAAAATGAAAACGACCTTCTGGCAAAATGTGACTGCATTTACATGATACGGATTGAACTGCGGTCCTTACTCAATTCAAACTATTCATCTATCTATACGCTACTGTAGGGTGATGTCTAGGTCTCTATGGAGCCGGGGTGTGTCAGCTGCTGCTGTATGTCCTCTGCATAATATATATTAAAAGGGTGGTGAGCACGAACTGGCATTCTGGACGACCTGCAATGATAGACAAACATATTTATTAAAACCGATCGGGATTTGCTCGTTCCGTAGTGAATAATTTAATTGTGTAACTGAAGGCTTTGGCAATTGGTAATGCTCTTAATTCTCCCAAATAGGCACAATGTGTGCACCATGTAACCATGAAGGTAACTAATATAAATTAATCCTTTCCTGTAATATATAGAGCAATAAGATCTATTGAATTTTTTAGCGGCTTTTTTATGCTTATTATTTATTGACTGGATGAGTTTCTGCACGGATAATTATTAATTTATATTATGGCTCTAGAAGTCTAGAAAATCAGGTCTGTTATTTATGATATTTAATACATGGATTATAAAAGGGAATCAATGGATTTAGGAACAATGAGATTGGTTTTTTATAAAGGGAATAAATCCATAATATAGGAGTACGTACTTACTACTCAATTGTATATGTTAAAGGAAAAAGCGTTATGGGAAAAAAATATATGTAAATACATTATACAGCGGTGTGCAAAACATTTGCAACAAAAAGCTAATAAGAAACCCGTGTGCAATTTCTGTATTACGCTTAGTTTGAAAATTTGTACAACTCTTGCAGTTTTAGTAGTTTGCAAATTTATGTGATATGGAGTAGAGAACTTCGATTTAAATGGCAAATATTTATTTGCTCACCACTGCATGTAGAAATTAAACAAAAAAGCAAAGACTTTGATTCGGTGTAGCACTACAATTTATAATTGTTGTAATGTTCTAATGATCTAATTTTATAGAGTTCGCATTTAACTTAATGACCGATAAATTTTATATTCAATGAATATTTTTATTTTTGAAAAAATGCAAAATGTGAATATTTTTAATAGAATAGTAAAGAATTTTTAGTACCTACTTACTCAACAAATTTTGAAAATTGTATTTGTATTTTATTTTTGATTTTTTGTGTGTTAAATAAAATTATAAGTTAAAAATTATTTTCCAGATGGCTTTTTAGAGTGATCAACTCAATTAGAGGTAGTTTAGATTAAGGCCTTGTCGATTTGATGTGCTCCATATACATATATGTATATGGAGCACATCAAATATATACCACATGTACATTTATTATGTATTCAAAGAGGAGCAAGAGCATTAATATTGCATTTTATTAAGAAAAGCCTATAAATTTGCATCGGAGTAACTGCTTGTACTTCAATTTAATACAAGTGCAAATGTCCCAGTGCACTGCTGTAACAGTTCGTTCAATTAGACAACGACCAAAGATATAATCATCGACAAATGTGTCTCACGTTAAGGGAGAGTTTGAGAGTTCAATTTGCCCTTGTTCGAACTACGTACACTTCCCAGTTGGAGAGTTGGAACTACAAAATTACATTTATTTTCTATTTTACTTGAACAGTGGCACATTGAAAATAGGAAATTGCATGCAGGTGCAGGATAACATTCAGTTTTACAATAAGGAGGAAAACTGAATGGCACTTTTGCCCCTGGCGGCCCACTTACCTGAACCACTTCTTCCTACAACTAGTTTTTCATTATTCAAATCATCTTTGGATAGGATGTTAGCAGTAACGATCCGCTCACGTACAAGCGATGGTATCTTGGTGATGTCGGCTAAACACTTCATTTTTAATATTCTTTCGGTATTTATGAAACGTGTCTTATCTATGTGAAAGCGAATCTCTAAGGTCCTCGAATGCAAAACGTATCCGTTCGTCTGGAGCGTAGTCTCTCGCTGTGGCTGAAGCATATCGGGTGTTGCCTGGAATTTATTATAAATCATTGGTAGAAATTTTGCCCTATGGGATGTTGATGCGGGACCCAGCCGGGTCTTGCACCCTCAAATTTTATATATACGACATTTATGAGCTTTTTAAAAATTTTAAACACGTACCCTTTTATCATTGACGTACCAAGAGAGGGCCGCAGGAGGACTTGACCAGTCAGAGGTGCAATTGGCTACGACAAAATCGTCAAACCTATAGACGGGTATCATCCCGGTGATAACCGGATCACTGTGTGGCAGGGCTGGAAATATACGGTGAAAGAAACTGTTAGCTTAGGATTTATCGGGGGAGGATTCACAGTAAATATTTTCTGTATATACGCCTATCTAATACAACTAGATTGAGCACCACAACGGAGGGGTATTGTCCCAAAAAGTCGCTTCTGTGCTATACAAAATTTAGCTGCCGAACAGAGGATGAGGGTGGGCTCGGGACAGGAATTAATCTCAACTTCACTGACGTGAAGCACGCCTGTGTCACACTCTGGTGATTTATGATGCCGTTCAAGGAAAATTTCGACGTCATGAAACAATTTCCCATCATAAATCTCCATAGTGTCCAGAAGCATCTTTCGTTGGCGTGAGCTATTCTTGAAAGATAAACTTTTGAGATAATTTTGGATTATTTTTTTTCGCGATCAAGAGTGCCGCGTCCGTTCAAATTACCTGCCACTGTCATATTTGAGGTTTGCCCGATTAACTTAAATTCGGGAGCGTCTCCGGATACTTCACATCGATAGGCACCTGATGAGGTTCCATCGAGGTGCTCCAGGTCAATGCTGCACGTGTATTGATTGCAGATTTTCTTCTCTGATATGTTTACTCCTCTCACCGGGAAAGTTAGGAAAGTTGGATAAGTCATTGGTGAATACCTGTCGAGTATATTTTATGAGAAGAAAATTATTACAAAAAATTTGTTTAAAAAAAATAATCGGAAAATAAAGGATAATAATTTAAAATTTTGTATGGGCCATGTGATGTACGTTCGTGGTATAAACTTGAACCTCACATCGGATTAGTGTATTTTAATATAAGAGGATATAAGGATCTTTGAGCGAACTTCTTGACCACCTTTTAATAAAAGCTAGAGTCGCATTAACGTTGCTAATAATGGCGTTAATGTGGTCATCAAAAGAGAAGTAGGTACCTACGAGTTAAGTCTAATCCCCAAGTCTCTAACCTTGTCAAGTCTAGTTGGGAAATCTCCATCTATGGTATAATTAAAAGTCATTGGAGACCCCTTTCTTAGAGAAGAACATAGAACCACACTTACTAACATTCAGTGGAGGACAAGACATCATTTTTGAAATGCTCAGAGTTTAAAAGTTCACAGTCACGATCGTCAGATTATAATACGAAAAACTGTCGTATCATCAGCACAGGAAAGGATTCTCGAGAGACTTTGTATGTGTCTAGCTATTTTAGAAATTTTATAGAAATTAATTTCCCCAAAGTTAGAATACCATGTACATACATTTTTAGTTTCTCCTCTACATTTACATGTCATATGTATATAAACAATTTAAAGTTTTTAAAAATCTTCAACTAATTTTTTTATGCAAAATATGTCATACAGGAACATATGTATGTCAAGTGTCAAAATTTCAATTCAATACATTTAATTTAAATCTGATCCGGATGAAAATGTGAAAAAAGCAATGTTGATAAAATAAGAGTGACTTGTCTAAAATTCTGTGGAAATTACTAGAATTCAATGTTATCTCAAAAACATTTGAAAAACTAAAATAGTTAAAATTAGTATAAAGCTTTTATCGCCTTTTGAATGATTTTAATTATATTATTATTATAAGTATAGGCGTATTGGGATTAATTTGAGACCTTCATGAGATATTTTTCAAATACATATTTTATATCTGCAGGAATTACGACAATTTTTTTTTAAATATGTACTTAGGTCTGTAAAATACGATTAGCTGAAAATTTACAGTTTAATGTTAAACGACCATACCATTTTAAATTCATTTGTTTTTACGCTGATAATGAGTCTAATCTAAATTCTTTTAGAAATAATTGTACGCTCTTTGGAATGCAGTCAAAAGTAATGTTAACTATGCCTATTATATCTACAATATATTTATGTACATAAATAACAAAATACTGCATTCACCGCAAAACAATTGAAACGCAGAGCTCAAAATTCTAACATAAATTGTGAACACGTTTAGCGGTTATGCCGGAGCAAAACTATCAGCCGATTTAACTGAAGTGAAACGTAACCGGACAAATTTAGTATTTGTCCGAGCATCAATTATGCTCCGGTGCGGGGACTAAGCATCAGTTAACCGGTGGTTTTCACCTCCTAATCAGGTACCAAAATTTATGCAACAATTAAATTGCCTCCTGCTGCTAATTTCCGGCTATTTTCACTTTGTGACTAAACCCAAAATAGAGTAGAATAGCACAGTATGGCTGACCAAAAAATTTGCATACGAAAGGTATTTACAGTTCCCATTGAAAATGTTTCAAATAAATTATAAATATAGCTCCACCGGCCATAAAATGGTGTGCGGCTAAATGAATAAATTCACTCGCCTACCTGAAAAATTCAGAGCCATCCTTGTACCATTTGACTGAATTCAATTTGTGGGTGCCCATCTCGTAGCTGCAGTTCAACTTCGCGCGGTCCCTGAAGTCGACGACGCGCGGCACCGAGACGCTCGTGAGAAACAATGCTTTGATCTGATGAAAGCCTGAAAAATTAAGTAAAATTATCCTCGTGAATTGTCGCAAAACGGGTCCGGTGATTATATTTTAGCGTTCCACGGATCTGCATTGTGGCCATTTTCCATACCCCGGGTGTATGCTGCTTTTCTGCTTTTTTCATGTAAAAAGTTCAGTCGAAAAAAGACATAAAAAAAAGTTCGCCGAAATTGCGCTTTTCGTCGCCAATGAAATTTTTTTGGGGGTTTTGTTTCGCATTAGAGCTGCAAAGTTACGAGATCATATTTAAATGTTGGGAATTTTTTTTTTTCGCGCAAATACTAAAATTTCATTTTGTCCAACATTGCGGAGACCCGCATAAAAGTTCGGGTAGATTGAAATTTTACGGTTTACCTCAAATCCCTCTAATTTTGAGGATAATAGCAATATGACAATTTAAGTACTTTTGAAGGGAAATTAAATTTAACAAAATGGTAATCCACTCCTTTCGGGTACTAAGTGATTCCAGCCACTATTGACGGAACTCGCAGGGATGGCGGACCCTCACCTCGTAGTTATGAGCACTTTCTAAGCATCCGAACCCATGGCACTTTGCATCCCTATTGTAAGGAGATGATTTAGTCGAAATTTAGTTTCAAGTACGCCTAACAACCCAAGTTAAGTGGAAAATGATTCGCACTCAAAAGTTTTCTCGATTTTGAGCGGGGTCCCGTCCAAAATTGTTTGAAATGCTAAATTTGTCGCAAAAGTTTCAAACTTATTTTCCCCTCTCGAATTTTTAATCAGGTAAAGTAGTACAGATCTTTAATTGAATTTCTCTTTTCGAATTCACTATTCGTGAGATATATAATTAAATGACAGATCTCAAACTATAGTTGGTTAAGTTCCTATTTATTTTAAACTTTTTTAAAACATTATTTACTGATGGAAAATATTTTAGTTTATTCTCGATAACGCTGGAAACAATCAGGTAATAAAAATATAATTCTAAAACTTCAGAAATTAGGCAGAAAAAATACGCAGGGATACTTTAAGAGTTTTTGATTAAAGGTATTTTAAAAGGATCTGTTTAAATTTATTTTTTCCATTTTTATTATTATTTTTTATATTGGCTTAAATGAAGTAAAATTATCTCTAGTGTGTACTTTAAAAATTTCATGTAGTAAACACAATTTAAAACGTTCAATGAATTTATTTCGAGTTCATGTTTTTAAGGTCGGTCAACAGCAGAACTCAAGTAATTCTTATCCTATTGACTTGAAATTTTAATTGTATTGTAGCTTCTTAGACAGATTATTTACTGAAGTAGGCGCACATGCATTTTACGATCGATACACAGGTTGATTTTTCTGCTGAAAAATGAATGTTTGTCTGTATCTGAGTATTGAATAAAAATGCTTTACACTTATGAGATCATTTTAATCAGAAAAAATATGTTTATAATATGTAGAATGTTGATTCATTTAAGGCAATATTAAATAAAATTACATATATAAAAAATCTGAGAAATTAGATGGTGATAGGTAATGACAATGGTAATTTCATAAATTTTTCGTCTTTCGAAACTTAGTATGGAATACTAAAAAGTAAAACTTATTTCTAGGATTAAACATTTCGCAAAAAATAGCACTAATAACTCGAAATTGCTTAATATGACCAGCCAGATCGTCAATTAAACTCCCTTTAAATAAGTTATTTCAGGGAAAATTAATAGTCATTCACTATTAAAAAGTTATAAACCATTTAGGAATCAAATTTTTTACTGAGTTTTCGCTAAAGAGGATGAAAGGGCGTGAAAAAGGGTTTTCAAAACAGAAAAATTCCAGCAACTTTGAATGAGCAAATTTATCAAAGGGCTTCCATCAGGAAGGAAGAATTTTCCGGCAATCGATAATTCCCTGCATCTCGTTCTATTATTTCCGGACAAACATAAATCACGATAAACCAATTTCCAATATAGTCGACCTCGTCGAAGGAGCTAAGCAGTGGTGCGATGCAAAAAAGGTAACTACGATGAGAGCAAAGTTGCTCAGGTGAAAAGCGCTTCAAATAAAACTTTGGGTGAATTTGTGCGCGTTTTTTTCTATAGAGTTTCATGCTAGATACTCGCTGCACATCACTTTACATAAAAATTTCCAGAACGACGACGATAGAAAACTTTTGATAATTTTTCCAGCAATACTTTGTCATGCCGGGAAGTTTTCCGCTGTTTACAACTACAGCGCGAAAATACAGGTGAGATGCATTTTTCTCGCCGGCAATATGAGAGCATATCTTGCGACTAAAACGATTTAGCCCTGGAGCAAAAAAATAAAAAAAATTACATCGCTGAGGTGAAGGTGAGCTTATCAGGTATCCTGGCAGATCTCACGGCGGAACAAAGAAAGTTCGCGGCGCAAAGACACCGGGAAGAAAAAGATAAAACTGTTTTACTGGAGAAAAAGTTTAAACGGCATTCTCGTAAAAACTTACTCCGCCGTATATTTACATTTGTAATGGACGTTTGCGGTAGACTGATCGCATTATTTTTAGACGCCAAAGTAGCTGCGCACTTTTCTGGATGTGCTTTGTTGCAGTCGTAAAGTGCACCTCTTAAGTTCCTGCCGACAGCTCCATTTTATTTCATATAATATGAGACGCATACAAAATTTTTAAATTAAAGATGCCCAGAGTATATTCTTACTCTATGTGCGCAACTTTCTTAATTGCACCGTAGAGGACAGTGTTTCCTAAAACTACATTTTTAACAAACCAAAGGAAGAAGAATATAATATATTTTTTTATAATAGCCATTTTAAATGCAAAAACAAATATATAGTTTTGCTATCTAATAATAACACTTGAGCTCAGACACATATACCTACATACCTACCTATTTATATGTTTCAAAATATTCTATTCAAAATACAATTCTGCTTTATTATTTCTTAAAGATATTAAAAAACAACTGGCAGTTTCAATAATTCTGTAAATGTATAATACATATATAATGTAAATTAAAATTGTAACGGCGGTTGAAAGTTGTTGGAAAACGTACCGATACCTATACCTAGAGGAGAGTATCCAAATATGAAATACCATTTTTTTTAATGAAAATCGTTTTACCAACTTTATACTTTTACATTTTCATTTGATTTAGTAATACAATCTTATGTTTTTAATACTAATTGTGTTTTACTAGAATTGTGCACAAATTAAAAATGAAAACAACGTACCTATTTATGGAATACATACTCAAATATGGAAAAAATGATTAAAATAAAGTATGGGTGTTTTTAAGAAAATTAATTTCTTTGCATTCTAAGAGATGAGGGAAATGTCGATCCCTAGACAAGCTTAGACCCAAATATTTCCTCTTGTGTATTTTCCGAAATAGTTGCTGACAGAACATACACTCTGCATTCCATATTTAAACTCCTAGTGATTGTCCATGTTCGAAATTTCACATTGATTCAAGTTTATCTTCGTATTTTACAAGTAACAATACCACAAACAATAAATCTGACTGAAAATTATTAAAGCAAACATATAAAAATACAAAATGTGAATTATCTATCACCGACAAAACATAACATTCTTGTAAAAGCAACAGTGCTCGACGGAATGACGCCATGAAGTGAATGTGATACTAAAAGGATTAATTATTTTTGAGAAATACTGGTATTCCACATTTGGTTACTTTTTTTAGAGCCAAATTAGTGAAGACTAATAAAGTCAAATGAGGTTAAGGCAAGTTCGGAATATTAGTGATCTTACTTCATTATTTGTGACTGTACCAAATATTGATCTTCGAGGTTTTTGAGGGCATTACTGATCTTCAGTGCAAACAAGAAATTATTGCTAAATTAAGTGGTGAAAATTAATGGAACTTATAACTTTTTATTCAACAATACGAGTGACGAGTCAAGATAAATTGGTAGCTTTAACGTGCTGTGTAAATTAATGTCTTGGCTAGTTGTCCTAATTTCACCAAAATAGCAGTGCTGGTTTCCATTAATATATGTCTCGAAATCTGGAATTCGATACAAATTTTTAGAATGTGAAGAAACAATGGTGGCAGAAAGAACCGCAACCACTAGGAGTATTTGCGACAGTGACAATATTTTAAAGTATCCCTCAGGAGGATGAAGTGCTCCTTGTCTTCTGTAACAAAGCATCGTCTATAAGTTATGTTGTAGTCGCTCTAGCGAAATATGCATTACAGGGGAAAACAGCATTGTTCCATTGAAGAGCACCAGCTCCAGTTTCGTTTAATGTTGCAATCAGTTCGAAATAGTTCTCACACTTTTCACCGCTTCCCTGAGCTTTCCGGCACCATCGTTCCGGAAATTCCTTTTGTCTTGGCCGCCTAGAAACTAAGCTCGGTTGGCACGTGAGAACAAAATAATTTCCACAAAAATTTGGTCTGGTTCCGTGTTTGCTAGCAAATACCTCGAGCGCTCCCTTTGTCTCCAGTCAAGTTGATTGATTAACTTCTAGAAATTCTGCGGTGAGCTGCTTTTCTTTGGGGCCCTGTTCGAGCAGCACCCCCATTATAAGGGACCCCCATTCAAGGGCCCTAAACAGCTTAATAAGGCATTATGTCAACAGTGGCGCCTATTGTCTTCGAGTAATTGTGAGAAAGTATCTGTGACATGGTCGGGGGCGGTTCGCGCTGTATGACCACAATATCTGCGACAAAGTCCAACTGCGAAATTTGCATAATCACATTATCATTTACAAATTCAGCCTAGTGGTGTTCGCCCTCTGAACGGCGCGGCGCGCGGCGCGTGGCGGCAGCGGTCCCCAGGTAGCATGGTATTTTAGAAATTTGCGTTCTCCGAGACGGAAAGCATAAATACCTTTTGTCCTATTAATTTTCTTGGTGTTGCTTTCCATTGTCCCGGGCTGCTTTTTTCTCTCCAGCCAACTTTCATCCGAGGACCAGAAGGGACTTCTTCAAGTTCGCTATAACTTTGAAAACATTTTTGTTTCAGAACTCCTCGGCAGTGCTCTGACCTCGTGGATTCCATGACTGCACGGGAGAATGGGGGATGGAGCCTCTTTGTGCATTGAAATAATATTAAAAAGTTATGTCTTCTTCGGATCGGAGTGCCGGGAGCTGCTCCTTTCAACTAATGACTGTTGGAAACTTTTGCTAAATATTAATCCCAGTTTCTTTTTTTTACGCTTTTTTTCGGTGCCATGGCATCGTGTAGCGAAACTATACATATAATGTAGCTAGGGTTGCTGTGCCACCGGAGTAATCGGGATCGAGGAAATGGTGTCAACATCAGGTTAATAAGGCAAATTGCGCAATTTCGTATGAAAAGTTTTTGCTTCACGAGCCACTTAAGATATTTCAGGTTCACTGAACACCAGAACGTTTTAAGAGTTTTCTCGTAGTTTTCTTGTTTTTCTACTATAAAAATTGCAAGGAGGGGAATTTTCGACTGAAAAATATAATCTTAGTAAAAATGGGTCCGGTAACATTTTTATGAAAAAATAGAACTCTGAGCATTTGGAATAGAATTTTTTAAAGAATATGTTTCTCAAAACAACTATATTCCGACCTGACCAAATTCAAAACTTTAGCTACAATTGTTCGATTTTAAATTTTACGTAGGACTATATATGTATGCCACCACCACCACCACTACCTTCTCAAATTCTAAGCAAATAATACATATAGTTATCAAATTCAATCTAAATTTTCATTTTAAGTTTAAAATCAGTAATCCTAGAATTTCGTAAATGCTCGTTTTCATGCAAAATTCTCTGATTTAAAAATTTCCATTGCAAAATTTAAAAGTGTTAATATTAAATTCGAAATTAATTTTTACTAAAATTCCCGAACGCAAATTTTCATGACATATCCTTGTGTTGTTGAAGCAGAAAAATAGGGTTATCTATAATTTCATCAGGGTTTGAGTATATTGCAAGATTTTTAAATTTACAAAGATGGGATATTACTATACAATATATAAAATTGTTTAAAAAGAAAAGTAATATTCACGTAAAAAACGGTTTAAACAATTTGGCAATACTATATTTGCGTAGATCTGCAAAAACTCAGTTCGTTTTTAATTTAATAATTGAATATATACTGAGGGTTTTCTTTTGGTCTATCCATATTTGACTTTTACCAATTTTTCTTTCTATCAAGTCACAAAAGTGTCTTTTTTTAAGACCCACATTACTCACACCAATTTAGAACTGTCTAAAATTGGATTTAAAGTACTGTATTTTGTTTTTTAATAAATTCTTCTTAATTGATTTCAAATTTTAAGTTACACAAATTTGCACTTAATAATATGTAGGTACTATACAAATAAATAGTAAATCGAGTTAAAAGTTAAGGTTAATAATTAGGGTAGTGAATTTGTAATTAAAAGTGTTTTTAAACGCTTCTTTAATTATTCAATAGGTAAAAGGATCGTTTAATATTTTAATTTAGCTTTTTGAAAAAATGAACGAAATTTTATGATCATGGTGGATATGATAAAAATCCATGAAGGATAACGTTAATTTTAAGTACTAGTTTTATCACTGTATGTATGTAGGTACACATAATTGTAATAAATTAATAGTAAAACATATTAATAAAAGCTGACCATGTGTGGCAAAAAATTCAATTTATCATCCCGCCTTTTTTCTAATATTGGAAAACACATAGCTTCAGATAAAACTTTTCCATTGAGTATAAGATTCGAGGAAATGAGTTTTTAACTAATGCGTTTTAATTTGGGTTAATGACTCTACTGAATCAGTGAATCGGTGTTGAACACTTGAATTGAAAACAAATTTGTAATTACTTTTCCAGTAATTGGAAAATTCGGGATACCAATAACAAAGAATGACTACACCAAATCCTGTCGGCGTCATATGAAAAGAAGACAAATTATCCCCGGTACTGGTGTTGAGACGTAGCAAAACTTTTAAAGAAGCGAAAACTTATCCAAACTACTGGCCATCAGGAAAGCGAGACCGAATTATCGGAACAATTTCGAAAAATTAAATGTACATCAGTTTTCGAGGGAACTTTAAAAGATCCGACAGGGCAAGTAGACGAGAGTCCGACTGGGGCAACATTAATCATTGCAACGAAGCTAAAATATTACTTCCTCGGCCGGCAATTAATCAAAGGATAATATCGCAGCACTTCTCCGTCATCCGAAAAGCATAGTAGCGGGGCTTGTCCTACTTAACCCTAATTTAAAGTCATTAAGGATTTGATAAAATATTAAGCGCGACCGAGGAGCCAAACCTACCGGCAGTGAGGACGACCATTAGAAGGTATCCTCCCAGCCTCATGGTATCCGTGGGAGCGCTGTCCGGTCTGGGGGGAAAAAAATCTCGCTGAAGGTGACAGGGAACTCGAACAAGACTCGTTCTGCCGCAAAAGCTCCAAGCTCCAAGCCTCCAACGGGAGCAGTCACATGATTCAGAAGAAATTCAAAAAATTCTTTTAGACCACCCCCCGTTCACACTTGGCGATGACAAAGGTTAACATCCGTTCGCAGAGTGACACTGCAGAGGGCACATCACTTTGAAATTAGCGCTTGGGGCGTGGCGCCTATTTTAAGCATTCTTCACTTTTTGTAATTTGATTCACGCTTGGGACAGGGCACACTACGACTCGCGTGACACGTAACTCGGATCGACGGAGGCTGCGAACATGGACCGGACCGCACTTTCACCAGAGGACATCAAGTTTGAACTGAGGGCGCCCTACGAGGAGCCATCATCTCGGGATGCTGGTGCAGCGGTGTATCTGATAAGTGGTTCGTCTCTTATCACCGGGATGCTGGGGATGCTGCGCGTGCTGGAGCCAAGTCCTGGAGGAGCTTTTTCTTTTGCCAGGCTCCGGGGCTCCGTGCCTAGGACGGGGCGCAGGTGAGCCACTCCGAACGGGAGAGCAGCCCTTGTAGCCCGGGGGGAGGAAGTGTGTACCCTTCGGAAAGGTACGTGGTGGTTACGCCTTTTGAGCTTCCATCAGAGCACTCGGTACCAATTCGAAAAGGTAAACAGAAATAAGGGCTCGAGTGGCATATGCTTATTATCTCATCTAGGAATCAGTAAACATGAAAAAAAAAAAGAAAACCAGAAAAGAGATTGGATGGGACAGGTGGATAAATGATTTATTCGAGCACTTCAAAGTTATTAGGCTGCGACGTTTTGTTCGCTTTGCTCATTTGTCGATGAGGATTCGATTTCAGTATAATAGGATCGAAATGAAAATCTACTCCACTTTATTCACGGTTTTTTTTTTTTTTGTGCGAGCTCAGCTGTACGTTGTATCTTTCCAATTGGGACTGAAGGTCAAAGTTCGACTAGCTTTCAATCGGCATTTGGTGTTCAAATGATTATTGGAAAACTAATTGGAGCAAATTAATTTGAATTAGTTATTATTAGCATTATTTTCACTATTCAGATTCAATCAAACAATTATAACAACTCACGGTACACGAGAGTTATAAATCGACATTCGTTGAATACATGACACTAAAGGAAGAGATCAAGAACTGTATAATACATAATTTAGAAGAAATAATCCGATTGGAGAAAATGTCTTTTATGAATAAAAAAGGCAATTAATATCATACCTAACTTTAAACGTTGAATACCAAGGCATCTTAAACATTTGAAAATAATATATTCAATGTGACTCATAAAAATTAATTTGTTATCAAAAATCACACTTAGTAGTGGTACAGTGTAGTGGTAAAATTAAAATATTTATTTGTTTATTTACACTGAGTTATTTCTGGATTTTTTTTTTGGTTACCATACAACCATTATTCAGAAAATTCTTTTTTTTATCAAGCTCTAATTTTCACGTGATTTTCACCAAACTTGGTGTTTGGGGGTTTTGGATCGCTGATTTCAACCCAACTGTCAGAATTTAACAATTCAAGATGATACACTCTCAAATATGGAAGTTTATGCGAATTGCACCAAACTTGGTACTTGGGGGTTTTCGAAGGCGCTGATTTCGAAAGCCTTAAATAAAGAGTCAAGTGAAAGGTAATTTTCTGTAATTTTCGTCAAGCTAGTTAGTGAAAACTTGACACAATGAATTATATCACCTTAAGAATAACTGTTTTAGATAGAGATGTTGCTTAAGAATATGAGACACCTTTTTCTTTAGAAAGGATTATTTTCGAAAGCAATTTTATTAGTATTGTGGATAAATATTGAGTGTCTCTTCGGGTCATTAATAATTTAAAAACGCAGATAAAACAAAGAAATTACTTAAAATTCTTGTCAAGTTTCACATTCTGAACTGAAAGGGAAGTGAAACGCATTTTCTTAAAATAAGTAAGACATATTCCTAGAGCTGTTGATATGGTCGAAAGGTTCAGAAGGCCCGAACACAAGTTTTCACTGATTCCCTCATTGAAGAAGATGCCATTTTCGATTGTTTGGGAGTTTTGTTCGCAAAGGTCACGTACCAATAGGAACGTGATGAATTTTCATTGAGTGAAACGAGTGAGTGTTCACCTCACTTCGCAACACAAAACGTCTCACATAAAAAATTGAAAAGCTGCCGGAGTGTGATAAACATGAAACAATATGATACCCCGGGTAAATCAGCTTTTCTTGTCTTCAGACTGTCAAAGCAGTTTATGTGTAGCAACGCATTGATTTATGGAGATTTTAGCAAGTTTTCGGTCTTCTCTTTTGGCAACTAAATCCTTGCGTGGCAGAGGAGAAACTTAAACCGATGACGTCGCAAAATCCTCGGAGTACTTTATATGCTGTGCTGTGAACCGAGCAGGCGACCAATGTATAAACCGGATAACTCAAAATGCCAACAAATTCGGGAAGACAAAAAACATAGGGGAAAACTGTCCTAATCGATATCATACGCTGCTATAAATCACAATTTGATGAATCGTTAATACCAGCGTCGGATCCGCCCGATTTACAGTCCGGTCAAATTTTATGCCAAGCTCGTAAAATAATTGAGTGTTGAACACATAGAAAACGATAACCAATGGGCGGTACGTCAAGGTGCTCGACGCAGAAAAAAGAAAAGTGATTCCTCCGGAGAGAGGAAATTGAAAATTTTATGCAGACTAAAAACCATCCTCCACATCTATGTCGCTTCTGCTTTTTCTGGAATTCTTAGTATCCACCCAGCCTTTAAGTCCAATACTCTATCGGAAACTTCCTTTCTCAAACTTTTAAGTGTTTTTGGCAGCCACGTAATTGTGGAAAAAGAACTTTTTCTTCCTATAAATTTCTCATTGATATTAGCAAATTTTCTCAGAAGGTTTATTAATTAAAATTTCTGACAGCCTGGTGATATTTTCAGTAAATATTGGGATCTGTTAGTAATATTTCATTTAGAATCAGAGGGAAAGAAGCTTAAGGTAGGAAGTTTTGAAGCGCACTTATTCTGCTTCGTTCCACGAAGGTGGTACCTGCTGGATACCCACGGCCATCATTAATGCGGAAAATTTGTTCTAAATAATTTAATAGGTTTTTTTTTACCGAGAAAATCCCGACACCATAATTTATTGGAGAAAGTTGAAAATGAATTGCTTAAGACAAAATTTCGCCAATCATTTGGCTAGGAAGTATATATATATATTTGTTTTTCATTATTCCAGAAAATACAATATTTTATTGTTTTTTTTATAAGTGCTCATTCCAAAAGCAGATAGGTGAAGCAGTTGTTACTTTAAAATCACAACATGTATTCGCTATTATAAAATTGTTAAAACTGCTGAATTCATAGCTTATCTACAGATTCATATTTATCGATTTTTATAGTGAAGGCAAAAATTCGACCCATAGAGAGTTATATTGTTTTTTTTTTTTGTGAAAAAAAATCCGATTGTGATTCAAAAAAATTTCGGTTTTCAGAGACTTTTTTGGACAAAATGGGAGTATTAGGGAAACAACATGGCTGTGGTCGTAAGAATTCTTGTTAATAAATTAATTTTGGTTTTATTCATTTATGTAGACTTAAGGGAAAAGAATGGAGAAACTCAAATCTACGTTGATTTCTTAATGCTGTTAAAAAAATAAAAAGAAATAAAAATTTTAATAAAATGTTAAGAAACTACAGAAAGAGTCAGAGTTTAATATTGTTTTTGTTTTGTTGCATTAGTAAAAAAATCGGTTTACTTTTCTCAAGAATGCAGCCTTTTACAAAAAAATTAAAATTGACTTGTTGATGAATTTATGCTCAATTCAAGCTCGATTGCTTTGTGGTAATAATTAAATTTTGCGCATATTATTATTATTTTTTTAAATGATGATTGCATAATACTATATCTATCAGCAAGTAAGGAGCTTTTCTTTTGACTCGCTTGGTCGGAAAATTCTTAAAATATATCGAAAAGAAAACTGCCATTTTCGCACGCAGCGTAAATGTGAAAATTGCTGATTGTAATTTATAGCTGTAGACGAGAAAATAGAATCAATTACACAATTCTAATTAAAAGTTCTACATATATGCTGGCGATGGTTGTGCCGTTCCAGAGGTGGGATGGTCGGGCAGCCTCCTCCCTGTTTGTTAGTAAATATTGTTGAGTCAAGAGGCACTCGACGCTGATGCGGGCAACTATAACCGTTTTAATAAAAATTCCTTTGAAATGGTTTCATAGCGCGCATTAATTAAAAAGTAAGTCAAGCCAACGCTCGCATGTAGGTAAATTAATCTCTGACATATGCTGTGCGCTATTTAGCCGAAATTATAAAACAAATTAAGTCAAGTGAAAGTCTTAATAACGCACGAGCGCTGAGGCTGCTCGACAGTGGCAGCCCGGCAGCCCGGCAGCCCGGCAAATCGGGAGCGGGGCTGCCAGGCCGGAGGCATTTGCGCCGGGTTTAAAGCATTAAGACAAAGCACACCCGACACCAGATGATAAAATTAAAAGTGTAAACAGAGGAGCTTTAAGCAGGAGCTCCCCGTGCGCCGCAGGGAAGACTTCGACCCACCGGGTAAAGGCCGCCCCCGCTGTAATCCGGGCAAACATTTGCACGAGATTGAAAAGGAGGAAAGCAGAAAAAGATTATGAAAAATGCCTCCCCCATCCAGTGAAAATGTTTCCCTTTTACCGAGGACCTTTCATCCCCGCGCCACTATGGTTGGCTCATAATAAATGGAAATGAGCTCGTCATGTATCATAATTCATCAACCTAATGCCGACGAAACGTGAGGTACCTACCTAAATTCAACAATCTCCGACCTTCCACTTTTTCTCGAGGACCATTATCCATTTACCTATTCAGCGAACCGTAGAATCCCTTGTCCTCAAGGAAAAGGATTGAGCCCTACGCCCTTACCGCCCCCGATCCGCCGAATGTCACCGGGCAAGTTTAGGCGAACAACACATGGGTGGGAGGTTTCCTTTTAGCACCGTCCTAACGATGGACACTGATTAGGACCGGCACATTTTGAGAGCACGAAATGTTTTCGAAATTCTTTTTTTTTCCCAGACCCCAAAGGCCTATTGATGGATGGCCTGGTGACTTCCTCAATTCTTAGTTCAATTTTTCATATTTGCAGATCATAGGCTGATTTGATGAATTCTGCCTCAGGGAGTAGACAAAGTAACAATTCGAAAAATGCTGTGTTTGAAAAACCGGCAAAAGGGCCAAGCACACTTTTCTATTTCTAAGGGAATTTCCACTGAACTCACCAAGCAGCCCTTGCAATCTCACTGAAAATCGGCATGTAATTAGCTGAGATTAAAAAGGAAATGGACAAAGGGCCAATTAAGGAAGTGGAACAAATCTCTTTGGTATTTTCCTTTTTTAAAAAAAAAAAAGAGGCGAAAAATAGAAAATAAAGGGATTTACTTTGTCCCTGTCTTTCATCCATTAAATAAACAAGTTTCTGGTGGCAAGCTAAGAATTGCATTTGTAAATTTTTAATTGAAATTTCCCTAAACGGGCAACAAACACTTGCAAGGGATTAAGACCTCTTCCGTTGTTTGCAGAACCATTAACGAGGGAAAATTAAAAAGGAATAAGGGGCGGAAAGGGCTGTGCTGCGGTAGTTCAGGGACCTGAAAACTCTCCGCTTTCCTGAGGAGTAAGTCGCACAAAGTATTAAAAAAATTGTTAAAAAAAATAAGCGGAAATGATAGGATTTACTGGGAATTATTAGATTTTGTTACTATTCAGTGATATTACGACTAATTGCAAGTGGGATGATATCGAGTTGAGGAAAATTACTTCCATTAAGAAAATTTAGAGTTGTAACACTTTCCGAGTGACGAAGTGGATCTAGGAGCAAGATTAGTAAGTACATATCAGCGACGAAGCTAAGGATTTGCTGTTGGGTGTTAAGTTAATATTTTTCAACCCTATATGATAGGGTATATTAGTTTTAGTTCGACGTTAACAATGAATAGATTTGTCTTTATATAATACATTCTAAAAGCCATAAATTCGACAGGACTAAGTCGATTTGCTTTAACATTTTGAGCAGCTAAAACAAATCGACTTAAGTCTTAAGCCTAACCGTCTTTACGTTGACCACCAAAAGCAAGGTCTTCTTATCCGGAAAACTACACAGCATCATTTAAACGCTTTAAAATATTTGCCGGATAATATCAGATTTTGAATCAATTGTTTGCCTTAAAAAGGCATTTTTAAAATTTCTTCAATAGTACAAACTCCTTCTGCAAAAAAAAACATTTAAATGAAATCTTCAGAAGTTAAAACTCTTCTTCGAAAATTCTATTTTTTATTCACAATTCTTCGATACGATATGCAATGATACAGATCTGTTCAAATCTCACATTCAGAAATTTTTACATTCATATGGGTCAGACAGGAATTCATTCTTTAACTTTTGTATGGAGGATCGATATTCAGTTTTCATTTTGAACAGTCAGTATATAATTTAGTATAATTTTATATACTCAAAATTTAAAGTAAAGAGTTTCTATATATGTTTTGCAATTATAATAATTTCGTTTTTAATTTTACCACATATGTAAGTATGGGAAATTTAGTGTTTTCTTTTTCATATACAAATTTAGTTTGTACCTACTTTGTTTAGGTTTTCAGTGCACACATATTTTAAATCGATATTATGGGAGGGTAAAATAGAAAAGTAAAGTATAAATCAAAAAACAAAATTTTCGTTATTTTTACTTTATATTACAAGGATGGTTCGAGATGTGCATTACATATTCAGATTGATTTTTGTATTTTAAAATTGTAGCATGCAATATTTAACTAGTTTTGATGTGAAATTACGACGTTTACTTTTTCCTAATAATGCTATGTCACTTCCTTTCTAAACCGTCCATTTTTATGTAAGGCACCATACATATATTTTTCAAGATTTGCACTCGAAGCGTTGCATTGTGAACTAAATTGTGTATTAACTCTATAATGTTCATAGAATACATTTCCGAGTACACGTTTTTAAATAAATTTTATGTATTTCAATGATTGGCCATTTAAATTGATTGCACTATTCGATTTGTATAGCAACCCCAATCTCAAACATTTTCGTGCGAATTGTTTTGCTAAAAATCATCCGAGATTAACATCGATATCATTAATAGAATTAATTGGAATGGGGTATTTTGCCAAGGCACGTAGAAACAACCCATATAATTATCGATGAGGCAATTATTAATTTGGAATTGTAGCTTTTAGTTGGTTCCAAACGCAACGAGACCGATTACAGTTGTTGATAAATAATTAGCCAATAATTTCTGTTTCATATAGGTAGATCCTATTTCATTGTAGTTCGAAAATTTAGTTTAATTGAAATAATTTTTTGTGTAAACATAAATATTAAGCGTTATTTAGAATAAATTGTTTACCTTGCTATAGATGTTAATGAGTCTGTTAAAGTTGATGGAATTAAATTAGATTTAGTGAAAATTTTTGTTTAAAAGAATGATTACCTTTCCAAATTCTAATAAACCTTGTAATTCCACATATTTTTTACAGGCTTTATATGTTGATTACCATAAAATTAACTTGAAAATCTGTAAAGTAGAATACATCAAGTTATATTATTATATTGATAAATTTTTCGAAGCATACTGCAAATGACTTCACAAGTGGCTTTCTTATTCACTATTGTAAGATTTTACTGTGTTACATTAATACAATACTTCGAAATATAATTATCACGAAAAACAGGAGAAAGCTTGCTACATTGCAATAATTAATGACTGTTTCACTTTATAGGTTGGTTGTGCAAAATTTTGTTTAGAAGACTGATAAGATAATAGACCTCTGTATGAATTTTTAATTATTTCCGCTTTTATTTATTATTTTGTTTTGATTAAGAAATTACTTAAATGAGTCTTCTTTTCGAATGTTAGTTCTCAAGTAATCGTTGTGTCGACTATACGCTACAGTTTTTCATTTAATAAAGTACAATGAATCTGAAGTGCAAGTTTTTTTCGCAAATATGTCTGTATATGTTAATACTTTTGAGCAATTCATATGCGTTGAAAAAACAAGTAGTGATTAAACCGAAAAATATAGCTGAGTTTGGAATAAAAGCAATTGAAGTAATAAGTGCTTTGGTGTCAGCAAAAAATGATAACCAATTTCAACAACAAGTTATAGATTCAGTGAATAAAATAATCGAAAGTACTCAAAAAATTGAGTCCCTTATAACAAACCAAACTGGTATAATTATCGAAGAACTTAAAGCAGAGATTAATAAGGAACTTTTAAAAAGATTTGTGAGAACTGTGGACAAAATAAATAAGCTATTTGATGAACAATATATGGATTATTTTATGGGATCTACTCCAAATCAGTCAGTAGTCATTGTTGAGAAATTTGTAGAGGAAATTCTCAGTCGAGATTTCCAAAATACACTAAATATGATTGAAGAAGATACTGTACCGACTTATACTTTACCGCATATTGAAGATAAGAGACTTTTTGAAATACTCCATGACATTTACAAAATTGAAGTAAGTAATGAATGATTATAAGTTTCAAGTATATAAACAAGACATCCTGTAGGACGGATCTCTGTTTCGTGCTTTTAGCAAATTTGAAAATTATTATTATAATATAACTACATATGTATTACTAAGCTCGGGAGTGATAACATTCAAAATTTTCTATTTCAAATGAATTTGAAAGTATATTCAACTACGACAAAAACAATTCGGAATTTTCGTGTTATAAGTAAATTACCCTTTCATAATAGTAATCCGAATAACACCGAAATAACTTCATATTTCATATTTGTTTTTAATATTCCAGACAAATCGTAATCTAAACTGTGATATTGGAGTATCAGCAAATCAACTTCTGTTTGAAGCATACAATATTGCAATATCTGCTGTATCGAAAGGATATATTATGCTTGTTCACGCTTACAAATACCGTCAGTTACATGAATCAGATCCTGGTAACTATCGTAAATTACTGTCCAAAATAGTGCTGTCAAAAGGTCACAAAAAAGAGGCCAACAGTCCATTTTGAATAGGCAGGTTTTTTCACAATATCTTTGTAACCGCGACCATTACAAAGCTATTGTAAAAAGCTTTCCTTTAAAGAATTTATTTCTTTTTTACTTTTTCACGTAGCATTAATAATATCAAAGATTTGATAATGGTTTTTATCTCATAATCAGATACCTATAGTTCATTACTCAGTAAGACAGAAAGAGATTTCAACAGAACAGTACTAAGCGTTAGTAAAGCTGCGCAGAATGTAATGAATTACACGTCTAGAGGAATTCGTAGTTGTGATCCTAAACATTATATAAAAGGTTAATTAATGATATTTGTTTATGCCATTGTATTCAATTTTTTACCAATTTACAGGTCAAAATTATAAAAGTTATAATTTTTTATCATTATACGTGCCATGGAACAATCCTTTTGGTTTAATAAGTGAAGATTACATGACAAGTCTTTTGAAGGATGTACGAACAGAGTCACTTTGTTATGGAGAATCTTTTGGTTGTAGTGATTCAAATGTTATAAAAGTTTGTTTAGCGGTAAATTTATGTTTTTTTATTACAAATGTGCATAAACCATTCAACAAAACTACATAATTCTTAACAGCCTCCTGAAAGTGGACGAAGATATGAAAAAATTATCGAAGGAGGAGGATTTTTTGACTTTAGTTGGTACGATAAAGGTCATCAAACTAATTACTGTGAAGATGATCCGATGATTCTGCAAAATCCAAGAGGAGAAAGATATCGTACGTGTTTATGTAGGGAATCTTATTCACAAAAAAAGGGTGCTCTTTTGAATATGACAGCACAGTACACTGATATAGCTAATAATCGGTAAATGTTTGATTTCGAATTTTTTATATTAGTAATATAACAACATCGACATAAATTTTCAAGTGTTGTCACCGGTATTCGTTTTGTTACAAAATGGTCAATAACCTATATTGAAATCCAAGATGGAGAATTAGTCAATGGCACCATAGATCCCAATTCACTTCGATGGAATCAAGATGTTACTCGTATGCTAGAAGAATATGAAAAAAGGGATTTTGTATTGCCAAACGACTTTTACTATAGAAAAGACGAGAAATATAAAGTTTTAGCAGATCATCTTAAGATTAATCCTTTTAATGATGATCCGCGGAGTGAGAAACCCATAATTAATCTCAATAATGCAGACAATCGTTTCAGTTTTGATGATATAATTTTACCTCAAGGAATGGTTGTTACAGGTATGTTTCAGGCAAAAAAGAAATATCCGCTTATAAAAATTATTTTCTTTATTACACGTGCTTAAGGAGTTAAATTTGAAAAGCATCACAATCACATAGTACTGGCAGTGGCAGGAACAAGATTATTCGATTCAATGGGAAATCTGAAGCCTTCTACAGAAGTACAATGGTTTTCAAGAACTGGTGAACATAATAGAGAAGAAATTGATGAAGATAATGTTGATAGTCCATTATATGCTAATACAGAAAAAGGAACTGTGGAATTTAGTAAACCAGGAAGAAGTATCATGAAATTTCAACTAACAAATTATATTAAAGACGCCAGTCAAACATTGATTCCGTTTGTGGATTTAAAGGAAATTGTAACTAATCCACCAGTACCTATTGGAGGTCTAGGTATATTTTACAAACGTCAAGAAGGTTATGGCGGATTCTTATCATTGAAACTAATAAGTTTCGATTATACTATATTTATGTAACAATTTTTTAATGCTATAGGGACTTTAATGAAAGCTATTGTTTATTGGAGGACTCTATCTGTTAATCATGAAAAATTTTCAAAATTAAGTAGAAAAAACATATGATCAAACTAAATTGGTTGCTAAAAGATATTCTTTGGAATAAATTTTGAAAGAAAAATAAAAGTTTTTAATTTATTACCCATTTATAGGTGCTAGTTACTGTAACAAGTTCAACAATTAAGTCATTTTTGAGACTTTGGGAGAACTTGACACTATTGTTTACATTAAATCAAACCCTATATTCACTATACATTAAACGTGTTTAAAAGAATATTTTTTCACAAAAAAACTTTATATTTTAATCAGATGTTGTAGATTCACTTATTAAAATAAATGATGCACATACATATAGGTACATAGATATTGAAATTTTTCATGAATTTTATAATATTGATTATATAATTTTACAATATTGTCAAATTACATGAAAAAAATACATATGTATTTATATCGATATATCCCAATAAAAACAATACTTGTAGATTTAAGTCTCGATCACGGAGTAATAACAAGTTATGAGATTTTATTACAAATCTATTTTATTGAATTAGCACTTCCGTGTCTCAAGATAATCGTAATATCGATAGTACTTATAGTGATCGCAGCAATACTTTGATAGATAAACTTAGTTTCTTTCCTTGGAATAAAGGAGAAATAAACAAGATCCTCCTAGGCAAGGTTAAGTATTTAATTTCGCATTGGTTCTTTATTACATACAAATATACAATACACCAATAGAACGAAGATGCGTGTTCGATTTAATATATGGGTGAGAGGTGTCTAAAGGGGAGATTGATAGCTTTGAATAGTGCTATTGTTTAGGAATCACTAAATCACCATCACTATTTCTAAAAGAGTTTAGAATCATTTTACGATACTTTAAACTTCATACCTACATACACATATATAACTTAGCATAAGAACTTTAAAAAGATAACTTTATTCGATAAGTTTTTTTCTTCGATTCGCCTGTTACAAAAAGGTCCATAGTCGATTAATTGAGACATACGTAGAGGAAAGGGTCACATAACTCAGTGCGAGCGTAAGTTGCGGCGAAAATATTCGAATAAATCAAAAAAGGTTAAGCACCTTACGTTTTAAATCCTCCGCGAAGTCCGCAATGAAGTTACATAGGAAGGAGCAAAAAGCAGCTCCCGAAAGCGCAGTCCTCGTGAAAGGGACAATCAACCGACAATTTCATGCACACCATCACCCAAGTGTCCCTATGCAAATTCTCCATTCTTTCCGTCGTGACACATCTATGATAAATTGCAGTTTACACAGGACTAGTTGGGGGCGCAGGACGGGCTCCAGCTACTCCACGGTGCTCATACACTAATATCAAAAATATTCTGCGAGACGAGTTGACAGCTTGATAAGAAGATGAAAAAATGAGGGTAGCTGGACGAAATGATTAATCAAGGGCTTAATTTGCCGAGACACTTCCACATTTTTTGTCCTGCCATTGGTGCTTTTTGGGAAGTTTTAGGTAGCAAGAGGTGAGTCTTAACCACCGCTGGTTTTTATCTAGATATGTACTTAGCCTTACCTGGGCGAAATCTTCCGCAACCAATAAAAGTTTTAAAGTCCTTCGTTTGGGAACGAATATTTTTGGGCAGTACCTACACACATTACCCTTAGGCATAAGTATCGATTTTAATTTAACTTTAACAGCATTGAGGCAATCACCAAACCAACCAGGGGATTAATAACTAATTGCTTATTCCCAAACAATTAAGAAGACAGATTACGCTTAACAGCGGTAAAATAATTTTTGGGTAGCATTTCGTAAGCCAACTCGCCCTGAGGTGATCGTGCCGCTCTAAATAATTCATGTAGAGGCCTTACCAAAGGATTCCATTTTAATTAAGACGAAATTCAATTGTATGACAAATTTATGTATGAGAATGAGGACCTGATGACTATCCCTCTAAGCTAATGTCCTCTTGAATTATTCAGCGAGTTGTCTGCTAGGTAACAATCAAACCTAATAAAAACATTAAATTCATTTGCCGCAGTAGCACTACCAGCTCAAAACCACCAGAAGCACCGCCGCTGGTGGCCCATGAGCTCCTGTAATGGGAAAATTGCCAGATTCAATTACCATGCAATTCGATTTAAGTTTATAATGAAATATACGCATAAATTATTTAAACTAACTCATCCATTAATATGTAAGATGTTTCTGACGCAATTGGTGATGCGGTGACACAATTGAACCGCACTTGCTTTATTCAGTGGGTTGCTTTAAGGATTGTTTAAGGAAAGCTTAAGTTCGCTTACAAAACATTTTGATGAATGTCTCTTTGGTGTCACTTCCATTGATAATGTCTTGAAAAATCATTTTTTGAAAGTAAGCTTAGTAGCCGAAAAGAAATTTATTGTGATCTAAGGCTCGATCCTTGGAACAATATTCCATAATTTCCCTCTTCGCACTATGACTACATACATTATTTCTTTTGGTTTTTGTTTTAACATATTTGTTCGAGATTAAAATGTATGCATGAATTCCTGTACAATGAACAGGGTTTTTATAGTAATGCAATAATAGTACCTAGTAAAAATATACATTATATGTCAAAAATATTTAAATCTTAAGACTAAAAGTAATCTTTATACAGAGGTTGGCGGTGTGGAAATTTAAAAGCTCTGGCTGTTGTAAAGACAATTTTTTATTAAAATAACAATATTAAATAGAATAAACCAGAACAATTGACTTTTGAAATGTTACAATCTAACATCCAATTAAGTCAAGGACTTACCTCTTTAGCTTATCACTTTAGCCTTTAGTTGAATTAATCATCAAATAACTCCACAAAATTGGAATAGAAACAACAGGGGATAGGATAGGATGCTTATGCAAATAACTTCCATAAGCAATTTGTAAGGCCTCGAGAATCTTGGTAAATTATCAAAGTTTGACAAACTAAGGACTAAACAAGACGGCCATAATGGGACGCCTTCACAGGAGCCTCGCAACATTGCATGATTCCTCAAATGTATACATCCATCAGAATTGAGAAATCGTATCTGGGTCGATCGAAATTACCCCTGCAGTCGTAACTAGGGAAATTGTAATTTTCTGCATGAACTGGTTCACTTCACGCACGACTAGATAAATGCGAATTTCGAATTAAAGGAAGAGGCATACGATGACACTTGAGTTATCCGCAAAAGAGATCGAATTATTTTCGGGTGTTAAATATCCAAATGCACGATACTATTTGTGGACTTTCTATTTCCTTTGGCATCTAAAGCAACAGAATTTTCGTACTTTCTTTCGTTAGTAAAGTTAAAAAGGTACTTGGACCGAATTTTTGAACTTAAAAGTTTTTCAATAAACAGTTATACCTACATTTCCTAAATAATGTATATACATACATATATTATCAAGAAATAAGATCCAAACGTTCACCGGTGTAAATAGTAAATATTATTAAAACGGTTGGCTCTAATTGTATTAAATAAATAAATGAACCACAAGGTTGAAAAGTCGAATATAACTTCAAAATATTAACTTAAAATGTAATATTTATTGTCTAAAAATCAATTTTAACTGCTCCAAACTACTTTGACTATACATATGTATGTATAATAGTAAATAAATTTTAATTTTTTTCATAATAATCATAAATTTTAACTTAAAGTTTCTTTCTGATTTCTGTGAACAATATAATAAAAAAAAATACTTATATCAATTCCAAGAAATTGTTTATATAAGTACATATGTACATTCTATATGTACCAATTAATATTTATAGTTATTTATTTTACAAAGTAAAATGAATATTAAGCAAATGTGTTTTGAAATATACGATTTATTGTCTTAAAATTAAAAAATTAGGGTAAAATTTCCCAAACATTGTATACCTACACTTCCGACTTATTGTGTAAATTAAGATAGTAACAATTAATTTTATCACTTAAAAATTTAATTTTATATTTCTTGAAAAATAATAGTTTCTTAGAGTGAATATGTGATTGTTTCGTGACAACTCTTAAGTTTAAGAATTTAAGTTGCAGAATAATGTTGCGAAAATGTACTTTTGAAGTGGAATTTTCCAAATTAGTTGTAAAAATACTCCAATATCAACCAACCAACCAATAAAGTGAAAAAGTAATCAATAATTAATGAACTAGAGTAGTCTAAAGTAAAGTCACAGTCCAATCTATCTTGGATAAAACACATCTCATATATTATTCTCTTTGGTTAAATATTTATAAATGCATGCATTCAAGGTTTAAATCAACCACAGTGTTGAAGAGGGGAAACATGTGTTCAAGTTTTAAAAATTTAAGAGCGGAATTTCAAGTCAATGTAAAGTATACAGCCAGTTTAGCGACAAAATCCATAAAGTTCATTTCATATTTTTCTTGAAAGGGAATATTCACCCTATTAGAGCCATAGTTAAAGTAAAGAGAAAAAAGTATAAACATAATGCGAAATTCGTGACTTTAATATAGTGGTTATCTCTTTTTATGGAAATTTATTGCGAATGTGCACCCTCTTTGCAAGGGAGAAGAATTTAGATGCCCATCTGGAACATCTGTGAAGAATTTCTTCCCTTCCATTCTTGTCTTAACATACATACTTTCGCAAATTCCCAGAGTCGAGTCGTCGTCGTCATCATCGTTTTTTTCTTCATATATAATTTTTTTTTTCGTTTTCCTACCAGGGACTCTATGTGTTCAGTACAGCTTGCAGTGCATTTTCCACCCGGGATCATAAGGCAGCTGTCATCCAAATGATATATTCACCATCTCTGAATTGTGGATGAATAGGGCAGCAGGATGTTGGCCCGACATTTCCTTCTTCATTATCAACAAGTCTCTGTTTTGACAAACTTAATACGCCATGTGATATACTTTTTTCTATGAGTATTGCATGAAATTAACATTCGAAGACTTTGTTTAGCATCGATGGTAATGAATTCAAGACAATAGAATCCGTTTATAACCTATGTACCTATCCTTTTGAATGACATACCATCTCCGCACACAAAATAGCTGACTCCCATACCCACAATTCGAAAATCACAAGAATATCCTCCGTACAGGCAGCCACATATGATAAATGTTTTCGAATCAATTTCGCCAATATCACTTTAAAGCAGAATTCATTCGTTCCCTTGCATCACGTATACAGTCGGGGCCACAGAAATGCAGGCATCAATCAGAACTGACAGCCTTATGGGAATTTTACCATGGCGGCTAAAAGCAACAGTCTCAAGTGGCAGATATATTACGATTGCTAGCTAAATTTATCAATGTGAAACAAGGTGTAACCGCAACTTTTTCTCTCTGCATAATGTCAAACTTCAAAAATAGCTTGTATATCTTTCTGCGTATTTTTCTTCCAGCGCCATATAAATGTACCTACTATACATATGAGCAAAATTTACTCTTGGAGATAACCAAAGTGTTTTGGATTGGCAGATTAATAAATGTCGCACTCTTACGCTCTTACCTTTGGTCTTCGGAATGCATTACTCAATTACACTAACAGAAAAAAATATATAATTAGAGTCATCATTATATGTATATTGTAAGTTAAAAACACTATCCCATTAAATTTATTTAAGCATTTTAGCAAACGTATGTAGGACATATTTAAAAACAATATTTTATTGTAGATTAAGAAAATAAACTATAACTATAGGATAGAAATTATTTTCGCTACATTTCGGAAATGAAATTGAATTGTTCGTTCTTGATATAAATATAAATGTAAAATAAATGAATATTTATCAAAAAAACATTCCTTCAACATTACCAACCCAAATATTAAAATGCACGATATTAAAAAAAAACTGATTTTAGATACATATTTAATTTAAAATAAAAGTAATCCGAAAAGAGAAAATCTCTCTCAAATAAAATCTTGGCACCAAATCTGACAAACTTAAACCTTTCTGTGGCCAAGTAGTTATTAAATGTAAATATAAGAATGTATACGTGAACAGAATAATCGAACTTATTTTTTAAAGATTTTTTCTGAGCATAAGGATCTTATTATTAAGAGATATGCTAGCTGAGGAGTATCTTACAATCAAAGCGTTTGTATTTTGATTTTTTCCCAGTGATAACTCTCCTCATTTTCTTGGCAAAATTTCAAATTTCCATTCTAGACAATGTCAAAGGAACTACAAAAAAAAAAGTAATATTCAAAGAGATTCTACAACTTTTATCAAGATCTGTAAGAATATTTAAGTTCAGGTTAATGGTTTCAGCCAACCTATCATTTGTTTTTCATCTTTCTGCCCCGCACAGACAATGGGGAAACAAGCAAGGGTAGAGTCCAATCCCTCGAAGGGCAACGCAAATAGCTTTAGGTCGCATTCAAAGCAGTATGCACCGAGAGCAATGCCTTTTGAGCTTACAATTGCTCGAAATATTTTGATTTATATTCCAAATTACTTTTACATTGCAAATTCGAAATTGCTCTCTGTTATTTCTGCGAAATATGAAAGTAAACAAACGCCGCCGTGTTCAGGCAAACAACTATCGAGTTTCTTCGTCGTAGCTGCTCTGGAGCGCCTGATGAAAATTTTCATACCACTGAACATCCTTCCGTCTTCATTTTTGTAAAATGCACAGCATAATGCTACACGAGGTTTTCGCAGAGCGTTGATATTTCGCGCGGGTGGTACGCGCAGTCTTCCCATATTTATTGACGTTCCTACCTGCCCCACACCTTTGTCTATCCTTGGATAAGAATGATTCAACTCGGAGACAACATTTCCATATTCCTTGTCTTACATACACCAGGTGAATGTCTTCAAGATTTCTAGTAATGTTCGCATAGATTGCAAGGACAAAGATCAGCCTTTTATAACATTCATCTAATGTTGGACATATCTTTCGTGTCATTCTTTATATAAGATATATAACATCCGAAATAGGTAGAATTTTCAAAGATTTCCCATGAGAAGATGAAGCAGAAGTATGTTAGCATTTGGATTTTATCTGTTTTATCCATCTGCTCTCCATCCAATATTTAAGGCGATCAAAATAAAATTTTAAGAGGAACTGTGACACATGTGTTTCTCGGCACAATGCGAATGGAGTTCTCTTCGTAGTGCGGATTAGCTGGTTTGGGGCTCACAGATTTTGTGCTGGATACTAACAGTCTGAAAATGCACTATTTTAAAAGTGAACTTTGAGACCAATGAGCTTTTCGGATTAAATTCAACAGATATCTGTGACAAATGTGTCAAGAATAATTCCTTTATAAGGTGTCTTCTTATATATGGTATCAAAATAGAGATAATTCTCTTTAGCTTTATTTATAAAAGACTACTTTCAAATGTTGTTCCCTTTGAAGATATTCATTACTTTGATTTAAGTACGTGTTGAATTAAATTTCCTAACTTGCATAATGCAATTTTTTATAAAAATTATGAAAATCTCATTAAATTGTCTTGAGTTTTATTAATCTAAAATCAAAACATAAGAAAACTACATATTTCTTTTTCCAACCTGCAAAGCGCAATATACATATACATATACTCTAAATTCAGTTATAAAAGTAGGTAATTGAGTTAAAGTGACCGATTTTATTTTACATTTAATATAATATAAGTTTATCATTACAATGATAGCAGGGATTGTTTCTGACCTTGCGTGAGAATATGAATATTTAACTATTATTTGAAAAAACTGATCTGTTAACAAGAAAAACTTATCACACTCGTTCTATGTAATTTTTACGGCTTTGTATCTTAAAATAAACAAATGACTAATACAACAACTAAAACATAAACAAGCTGATGTTTTACTAGACAGAGAAAGTCCAAATTCTGAAAATTATAATTCAGTTAAAAGATTAACTTTGAATACATTTTTAAGTTTTTTTCTCACTATTTTTAATTTTTTTTTAAATTGTATTAATAAATGATAGTTGAATCTGTATCATACCGTATAATATATGTTTTTTAACAAAATTATTTGGAAACATATGGTATTGTCCTCAGATCTTCATATTTTCGGAAAATTTTAATTCAGACTAATACATACAAAATAAGCGCAATGAAAACTTTATAACATTGTTCAAATTAAAGTCCGTACCACAATGGCACGGCAGCAACAGCAGACAGCCGGGTCGGGTTCATATGACCATTTTTGGCCAAAGAGAAGGTTTCGCTGTTTCAGCAATGCCATTGTGATACGAACTTAAGTCTTCCATCACAATGTATAACTTTCATTTTCAAAGCGAGTCTGTTGTACAGCGTTAACAAACGCTATGCCCTTAGCTCGAATAGAAATATAGGCTAAATATACATGCTTTAATATCGTTAGCTCATAGATGGGATTTTCAAAAGCTCAATTTATTCCACTCGAGAGGTGAAGCAATTAAGCAGCTAACGCGATATGTGTGCTACCGGCAGATTCGTGAAATTTTTAATTATCAGAGAGCCTTAATTTCCATGAAAGTCATTAATTTCAGTGGAAATTTTCAATTCTATTAACAGTCTTCGTAATGCAACATTTAGAAAATTATGGTTTATTGCTAAGCTATAATGTACACCCGAGCGTTGGAAATACTGAGATCCGTATTCCAACAAAATTCGATGGAGAAATTTTATTTGGCGTGGCTATATCCATTCAGTCAATTTATTATTACAGCGGAAGTTGAGGTTAAATTTACTCTCTGATGTTTTCTCGCTAATAGAGTTTTAATTCAATGAAATAACTATGTCATTGAATAATTATCCGTTCATACAATATTTTGTGACTATTTTAAATATGACTCTTTTTGGGGATGCAATTGATCAAAATGACTATTATCTCGTCATGTTTCGATATGAAACGGACGGTAATAATTTATTGAATAGTGCTTTATTTAATAAACTGATCATTTAATTCAGGGTTAAAGTTGTTTACCTTTTGTTAATTAAAACGCTTCTCGCTTAGAATCATCTTCTATTTTATCAATTATGCTTATATTGCGTAAAATTGCTCCAATTTATTTCGAGGTAATTTTTTAGAGGCTTATGAATTAATCGCAGACCCCTTGCCTCGGTTCGAGCAAAAGTGTGCATAAGTTATTGCAAAATTTCACAATTTATTTACAGAGAACAATTTCTCCGACAGAAACTAATTGTGCTAACAGCACCCCTTGAGGGATAGAAAAGCGGCGGAATGTTTCCACCGCGTTCCACCTTCGGGTGCTTTCAGTCATCCCTGCGATTAGCGTAATCAGTCCCTTTTGATACATTTTTAAAACATATCCCTCCGAGGTCCTTAGGATGCATAAAAATGAGTGAGAGCCGTCTGTTCTTTATGGTGCGAGAGCACTCCTGAAAAATGACACGTCTTAAGCAGGCATTTTTCTTTCAGATTAAAGAGTTTGATTTATTTTATTAATGCGTGCCAGATTTGGGCGATTTGTTACCTGTCAGTTGTTTTACATGTCTCACCCCTCTGGAGGGCTGGCGTCTATCGCAGTCCTGCTCCAGACTAAACAGAAGCAAAAAAATATTATGCTAAGCTTCTCAAATTTCGAGGACTGGCTGCCCCCGCACCAGAAGCGTATCATCGCACCTCGAGGAAAATAGCGGGACCGGCGCGGATGTTTGATGTGGGTGGAGGGAGCGCTCCGTCGAGGTGTTACAAATGCTTTTGTTTATGTAATTTGCTTTGCACTAAACTCTTGAAAAGGAGAACGGCGTGGTGGCGGCCGGGGGCACCTTTTATAACAAGGGCAAATGGCAATTTATAAGGATCCTTCTGTTCGGGCTCCTTATGAGTGATACAAAATTAAAAGAAGTACCTTTTGGGATGGGCTTCTTGAAAGAACGACAATTTCTTTAGAATTTATGTTTGACTTTGTGGAATTAGCATCACAATGGGGTTATAAAAGCAGTAAGTTGATAGGATCAAACAACATACCTACTTAAAACCGTTTCAGACTATGCGGTAGATTGGTTCTCAAAATTAACTGAAATGGGAATTACGTCTTTGTTAACATTAAGTCTTATCTTCATGAGCAGAGCACGTTATTACTGTGAAAAGTTAAAATTTCATTTTATTTTATTGTTAAATTGAGTTTTTAGGCCGAAAATCGGATTTTCCTTTTGCTTCCAAAAAGACAAAACTTATTTTGCGAGTTGTCTATTGAAAAACAGTAGTTCAAAGCACGACGAGATCGTTACTTCCAATAAAAAAGCGATCCAGAGGACGTCGATACATGTTTGCGTAAACTATTGGACTATAATAATTTTAAAATTAAAAGTAATTTTAATATATGTTCTAGTCTTCCAGATTTATCCAGATTTTTCGAAATTGGGA
This sequence comes from Machimus rusticus, assembly GCA_951509405.1. Classification (NCBI taxonomy): domain Eukaryota; kingdom Metazoa; phylum Arthropoda; class Insecta; order Diptera; family Asilidae; genus Machimus; species Machimus rusticus. Next base: position 33,081,659 of record OX608053.1, on the reverse strand, counting down.
TCCTGGTGATATCTTTGCCGCCATGAATCTAATCGAAAATGAGCCTTTTGATTGAAATCGAATATTTCTAAATTTGGGCATAATTTTGAAAAACGGTTTAAGAAACCTCATAATAATTTTAAATTTCGTTTTCAACGATATCCCATTCGGTGGGATAAGTAAGGATTTTTTTTCATCCAATTTGTTTTCAAAAATCTTAATATTTATTTTTGTAGCTTGTGTAATAATCTTCATGTGTATCAAATTTCAGCGATATAGTCGTAATAGTCTTTGAATAAAATGACTGTAACATACGGACGGATGGACAGACATGGCAAAAATATAGTTCCTTGTTTTACTATGGAATCCTAAAAATGGTCTGTTTTCATCTAATATTAATACCTAAACCTTAATTTTTCTCAAGCGTAGACCCTTTTTAAAGGCCAATTCTTTAAATAGTTATTGACTCTAATCTTTTGAAGGGAACTATGAAATCAATTCAAAATCAGTAGACATTTTATGCGTTCAAAACAATTTGCAGTATAGCTTCTTAAGGACAATTTCTAACAAGAGCAAAAAGGAAAATAAGCTGTGTTAATATATACTCCTAAAACTCCAAAAATTGTCGTACGTGCACAATGGGTCTTTTCTATATAGGCATTGAACGCAAACTTCGAACTAAAGTATCGCCAAAATTTACTTCTGAATTGGATCGAACCCTCATGCAAAGTCTTTTGATATATGCAAGAATTTTCTGGCAAGTCTTATGGTACGAACTGAGAACTTTGTACTTATCCTGCCGACATGGATTAACAACTACAACGGAGATGTATGCAAAATAGCTATTAACTTACTGGCAATATGAGTTCGCTCATAAGACTATGACTTTGTCTTTGGGTTAACAACTTGGAGAGAAGATGTACGAGTATTTGCCATTGTCATTTAGTGTCTTACAGACTTCTGTAAACTCCGCGATCTGAACGTAATGAGAAACGGAGCATAATGCGCTCGAATGGCAGACTATGTCAGAGCTCTAAACCGATTTCCTGTCTCGGTGATAGGTAAGTTTTTGCCAAGAATAACACGCGACACCTTTGGCAAAACATGTACGAACAGTTTGATCCGAGATTTTCCCTGGCTCTTGTTCACCCATCTGATACTGTGACATCGTCGCATGCACTCAAAGGATAAGTTTGGTACGGAAAGTCAACGAACGTTTCTAGATAAACACCAAATTATTTAAGTTTGATATTCTGCTCATGTTTATAACAAAACAAAAATGGAAATAAGTAAACGTGCATGATTTGATTTCATATAAAACGTGCAGTCACCAATTTTCTGTTCTCCAACTATAAAATCCTCTCATTTTCAACATCGATGCAACTTTTTCGACATTTTAATGCTCTTGAAATGGAAGAAGCTAATTGCGCTATCAATTGTTAAAATTTCCAACAGATGAAACAATTATACTAAGAAATTACTTCAAAGCCCGAATTAATCAACTTGGTCCTTGTAAGACAGTAATCATCTTAGAAATTTTCCCCCCTTTTCCCGACAGTCAATTAATTTGGAAATTATGGAATTACGGTATATAAGTGGATAGAAGCAACTGCAAATTGCGAAACTTATATTCCCGCAAATTAAATAAAAAGGCGCACTATATCACTTCATCCGCATGATGAAATATGCATGCTTCAAGCTTCAAGGAAGCCGCTCTTAGCTCTGGCGATAATTAAAAAGTTCCCCAGCAACTTTTGGCAAGAAACTTCCTTAATTGGTTTTTGATAGCGATGAAATGGACTTTTATGAACTTTCTGCGGACAAACTGAATTCGAAAATAGTTTTGATACCTATGTGCTTTTGTATGATATCTGCAATTATCGATTGAACGATGGATTGAGATATTTATTATTTAACGACTTGCTACTTTGAGGCGTGACTTTCTTTACGAACATAAGTGCTTTAAATTGGTAATGCTTTTGTTCATAAGAGCCATTAACACTTTGAGTTTTCCTTGAATATTAGATTAATTATAGTTGGCTAGTCTCTTTTACATTTTGTAATATATTCTGTACAGTGGGAATTCAAGAAAAAACGCGTCATAACGCTCTTATATTAGAAAGGAAGATAATTTTAACAACAGGTATATGAGCCATTGATTTTTAAAAATTTCTCTAATTCGGTAAATCTTAACGTCTATAGTTAATACGTGAATTTGTTAAAAAGTGAACTTATATTACTTTCAAAAATAACGAATCATATGTATGCAAATTCAACACGCTTAACATACTAAAAGTTTTAACAATTAAGAACATAAGAAACGTATACTGGAAGAGTGAAGAAAAAAGTTTGCAATCAAATAATATATGTATTAGTTATTATTAGTAGTAATGATTGTATACGTATTGCAAATTATCGCAAAATGTCATGTTATATTTCAGTTTTCCATCTGACCTCTTTTTAATTACTCCTAAATTAAAATTCTGTGAAAATTTGCGACTTAAATTTTGTACGAATGAAAGTTTCGTAAGTTATCGCATAGCTCCTAAAGAAAAAGAACATTCAAAGTTCTAATTACATTTAATTTGTTGAAGTGCAGTTTACTCTAAAAGTTAGTCCTTGTTTGACCAAAATCAATTTGGAAAAGAAAACTTTTTCCGTGAAATATTTCACTGAAAAAGTTTGATTAGGCCTGACAGAACCGAAATCCTTCTGACATTTTCCACTACGATGATGGTGGAACGCGAGGATGGGTATAGCTTTCCGGTCCCAAACCAGTTCTTGAACTCCTTCGTTTGAATTAGCAGCTTCAGTTTTCACGAAATTATCGACGTCAAGTTTGATCGTCATTCGAACAAGTTACAAGCCCTCCAGGATAATTTACAGGGAAAAAAGTGAAAGAAAACTCCCTAACGCCCAAAGTATTTCGTTTCGCCGGAAAGTATATTTTTTAAGAGGACGAATCTTCCGAAACTTTTCCCTTTCATATTTCATGGGTCTTCAGGAGGAGTGGGCAGAATCATGGCAAAATTTATAAAATATGTGCATGTTTCCTGAAACTTTGAACTTTTTCATGTGGTTCATGTGGTTCATGTGGTAAAATCCGTTAAATTTAAACACACATACATATAGCGAAATATGTAGCAGATGAGTGCTTTGTTTTATTTGAGATTTACGTTACTTCGATGGATTGAGACGAACTGCAAAAGTTTTCGAAATACATTCGGTACTTTTGTTTTACACCTTTCAAACCGTAAAAGTATTTGGGCTTTGGTTACGTTAAGCCCTGAGTATACAACTGCATGGAGATTTGCTTCTTTAATAATTCAACAATTTAAAAGCGCTCTACTATCGACTTTCACAACCAACATGAAATAATTAGTATTCATTGGCCGCAGCATATTAATGATATGATTAATTTGCAAGTATATTTCTGATTACAATTCATCGTATTCAGACTTCCTCTATACGTTGGGAATTATAAATCCGTCGACAGGCTGCGATATATCGGAACGCAATTAATGAGGAAATTATTTTGATAGGTTCGCTAACAGAGTAGCAGTTAATTATTGATGAACATTTTTGAAGATACACACTCATACTTCAAAAATATTATTGGAAATGAAAAGATTCAATTGACCGCTGATTAATTGAGGAAATGAAATGAAATGCGGCAATCCATATCCGTAAATTTCAACTTATTTTCAACCGCCAGGAATATTCATAATTCGATATAATTAAACGGCACTTCTGAAGTGAAAGAGTCTGAATTTCAGAGATTTCTTTTAATGCATTACGTTTATTTTAATTCATTTTCCTTTAAGCAAATCATGATTTAATTTTACATTTTTAAAATCTAGCTTATCCTTATTTGGCCCTATAATAAACAAAATTTAAAGTAAATTGGGAAGAGAAAATGTCAAGGCATATCATCGAATTGAACGTAAGGACTAAAGAGATTAAAACTGCTACTAATGTATAGAACTAAAATTATACTATCTAGAAAAAATAAACTAAGTTAATTTAACAATAAACTTGAATTTTTGGCCAACACTTGTACCTACCAGAAATAAGTGAACTCATAGTAGATTCAATTTTTTTATCAGAAGAACACGGAATACAATTGAACCATATAAATAGGAATATCTTCGAATACTCTGAACTTTTAAGAAGACAATGAAGGTTGGATTGAATGCAATCCACCCAAAAATCTTGCCATTATATAGGAAATCAAACATCTTGAGACAATATCGCAACCTTTTTACAAGACCCACCTTAGAAGAAAAATTGCCGCAAGCAATTTATATAACACGAAGGGGCTTCATTTCAAATTCTTTTCACTCTATCGCTTTCCCAGCCTGTAGAGCTAACAGAGTGAAATTTTCATCTCTAATAACAAAGTGGTAAACGTTATGAACTCAAACATTCCCCGAAACTGCATCCTTCCGGTAGTACACGGGTTCAAATGAAGAGGTACCACAGTAGGGCGCAGCAAATTTTACTGAAGGCCCGAGACAATGGCGCTGCGCTCACATATGAACGAGGTATTCAAATTCTATCAAAGCTCTGATTTGACTTGACAAAATTTTCAGGCAGGAAACATATGTCAGTTTCTGTACGAATATTTACCCTATATGGCATTGTCAACAGAATTTTAATGAGGACGAGACGCAGAGAGAACGTACACTTCTCTGCTCAGTCAGTGAATAGTGGAGGGTATCGTTCCATAAAACTTGCTCAAATATTGTAGACATGTTCACGTGTGCAGCTTGAGCCGGGTCAGAATTATGAATTCAATGCATTTCCAACGTTTTTACGCCATTACAATTATTTCGTGGAAAAATAGTATATATATTTTATATTACATCCGGACAGTTGGAGTGATTTTTTTTTTTAATTTTATCAGGATTTTGAAAATTCTCAATTTTTTGTTGACACTAATGTCAATGTGAGACTATGTAATAAAGAGGATTTATCGTTTGATTCATAAGTAACTAATTAAATACATTCTGAAACTCTTCAAACCGTGTATCAGAAGTGTTTATCGAAAACAAATTGAATCGTCCAGGCAGTTATATACTTGTATTTATGAATTTATTCTGAAATACTTATAATTTAATAGTATGTAACAATAAACAAACATTTATTTCGGGGAAAATTTTTATTTTTATCTTACCATTGTTACATTTAGCTTATATGACAATTATCGAATAAAGATTCAGAAAATTAAACATAAATATTTTAAATACTTTCTGTTTAAAGACACTGTGCTCTTAAAGTCAATGATGTAAACTTATCTTGACTGTCAGTGTTGTTAACCTACTTTTGTTTTTTGATCCTAAATTAATACCCAGAAATTACAAATTGCCGAAAAAACTCTGTCAAGAATCCTCGATAAATTGCAGGAAGCTAAGGAAAAAACCAACAAAATGATGACAAGCAGAAGGTGGGGGCTTCTTAATAGTAGTCCATAAAGCAATATAAATGGGAAAATGAAATTGCAAAGAAAAATTTATATTTCGCTATCACTGGAGCACATCAGTTCGTCGCAAAGTTTCTTCTTTCGGGGAAGGATGTGTAAGTGATATAGCGCCGTCAAATAAATTGCTTTAACTACCCGCCCAACGATAAACTAAATCCGAGCGGAGGGCAATAATAAACTCCCCAGGAACGGGCCCAGCTCATTGCTCGAACTCTAACTCTTGAAGTTATCGGAAGAAATCTGAGCCACGAGAACGAATTGGTTGGATGTCTTATTCAGTTTCAATTCGGCTGCGCTTCCAAAAAATATATATTTTTTTACTTTAAAATTTATTTTTATTCTACTGATTCCCAACCGAGATAGGTAATGGGCATATGTCATACCAAGAAATTTCCCTTTGCGCCACTGTGACTTTCGCAATCTTGTTTTTGTTTCTGACGACAACTTTCAACGAGTTTTAAAAAAAACTAGAAACTTCCGAGAGTTTCTTAAGACATAAATCTTTAAGGAATGCATGGTGTAGCTGGGAAAAAATATATGCAAAGAAGAAACGCGTATAGTAAATTTGAATATTGCACTCTTTATGGTTCATATCTTAAATTTAAAAACTCTTATATTCTCTTGAATAATTTTATCCAGGATAACTGACTCTCAAAAGGTATGAAAATAATAATAAAGTTCAACGCACAAAATATTCTCTAAAGTGGAGATCATAAGTACTACATGGACTAATCTACTAATAATAAGTCTGGTGATGATTAGACGGGAACTTTAAGACACTTGTTGACGATTTTTTTTTTAATACTAGAATTATATTATAAACTTTCAGTAAGCCTCTAGAAACCTTTTTTTTTATAGTTTTGGGACTGCATAACTAAGTTTTATCTGTAAAGGATTTTTGCTTATTTCTAAAAAACATTGTTCACTCTGCAGACTTCGGTGCTAGGGGGAGAGTATTTGTTAAGACATTTTTCATCATAAGTCAAAAACTATGCGGCATAAAAAGAATTGAAAAACTACTTTAGAACATACATATGTATGTACATATATAAGTGAGTCCCATTCTTATAATGCTCCATTTGACTTAGTAACAATACTTTAAAATTTCGATTCCTAATTTCGGTCAGTTTTGCAATGAAAATAAAAATATTTTTAATTCTATCATTTACAATAAAGGTGGGCAAGCATTATTTAAAACTATTCCAAATTTGAAATCGATAGATTTAGTAGTTGCTGAAATAAGCAGCTGTCACAGATAGACAAATAGAAGATTTTTATAAAGTTTTTAATTCTATAATAGTTTTATTAAGAATTGCTGGATGTATGTAGGTACTAAACACAATATTTTCTTTAAAAGTACGATTATAATACTATTGATACAACAACAAGTTTTTATTTTATGTTTATGTTTTATTAATATATAATAAAAATCTGGTAAAAACCTGAACCTGCGTACCTATTGCATTTAATTACGGTCTATATCCAGCAAAGTCGTAGAAGAATTTTTCATTCCGTCTGTAAAATTAGCCGCAGGAAATAGGAGCCATTTTTAACCTTAATTACGTATATCATGTTAACTTGAGCTAGTTTCCATTGTTCCCAGGTAATTGTGAGAAAGCATCCTTCATACAACAAGAAAAGGTTCATGCCACGCAGTTACATTGTCAACAACAGCGGAGCTATGTAGATAATTTGCATAATCACGGCAAAAATTTGCAATTTTTTGTCCTCCAGTCGTTTTGTGTGATGACAGAGGTGCACGTGCTTGTAAGAAAACGTTGAAGAAACTAGAACGGAGACGACATTGTTGGCCTCTCATGTTTTTTTTTTAGTTGAAATTGCAATTTTAAATACAAGTTTAAACGGCTCGGGGAAATAACTTCAAATTTGTTGCTGAGACATGTTTAGAAAAAAGTGCTTGAAAAATGTACGACAGCAACAAAGCGTTTGACTGTTACCATGAATATATCCAAAGTGATGAAGTCATAGAGATATTTTTTTTATTCTAAAAGGTCATCTACGCTTTCAGGGTATAAATCTCTGTCCGGAGCCCAACCACTGATAATTTTATCAGTATTTACCTCGAAAGTTGGATGAAAGGCATATCCTGGCTCATACTGGCGGAGTCTCTGAAGTCTGTGAATCCGTGTCCAAGTCATTAACCCTGATATCGTCTTTCTTTCCCCACATAAAGTTGGGTGATAATTAATGTCCCGAAAATGGAAAGGAAAAGGAGATTTTACACCTTTTCCTTACAGCGACGGAGTGTCCATTTATGGACCATGGTGGGTCCTTCCTTCTCCAGGAGACAACTTCAAGTCCAAAGATAATACGGGGCGACTTCAGTGCAAACGTCCATTACAAATGTAAATATACGACGGAGGTAGTCGGGAAGAGGCCAGTATTAGCAGAAAAGTTTTAACTTTCCGCTCTAAGTTGGTTACCTACTAACTTAAGTACCTGGGAGCTCCCTCTACCTTTTACCGACTTATTCTCTCCTTTGGTCCTCAAGATTTCTTCAACAAGATAAGTCCGGTGTTACTTATTTCTCTGACATTAAACGACTTTAAAGCTGAAATACTTAAGTAAATGCACTTCAGTTATTTTTAATCGTACAATCGTGCGAATGGGCCACCCTTTCGGAATAGCGTCCTTAACCTCAACTGAGAAGTATTTAAAGAAATGGGGGCTAAACTCAGGTAAAAAGTAAACTATTCAGAAACCCCCACAAGACAGATAAATAACAAAAAGTCCTCGACAGTACAACCTCAAGACCGCTTTCTTAGCGGATTCCCTTCACAAAAATTTCCTCCTTGAACGGCCAACGCGCGGCGCGTTTCACTGTGATTTATTTCAGGGGAAATATACGATGAGGTCAGGATGCTATCATTTTTCAGGGAGATATCTTTGCATGTATTTTGGAGCGGAACCTTGTATAATGGTTACGAAACTGTTGAAAATAAAATATATTAACGACTTCTTCAACTGTTCGATTAAGCTTAAATCACATTGATTTTTTGTATGTTTTCTGTTTTTTGTATTGTTATCTGTGGCTTGTTATTAGAGTTTAGGATTCAGAACGAAGTTTCCGCGCTCAATATATTTTCTTGAATTGTTTTTTTTACGATTACCAAAACATTGATAAGATACATTCGTATTAAAGCATTGAAGTTCACTATGTAAACATAGCTTAAATGCACAACATTTTTAATTAAATTTCAAAAGTATGTTGAATTAATCAAGGGGTCTTATTTTTTGGAAAAAAAAAACTCAGGGATTATCTGTGTGTTTTTGCAGATTGCTTTATTAAGTAGGGTCAAGAAAAGTAGAAATAAAAATAAATTTTTTGGTAGCGCAACATAAAATCAGTAAGCTGGATATTATCTAGTTGATCAACAAATCATCCGGACAAACACGTTAAAGTGCGAAATCATGGTTTATTTAATGAACATTATTATTTTCAGTGAAATTTTAGATTTTTAATAATTTTCTTAAAGAATTTCCATCACATCATAGAAGCAAAAGGTTTGATTGAATACTCAGAGTAATATTTCAGTGCTGTGGCAACTTTCCAGCCAGATGTTAAAAGTTTTAAAAGTTTTTCAGTCAAAACTAGCAAAATCGCAGAAAATTGCAATTAAGTTAAGGCAAATATTACCGGCTAGACTGCAGGTGTGCTCCTTAAGTTCCTATTACCGGAGAAGCACAAGTTTTCTTAGATGATGCGAATTTATTTACTTCACTTCGAAGGGAGAGTGTTTCAAAAAGCAAAGCCTCATCCCAAAGGAAATTTTTCAGAGTACATGACTTGAATTTTTCATAAACTTTCCGTGGCGAAGTAGGTGCTTTTCAGAGACCTCTGTCTACATACTGGGAGCACCTTGCGATTTGGGAGTATTTCAAAGTCAAATGTAAGTTTTCAAGGAACGCAATGTATTCATCTGAGACGGTTCCTATATTTACGGGGACTTTTCCTTGAGAACCCCCAGTGGAAATTTTACCCTCACCAGACACGGTGGAAAATTAACTAAAGAGCAAACAACCCTTTTAGGATTTTGTATACGCTGCATAGTGCGCACTGATATGGAAGAAATATACTCCTAATATATTCTTTAAAAATCCCGTCTAATCTTACTTTTAAAAGAACTTTCATGAACCCTCCACTCATAGGATGTTTTCCCATATTAAAATGGAAATGAACCACTCGTGCGCAGTGTTATTATAAAACCCAAGAGGAGCCGATGCACTCATCAGTTACAATTAGTTTAATTTTCCCAAATTTTAGAGAGAGCACTCTCAATTTTTGAACACAAGTTTTTGCAGTAATGTAAACTTCCAATATCACTAATTATGAACATTTTCTACATGATATAATTATTATTAAAAGCAAAACGCATTTATGAAGCTTTTATTCAAAGCCCAATGTTTTGCCATACCTAATTTCTACGTGTTTACATGACCTCTACCCACTTTTCCGTTGATTACTTCTGTATGGATTGAAGTGCTTTTAACATAAAAATTAATATTTAACAACTTCACGATGATATCCATGTTTCGGTTGCCAGTACTAAATTTAGTAAATACACTTTTTTAAATTGAAATGCCGTAGCAACAATTTAGCGGAAACTCAATTCAATGCTACATTTAATTGAGACTATGTTAGATCCTAAAAGCATTTGGAATATTTATACTGGCCTGATTACAAGAACAATTCAAACAAATATTGGGGTTTATTTAGTGAAAAATCGTGTAAACTAAATTGGCGTAAATATTGTGTTAAATGTTGAGGACTTTAGGGGAGGCAGGGGATAGTTCTCTTAATTGGAAACTCCGGGCGAATGCGCGCGCGACAGGCTTGGGAACTGTGCGTTTTGCTGTACAGCACCACAACACCAAATTGATTTTTCATTCGGGCTAGGTTCCTGTTCAATGTTAATGTCAACTTGTCCATGCACTGTGAGAAATTAAATTGAAAATAAATAAAGCTGCTTATGCCTGCGAAATCCCTGAAATTGATTTCGCATGCGGTTAAGTGCCAATTAGCAAGCTGCATGTCAACAAGTACCGCATGTGTGACACTTTATCAACCAAAATAATTCTCTATTAGTACAGGACATGCAATTTTCTCCTCGGTGATATACTCGGAGCAGTGCTGCATGAAAGCCCGCGACCTCTATCTGCAAACGATGCATTTATCTCGTAAAAGGGTTCGGGGAAACGTTACAGAGGCCCTTTTCGCATGCACGAGGTTCATCACTGCAGGTAACGAGTAATATTTCAGCACGTGTTTGATAAATGCCCGCCAATGTAGGCCGCCCTTTGTTCAATTGGTGGCGCAGTTTGGGGAACGTGATAAGGGTTACATTCATTCGAACTATCTTTGTTCCAAGATAAAATCGACATTTTGTATACATACTTGGCTTTTAGCATTGTTGCAGTTTCAATTTCTATGAGCAAAACACTGCATATGACCTTTCACATTTTCAAAATTTAAAATTATATCTTAGGCATTTGTTAAAAGTACCATGGAGAAAGAAGTTACAAAAAATACAAAAAAGAGATATAAAGTGAATGAAAATTGACATTGGATATTAGAACTTGACGTCAGTTTTTTTCATTAAATAAAATATGTATTTAAACATTTCATCCAATAAGTTCTTACTTCGAATTTCATTAAAGCATATCTACATACATATATATATATATATATGTGTGCTCGAATTAGGAATTGGTTCATAAAACCTGATATATAAGTAAATTATCTATACAATATATTCTGTGAAAATTTAATGAGATTATTTCCTATCAAGTGTTGCATATTTAGCATTGAATGAATTTATTTTGATTTTAATAAAAGCATTTGTTTTGTTCCAATAATTTACTTTATCAATTTGTTTTCAGTTCTATACTCAAAAACTAAAGGTTAGAAACTATAAACTAAACATCTAAATTCAGATTTATCGAAATAAATAAGTTCTTAGTTAAAACAAAATTTAAAAACAAGCCATTATTGCATTCTACTGTTCAAATCATTTCATTTGATACCCATATCAAGGGGGTTATGGAAGAGAAAAGGGTAAGTCGCCATCTTGGGGCGTCCGCCATATTGCATTTAGAACGGTATTAAATATACTCCATTGCATTGTCATTGGATTTACATATATAAGTGTACCAAATTTTATCTTTTCGGATAAAGACTTACTTTCAAGATTTAGCCTAAACATACAAACCTTTGAAGTTAAAAAACAAAAGCGTGTAAAAATAGTGCGACTTTATTAATTTAACAATTTTCATATCAGCCCATTTTGGAAAAGCAAATCCTGTATTTCAGTTAAGCATGATATAGTTAATGTTAAGATATGTACCTTTCGTGTGTTGTTGTAGCTCTTATTTATTTTCAAATAATTTTAAAGACTTTTACATGTTCCATGAGAGCATGCTTTGCTTCACTACACCTTAAAGATTATTTCACGGAAGAAAACCATTTTTTCTCATGCTTCCTTTTACCTTAACATTCCCAAAAATCAATACGTCCATCAAACTATATTCCTTTCATTTTTTAAGGAAGGTACCACTCGTTTTTAGGGGCATTGAAAATTGATCCCACACCAATCCTAGACTCGGAAAGTTGAGAACTGTCAGTCACCGTAAAATTTGAAGCAGCTCAAAGGGCCGTAGGTGCTATCTAAGGATCCAATTTGCTTAGAGCCTTTCATAAATTCTATCTCCCTTTTCTGAGAAAACATGCAGATTAAATGCCACTGAAAACTGTCGTTCGCAAACATATAGTAAGTTATTCCAAGGTGTACGACGCTCAATAGGCGACTCTTCTGCCGGGCTAGAGGAGTCTCAGCGAAGATAGGACTCTGCAAACAGGCTGGCGTGCCTGCCGACTGCCGCTAGAATCCCATGTTCCATGTTCAGGGCTAAAGCGGTAAAGCATAAACCCAAAAAGGGTGAAAAGTTGTCCATTTAAAGTGTGAAAATGGTGTGCTCCCTGAAAGGAGCAAACGCAATCAACAAAGTGTGCTTATACAGGGGAGCAAATAAACAGGGTAGCACAGGGCACAGCCTATTCAAATGCGGTAACATTTTTTTTCTAGTCATGTTCTATTAAAGGATTTTCTGAAGAAGCTTTCATGAGCCACAAGGTTTTTATCATCCCCATCTGAGTGCTAATGCAATCCTGATGTATTTTATTTTTGCTCCAACTATGCGAGTTTTGTACACCGTCTACACCTTCCCCCAGCTCCTCTCGAGGAACGTACGTAACGTATCATATTCTGTCTCGAGGAGGACTTTTTCCACTCCATATCCCGACCTCCTTACAAAACTTCTAGAAATTCTTTCGATCTCTCAGGAATATTACAAGACCATCAGTGCAGGAACGTACACAACGTCTAATAATATTACAAATTTATATGCGGATATGGATGGCTAGCTACGGGAAAACTTATTGACCTGGAAATATTTGAGTTAAAACACGATGGCTACAAAGCCAACTTGTGCAGCAGAAGTACGTAAATATGTGCCAGTTGACATGGAATTTCTGCCTCAACCGAGGAGTCATTCCAAAAATGGCGTCCGGGATGGGTTCAGAATGCATATGCCCAAATATGTGCTCGTCTGGAGGAGATATGTGGATTTAAGGGAATTAATATTGCAACGATTACTATCACAAACTGCCTCCGGGTTGTCACCATATGTGCTCTGTAAGTAAAGCTCGACAAATTCGTAACCGTACACTGTACAGGGATGCAATTGGAATCCTGATATATCATATTATAATTAATTTTTCTTTTGACTATCCTCAATATCTCGTTTGTCTTCGATTTTTGCAAAAATAGAAGCAAGCGAATTTCTAGTCTAAGTAAACTCTATTTTTCATCACCGTCTAGGGTATTTGAAGAGGTTACTTCGGGAGTAGGTTAGGAACTTATGTTAGGGTCGGCAGAAAAACCATGGACCAACGTATGATTGCGAAAAATCTACCATCCTTAAATTTTGTCTGAGAAATTCGTGTCCATTTGTCCTCGGAGCTATCTCAACGTGTCGAGTTCTACGAAAGCAACTAGAACACATCAAACGAGAATATCTGTCATGTTTTGGTGCCTTTATTCCTCCCCCGGGGGTTTTACATTTTCCGAAAATGTTTATTTCTTTCCCTTATCGTCGAATCTCGTGTCAATTTCGTATTATGGAGCAAACCTAAGTTTTTGGCTCTTTCTTTTGGGGCCCTCTGGTTCTCCCTAGTGGGCATATTCATTTATGTGACCTCCTTTGGTCTTCCCAGAAGTATCCTCCCAGCATCTCTGGGATTTCTAGGGAATACGTTAAAAGTATGGAAATGTCTGAACCTAGTCAGAAAATTAAGATTTGGTAGTGTTTGGGCTCGGCCTTCCCCTAACTTTGATTAACTTTATGAGACGATCAAATCGGCGAAATTTTATAGTGAACTTTCCGCCAAAAAGGATTTTATAGGTTAAATAATTTCCACAGTAATAAACCTGTTCCGGATTTTATGTTGACTTGCAAACGAAACGTTAAATTCGTTTTGCATTTTTTTGTGAATTTCCGTTGCTAAGAGAATTTTCTCCGTCCATGAAATAATTTAATTAAACAAATGCGTAAAATGAAAGCTTCTCGCCGGTGGTAAGGAGCCGGATTTATTGTTCGCCTTCCTTTTCACCTTTCGTTAACGAGATAGAAACTCCCTGCGACTCTTCTCTAGAAATAAATATGTGCGGCTACGACTACAGTAGCTGTTGTTTCTACACGTCCGACACTAAAGTAAATTTAATTTAGTTTCTAGGATACGAGGGCTAATATGTGCAAACGTACGTGGCCATGTTGGATGGGTATTAGCTTTTATGAGCTTACTTTCCTCATGTGTCATTTTTACTTAGAAAATGACATTAAAAGGTTTGGCAAGAAGAACGGAAATGAATGTTTCTCTATTAAATTCTGCGACAGTAGCTGGATATTGTATAAAATTAAATCTGCTTCTCTCACAATAATTGAATTAGGGTTGAACTTTCTGAATCAAATTGGTCGACTTATAACAATAATTGTATGTAATACATAAATGGACTGAATCATAACCAGTTCAATACGTAAGTATTGTATTATACCTAATATTACCTAATATCAAAGTGAAGATTGTATTCTATGGCAAGTATCAAATATTAAATTAAAATACAATTTTTAGGTATTTTGTTTCGAAATTCGAAAGGTTTTGACTAAACATACTTTACGAACAGCGCCAATATAGTCCTAAAGCTCTTAAATTTCTTGAGCCGAATAAAAACAATTTCATTAATTTTTAAATCTAACGACTGACAATAAGAAATTTCGTTAATACAATTGGAATTTTGAAGTTATTTATTTACTTTAACAATATGAACATCAAATACCCACTAGAAAAGCGCGATTGATGAACGTCCAAATAACTATGTAAAAATTAGTCCAATCGTAAAAATTTAATAAAGCTTATTTTCACAAAAGTATTATCTTTTCAACATCTATTTTAAGTTTATCTGATCATTTTTATATTCATATAATGTTCTTTATTTATGTATTTTTAATCTTTCAAATACTGTTGACACTGATGCCAAAGCATTGAAAATAAAATATGAAAATCATTATCTGCCATATATTTTAACCTGTTGGTTCACTTAATCAAATTAACTAAAAAGTTCTATCTCATTAATTCGTCTTCCACACATGCTCATGTCATAAACTGATGATTAAGTGCGATACGTTTGGGATGTGTCCCTTTTACACAACAATTTATCCACATAGACCAGTGGAGAACTTTCAACGAGGAAATCTAATTAAAGTCTTGTGAACGTTGTACCATCCTAGAGCCAACAGTGTTTGTACTTCTCGTGGGATGTAATTAAATTTATCCTATGTGAAAAATTGCTACACTAATTAGTATTGTTCTGCTTTGAATAGGTCCCAGTACTGTAACTTTATCAAGCTAACGTGATGGGAAGTTCCGTAATTTTTCTCTGCAATATATAAATTTTGGTCTAAGTTACATATATTTAGTATCGGTGTACCCTGCTTTATTCAACTTTTATGGAAGAAATGACATAGTGGACGCTATGAATTATACAAATTAAGTTAATGATTACAAAAAACTACTTGTTAGGTTAAAGTTGGACAGAGAGTCGTCTAAGCAATAATTATAAAGAATAATTTCTAATTAACATGGGTATTTTAAGTTTAGGAGAAAAAAACACTGCAATCTGATTTTGGATACTTGTGCTTTCCTTTTTCAATGTCTAGTAAAAGTATAGTATCTAATAGTAGTAAATAACAAATAATAAATATTCCGTAAGGAATTGTTGTTTTGTATTGATGTTACTGTGACTAAGGTACGCCTAGAGTAGGGAAAGTCCGGATTTGTTTTGCTGTATAAAGGTGCAAGGTATTTGGCCTAGCCCCAATTGAATTAAGATTAGTCCTAATTTAGTTGAATGTGTGTATATGTATGTGTTATAACGTAAAAGCGGCGCCTGCTATAATGAAGAACGTTTTCTGGAGTCTCGATTAGGTAGAATAAATTTAATAATTATTCGAGATAGTATATCTTATACGGGTAGCTCAGATTTTGGTTTATAACCGGTCTGTAATCCTGATTTTGGACTGTCGCATAAACGTAGTCTATAAAGACGATGGAAAATCTTTTAATTTTATTTGTTTTCTTCACTTTATGGACTAAGTTTAATAGATTAGATTGAAAAAAAGAAAGCCTTGAGTGAAAAGCATCAGCATATAACCAATCGAAAATGGCGAATCAATACACTCAAACATAAAAAGAAGCGTTCTCGTCTTCTTTTCTATTTCCCTAACCGTCAGGAGATATTTGAAGCGATTTTTCGCATTTGATCCAATAACGCGTTACATCGGTTGAGGATTACTCTCTCCCTTCAGATCGCAAATTAATGCACGTTCCAAAATAAAGGAATACTGGAAGTAAATGTCTATCAGGAGGTGCAAACAAACTTTGCGTAGGGTGTTTTTTTTCTTCTACTCCCTAGAGAAAGACGAATTGTTTGCATATTATTACCATACCTTCTCCTTGGAGTGAAAAATTCAGAACCTGAAAACACCTAAGGGCGTCAGCCGGTGTAAAGGCAAGATATCGGGCCCTCTGGTAGTGTTTCTGCGCAGGGGTTGGAAGATAGAGCCCAGTTTAGACGAAAATCTATGGATGTCATTGAACGCCAATTACCATAAATAAAAGGTGGGAAAATAGCAAATATTTGCGGAGAATTTAATGAAATACCTTGAAAACATGGAAACGGCTACGCGACGGCAATTACCTGTGAATCCTTGATGAATGTTTAGAAAATATTCGCTCTTCAGATTTACTTGAGAGCTCCACTCGCAGATAAATGGGAAAGGTGTTTCTGAGGAGCACATCCGCACCCCGTGTATGCCCCGCTTAAGGGTCGGTAATAAGGAAGCACGCAAGCAACTACCCGGAACTTGCACAATTGTGTCTGGGCCTTAATTGTAAAGTTGTCAATTCTCCTCCCAAGGAACCCAAGTTCTCCAGACTCAGCCTCAGGGCTGGGGCTCCTCCGGTGAGCTGAGCTAGCCTAGCCCCAGTCGCATTCTGAATTCTGAGCAATAACTCCGATAGTGCGGGAGGACGCGAGCACGAGTGCAGAAGTTTTCGAATTAAATAATTACGAGGATCATATCCTATTACCGCATGGCAACATTCGCCAGGTTTATCCCTTTTGGATGGCTTTATAATCTCCGGAGCGATTAACACCTTTCCGCCCGATTGTTGTTCCGTGTCACACCGGAAACCCATTACAGTTTTCGCTTTGTGCAGCGAAGAGGAAGATCTTATCGGCCTCATCGGTGGTTTACTTCGCTTTTGTGCAGGAAGGTAATTTGTTATCAGGGAATTAAATTAGCAGATATCGCGGGGCTGCACGGGTGCTCCATCCGCTTGATGAAGGACCATTAAGCGCGCTCGTCGTCGCAGCCCCGGCTCCTATGGGGCCCTCTGTCGTGCACTCGCAGACACTTTTATTTATGCTTTTCCACGTGGGCTGCTGCTGTAATTATGACGAATCCCAATTTTAATTAGACCCACCGGGGAGTTGCTTTGAAGATTGAATACCTTCCTGTAGCATTTCCTCGAGTGGAAGATTGATCGAGGTGTTTCTCCTCCTAGGGCAGAGAAATTTTCACGCGAACGTGCTTGGCTATTGGTTTCTTCGGGACGATTCTATGTAACAAAAAGGTCTAAATAAATATTTTAGCAATATTTCAGCAGCACGTTTTAATTTTGCAATTTCACTTCTATTTTAAAGCAGAACTGTAGCACATTAGATTTCAGTTTTAATGCTTCTAAATACTCCAGTATGAAAAAAATAAGCCAATATCGATCAGAAAAAAACCGCAAAAAAAAGGGATGATTTGCTATTAGCACTGATAAAGTACTTATTTTTGGGATGAAGGGTATTAAACAATTGGCTAAGTGTTTGGGTGCTAATGTAATTAAATGCCATCATCAGAGATATTTCACTTGAAAATGTTAATGGCAATAAAAGTAGGAGGCGATTTAATTAAGGCCGAGGGCGGCTTTCAACAGCACATTAATCGTGTTCATAAAGAGGAGAGTAAATGGGCGAAAGGACTGGACCTATATCCTTTTTGGGTAGGTCCGAACTATATGAGTATCCCAACTGCAAGAAAATAAATGGGAAATGGCCGCTAATAAAAAAAAAATTTCCCTCGCTCACTTTCCAGCTTAAGAAATTTATCTTTCCATCCTGAGGCTGTGCTGTTCGTTGGTCCAACACAAAAAGGCGGAACTTAAGATTTCCGAATGACCATGAAAACGGGCGCGTTCTTTTTCAGTCGATTCATCCCCTCTACCGGCCGAACTATGTACTATAACTGCGGCTGTGGATAATACTGCTTTAAGTTATGGATTATCCTGCAAGCTACACAAGGACACAGGACGAGTTCCTATCAACGGCAAAGATATACTGTCGAACTGTGCAGACAGTGGAAAATTGTCTTTTGTATTCCGGTGAATGATAGCAAGAAGAAAACATTTTTATGGGGATTTTCACATCGTTGACTCATATGTCAGCCCGGTTCAGGTGGATGTGCGAATGAGGGACCCAATTCCTGAGGAGATGAGCCGAAATTTATTAACTCAAATCTTGTTCTAAAAGGAATGAAATTTTAATGGCAAGGACCTACCCTACCCAGCAAAGCTGAGAATTTATTGTTGAAGCCTAGAAACTGGTACCTAAGGATTCCTTTATTCCTCTGAAATAATGCAAGATTTGGGTCTATATATAAATATGTCGCGAAATTTGGACGGATTCTAGCATTCGCTGTATTTGTTTTGACTATCTACGAGTATATGCTGAATATGCGATGTTTAAATCTCTCAAAACGCACAGCTGATCTCAACCCACACTATTCGCTAATCGATACGAACACGCGACTGGATTTGGGCCTCGGGAAGTATCATATATAGCTTCACTTCGGCAAATGAGAAAAACTTTGAAGGCCCTTGAAAAGATCCAGCTCAGGATTCGTCTTCGGAAAACGTTTACATACCCTTCAGAGTAATTTACAAGAAAACTTTTCCCCCGTACAACTTTTCCACGTTCTCGTTTCATCTGTACAACTTCCCTTTTGAAATACTCGAGACATGGCGAAAAGTTTAGTTTTTCGTTATCTATCCAGGAACTTTGAAATAGGGTCCTCGGAGATATCTTGCCTGCGGTTAATTTCAGGTCCTCTCCCGTTTGTGCGCCCTCGCCAGTTATTGTTGTTTTGATTGTACTTATGACGGCTGTGATTAAAATCGGCAGTGTATTACCACTGCGTACGAGCTTGTAATTGAGTATTTAGGGACGGTGAAATGGGCGGGTAAGGCTCGGGTTCCTATTTAAGACAGTTTGTCACTCTATCATATAATTGACGTTGTTCCATGAACAATACAATAGGCAAATTGGAAATTACAGGCAGCGATTGTGATAATTACATATAGTACCTAGGAAGAAGAGACATATATGTATGTAAGTTATATGGTACAAAGACTGTATTATCAGCCCTTAACCTTTCAAAGTTCAAAGCATCTTTTGCACAATCTTTCTAGCTAGAGCATGGGGTTGTTTTTTTTGTTCAAATATCTCGAATCGTCTTTAAGGACTCTTTATTGAACGATTGTGCAAATTTCTAAATGAGAGATTGTTAGTCTAATAATAAAGAGTGAAATTACAAACTTAATAAGAGAAACATAATAAAAAAATTATATAGGTACTAATGTACTTATCCTACGATAATGAAAGTATTGTATAATGAAAAATAAATAAATTTCAAATGAAAAACTGTTCTTGCATAATTTATGTAAGGAAAATAAATAAATAAATTTCAATAATGTCTTATATGTATAATCTTTTCTTTATGTACATATAGCTTTATCTAGCAAAAATCTGCCTGAAACTCTAGCCTGAAAGCTAAAGCCTGAAACTCTAAAGTAGTAGATCGATTTGTTAAAAAATTTCCAAATATTTCTAATAAAACTTAAAGTGTCAACTCAGATGGACAAAAGAAAAATGTTTGGTATGTAAGTATAGCATTTTAATATATCTTAAAATTCCACATTTTTGAAATTACTCACAAGATATGCATGTGCTAAAAGAAATGAAGAGTATTAGGAAAAATAATATGGAGTCTGAAATAATGGCAGATTTTACTACGTCAGAATTTTTACAAAATTATAATAGATTTCAGAATTGCTAATCTTAAATTTAAAAAGTAGCTTCTATTTTATGAATTTGCTACTTTTTCTTATCAAGACAATAGTTAGAAGTTAGAAGCTTAGAAGTAGAAGTTCGAATTGGACGAGTTTCGATTATTCTCATCTATACTTTATATTGGTTTTCAATTTTCATTTATGACATTTTAAACTTTTCTAAATGACTATTTCAGATACAGATGAAGCTGATGTTACATTTTCCTTTCCCGAAAGTCATGAAAGGATTTAAAGCCCATAAGTTCTATAGAGATATGCGTTCAGCTCGACGGTAATAAATCAAAATCAGGACATGCGTCGAATGGCGCATAGCTGCAGTAAACAATTCCGTTTGGTTCATTATCACAAAGCCAGTTATTCGGAGCGTTTAGGATCTTTACCCCGTAATTGCACTCATTTGGTTCAATTAATTGCAGATCGCTGCCGGGTGCAGGGCCCGCCGGCGACGCCGAAGGCTTGGCAGGCGGTCCTTTTAAGTGCCCGAAAGCCATCGAATTAAGCCGTGCCAAATTAGTCATATAATGTCCACAAATAGTCCGAAATTCGACGTAAATTCTGTGGATAACTCGGTCCCGGGGAAATATCGAAATTCATCAATTGCAGGCCGCCGTCTATTAGGGTCAATTTATGTCTGCCGCTGCACCGCTTCTGGGTGAGCGGCCGCTTTCAGCTTCTAATCAGGTAACAAATTTATGCAACAAATAAATTGCGTTTCGGTTGGTATCGCCGCACCCATCCCGGACTGCAGTAGCGCGCCAATTTGGCTTCGTTACACGGCATTTGCATCGAGCATATTTACTTCATTGAAAACTCGAATAAATTTGTCTTCTGTGCCTTGCATGCAAAACGCAGCGAATTAATGAATCGTACCTGCAAAAATTCCGAATATCCGAAATTCATTTGCCGTCCCATTTCACTGAGTTTAAATTGCGGACAGCCGCGTTTCGACCGGGGCCGGGTCTTGTTCGCCTTCAGAATACGGCCAAATGGTGGGTGTGCGGGGAACGGAAATTCGTTAAAAATGAACTCCTGATCCCGGCAAGTCTGAAAAATTAGCAAAATTATTCTGCTAAGTTGTCACAAAACGGTCCGGTGATTATGTGTTTGAGCATGTCCTTCTCTCTGCATTGTCGGTGCGGCAACGAGACCGGACAACTTTTTGCCGCTCTCTAATGATTTTGGGATTTTGACCGGGTGAATTTCGTTTAAATGGAGTTTTCACGGATTTCAGGATTCAAATTTTATTGCGAATTTCCGGACTGGGTATTCAATTTAAACGTGTGCTCATGGTATTTGCATTCGTTTGAATTCATAACTGGCAGCTTCACCACCTTTCGCAAGAATTCAGTAAATGACATTTGCTCTAGTTTCACTCTACCAGTGCAAAGGAAAGTGCTCATATATTGCGCTTATTTTTCCACTCGTCCAATTAGTTTTATTTAAATGAAAGTAGCTACGATTAAAGAAATAAATCAACGGAGCTAGTAAATATTGTTACTATGCTTTTACCAGGTTTGTTATAAAAAAACAAAAATACTTTCGCTTTGTTCGTTTCCTGAGACTACTAACAAAATTGTGTTCAAATGAAAGTATACCTAGATTTAAAACTCGTTTAAATTTTTTTATTTAAGTCTTCTTAATAAATGTCATTTGGTTGTTTTATAACCATATGTATGTAAAACTTTTTATAACAAACTTAAATAAAACTCTACATTATATTAAAAATTAAAAAGATAATGATTTCAAATACAAAAATTTCAACAAAAACAATTTCGATAAACTGGAATAAATTAGTCATCATCCGTTTATTCTACAATTTTTTGAGCGAATATACGAAAAAATTTTCATTTAAAATTTCTTTTGCCATAAATACATATAAAAGCCAAAAACAAAATAAGCTGAACCAAATTGAGCATTGTCCCTTAGGTAATTCGGTGTAAAAATGGGAAAGCACTTAGGAATGGGCCTAGAAAATAAAAGGAGCATTTTTAAAGCCGCAACAAGTGTCTTTCAATTGTGATGTGAAACTTGTCTGGATTCATATGGCACCAGAGAGATTCGAAAAAAAGCAATTCCCAAAAGGCGCTCGGATAGTTAATGGAGTAGAACTCCTTCATCTCGTATATCGCAAGAACTTCCATCTTCTGTACCGAAGCGGCGAAAAAACGTTCCAGACATCATAAATTTACGCACATTAAATTTAACCCGGCAAACATGTGTGTGCATGTGTGCTGGCGCTGTGTTTGGGGATCTTCTTTCGGGGAGGGCTCCATTTTTGCCACGTAATCTGTATGGCGAACTCCCCCGCCCCACACGAGGATTTCTTCAGAATCAAAATAATGCTCAGTCATCTCACGGAGTTATTTATAGTTCCATGAAATATATTGCTTTCAATTTTCAGGACTTGTGTATCTGGGGGTTTACACGATATGGTTCGTTGGCCCCTCCCAAACTGCAGCGTTTAAGTAGTTTTCAGGTTTTATTTTATGTGCCATCAATATAAAATCATATTTTTGGATAAAGTTTTCTTCCAGTCATTGTCTGCATACACAAGTTTTGGAAACTGAACACGCTAAGTGTGTTGTAAACTATGAACATTTAAACCGATGCAAATGGATTTCATTATTTTAGTTATTTCTAAAACATTGTATTGTTAAAGAAAAAAATAATCTTACTAGTACTGTCTTTTTCACAACGAGCATTGTATTAATATTACATTGGTACTGGTTGTTTAATTAAAAAAACATAAACTCGATTTTTAAAAGTTTTCGCTTTATTATTTCAAAACTACATATGTATGTATATGAGGTTTAGCATTTCCATAATTAAAAGCTTGAAATGTTTTTATTTTAAATTAAATCCTCACTTCTGGTACCTACTATAGTAGAATGAAATTTTAATAAATCTTAATCTACAGTGCTGCAAATTGCTCGAAAGACTGCGATTAAATTCACATTTCAATTGCATATTAGAATATACATATGTTTACCTCTTTGCCATCATTTTCAATCTATAAGATTTTTCTTGCCATTCCTGAGTGAATCTTATCCATTTTATGATTTATGGACAATACAATTGCATGCAATAGCTCAGAGAGATACTGGAAATCCATCATTTTTCAACTAAAACTGTCAAAATTGTCTGTCTTATAAGTTTACGATACACTAAATCATATTTTCATGAAATCGACTTCCGACTTTCGACTTTCTCAAATTAAAGTGAAATTAATCAAAGGGGCGACAGATATTGACATGATTAATAGAACAAATTCTTTAGAAATTTTTTAATAAACGACACTTAATGTTGCTGCCCGTTGATTCAAACAAATGGATTTTGTTTATGAAAGGTAGAATCAATCGATTTTTGTAGCTTTGTCGCGAATAGAATTATACCTATATTCTAGTTTCCTTAAATTATTTTGTTAGAGAGTTTTGGAGAAACTTCGAGCTAATTATGTAAAATATATAATATATATAAGAAATTTAATTTTGATTTAATAGTTATTTGATGTTATATTAAGAAAGAGTTGAGTTATTTTTAATAGGCTTTTCTAGTGCAGAACGATTAGATTATTTTCGGCAGTAATATTATTATACGCAAGAATGAAATTAATTAAAAAATACCTCATGTGGGCGTAAACATTTACCCACAATGCGGGGGACAATGCGTACACACGTACTGATCAGGCTATTAAGGAAATGACAGTGTTTATCAACGGAAGCAAATATTTTCTTAATTTCTAGGGATTCCGTGCGAGAGTGCAGACTTCCTAAAGCAAAGTTTACATTAACTCCACAATGGGAGTCAAATGAGATAGAAGCCTGGCATAAAGGGATGTGTGCACGGACACGCCGCAGGAGTTTTATACATTCTGAAGTCCATCCACTTTGGTCAAGCCATTCAGAAGTTGCTTTTTCTGAAGCAGGGAGGACTGCAGATCAGCAGCATCATCCGACTTCACCCAGGGGGAGCACAACTCTGAAGAAAATTCATTTCTCAGTGCAATTTGTAATAAAGGAACTTTTATGTGTTTGAACTTTATCATTTGAGTATTATCCTGCATTTCCACTTATCTTGCTCGAAAGAGTATTCAATGGGCCATAAGTTGACTCCGACGACATCGTTGTGCCTCACGGGCGCAAAACTCCTATGCAGTGTGAAAATTGCTGAGGAGGACTGAATGAAATCAAACTTCAATGTCAACTCTAAGTCCATTTTTATTGGCTCTCGTCTCCTCGATTTCATGGGGCTCGCCTTTGTCTGTGAAGCGGGCTTGATTCCGCAAGATTTAAACAAGATTTTGGTCAATAAAAATGAGATTTTCTGTCAAGCTGCGACGGATTTATAGGTATCCTTTCGAAATGCATGAATGTGAATATGTAAGATTTGGATTTTATTCATGCCCCGCCGCCGCCGCCACACAATGAGTCTGAGATTCAGAGCCGTGTGAATATTTGGGATACGAACGTAACGTGTCATTATATTTGCACAATGCAACTCTTGATAAACTTCTGCGAAATAGATGCACTTAAAGAAGTTCGTTGGAACAGCTCCGCAACAGTTTTAATTACCAAGGTGTAGCACTCCACCGAGCAGCTTCAAACTCCGCTTGCAGCAAACGAAGTACATCGAAATTTCATTTGAGTCGCAAACTGCAAAGTTTTTAGCGCGAAGGCAGGTGTAATTGCGCGCTAAAGGTATTAAAATTTTAATTATAACTCATCATTGCGCCGCGAAGCTGGGCATTTCTTCCATCCGACTGAGCGCCTAAGCATCTGGAAGTAAAGAGGCACGCAGCTCAAATAAATAATGAAAGGAAATATTCCTGCTGATCCCCAGGAATTTAACTAGCTAATTCTCATACAAATGTAGCAATTTATTTGTTCCGTTTTTGTTTCACCCCACGGCGGTTGTGTGAGGCCGGCTCTTTTGAGGAATTTAAAGACATTTCCTAGGGCTTTCTGCCGCCTCAGCTTTCGGTTTTACCCCGCATCCCGTTTCCCCTCCCTTTTCTGGTTTGTGTCAAAATAGGGACATCAGGCGTAAAGCCTGGTGGATGGAATGCCCCTGGCTAAATGTAGAATTTCAATTTAAAATGGAATGCTGTAAAATTAAATGCCACCAATTATTTTAATGCTCTTTCGGCTTCATTTTCATATTATCATTTCGAGGAAAATAACCTGGTCCTACTTCAAAGGTATTTCGGCCGGATGAAGGTACTAATTATCATTCCGTTCTTAATGCAGCGATCGCCATTTTGACTGCCCGCTTAGTTTCTAGGCCGATATACTTATTTCCTTGAGGGGTAAAGGCTAAATTTAGCTATGAATACGACATAAGCTACTGTTTTCGACCGTCAATCAAAATAGAACAGACTTACTAATTAACTCCCGTCTTATCATTTTACTGTCTGCTTCAAAAGCATAAAGCAAATTTTATAATTGGCAATAAATGTTATATATTATTATAATATGTATTATCTACTTTGAAGGGATTTATGTAACAAAGTTATCTTCAATTTATGAATGACTATAACACGTTTTTTTTCCCTATTTTTTCATTTTGAAAATCTCGAATTTCGAATACTTTGAACCCACACATTTTATGAAAAAAACTGGACCATAGGTACTAAAAAAAAAAATATTTTGTGGTTTTTTATTAGGCATGCTCTGAGGTATATTTTTACGATCGATTTTAACTTTCCAGCGAATGACATAACATATATGTAGTTACTTTATAAAGAAAGATTAACATGAAACTAGTTGAAATTACATATTTCCAAAAAAATTTAACGAAAGAGGCTCCCATTTTTTGTCTTAAAAATGTATTCCTCCTTAATTATATGTATAGAAAAGTTATTAATTAATTAATTTTCAAATGTATTTACAAATTTAACTATTTTAATTGTTTTTGCTGACTTCTAGTAGATCTATTTTCAAAACTCAAATCTTATACTTACCTTGAAGATATTTCAATTAACTAGTTAAGTTTATTTGTCAATCTATATGTATAACATTATTGTATGTAGTTGAATTTCTGTTATGTTTGCTACATTCTAGTCTGTATAGGATTATTTCTGATCTGTGGACTGAACAATTGAATAAATAAATAAATAAATAAATAATCTCTACTGTGCTTAATAAGCGAGATTTAAAAACAGAACAAGTACATAGGTAGGTCAGGATCATTTAATTCCGTAATCAAGCATTAAAAATATTAATTTTTCTCATTGAAAAAACAAAGAATATCAATATTTCATAAAATACGTTAAAAATAAAAATGTTTCTATAATGATAAAGGTAAATGAATTATTAATAACTTAAGCTTATCTGACACGCAGAAGTTCTTTCATAATCGTCCGCGATCCATCCAGCCGGATATGACACGCTTCCGAACAAACTTAATTATTCATACAGTCGATATTTTAATGCCAGCCAGTTTATGAAGCCCTGTTTACCAAATGAAAAATTTCGTTTTAAAGTAAATTCCCTTTGCACCAATAAATTCTATAAACTTTTAATACGATTTATTATTTTTTGCTCATATGCGTAGATAAGCTATATTTTAATAACCAAGAATTAAATAAATGGAATTTTTTTATATTTTAGTTGAACTCAGATCAATTGCAAGCGTATGTTATAGTACTCGAAATACATATACCTACATAGTAGTAAAAATACTTAAATATTCGACTACAAATGCTGTTAAAAATGTCCTAATTTTGATTACATATATTTTTAGCTTATGTTAAACAATATATTTAGTCTTTTGTTTGTCACTTACAGACTGAGATATCCTGTATATACCGTTTTCCAAAAAATAATGTCTCGAGAAAATCGCACCGTTTTAATTCTCCTTATTAACACGCTTTTCATAAGTTTTATTGAACTTTAAATTCTGTAGGAAAATGTAGTAGTAGTTCTAATTAAGCTAGAGAAATTAAATTTTTTATAAATGCTTAAATCCCGTGACAATGCAATATGTATGAAACAAATCGTAAAATTTAGTTTTCGCCCACTTCTAATTGTGGTATTGATTCGAAACTTTAAAAACTTGTATAGTTTTAGTGATAATATAATAATATAGTCTTATCGAATTTGTATCATCTTGGAGGAGTGAGGTGATGGTCATAGGAACACTCAATGTCTTTAGTGCGTTACTCATAGGAGAGTTATTTAGATTTTTAAACTAAGTATAATTTATTTTTACTATAGCCTTCATTTCAAAGTAAGGCCCCCTTAAAAAACAGCAAGATGTGCATGGCCAAATAGAAGTAGTACCTTAGTTTACTTTATATACAAGCATAGGTGAGAAAGAGGTATGACGTGGTATGGACGTGATCCGCTGAATAAAAAATCGCCCTTTACTAAAAATTCTGAGAGGAAATGGTGCAGATTCATGTCAGGATTTTTAACAAAACACGCCAGGGCCTATCGTCTAAAACGGTCTAAACAATCTCTCAATAGAACTCCGCGAAGAAGCCCTTTGGTAACTGAATTATTCCTCCACCCCCGACATTATTTTCCCGGAAGGGCAATATATGCTCCTGTTTTTTTTTCGGATATCTTCTTCACCCACAAGATTTGTGAATACCTATAAAAATGACTATAGGGAACATTCTGTTCGGGCCGATGCCTTTTCCAGCACCAAGGGCGGGTGAAAATATTCTTTGAACTTAAAGGATTTAGTCCTTTATTTGAGCGAGGCTCGCGGTAATTTTTCTCCGTCCGAATAAATAAATTTTTAGTAAAGGGAGGGCTTAGGATTCGTACCTGTCACTCAGGATTGAAATAATTTGTCGAGGACTTTTGGTTATACCTGTCAAGTTCTCTTTTAGTATGCATTAAAAATGGAGAAAGGTGAAAAATCGATGCGCCATTTCCTTGCCGGGAAAGCAATTGCTTCCATTAGAGGAGGAACCAAAAGGATGTCACAGTTGAATTTTAAAATACTCCTTTCCGGTTAAAAATTCTTAAGCGGAGGGGCAATTTTATCATCAGCAATAATCTGAGGCAGGGACGCAGGCACGCAGGCACCAATGGCAGTTTTGCAGAGGAATACTAAAGTTAATCTCTCCATTCTTGTTTCATGCCTCATTAACTTGCTTCCTGATTAGACTTCTTTTATTGCGACAACTTTCTGGCAAACGTAATAAAACCGGCAGTGCTTTATGCCATTTGATGGGACCAAAGAGAAAATCCGTCCTGTGCGTTTCGGCGGCGGCTGCGGCGACGGCGGCGGCACCGGGCCCCACCAGCACGAAACAGACCGACAATTTGAAAAATGGGCAAGGGCATTTTGCTGGCCGCAAATATGGGCACTTGAGATCCTCCCAGGATGATATCTTTATCTCAGAAAAATTTCCTAATGATGTCGCAGATTATTCGGTTTAAGGAGGCCATTCGGGTGTTTAAGTTTAATTTTTCGGCGCCCTCGGCACGGTCATTTTCACAATACTTGTTTTATATCTGGCGCTTATTGTAATCGCTGGCCGAATGAATTGCGAAATTGAGTGGAATAGGAAATTGTAACTAAGCGACTTGTGAAGAATGCGATTTTATCTTATTAAATATGTATTTACATTTTATGGGATAGCTCAAAATTGTCTCGGATTTTATTTTGAGTTTCATATTTCTAAGGCATATAATTACGCATCATATGGTAAAAATGCCTTCAAGGCTTCTTAACATGAATCGATTTCATTTTCAACAAAGGGAACATCTCCGGCAGGCAATAAAAAATGAAATTTTATTCAGCACGTTTTGAAATGTTATCGCCATTCACAAAAAAATTCGCATTCGTAAAAGAGGTAATAAAAGCGACAATATTAACCAGCGCCATATCGTCCCTCACCATGCATTTTTCATAAATAATTAATTGTAAACCAGGAGCAGTGGTCCAAGTCGCTTTACAATGCACTTACCATACAAAGAGATGGCCTGTCTCTGTGTCGGAGCCTTTTGGTGTCGTGGTGCTGTACGCTGTTTGCCTCTCCTTATTGGCCATAAATAATTTATCACACGAAAGTTAAATCCATTGTCGTTCATGACCCAGTTAAATTCTTTTATGCTAAGAAACAAAATATTCTTTGGGTCTTGGTTGGGCTGCTTTTGGGCTGAAAGGTTCGATCCATGCAGAAGCGCCGTCCTCGTGGGAGCCAATATTCAAGTTCTCATTAATTTTATACGACTTGTGGTTCCACCAGTTTTATGGTGGAGTTCTTAAAAATGTATCAAACCATTATATCCAAGACAAGAATTGTTCTAAATTTGCAGCGAATTTTTCTGTTAAAATGTCTAAATTTTGACAATTGATCTAAAAAATACTCTAATAATTAGAATTATATCTTCCTATCTTTTTTATGTAGTCTTTGTTGGATGCGTTGATGTTAATCATTATTGATCTCTTCTTAGGATGAAACAGGTGTCCAATGTTCGTCTCTCTTCAGGTATTTTTCCATTCACTAAAAACAAAATTATTCATAAAATTCTATGAATAATTTCACATTTATTTGATTAATAATTCATTGAAAAGATGTAAAAAGTATTGGTATATTTTTGTAAGTTATTTCATTCACCTAGTATAATAAAAAATCGATGAGATTTTTTATTAATTCAATAAAATAGTTCATGCTCGTACTATTGGAAATTTGCATTGAATGCACAATCAAAATTCTGGGAACATTTTACAAATAAAATAAAAAATTGTGATTTTAATATTAGTCGAATAGAATAATAATATATTGAATTTTAATTTATTTTATATGTATGTATAATAACAATGTAACAAGGATTAAAATTAGTGATTCTGTGGAAACAATTAATTGATTCAATGAATAAAGTAAATTAATTCAAAAACCTACATTCATGAAAATTTGTTCAATGGAATGCCTGAGTTAATTTTTAAACAAGGAGTAACTTGTCTTGTGTTTGACATCAAATATTTTTATTCTTTTAATTAAAATACGTTCAAAAGGGTTCAAAATAAATTAGTACACTGCTCCTTTGAACGACTAAAATTAGGTTCCTACAAGAAGTCTAACTATTGAATACCAGTGAAATTTCTGAAGGAAATTAGTAAACTCTGGTGAAGTTTGGCATTCATTATTTAATTTTATTGGTAAATAAAATATTGACTTTATTGGCAGCAATTCATTACTTTATCTGCCAAGTTTAAATAAATACAAATAATTAAAAGCAGAAAGTTATTGCTAGAAGATGGGATCTTGTAATACCAAATATAAAGTTAAAGAAAAACTTTGTTGTAGGTCTCATCAAAAGACAATTTCTACCCAGAATAATTTTCCTTCTCAGGTTTTGCATCAGGAAGATAGGCTTACTGCAATCTCCAAAGCATTTAATTACGAAGTTTGTCTATAATTTATGTGTGAGATATTTCCTTTGGACATTTATTTACTTAAGACTAAGAAAACTTTGTATTGCCAATCGATAGTCCTGGACCGAAAGGATCTTAAATGCTAAGTTGAAACGCAAGCACTTCGAAAACTTTCTCAATTTTATCGGAATAATTTTCTCTCTTCGATATTTCGTAGAAAATACGGTTTGTCAATTCAGTTCAATATTTACTAGGTTCATTACCAGATTTTAGAAAATTTAATTAACAAATCCCGCAAACTCTCTTTTAATATCTGGTTTCGGGTTTGAAATCAGTATCTCCGTGATATTTATAAGGGAAAAGGTTTTCATTCTGCAATTACATGGCTGCCAAAAACATTTTTGCGTTTGAGAAGAATTTCCGGCTAAGAGAGCGAACTGCAGAAAATTTAGAACGATGACGACAACGAAGACGACGGAAACGAACACGAATGGTCCAATAAAGACGGTGACGGTCTAAAGGAATTTTTAAAATTTCGACTTCTTCCCATAAAGACCAACGAAAAGGACCACGATGAATCCTCATTTATTTCTTATCGAGGAAAGCCGGTCCTGTCCAACTACCAGGTTATCGTTTGCCAGAACCCGCACACTCAATTATTTCAAGACTTTTTGGCATGAAATCTCGTTCGCTTGTAAATCGCTTTTGATTTGGGTCCGATATTAACGATTCACAGTTGGATTTGATTTATGGAAAATTCCTTATCGATTGTACCGAAAGTTATGAGCTCGTGATATCCTTTTGATAAATCAGTACTTTTAACATTTTGAAAAGGTTCGCTCTGCTGTACGGCGAGTATTTTCTTGGAGCTGTAATACCGAGATAAAAAGGGTGACTTATTCTTCCAATGGTTTGTTTGTGAAAATTATTATTATTTGCTTCATATGAGGAAGTCTATACAAAAAAGTGTCATTGAAGGATTTCGGAAAATCATTTTGCGATTACTTCACATTGATTACATGAAATACGCCTGCAAAGAGCTATATCACCCTTTTATAAAAGGTATTGAGGGCAAAATAATTGAAAAAAAAAATCATTTCAAAGAAATATAACTCTGCCTATATTCCTATACTACTCCAATTTACCTCTGTTTTCGCTTGGGCCTTTCATTGAAAGTGGGGTAAGTGCGATTCAAAATGTCATGAATTTCCACAGAGATACATTTCCCCATTCCAATTTTTATTTTTCTATATAAAGGCAGAGGGTTTGCATACCTCTTAATCTACCTTTTTACGCACACCGTGCACAATATCGCATCCACCCTGCACTGCATCACCGGGTGCTCCATAAATCCAATATTATTCGCCCAACCGTATTCCTGTCAGCACAGAGGGATCTTGTTATTTGCCTGAAAAGAGCACACCGTGCCCATCCTCCGTCCTGACTTCAATTTCAAGTTTCCGAGTCACAAATAACCACTTCACTTCAATTTCGAGCTGGAATCACTTTATTGCCCCACAAGCCGTAAATGTAGTCTTCATGGCAATAATCTCGCTCCAATTATAAATTTTCTGGTAATTCCAGAATAATTTGATGGCATCTTAATTATTTCTTGTGGTGTTAAGTGTGCGAACCTAACTAGCGAGTGTATGCCCGCCCTTAGAACGCTTGGAAAACGACACCCCGTGGCACGTTCTAGCAATTTTATTTGCGAACCTCATATGAGAATAGCTTCTCTAGAGATTCCAGACGTGGAGCAATTACCTTTTATTGCTTAATTGATTTATGGATTTCTTCACCTCTCTTAATCGCGAAGCAGCATGCAAATTGTCTGCTATGATCGTTAGCTTGATGACGGGGTACACCAAACTGTGCTAACATTTTAATGAGCAATATAAGGGTTTTTAAAATCAGTACTTCTATCAATAAAAATTTCTAGATGCCATTAAAACACCCATTAATATTCTTGCTCCAGATATACCACTCGCTAACGTGGCCCTTTTCAAACATATTTATTTCTTTTGTAATGCCAATATAATATATGTCATAAACCTCTTCCCATTTCGTCAAACTTTTCTTATCAAATAAGAAAACTCATTAAGTCGGTGGAGTTTCTATACGTTGGCGGTCGACGATCCAGAAAAGTACATATGTATTATATTTATATCTGTTACATCCCCACTTTCACCATGCCTCCACAACCCTTTATTTCTCTGGATACTTTCACGTCAGTTTAATGCCACAGCAGCACACATCTCAAGACAAATAATGTAATCGGATATTGTAATTACAGAAGACAAAACTCGAGCAACTAAAGTCATTTCATTTATTTTCGTTGTTAATGGGATGCGTATCATATCGGATGTGCTGATTATATGTTTGGTTGTATGCCGGTCTATTTTCCTCGAATTCCCCGCAAAAGCCTTGAGACGAAAACGCTAAGATCGTTGTTATCCACCGAATTATGTCTCACGACATGAAGGCAAATATTTGCCAAATGAGAGATTGAATTCAAATTATCATATTAAATTATTCTCACATTTCCTTAGCCTGTTTCCGAACTGGTAGAACACATTCAGATATGTCTTAAAGATTTAGATTTAGATAAAGCTAAACAGTAAATATGTAGTATAGCCCTTTCGCGGACAACGACGTGACATCACTTCGTATGTGTTGTGCTGTGTGACACGACGGTATTTCACGTCGAAATTTTTGAAGATTAAAAGAACTAAGACGGCATTATTACGTCTCGTTTTCAATGTGCTATACAAAGAGGCAAATGTTGTGTTCCTTTACAACCCACCTGAAATTCATCATTCCTGCAGGGGTATTGGCGACTTCTCAAAAACCGTCTTATAAACTAAGTGTTCACCAAAGAGCTTGATATGTTCGAAGGTATTTCGGAATTTATTTTTTCATATGACATGGACAAAGACTCTGTAGATTCATTTAATTACAAAACGATTCTAAATGTTTACCTACACTCAAAAAAATAACACTGTAATATTTCGATAGGATCAATTTATTTTCAAATACATATTTAAAAATAATGCCGAAAAATATCAATTTAACAACGTTTACATATATCGAAAGTCTTATAAAATTATTCAGTGAATTTATGTAGATATAGTTAAAACGATTTTCAATAAGGTTATGGCAATCTTTTTTTTATACTCAAAAGTCAACCCGCTAACAAGTTCTTCAATTCAAAGAAGATTACTTAGCAAACTCTTATCTTTTATAATTGAAGCATATCGAAAATGCTGGAGCAAATAATCTTTTTGCAGACATTAATGCTTGGATAAGCGTTTCGTAAATTTTGAAAACTTTTAATTAGAGTTAATGCCAGTGCATACTTTCAATATCAATTCAGAATCATTTCCTAAATTTAGAATGTTATAAACTAAAATTTTAATTTTTTTTTCGAGGATATTGACAAGAAAATACGAGATAGTATGGAAGCAAGATGGTGCTGTGCACTTAAAACATTTACTGAAATTAGAATTTATTCGTTCATTCCCACCAGGAGCATGGAAGAATTTAGGAGCACAATGAGCCGCGCTCTAAGTGAAAAGGAATCTGAAAAGTTTATGTGCATTTGATTACAGCATGAGTGGGTAATATTATAAATAAAATAGCATAGTAAGAGGGATGCTGCACTCGCCGGCGCCCTGAGCAACGTACATACGGTTTTATGAGTTCTTTTGAAGAACCATGTAAAGTCTGTTCACATAAGCGTGCCTTAGACCGCCGCCAAGGGAACAAAAGCAACGAACCAGCTTTGATATTCATGGCCCTCGGAAATAAGAGAGCAAACTTCACTAAAACTTTATAGTCCAATAAGTTCCTTTAAGTGGAATACCTCCACCTTTTTGCAGCCATATATGGGTTTCCGCGTTTACTATGAACTTGTATGTACATGAATCCCTGTGACTTGTACTTTTCCTCCAGAATGTTTCTCAAGAATTCAAGAATCTTTAATACAATGAAACGAAAAATTTTATCCATACAACTTGAAGTCGACTTGATGCATTTTTGAGGAGCTCCCCAACAAGATTGTCCCAAAATAATCACGAATCCGAAGGGATTCCTTGAGTTTCTGAATCGAAATCGGATTGCTGGTGGCATATATCAGCCCAATTGCTACATATAAACTATTCGGACACTTCGAAGACATCCTCGACTGATTTACACCGATCGTGTTTCAAGTTTACCACATTCCGGCACTTTTCAATTTTTTATGCGAAGCACTTTACGTTTGAAGAAAAGCGAACACTCCACTCAATAAAAATTCATCACGTTCCAATCTGTACGTGACCTTTGCGCACAAAATTCACAATTGGAGCTGCTTCTGGTGGCAAGTCTTGGCGACCGGTTGGGAATCGCCGAAGACATTACAACCGAAGATTGGGGACTGGGTTCGGGGTGGATGTCAACGGTTAAGGGTCCGCCAAGTGGATGCGTTTAAACTGTCTTACGAGAATATAAAACTTGACAGGAAAGTAAACAGTAAACGTTTAATGGTCGGACAGTCCAGATCTTATATTTCACGGCATAGGGTTTCGGGTCCATTTCCATTCTCATACAAATTCAATTTGAGTATTCTCCATTAATTCTAGATGGCGAGAGACAATTAAGGGCACGTTCTAAGGAAGATGCGACTTGAGAATCTTAAAGAGTACGATTTGTGTATATAAATTTATTAAATAGTTCTCATGTCTGATCCTTCAGTTGAACTTAATTTTGTCAAACTTGTTCTATATTTCACTAAACAAGTATTGCTATGAGTGCTTTACTCTGCTATTTAAATTTATTTTGTCCATTAATTGCATTAAACTAGACGAAGCAGTATATAGGGTGCATCAATTCGCAAATTACTAGAAGCTTATTATCTATGTAATTTTGAGTAATTTCATCACACTGTTTCTGTGCGTTTAACACAAAATCCGCAAGTTCTGATGTAAGAGACATATCGTCTGTTTCAAGAAAATACCATGAAATTTGGCACCCGGAGATTTTTGGAGTCGCTGATTTCGAATCTACCGTGGACATATTTAAATTCAAAATGTTGAAATCATTATATCTAACGGAAGGTAAAATTAACGGTTTCCTAGAGTTATTGATTTTGAATTCACTGATACTATATTTACCTATGTACGTATGTTATATGTATATCAGATCAAAATGTTTCCGGTAGATTATTGAAAGTAATTTTAAACATTACATACTGCGCCCTAGTATCCAATTTCTTTTCCGATTGACATATAATGATAGCACTTTCGTGCAAGTTTTCTAATAATGTGTTCTTCTAAAGTCGTTACAGTGAGTCGCAATAAACCCATCTTAAATCACGATTTCGCATATCCCCGTCTTTGCTAAATGGTTCCATTGAATAAAATTTTTCCCATTTTGGAGGGAAAAAAGCGCAAATATTAAGAATTTCAATGGTCCATTAAGGAAGGGTTTCCAACGCTTCAGTTTACGTGACAGACAACCAAAAGTGCGCGATCTATTTAAGCCCGCTGACTTCTTCGCATGTAAACAGTTCAAAAGTGTTTTAACGCAGTCATAAAAGCAGCTCCCGAGTTCCAGTAATGGCCAAAATCAAATGGAAGGAAAAATAAGGTAAAACTTTCATGTGCACACTCATTCGCTCCATAAGGGCCGGGCCACACGTGTGTTGCCTTAACTCCGGTCTCGGTGTATCAATGTGCAAAAATTGGGATAAACATCCAAAAAACCTGGAGACCTCTGTGCTGAGTTCTTATGGACTTAAGCCAAATATTTGATATTCCTATTGTGAGCTGAAATATGATATTGTTGTGCATTCCGGGTCGAGGCCCTGTACAGGGTAGGGTGGCTGGTTATTTTCACTGTTCGCCGAAGGAAATTCATAAATGTCAGGAATCCTTACGACTAAATTTCGATTCATTGTGGTACAATCGCTTAGTTCGGCGGACCAGAAAGTTTTGACGTCCTATTGCTGCCTTCTGCCGCTATTGGAAATGTTTATGAGACGATAGCTACACGAAACTTTTCACAATAAAACGCTTCGCATTCAGGAAGTACTCTATTCTTAGACTGATTCTAAATTTTATAATGTATGGTAAAAAGGGAATGGACGAAGAAATCAAAAGCATCTTTTTAATGAACTACAAGTATAAATATAAATATACATATACATCTAATATATGCATGTATTTTGTTTGCACATTAAATTGCATTAAATTAAAAGCGAAATATTGGTACCAGAATTGGGTAAATATTATTGGAACAACGATTACAATAAAATAATTAATACGTAAAACTTCGAAAATAATAAGTCTGATCTTATTCGCGGAACGTGTAAAGTTAATTTTATACTTTAGGAAATTACCATAAAAATTATCTTCGCGGGGTATTTAGGGATGCTGCTATGAAAATTTACAAATTCAATATTAGTTTAAGCAATTTTAATTTGAGTATATTGAGGGATTTTTCTTCGAGTTCCTGATTTCAAATTTAGTAAGAAAATGTTCAAGTTCAAAACAGTACGACCAGTATAGAAGCTAAAAACTAATGTACTAACAAAAATATAATATTTCAACATTCAATAATCAACAACAAAGATTTAAGAGGGGATGCAGATATGAGATTTAAGTTTAACAATAATATTCTTTATTCACGAATAAAGTTATTCGAGTAAAATATTTATTCCAATTTATTATCTAGATGAAATATTATTAGAATAATTCCCCTCATGATTGATAAAGTATCGACATTGTTCAAGATTTGTTCAAGTCATTCACTCATTATGTATCTACATTGGATAAAAGGCGGAAATAATGTAAATAAGCAAAAAATCACAACAGAACAACTTTAGTAATTCGGTAGTATGAAGTCGAAGTAAAAACTAGTCAAGTGTGCGTGTGAGGGCTCCGTTTTTAATATAAAATTGCTAATTTTACAAAAGCTTAACTCAAATTTAATTCAAGACGGCAGACGCACTATTGCGATTTATCCCTTTAAATTTTCAAGAACTAAGATGCTATCAAGATTTCAAATTTATTCAGTAGTATTGCATATATAGAGTGAACTAAGCTGCTGGTACTATGTAATACATATATATGTATATATTATATACATATATTGTAACGACTTTGCACGGTCCCTCATTGCAGCTGCGACATAGGGACAGACTTGCATTTTTGGTTTTGGTTTTTAGGAAAGGCAGACGAGCCCAAAAATAGTCGGCGTTTCGATCTGGGGCATTGACCAGATCTCATCAGGTGGCTGAATGGTCAATGCCCCTTGCCACAGACGCCACGATCGAGGTGATCGAACGCCGGTCCCTATATCCACTTGATTAAAATTCCAAGTGTGAATTACAATGAAAGGAAATTTTGTAACAATACTATCTTTAGGCCGTGTATAGTCTGCAGTAAATAGAAAAAATGTATGGAACTGTCATACTATCCGAATTAGTGAGGCTCAACTGTAACTTAAATTGAGTAGACGTTTTTCCACAAGTGGATAGCTGATTTAAAGCTATACTTATAGATTAAGATTCAAAGTCTCAAATGATTTGAGCCCTAATCGAAAAATACTTAACAAACGCAGAAGTTTGACAGTGACGTGCAATTTGTAATTTGCAAAGAATTCAATCCGTTGCAGGAGCACAATGAGTCAATCCGGGTGCAACCGGGGAAGGGAGGCAATAGTCGAAAAGTTTACAAAGATGCGGTCCAAGCAGAAACTTTAATAAAGCTCTTGTCCTGCCGGTCCTGGCGCTCGTCCCAGTTGTCCTGGCCGTCGTCGCAGATCCCGCAGTTGTTGTCAGATTCGTTGGGACAAAAATTAAAATCCTTCCCCCCGGAGGATTACCCACAAAAATAACCGCACAATTAAAGTTGCAACAAAAGCTTTATCTGGACTTAATGAAAGTTTTTCGAGACTCAAAACCAATTAGGCGTGTAATTTAGGGTACGCCAGAATGTACACTGGCGCCTTCGTGCTCCCCCGGTCTTTGTTTTTTTCGGGGAGCTGTTTACTTGATTAGTTCTGAAAATTGCTGCTGGAATTTCTTTAATTATATGTTGAACTTTTTTAATTGAATGCAATTAAACGGTTTTCCAGTACTTTGGAAATAATTACAAAGCATTTAATTGGTGGCTCAGTCAGGCATTAGAGTTGGCTTCTACTAAGTAAGGCACACACTTCGGTGGAGTGTTGTCCAATTTAAAATGCTTCTCTGGCGCAAATGCTTCATTAAAAAAAGAAATGGCATTAGGACGTGATCCTCACGAACGATTGATGGCTGCTCCTCTGCTCGCCGGATTTATACACCTAATTAGAAGGAAAATTTCAGACAAATTCGCCAAAGGACTTTGGCCCTTTAAATAACGAGCGTCTACCGAATATACCATGAGGATTCGCGTTCTCTATGCTTAAACAATTCCAAGTCCGGATGTCTGGCGGCGTATTACTTTGTAAATCAATCAAAAATTTATTTGTTCCCGAAATGAGGGAAAATCCATTTTCACGCGCCTCATAAATATTAAAAATCAAAATGCTTCCGGAGGAGGAGCTTGTTGTCAGAGTTTTGCCAACAAATGGAAACTTCTCAAGTTTCGATACAACAGGATCGTCCGTAACTGCTGCGGCAGAGTTTAAACTTAAAGGGAATTTTTAATTTAACATTATTCCCATTCTGAGGAACAGGAATAACCGGCAAGTTACAGAGAAGTGGCGGAATAAAAGCCCGGACCGTTTCTACCGTCACCGACGGATTCCGAGCATTATGTAAATGTTGTACAATGTTTCGAGGTGGGTTTATTTAGTCCCATTCCGCAGTCTGGAAAACCTTGGAGTCAGTTCACCTGGAAAACGATATTTTAAAAGTCGGCATCACGGTTTTGTTGAATGCCTTAATTTATTTGAAACTATAAGTTGCTTTCAAGAGCACTATTGTTTCAGAAGATGGAAGTATTTGCCGGAGCAGGAGGAGTGCACGGCCAGCATTTTCATATAATTTAGTCCAATTCAATTTTCTGCTGGCTAAAGTGGGTCTGTGAAAATGGATGGTTCGCTCGAAATGCTATAAAATAATGGCTAAGTAGAACTTC
The DNA here is from genome assembly GCA_951509405.1 of Machimus rusticus. Taxonomy (NCBI): domain Eukaryota; kingdom Metazoa; phylum Arthropoda; class Insecta; order Diptera; family Asilidae; genus Machimus; species Machimus rusticus. The sequence goes on along the minus strand of OX608053.1, from coordinate 33,041,947 downwards.
CTTGTTGCAGTTAAATTGAAACTATTTTCCAACTAATCGGAAGAGAAAACGTCGATTTATGTTTGACAAAGACAGAAACTTTCCCCAATTAAATTGGATGAACTTTAAATTTGATTTTTTTCTCCGGCGGTGCCCTAGATTTTATTGCGTTTAGTTAAAAGCAAGTATTTGCAACTCTTCTACGAAATGCAAAGATTTTTTTTTAGTTGTTTGTTTGAAAAAGTAAATTCAATAAATTTCCTTGATTCTATCAATCCATTTTGTTGTTTTGGTAAAGAACAATATCATAGTTAATTGCAATATGATTTAAGTAAATGTTAGTTAAACAGGAAGTATACATATTTACATATAACCAAAGTTAAAAAAAATAAATATGCAAATCTTACAACATTATTTCATATATTATCAGTCCGCTTCAGAGGCCTATTACATGGATTTTGAAAACTAAGTGTGGTCTTTCGGTGGCATTAAACTAAAAACTAAGGAGATCAACATAAGTTTGCAAGAATTGAGCAGAGTGAACCTGTATTAATTTAATGTTATAAAGTCCACAACACCTATAAAATAAAAGTTAATCAAACTTATATGTTTGTTTTTCATACAAACATACATATACATTGAATTTAGATACAGAATAAAATAAACGTAGTTCTAATTTAATTATAGAGAGGTAGTGCTGTGAAAATATTTCAGAAATATTATCGGGCTAAAGTAAATATGCAAATTGAAGTATCACTTAACGTCGTTGTAAGCAAGAGAGACCCAGATTAGGATAAATATCATTTTCCGAAAAATCTCTTTAATTTGAATATATCAGCCAAAGGATACTTTGGTTGGAATGATGGGACTTCTCTTATAAATTTCAAATATAACCAAATTAAGTGCCTTCTTCCTTCGTGTAATTCCAGTCAATCCTTTTCTCATTCATGTAATTTCCTATTAGTACCTCTATAATCCACTACAAAAAGGAGTTTTTGAATTCACATCCAAAGGCCAAATAAGTGCAGATTATCCTAATTGAAAAAGAAAAGCCTCCCAACATCCTGAAAGTGGGCCGGTCGAGATAGACCCAAACTGATGGGATTTTCTGTTAACAGCCAGAAGTGATTTCATTACTTATCTCTTAGGGCTCAGGCCTGGCAAGTTATAGAGACCATTTTTGGGGAACTATATAGTTTATATTTTACGCATTTGTAACTTTCTGTCTGTAGAGATTTATCCTGCTCTACTGCTGTCATGAGGATCAGCATGCGTTCATTTGCGATGTTCAAGAGAAAATCTGGGTTTCTATGGTTAAAGATTTTCAGTAATTACGTTTTTGTACAAATTGTGTTTACAAAGCAGAAAATCTGGTAGAAATTTGTTATTATTTTAACTTTTCTGAGCCACAGTTGTTCTGAACATGTTAGCTTATTGTTGAAGTACATATTACTCATCGGATGAAAACCAACCATCCGCACATTTCCATTAAAAACCCTCGAATAAAAAGTACCTAGTATGGGAGAAAAAAAATCTGTTAAAACCATATAATGACCCTAGAACAAGGCTTCGTATGCTATTAAATGCATCAGCCTGTGTTATTTGTGAAATTAAATTGCAATCAATAATGTAAACCTTTTGCGAGAATTACACGATAATCCTCTTATTATCAGATCGTTATCCCAGAATAAAATGCTCCCGGTGAACAGAATCGTTCAAACATTAAATGCAATTTGATCGTGGTAGTTCAATAAAACCAGTCCTATGTATTTATTTCCAAATTAAGTTACCCAAAAAAATAGAACCAATTTGGCGGGAAGACATGGCTACAGAGCAGAAAATTGAACCACAGTTCAAAGCACAAAATCTATTTGGAAACTAGTAAATTTTGTGGATTTTGGGATATATTCAGGCCGTGAATGTAATTCATTGATTTTCCGATTGCGTATACAGTTTCATCGAGTTATAGCGATACACAGAAATTAGCTTCAAAATTCAAATTCATTGCACGATACCCAGATATCACATAAACACTGGCATGCAACGTACCGTGCTCGAATCGTATATTCAAATTTGGGCATTTTCCATGAATTATCCTTTAAATTCTTAATTTTGATTTCCGAAGGTTCCAGAGGCTCTATAGGTTCAAATTTTCCACAGAGCCCTTTCAATTCCATGCCTTTAAGGTAAACACTGAAAGGCTGAATTGTTTCAGGCCAATTAAAGCAAATGAATCGGTAATGGTCCAGAAAACAGCCCTGCCGCTGTTGATTTGCATCCATATTGATGTCAGTAAGACACTATCGCAGTAAGCACGCTCCCGAATAATTCGCTCGCCGATGCGGAAGTTGCGGAAAACCACTAGGGGACGCAAAAATTTCTTTGTGATCTATGCATCAATTCCGAAATAATAGGAACTCTGTACAAGCTCCCATTTTAAAAGAACCATAATCCTCTAAATTGAAATTGTTCGCGCAGAGAATATATTTCTAATGCCGGTTTTGATCCACCTAATTTGGAAGAATTATTTTAATAGTGGGTGGTCCCTGGGGCCAATCCCGATAAATTAGTTAAAACATTCCAAAATTTATTCATTCAAAACAGTTTATGTAATGTAACTATTTTGTTCCCAAAGAACACGCGCGGATATAATTTACTCATAAGTTGTTGGTTTAATACCTATAAGTAGACGATATTTTAAGTTTTGCATGAATCCACGAAACTAAGAGTTTTGTTATTGCATGCTTCAGAGTTTTAATTGCGTTTATTTTGTATATTTACATAAAAAGTTAATATGTTTAATATGCATATGTATATCAATTTTACAAAGATAATTCCTTGTAGAATATTCTGAAGTATCAGAAACTTCGAAGTATTAATAATGAAAAATTGTATATGATCTTTCAGCCTTAAAACGATACGTGGGAGTTTAACAAGTGAATTAAATTTGTTAAATAAAAAACATATATGAATATTCATTTATAAACGTAATCACTCCTTACTGCAAACGAATATCATCAAATTAGTTTCTATAACTATTGTAAAAATTATATCTTTACTCTACTTTTAAATGCTTTCATATTTATACATATAAGAAACTTGATCTTAATTAAATTGTGTACTTCTAAACTGATTTTTTATACATTTTTGAAATTCTTATATATTAAACAATTTGTAATAGTTGGGTTTATTAATCTAATTATAAACTAATTAACAAAGTATGTATGTAACTAATTAACAAAATATGTATATAATATTATAGTAGAAGAACCACAGCACTGATTTGGCTGAAACTTTCACAAGGTACGATAAACTAAGAGGTTATTTAATTTGAAAATATGTAACCAACTTGTATTTAATAAGTTGATGCAAAATCCTAAATAAAAGCGTCTACTCGAAAATAAAGTATTTACGAGTATATTTGATTAAGAAAGTAAAAATAATTTATTCAACTTTAAATTGTAGGAACTCGTTTTATTGTAATGTAACATTTTTATATATCTTCTTTAGTTTTTCCACAGTTTTTATTTCGCGTAATACTTTTGGCAAATTCAAGTTCGAAAGCACTCTTTTTACGTTTTCACACAAAATACCGGACACAGGATTTATCTAAATCTTAAGAGAACCGGGCACTATTTGTATACGACTGAATTAAATGACCATGAAATTGGGCTGTAAACCTTCAGACAGATCCACCTAAACTAGAATTGTAGAGAAGTAGAGGGGAATGAAACAAAGTTAGTGTGTAAAACTTTCTAGTGGCATCATAAAATTGTTCTGGATTTTATAGGAACCTCCTTTTCCTGAGAAGTTAGGAAGGATGTTAAGAGGAAACTTTTACGAGGTAAATGAGTCTCAAAAACGTAAATTTTACTACCACGTCGAATAGGGTGGTTCTGTAAATTGGGTTAATACATTTCGTTGCAATTGCTATGGATTTAATCAGTCTATATTGAGTGATAATAATTTCGACAGTATGTTCACAAGTCATGAGGAAATTGATGGGTGTAACGAAATGATGCAAAGGTAACAGGTTTAGCTTCAGAAATCATGGCAAAAAATAATGTTTTTTGACTCTTTTAACATAGAAATGCTCAATGCTTTAAATTAACTTTTCAAAATTAACATGTTTAAAAGAAGTTAATCTCATACTTAAGAATCTTTTGAAGTGTGGGAGAAAACAGCCGTAAAAATTCCACCCAGTTGCCTAAATATTCACCTGAACAGTCCCGTCAGATATGTAAAATCTACACATAAATGGAGTTCCATTTAGATCTCTCGGATGTGATAGCACATGCCATGGTACAATGAGACAAACCCAACTCTAAAGCGTCATGGGAGGCTGGAGCACGCAACATAATGCCTTTGCGCGGAATATAAAGAGAAAAGCCAGATAGATCTGTGACATCCCAAACCATCATGAATGTCGGGGAAATTCTGGTGCCACTTTCATGCGGAATATTTTGCGTTTCACGGGTGACTTCGTTCTGGTTCGATGGTACGAGTTTATTAGGCAGAGGTATAAGACTGGTTTGGGATTGTTCTGATTCACGAAAAAATGTTTTTTGTGACGCTTTCAAATTTTAAATACTCCTGGGGCGTATACTAAATTCATCCTCAAAGGCACCAAATTGATAGAAGAGTTATTCAAAAAGTTTTGAATGGTTTGGGGAATTGTTAACTGTCTGTAAATTGAAAGTAAACTCGTTTTGCAGTTTAAGGTGGTATTCTAGAAATTGGTCTAGAAATTTGAAAATATCGATTTATTTTTTATTTTCTTAAAGTATAATTAAATTCGTAAAATATATCCTAAAAAGGAAATAGCATATTTTTTAAATAAAAACTATTAAAAAAGAGCAAAAATTTCGTTCCTTCGAAATCAGTGTCAGGGAATCTTTCTTTTAATTTTTATTAAAAACACAATTCTGGCAGCGACATCTTCACTTCTGATTAATAATAATTTGGTAAAATTAATTTCCTTCAGATAAATCAAAGTGCGGAGTAAACAACAATTTTCACGGATTGCGAGCAACCATTATCCATGCATATTCGAATACCCCTTTTAAAAAACGTACATATGTAATTTGTCGTAAATTAGATTTTAAAAGTATTAATTTAATAAGGTAAAGAATTTGATAGTTATGTAGTTAGAGCTCATTATTTTTTGCGAACAAAGAGGTGACCATATTTGAATAGATTAATTCTGAATAATTAATAAATTGAAATAGGTCTTAATAAATTTTATTAAGATACATTTATTTACTTGGCTAAAAACCTGCCGTTCATCCAATAGATAACTGATTTGGTATTTTTGAACCAAAATTTGTTGTTTTTAAGTTTTTTATTTCAAGTTTTTACAGAATATTTCGAACGTATTTTTGGTAGCTTTTTGATTAATCGCAAATCATTAATCAAATCGTAAAGGGGGGAATGGGTATGTTCCCTTCGAATTGTTTGCACCAGATTAATATTTTAAATGAAAAGAACTTTCTAGTATACATATATTATAATATTGTATATTATACATATTATATACTGATTAATGACCGTTTATACATATAATCCCCAAGACATATTAAAGCATCTCATAAAGTCCGTAAACTGGTGTATGCTTCACCTTTAATTGATAAGCCCATCGAATTCTTCGCCGAACGTGGCAGCATCTGATACTAATTAATCATCTTGGTAACAATGGGCGCCAACATAAATTCTTGCTCTGCCTTTTTTCAGAAACCTAAGAACTAAAGCTTGTGCAAATGATTTATTCCGCCTTCGCACCTGTTTGTCCAACGGTCTAAGGACAATTTATATCCACACCATTTTGTTATCTTCTAAGAGTGCCGAGGCGGAATGGTAATGAAATGCCTTTCCGCAGCAAGACTGTGGCTGGAGCCACACTGCACACATATGTCATAGTTAACTGAAGTTGCGTATGTCCCGGCGTGTCGGCTACACTGAATTTAAAGAGCATAATAGTGCCGCGAAGTCGGATTGTTTATCCAACAAGGCAAGAAAGAATTCCCATATATTCACCTCTGCTTCCATTTCCTAATAGGATCTCAGTACTTTTTTTTAACAAAAGAAAAGAACCTTTTTCGTTTCGAGTGCAAGCTACTATCTCTTGTCCTTTTACGTTTTTACTGCTTCTCATGTGTGTCTGTAGATCGCAGAATGAACTATATGCACTGACATTCATGACAATGCCATTATTTTTTAGCCTTTGAAGTCTACTCCTGTCTAAGTTGCGCTTTCATCTCCGAAGGCAGTAGACATTTACAAAACTTGTGATTGTGCAAAAGTAATGTGCAGCAACTGAACGGATTTGTTTTCGCTCCCACAGGCAAAGACTACAATAATTTACGCTACTAAGCCTCTGAGGTGAACTACATGTTTTAGGTGATTTTCGCTTTGTGCGTCTTTTTTTTCATTCCTGACAGAACTTAAAAGTAAAAGTTGAACTCTTTAAAAACTAACAAGGCGTAGAGTAAATTTAACATCTTCACTATAAACAACCTTTTTTAAACTTCTTACATGAAGATTGTTTGAGTTTTTGATTTTTTTGAACATAAGTACCTATCTCATAACCGTAAATGGTATTACATTAATATTTTCTGCATAGAATCCTTTTAAAGGGCCGCCATAATTCATACATGGGGCGTTTTCAGTCTGACTGCTATGCGGTTAAAACTCCAAGAGGTTGAACATATCTACATAAAAGAAAAGAGTATCCTTGTAAAACGAAAAAAATTCTTTAAGCCTACTTACATTTAACTCTACATATTATATGCATGTATGATGGCGTTAGTATGATTTTTAAAAGAAACGAGTTTGTTTTTTAAAAATTTTACTATCTTTGTTTATAGATTTGGTAAAAGTAAAAATATGATCTCTACTGTCTTATCTTCTTGAAATATAGGAATTTTTTCAAGATTAATTCTTATTTCAATTTGACTGAACTATAAAGCAACATATGAAAATAATTTGCAATTAAAAAAAATGTCCCATCATATTTTATTCTGATAAAGTCAGTTCAATTAAATTTTATTCCTGAATTAATTTAGGACTGACTTTAAACAAGGCCTCCTACTGCTCACACAGCCTGCGGTAAGGAGTCCAAAATATTTTATAATTTTTCATGTTTAAATACCATAAAATCGCACACAGAGTGTGTGGTTATTAAAAGCCACAAAACCTAAAAATATATATAAATTTTTCGCACAAAACAGATTTCCAATTAATATTTGACCTAGCTGAAATTAAAATACTATATCCTACGTCATCGGGGAGAATGGTTCTGTTTAAAAAGCTGGGAAAAGAAGCATATTGAAAAATTAATTCGACCACATAAATGCACCTCAAAGTGAGAAAACCGCTTTTATAACAATTTGAGTGACGTACAGGGTGTGTGTGCAGTGTGCAGTTCCGGAGTGTGGAAGTGTGACGAGGAAAGTGGCCATCCCCTGAAGCCTGTGTGCCTGGAATTATGTGCTTGCAAATGTAATTTATGGTAATCACATTTTATGAATGAATGACTGGAGGAAGGCCCTGCAATTATTGAATTTACCCAAAGTAAGATAAAATTACATTATGCAACGGCTGAGGTCAATGTATCTTCTTACTGGCGACGTCAAAATTACTTTTAAAATGTTTAAAATGAGGGTTGGCGGGTGTTATGCAGCAATTTATTATTTTAAGACACCTACATAAGTGGAAAAGAGAATTGTGTCACCCTTCGTTTTTAGACCAATTAAAAGTAAGCGCGCACAGCGGTTCGGCGACAGCGAAAGTATTATAATTGCTGAAACTTTCTCTACAGCTGTCCTCGACCGCTTCAAATTAAAGTGATTTATGCGGGGGTATATTAGGTGGAAAAAGTAAACAGAAAATCATTCACGAACTTCGGCCCTGGGGAGACATAACCTCAAGAAAACACGGAGCTTTCGAAATTAAATTCACTAGGACACAACACAACAGAGGGCCCCGCGTAGAGAACAGAATCAACAAAAACACAAAACGGCGCCAGCGAATGATAAACCGGGCGTTTTGGGGGACAGAAAACATAGAGAGCATAGAAAGTGATTTTCTACGGCACGAAGCCCATGAAGAACAAACACGGTAAGATTCGGTTACGATAAGCCCCTTTTAGAGGGTCCCAGGGCCTCCTCAAGCCCTTTCGAGTTACCCGCACAATTGTGAATGGTTAACTAAAGAAGTGATGGTTCCTACGGAGGTTTGATTTACCTTCGCACTTACTGCAGATAACTGTCGTTTGCGGGGTACGTCATCTATACAATGCTGTTTTGTATTCGGCACGGCACGGCACCTACTGCGAACGCGTGACGTGGAAACTGACCCTATAGCAATAATTGGACCCTTTACAGTCCTCGAACAACTATGTATATCGTGAAACTTTGAATTTGCGTTCGTAATCGCGCGGAGGGGTCTCTTCTTTTGCGAAATCACGGCTGGCCCAGTAATCAAGCGGGGTGATCTTCCAGGGGCTAGCGCCGCTAAGTGCAGATGGTAGTCGCCGTCTTCGCCATAAAGGGCACATTTGTATTCATGCGAGTGGGTGCGACCTTACCCAAATACATCATTTCGGGCATCTTATCGCCCCTTAGCCATCTTTTGATGGCATGCAGGGACGGTCAATGCTGTAATCGTGAAAGAGTTGAATATAAATAATTCACAATAAGCAAAATCTCCAAGGGAATATAAATTTTTATTTTGACTCAACCAACCCTGGGATGCGACTGCCTCCGAAAACGTGTAACCCCTGCCTTGCTGGGTTCCTAGAAAACGAGGGAAATAAACCTTTAAGATGATTAGAATAAGAAAATGTTATTTAAAGGAACGCATTTCGACGTTTTCTGCTTCAATTAAGTCAATATAGAAAAACCTTAAAAAAAACGATTCATCCGGATTTCCGTAAAAATCCGACACGATTCAGCAGTCGTGGAAAATTTTACTTTTGATTTACTACTTTATAAAACAAATCCATACTCGTCACTGTCGATAAATTGAAACAGATAATTTATATTTAATTCGTTAATTTCGAAGATTATTAAAAAATTTTTAGAATGAAATGGACGAAACATCAAAAACGAAATTTTTGGGAATAACCAAAAATCGTAGCGACAAAATGTCAATTTTCAAATTTTTAAACTTAAATATCTTGAGAAGTTAGCACATACATATGTATAACATAAGAAAGCGACTATAGAATTTACAAGTATACTGCGAGAGAAGAATAGTTGGCATAATGTCGACGACATTTGTGTGCAGAATAAGTTTGGCATAATGATGCATAAAAACTGACCAAATGCTCAATCTTAATTTTTATATAGAAAAATGGAGCTCATTCTCAATTTGAGTGAGATAATACTCGCGTTTTCTATATAAGAATTGAGATTAAGCATTTGCTCAGTTTTTATGCATAAGAGCCAATATGTAGAGCCAAAGGAATATACGTATAGTATATTTAAATCTGTTGATACTTTTCGATACATTTCGATACTTTCGATACATTTCGATACTTTCGATACTTTCGATACTTTTCGATACTTTCGATACTTTGTGATAGTTTCGATAGTTTCGATACTTTCGATACTTTTCGATAAATTCAATAGTTTTGATAGTTTCGATACTTTTTGATAGTTTCTATAGTTTCCATAGTTTCGATACTTTTCGATAGTTTCGATAGTTTCGATACTTTTCGATAGTTTTGATAGTTTCGATAGTTTCGATACTTTTCGATAGTTTCGATACTTATCGATAGTTTCGATAGTTTCGATACTTTTCGATAGTTTCGATAGTTATCGAAAGTTCCGATAGTATCGAACGTTTTGATCGATACTATCGAACTTTTTGATATATGTGTCTATCGAAAGATTTGATTTGCAAAGTGCTGATGGAAGGGGATAACAAACAACTTCAAAAAACTTGTTGTGCTCTATTTTCGTTGAAAAAAGTGATGCTTCTAAAACTTGAAATGCTCTTGAAATGCTACTTTCATATACAATATAAAGCGAGAAACTTGAAGCAAATAAAATAGTCAATATAATCAATAAATTTAAATTTATCTTTCCTGTCTATCCAAAATCATACTAGGCTTTCAAAAATGATGGCATAAAACATATTTATCCAAAAATGTCCACAATACCCAGATCGATTCAACGGCACGTCCCAACCAGATCTCATATATGCATTACGACCATTGGATAATTTCCAAACAATTCCAAAATGCTTAGAATTTATCGCCTTTTTATTAGTTTGCGCACAACTAGCAACGGCTGCCGGCGTTCAAAATATCCGGTTCTTTGTATTTTAACTCCATTCGCATCGCATGGCTTTTTATGACACCGCATTTGAGTAGTGTCTGCTTGAATATGGCAAAATTCCTCTGTTTGATTCTGCAATCGGCCAATGCTAGCTGTAACATGTAAACCGGATCGCTTGTTTTCTGTTCAGTTTACATCCCCGAGAAGCTTCTTTCTGCAACGTCCATCGAGCTGGACTTTTCCCTAAATTGGATGATTTTCCGGGAAGTTTTACTCTGGGAAACCATTGAATATGCTAATGGAGGTCACAGCACAAATACATGGCAGTAAACAGCAAACTAGTAAAAGAATAGCCAAAATGTGTTGGTTTCCGACTACAAGTGGAACAACACTTGCTAAAATTGATACCATAACTTGTGTGGGTGATATTTTACCATGCTTTTTGCGACAAAATTGGAAAAATATAGCGCTCAGTACAGCCTCTTGCTTTGAGCGATTAAAGGGCTTAAAAACTAACCTTCATATATGTATCACATGACTTTGAAATTGCAAAGGCATTTTGTTTGGTTTGGAAACAAAACTCGACTAAGAGTTTAGTGGAAAACTTCACCGACACACCATTAATTCCTTTCGTCGTCAGAAGCTGGCCAAGAGTAGCGTAATAAGTAAAGTTCCCTTTGATTCCCATTTAATATCACCCCAGCTAAAAACTTTCCTTCAACTTCAACCCGGAGACGGTTTTCTTTGTAATTTTTGTTTTAAAAGAAAATAGTTCTGGCAAGTTTGCGATGGTTCGATAGACGCGTCAAATCATGGACTTAATTAGTTTTCAATTTCTTTTCTTTTAAATCCTAAGAAGTTCGACTTCGAACTCTGTGAAGTGAGCTATAAGGAATTTTAAACTTATTGAATAGCGAAATTCTATTAGATGCAATATGCTGCTGTTAGTAGGTAGTACCAGTTTTGACTAAAAACCTAATTTTCGTGAAGTAATTAATGATGGTAACTTATTAAAAATTTAGCAGATATTTAAGTGATATTATATTTTTATTTTCAGTCGTAGCTGCTAAAAATTGTAACATTATCTTTGAAATCCATCCAATTTCTTCAGAATTAAATAAAATCTTGAAAAAGGATTTTATAAATATTAATTTTTAATAAATCCTCAATCCTAAAAACAAACTGAAAATTGAAGTCATTCGTACTGATAAATGTCTTTCTGTAAGTACTAATACATGCTGGAAATTACTGAACAACATCAGGAAATGTTCTTAATTGATACTCGATATTATTTGGTTTTTGTGGCTAACGCGGAATTTAAATAAAATGTAATTAAGGTTCACATGATTTGTTTATACTGAATTGAATATTTAATCCTTAAAATTTTTCTAGTTCAGCCATATTCCTATTTACTGGGCTAACGAAGCCATCAAATTGTTATCAATCCAAGAGGCAAAAATTTATTTTTTCTAAAACAATGGATTTAAACATCCTGTTTTTAAATTGCAATTACAACGTAGGTACTTTAGCAGTAAATTTGAAAAACATATTTCTATTATATACTTATTGCTAGATTATTTAATATTTACGATGCATGCATATGCAGTAAGTACAAATTTTATTATGCTTTTTGCTCTTGAAAAACTTGCGTATGTGTTTTCATCATTTTCATCATTTATTTATGCTAACTACTTCAACCGATTATATCGTTATTTTAACCTATTAATCAATTAATATTATTCAAATTATTTTTCTTATCAATTTAAGAATTAAATATAAGTATCGTTGCCTGTTTAAAAACAAAATGCTTACAGTTACCCCAGAGTAGGACTGTCAAATTAAAAGATTTAAAACATCTTGAGTATACAACATGAAAAAGTAGAAGGTGAAATAAGAAAAAGAAATTATGCTAATTTTCGGAGAAAGTAAAACAGCTTAAAGTCGAACCTTTACACAATTCCTTGAAGACTTTCTTATAATTCTTAAAAGCTTAACATGCTTGCAGTCTGTGTTCCGAGGATTCATAAAAAAATTACAAGATCCAATTTGTAAGAGAAAATTAAATTGCTACCGTTTCACTTAAACAGAAGTCTCTTCGGCAACTGTAGAATACATAAATATGTATGTATGTATGATATGTACATACATAGCTAGGTGTGGTATGAGATTGTTTTGTTACTTGTGCATGTACTACACGTGTACGCCATAAAATTTCTAGTCACCTGCACGTGTAACTCATTAAAAACCAAATTGGTACATTACTCTGTAGTAGGCAGAGAGGAACACTCATTGCATTTTTATTTCGGGGAAAATTATGAAAACAATTCACAAAGTACTGATCCCGTAAAATCCATCCCTAGAATTACCACAAAGACAAAGTCTCTTATAAAAGTCACTCCTTGTTTGCGTTTGTTGCGTATTTGAATGGAATTTCCTCCTCAAACACCTCAAAAGAATTTGGTACTTGGAAATTGAGCTCCTTACTACTCGAAAAAGTGCCATCTTCTGATAGACCTTAAATTACAACCAATTCCGGCTTTCGAGACAAAATCAGTCCGGACCAAATATCACTCAACAAAAGGACGTTGGAACATCGACTTCACGAAAAGTTCCCCTCCTAATAAGGATTTATCAGCGCTGGATGTGGCCATTGAATTTAGAAAATTTAAGCCGATTGTTCTGGTGTAAGTAGGAGGGCAACTTTGCAGGATTTATTTACGACATTCTCTCTAAACATAGGAATGCATAAAGATATTGTCCCAGTCATCTTCTTGTCCGAATCCTAAGCAAACAGCGATATTTTACCCTTTCGTTGGTGGAAAATCCATTATACGAATGTAAACGCATGGGGGATATTCTTTTCGCTGAGATATATTTTTTTTCGTATCTCTTACATGTTTCGTTTACCCGCAGAGTATGAACATCATGAAGAGGTTACATTTAACAATTCCCAGTTGAGAAGCATTATTTTGCGGATATGAGATGAGTTCCACAACCACACAAAAATTGTCCATCATGGCATGAGTATGGAATCATAGTTCTGTCCAAACATAATTTGACCACTGCATCCTGCATTCATGTTGTTGCCAACGAGCCCAGCCTCCACCAGCATCATCATCTTTTCTTCCGGGAGCAACTTTTAATAAAACGCACACACATTTCTGGACTCCCCGGATATATCCTTTTTGGTGGAAAGCCTCAGCTCCGGTTATCGTTTTACTATTTGGCCGTGGCAAATCAATTTAAGCTTAAAACTCCTGGGATCCATGCCAACTGCGATTGTTTTCAATAACTGAACCGAATAATTAAAGTAATGGAGGGAAATAAAGTGATAACGAAATAATCATGGCACGACCCAGTGGATTGCGAATGATTGAACCAAATGGACCCAAGTGGTATCTCCGCACATCCTGGAAATAGTTTTAATGAGCAAAATTTAATTTTCGGCCACTGCCCATCGTTCGATTTGACCTCAAGGTAATAATTCGATTAATCCTTGTGCTGGCGGCATCCATTGTAAAAATGTTTTTTTTGTGACTTAATTAAAATCTCTGCATAGGATAGGGCTGCCGGCAAAGGTGGCACGTTTGTGAAACTGTATAGTCGGCAGAAATCTTTGATAGGCTCGGAAATTATGCTGCTCTGCAGGAATTTTAAGCCCTTAACTTGTTCAGAATGTGTAATTACATTTTAAATGTTATTAATTGAAAATATCTTTAGTCAAAATAGGCCGATATCAAATAAACTTTTAATTAAAAATACATAAACCCGTTTCTTTACGATTGTCAAATAAAATAATGGCTGCAGAACTTATCTAAACATTAGACATAATTTTTACTTTTTTACTAAAAAAATATTGTTTCAGGGAAAACTTTGTTACTTTTTACAACATTTTTTTCTACGATTTCTCCAAAAACTGATTTTCTGAAAATTTTTGCTTGAATAAATTAAGTAGTTTAATTTAGAAATTTACGGAGTTTTTTTCTGGCCCTTAAGTAAATGGATTCCTGATTTCTGCTTGACGTTTGCGTATAAATATAATCCATATTTAAATAGTTTGTATATTTGTTTAAGATTTTAATTTATTTTTATTTGAGATAAGCAAAAATTAAATTTGTTTTGTACTAGATTTATATGCTTATTTCCAGAGGTAAATTCTTAAAATTTTTAAATTTTAACAGCTCTGAAATTAACCAAGTTAAAATTCGAAATAAAGTAGTTGTTAGCGACATTATCAAACATATATTATGAAAAAAGAAATTTTTTCTTACGAATTACTTCCTTTCTTACATTTACGAAAAATGTAGAATTTACATTTTAAGGCACATCCTCGTATTTAATGAATAAAAATATTAATTAATATTCTATTTGCGTACGAATTTGAAGAACCTTTTAGAAACTGGGTCAGTTGGCCTCTTTCGTATCATTTTGTAAAAATGTTATGTTTCATATGGCCGCAATGATCACAAACACAACGACTTAAGCAAGACATGTGCTTAAAAGCTTTGCCCCATTTCGATTTTAATAATAGCCGTCGTTTGTTCTACCAATGTTTAAAATGGAGGAGTTTGTGAGTGCGAATTCCTTAGAGATTTGTAATCGTAAAAGGACATTAACAGCTTTTGAATAGGTAATGAGCGTATGGAGTTATTTTTGCAGCGAATTTACATAGGGAATTGCCACGTTGGTCGCATGTAATACGTTATATTTTTACCTTAAGTCTCTTTGTTTTTAAATTTGATATACCCTTTCAACGTCGACAATTTTTATTCAAGACCATTCCTCGCCAGCATAATTCAGCCGACATCAAAAGTTATACGTTTTTTTTAGCATCTCGTTTTTTTTATTGTTTGCTTTTTTTTACTCTGGGATGTCGAGGGAATTGTAGGTGGAAGTTTCGGGCGTGACATTCTGTTTTCCTCTGAAAATAGTTTCAGTTTTGCACCTGACATTGCTAAATCTAATTCCCTAGTGATAGTATCACATTCTTATAAAAAAAAAAAAAAAATTTCTTCTTTCGATGTCACAACTAAACATTATTACGCCCCTTCGCGCCCCTCACGTATTCGTATTGTCGTGCAGCTCTCAGTTCAATAGTACCTTACATAAAAATATTTCACGTCTAAGTTATTGCGACAAAATATGCAATGTCTTCCATAAAACGCTTAGTTTGGGAAATAAAAGAAAACAATTGTTCTTTTGTGCTGGATTAACCCAACTTGAAGAAGTTCAACCCAGTTTCACATCCATATACAGGAGGGACAACTGAGGACAATTTTTGGTATAACCTTTAAGATATCTCCTTAGTTAGCATCGATTTCCTTTTGGTCCTTAACGAGGAATTCCTATTAAATCAGTCGTGCATGAAGAAAATTAATTCATGCAGAAAATTACAATTTCACCCTGTTACGTCTTCGGTAGATATCTGTCCCAGAATGAAGATATATACCTCATCAATTTATGCATAAGCTGAACTGAGCCTAGATTTGCTGAGTATGTTTTAAGGACGTTTTCGCTTTGTAGTAATAAGCAGAAAATTGATATGAGTTTTGATAGAATCTATTTCCCATTTAAACTGAAAACCCAGCTTTTAATTATTTTGTGAATTTTAACTAGTCTTTAGTACTTGAAATGTTTTATTTTTACAGTTTATTTAATTTTCTAAAAATGTGGGTGTATGTGAATGTGGAACGTGGGGACCGATCGCCAGTCCTTATATCCGCGTGGTTATAATTCGAAGTGTGAAGTATAAGCAAAGAGAAATCTTTTAAAAGTGTTTTATGATTATGTTTATGCTTTGTGCTATCATATCTAAAAACATACGAAATATGGTATGGTATTGTATGTACCTACATATGTGTATAATATAACACTGAATTATAAAATAAACAAAAAATTAACCACAAAATTTCGAAACAAAACTATATACTGTAACCAAGAATGCATATCAAATAAACGCCTACCAGTATAAATAAAACAATTACTTTTTTTCGTAAATTTCGCCTGTTCTTGTAAAGATTTGAAGCGATAAATCGTTAAAGACAATTTGATAGTAACACTGTTCCCTAATGGCAGTCCTGGGGCTTTTAATGCTTTTTTGCATAATAAAGCAGATCCATGCCAGGGTATATATGAGAGGGACTCTGCTCCATTAATAGGCGCTCCCTGAAGAACATCTTGAAAATAGGCGAACAGCATTCGCATCTCATTGAAATTCATTATTTGCGGGAACTTTTTACTTTTGCAAAAGGAAGTGGTGGCCGGAGACTGAGGAGTAACGCGGTTGGGCCCCAAGACTAAATAGATTCAGGAAGAGATTTGATACACCTTCATATTCATGTGTCCTAAAGCTCTGGCATAAAGGACACTTCTCCCAGTGCATCCGCGATCTCTCTAAAAACAGACACATGCACAGCATCCCTCGGTGGTGCATAGTGCATCCCTTGAATCGCTGCAGATACATGGCCTGTTTTGAACGAAAGTACCTTAGCATATTGCGATATAAATAATTCAGGGAGGAAGGTTGAGCCGCAATAACCATTTTTACCTCATGGCATTATTTGTTCGTGTTTCTTTTATTGAGGTCAAATGCAAAACAACTTTCAGTTTTACCCCTGTTTTTCGTCTACTGGACCGTGGGCATTTTGCAATGGTAGACTAACTTTTCTTAAAAGTGTACTGCCGTAACAAGTTGTTTTATTATGAGCTCCTCAGATGTACATTAAGTTCTGTCGAATACAATTTAATTTTATTTAGTTCCACTCTGAAAGAATCTTAAATTCTGTAACATCAACTGGATTCAAGTCTTCCATGCTTTATGCTTTTCGGAATTCAGTTGAATTAGCCTGGAGATTGCCATATATGAACAATTCCAAAATTAATTGGTATTATCTGTCTGAAAATGCACAAAAGAATTGAAAATGCGATTATTTTACATAACTAGCAATTTGTGACTCTAAAGAATCGTTACCATCAATAAAAGGGAAAATTAGGGTCTTTCCTGGCGCCATCGATTAATAGCTAATGTCTGGGCAAATTGAAGTGGAGCCACTAAAAGCAAATTCTCGGAGAAAAGAGCTGCTTTGCAGCAATTAAAATCCAATTCGAGCTTCGCATAGCAACGAGCAGGGAAGACCGATAATTTAATTTTGCGGAACTATTTTTGGGGGAACTGGTAAGAAAAACGAAAGCGCAGCCCCAAAATAAAAATAAGGGAAGAAATCGGATCGAAATAAGCAAGGGCCAAGTAAATGAACTGAAAGACTACTGCCACCAGGGCCACCACTTTTCCGGAAAACAAGCCTCTGAAGTGCCTGGCCTGGAACTTACTTCGGCTCCGTCTGCTAATTAAGATCTCTGGTTAGCGTGCAGGAGATAAGGAATGACCCTGCCGAGGAGATTCCACAGCATCCCTGCCACTGCCAGCGGATAGGTTTTCTAGTGATTCTCTAGAGATGCACTTGATTTGAATGTGCTGGGCATTCGCCCGGCTCATTGCTTATTAATTTTGCACTGCGGAACCCCAACCCAGGAACCCCAGGAGCCTAAGCGGAAAGCGAGAAAAGCTGCCCCTTAAGAGGAAAAACTTTATTTTGAAGCGATAGTTAGGAAAGTCATTTGGCGCTATTTGTACTAAAAATCAGTTTTGTGGTGGAGATTTACCGAAAATATAACGTATGACCAACTTTATTTATTTACTATCTTGCAAGGATTTATGTTATTTAAACGGTCTTTTAAAATTCTGAAAAATAAATTATTTCAAAACATTTTTGTTTTTAGAAAGAAAACATAGGTATAGGTATTATTTTAAATTTAATTTTGCATGTATATATTTATTGACCTTTCAAGAGCACAAACACACTTTTTTGAAGTCATTTATATTGGTTTTTATGATCATTGCACTTTTTTAAAACATTAAAAAAACGGTCGCTATGATTTCGGCCAACTGGATAATCTAAAAAAGAAAAAAAAACAAAAAATTAACAATTATTTAGTGTTGAAGTAAATAGCTATGGCAGGAACTAGATTAGGTCAAGCGATAGCCATAAATATGTACAACAGCATATTAAAAAATCAGATCAATCGTTTTTTTAAATAAGTCAAACAACTCTTAACTCTGCTCACTGCTGTATAAAATGTTGTTTGGTTTTGTTTTGGTTAAAATAAATAATATTTTGGAATTGCTTACAGCGGTTGGTCCTGATCTTTAATTACTTTATTCTCATTTAAATCATGAGCCGGCTCTTTATTAATTAACATCCAAACTCGTCCATCAATTACATTCAATTTTAGTTTGATTATCGACTGATGGAATATTTGGGAAAACCTTTGAAAATTTTCAGGATGCATTGCACCTACAGACCTGTGGTTTTTTGATCAACGTTTCCCACTGCTGAATTGAGTTCACACATAAATCAACTTCATTTGGCTTTGGATCAGATATCCAACTTTACTGGTGTGATGTGGAACACTAAATGCAATTAAAATGAGAAGAGATATCCTCTAGTGGTCATCAATTACAGGACAGGACAAAAGGAACAAAAGTTTACTAGGATTAGCCTGGAGATTTACACACACATTCTGTCACATAGACGGGCGGGATCAGAGCGACCAATTTTAATGCATATGTTGCTGGACCATTATTCCCTGGGCTTTTCAACTGCAGCCGTTTTGAAACTTAAATGAATGAGTGATTTCCAATTACAATTTTGAGTTTGGGGGACGAATTTTGGTTGCTGTTGTTACATTACAACAAATGATGCCAAAATTACATTTGGTGCTGTATATAGCTTTTTCAAAGGACAGGTATGTTGGAATTGAAAAGTTTTCTCCGTTCATTCTTATCACATCGCCTTCCTAGGCGAGAGGAACTTAGCCCCAATACCCATCACTTGAGGCGACATACATTTCTTTAAGAATAAGAAATATCGCGCAGACATCACTCGGCAGATTGATGTCTGTTTCTGTCTCTTCAGCGCGATAACTCGCTGCCACTTGTTCCACTGTTGTCACTTCCAGAGCGAAGAGGATAATGAAGTGTCCAAAAGGGGATTGTGAAACCAACTCGAATTTGCTAGAGACGACAGATGTTTTGTCATCTGGAAAATTTTGATACGGTGTCAAGGAGATTTGATAAGAGATCTCAATCTGTTTAGAAGCTGATACAACGAACGAAGCACCGAAGAATGGAGGTTCTTCTAAAGGTGAAGAGTAGTGTGACATATTTCATTCAAATAGAATTTGAAAAGAAAGGGGAATACTCATGCACATGATGAGCCCCAGGAAATCCCTATTAAGGTTTTTTATATTTTATCATACTTACGATATTTTGAAATATGTATAAATATTATCAGAATAATAATCAAAGTAAAAGGAATTAACACTGTGGTGACTAAAACCAATATAAATTTTTAAGAAATTCATTACTACATGTTATTAAAGTATTCTAAAACTGTATTTAAAAAAATAGTTTTATTACTTATTTACTTACTTATACACTTACACTCACACTAACTATGTAATTGACTAAATCGACTATTGTCGTCTAGGCGATTGTTAGCCCACTTCGGTGTCGATGACTTGAATTCCTTATTTAAAATTATCATTATCATCGAGGAAGCGGATATAATACTGCTCTATTGTTTTAAATAATGTAAATCATTATTTTTTACATTATTACAAAGAAAAAGGGTAGGTACCTACACGTTTAAAGAAAAAAAAATCATCTAATTAGGGATTAGTTAAGTTTTTGAAAAAGGGTATATAAACGATACGGAGGTTGGATTGGCATTTCTAATATCTAACAAACTAGCAATTTATCATATTTTCTGAATTTCTGTAGCATCGAATTGATACATAGTTCAAAGGAATTCAATCGAATTGTGTAACAACAAAGCATTCTCTTATTAGACCTATACGCTGCACCAATGAAAAAATTCCTTGTGAAAAGTTGTATCTACAATTTTTGAGGAGAGCTCCTCTATTTTCCTCTTTAATGGAAATGGGAATTTTTCTCTGAAACATTAGTATTATACATATATATACATTTTATAATTTTAATTGAAAGAAAAATCAAGAAATTTATAACGAATTCAGTTCCATCGCAACTGATGTGAGTAACAAATTCTTGCAATTTTCCACCAACAAGTTAAGCCCATGAAGAAAAGCTTTTTTGAAAACATTTTCATTTATGGCGGAACATGGGAAAAGTTTCAAAGGTTATAGACAGTTAAAGGCAAAGTAACTAAACTTGAAGTACTTTAAAAGAACTTCTGGCTTAAATTGGTCCACCACCTTCACTCATATTTCATCCGACCGAGCGAAGACGCCTTTTAGCTTGCCCTTTTAAGATGTAAAAAGTCACGCGAGTTCAATAGTCCGTAGATTGAGAGATTTCAAAGAAAACATTTTCAACATAAAGTTGAATACAAAATTTGTTGTTCAGCCGCACTTGAGAGTTTTTGTGATTATGTATATGGAAATAATCAAATTAAAAATATTTATTATTTTTTTCTGATTTCATCTCATTTACCTTGTTAATTAACGATACACATATTAACAAAGAAATATAATCTTATAATAGATAATAATAGTTAATACATTTAATCAGTGTAATTTAGTTACTATTCATAAGAGTAAAAATTGTTTTCATATAAAAAGCTGAAATTTAAACAAAATGTCTAAAATATTTAGTAAAAGTTCTTGAAACGTTTTTTCTCTTTAATTTTTCTACAATTAGCAATGAAAAAAACTATAATAAGCCTCCGTGAAAATATTTTGAGCTTTGCTCCTTAATACAGAGTATAACTTTAGAAGTTGTGAACAAAGTGACGGCTAAAAATTTCATACCAGATTCTAATTAAACTTGCTCCTGATTTTTCTGCACAGAGAAATCACTGGGGTGAAAATGAAATTCGCAAATCTGATGACCCACTTCTGGCACTTCATTCATTTCACGGCCTTATAATGACTCGGATTCCACTAATAGAAAGATAAATGGGATCACAGATAGGCGACACGGAAATATGACCAACTGTGGGTTTTTGGGGCAATACAAGAAATATATATGTGTGACGCTGAGAATATTACATTTTATGTGAAATTTTGATTTATTTTCGGAAATATCAAGAAAGTTAAATTATGGGCCATCCAGTTTGCAGAGACTTAAGGATTTTATGTGAGTTAGTTTCTATATGCTCCTTTTCCCTCTATTTTGAATAATAATTACAATTAATTTTTTGACTTGAAAAATCATAGTTTGTTTCTCTATTACTGACTAAGGAATTATAGAACAGTGTCATAGGAAATGAATTAATTGTTCAAATAATTTCAATTATTTAAAATACAAACATGTACCTATACATACGATGAAATTGAAAATTTCAGAAACTTTGTAAGTCATTGAAATAACTAAAAGCTGAGTAGAAAATCTGTTTCAACTGAGTTTTCATGACCTCAAAACATTCTGGGGCGCGATGTAAATACGAATGTTGGTGAATTCGTACATCATAAAAAGCCTTTGTAGAGACCGGACAGAACAATGGGAATTGTGCATTAAAATTAATGGACTCAAAAGCTTTGCATTATCACAGCATTAGCCCCATGCTGTGAACTCATTCAAGGCATAACAGAGATAAATTGCTTTCTGTAAACTGGAAACATAGCCAGATAAAAGTTTTGCCATGTAGGACCTTCACATACAGAAATTGATTTTTGGACACTTTATAACCTCCGGAGGGAATTATGATTCGATTTCTCCGGTTTTACAACGCATATTTTGTTAATGACTGCTGATGTAAGTTACATACATATATCTTCAATATACTATTTTATGAATTTTATTAGCATTTTCTAATTATAAAGTAATGCAGCTTTTTCTCATAACGTTTTATCATTTCGTTGATTTCTCGCTATACAAATTTCCCAGAAAAATTACAATACTATACATTAAGATTTTGAAACTTTTTAAAATGTAAGAGTTTTATTTGGTATTTGACCAAAGTTCAAATATGATATTAAAAAACTACTGAAGCAAGCTTAATAAAGCAAAAATAAATATCTCTGAAAAAACGAGGTTAAAGCCATAAATAGGTTATCTTTACAATCACAAATATTATTATTTTTTTCCCCCCAATAAAAGCTGCAATTACGCATATTATACATCTGCATAATTAGCATTTTATTTTATTTTATTTTTATTTTTATTTTTTGCCAGCCTCTTCTGGGTCCTTTTAAAGTATTACACCAGCCAGAAATTATTCGGTTCATGCATAAATCAAAGAGCGAAGAGTGATCCCATATCCTTGCATATCCTGTATCACAGGTTTTGCATAGATCCCGCATTTTTCCGACGAAATTCGCAGGGATTTTAAAATGCTCAAAACTTTATCTTCTTTGTTGTTATCATTCATGGATGCTACGCTGCGGAGATTTAAGTCTGCGATGCACGAGAAGAATTTTTATTAACACGGGAGGCATCAACGGATTTGTTCGCTTTTCGAGAGCTTTCACGGATAATGTCAGCGGAATTACGTCGAAAACAAAGGATCTGCTTCTCAGTTTTAATAACGTGATTCAATTTTATTGAAATTTTTGGAATTTTTAATGAACTCGCTCATCTGAAAATCATTTAGACTTTTTAAAGCATATAGTTATCTTTATATTAATGATTATTAACAAATTTCACCCTTTTCATATAGAATGCTTATATTGATGCAATCTTTGGCAAATTTTATTTTTCCCTGGTGGTGTAGACATTTGATGTTTTCAGTCGATATGTATAGTAATTTTTGGTTTTCTAAAAACAAATCCGAGTGTTAAATGTCGGATCCCGCACTACATAAGCAACAGACAATTTTTATTTTTTAAATTTTGAGCTTATGAACTTACCTTTTAGAAAATTTAACAAAACACGAACCAATATTTTAGATTAAAAAAATTACCGTACGGTTTTGGTACATTTATCATTTATATTTTATCAGAGTTAAATGCTTTCCCTGAAAAACTTGGTATATTTTAATATTGCACATAACTGCATGTGTCTAACTGGTCTAACCAGTTGACATTTTTTATGATGGATAAAACAAATCTCTTCAGTTTAGCGCAGCACTTTCTAGCTGCGGAATAAATCTATTTAAGATAATCCTTCTTGGACAGCTGCTGTGGGCTGATTTGGTTAAAATCCGCTCGCCTATGCAGTTCAAAATGATAGACTACCCTTCATAGCTGCGGCAGACAGGCGATATTTACTGGCTGTATGCACGAAACGTATTTTCATTTTATTCTTACCATTTCAGCGGCTATATAAACCTCAGCAGGAAACACTTTGAGACATGATAAAGTGTCGCAGGACTCGATGGCTGCTGACATGCAATCCAGTAATTGGTACTCAAATTCCCATAAATTGTTTCTTCCTCAGCATAACTGACACTGTGATTAAATATTGCTTTTCGTGAGAGGAGCACGTTTAATCTGGTAAATGAAATTTGTTTTTAACTAACAAAACCAGCGTGAACGATATTTCTTGGCGGACTGTGAGACGAAATTATTAGGGATTAATGTGCCCTTAATTGCTGTAATAACTGCTGGGTAACCAAAACCTCAAAGACAATAAATCTAAGCCTTAAGTAGCACACCCTGCAAGGACGTCTCGGAATTCCTCCGACAGAAAATCATCACTCACACAACGAGGGGTTAATCGATTTATTAAGCGTCGGCTCGAGATTAATCCATCACTTAATGATTTCTCGGCTTGTTTACAACTAATTTGCGGTCGTTGGTTTGATTTATATTTTCGGATTACCGGTAACTAATAGTGGACCACCGGAAGGGATAAAAAGCCAACAGCGCGAGCGGCCAGAATAGCACGAGTTGCCTTACAATTTCATCATCATTCCGGAAATCAATTAATGGTGCGGTGCCGGAAAAATAAACACAGCACACCGACAATTATACCAAACCTAGAGGTAGAACACTCTCACATATGCAAAAGTCTCCGACTGGAACAATCTTTGATTGACATAACATAACACAAATATTTTGGCATGACATGCCGTTGTTCAAATGCCACACTGCTCGGTTCTCATAGTCAAAGTAATTTGTTTGTCGGTGCAAGGATCCATTTCCTCTAGGTTTCGATTGAATAACCTATAAAATTCCTCGGAATTAAGGAGAATTCAAGAGCATATAATCCTTAAAATAAACTTTTGAGGACGGTTTATTTATATTTATTAGCTTCTGACTTCTAATATTTGTCTTAGTCTTCGACTCATATTTAAATTTATATTTCGTTTGCAATACAAACTTTAAATTGCTCGACAATTTACCTTAACTAAAAACTGTTCATAAGGGTTAATTTTACGGAGATGACCGTTGATGTTGGTTTGTAAAGCGCACTGTAATTAAGTCCACTGCTCGTTAAGGTGATGCGCTTTGACTGTATCTCTTGTAAATTTTCGTAAAACGTCCACCATCAAATAAATTTTGATAAAGAGACAAAACTCTGTGGCGTAAGATTAGCATATACCTCTGTCTTTGTCTCGTTATTTTCGGCCCTTTGAGCAGTAATCGTATAAAATTAAAAGTCACCAAAGGCACCACTGGGAATACAGCTTTGCTCTTTATCTTCAAGTTTTACGAACATTTATCATGACATGCAGAAGTGCTTTGCTGGGGCCCTGTAACTTATTCAAACTTTATCTAACGTACGTATTAATTTTCATATCTGCGTCATGTCTGTCCTGGTCTCGTACAGGATTCGGGATACCTATACCATCCTTCATTTCCCTGTAAATGCTCCTACAGTGCGTTACACAAATTCCCGGACCTTGCCCTGGACGTGCTTGTAGCGTACATTTCCCTAAGTTTATTAAACGCTAATGCTGCGGTTACATCTTCATTTCTCTTCTTGTAATTTCAAATTAAGATATTTCGGAGCCAAGGAGCTCTGCGGAGCTCTGTGGTTCAAACAAGATGAAGTTTTAATGGGAGATTGCATGGCTTAACGAGAATAATGAACCTCAAAGGAATGAAATTTCTCAAGCCTTTGTTGAGTACTTATATTTTAGACCGTAGTAATAATATTTACATGTTTTTCTTAGTTTGTGTTTTTGTTTATTGAACTTAACGTATAAGACATTTGTGATGTATTTGAAAAATATGATTTTTATTCCTAGATTCATTGCACTTTAGTAAATTTAAAAGACAATACAGGCTTTAATTTTGGAATATTGTTTAAACAAAAACTAAATTTTTCTCATGCACCTTGGGCTCAAAACTTTCGAATTATTTTAGTTATCAAATAAATTATTACTTTTAATGCTTAATTACAAAAAAGTAAGTACATTTTAAGCTCTCCGTGACTTGCGTCTGCAGTGTGATAATATTTTATTAATTAAGTCTTAAAACAATTAAATTTAAAATGTAAATTAATGGTTATTGATTAGAATAGAATTTTCGATTTTGTTTAATTTTGATGCTCAGCTGATATGTTATTCCTATTAGATATGAAAGTAAAAATATTTATTTTGTTTTAACAACATTTTTTGAACAGTCTGAAAATGTCACTGAAGCTGAAGGATAATTTTATTTTGTGGCTGCGCCTTTTCTTGAAAATTTACCGGATATACACATATGTACATATAATTAAATATTCATAATAATAAAAAGTTTAATCGACGTTTTAATTAAAGGACCCATTCACATCACTTTTTTGACGCTTTAATAAAAGTATTGCCCTTTTACTTGCTCATGTAGAGCAGGGAACTTATCATCGTTGGAAAAGTCGCGCCGGGCCACAAATTACTAACAGACGAATGTCGCAGCAGAAAATCTCTCAAAGAGGAATATAATTTAATCAGTTCAAGTTAATTTCGAGCTCCGTAAATATTTTCTTTCAGATCTTCGTTCATAATTAGATGTAAGGAAAACTCGCAGCGCGCGTTATAACGCTCTCCTCCCCCGCACTTTTTGGATAAAAGTTTCTTTGTCAGTTCCGAAATTACCCACACATCAGAGGGCTATTTACGGCACCACCCTGTACGCCAGTTTTGTACTCCCCACATGTTCCGTACATAACATGCGAAAATTGAAACTCCGTGTCAGGCATATAATTTTGTAATAACATTCCACCCTTTTGGTGCACATGCTCTCCGGCCTGCTTACATGACTTTGGCATGTCGGAAAAAATGTTTTCGTGTGTTTCACCAGCAGATAATTACTACTTAAATTGCTAATGAGGTATATAAGAGGAGGCGCTTATTTTTTTAGGGTTTCTGCAAAGGTTAAAACAGAAACCCCACGATGAAAGTCGGTTGTCGATTTACCCAAACGATGCAAATCCTGTGCAGATAAAGCAGATATTTAGCAATATTTGGTAATTTTTTAAAGCTAATTTTTGAGATAAACCAATTAAAATGCTAAAATTAAACTTTACTTCTATACAGTGTTACTGCCTTAGCATGCTTTATTCTCGGAAATTTAAGCTAAGAAAACAACACACCTTTTAGACCAATGTAGGAACAAGTTTTTTTTCCATTTTAATAAGAATACATTTTTTCGTTGATGTGATGAAAACTACAGGGCTTTCAGTGAAACTTTCATCTTCATAAATCTCATTATTTATACCTGAAAACCAAAAAATGATCCAAATATTACAAAAGGTCCTTTAAATTCATCCAGTTCAAACAGATGTGAACAGTGCTTTTAGTTTCCATAGAAGGGATATCACTGTATAAAACAGAAGAGAATACATTTTGCTCTAAAGCTCAAAATTGCAGATAGTTTCACCTCAAGTGTTTCCTTGAAAACATAGAATATAACCTTAAGGAAGCATGAAATTAATATTTCGTTGAAAATCACCACTTTTATTTTACCTTGAATGTTTAATAAAGAAAGAAACTCTGAGATGCCCTTGTGGCTACAAATCTCTTCATTTAAAAGAAGCATTCTATTTAAACAGTTTCCATTTCTGGAGGCAATTTTCTTTATTCGTAAGTGAGAACTTTTCGGAGAACAACACTTTGAGCTCTGCTACCATAAATAGAGCCAAGTGATAAATTTCAGCAGTTTCGCATTCTTTGTCTGAATAAAGGATATATCTGCGATAACGAGTTTTTAGTAGGGAGAGAAAATTATAAACGCCGAGGTCTAAGAAAACAACAATAATCACATTTTTTTGTCCAATTGTATGTATTGGTATATGTGTGAAATAATATATACCAAAGTATGCTAAAAGTTTTGGTTCGTTCACAATAAAGATTAACTTTCATTTTTAAAAGATATATGACATAAAAATCTTGATTCTATACCAAAACCTTATTACTTGAAATAATCCAAAAATCTTTTAAGTATTTGCAAGAAATTTACAGCAGAGTTGATACATTGCTCTAATATATTTACACAAAATCTAGTAAAATGACAACTTTCTTTAGTAATTATGTAATAGAAATTTCGTACCTGCCAAAAAGTCTTGTTAGTCTTCTTAGATAGATTACAAAAGCCAAATTGAAACAATAACTTATGATTAAATATACAAAATATCTATTTACATATATACTGAAAGTGCAATCTGCAAATTTCAATGTTATTTGCACAATGCTCAGATTATCAACCCTAAAGTTACTGAGCACTTGCTTGAATGTGGTAACTTCAAAATTAGAACGTTTATTAAACATTGGACCGATTGGCTATAACATTTGTAGAATGCAATAATATCGAAAGTGTTTCTTACCTCGCTGTGATGTTCATTTGTGAAAGAAACTTACTTGTTACCAAAGTGAAATCTGGCCGCATCCTCAATCGTCCTTTGGTATTGTTCAGGTAAGCTATCTTAATCTTGTGCCATCGAACAAACAGGTATAGTGTAAGCCTCTCTCACTTGATGACTGGGGCTCTGTTGCGAGTTTCGAATTTCCTGGAAGTACCAACCCGGCTGAAGGATGCATGGCAATAGGAAGATATTTATAAGACGAGTTCCGTCCTTGATTGGATAGATGCCCCGGATGTGCGAAGTTTCTCAAGAAATCGATCCCACTTCTGTTCAAAAGTGGTGTAGCATCTGGCGCTCTTCGAACGCTCACGTATGCAGGCGCTTTCCTTCAAAATTGGTCGGACGAATTAAACTGGTAGCAAGGAAGTTAAACTTGGAACGAAGTAAGATCCAGATTAAGGGGGCGGACGACTTTGTCTTCGGATACCACTAACTGCGAACGAAATGGGCCCAGGGTGATGAGAGCAATTTACTGCGAAAGGTTTTTTCCTTCATCACGTGCCCCATAAAAAGGAGCCAATTTATCTGTAGCAGATGTGCTTGACGATTGGCAGGGGTTTGTAGGCGGGCAAACGACTTAAAAACAGGAAATGTATTGGAGGCCTGGCAAATGGGACGTCATACAATAAAAAACTATCGATCTGATCAGATCTGAAGTTGACAAATTGCAGTTGCGCCGAGATGGCCAAGTAATTTGCGCTCAAATTGAATGTACAAGTGGAACGTATATCTGGTATAAATCAACAGTTCCGGGTTAATTGCGTGCCGAGAGTAAATACCGGCAATCCAGACTGGATTTGGTGTCGGATACTCCATTATAATTGATTTAGAGAACACTTTACTTCAGCCCTCCTCGACCAATATAGATCTGAAAATTCAGCGAGTAGGTACTATCTCTTTTTCAAGTTCACCACAATGGGACATTGTTCTGGGGTTTGAAAACATTTTATGGAAATATTCTCATTTAAATATGTTAACATGATTTCCTAAACAAATCAAAACGAAAAGAAAACATTTCAGTACTCTCTATAAATATGTTGTGGTATGGCGTAGAAAAGGCATTTTTCTTTCATTTCAGTGCTTTCTGGGGCCACAGTCAAAAGGAATATATTATCAACTTGCTCACTTGTTCCTTTCTGAAAGAAATCGTAGGATGGAAGCCAACCATAGAGATTTCCTTCTGCTCTAGTTAACAGGATAAATCTAAATTTTCAAGAACCAAGACAGAAAATATTTCTCCATTAAAACGTAATTTTTTTTCTTTTCCCTACCACTGGACTTCCTGAATATTTACAATAGCTTTGTGGAAAGAAGCAGATTCCCTTCGTGCACTGCAATTTGATGCGTAAAATTGTACTTTATAAGTTCTAAAATTTGTAAGATATCCAAGGGCATATAAAGACTAACCTTCTGATTATTTTTAATCATAAAGTAAGTTTATGATTTAGGATATTTTTAATACTTAATATGTACCATGAAATTTTCTTGACATACATATCCCGTAAAATTCACTAAGAAGTTAATTGATAATAATATTTTAACTCTTTCTATAAGTTACTTTTGGGTTAGATCTTTCTAACTCTAAGTTTCACAAAAATACTGGAGATGTTATATTTTTAAAAAATATGCGTAAAAATTCGTTGCCATAACTTTCGTAGGAAATCGTCCAATAGTTCTCTCTGTTTGGTAATGAAATATCAAAAGCCCAAAGTTTTATAAATTGATGAATTATGAAATTACAACACGTACCAAAGAATACTTTAAGGTTTTGGCGCAAAAAGTTCAAATTCATAGCAAAAAGACAGTTAACTGTTTTTGACGAGTTTACTCGTCATGAAAAAATTACAAAATTTTGTGTTGCGACGTATAATACTCAGAACACAAAATTTTGCACTTTTTCATGACGAGTATACTCGTCAAAAACAGTTAACTGGTTAAATTTCCTCTCTAACATTATGTCGTGGAATTTTTAAAGGTGTCGCAATCTCATGAGAATGCAGTGCATTAAATATTGAATTGAACATATTTCGAAATGCAATACCATCGATGTTTTTATGTGCAGGTACAGACTCGCTTATTTATTCCACTCGCATACATTCCATATTTATCTCCACTCCAGTTTTTTTTATAATTGAACAAAACAATTACATGATAGAGAGCCCTGAACGGAGCGATTATTAAGCTCGGAATCAACCGTCGAAACAATGCAGTCCCAACGAACGTGTCAATAGCTAGTATTGATATCCTCCAGAATTATGCCCCATAACCGCCGTCCCGCCCCCGCACTTCCAGCGCTCCGACGACGACTTCCTACCCGCCTTCATTAAAATTCTGTTGACACTGCCAGACAGGGCAAATATTCGTCGAGCAACTTACATATGTTTCCTGCTGGAGCATTTAGTCAACACAAATCAAAACCTTTGTAAAATTTGAATAGTTGCCTCGTGCGCCCGTGTGGGTGCATGTGCAGGTTGAAAGCCCGAAATTTGCTCGTCGTCTACTGTCATCCTGTTGTCCTTCCAACGTCCTCGGTGAGAAAATTGCTACTCTAAAATGGCAATGTTTTTGTAGCGTCACTTATCCACTTGTTATTAGGGACAGATTTTGGTCCTTCCGGTTTGAGTGCATGGCCAAACAGAACAGGCGACGTTATATAGATTTCATAGTATAGAACGTGTTCTCAAAGAAAATTCTGTTTTGGGGTTCAAGCACAAATTATATAATAGAAAAGTTAGTGTTGCTTGACTACCCTTAAACTTTTGAAAAGTTTACCGATAGATAAAACTTTGCTATTTACTCGTCTATTTTCTTTAAATTATAACTCTAGGCACTTTGAGAGTGAACTTTGAAATGAAAGAATGTTTTTGTATAACCATAATCAAATTAGGTTTCTTTCCGGCATGTACCTACCTACAATTAATGAATTTTTCCGCAACTTTAAGACCTCTTTAAGAATAAAAGAAACTTTGTTACGTTTGTGCCATCATAATACATCATACTTAGCTTACAATACACTAATTAATTATGGATGTCTAAAAATCTTAAGAAATTTATATAACTTAAAGATTTGTTTTCAAAATTATTAATGCACTAGCTCAAAATTTAATAACTATTGAACTTCGATGTCAATACGTTGGTAAAATAAATTTGCTTAAAGCATCTACGGTTTTCATTTATGTATATTTCTTTCATAAAAATATTTCTGTAGTGCTCGTCGAATTTTTAGAAGTGTTTTATAAATTGGTTCGTAAATACTTTACAAATTTGTACTGACTACTTTCTGCCCACTAATAGCAATAAAAATGAGCAATAGCTTAGGAAGGCATATCTGACTTAAAACATAATATCGATTTTTTTTTATTGACTTGAAAAATTCGATGGTTAGTTCGCTAATCTCAAAATTTTATTTTCAACGAATCTAACTTCAAAAATAATGATATTCTGATTATTGTTAATATCAATATTGTGATGATTTTAACTTAGGTAACTATGGTGAGAAATCCCTCGGAAGAGATCTTATAATCTTTTATATTTCTGGAGAAGCTGTAAAATGATTTTCAACCGTGGAAAACATTGTTTTTTGTAAAAGTAGTTTTTTTAACATATAAATTATAATATAATTGAATACAATACCAAGAAGGAAAGAAAATAATTCTTTTTCTGGTCAATATGTATTTTGAGATTCTCGAAAATTATACTTAAAAAGTTGCCGAACTTCCAATTTACAAACAGCTAGCTAGTGTGTGTGTCTATATATGTATGTGTGTCCGGAGTGTCTTCCTCCGAGGCTGCTTACAGAAGAGCTTGCTTTGCGATACAAATCAATTTAGTAAACTTAATAAAGCCAAATTGACAAATCAGGGCATATTCAACATTGGCAAACTTCGTGCAATATCCGTCGTTCGATCTCGGACGGAAAGCCCCTGTCGTTTTGCTGGGGCTGGAGAAAAATCGCTTATTAATAGTTTTCTATACCGTCATATTTCATATTTCATGCAAAGTAATCCCTTCGTGTCTCCTTTATTTCACGCGAGACCCGAGGAGGCTGCCGAGCCACGGATTTGCGGAGGAGGACGCCGTGCGGGGCCAAGAAGGCAAGCGCCTGATCCGACCCCCGCCCTACTTACAGTATGGACTTGTGGCACTTAATAATCCGAAAAATTTGATTTAGGGCCACAGCCCGTGGTGCTTCTGCCATGCGGGGAAATAAGCACACTCTTCGCTGAATGTCGTGATGAAGTGGCGCAACGTTGCAAAGTGGTCCTATCCCAGCAGGCCCCCGCCCCGCCCCCGCCCCCGCGTCTATTTGCTTTTCAGTTGCGAGTGATTGATTGGTTGTAATCAAACGAATCGCCAGTGGAGCCCGAGGATGGGGCCTCAACGCAGAAATTTGTCAAAGCGTAGGTACCTACCTAAGCCCGAGTCGGGGCTCCTCTGCAGCCGCAGGGAGTTATTAATCGACCCGAACCGCCGTAATAACTCGCCCCGGAGCCCCTGCACTGTGGCATTGGGCCCCATTTCTGGTCGGGAAGATGAGCGCCATGTTCTCAAGCTTGCTCCAAACGAGTCATAAATGGTAACCCTTGTTTGTGTAATGTGTG
This sequence comes from Machimus rusticus, assembly GCA_951509405.1. NCBI lineage: Eukaryota > Metazoa > Arthropoda > Insecta > Diptera > Asilidae > Machimus > Machimus rusticus. The sequence continues at coordinate 33,009,320 of OX608053.1, read as the reverse complement.
TCTTCATTACGCCATTTGCGTTTAAAGCAAAATTAATTACATCCATTAATTTCATTTAAACTCGCTTTATCGCTCTCGATGCGAACCGAATAAATATCCGACTTTGAATTTTATGTGTGGCAACATAAATCTACAAGCACCCAGCACTTTGCTCTTTGAATTCGTTTATCAGAGAAACTCTCCTTAAGTCAATAGGGACTTTCAATAAATATTTTTTGTTTGCATATCCTGAATTTCAAAAACTAATTAATTTTATAAAATGTATTTCTAATTCAGTCCATCCATCTGTCTGTTTTTCAGAACTAATCTCAAAAACAGATGAACCAATTCCGATCGGCTTTTCGATGTACCACTTTCATTTCCATCGTCTAAAATTCTTCAATTTATTATTATTATTATTTCACATAACTCACCGCTAAATCCAAAAGAGTTGTGATTTTTATGTGGATATGAATTTTCTCCTGTAGGCGCTTTCTTAAGGAGTTTAATAAACTTGAGATTTTCAAAAAATAAAAAAAAAATTGCTCGTCCGGATTTATTACTAATACTTTCAGAATATTTTAAGTGTTTCTACATGTCAAAATTTCAAGTATTACCTATACCTGAATTACATCAATTGAATTGAGCACGGCAGTAATTATTCCTTGCATTTCACGTTTATCACCTTTTTTTTGCATTTAATTTTTTATAAAGTTATCGATGAAAATAAGAACTTTTTTCCAGACAGCTGTCATTTTTACATGCAAATCCGATTGTGAAAAAATATAACTATTATTATTAATTAATAATAATGTTTAATAAATAAACTACTAAAACAGTCGTAGGAGGGCACTTTAATCGCGTTTATCGGTGTGTAGGTAGGTATGTCGCCGAAAGTGGTAAAGTGGCTGAGTTAATGTTGTGCACTGAACCTAAGAAACAATATTCAGAACATAAGGTGCGATCTTATCCTGAAAGTAGATACTTTTATTGATATGTCGCAAAGACAGACTCTCGTTATTGAAATTAACCAGGCACGCCTTTCTTGAGTGGCGATAAATAGAGCAATTTACCCTGTGTTTTTCGCTTTTTTTCTCACATTTATCCATATATCTTTGGATAATAAAAGAAATACAAGGAAAAACAATACAACGACAGTTCAAACAAAACCCTCACTCTCGAAACGAAAATGAAAAAAAAGGTCAACACTGTCGGGCATAAGAAAGAAATCTTCCCTGAATTTCTTGATGTAGAAGAACTTGCGAAAACAAAGTAGATGACCACTTGATGAGGCGCAGTTTGAGCGAATAGCACCCACGCACCGAGGACATGCGAGCAGATGGGACGACAAAGAGAAATTTATACTTTCTTATCGGGACTTATTTATCAGATGACAAACTTTCACCCCACATAAGATGGAAGATAAACAAAGAGGCAAATAAATTATCGGGACCATTCACTGAGGTCGAGAAGTTTTTGGATGTACCAAAAGGAGCCGACAGATGATGGGAAATTTATTGAAGGCTTTCTGAAAAGGAATCGCAAGAAATTACTTTCTCGCGACCTTAACCCATTTAATGTTTTCGATTTATACACGGTGTATCGACGCTTCCGATCACAAGGAGCCGAATTTTCACATACCCTCGCATTCGCCGGGCATATCCTTGTTTATTGGAAAATGTGTCGCATGGGTTCGAACACGCCATCCCCAAACCTCCAATAACCCACGTTAATTGGCGATTTAATTTACAATTTGTTCCTGTACAACGGCCATTGTCTGATATCAATTGATTTCGGTAGTGTACCTGGTAAGTGATCATTCAAAAGTTATTCCATTCCCAGTGAATGTTGCAGACAACAAGCGAATTTGTTACGGATCCAGGCCAACAAAAGGTCCCCGCAATTATTTTTCTTCATATTATAAACAATTAATTTTGAATTCGAAAACACTCATGAATACGTGGCGGATAGTAATTATTGGTGCATGTTCTGCGAGAAATTACGATATGGTGCTCAATGAAATATTAAAAGAATGGGGGTAAACCACAATTAATTGCATTTGTTTTGGCACTGTTTGTGTGATGAACAAACCCATGAAGTTGTACCGCTCGCCTACTACGAGTGTTATGAACAACACGAAAACTGGGTTACACGGCTTACATGCGAATTATGAACATATCATGAAACACACATTTTATTGAAAGAGCTTTTAGAGTAATAATTTCCAATTGGGCTCCGCTCGTTACGATCAATACGGGAAAAAATAAGGGAAACGCTGATGCATTCGGGCATTTGCTTGTTAATTCAACGGACTGCAACTGAAATGGCTTATCGGGCATTTTTAAAACTCGATCTTACTTTTTATTATTTTTTTCAATTTATAATAGTGGTGAGGATTGCGACAATTAAAAAGATAGAACTATACTTTAATGAAGAAACAGTCCCATTTTAATCGAAGTGTGTGGAATGAAACATTGAATTGATTGATTTTGAATTAAACTTTCCTTAAATCAATTATTGTTGGAAACCTCTGATCTTAAAATATTTACATATTTGCCAAAAATTACAAGTTTAGTCGCATATAGGAATTAATCTTTATAAAAATATTTCATGTACATTTTCAGTGTGGCTTTTGAGATCACTAGTTTGAGCTAAATTGGAAGAGTATGATCCTTATTTAAGCGAAAGGCGCATCAAATTGCCATGATATTTACCTATCCAAAACCAGATACATTTTTGAATAAAGTTTTTGACGTAAAGCGGGTACCTATACTTGTTTTATTTTAGGAAATAAAGTTTGATGTGGGTAACGTTTAATTAATTTCAATTTAGTGTAAAATTTCCTGCAAAACCTGGAGCCGGATCCGAAGTGAAAGAACACAGCTAGTAATACTTCCAACTATTCTAGAACATTAAAATTATTGTTTACTTAACTAAGTAAAATAAAAGCCAATGCTGACTCATAGCTACAAATTACTTTTTTTTTTGCTTAAAACCACTTTTAAATCTAAATGTTATCTCCACTTCAAAAAATGCTATTTGAGAGATCAGACAGACCTTTTATGTCGAAAAAGAAGAGTTAATTAGAAATAAAAATGTAGAAAGGAATATGTAATAAAAATATACGTACTCATTAGTAATAACTCAAGGTGTTTAAGAGGTTGAATAGCAACACTTTTACAGACCTCTTGTAGAAAATAACTTTCGTTCATCTTAATACTTTTCTCCTTACACCAGCATAATTATAAAAGTTCATCTCCAGAATTTCTATTTCGAAAATCCTCCTTTTGAGAAAGCTCAAGATTTGAGGTATGAATGCATCTGTCCGACGACGCCCAGAAGTCTACTTCAGAACTATTATGTCTACAATTTATGTACGCCTAACTTATTTTTAGTGAGAAAATTTAATTTCCGCAATTCATCTGCAAGTCCAAAGCATTCAATATTTCAAGTACATTCAAGGCATGTACGAGTACATAGCGTACATATGTAGTTCAGTCATAAATTCCAGTCACTTTCAGCCAGTACTACAAATCTTTCTGGAGATTCTTACATCTCACCCGGACATGGTATGGAGGTGTACTATGTAGGTATTAATGCACTTATTCCATGCTTAGGAGTTATATAATTTCAAAATAGGAAAAGGTGGCCCTGGTCTCGGTTTCTGGTATGCATCCTGAAATAAATTTTATGTGACTTCTCTTAGTTGGGAAGGTACGAATTCCTGCCGTTTAATTTTGGCTCATCCGCGAGGGTTAAAGCAGACTGTTGAACTGACAATGAGTAACGACAGCTGTAAATTAGTATTAAGATTCGGTTGTCCTTTGAATTACGGAGTTGAACAAATACTTTTAGAATTAATATCCAGTCTAGAGTGCATCTACTGCAGTCGTCAGATTAATTATTAGTTTTCCTTCTGTGGAAAACGTGCACTTTAAATAAACTTGGTCAAAAATTTACCAGAGGTATTGGCTGGAATTATTTAAAAGTTAACGAGATTTTCTGATTTTTGGTTATTAACAGGCAGCTGTTTCATTTCCCAGTGCTTGGTACAACAGTCCGAAAACAATTTTTACCAGAAATTGCCAAGCTTTCGTATTCACAAAAGGAATAAGTTTATAGTTGAGAAATTCTGACTTTTTAAGAGTTACCATGGAGTTGGAGTTTGTCTTCCAACAGTTCAGTCAGAACTTTGACTGCAGCTGTGTTTTATTTGACCATTTTTAAGGAGGAAGACAAGATGTTTCTAGAAGCTTAACAGTAAACACTTGAGCTTTACTTACAGTTTGGAGAAGTTCTGAAGAAATTATACTGGCGCTCTTCTCATGTTTCGTTAAAGGTACACTTGCATTAAATTCTTAACGAACCAGTGACCATGGTAGCCGATAAAATGGCTCGTATAAATTTAATGCTCTAAAACTCCATTTTACCAATATGAAATAATGAAATATTAGCTTTTTCGAATTGTAAATATGATCGTCACACTAACGTACACATTCGCACAATTATAAAACATACACTTATCCAATTTACTAAGAAGTGTTTCTCAGACATTGTTTGAATACGAAATTAAGTTCTCCGCAGGATTTGCATACTTTGGCAGAACCCTTGCATAAATTGTAGAAATTTTCTAGCTTAGATATCTGGGCGGATAGGACCGGGAGAGAAAACAACTCTTTGCCGGCCTTCAAGTTTGCCTTATGGAAAGTTAACGAACTAGAAAGCAAATTGAAGTTAATGTATGGAGGCGAGATATGTGCTCCGGTAAAGCCCGTATAACTTTATGGGATAAGCACATACCGTACACAATCACACTCTGGCGCGATTTTGTGCCTGAGGAAACAATTTGTAAATTCTCTCCCGATAAATTGCATAATAACGAAAAATTTGCATACGGCAAGCACGAGAGATGGAAATCTATTTAGTGTCTTTACAATGTAGAAGTTAATTAACGTTGGAATATATTAATCCGTAACACCTTCACGGTACAACTAACAATTTCTAATTTATGCTGTGATGTTTAATTATGACGTTTTCATAAGACAAGAATCAAAAGGACTATACTAAACTGTTTAATTGAATATATCAAAGTATTTTATCATAATATAGATGAAATTTGTATAGAAATGTAAATTTTCAATAGAGATTATGAAGTAGTACAAAAACTTCAAATTTTGCAATTAATTTATGTGATAAAATTTCATTTTATCTTTGTCCCAATCGATTTCTTGAAGTGTCTTTAACAAACTTTTGTTCGTGACCTCCCTTTTAAAATCACGTTTACTTAAGTCCTTAAGATAAACATACCTTTTCAACATTACCTTACTTGTTACGATCCGCTTCCAAATGTAGGAGTTATTAGGGTAAAAATTCAAAGTTTTTAAAAATTTTCATTAAGAAATGTAAATTTCGATAAACTTCGAATTTGAGCTCCCCATAATATATGAAAACGGATCTAATATGTGATTTATCGTTAGAAAGAAAATTTTATCCTCAATGTCCTTATAAGCATCAAAACATTTTGCAATCAATTATTTTGTTTTTACATTGTTCTTTATTTAATTAGATAGTTCTTTTAAATTTCTTTTTTTTTTTTTTTTTGTTCTAAGCTCAAATCAATTGAAACTGGTATCATTAGATTTCATTGTTGTACGTTTCTCAACATGGATACGAAAACGAAGAGTTGTTTCAACAACAACCACCTTGCAAATTTTCTAATATATCGAATATGTCCCCAATGTCCCAGCTTAGCTCTTCTTGGGACTATTGAACCTTTATTTCTATGTCATAGCCCTGTTTGCGATTAAAATAAATATGTCATATTTGACATATTAAGCACGAATCTTTGGGATTATATGCACACAAAACACTGTTTGATGTCGTGTGGAGTTGCTAACCGCACAGAGGCAAACCAAAGTGTTCTTAGCTTTAACGTTGCGCATTTATTCGTGCTGTTTTTCATTCTTTCTCACCTGAGACCCGCTTCCCATCCAAAGGATAATATAATTTGCCTATAGAAAAAATGCCTTCCAGAGCCGAACGAAGTTTTTCTTTGGATCCCATTTCTATGGTACTTCAGAGGCTGCTCCCGTGATAAGGAGCTCCTTTATATGCTTCCCTTCGCAGGGATAACTGATTGATTGGATCTCTTCCGGTGATTAATGACTTCGCTAATATCATTTCTTTTAGGGTTTTCGCAGTTCAACGAGATTTATTATATTCCGCCGTGTAAAAGGGTAAGTGTGAATCATCAGAACGTTCAATTTTCCCAAGTCATCCAGTTGGATGGGGATTTAATTGAATTTATAATGACACGGCAAGTGATAGTGTGGAAATAACAGGTGTTCTCAACATCCTTCCAAAGTTGTTAACCAAATTTTTCCTCTGGTTTTTTTTTCTGAACGACGCGAAGTGCTGCTTCATGCCTTTCAAATGTCGTAATTACATGGTGAGGGATAAACTCGCATTTCGGCTGATTTAGAGCTTTACAATTCGTGGACGAATTATTTCGATTCAGAAACTCATAGGTAGGTACTTATCAATTTTCCTTTTAATTCGAAAAATTTTAGAAATTTCTCTTATAGCTCTAAAAATTTCCACATTTATTTTTGAAATTCATTCCTCAAAAATGGTAGCTCCTCGCAGAAAATTCATTTGCAGCAGCAGCCAAGTTAAAACCGTGGCAACAAACAGAGCCAAAATCGATTTGTCCTGTGTAAATTCAAATGCCGCATTTATTTCCGAAAGGAAGAGCTTTACCAGACCATAGATAAAACATGCATACTTGTGTGAATGCCGAATGTTGGACTACCTCATGCGAAAAATTCCAAAATAATTAATGGCAATGAGGGAGCTAAGAGCTCCTGCTGGACCTGGTCCCTGGTCGGGCGACTGGTTCTATGTGTTGTACCGTGAAAATGCGCGGCCGGGTACCAGGAGGTCACAACTAGTTTAAATGAATGCCTCAATAAATGCTGGTATTTTGAATGGTGCTGCCCAGGAATTATGGGACTCTTTGTCGTCAAATTTAACTTGGGATTAATAGAATTATAGCTAAATGCCAACTGGCAAATACGCCGAATATAACGCGACCGTTTCAAAGTATTTAGATATTTGATTACCATACGCTGCTGAAGTATTTAAATTTAATTCGACTAAACAAATTTTTTTTATGTATTAAATGTAGAAATTTTTCTTTAATTTTATTAAAAACTGAAACCCTGTCTGTCAAAGGACTACTTGTAATATAAAATCGAAAACTGAGTTTAATTCGCAATAAAATAGTCTTCAATTAAATTTGTTTAAAACAGACCACATGTCTTTATGAAAATTTCTTTTCTTGCTAAGTTGACACATCTATGATAAATTGCAACTTATGCTACACTTGTAACTAAACGCTGAGAATTTTCCTACTGTTAACAGAAATGCTCCTGCGAAAGGGCTGACAGCTGGATAACAGCTCGGAAATATGACAAGAACTTTACGAAAAGATTTATCAAAGGATTAGTGTGTCGGAGCACATTTTCCACTTGCAGGTGCCTGTCGATAATTTATGGATTTTTAAGATAATCCGTCAAAATTGCGAGGGTTTCGAAGTTCAACTGGAAGCAAAACCGAATATTTTTGAGAAACCATCTCAACAGAATAAAGGCAAGGGGAAATATTAAAATATTTCCTCTCGAGAAAAAGGTTTTCCAAATCAGAGATATACTTCGTTGAGACCATGGAAACCGCAAACAAGGTTTATGCTATTCTTCCATTTAATTTTACTCTAGGTTGCCTTTTTTTACCTGAGGTTAAAACAGCATATTTGAAATGCACTTCATGTGCTCCAGTCACATTTGCGGGTATTTATGATATCAAGGTCGTCCTAGGATGGGATATAACCTAAGTTGTATTTGAGCTGAAATTTAAATTACTTTTTTGCGGATTTAAGTACATCCTCTTTCATCTGTTTGCACATGGACTTAAGAGTTCTTGAAATTAAAATTATATGGGATGTGTGTAAAACCAACCATATGACATTTACCTACCTAAATAATTTAAAAAAAATATTGATATATATTTTGCATATTTAAATGTATCTATATATTAATACGTGAAAAGAAAACTTTGTACCCCTTTTTAAGCATATTGGACGGACGGAGGAGTGTGAGATTTGGCTTGGTTAACTTTTATATAGAGAAGAAGTGCAGAAAGCTAAAATTTATGAATAAGATGTGGTACAAATACATTAAATTAAATTAAATAAATTCACTATTTACGTTCATACTATCAATTTTAAACGCATAGTAGTCTGTGGTCAAACTGTCGTAATTTTATTATTGATAGTGCCAAAACACATAGTAGGCTGTGTACATTCGTATTTTACGTAGTAACCCCAGTAGGTCGAATTTCGGCCACAGGGCGACCACTAGTACATAAAAAAAGCTAAATACAAACATATTGCGCAAAAGCAGCAGCAAATTCGCCTATTTTTTTAAAATACTTTATAATATGGTTTGATTTAAAAATTTGTAATGACAATAATTTTCCTTAAATAAATTGACATCTTTTCCTTAGAAACCTTGCTAAATTTATTCAATCTCTGTTGCCCAATGAGCGCCATTACTTGTTGGTTTGAGCCCTAAAACTCCTTTTTTTTTTAATTTCCCACAGATTTTCAATAGAATTGAAATTTAGTGATAGGACACTTTATGATATTGACTGCGTTGGCTCTAAAGTTTGAAATAAACCTATTTTAAAGTCCTTTGGTGGTGGTAGCTTGGTGGTTGTAATTAATGTTTGTGTTTAATAAAAATGGCGTTTGATCCGCTATGGACCAGGGGTGGTACAGAATGTATCATCACAAGGTAGACACTGGGTCAAATAAGTATAGCATATCTAACTTTTCTTTCCTGGTAAACCGATGATACATATTACTGCCAGACTTGGTAGTTACGAGCTTACGAGAAGCGTATAAATAACGCAGTATATGTATGTTTCCATTTTTTTTTTAGAAAATATAAAGATGTTGTCATTGTTATACATACATATATATGTATTAATATTATAATTCAGTGTGTTCACTGGTCCACTGATGACAACTTTTCCCTATCAGAAAAACAATAGTGCATATAAAATTCTAGACTAGATTCATCTTTTTATTTATTCAAGCAATTTTCCAATGTCTTCTATAATAATAATCCTCCGAAAATAGCAATCTGGTGCAATAATGCTCAAAACCGCCTTGATGCAGCAGGAAGTCAAGAAGTTTTACATTATGCCTGTCCGAGATAGAACACATCCATCGAAAATAATCTTATTAGAACTGTAAACTTTGTCTAGCATAATAAAGGAGGAGCTGGTTAATAATGCCCAGCAAGCAGCCAAGCCAAGACGAAGCCATCTGGCCACAAAGAAGCAAATATTCCCGAGCACAGCCCTTTTCCCGTCCATGGTGCTTATCGAAAACTTCACTCGAGCAAAACTAAGTTCCTTCGAATATAAATTGCCCTCAGCCAAAATAATGCAGTGGAAAGGACGAGCGATTGTTAACAATTTCTTGGAAAGTTGCCGCTGCCCGGAATTCAAGTGTTACTCTCCCTCAGATATAAATTCATTTTTATTCTGCCACTGAAAACTGAGAACCAGCGGCGGATGGAATTGGAACACTTTTTCAAGGAGCGACTTATGGTGCAATAAGGCTACTGAAAATGTTTGCGACTATTCCCGAAAGGCATGGGACCAACATAAAGTGCATTATTCGCGGGAAAAATTTTTTGATTAATCCCTTGAAGTGGTCGGCATGTTAAAAACGACTTAATTCCCTTAATTCGGGGACTACACCCCACCCCCGCACAGAACCCTTGTTGAAAAGAGCACTTAACCGCAAAGCCCATCTCTGCTCCAACTGTCTTTCAATCGCTCGGGGAGGAGGGATTACGGTGGAGAAGTTTTCGAATTAAATAATTACGAGGATCATATCCTATTACCGCATAGCAACACTTCCAGGTTTATCCCCCTTTAGATGGCTTTATAAACTCTGGAGCCATTAACACCTTTTCGCCCGGATTCCTGTGCCCTCCCGAACACGAACAGGGAACCTATTTACGATGTTAGCTTTGTGTGGCGAGCAGGCAGATCTTATCGGTTACATTGGTGGTTTTGCTTTACTTTTGCACGGGAAGGCAATTTGTTATGGGGGAATTAAATTAGCAACAATAGTTATGGGTAAGGCGGTCTTGCCTTGTTACTGCACCTCCTGGTGGCTATATTCCACCTCGACAGTGATCCCAAGCCCAACATTTCTGAATCGTTGGCCATATCGATTCATTCCTCAAAGTGAGTTTCAAGGATTTCGAGCGTGGACACTGTTAAGGTTCCCTAATGCAAGGGACTGTTTCTTTTTAAGAAACCCTTCGTTTTGGGTATCCAAGGGCACTGATTTTATTATCCTCTCATTAATGACGCCCACGTGAGGGATCGAACCTGATTCCCCATCCTCCCTCCCATGGGTGTTTATTTATTTAACCTTCTCCCACAGGAGATTAGGCTGTAATACTAATGATTCCCACATTGAATTTCTTCAAATCCCCCGGATATATTTAAGATGGGAAAGGTCTTGGAATCTCCAGAGAGCAATTTTCTTACTTCACACAACTTCGGTAAGCAATTATCCCTCTTTTGGATAATCCTGATCCGACCGGGAGGCACCTAACACATTCGTCTGTGCGGGAGAAAATGGGTAGTAAACAGCTAATCCGACCTATCAGCCGAGGATAGGGATTTTCGAGAAAAATCTTCTCACAATTGCTGATTACTCACTAATTCCAGTCAGAAGGTGATATGTATGTGTACGGCCAACAAAGTTAAGAAAACTTAAGCTTAACCCAGCTCATGTGATAATAAGTCACTCATGGGACTTCAAATTATTTCACTCAAATTGGTGACAACGTTTCGAATGTAAAGTGTTAATGAACTCATTTTTGTTTATCAGAGAAACATTCGTCCAAACTCATATTATTTGCACACGTTTATATGTTATTCATGTAATAATTAGTAGGTACAGTGTAATCTCATTTCAATTTTAGCTATGTAGATCTACCTTAAACCCCCATAATTTAATTTAATTAATAGGTTTAATTTAATCTCTATATTAAAAATTCATAAAATGCATGAAATCCAAAGCATGCATTTTAAATATTTCATTATATAAATGTTTCTCTCAAACGAGCTTAATAATTCATACACAATGCAAATTAACATTAAAGAAGTTTGGAACATTATCTACAGGATTTTGTTTAAAAGTCTGAATAACCTTAAAAATTTGAATTCAGAATTTATATAAGTAGGTATTTTATAACTAATCTTACTTATAGTAGGATTGTGCTAAAAATATTCTGAGAAATCGTACAAATAAGTTCAATTTATTCATTTATACTTTATTACATACATTTCATTTCAATATATTTGTAATTCAAGTATGCTTCGGAACACATAAATAAAATCTAAATATGAACAAGGCGTACAATAACTCGTTAGTTCAACTCATTTAATATGCAACTCACTGAATCAACACGATCAGAGTATAACAATCTACAGTTTTCATATTCTCATTTGGTATTTTATTAGTTAGAGATTTGACTATCGAGCAACTATAAAATTCGATTTGTATTCATTCCCTTCAATTAAGGAATAATTTCATTTTTCCGGACAAATAAACAAATGCCGCCAAGAGCAATTAATTGCGAAAACAAATTTTTATTCATGATACATGAATTGAATTTGAAAATAAACATCAAAAATAATATTTGAATAAAATAATTATTCAGAAAAGAATCACCCCCAGTATGTTATTATTTAATTATTTTTTGTTGATCTCGATACTTTGAATTGTTTTTTAATACAGTTTGCACATATTTTAAAAAGTTTAAAACTATAAAGGGCAACTACTCTAAATTCATATATTGTAGTAAAAGTTGTTGAAGTGAATAAAAATTCAATTTGACGAAATCGTATTAAATATGATAAAAGCCGACGAATCCGGTTATAGGGGATAATAACCAGCATCTGGGGCACAAAATTGTTACACCGGCAGAGGATATCCACCAATGCGGATGTAAATAATCAGCTGAACAAGCATTTCAACATGCCGGAAGAGACGAAGGATAAAAATTAAACAAGATAAACTTTGCTTGGACGTAAAATATGCTAATTTGGGGACGATAGCTCCCTACAGGACGCCGATGGCTTCCAGTTTTCTCCAAAACTACGTTGTTTCAATCCCGTCGTCTAGGTTGGGACTCTTGTTATGCTATTTGCAGAGGAAATTGTAATTAATCTCGTTACCTTCTGATATGAATGTGGAGGTGATTTCGAGCTGCTGTGCGTCAACCTAGCTGGCTTTCGTCGACGGAAGAGTTTGCCATGACGACGGCGCCTGTGGTGGCGACGGCTGTGCAAACGTGGCACCGTGGAGCCCACCGCCAAACCCCAAGAATAACCTTCTTACACTGGCCTGTGAAGAGCCCTTTCGGTTTGCTAAAGAGCTCACTAATTGTGATGCAAACCAGATGAGGGCAAATGAAATTATTGGAACATTTAATTGGGATACGGTGCCTCCACTTCAAGACATATGGACAGGACCTATGCATCATTTTTTATCGTCCAAATGACGCAACGACTTTTAAAATCTTCTCATAAATGCTTTGGGGGAAACGCCACTCTGACGGACCAAAAAAATTCTGAATTTTCGCGAATTTTTTTGCGCGGGTATAAATTATTTTTTAAGGATCGGATAAAGGAATTTTTAAGTGTACCTATGTATATAGTCAACTATATGTAAACAAAATTTTATTAAAAAATATACAAAATTCGTTAAGTTATATACATTTTCTAGAAACAACTTTTTTTTACTTTGTCCCATCGGTTCCTTGAAGACCAACTGGCCGATTTTACATTTTTTTGGTTTGAAAGCTTTATAATTATAGTAGCTATGGTTGTACGTAGCCGATTTTAAAAATTTTTAAAATTACTATTTTTTAATACCATTTTACTAAGGAAAAAAAAGCCAAAATTTGAAAAAAAAAATTAAGAACGCCACCATTTTGCGAAAACAAAAAATTTTTAAAAAAACCCCCTACGTGCAACCATAGCTACATTTATATAGATTCTAACCAACATTTTTTTTCAATTTTAAATAGTTTTTCAAGAATCGTTGGGATAATGAAGGAGGATTTTTTTTTGACTACTACGAAAATGTTTATAACTCAACGAATTTTGTATATTTTGTAATTGTAAGTTTTTGCACATATAGTTGAATATGCACTCTTTACATATTCCTTTATCCGATTCTTCAAAAATAAATTAAACCTGCCCAAAAAAATTCGGGAAAATTCACAACTTTTTGGCCCGCCACAGTGGCGTTGACGATATAGTTCAATACAAACAAGAAGCAAGTTAAAGCCATCTACATATATGATTAAAACTTTTAATTGCATGCAACACAATTTCTTTTTACATATTTACAATATCCAATCATATAAATGTTGATTATTAGGGAATGATAACAATACGCGGAACACATTTTTCAGCGCATTTTTATGAAAATCAAAGTTTTGCATATATAAAGTGATATTCTGTACTATGTATTTTGTTTACATAAAAGGTAAATTTTGTCCAGTACTATTTTTCTTCAACTTAAGTATTCCTGGTGTTATTGATTTTTAACTTAGTAGAAAAGCCCCAAATATTGTTGTTAAGTGGTTTTTTATCAATAGCTCATTATTTCTGAAGCGTTTTACTTCTTGAATAAACATTAATAAAAACATTTGAATTTTGCCACCCACTCAATGTTCTTGAGTTGAAGCTCACTTACTTAAAACAGTATATTTTTAGGGTCCATACATATATACAAAATACAACTTATACATACATATGTATATAATGTTGGTACCTACCTATATATTTTTTTACAATCGCTGAGAACTTTTCAATATTTCATGAATATTAATATTAATTAATATTAATTTAAATTACGTAATTTTATACTTCGCTAGATCTAGACGGTGAGTTGTAAACAAAAATTATATTTTCAAAGCGACGAGAACTTGTAAAATTAAGGCAGGGCGGTTTGATGGAGCACTTGAAAATTGCTAATGAAGTTTTTGCAAGAAAGTAACTTCTTCAACTTTTCTTGCGAGGCCTAAAAACCGCTACTTATAAAATCTCAGAAGAGAAGATGTCATCTCAATTAGAAGCGACCAAGTTTTTGAACCTATCAAAATTTGGAAGTGACTCATTTCGTTAATGGTTCGCCATCAGTTTACTTGGATGCTTAGTTGTAAACACCTCCTCGCAACCCTTTCCTGTGGTGCACGAAAATTTTATCATGACAATAATCAGGAAAAGACGCTAGCACCAATGGCAGTTTGTAAAGAATACTAAAGTTAATCTCTCCATTCGCTATTTCATGCCTCATTAACTTGGTTCCTGATTAGACTTCTTTTATTGCGACAACTTTCTGGCAAACACAATAAAAACCAGTGGTACACTGGCTCCTGCCATTTGATGAGACAGTCGAAAGCCCCCCCGAGAAGGAAGTGACGAGTTGAAAAGTGGTAAAAGGCTCTTCCCCCGCCCCTGGAAAGGGCGCCTTTTCAGGAGTTTTTGCCTTTTTTGGGAAAACAAAGGGCGTCTTCATTACCATTAACATTTTAACGAGCTCTTGCATAAGTGCGTTGAGGGTTTCTTTTACTGAGTCGAAGGGTTTATTCGGAAGAAGTCCTTTAATTTAAAAATATATTCGTTTCCCACATCTCCGCTCCAATTGGCTTCTTGCTGCCATACAACCACCGAACTGGTGGAGGTGGAGGGCATCAAACGTCCCATTCATCCTTATCGTAAACTCCAAGAAAAAATACGCTTCTCGAGAAAACATAACCATGAGGCCCTCCATCAGCACTTCATATCACATCAAGGCCATTTAATTTCTGCTTAAAGCTTCAATGAGTTACTTAGCTTAAATCGGCTCGGAGGGTGAGCACTCCTCGGTGAGCTCATCTTCATAAAACATTAATGTCCTCCACCGCCATGCCAGAAGGTATATTAGTTCAAATGAAATTGAACTGGACGTGGCCAGATATAAAAGGAAACGACTCATCAGGATGATTTACTTTCATGGGCAATAAACGATATCGCCCACTTTTATGCGGTTAAAGCCTTCCCTGAAGGGAATTTTTGGGGGCTGTTCCCAATATATACACGTATATATTTTTTCGGAAAAATTTTCTCGACGACAGTGCTTTTCGTAATTCAAGCATGTAGGACAAGTCGTCGGTGGAACTATCAAGAAAAAAAAATGATGATCTTTTTCCTTGTTATTCTTTAAAAGCACCATAAATTTGCCAGCATAAAAGTTTTATTTGAAATTTTTATTTTAGCAAGATTGTGTCGTCTTTCAGACTAGCCTCTCTTGATGAATTCTATTTTAAAATTAAAATAACACTGGCTAGAAAGTCTTAGTTCTTTTGAAAAAAACGCAATCTTTTAAATGGAATTGCTTTTACGTAATGTTTATGATAAGGAAAAATGACCACCAAGACCTAAGTTTATCTAAGTTTCCTCCTATAATTACTACAAAATAAAGTATTTTGTGCAATATATAATAAATATAAACAACATTGCCACCGCTCTCCGCGCAAAATTCCGCCACAGGTATAGTGATCCTAGTGATTTTATAAAAAAGGGTGTTTATGATAAAAAGTCCATGATCTATTTTCTATAACTGTTTTGCATAGTCTCATAATACCTATATGGCTTAACTAGCAAAAAATATGATAAAAAAAACGTTTATTTGCTGCTCATGCGCTTAAAATTTATCTACTCACATAAATATAAGATTTCATCAAAAATATATCAACTAGTCCTATATGTACATTAAAAGATATTAGGTGCAATATTTTATAGCTCAAAAATTTTTAAAAATTCCAATTCAATCCCCTTCTCTGGAAATGAAAATCAGCATTTGGCTTATTTGTACACGGGACCATCGTTTGCGCATCAGTTAAAATAAATCCGTAACGTAAAAATATGTTAGGAATAATGGCGAGTTACTAAACAAAATCGAATGAAATATTAATTTTTCATACGCGGAAAGCGGGCCCTTCAAAATTAGACATTTAAAGATGAGATAAGAAGAATGATAGAATCCGATAGTAACTCCAAAACAATTTCCCTAAAATATAATATATAATATAGGAAAGGTATAAGTTTATGGAAATATTATTTCTTTAAAATAGAAGTCAGAAAATAGATTTATAATCTTTTAATAGTCTAACCATTTATCTATTGCAACAGTGTCCACCACTTTAAAAGAGCCACAACAATAGTATGTTAAAATTTGTTGTAGACAAGGTATTGTTTTATAAGTACTTGCAAATTTACTAAAAAAAAATCAATGTGTTAAAAACTTTTCTGAAAGGAATTTCGAAACAGTGTTTTATTAAGCTGAGCTTTGAAAGATGTTCGTGTTTGTGTTTCAGCAGTCTGAGAATTTGCATATATCTAAATTGAGTAATTTATGTTGACAAACAATACTTGACAAATAGTCTTTTGTTTGTTAGTGTGAGTGTTAAAGATTCGAATACATACAGAGTATGAGTTCGAATAGGGTTCGTATGTTTACTATACAGAACATTGCAAATAGCATATAAAAAAACTAAATTGAGAAGAAAAAACGTTTCAAAAAGCATTCTAGAGAGTTCACCATAAACATCTTGAGCATAGCT
This sequence comes from Machimus rusticus, assembly GCA_951509405.1. NCBI lineage: Eukaryota > Metazoa > Arthropoda > Insecta > Diptera > Asilidae > Machimus > Machimus rusticus. The sequence goes on along the minus strand of OX608053.1, from coordinate 32,992,572 downwards.
ATTCTATTGAGAATCATCTGAAGCGCATTTCCTTTAAGAAATGATTAACCGTCTTAGGGTAACGCGGAAGCGTGGCTGATAGCGCCGTGGAAACAAAAATGTATTACGTCGCAGCTCGGTTGTAATATCTTTTTAGTGACAATTTATTCCGCCATCTAAAAGCACACCACTTTGCCGGGGAGGTTGTTTTTTGTATCGAGATCGCACAGGGTGCCCCAAAACTGTAGTAGTTTCCATTTCTACGGAAGTGGAATCCAGGGGAATAGCAGGAAATAAGTAGAAATAAACGGAAAACAAAACTCATATCGTTTGAACAAGCAATTTCCTCCCCAAGACGCCTTCAATGAAAAAGAAGTGAAAGAAGCGGAATTCCTTTGCCGCTTAAGCTCCGGAGATAAAAGACATAAAGACGACGGCCGGGGAGGTTCGGGGCCAGACAAAATTCGGTTTTAACTTTAAGAGCTTTTTAACTTTTTTTGAATGATACGGAAATATTTTAGAGTCGAGAGCTAGAGATGGTTGTCCTCGGCGTAGGATCTGCGGCGCGCCATCTCAGCTGTCTTGATGAATATTTACTAGGAAATATTGCGGGGTATAAAACTGCAAAAATTCGTCTAAAATCGCTTGTTCCTACGGGCTCTTTTCAGCTGCAGAAGAACTGAGAAAAATATGAATGTGCAGGGCCTTGAGTGCACGCCCGGGTTGTTTGTATTCATAAATCCAGCATCATTTCGGAATCCGCAAATCAGATTCAGATTTGTAGTCCTTGAGCATTCATTTCCATATTCCTTCACCTGCTCATACTTTTTCGCCTTAGAGCGAGTTTCTGAATGAAGATCCGTACCTATTGAATTTTTAAACAGAGGTTTCGCCTTGAACATTTCGGCAAATTATAGCAATAGCAAATACAATATTTAGCTGAAAAATAAAAATCGTTAAAATTTGCTTCGCTTTAGTTACCGAGGTTCAGCTAATAACTTTTGAAAAAAACTAGAAATCCCTTCATTATTGCGAAATGCTCAGATACGAAACGAAGTGAAATGCAAGAAATCTAATTTGTCTAGAGATTACCCCTATCAAGTTTGACGGATGAAAATTGGAAAAACTCGCAGGGCTCGAGGTTATGCAAGTGTTAAAAGGCAGACCCATCAAGCGCTTCGACTATCTTCACTAATGGGGGGCTCGACTGTAGGGAAACGGGAGTCACTTAGCCATTTCCTTTATGGCTAAAACTAAATCGACCCAAACCCAAAATTAATGACGGGAATTCATTTGCCACAAAACTAGAAGGATCAAGGGATCCTGTGGCGAGAGTTGGTAATAAAGACGTTCAGCCATTGAACCTGTAAAACGTGCCATTCCCAGCTATTCGGGTTAATCTCATTACTCGAAACGAAATGGCTGAAAGTAGTTTTGCGGGAACCGGAGTACACCGGAGCATGTATGCGTTCGAGGTCTATTGGGCCATATTTAAGAGGGAAACTCCTCCACAGCTTCCTGAAGTTCCCGGCCTGGTTCGCCACTTGAAAGTACTTCAGGTAATTAGACCAATGCATTAGGCAAATTGGGGAAGATTTTAAAGCATCACATCTCCGTCCGTAACACAACAAATTTAGTTCTCTTTCGGTCACGAATGTAATTATGTGCCACATCTCACGTGTATCTGGGCAAACTTGAAAGTTCCTTTGAACTTGGTAACTCAGTTTCCTAATTTTACGTGCGACATAAAACACTCTTTTTACGTCCCTATTTGGACTAACGTTGCCTCTTACCTAGGTTTAAAAGCCCCCGCTTCACTGCTTCCTTCCCCCACTCGCACAAATTTCAGAAAATTTTGAAGGGCTTTCGGTTGGATAACCTGGCTGGTGGCGTACAATTTATTTAGCCATGATTTACTCTGATTTAAACTTCATTTGGCTTGATTTTGTCGAAGAAATGGATTCTTTGAATCTGGAGCATTGGGGGTCCTCTAAAAAATTCCTGTCATCCCAAAATAACTTCCTAATTATGGGAAATTTTGTTGGATGTTTTACTTTTTTCTCAGAATACATATTAAGGAAAGTTTAGGAATTTTTCCTTCATGTTTATAATTTGAAAATTAGATCTATGTACCTATATCTTTATATGTATGTCATCAATATTGATTAAATACATATTTCGTGATTTAATGCTTAATATTAATAAGCGTATTTGTCAAAATTCAATTGTTTTGGAAAATTTAGAGGGCTTAGACATTATGAATATGATGACGTTGATTTTAGGACAAGATTTCGATTTTTGAAAGAGTATTGAACTTAATTGAAGACAAACTTGAATATCCATCATACCGGTGAGAAAAATATAAATCGGAATGGCGATAAGACCAAAAATAAAATTGGTGTTTTGCACAAACGATTAATTTTCGCCTGTAAACCAACTCTTTTGACGTTGAGGTATTGTCCTACTGGTTTTTCGTATATTATTTTATGACTTTATAATTCGATTAAAATTCTGTCTGTTAATGAGTGAACTTTGATATTTACTTTAGTAACAACTCGTTAATTTTTCTTTGCGGAACGTCAGAAAATTTAAGATCTATTTTAATTTTACCAGATTATTTCATAATGTCCGATTAGAAATAGTTTGGTGAAATCGAGTCTTAATATGGAGGACCTATGGTTCTATATCACATCTTCAAATTTTAGTAATACGACCCTTCCATTCAAATGTATAATATAACTATCAAAAGCAAATATGAATAGGCTAGACTTGTATCATATAATTTTATCTCATCTTATAAAATATGTTAGGTTAAGATATCTGCATATAAAAAAAATATACATATTTGTTTTTTATACTTTAATGGAAAAAAATTAGTTATTACATGTGTTTCTTTACCATCGCTCGATCAAAAACATATTAAGAAAAACAACATAACATACCCATTCTACTGTTGTTACATATTTGTTATTACATTTATTATACATAAACATAACGTACACACGCTAAACGCTTTTGGGACTCGCTCAGTAAGAGGGCACAACAGAAGTGCGTAATTGAGCGGAATCTTTTCACACAATGTGGCACCTAACTAAAATATTAACACCTCATGGCAGGGCATAAAATGCGACAGCCGCAAAGTGGACAATTACAGGAATGACGCATTGAACCCGGCGATACCGCCAGGAATGCCATTAAATCAATACGTTCAATTTCGGGAAAAAAAGGTCTCGTCCATAGAGCTCACAATTTATAGCCACTCGAGGATGGTACTTTTTCCCGCCACCTCATAAAAAGAAAATTTTTAAGATTCTCATTACATACGCACGCACATGGGAGTTTTGCGGGCGTAGATGCCGAGGAGCGGTTACAGCAGGTCTCACTTTCCGTAGGATCTCTACGGCAAGTTATTTAGGGGCCCCAAGTTCCTGAGGGACGAATTATTCGGAATGAAAGACGTAAATCCTCGGTATCGTTGTGCTGTTTATTGGAATAGCTTCGGCGTCAAGGACAAGTAGAAAATAAATGCCTCTTGGTCTCGGGACGATGCAGAGGAAACTGTGCGGCCGGAATTTGATTATCATGCGACCTGCAGTCTGTTAAGGGACTTTAAATCAAAAACATTTCGGGCTCTGAATTTTTCATGGGGCACACAGATGGCGCTCCCGGGAGGCCCCTCACTATGTACTCGAAATAATTAAAAATCGCATAAAGGATTAGGGCGCGCCGGATCCACGGAGGGCTTGTCGCAAATTCGGAACTCATTCGGATGGGACTTTTCTTAATTAAATTCGCGAGCATCCCGCCAGGGGGCGAAAGACTTGATGCCACCACTATGTAATGTAATGTAACGAGCTCCCAGCCACATGCATTCGAATTGCGATGGTGTTTGTTCATTAGCAACACATTCGCATTCCAAACGTTTGCTCATTGAAAATTCCCTGATAGCGGAAATGTTTACATTCATCTGGAAAACAGAAACGTTTCCCGGGGTTTGGGGAGCACCGAGCACCAGAAAATTTTCAAGTTTTCAGGCATGTAACCAAATTACCCAAGTTGTTTGATAAGCGACAGTTTAGTTATTCTCTTCTATGTGAAATTTCGCGAGCTGTAACTTCGGCCCCGCCAGGATTGTTTTGACGAAGCGTTTAAGATGAATGTCTCGTTTCTGTTTTTAATTAAATAAGTGCTTGACACAAATCCGGATATTCTGATTAGACTGTATCCCGGAAACGAAGTTAGTTCCCAGATTACAACATGATTAACTGCTCCGGCATTCAGGCCAATTAGTGCTCTTCTAATTTCAAGTAATTGAATACGAGGTAATCTGTTGGCATGCTAAGTATCTTACCGAGAGCGTTCTGATACGATTAAATGCCTGGGTGATATATCTGACTCTCTGCTGGCATGAAAATTTGAAATTAATTATTCCTAGAAAATTTGTATTCTATAAACAACAATTTTAATTTAGAAAATGTTTATAGGAGAAAAGGCATAACGCATTTTCATTTTAACTTTTCATATAATAATAAAAAAAAAGATCAGTTCGAAAGCTGCTATATTGTTACTTTAAAAAAAAACATAATTATTTTTACTATACAACCTAAGCATTTATTTGTAATACCCCCTAAGTATTCCGCAATCCACAGCGACGGACGTTTTTGGATTATAATTTGAGGAATATTTTTCTTAGATCAGTAAAAGAATTCGCAGGATTTATTTTTTGTATTTAAATAATTGTTGGCTATCGTCTGAACCGCAGAGAAGTTAAAATATTAAAAGCTACGTATTTTATGTCAATACAAGGAGAAACATGCGATTTTTGGGTGTTTTTTCGAAGTAAATTGTTGTTTAGAAAAAAACCATATCAAGATAATCGCGATTCCGATTATGCAAATGTACTGAAGATCTGTTAAAGTTTCAAGTGAATCGATTCAATACAGCTTGAGATTGAGATATCGTGAGCCGATTAAAACCTGGTTTCGAGAAAAACATGTTTAAACCTTACGCTTAATCTGCTATGCCACCTTTAATTTAACAAATTTTCAAAAACCCATTTTTGAGGGTTATTAGAATAAAAAAATGCAAAAAATAAAATTGATTTTTTCAAACTATCATTGCACATTACCCATTAAAAGGCAAGTCGCATTTAGACCAGAAAGCATTAAACTAACTATTGGAGTTTTTTTTTATTATTTCTTTAAGGTTGCTGTAGAATATTGGAGTTTATTTTCTTTTGACATTTTCAAAAAGAACTCTGACAAAAATAAATATCAGAAAAATGTTTTTCATGATTTTTTCTGTAAAACCATTTGGCGCTATTATTTTTTCGAAATAACAACTTCTCAAATAATTTTGTTTAAACAATTGAAAATGTCAATTTGGTTTTCGAGAATTTCAAAAATTTGGAATTTCATGAATTTGGGAAATCTGTTTAATTTGAAAAAAAAAAAAATAATTTAAACTTTTTCAGAACTATTTCTTTTAACGAAAGTTGTATCTTCTTACTTTATATCCCTGCGTATTCTTTGGATACACATGCATTTACTTCAAACTTAATACACTCGATAAAAATGAATTCACTTGGAACTTAAAAAAATACCTTGAACCTGTTCTAAATTAAGCCGGATGACATTCCTTTTATGAATTAAAATATCTCTATTAACACTACGTGTTAATTAACAATATTCACATGATGGAATTCGTACAATTGCCGGTTTCAACGCCCTGAGGGAGTACGTGACAGTTTCATCAGTGTTAATTGGGTTCATCATCACTGGAATTGGTAAATTACTGATGGCAATAATCCTGTTCACGTTATAAATTTTGCCTCGTAATTTTACGGCATAATTTGACGGCATCTTAATTATTTCCAGCAATATTACAATGCGGGCTTCAACTATATATAACCATGAACTTCACACAACTCGGTTTCCTGCCTCACGTTCCACGTAATTTATTAGAGCGTCTTGCAAGCGGTGGTGTGTCGGAAGAATCATCAAGCGACTTAAACGTAGAGCAAATTACCTTTTATTTCTTAATTGATTTATAAATTTGTTCACCTCTTTTAATCGTAAAAGACTATGCAAATTTTTGGTAATATAAATGGAACTGTAAGCAAATTGATCTTTTGAAGTAGATCCGAACTGCTACATCATCTTCGGGATGAGTTTGCTATTAAATTTAGAGAGTGTATGGTATGCTGTAATGAATATTTATCAAGCGCCGTAAGGATAATAATAGAGATAATTTCAAGTCATGGTTTCTTTGGAATATAATAAGAGAATGTTCATTCATTTTTATTTAACGGCTAGAAACTTAACAGAGTAATGAGACGCCACCCTGCTTTTCCAATCTCTTTGAATTTTATCTTTTTATTTAGTTATTGAAAGCGTTTTGACAATTATTGGTAACATAAAACACGTTACGTAAATATATGCCTTTTAAAGTATATGAATTACTTCCTTGGAAGACATATTCTTAGCAAGGTTTTTTTTTCTTTTAATAAACTTTTCTCCTTTTGATAATAAACACATATAAATGACACCGATGCGTATAATAAATGGCGTTGAAATCGGACTCAACTTAATTTTAATTTTTATCGTCCCAAATCTACTTAAAAATTTTGATTTTTTTAAATGTTTGAGTCTAAACATTATATTGAGTGCTATTCTTTTATATACATATATGTATATGATATCTTTGTGACTTGGTGTATCTTCCTAACCTTATTAGACTTCTAAAAAATTTGGTTTTAAAAAGTTAGTTTTTATTCAAAATATAATAAATATTAACACTGATTTACACTAATAAATGTATATAGACCTATTGTAGGGAAAAAATGGGTTTCAAGAGTATACAAAATATTGTATTTTAAACATTTTTAGAAATTCATTACAAGTTAACGAATTCTTGTAATAAATAGCTTGTAATGTGGCTCAAATAAAATCTTTAAGAATTTTCAAAATACTCTATGTATATATGTATGTATGTATGTAAATACATAGTTATTGAAAATCACAAAAGATAAGCCAAGTCGTACTGAAATCAGAAAATAATCTTCTCAATAGAATTATTTTTATAATTTGTTTGTACATTAAATGTTATATTCCCTTTAAATTCGAACCTTATGAATAAACCTCTAAAATTTACTGCAACAAATTTTACCTCTTTAATATGCGGATTTTTGAAAATATCAGTTTGCTATTTTCCATTTTCCATGTTGGTACTTTCCACCGCGGCAGCCTTTTCGGTGCGAACATCGTGGGAATCAATACCATTGGAAAAGGATTTAAATATCAAAGAGCTTTCAAAGATTATTGAAGACTCTTCTTGGAGCTATCCCAAATGAATTTCAAGACGATGGTACGGAGATTTTATAGCACTTTAGTCGATCCAAGCCACCAAATGGACGAAATAGAGCTGTTGTCCGATCCCCAATTTCGGGACCTAAATTCTCCACCCTTTCGAGGGATAGTGTGTCCCATCGCAATGTGTCAAGGGAAATATTTCAGATATCAAATGTTGAATGCTGCTCAGAAATATGATATAAAATTTCACTTCAAATAGAACCCAATTCCAGTCTCGAGAGAAGTGAACGGGTGAATTATTTATTTTTTGACCCCGATGCCAGTTAACAAAGTCGCTGGAGCAAACAAATGAGAATTACGCGTACGATGGCTAAAGACAGCGTCTTCAATACCCATTTTTGGGGGTATAAAGTTGGGGATTTTCTGTAGATGGTATGATACAATTTGAAATGGTCAAGGTTTTGCTTCAAGTGATCCCAGGAGAACCGTGAAATTCGCTGAATGAAATTGCACGGGTGCTTCCTTTTGTCCATTTAGTATATGGCTCTGTACAAATGGAACTTTTATGGAGCAACTTTTTGCCGTTTCCAGTAATCGTAAAAACAGTCTCGGAGATAATTATTTATCTCTACGAGTTAAGTTGGGAAAGAAAAGCTTTTTATTGTGTTTATCTCTCATTGGTGAAATTACTGCGGCGGTTAAATGAACTTGGTGGAGACCATCGCGTGGGCGCAAAGGTTTGGTTTATTTGAAAAATTATTATCCCATTATGCCAGACGATTACACCCACAATGCATTGCAACTTTGAAATTCGCAAGACCAATAGAACTTTTTCGAATCGAATGAATTAATTTAAAAAGTGCTCTGCAGGTGGAGCCGTTGGAGGTGTCTTGTGCAACACTGTCAACAAACTCGTTGGGTTTTTGCAAACATTTTATTTTATCTTTGGTTGTTAGTATTCTCCCTCTGCCATCATTTGCAACAAAGGTAAACGAAAAATGAAAGAATCCGCCCTTATCGCGAGCATCTGATGAATGTTACGTGCGAATTCGTGTCAGGTGTGTTAACAATATCCAACAAGGCGTCCCACCGCCGAAAGGGGGCAAAACTTATCTACATAAGCAGCTTTGAAACACTCCTTTAAACCTGTCTTACGCCCATCACCCCTGGCCTCCGCCGAGCGTCTAAGATTATGACTTTCCTCCCAAGAAATCCCCCCCCCCGGCCGGTTCCACCTAGCCATTGTTGGTGTTGTTGGTGTACATGACTCGGAGACGTTTTGTGTCTCGGGGAGATATGAACTAGGTTGCCCGGGCTGGGAATAAGAAAGTGCCAGAGCTAAAGAGATTTGTCATTTGCGGAAATTTCACGGCAATTTTTCTACGTCATTTGTGATAGAGTGTACAAATAAATCTCGCCGGGGACACGCCACATACATGGGGCCAGGGAATGCCTCGCAGGTCCCACAATGATATGAGGCGTATTCGGTGATGTATTTATTGTTTTCCTATTTGAATAATTTGTTCCGGCAGCTATTCCGTTTGGTGGAAAAGATTGGCTTATTGTCAGCTATGAATCGTTTAAGTGCTTTTCCCTTCACTTTATTTGAAGATTTTTACAACACATTTCATTTCTTACAAAATTACTCACATCTTGTGGAAAAAATCATAATTTCGGTGTGACCAAAATAGAAAAGTACATATGTATGTAATTACAGTAGGGTCGCGCTAATTTGACATATATTTTGCATAAAACAAAACTACGTAAGGTCGCGCTAGTTTGACATGTTATAGGGTCTCAAATTCTATACAGGTTTTTATTAAATCTATATTCAAAAATGAATTAATATTCTAAAAGAAGAACAGGTCAAACCACTGAGTGTGGTAGTCAAATGACTATAGAAGAAAAATTCTACTGAAAACTACATCAAACTAATGGATGCAAGAAATTATCGAGTGGTCAAAATATCGCGACCGTACTCATGTTGTAAAAATTTCAAACTAATGTTGCAGTGAATAGAATTTTAAAGTTTAACCGAAACAGGAAAAACATTCAAAAATTCGTACAGTGCCTTAATATTTTTATTGAATTTACATTTTTGAAGTTGCTTAACAAAATAACACAAAATATTGAAGAAAGATGTATACACAATTTACTTTTAAAGTTGTCTTTGAAAAGATAGAAAAGGTTTTCATTGGCATCAATTTATTTTATTTCATTAATTTATTAAATTTTAATTTATCGTTAAAGGTTTTGACACTATTTATGGAAATGTAAAACACAAATGATAGGTTAACAATTTGAGTTTTTTTTCTCGAGATTTAATATTACTTTTATCACAAATACTTTAATATTATTTATATCTTGGGTTTTAAAGCATTGCGTATTAGGAAACTTTTTAATTGGAACCATTTTAACGTATTTAACTTACTGTTTAGAACTTTTGAAAACAATTGTACTGAACTAAGGCTTTGTCAAAAATTGAAACATACTTTTAAATCCACATTCCATTATTACTACGAAAACAACGTTATATCTTAACATTCGTACTGAATGTTCGAAGTCAGTTCAAATACCAAATAGATTGTATAATGGAACAGTTTGAAAAATATTAAAAAAATGTAAAAACAATACACGAAATATTCTATATTTTACAATTAAAACAACCACTTTATCAAATAATGAATTGCATGTAAACTAACAATTTTTATACGAATTTTTAGTTCAGTGCGTATTCAATTTACCAATTTGTTTTATTTTTATACATATATACATAAACTGCTCCAAATTGAATTGAGAGTACTACAAATATGTTCATAAATTTGTTGCGAAAATTAAAACCAAAAAATTCATAAGTAGATAACCAAAACGTAATTCTTGATATTAAAAACATTTTCCATGCTAGAAAACAAGTGGTTGGAAACAATTTCCATCACATTCTCTCTTCAAGTGGTCGAGAAGTAAAAAAAACTGCGGAATGTTTCCATTCTCGAGGAAAAGTGTACTTTCATTAAAAATCTGCAAAGTACTCTTGAAAGCGTTTCCTTGCTAATAAAAGTATGAAAAGCTCGTGACGTTTCCAAGAAAACTTTGAAGCAATTTGTGCACACTTGAAGATTTGTTTTGATTTATTTCTGAAAATACTTTTAAATCGTGAAATTCTAATTTCAGCCTACTTCGAAGTATGAGGGTGCAGTCTTAGGCACATGAAAGGCTCCCCACGTTTGTGCTCCTTTTTCATACTTTCGTTCTAACAAGAATGTAAAAAGGCCTCATGAAAAAGTTCTCATTTCACTGAAGATCCGTCCCCATTCCGCGAATACCTTCTAAAGTTACCGTCGTTTTTCGTGTATATTTTCTTTCAGAAATCGACTTATTACGTATTAATTTTACTTATTCAAAATGTCGTTGTTTAGGCTCAGAGGAGTTTTTTATTTGTCGAACTCACGTGCGGAGATATCAGAGAATGCGAAATAAAGACTGCTGATTTTCATGGGCTTCAATTCTTTTTCCAAAGTAATGAGGCTGCTCAGAAGGGTATTTTAATTTAAAAGGGAATTTCATGCTCTCAATGTAAATCTCCTTCATTTGAGAATTTTCAAAAAATGTCGTGTGTTTGGATTTCCATAGGTAAATGACAAGGGGAACAAAGGAATGTCATAAGCAGCTTATGATTTTGCCCTTGAACTCGATAAAATACCATTAGCGACGAATATCCTCGATGTGATCCAGCATGAAAAGGAATGAATATATTTTAAAAGTACTCCCAAGCCCTTCGGCAACGATTCGGCGTATTATTTTACGTGATACTCAATCCTAAGTGAGAAACCATTTACTTCACGGGGAAAGCATGAAGCACAAACAGCTCAAGAAAATTTCAGAAAAGCCATAAAACTTGCTAAGGAGTCCAAAGAACGACTAAAATCAAATTTGAGCGAAAAATATAAGGTGGAGTTCACAGTCGCTAGTGCCGGCAGGCGCGAGATTCAGATAAACATCCGCAAGACGGAGTCACAACAAAGTGCTGACTCCTCGTGGCCTCCAGCCAAATATTTGATATTCCAATTGTGGCCTAAAATATGACACCGATGTTGCCCGGATACAGTCCCCGGCGAAGTGATTCCCAAGACGGCAAGCGGCGGGCAGAAATAATAAAGAACCCATAAATGCCACAAATATTTACGAGAAAACTTCCACGTATTGTGCGAGTCCCTCGAGTGCCGCGAGGACGCGAAATTCCAGTCATTGAGGCACAATTTCATAATTTTTAGTCAGTTGAATGGGTACATTTGCAGTCGCATATATATCAAAACGACGGGAACACTTTAAAAACTCATTTATCTTCGAACAGTGATTAATTCAGAATTACACGTGCCCAAATGCAGTGCGAATCGGAAGACCAAATCGTGGTAATTAATGTGAGACTGCAGGTGAACTCTGAGTTTTAATTTTAGTTCCGCATTCCACACAGTTCAGGCCCTGGAAAAGCGATATTTTTTCAATAAATCGTCTGAAATTTCAACCAATAAAATAAAACCAATTCTACTTTCTAATACTTTTATTTTCGCACTAATTTATTGCAATTGTAGAGCGGTTTTACTATCCCCCATAGTACAATTCGTATACCTACACAATATGAATTTTTTTATTTAAAATTCGAAAATTTAGTTCCATAAAATAACTTTACAATTTAGCTCGCAAGGGTATTATATCCCGGCAGCGAGGTATCGATTGATTCACTTGTTGCAAAAATGTTGTTTCGACAAATCCACATTAAACTTTCGACTAATCTACGCATCCTACGCACTTAAAACTTCAAAATTAGCTGGAGAAAACTATACTCTCTCGAAAAATCAATTCCTCGCAGATAGTAGTAATTTTGGTAAAAATTAATAAAACTCTCCAAAATAATAAACTTTTGCTTTTATCAACACTTAGCAGGCAAAAAAAATTTAATCTTGACCTAAAAATATGCATCAAATTAAGATATGAAAAGAACTTAGCCAAGTTTTGTATACATTACTTAAAAAGATAAACGAAAGGAATAAAGCAAAAATATAGGAATAAAAACAACCGCCAACTGTTCCTCTTTTATAAGTTAAAACGCGTTAATATGAATACCAAATGACATAAATCATAAATTACGCCTTTTAGCTTCTACCTATATTAAGGCTAAAGGTTATTGAATTTACAAGTAGCTATTTTTACATAGCGTTTCATATGCCAAATGTTGCGACATATTTTCAAGGGTGACTTGCATAATTTATAAGCAAAATATTCTCGAATTATAAGGGAAAAAATTCATATGAATATAAATTTTCTTATTCCAAATTCATTCTCCTTCTTGAAAGCATTAATTTTCTTGACGATTCCATTTCTTAAATTCTATATAATGATAATTTAATTGTGCTTAATTTAATAATTTAGCTTTTTTCTGTACTTATATCGACTTTCGAAATAAATGTACACCATATAGGATCATTTAGGATCTGTTCCCATTAAAGCAAATATGTACATTATGTGAATTTGCTTAGCTTACAAACTGATTCTTTCAACTCGACATGTGAATTATATTGAGTGAAAATTTGACGAAATTATTTCTTTTAAAGTGTTTCCACACACTAACACGTAAAAGAGCATTATGTATATACCATTTATACAGGTTACTCAAGTGTTAAGATTAATTGTTTTGTCGTTTTATATAAACTTTTCCTTTATTTAAAATGTATGGTCTGCCCTGGAATAAGTAAATTTCCGTCTATAAGCAAGAAAACTCTATGCGTGGAGAAAATATTTCATACTATTTATAAAACTTGTTTTTAAAAATAGGAATAACCAATCAATAATTTAGTTCCTTTATTTAATTGATACGTATTTTGCTTAGTGTTTTAAGCAAATAAGTAAATAAATTGATTCCAATACCTCGACAACCGATACATTACCTATACTAATGAAATTGTAAGCTGTTCAAATTAAGATTTCTTCGAAAAAATATCAGGTGTTGGAAAATTTTTCTTAAAAGTTGCATTGCCTTGTCAAATGCAAAGCTAATTGAATTCATGTATACAGGCGGTATAACGAAAGCTGCTACATAATTCTGGTCGACACAAAAGGATATCAGTAGCCTCGAGGACACATAACCTGACAGGGCATGAATGATTAATTAGCAAAGCCCCAAGGGCAAATGAGATGATACCTGTCATAAAAGCGGCATATCAGAAGCGATCTGCGCCCTGTGAAAAGCGTTGAGAAATGCGATTGTAGGTGGGACTGATTCCTTGCAACAAGGCAAATTGGGAAATGATATCTTTGCGTTTCCCAGTATTTATTCAAAAGTATGCTACATATTTGATGCCACTTTCAGTAAACAAAAGGAAACTGCTCCCGCATCAGAAGGTAAAATGGCAATATGTAGTTTTGGACAGAGACCAGTTCAATTACTTTCAGCAGTAGAATTAAATTTAGTAGCACTCTGAAAGTGGTTTAATTAGGACCCATCACAACCTTTCAGAGGCCATTAAATCGGCTGTGCTCCTCCCACACAGCGTCCAGGTCAGGAATTAGGCCAGCGTGCATCCAGTGCCAGGTGAAATTTCGACCTCGGATGTGGTTGTGGTGCCCTCGCAAAGAGCAGTAGCGGCAGGGAAATAAATGGCAATTGACCACTAATAAAAAGCGTCCTCTTGTTCTTCACCTGGACAAATTTATGTTTCAACCAATATAAAAAGGCGGAACATGAAATTTCCGAATGGCCATGAAGGTGAGCAATTTTCTTGTTGTTGCCGCCTCCGACGGCCAGCCCCAATGTGTCGGGATCCTATGGCTAATACCATTTTAAGTTATGGATTATCGTCGAACAGCATAAAACTCCGAACGAGCTTGCTATCAGGAAGGATATGCTTTCGACTTATAGCTGCGATACTACCGAAGAGGTGATCTTTTGAGAATTTTTGAGGTGTTGATCCAACATACATACATAAAGGTTTCGGAAGGTAGAGTGTCTCCAAATAGCCGTTTGCTTGAACGGAGATATCTCCGCCAAATATAATTTATTATACATAAGTCGCAGTCGAAATAAATTCGTATGTGTCGATTCCCTAAATGTTTCATCTGTTTCGCGCTTCACTAAATTTATTCTACACTTCGGCCAAATTCTGGGGAAAGAAGTTTGCCGGAGATTTTGGCCCGACAACAGAAACTTTCATGTTTTGATAATAATCTACGTGAGCACTGTGTGAATCAATCGAAAGTAATAAAAGGCAATAAGAGCGGAAACTTTTGCCCTGCTTGGGTGAACACATCCATATGTGCTTGGTGAAAGGGTGCACCACATATCTCTGTTTCTGAAAAAAAAAAAAATGAAATAAAATAAGAAATCCAGTAAAACTTTTCAGGCCCTTAAAAGGTTCTGCATAAGTTAAAATTCGCCTCCGGAAGACGCTTACATTCCCCTCAACGTAATTTACAAGAAAACTTTTTCTGGTTGGCGTTCCTTTCGAATCTTTTTTTTATTTTCTTATATATATTTTTTTTTCACTTGGGTGCCCGAAGGGCGCGGAACCCATCGAAAAGTTTTATCTGGACATTTCGGAGAACAGGCTTTTGAGTGACAGTCGTGTAATTTGGATACTTCTTTCTTCAGTTTGTTGCGCCTGTTTGTTTCAAGTCAGGAAATTGTCGATTTGCCGATGGCGGCTATCCCCAGATTTCTATTTTTACGTTTTCATTTTTTATTTTTTTTTATTTAATTTTCTTTGACTACTTTTGTTTTTGCATGAAACCTAATCGAATACTGAAATCCCGAAAAAGTTCCCTTAAAAAATATCTTTATAAATTGTTTGCTCTCCTACGAATGAATTGAATTTTGATAGAAGACCAATTTCAGAAAGTTTATGACTTTCTTAGAAAAATAGATAGAAACTTTATTGGCTTTCTGCGCAGGCTTTCAATTTATAGGTATAAATATAGTTTTTTAAAGAAAGTTCTTACCAAGATATAGTATTTTTTTACGTAATCATATGCACATATGTACCTATATTAAGAAAACTTCTGAGAAGTTATAAAAAATCAACCCAATATATCTTCAGAGCTTTAAAATTTTAAGGTCAAAATAATTCAATTGGATTTTTCTATCGGATTTTGTTAACCATTTTGAAAGAAAAAATTAATTGAAGTCAAAGGTTATTGAAATGAATTTACCAGAATTTTAGCAACTTAATTAAGGAATTTTTGTTTAAAAAGGGCTTTAGGTGTAAACACCTTCGAACTAGGCTTAACCCATTAACGCCGAGGTGATCAGAATTTTTACTAACTTTTCAACGTGTTTATTTATTATGTTATCGGACCAAAAAAATAATGCAATATTTCTATTCCTACGTGAAATTTGATGCTCTTTCAGAATCTGAGCTCAAAATTTCGATTAGACACCGAGAAAAAAAAATATGGCCGATTAAAATGTGAAAAACGTGAAAATTTTCGAAACAAAATTTTTTCGCATTTTTTTTCACAATGATACCGCGAAGGTATCTATCACCTTTTTACTATGATCAGAGGTGATCATGGCACTCGAACATTAAGAGAAATTTTTTTCAGAAAATTTCATCGACGCGTTTATTCAAAATGGCTGCGAGAATGAAAAATCTTAATCTATCGTTTTCTTAAAAACTATAAACTTTAGAAAAAAATTTTTAAGAAGAAAAATGTCTTTAAATTAGTCAAGGAACAATCTCAAATTTTTTCAGAATTTTTGGAGAGAATTTTTGAAAAATTGGATTTTTTGAAATTTTCGAAAATCAATTTCGATTTTTAATTCGGATCAAATTTGAATGCAAAAGGTCATAAACGAGATGAGGTTTGTTAAGGTTCCCCTATTTAAATAATTGCTTTTATAAAACTTGGCCAAAGAGGGCTCCGAACAGA
The DNA here is from genome assembly GCA_951509405.1 of Machimus rusticus. Classification (NCBI taxonomy): domain Eukaryota; kingdom Metazoa; phylum Arthropoda; class Insecta; order Diptera; family Asilidae; genus Machimus; species Machimus rusticus. The sequence goes on along the minus strand of OX608053.1, from coordinate 32,976,364 downwards.
TAGAACGTTCAATTCATTAAAATCGACGCAGTTTATTATAAACTTTACAATGACTAGCTTAAAAAAAAGTACGATCTAACATTTTTCTTACTTTAAAAGTAGTCAAAATAGAAGACAATTAAAACAAAGTTTATTCATTTTGAAGTCTATTTGAATTTCAAGGATTAAATATATTTGTGAAATAATAAAATTTATTAATTATGAGTAAATTTTATTGCTAGTTCTCATTTTATCAAATTATATGTATATATATTTACATACTTTAGTAAGGCAATCAAAAGGTATATAGTTTCCCGATTAAAGTTGCGAATGTAAAAGTAACTAACCGGTTCAAAACTTTTAGCGCTGTTTGTTTTGACTTTGATATTGAAATACATTTTATAAAGAAGTTAAAGTAATATGTACATCTTTCAAAATCTAGCAATTGAAAAACTAATCTATGGTATACTGTATACGTATTTAATTTTTGGTTTAACAACAAACTAAGTTTGTTGGCAATAACTACAAAATCTTCATGGGCGGATTTGCTTTGAGTTAGTATGGTATTTACCGGCATCTGCATTGTAACTCGTCTTTAAATGAATCTCCGGGAACATAAAGGGAAGCTAAAGTTTGTCAACTTTGAGTAGAAGTCAATTTCAAGTCTCGGGAACCCGAAAGTTCCCTCGCGGCCTGCTCGACGGCAGCGTGCTCCCTCTTAATTCCCCGTAATGAACGTTTCATCGCGCCTCGAAATATATTTTAGCAGCAGTCAAAGTTTTAACTTTAGTGCGAGACAAACTCGAAATTTATTGAAACTTTTTGCTAAGAAAACAACCCAACCCCAATCTTGGCATCATCATACCAATGAAAAACGATTCAAGAATTCCTTGAGATTTCCGAGCAAAGGACAGCATTGGTTCTAATTAAAATTATTTTCTAGCTCGTTTGCCGAGGCAGCGGGCGGGGAGCAGTCAACACATCATTTCGCGGACTTATTTGCCAGATAATTTTAATTTACTACGGCAGGGAGCAATTTTGGGACGAGTTTCTGCCATTCAAATCGTTTTCTTTTTTAATTTCCCATCATCAGCACTTCCGTTGAATTGCAAATATTTGAAGAAACTCCACGTCTTCGAGATGCCATTTAATTGTAGTGAAGAAAGAGGCGGGTGATGACGACGCTCGTCGTGGTAAATATCTTTGTAATCAATCAATCGAGGGTGGCCGGGGCTGAGATCACCTTGGAAAGTCTCGTAATTTGAGGCACTCCTTTGTGCTTCTCAAGATGAAATGTTTAGATAGGGAGTGACTTTCGAGGAGCACCAAAAGAAGAAAGTTCGCTTATGTAATTTATTCGACTTTGAATATTTGAGAATCGGAAGAATCACAGCTTCAGAGCAGAGAATAAAGCTAGTACCACACCTTTCCAGTGTACCTCCGGGGCGGCCGAGCGCCTTGTACAATTTGCTGGAAGTGACAAATTTATTGCTGCGAATAAATCCTTTCTATTCCTCTGAAATATTGGTTGTCTCAGAAATGCATATGAATCACGGGAATTAATCCAGCGCCTGCCCGAGTCTTAGACGAACGCCCTCCGCTCCGAGGGACAGGACAGGACTCAGGAGCGCTGCGACTCAAAGATGAGCCTTATTGCGCCAGATCTCAGATCTCAGGTCTCAGCAGGTCTCAGGTCTATTCGGTATCGTTTGAGACATGAAAAATTTCGGCTCATTTTTGCCTGTGCATGCAATTATTAAACTCACACTTATCCAATTTGCTGCGAAGTGTTTCTCAGACATTGTTTGAATACGAAATGAAGTCGTCCGCAGGATTTGCATACTTTGGCAGAACCCTTGCATAAATTGTAGGAATTTCTTAACCGAGAGATATCTGAAGGGAGCCGAGGCCAGGGGGAGGAAACAACTCTTTCCTGGCCTGCCGGAGTTTGCCTTATGGAAAGCTAACGAACTTGAAAGCAAATTGAAGTTAATGCATGTAGGAGTAGTAGCAATAGGAGGACTTCTGCCGGCTCTGGAGATCTTGTGCAGGCGAGATTTTGTGCCCGAAAAAGCATTTCGTAGTCCTCCAGATAAATTGTGTAAGTGAGGTAATAATGGAAAATTTGCATATGTGAAACTTCTTTAGTGCTCCTCGAAAGCCGTAATTAATTATATGTATGCAGCTGAAGGGTCCCATTACGAATACATTCCTCGCAAAACATTTAAAAACTCTATCTGGGGGCAATTTTAATTTTCCTGAAATAATTAACTAAGAAAATATAACGTTCCCTATTTGTATGTTAATGTGCACAAATTTCATTAACAACACTATAAAAATAAAGATATGTATCGTATTTATGCCTGCCATGTCTTCTGAATGCTAATTTTCGCTATCTCCAACTTCTATTCTACGTATAAATGAAAATAAATACAACTAATGTTTGATAGGGGCTATAGATAACATGTATGCACATAAATCTTTGTAACCGACTTATTTGTAATTTTTAAAAAGGTTAGTGAAAGGATTTTTATTATAATTTAGTTTACAAAATCAGGTATTAAGGTAAAATCAAACTTAAACCTCCATTAAGCTTGATCATTTTTGGAAATAACAAGAATATTTTTTACAGAATCAAAATATTTGGGAAATTTTTTGAAAATAGTATCTATAAATGCCCAAGTGTTCTAAATTTACCTCAGGAAGCAGCAGCCCAAAACATTAAACCCAAGTAGGCTTTACACCTAAAGTTACAAATCCAAGCAGGTGACAAACACTTTAAAATATTAAGGCCTTTATGTTTAGAGGTCACTTTGTGATATGGTATTCAATTTTAGATTTTTTAATGTAGGTATTCAAAATAATGTAATAAAGTTTCAAACAATTCAGAAGCTTTCAAAAGTTGATATTTAATAAATGAATTTAATATGTAGAAAAAAATGCTTAAATTTCAAAAATGGCAACTAAACTGAAAAACGTATATTGTAAATATAATACTTTCATGAGTACTTATACTTAATTTTTTTCGATAATTGGTTTCAGCTAATCCCGAACTGTGTTATGCTCTTAAAGCATAGTCCAATAGCAACAATCAAAATAAACGGAAAATATGATTAATCCAACCATATTCATTATTATTTAATATTTTATCATAACTTGTGGAACTCGAAAAATATTTTGGATTAAGGTATGGCAAATCCATTACATATAATGATAATTATGTTTTAAGATTAAAAATGTTTTTCAGTAAGTGTCATGCATGGAAATTAAAAAGTTTTGCAAAGTGGCTTTTACTTAATCGCTTTCATCGAAATGAGCATAAACATAAAGGGAGGTGAGAGTATCCTATGTTATGTCACTAAATAATATATGAGAGAATGTTCACGATTTTCAGGAGCCATTTCCATTTACCTTGAATAATGCGATTCTAGACACCAATCAACAGCAACATGGCATCATAAAAATTCCATAAAGCATTCGTTATGGAGGCAGATACATTTTCACTTACGATATTGCCCGGATGTGCCGGCTAGAGTCGGGAGGATATAAATCGTGCCCGACATGGTATCAAAATAAATCAACGTAAGGCGAAACCGAATACGAGCGCCAGGTGAACAAAATGCAGAGCAATAATTGTTTCCATCGTTCGGGGAATCAAGGAGCTAAAGCAGTCGAAATGTCGATTCAGCCGCGTTATTAGGCCGAATTTGCGGTGGCACGTTCGAAAAGTGTAGCAAAATTTTTTTTCATTTTTAACCTAACGACGTTAGAGAAAGTAATAGTGATTTTCTGAAATTCGGGTGAGAATTTGATTCGCATTTATTAAGTTTTCGGTTGTTTTAGAATTCATTGCTTTAGTTGTCAGATGGTCCTGATAACCGCACCGCAAGCCGAAAAGCGATATCCGCTCCTGAATTATTGAAGCCGCCCAGAGAAGGTCCTAGCTCCTAGGGCTTGCGGCTGCCGAAATGGCGGAGCAGGTTTATCTGGATCCGACCTTTCAATCAGTTCACGAATCCGAATCCAAAAAATTCTACCTGTGCAAACCATTTGCGGCGATGATAGAGAAGTGAACAGATGTTGACGTGCCCATCAACACATCGGCCGGCAACGCTGTTTGAATCTCAATCGAACTCATTTGGTTTCGTCTCCCCGGGCTGGTTCGTAATGTATGTCCAATTGAATTTGCTTCTAAAGAAAATTGACAACCCAGCCAGAGGTAAAATAGATTTTAGCCCTTTCTTCCTGCTGGGCTCAACCCCCCGGTGCTGTTTAATTATAATAGCGAAAAGTACTATTTTGGGGTTGATTTCAGAAAATTTATTGTTTCCCCAAAAATCATTTTCCCATGATGAACCCGGTCGTCTGAAATTGTAATGCGGTTACGCGTTGGTGCCAAATACCGTGGGAATCGAAAATAGGGGCATTAAGAACTTGTGATCTCCCCGATCGATTGTTGTTAAACAGCATCAGAACCAGGGGCTCCGTCACCGTTCCGAGGAAAAACAATCCCCCGACCTTCTTCTCTTGTTTCGTCTGAATGAGGCATTCGGATGCTTTTATCTTCCCATCCCGAAAATTTAATAAGGGATTTTGTGAGCCGATACGTCGTTTTTTCTATTTTCGAACGATTCTCCGGAGCCAATCATCTAAAACTCCTTAGCCGATAACGCCCTACTCCTACACCCCCGCAGCGCAGGGCCCAGGGCCCAGGGCCCCACAGTCAGCGGAGCCCTGGAGCTGGATTCGAACGTAAACAGCGAAACTAAGCAGCGTTTTCGGTTTGATTGCTTTTGTCCCCTGGAGAGCAAACGGGTGAACGGTGGAAGAGGCCTGCAGAAATCATAAGGGCGTTAAAAATGGGAGCTTTCGAGGTATTTGTTATTATCGGAAAATCATGACTTAAAAATTTTGCAGCTATCATTGCGGCGGATGTTTATTGGCCATAAAGCCTTCTTAAATCCTATTTGATAAAAGTGTGTATTTTCGCCCGATTTTATGTGCAAACACTTGATACACGCTGGGGGATACATATTAGGCGATCGATACACGGACAAATTTTAACATCACAACAATGCCCCGATGCTGGGAGCAGTCTCGAGAATTTATGACTTTAAAAATTTGTGGTCCTTGATTCCCGGCAGTCGATAGAGCACGGACACGAGCATAAATTTAAGGGAGATACTTGTAAATATTTGGCACATAATGTTGGGAGGAGCAATCTCTATAGGGTAAGATACTCCTCTATGTCATCTCATAGGTGATAAAATTTATAACTAATTAGTCTCCATATATGACAGATTTAAAGAGCTCTTACAAATTGTGCTTAATATTAACTCTCCCGGGCACCAGACTCTTATCTACTTATAGAGCACTGTTTGAAAAATGTCTGGCAATTTTTTCAAATTCAAATAAAATCAATAACTTACTCAGAGTAAACATTTATAGCTGGGGTACGACGACAGTGTGGTAGCTATGTAACTCTGGGAGACGAGTGACACCTACGGGTTAACACCCACACTAAAAGTATAAAATGTCAATTCCGAATTATAAGCTGCGTGATTGAAAAAATTGTCGATTATTTCAACCGATTAAATTATCTCAAATGTACATAACCTAAAATTATTGAATAATTAATCAGCACTAAAAGCTTTCAATTCAGTCTACTCATTTTCTGACTGGTTTTATAAATGATGCTATATTTCGAAAATTTTCGAAATATGCGAACTTCGTTTGCATTCTGTAAATTTATAAAAAAAAATATATATAAAATAAAGCGATTAAAATATATTTCTCCGTATAATTAATAAAGATCGGTTTTTGTAAAACTTCAAATATTGGTTATCAAAGTTAAATGCTACTTCTTTTAAGTTTATTTTCTTCGAGTGCGTGGACTGATAAAACATCTTCAAGTTCGGATTCGTAATCTGCAGAAAGCATTTTCGGAAATATCCTCTGATTTTTTTAAACTTTAAATATCTGTGTAAAGATAAAATAATTGTACTGTATATTGTTTACATCCAAAAAGTGCGACTTGAAATCAAAAATTAGAAATTTCTACTTAATGTTACTAATAAAATTTCCATATATGTACATACATATGTATATTTTTGTTTTAGCAGCTAATTAATTCAAAATAATCTGGGGTTAAAACACTTGGGGTCCATATTACCCCATTATCCCTTCGTATGCTTATAATTTTCGGTACTGTGCATTAGTGTTTGTAATTTCGAAATTCGAATTTATTCAATGAAACGTTGTTTTAAATATAAAGAGCCGTTTCGATTTTCGAATGCTTATTAGTCCAGGACTTCAATCAGCTTCCACAAGCCGAAATTAGAAAGAGTACTAAAACTCTTCAGAAGAAGGCAAACCCAAAACGAATTTTTAAGTTTCTTACGAAAGCTCGTGTGCAGAAAACCTACGCGCAGGTACCCAATTCCGAAAGGGCAAACTTTTCCGAACAATTGAGCTGGAACCTTTCCGAAAAGCTCCTGTAAAAGGAAAAACCGCCTCGGTTCAGTAGGGCACATCTGAAAAGGTCACGCGTTACAGAAGAACCGTGAACTTATTAAATATCTAGATCCTGATTATCCCCCGTCGGTCGTTGGAACGTAATTACGAAAAAATTAAAGAAGAAAGCGAAGTCTCAACGACGACAGTTCAATAAATCTGTCATCGCCGACCGCCCTAATGTTTATTCATATCGCTTTTATGTGCCGAGCGGACTCGGTGGCTTCCCCGCCCACCCGCTCCAAATCCTTCGTATTCATATGAAACGAAACTTTGTCATCTGATAAATAAGTCCTGATAAGGATGCATAAATTTCCCCCAGTCATTTCATTTTCTCATTTATATTTCTTTATAGACCTTCATTAAGTGTCTGCCGCTTATTTTCTTTTTCAACAGTTCCTTGACTGGCCTTCAGGCCGATTTATTATGTCAGCGAGGTCTGGTCTGGGCTGCTTCGCCCTCATCTCAATCCCGAATGTCTTTTGATTGTAATTTTATCCAACGGGTGGAGCCCTCCTCGCAGGACGTGTATTGAAGATGTGTGCCCGGAAAGGAAGTAGAAAAGTTGAGAAGGCAAATTGTTGTGTTTATTGTCACTTAAGAAAGGGTCCTTTTGTTGACCTTATCGCTTCAACTCATTAAATATTTGTTTACAAACGAAGAGGGAAGTGGAGCTCTAAGGGACTTCGGAATATTTGAACAAAAACGATGCAGGATTAATTACATACCTCGAGGAAGACAAAACTTTAACAACTTATATACTCAGAATTCAGTCAAATATACCTATAGGTACTTTTAGTATATTAATGCTCACTTTGAATATTGTAAGTACTTTAACTACGGCTATATTTTTAAAATTTTTAAATTGAAATATTAACATTCGGCCGTCCGTCCGGTCAATGACCGGCACCCGGGTATCCATTTCAGTTTCGCAGGTGGAATTTATCCCAGATACTTGAATGTCCGATGACCATAGGGTTTCGCTATTGTTATTTCTATGGGGACTATAAACTGTGTAAAGTCTCCATAGTTATTTCCTATACCACGTAGCCAGTTTACTAATAACTTTTCCATCTGTTTTTATACCCGGTTATTGAACGAATGGTGAAAGTTTGGTCATTGACCGGATGGTTAAAAAACCGATACTGGTACTAGTAAACTCAAACGTCGTTAAGACATTTAGGTACTGAATGTGAATATTGAATCAAATTACTTGAGATAAAATAAGAGCAATTTCTCTACTCTCTTTTTTCTTTTTTTTGTATGATTTTCAACAAAGATTAAGGCTTTTACCCCGATAAAAAATGTCGAAATTTCAATACAAATCTTCATCTCCTATTTTATCCTTTTAAGGAACAAATTTTCAAAAATTCTGAAAAACGTCTTTCTTAATTTATAACTTAAAATCCAAAACCAATTTTTATGGAATTATCTTAACAAATGAAGAACTTTCATACAAACTTATATCCCTTAAACTTATTTACCTTATTACATCAAATTGTAAATCCATTAACAATTCCTTCATAATGAATGTATGTAGATATGTACACATATATATTACGGTGATCCTTATTTGGAAAAGTTTTGAATTAAATAGTGCAAAGTTTCAAATTTCGACTTACATTTTTATGAATTACTCAAATTATTTTCAAGACCCATAAGCGGTGCAAAACATTAAATAGATAAAGAGATAATTGTATATAGAAATATTAATATTTGTTTCAATTTTATTTTTACTTGATGTTACAATAATAAAATTAGAAGATTCAAGAGTACCACATACATATAATTTTCTTAAGTTATCATGCATAGCTGTATGGTCTAAACATTAATTCCGAATTACTTAAATTTAAAGAGATAAATACGATAGGAGTGAATTAAAAATGAAGAAGTCAACTTTTCTGAAACTCTCATATTACTTAACTTCTTCGTTTTAGCATCCAACATAACTTTGTGTCAAATGCCAAAAAATGTTTGCCCAAAAGGTGTGGCGAGCAACATATACAGGTTGACAGTTACAAATCGCCGAAATCTGACACGTATTATTAATATAAATCAAATACTTTAATCTCAAGGAAAAATGTGTGTTTGAGACGAGCAATTTTTCAGCGGAATTTCACGTGGCTAAAATGAGGACAATTGTGTGTCACTGCGACTCAACGTCGTGCATTTTAAACAGACATAGGATCACGCTGGGAGCTGGGAATGCCGGAGACAACTACACGCCCGTGTAAAGCACACGTGAACCAACTCCTTTAATTTTTCCCGCCCAAGGAATTTGCAATTGCGAGCATGGGACTTAGCATCGAAGAGGGTGCGAGCCACACGCGGCTCACGAGGAGGGCATGTTGCGGGCTATAAATATTTCCGGATGGGTTGGTTCAGAGCGCAAAAACTTGATCGGTATTTTCCGATATACAGCACCACCTCGGTGCAGGTTGCCCCAGAAAGGCAGGTCGTCAGACACAGCTGCTGCAGATAATTCATTTCCCTTCGTGCCCTACGTGATGAACCGGAGCGCTGTAGTTTAAATAGGTCTCATCAGACAAACAATTCACTCCCGTCGAATGGCGGTGCAAATTAGCTTCTTTCTAGTTTCATGAACCGTCCGGTGAGAGCGTGCGTGTCAGCACCTGTGTAAAAGGTCAAAGTTGAGACCCTCGGGGTCGCAAGATCCTTTTAAGGCCCTGTGTGTCAGGCGACAAAGAAGTCGATTGTTTCATTTCACATTCGCAAAGGTAAATAATCGCCAGGCGTTTAATTTATCTGCACCGCCGAGCCCAAGTTCTGCAGCCTCTCGACGCAAGTGGTTTTGTAAGTTGCAACAAAGGCATTTAATCAACTGATTGAGGTTGGATCTGTTTACCCGTGGTACTTAATTAAGATAATAACACAATACAAAATCGTCTGGCAGACGCAATCCGCCCGGGGGAGGGGAACGGTGCCTGTGATAAGTCATTCTATCTGTACGGAGGGTAGGGTGACTGTTTTGTCTTCTTAAAGTCGAGGGACAAGTAAACTTCGGCTCTGGTTTATCTTAAGGAGCAATTTAGATGAGATTTTGATATGGGTCAGTGATTTAGAGCAAATATTTTCATGATCTCCTTTATAACTTTGGCTATGAGTTGGGTATTTTGGTAAATCATTAAGTTGTTTGAGTGAAACTTTAGACGCACAAAGGATGACATTTTCACTTTCAAAGGTGTTGGGAGTCACATACACCCTTTTACCGCTCTCCAATAGAAATAGGTTTCTAAGACTGTAAATTCTCAGCATTTAAGTAGAAGTCCTTCGAGGATTCTATATATACTCAAATTCTCCGGATATTTTAGAAAGCATAACATATGGTTTCACAGGACCCTTAAAAAAGACTTTTCTTAGCTTCGAGGGCTTCTGGGAATTACACGAATGTTGTCGGTCTTTAATTTTCCCTCTCCTCTGTGTATAATAAATTTAATTTATTACTCGAAGCAATTAATTAAATTTCCGAAAGTTTTACCTAAATAAGTAAGCATGCAGTTCTAATGGAGTATGGATATTTTTTTGTTTTTCTTTTGGGGTGGCTGCCGGGTGTATTATTTATTTGGCATTGTTGAAAATAAAGAATACCTCTAAGCAGTTTTGGTGTAATTTTACCAATTTAAGAAGGCTTGTAGGTAAACTTGTATATTTGTAAAGACATTTGTACGATTTTTTTATGCATAACAAGAGACCAACGTTTTGAAAAAATATTTTGTTGTTAATTATAGTTTATTTTTAGACCTATTTAGAAGAAACAGAAAACGAATGTAAATATCTTACCAAAAACTAAGAATAAACATAACCTGCATGAAAAATATAAAAAGGTTTTTCTCTATTCAAAGTTAAGTTACCTACTTTTTTTCAAAATCGAGGCTCCGTTCTATGCTATTTTAATTAGTAGGTAGTACGCTTCATTTCGAGACACAACTATAAGAATGAATTTTAAATTTTCTGATTTTTGTTCAACTTAGTTTGTCAATATCTGTATGTATTTGCTGGAAATTTCTTAAGGATATGTTACTCGAGAAGCAAAAAGACCTTCCCAAGAACAATAAAAATGAGTTAGTTCATTATGTTACACATTCACACGCTGTGTAATTAAAATTATTCAAAAACCTCTTTCCACCTTGTAATGATTAAACATTTACCAAAATATTTCCACCCGCATTAGCGAATTTACATTAATTTGGTTAACTTTCCGCAAGACAATCTTTAGAGCGGAAGAAGGGAGGCCTCCGGCAAACATTTGTTTTCTTTCAGCGAAACCCTTTCCGGTGATAAACGGAGAGGACGCGCAAAATTTTAAAATTTATGCAAGAATTCGGCTGAAGCATGCAAATCTTGTGGATAAATTCATTTTGTATTCAGTCGCCGTCTAAGGAACACTTCGCAACAAATTGGGTAAGGATGTGTTCTCGCAAATACAACAAGCTCAACGATTTTTGTGGTGCTCTGTGTTAAATGGGAACATTTTCTTAGCCTCCACCCACATCTTGCCATCTTAACATTTAAATACCATACGGGATTTGGGTTTGTGTCTGTGTGGGTGTGCGCATCGACTGGTTTTCCAGTGTGTTTTTGTTTAGTTAAAATTTGGTTTTAAAATGGCAATATTTTACAGGAGGTGTTGCTCACGGAATTGTGTTTTATGAGCGCTTTCTGGCGAATTCCCATTGTTGTACCCGCAGTGTTTACTTGTGTGGACATTTAGCGGTTGTTTATGCTACCATTAGATAGGGTTTAAGAGAGGGTTTTGGAGGGAAATTGATATTGACTTCTTAATTAAATTTTTATTTTAAAAACAACAAGAGTAAAACGATGAATAAATCTTAATTTAACTTTATGAACCAAAATGCCGCCTATCTTATCTATCTACCTATGTATTTTCCTTTCGCTATAATTTTATATTTTGATGTAAAGCCAGTCAAATGTTCTCGTCCAACTAAATAACTAACGATGAGGAACAAATTTTTTAAGCATATAATAGTATTCATATAGATTTAATTTCCGGGGTAATTGGAAATGTTTATCTATATGTGAATTGCATTCTTTTTAAAAATATTCTATATCAACCGAGCAGAAATCGAATATAAGTATAAGCGAAAGCAAATCTTTTAACAATAGTACAAGTAAAAAAAAACTATACAAATATGTATGTTTTTATGAATAATGTACAATATTTGACTGTACCATTGTGAAGGTATAGTATACTTTCCACACTTCATAAACCGCGTTGTAAAGTTGCCGCGTTAGGTAGGTACATTGAAAGGGTTTTGGTCAAACGAAGGATATCCATATATTTAGTATTATTGTTGGTAATCCCTTTTTTATATTAAACCTTCTTGACTCCTACTCTTAGGACATTTTTTTACAAATGCCCTGAATTTAAGGAACCGGAATTAACAATAGAATTAATGGCGAAATTTGAAAGTAGTTCGTCCTTCAAATGTAAAATTAGAGAGGCAGTGGAAAATTATGTATAGACGAGAATTTCTAGACCAGAGTCAATAGCCTCCTCAGAAATAGAGCTCTAGTTGTTACTTGAGGTTTTTACAAAGAACCTGTAGAGGGCTATCAAGACCAATGGTTTCGATATTCCGACGAGCAACCCTTGGCAATCGTGCTCGATGGCAACTTCTTGCTCGATTCCATTGCTAATTAATTGGCAGGCAGTGCAAAACACGAACAGTTTCGGCCGGTGAATTACATTATTTGGTGAACGTTTCTTTCGTCATTCTTCATCGTAGGAGGAAACGGAAAAACAGACATCATCTTATTTTCCTCGCGTCGAACTTTTTCGAACCGAAAAACCGAAAAGAAATTGAAAACTAATTAAGTCCATGATTTGACACGTCCATCGAAGCATCGTGATGCTGCCAGAACAATTTCCTCTCGGACGAAAGAAAAAAAACAACAACAAAAAAAAAAGAAAAAAAGAAAGAAAAATCTAGAAAAACTCTACTCAAGTTGAAGTGAGGAAAAGTTCTTAACTCGGCAAGATATTAAATGAGAATCAAAGGGAAAGTTTTCTTGTTATCACCCTCTAATCAAAAAGGGGATGGATGGTTGCACGGCTGGCTAAGATGACCCGGCTCCCGGAGTGGCCCTCCCGGCGGGCGGCGTTGTCTGGAGGAGGCTCGTGTAGCAAGAGTGCGTTAATAACGAAAAAGAAATTAATGATGTGGTAGTGAAGTTTTCAACTTTGCGGATTTGCGTGATCTAAATAAAATTATCTCCGTTTTCCATGCTTTCATTATGTGATTATTTCCGCCTCATTTCTAAGTATCTGCTTAAGTACTAACGACCTACAGATTATATCTATTTAAGAGCAGGTTTCCCAACATTATTTAACACTACAAGCAAAACAATCGCATCACTTAACTAGATGCCATATCGATGAATAAAACAGACGACATCATACATACATACATCTTTCTGTTCATACATACTAAATAGTATACCTAGAACACCTAGTAGTTCTTTCATTGGAATAATTTTTCTCAGTTTAAAACTAAAAATTTCATAGATATTTGAATGTATGTACATAATTAGTTGTAGTTGTAGTAATAGTATGAAAGACATTAGCACCGTACAACGACTTTTCAACTTTTAAGCTTATAAAAACAATAATTTAATGATATCACTGAACAATATTTTTTATGTTCGTTTATATAACAGAACAAGTACTAATAGAATAGAGTTGAATTTTTTCCATAGATTGAAAAATCGAAAATTAAATTTTTCTATCGCGCGATGTTTTTGAGAAAATTAGAGTGAACACCTAAAACAATTCGTATTTTTAATATGTTTGAAAATTTAAAAAAACAACAAATGGTATACGTGAAAAAAGCTCGCAACGTGGCTCAAATGAAAGCCTAAATCCTTATCTCAATGTATGAAATACTACCATTCTATAACTCTTTCTGAGCATATTAGGGTATGAATTTATAACTACCAATTACATGAAGTAATCGGTAAAAAGAAAAAAGTGAAACTCATAGAGTACTCCTTAAAGTCTCAAAGACTTTGTATTTAAATGTAATAGCTAAAGATTCGAATTTTAATTTGACCCACATTTCAATCTCCTATAAAAATCTATTATTTTGTAACTAACAAATATATAAAAATGTCAAAAATACGATATTTTACATTCTTCAAACCCATTTTTTCCAAAACTTGAGGTGTTGGTAAATTGAAAACTTTGTTGTAGATATCATAATAGAAAACAAAAATATTATAAAATTTAGTTTAGTGTACAGTATTTTTATATGCATTTTGTATTGTAGGTAATTGAGTCTGTTTAAAATGCTTTTATATGACTTTGTTTCGGAACAGATTGAGTTTGAGGTCTCCTAATGGATTTTGATGTTACCATAAAATCAATATTTTCACCTTGGTTTCTTCATATTTATCGGAGTAAAACCTCAATTTCCCAAATTCTCATTTTAAGCTATAGCAGCTATTTTTATCAGAAAAATTTTGTAGCTTTCAAAGTTAGGGCTTAATAATACGATTTAATATTATATATGTTGATTCGCTTTAAAAAGGGAATCGCCTGATCTCCTAGATATAAAATAAATTCATCCGATGTAATAAAATGAATCCGAAAGAATCACAGTGAAAAACTTCTCTTAAAGGGAAAATATCCCCAGTCCTAATAAAACATTAATGCCTCATTTCGGAAGCCTATTAGCCCAACTAAAATTGAGTTGGCTTCATAAAAGTTAATGGAACCACTTTAATGGCCAATAAATTAAATCTTCCATTTGAGGCAGAGCTACCTAGCATAGGCTCTTCGGGTAATGCGAGCAAATATCGGAGAATGAATGAAATTTTTTGACATAACAATTACAATATGACCGAGGTGAATGAAGCCACAGCGCATTATAGTAAAAGGTTTACGACATGTGGCCTCCCCCGGTGCCATTTCCGTCGTTATACATATTTATAAGATGTTCTTTGAGGATAGTTATGAGCAGGTGGAGCCGCAGATAGCACCTCATGAATATTTCCTTCCTTGAAGATGCAGAGATTTTGCCGAGATTGTTTTTCTTGTAATCGTCGTGTCACAGGTATAGTTACTCTTAAAAATACACTTTATCGAATCGAAAGTAATTGGAAATATTGGAAAACTAGAAGAAATCTTTTCATCAGAACATAAATAATAAAATTTGAAAAAGTCAATGAATTGCACAGAATTGTGCCAATGTTCGAAACAACTTTTAAAAATCTGTGATGCCTTAAATCACCCACGCCTATGTTCCAATGTACGATACCCGAGTGCAGTTGAAAAACCCATAGTCGAATTGTAAACATATTTCATAATGCCAACTGCAAGCCAATAATTCAGTTAATAAATTGCAAGTTTTGAAAGGTATCGGCCACATAAAAGCGTAATTCACTCAAGAATATAAAGAGTTCAAAAATCAATGTAAGTGAAGGCCGAACATGGTTAAACTTTTATCCGGCTGTGTTTTTTCCACTTTCCCGAGGAGAAAACAATTTATCTCAGTTATCTTTTGAATGGGAGCTGCATTCCGTGTGTTCGGGGCTAATGTTGTGTTAATGTAGGGTTTTTGAGGCCATTTATTTTAATGCATGAGATCTCATTGTTCTTTTTCCCTTAAATACAATTTTTTTAATATATTTTTCTGATTATTATGCGGGAAGTTATCAGACCAGCACCCATTTTCGCCACGATACTTCATTTGCAAAAATTGTTCAAAAGCGAATTTTTCAGTTTTATTTTTCCTGTTAGCGATATTATGTGCAATTTCAGCATTCTAAAGAAATTTAAATGGAATTATTATTTCGTGTAATGATGAATTATTAAAGCGATAAAGAAGCTTTCAAAAAGAGTTTAATCGACCGCCCATATAAATAATAGTATATTTAAACTTATATAATCACCTTTAATAATTTCATGACAATTATGCTTAAACTTGTTTAACTTAAATTAAATAACTAGGCTTAATCAGCCACTATATATGTATATGTTTAATTTACAAGAATTATTGTATTACTCTATATAAAATTTCATTGTAAGTATGTTGAACTCTCAAAATACGGAGACCATAAAAAAATTTAGTAACGTTTGTACTTATACTACCTATGTATATCTACTGAATCGAAATTGTGATCAAATTAAGAATGCATAAAAAATAAATAAAAAGAAAATTTAAGAATATAATAATTCTATGTATGTTTATAATATTGTATTAATTTAAAACTATCCAAGTGACAACAAATAATAGGAAAGTTAGTTTACATCCTAATTTTTGACCTTAATTAACACGCATTTAGTTTCTAACTACATATAAATAATTTTATAAATTGAATTAATATCTTAGAATACAATTTCAATTGAAACGTAAACGATCCATTCAAGCTCATGAATTCAGTCAGGTTAACTTTAGTTAATATCTTATCTTGTGCAATTTTGTGTTAAATTAAAAATATGCATAAACTTCCAAGTAATGGGTAACTACTAACAATGGATTTAAAAGGAAAGACTCATGGAAAACACAGATGTGTTAAAAGATCTACAAAATCTGTATTGAGCAATTCTTGAACTAATATGTATATCATCAATTCTACTTTTACTTACATAAGTTTATAGGAAAAGAAAAATCCCACTCAATTGGTGATCATGCTGAGCTAAAAACTTACCGCCAGGGAAGAATAAAAATGTGTCATCCCTGGGGATACTTCAGTGCCCTCATAACCCAATTAATTAATTCCAAATCGCCTATAACAAATTTTTTGGCAACCTTTTATATTTCGTTATCCTTACAAGATCTACCTCCCAGCGGGCCCGTAGGGACAATAAATCTCAGCCTACGTAAAAATTGAGACGAAGCTGATGATTGTAGAACCATTAATCAAAGGCGCAGATCCAATCAATCAGTCACCTCACAGAGCCCCCGAGAGGAGGAAAATATCCTGTGCCAAAAGGTTGCAGAATGATATCCTATAAATGGGGATCCCCTGGTGACAAGAATTGTTCCTGTAATGACATTGAAAATGAAATGGGCGTGAGCTGCTTTCGTTCCCATACAAATTTCAAATTTTGTGAGAATAAATAAAGGGAAATTGCCTAAAAAGCACGAAGGGATGGGCTTTCTTGTGGTAATTTGTTCCACGTAAATTCAAAATTTATAGGAGCTTCGAAAGTGGAATAAACGGTGATGGGGCAGAGGAAGTGATTCGATGTATTTTAATGTATTTATAAGACTTTCCGATTTACTACGAAGCTATTTTTCAGACAATACTTAAATAGTAATTATGGTCCTTAAGGTATAAATTAAAACCACATTTATCCATTACACCCCTAGGTAATGCTAATCTCAGCTATACGTAAATATTGTGCAAGGTAATCGAAAGCGATAAAAACCTATAATAGACAAGAAAGTTCAAAGAAGTTATTTCTTATTTTTATCCTCGGAAAGAAAAACGAGAACGTGAAACAATGGCAGGGAACAAAATGCCTATAAAAAGCGACATCGAACAAAAAGGCACAAAACTGAACAGCACCCAAAACACGTTCCAGAGACGCGGCAAACGATCGATACGATCAGGTACTGAAATTGACCCCCAAGAAAACGTTTACATACCCCTCAAAGTAATTTACAAGAAAACTTTGCACGGAAAATAACTTTTTCTCCTGGGCGCGCTCCTCCTTCTTGCGATTTTCTTTGAAACACTCGAGTTTTGTCAGAAAGTTTTTCTTTATCTGGACATTCGACGGTAATAGGTTTCGGTGGCTGGGGATAGAAAACTTTCGTCCAAACTCCTCGCACTGTGTAATTTCGTCTGGCTATTGTTAATAGTTTAAAATTGGTAACGAAAATGAAGGATTGATTGAAATATTAAATTAAAATAGAATTTAGGTGTATAAATGGAAAATCACGTACTTCTGTACAAAATAAACGATTAAGTGTTCACCTGATCCGTTGTAAAAATTAATGTTTTAAATTGAACAGAAAATACATATGAGAAAGTAGCTAATTTTAAAGCAAATATTGAAAATTAAGCCTCGATTTTTTATGAATGAACTCAATAATAGCAATTAGCCACCGACTTCTAGATCTAAAATATGTGAAATCATACACAAAAATGCGTTAATTTTTTTTATTATTAGAAAATGCTCTTATAACGCATTCAATATTTTAGAACTAAATTTCTTTTTAAATTACGTGTTTTATTTTCTGTTCGTGATATAGGGATAGCAATGATTGGTTAAAATATTAATTCTAAATTTTATTTCACTGGGCTCTTTTTTGGGCTAATTTTAGTTACCTTTAACTTTGACACCAATTAATTTTTTTTTTTTTTCAAAGTGATATAAAACCCAACCGAATTATTTTAACGTTATAAATGCGGACAAATTAATTGAAGTCAATGGTAATTAAATGAATTTGAGAGAATTTTAGAAACTTAATTTAGGAATTTTTGTCGAAAATGGGATTTCGGTAGCTGGAACGAATTCAAGACTGTTTCACTCACTGTTCTTGTTTGCATCCAAGATTAATTATATTTCAAATATAGGTATATGAAAGGCATTTTTAATCTTTCAAATATACTTACATATTTACTTCACTAACTTTTACCGAAGTCCGAAAAGTTTGCAAATGAACTCGTTTTTGGCGAGAACTGCTGAAAAATTAAGGGAAATTGATCAATCAAGAACTCGGCAAAGGTAACGATTAAAATTATGTAAATGACCTACCTACCTAGTATATTTCTTCCGTCGACTGTATTGTTTTTCATAATTTCAACCACAAATTGTAGATAATAATTGTAAGAAAATATAAAACTTCTTCCTAAGAAAAATAAACATACGACCTCTCTGCTGTTAAGAGGAATATAGGTTTTAGACATGCAGACCGTCAACTTAATGTATAAAAACAAGTTACGAGTTCAGTAAAAGCCCCTTAGGAAGTTCTTTATGTCTTGGCTCTGGTGTTGATTATGTCGAATTTTCTTATCCTTGTTTCCGGTGCAACTCTTGAGTAACACCCACAACTGGAACTACACTCTGCACTTGAAGAGCAATTTTTCTAGAGATATTTTTTAACTAGTTAAGCAGTTCAGCCCCACAGGGCTTAGCTTAATATCGTCGTTCGCTACGAGAGCGATAAAAAGCCTTTTATAGAGGAGTTGGATAGCTTACTTCAGCTGTAATCAGCCAAGTTAAAAACGCCAAAAGTGTTATGCACCTGTTAAGAACAAACGGTGAGGCTCCAGACAGTTTTATCTTTATATATGGCATATCAACTCCGTAGAAAACACTTTTATCACTCAAAGTTAGCGTTCATGACTCCCACGGTGGGCGGCAGCTTTAGGGGATTTAAGATTAATAATCCGCCAAGTTTTCTGACACTTAAAAGATTTCTTTTCATCTAGGATTTTCTAAAATGCTTTACCACCTATACAAAAATGTTTCATTTGTTAAAAGTTGATCCTTTTGTAGCAGCCGTTAGCGACTTTTATTGTTTGAAAGTATTAGTATTAAATAAAAGATGAGACATTAGAAGTCTTTAACACCGTAAGCAGAATTAAGAAATAAAATTAAATATACAATAATATGCAGTAAATTATAGGAGCAGGGAGAGTTTCAACTAGGACTAGGCATATTACTTTTCATATAATTAACTTAACATTCATAAAAATCTACTAGTCATATATAGAGATCTGATGTTTGGATACATATGCTTTAATAATAATAAATATTCTTTGTCCGTTTATATTAACAACCACCAACTTTTTCTGTTTTAAAATGTTTTAGAAAAATCTTAAAATTAAATATAAATTTTTTAAATAAAATTCTTGTGGCAGATGAACGAAGGTTCCACTCAATTTGAGCTTGATTTAATTTTTCTGTTACTAAAATACATATAATGAAAATAGTATGTTGTATTTACTTAGAAAGTTTAAATCTAAACAGCTAATCTATGTACAAATGAGTTAGACTTTTTATTATAATCTCTATTCAAAACGAAGTGATACTTATTTCTCAATAAATTTATAGGTTATGAACATTGATACGAGTAGGTTGGCTTAGGAAAATAGGATTGAAACTTGATTATCCCTTAACTATGTGCAGTAAACCAAAACGGAGTTCTG
This sequence comes from Machimus rusticus, assembly GCA_951509405.1. Lineage (NCBI taxonomy): Eukaryota > Metazoa > Arthropoda > Insecta > Diptera > Asilidae > Machimus > Machimus rusticus. The sequence continues at coordinate 32,956,726 of OX608053.1, read as the reverse complement.
TTGAAAGGCATGAGATATGGTACTCGGCGGCTTACAAATAGTGTGCATATTGAGAGCTCAAGAGATTTATAAGGCACTAGATACGGAATACCCTGAAATTTTGGTATTTCATAGTTTAATTCAATTTCTCCAACTGAGAGAGAAGAAACTTATCTCGAATGGAATGCCAGTGAATTGCCCTATAAGTCAAAACCATGATAAATTTTCGACTATTTCATAAGCGCAAACAATTGATGTATTCAGCTGCAGTGCACGTCCACTGATTTCCATTAGTTTTCAGTTTCGAAGTTACCCACTTAATATGCAAATATTTGCTGAGTGGTATCTATTCAAGTGGTTCTGTTTATGAAATTTTACCTCAATCGTCCCAATCGAACTTGAATCGGGTTCGAACCGACATCGCTTGACTTTCTCTGTTCGAAATGAAACGATGTCAGTCCTGCGAACAGAAATAGATATGACACCATGGCGTGTTTTAGATAAATTGATTTGAAAAACCCCGTCAGTTGTGCATATGGGACATATGTGGGCCGCGAGCACTCTGGGGAACATCGCTTGAATAAGTGATGGCACCTCCAACCACCGGTGAATTTTTTCCTCGGGGCTGTATATAAAAATTTTGACTTTTAGTATGATTCGTGGATGTGGTGGTTGGGTGGGTGGCCCGGCATGCAAGCGGGGAAGCATCATCACCCCCGCGAATTAGATTCCGCACTATAAGGTACAAAATTAAGCCCTCGCTCTGTCAAGTTGCACGCCCGAAAAAGTAGCATATCGCACCAGGAAGCTTTCATCTGCAATTTTGGCCCGCACCCAATAAAAACGTATAACTTTTGACGTTGTGTGAATTATGCTGGCCGAGACCGGTCCTGAATAAAAATGTTGGCGCTGAAAGGGAATATAAAATTCAAAACAAAAAGCGTAAAAAGGCGCCCGAAACAAAAACACGAGGGCACGCGGTATGACTCGAAGCGGCAATTTCTCATGTAAATTCGCAGAGCAATGACTCCTTTGGCTCATTACCTATTCAAAGGTTGTTAATGCGCTTCTGTGACTACAAATCACCGTCGAGTTTGCAGCGTCGAAACTTAATTTTGTAGCTCTTTATATGTAGCACAAATGACTGCTTTAATTAAAACCGAAATGAGACAAGGCTTTTAGGCGCCATGCTACCCCTAGTCATTGTCTTTTGCGGTGCGATTATGCCTCCATGAAAACATTATAAACTCTGGCCCTAACCACTCAGCCCCACCCGAAATTGTGATGTAAAGGGGCGGAATTTCAGCCAATTTTAAAATTAAACTTGTAATGACTTTAATTAGGAACTTTTATGGGATTTATTCCTGTGGCGAGACGACGGCTCTCAAGGTCCAATCTCTCATTGCCCTTAAAACAATTATTTCGTGCTTAATAAATGTCCTCGGTTAGCCGAGATTTATTGCGGTTTCAATTTGTCGCATCATAATGCAGATGTTGCAACACGGGAGGGATGCTGCTTTTTGCTCCCATGCGGAAACATTCCAAGTTTCGGCGCAATTGGGACGGAAACTGATTTTTGAATTTAAATGACCCATGGTTAAAAAATTTTGATATATGAACTTATGATGATTTAACACATTTTTTTATTATGCGCGGATTACGTGTTTTGATTGTAATTTAACAAAATGGCCGGACATGTTTTGATTTTATACAACTCATATTATATACATTATATACATTGTATTATGGTTTTTTTTTTGCATATACATAGAATTTAGTTTTTTTTTAATACTAAAGGAATGATTTTCATATATTTTATGCCTTAGACATCTGCGAAATGCTTATAAAATCTTGTTTTTATTCTATCTCCGGGTCCTTCCTTTCTATTGTGCGTCATCCTTTTGAGAGAATATTGCAAATTAACATCAACAGAAAACAGGGTAAATTTACATCGAGGATTTAAATACTTCAAACCGCAGAAATGAAAACTAAAATGTGCATGATAAAAGTAATATAGTATCTGTATTTTGAAAACACAAAATACGCGCTTTTTCTCGATGCACTTAGAAATGAAGTTCGTCCATTCAAAAATTTGTAATGCAGTCAATTCTTCGTATTTTTGCACGAGACTTGCACTAAAATCTTCTTAAGGGTTCATTTTATTCATATATTTTAAAGAAACAACTGGAAAACAATATAAAGGGAAAATCCTTTAGAGAAAGTAGGTATCATGTAAATCGGGGGATAGGTGTACTTTCAACATCAATCATCCAATGCAATTCCTTTATTAGTTCCAGTGTATTTTATTTGTGGGATGACTCGCACTTTTCAACAGAACTCATGAAAATTCCAAAGCAATTCGGCATGGTCCACGAAAAATCAATGAAGCGTAAATTCGAAGGTTGCAGATTTGATTCCTACCTGTATTAAACAGGGCCATTGAGTTATCCTAAAAGGAGATATTTTTAGTTGATGAAATATGATTAGGGAAAAGGTACTGCAGACTAAAAAGTATTATTACTAAATTCAAATCGATTACCGAAAATTAAATTCTAATATCTTCAAAATAGATTTTATCTCATCGATGGTAAATTTTATGTAGATATCTATAATAATTAATTTTTTTTTTAAATCTATTAACAAAATTATTTAATAAGCGTTGCGTACAAGAAATATATATTTGCTTGAAATAAAATTAATTAGACTTCAGATCACACATATTATAAACATAATACAACTATGAGAGATTTTGTACTTTGTCAGTTATTTGTTTGTTAGGAGTGTATTTGCTTCTTGAGTAATGTTGAAATCAAACATAATATGGCAGTCTGAACAAATAGGAATTATGGTTCATGTCACGCCCTCGGGCACCCACTCATGATTTGAAGATCTTAGCAATAAATGATCTCATTAAATTCAAGATTCCGTCGTCAAATATGTCACTAATTACAGCGGGAATATCGTCAAATAAATCTTTCAAACAGAAATGTAATTTAATCAGTAAAACTTAATTCCGCGCACTGTAGCAAATATTTGCTCTCAGATCATGTTTCATAATTTAATGTAAGACAATCTCTCATCACAAGATATCACGTACGCACTTCGGATAAAAAGTTTTCCCCGGGAATGTCTACAGAAGATGGTGCATAGCATCCCTTCTGCGGGCCGGAAATGTAGTCTTCATATGTGCTGCGGTTGGGGCACGAGGAGAGGCGGGGGCGGAAGGGCAGGGTTATTCCCTATTTGCGATGTCAGGACACATATGAGAAAATTGAGGCTTCGTGTCAGATATTATTCCGTAATTACCTTGCGTCTTAACTACACACATTCCGATAGAGCTTGATTAGTGACATGGCGATGATAAGATGATAACAATGTTTAGCGCAATGATTAATATTTGAATTATAAAATCAGCCAAGGTAAAGACTGATTTTGGAAAATATTTTGAATATTTTTGAAAGTAAATTAATTATCGTATCGAGCTAAACAGTAAAATAATATTATGGGACTAACAACTAAATAAACCTCTAAATAAGTATAGGTACCTACTAATATAAACTCCATCTATTTCATCTATGGTGGTTAAAAGTTATACCTAAAGTTTTAATCAAAAATTTTAATTTTTTAAATTGCCCTTTTTCAAAGTCTAAGACAAAAGGATACAGATACATTCAATTTTTCTTTCTCAAAAAGCATCGCATTTCTTTTTTTTTTTTTTTTTGTACGTACAAATTTATCTGATAAAAATTGTCAATGTGTAATTGAATAAATGTTTATTTACTCATTATAGAAGTTGTTTTAAGCGGAATGAAAATCATTGAAATTGGCAATATTTTTTAATACATTAGGTTTTTAAGGGAATACGAATTCATGCAAATTTAATTGCAACATGGAATTCATTAATTTTCATTTTCATTATTTCATTAGAAAAATGCATTTTTTAACATTTTTTGGCAATATGAACAATTTTCGTAAAAATTATGGCAAATTCTTTAACCGAATCAGTTTACATCCACTTTCTGTGAATACCTCTGGAAGAATATTTGTTAAAAAAAAATCTAAGTTTATATGCAGCAGGAATTTTTATGAATAAATGTCAAAGAATTTTCATTGAAATTATCCGCGAATATACAGAAAATTGTGGTAAGTTTAATATTTTGATTATTCCAGGAAGTATACCTGAAGGCTACGGATAAAAAATGTTTAAATATTCGTTACACGTTTGTAGGTACCTTAGTCTTATTTTAGTATAAGTAATGTAATAATTTATTAAGGTAACATTTGCAAAAACTAGGAACGAAAAAAAAGAAGGAAAATTGCTTTAATATCATATAATATTCAAATTAAAGTCATAATCCCATAGGGTCAAATCGGTTTGTTTCCATCATGTAAATTTGCTGAAACTTGTCCATAAAATCGTCATCTCCCCGTGAAAAGATGAGGCAATGTACTCGCATGGCATCAACTCAATCGGCCCAGAAAATCTCGAATTTCAAATCGTATTCCCAATCTGCACATCTGCTCCCTTTTCATCAGATAATAATCGCTCCGGATTTGTGATGTCCATAATTTTCGGACAAACCACAAAGGTCGTTTCATAAAATTTGCTTCTTTTTTTTTATTTTATGTACATATAAACTTTACGACCGCAACGAGATCCTTAACATTAAAGAGAAGAAAAGTCGGAATCTCATCGCATCAGAGAGTCCTTTTTAAAGGAACATTTCGTTTCTTCATCCTTTTTTGTAGGTACGAACATCTTCAGCTAAAATGCTTCACCAACTTTATTCATATTTCATCTGGTCGAAGAATACCTTCCGGCTGCTGCTCCCATAGAGGGAATCGGTATGGAATGGAAAGTAGCAAAAGATTTATACTCTCAGGACCCCTCAGTTATAAGATTTTCTATGAAAAAGTGGCCCTGAAATCATGCAAAGGAGATCCTCTGCGGGGGCTTCGTCTTATTTTTATCCGGATCAATAATAATTTTGATTGAAGCGAGCTCGTTTTCAGTTTATACAGCAAATGACCAGGGGAGGAATGGCGACGACAGCCGTTTATTTGCGTTTTAAGCTAATAAACCAAGACATAAACTGCACTTCTAGTGGAGTGGCTAACTTACCCAAAATGCCTTGTGTTTTTGATGGCTGAGTGGGAGGTTTGATGAGCACCGCAGATAAAATTGCAATTTTTACGTATAGCTACAACTGCGGAGTTCTTTTGGATTTAAGTTGGTCCTTGGCCACAGAATGAATGAGTAGTACCCGAAGGGATTTTTTCTGTAGAAACTGAGTAATGAGGATTTTTAACATGTGAGCTCTGTCTGATGGATTTTTTGGGCAAATCTGACTGACCAGAGCTACGGAGTTAATTTAACCGCTCTGAAAGGTTCCAAGAACAACTTCCAAAATCTAAATATTTATTTGAACTTCCTTTGCAGATGCAATGCACAGCGCCAGTGTGCAGTTCTGCACTGAAAGCTCCGACAATTGCAGCACATAGCTGCACTAAGTTCAAACATAAATCAACTCCATTTGACCGGGGATCTGATGTCCGAATTTACTGGTGATGTGAGCAGTAAATGCAATTAAAATTAGCACAGAGATCTGCTGATGGTCATCAATTATAGAAGGAGACAAAAGGTTGAAAGTATTGTTGGATTAGTCCAGAGATTTGCACACGTTAAGTTCCCAGCTACACTACCACATCGATGGTCCATTGCGAGGATGTGTGGGTAAATGATGTGTTCGACTCTACTTTAACTCCCTCAATTTTGCTCCAATGTCATTTCCTGTTTGAACATCGTAAATTAAAGAATTCGAAATTAAGCCGAACGAAGGAGAAGAAGCCTTTTAATCTTGCCTTATTAATTAAATTAAGACTGCAGCTATGCTAAGTAAAATAAATTGGATGGTTTATGCCGCTTTTCTACTTCTTCTTTTTACTAGTGATGAGCTTAATTGGTTTACACTCTATCACTCTATCACATATTTATCGCTAAAAAATTATTATTTCTCAACAAAGATTTCAAATTGAACTTTGGGCCTTGTTGGCATAATTTACACAATTAGACGCATAGTTATAAACAATGTTTGTGTAAATTTAACCTCACTTTATAAAGCGTCTTTCTTAGATACTTACGTACACTATTTTCCCAGAAAGCAGGAGCTAATTGTGGATTATATTAAATAAATTAGCCATTATTTTTCGCAAAAAAAATGAAATAGAAATATTTCTCCGCTCAGAATCGAATTCATTGCATATTAAATTAAAGTTGGATAGTTGGGTAGCATAGTTGGTACAGGTCCTAATCATTCACCACTCGTATAATGGGCGAGAAAACCTATTTGTGCATTGCATTACGCGCTTTGAGATACGTCTGACAATTTAAAGCTTTCCAATTTAATTTGAAAACAATTTTCCGGAGTCGGTGTAAAAAGTTGCTATAAATTGTATCCTCGCAGTGAGAGCCAGTGGCACTGTAACCGTTCATAAAATCGCAAAAGCAGGACAAAGCCACACATGTGCGACAGGCGGGGGAGGTGTAGGTGGATGTCCCGTGCTGCAAATTCTGCTCCTCCGGAGAATTTAATGGAGGATAGAAAGTGTGCGGGTGCAGTTCTTGTGCTGGTTTCCCTCGACCCAACTCTTTTTTGTAATCTCGACTTTTTGCCATTAGTTCGTTAGATGTGGTTAACTAAGTTTCTCCGAGAGCCACAGAGCCCCTATCCAAGAGTACTTTTTTTTCCGAGGTATGCACCAATTTGCGCCTAATTAGATGTTGCAACTGCACTTCGAGTAGCAGAAACTTTAAGATACGAAAGTACTTAAAAGCGCTTGTCGGGAGTCCGTTGTCCTCGAACGAGGGATATTTATCCTTGCTCACATCACTGCACCTTTAAGCAAATTGTTCCCTCGAAGTGCGCTGTTCGTTCCGCCTCTGTGGTTTCCTCCGATAGCAAATAGCGCATTATCTTAAACTTGTCTTCAGGAACATTCAGATCCTTTCAATTTCGAACAAGGGGCGACCAAAATTAAACAGGTGTGTACCAAACTCACAATCGAATGATTATTTTCATGGTTGAATTCAAGCAGTTCAGAGTCAGCTAGTGAATTAGTCAATTACTAGATTGTAAACTCGTTTACGTGCCAATAAACACGTCCATTAAGATCCCACTTATTAGCATTTGTGGAAAGACTTGTAGCCTAATGGAGCATAAGCCTCCTCCTGTTCTGGATGCAATCATGGTATCCCGGGAGAATTTACATTTTCCCAGATCCGACCAGTTTCAGTGTCCGACCTCATTTGTGTTAACTTACGCCATAAGCATTATATCCCTGGTAGAATCGCTTTCAGAATGATGATTTAGTAATTAACAAGTATGGCAGCACGGATTATGTATATTTGACAACAATGCGCCTCACCAAAGACCCTCCTCTTCAAGGATACACCTGCACTCCTCGAGTTGCATTGGATGCAGACACCCACGCATCCTTGCAATTTTAATGCCCCAAAGATTCTCATTAGTGACATTTCAATACCACGACCAACTTTGATATTTAAACTCCATTGTGCGGCTTCCCACGCCCCCTAATACACGTCATGCGATGCGCCGCAGTTTAGGTTCTACGGTTGCATTGTTTTGCCATTCATGTTTTCAGGCCTCTAAGGGCTCAAAATATATTGCCCTTTTGCACGACCCCCGCAATTCAGTCATCACAGGGTGACATTGCTCAATGACCGCTCCCTTTGCTGTAACATAATACCTTGCCCCATGACATGCACAAATTAACAGTGGCACCGGGAGTAATAACGTTAAGCCTCTCTAATATATACACGATGCAATTACATAAATTACGACACTTATACCAGCCATGTCACACTATCCCTGCTATAAGCTCGTTTTAAATTTCACTCTGTAATAGACATTTAAACATCACATAACATTTAAACACATCCTGTAGGATTTAATATCTTATAAACTATCAAATCAATTAATTATCAATTCACTAGGACGCTTAATATTTTTGATTATGGAAAAAATATAAGTCAGAAAATAAAATGCAAACAAATGTTCTACAAATGGCTACTTTTTAATACAATTATTTCAATAAATTCATTTCGCATAAATCACATTGGTTAAAACGGACAGCATTGTACGTTTGAAATATAACTCATAATATTATGTGCCGAAACAATGTTTTCCCGGTATTCACGAAATACCTAGGTATGATCCAACATTCTCTGAAGTATTAAAGTTAGAATTTTTGGTAATAGAATCGTTAAAATGCCACTAATAGGGCACAAAATACACGAAAACTAAAACAAAGCCTCTTCTTCATTTCTGCGTAGGTATGATACACAGATTTAGATCTCTGAGTTGATTATGGTGAAAATTCGTTAAATGTCTCAAATTTCAAACAATTAAGGCTGATACGAAAAGGTATATGCGGCCGTTATAAACCGAGTGATTCGAAATTTCGATGCGAGAAAGGTACCGCGAATATATAAAACATTTGTAGTGTTTTACGTGAAGGTGGAGCATTAATTTCGGAAATATCAGTTTGCCTAACTAAACAAGTAATGAATTGGGATGCAGTTCGAATCCAGAAACAGTTCCCTTTCGTATTTTACATTTGTTTAATCCTGCTAAATATTCATAAAATATAATGAACTTCAACTAAGAGCAGTGCGTTTCTTTTAAAAACTTAAACTCAACTTCTGGTGGACTGTAACAACTGCTAGTAAATCAATAACGGTACTATGCTTTTGGATAAGAAAGAATTTCTGAAAAAAAGTGAATAAAATTTCTTCTTCCATTTTTGAATTCTATTTCCTAAATTTCCACTTATCATTAAATCCACTAGCTATTTGAGTTTGAAAACAAAACAAAAATTAATACTTGAATTACCCACGGTATTAATTAGGTATAATATTTAAAAATTCAGAAGCCACAAATACATATTAATGTAAAACAAAAAAATTAAAACACTTCTTTAAAGCCATTAAAATGCGATTAAATATACATATATTTTTAATATCATAAAATTTAAAACTCCCAAGTTATAAAACGAACATTAAATTATTGTAATTTAAAATCCACTATTTTAAAGTGATATAAACAATTTCCTATCTTTAAAATCCTACAGCCTATCAGTTCTGAAAATGCCAGAGGGCATACGTTACCAAAAAGATAAATTTGTTATTATTTTATTTAAATATCGTCCTTCAACCTTCCATACCAATGCGTAGTAAAATTTTTTTATTTAATTTTCGCATCAGCAATTGAAAGCATTTAATTTAACGAAAACATTGGTGCAATTAAGCATAAATATTTACCGAAATCAGTTTTAATTTTTGGTCACCAATTCTTATTTTAACACTCACAATATTCACATCCGGTGGATTTTTATGAAAACAAAACAATTCACCCATGGGGATAGATAGTATCAGGGATTATGAATTGCCATCAAATAGGAATCATAATGAGCTCATGTGGATCGTATTTTGCCTGATGATTTGTGTGGTAAAGTGGATGCCCTCAAGTACGTGCCAAATAATATAAATAGTTCTCGGGCCAGACACCCTTTATTCGTTCGCTGCAAACTCCCTACATTATCGCACTGTACGCATATTGCGTATGAATATACATATTTGATGCGAATAATTAAAAATTCGAATATTCGCATTCATGAAGGGTATGCGTTCTTTAATGTTACAATACTTTACATTCGTACTTCAAAATGATACCTTCTTTATTAGATACAAATAAGTACATACATGTCCATTATTCATTTAATACAAGATTTAAACATCTGTTCAAAATGGCTAGCTTAAATGAAAAATGCGTATCTTTTATATTAATGAAAAACTTAAATGGGGCTACTATCTATTATATTTTACAGAACATGTACGGAGACAATTTTGCTGCCTAAAGCAGAAATTTTATAAAAAGTCTTACTTTAAAAAGTTTAAGTTTAGGCCAGCAGTATCTTTTGAACCAAATTTTAGTCTTGTTAGTAAGTTATGTACGAAATTCGTTATATTTTAACCATTTTCCATATATGGTAGTTTCAAAGTAAATTTTTTTTTATTGAAACTTCTATAGCTTCGTAAGCAGCACTTTAGAATGGAGAATAAAAACTGAATTCAGCAGGCTCCGACCGCACTTGGCAGTTGGTCTGTTGCGGTCCTGTAACACCAGGAACGAAGAATCTTTATTGAAAAAACGGAGGATTTTCTATGAAGTTTCACTTCTGTCGAGGGTTCTAAGGCCCACGCGTTTTTTTTTTAAAGCAGGAATTAATTTACCAATTTTCGTTTCGAATTTATAATCTACAAATAAATCTTTTTTTCCAACCTTATTAATCTTATTATACTACGCTATTATTAGTTATTTTTACATAATTTTCAGAGCTTTAAAAAGCAATAAAAGCGATAGCTACACATACTTTTACCATTACATATGTTTCGAAAATGTAGGTATATTTTTAATATACATATCTGGCATATACACGTACACATTACAAAATAATTTGTATTTAATTAAATATTCTGAAAAATTTCATAAAAAGGTCCATCATCGTGGACAAAATTCATGACTTACAGCGAAATTTGTCGAGGACAATTTTGGGATATTCTTCTGATCTGCGGGAGTTGACGCGCCCACAAAGCCGAACCTCATTTCGGTGAAACTCACTAATTTCGTAATAAACTGGTCCCCTTTCATCTTTCATCACATTAAATACTGTCGGGTGCGGGGGCGGCGAGGAAATGTTTATTGAAAGGACCGCTGGCTGATGAAGGAGCGAGTGAAAAAGGGCGTGCAACTTTTTAGCCCGTAAAATTTGATGTATGGCGGTTGCCAGTAAACGAAAGTTCCCTGCAGTGAAACAAATTGGAATGCCTCTAGCCCTCGGTGCGCAGCCTAAACTCCGCTTTGGCCGGAGAGCTCGAAAAAATGAAGCACGGAGTGCCGTAGAAGAAAACATTTTACTTACACGGATCCATGAATAAATATTTTCATTATTTAAATCAACCTAAATGGAATACACCCGCAGGAAGGAGCAGCGGCGGTGAGCACGCCTCTGTGTATGCAAATATTGCCGACGAGCAAGTCGTTTGCCTGTTTCTTATTTTTTATTATTTTTTAGGCATAAAGTTACGGCGGGCTTGATCTCGATATTTTATCATTACTTTAATACGTCTTTAAGCTCGAAATTGTTCGGGAGCGCTATTTTTGTTTTTACTCCAACTGAATTTCCATGCTTTTATGTGGCATTACCAATTTTTTGTTGCCGTATACTCCGTCCCTTCAAAAGAAACGTTATTTCCTCAAATAAGTAAGCAGAATGGAATTTCCCAACAGCTTTGGTGAAGCAATTTAAAGTCGACGATGTAGTCAAAGAAAAACAGGACCTATCTCGTATCAATTCCAAATATTGATTATTCGACGCTGCCTTACTTCAAAGAATTGCCACAGCAACGTTTTTATCTGTTACTAGGTCAGCCCACTTACACGATGCGAAAAGTGAACTTTGATAGCTTAAATGGGAATCGATTGTTTCTGTCTTCTACCAGATCGGAGTACCGGGATATCTCCAATTTTTGTGAACGTTTTTCTCTTTCTTAATATCTTTTTTTAGACCACGAACCCAATCGTTAAAATGTATTTTTTTGCAACCACATCCCGTCGAGAATCGACATTCAATTGAATAAGGTTCTTCCCTATATAATTTAAAATTACTTAACAAAATATCAATCATTTTTAAAATAAAGCAAGGCAAATTTCGCAGTTGGATACGCTTTTTGTATTCAGAATTTAACCCACTTAATTTTATGAACTATATGTACATATACCCCAAAAACAACTAAAGACATAAATCCTAATTCTAAATGTTGACAAAACCGACTATTTTACTTTTATATTCATATTTTCATTCGCAAATCGAAAAATTCGAATTAGCTAGGTTCTGCAAGCAATTCGAGATAACAAATTTACTTCAAGAGATTTCTAGGGTTCCGTATACCAAAATGGTGAAAAGGCTACTTTTCTTGTCTGTTTATCCATCTGTCACAGCTACTTATTTCAACAAATACTATTGCTATGGAATTGAAATTTGGAAAACATATTTTTAAACTTATGATAAAAAATTTCTAAAACAATACCATTTCTCCTTCCCCCATCTCCGAAGTTGCAAATCGGAAAATCTAAAAAAATTAGAGTTGATAGAGGCTCCAAAATAAGGAGCTCTCGGTGCAAAATTCCGACTCGCGCATTTGACTGGTTTTTTCAAATTAAATATAATTAAAAATCGTTTCGATGCCAATATTGATCAAATTTATGAAGGGATGATAATGCAAACGTACAAGAAAAATATGTTTAAAATGTATAGTTAAGAAGAAAGATAATATTGAAAGTCAAAAAATGTCTGATTTCTTAAAGATTCAGGCCAGGTCTTTAAACCTGCCTTTAGCTGCTGCGTAGTAAAACTAAATAAAACAAAACAACGTAGGTTATGATATGTAGATAAGTCTTATTAGAGGCTATTTTAGTCATTTCAATCAAATGCATATAAAAGAAAAGAGATTCTTTCAGCGTATTTCCTAAGATGAGAAAATAAGACTATCTTTTGTGTGGACTCCCTTGCTCCTAGCTCCTGCTCCGGTTGATGTTATTAATTCGAGTTAATTAGAGAAATGCATTAATTCCTGAATGCATAGTTAGGTATCCTTGGGGACGTATATGCATACCCAGTTCACTAGCTCTGCAGTCGATTTGAAATTCCCTTTTTGCTGCAAGGAGTCTTCAAGTAACCATGAAGCGCAGAATCCAATTCACAAAAGAAAGTAGCACTTTTGCACGACACCTTTTGCAAATCTACTCATCATTACCCAAGGAAGGTGTCTTTTTGGTATAATCGCGCCATCCGTAATGCCAGAGTATCGTCCCAGAAAAAAATGAAAAGACAATGAAAAAAGGAGTCAATGGGGAACACAAAAAAAAACAAATAGGATGGGAAATGGAGTCAACTTCCTCACCAGCAGCTCCCTTAAATCAGAAGACGGAAACCAGTGATGGAGATTTTCTTCTGCTCTAGTTAGCAGGATAAATCTAAATTTCTAGGAATTGAGACGGAAAATATTTCTCCATTAAAAGGAAACTTCTGTTAGTGCACTCTCTGAACATTAGTGTTTCAATTACTTTGGAGAACGAATGCGTCTTACGAAATGACTTCCTCTAGTAATGCAATCCCCTACGCTGGACGGACTATGATATGAAGATGCTGGGGGCTTGTGTGATTCTTATTTTCCGAAACGACGTAAAAATGCTTTTAGCTAAGTGTTTCACTTATTTTCTGGCTATCCTTTTAATTGTGTCTACTTGCCAAGGGGCAAGCTGTATTAGTTTTCAGGAAATGAAGTTCATTAAATTCAGCCACAGGACACACGAGAAATTTTCTAGTGAAGCTGTCTTTACTCGGCTTGGCAAATAGTGGAGAACATCTGTGTACTTTTCAATTTATGTCCTGTTCCTGAGACTCCGCCATTTATGGGAGCTGTTAAACACAGACCAAGAGTAACACGAGCAATGTTCGAGCTCCATGAAATATTTAGAACGCGAAAGTAAAACCCCACCATCATTTATCATTAGGGCAACATATTTCTTTCCCTGAAATTGGAATATTATGTAAAATCTTTCTCAACAGAATTAAAGCAACTGCTTAATATATTCATAGTGGTTCTAGCGCTTGCATGTTGTCCTAGGGACCTCGGTACCAAGAAAGCCCCTCCAGGGAGTACCTAATATTTTTTCATAAGAACCTGGCGCACCTTCTGATAGGCAACCATCGATCACAGGGAACTTTATCGATTTATTAGCATCATCTGAAGATTAATCCATCACTTAATGACGGTGTTTTCTTGGCTTGTTTGCAACTAATTTGTGGCCGTCAATTTTGATTTATATCTCCCCAACAGGAGTTTCCCCAAAATTTTCCCAGACCCATGCGACCAAGTGCGTTGGTAGCTTGAAGGTTAAAAAAAGGAAACAACAACAAACCTCCGCATGGTACACTTTAGGCTGTAATGACGACAGCGATAGCAGTCGCTGACAAATTACAATTTCATCGCTGACTAAAATTAATTAATGGCACTGGAAAAATAAACACCCGACCGTGTCAATTAATTGTCAATGGAGCTCTCCCCTCTGTTCCATATGCAAAACCATTCAGGGTAAGAAACAATCTTGAGTGACATAACATAAATATTTTGGCATGACCCGATGTTGTCGCCTGGCTGCACAGTTCAAATAGGAGCACAGGGAGCATTGTGCCAAAGTTCTCATAGTCAAACTAATTAGTTCCTGCACAAAACCCCTGTCACACGAAAATTGCTTTCAGTTGATTTAAATAACTTGTTGGGATCCTATTAAGCAGCTTTCCGAAATGAGTGATTTCATTTTGGGTCTTGTTGGCTAAGAAGGCACATTGTATCATATTTTATTGTATCCACATTATCACAGCTGCAGAACTGGTATGAGATAGACAACTGTGCAGTCCAGCTTGTGTTATAGCAATCATAGTATGATTACCTAAAATATAATGTAGGTAAATTTAGTTGAAACCATCCTATTCTGAGGATATGAATAGGATGTTCTAAACTAAACTCAACTCATAATCATTTCAGATAAAGCAAAGCAAAATTTAAGACTAGTTTAATACTTATTTCCTTAAGTTTGTTCAACTACAATAAATCATTGTCACATTGTCAATAAATTGATGCCTTTCAATGCAATGCCTCATATCAAAATTAATAAAAAATACTATTATTCAAAGTAAATGATATGAAATTTTAATTCTAACTTGTACTGTATTTATATGACAATTTAATAACTCCACAGTTCTAATAAATAGATAGGTATAAAAGAATGACATACATACGCCCACTCAAAATTGGGTATGCAATATTTCAATAATTAATTAACTGCACTCAACATGAAATGACTGATGATGAATGAATAATATTAATATTTTTCATTTAATAAAGAATTTTTAGCCGTATGATATCTATTATAAAATTGAGTTATTAAATGTATGAATATATATCGTTTCTTTTAATGCAATTTAAACCTTTCCTATGAAACAGTGGGATATGTATTTTGTTTCAATTACCGCGAAATGTGTAATTTTTTCGCACACGGTCGTTTAATTATAACTAAATTTATTAAAAATAATTGAAAGCTTTATGAAACCTTTTTAAAGGTTCTCATCTTTAATTACATTCTTATGAATTTCTTATGCAAAATTATATATAGGTTTTTGTTTTATCGCGTAGGTATGTGTTAATTACTGCAATTAATTCTTGGACAACTTTACACTATCGTTAGAGCATGCATTATTAAAATTGGGTAATTAGATCCTTAGTGTAACTAAGGGCAGATAGACCATACTCTATAGATTCTGAGGGTCCAAGTCACGCTAATTTGTACATCTGACAGGAGGGGGCATTCAATTTCTGGCTGAGCCGATCAAAGGGTCTTCGCCAATATTTCTTTTTATAAGTTTGTACCTTCACTAGCCGGCAGGCTAGAGCAGCCCTTACGTGCCGGCCCTTTCCTGGCCCAATGAAGGCTTATTGCATCATTATTTTCAGGACGTGAGGAAAGATAAAAATCTGCAAGAATAAACTCCGGGGCAAACATTCTCAGCCCACATATTCCCCTATCTCCTTGATTGCAATAAGTGCCAAAAAATGTCTTTTCGGGAAGGCGAAACTTTATTTACCACCCCGACCGGAGCTCGGCTGGTCCAGTGTATAAAATACACACGTCCTCGTCTGTATTTTCTAGGGCCGGGGATATTCGGAGAAGTTTATGGCCAATATATCTTGAGCTCCCATATCCTGGCCGATGTACCAAATTGTTCGTGACGTGACTTCTTGATAATAAGTTTATCATGTGTGCTCCTCGCCAGTTGCGTTCATCCCCGGTACATTCATTTTGGCTTAAACTTTTTTAATTTCACTGTTGTCGTGTTTACTTTGGACCCCCGTTGACTGACTGCGATGATGGCGCTTCCGCCCGGGCAGGAAGGGCGCGGCTGAGCCGCCCTCGTAGGGCTGTTTCAAACCAGGGATGAAATAAATGGAAAAAAATAATAATTTCCCACATACAACTCTGTCTCCGGTTATCTCCGTAAGATGTGCGGTCGACGGTGGAAAAATGAAAGGCAAAAATATAAAAAATATAAATAAAACGAACACCTATAAATATTGCCCTGGTGGGGCTCTGCAGTGGGGCCCAGCTGGGAATTTCGTGCCTGCGGCGGCAGAGCCCCTCCATCCGAACATACTGGACAGCATTTTAAATCAGGCCCGGCGAATCTTTATTTCAATCAAAAGTTAGTTACTACAACTTTTTGCTGCAGTCTATTTAATTTTCAGGATTTTTTTAGTTCCGTCGTCAGATCGACCTACATTCAAAACTACCGAGTCTCAGGAAGCTCCACTGTATGTATGTATGTAAATGCATTGAAGAGAATTTTATTAAATTAAAATCAGATAAAATTTGTGATATTTCACTAAAATATTTACTATGGGTGAACATTCGTTTACGAAACGCCGTTCAATCTGACAAATGACGCAAAATGTTAAAAATAAAATTCAATTTTCTTGCAAATATCCTTCGCCAACGTCTTCTTCCGCTTTTCGAATATAGCGCAAAAAATCTCGGAAATGATTTCTTAAAAGTTTTACGTCGCTCACTTTGTGAACGGATTCAAGACTTCTTTAACGTCTGTATACATATGTATGTGTGTTTATTGAAATACATATTTTCCAAGAAAGATCAAGTGTACGCTTTAAGCTGAATTTATTTTGGAAAATCGCATTTACATAAATAAGTACCATACCTTATATTTAATTACATAAAGGAGTACAACCACTCTACCGAGTTTAAAAAAATGTTAGGCAGTTTATTTTACCTATTCAGGCCTTTAGAAGTATTTTATTTAATCTCACAGCTCATCAAAGAAAAGAAAAATTTTCCGCGGTCAAACAAATTACTCCTAAGAGGTTTAGGAAGAAAACACAAATTTTTTCAGTTCTACGTGAGATTAGGTAGAAAAGTACGTAAAGAAATTTAAAACTGATGTTGCATGTTCAAAGTTCTACCTTTGACGAAACAAATAACGATAAAATTTCAAATGTATCGTAAACTCCATATGTAAATACTTGTATGGGTAATATCACTTTAAAGACACAGTACAAATGGAAGAGAATCTGCTGAATGTAAATTCGGAAGTATTAAAAATTTTATCCTAATACCAACATATTGTATCGTATGTATAAGAAATAAATCTAGGAAAAACTCTAGAGACTAAAAATAAGAAAATTTGATTTCAATTTACACTGTATAATGAAATACATTTTAAGAAATAAAAAATACTTTAATGATTGTCTATACGTAATTATAATAAAACTATAATCTCATAACCACTATAACAACTTAAAATGAAAGGAACCAAAAACCAAAGGTATATTTTTAAGAAGATATTCTCTTTGGAAAAGTATAATAAATTGCTCCGAGAAGTTGCACCTAACATATTATATATGTACTTAGTTACTACATGTTTTGGCATTGAAAGAGGAAATGAGTTTTTACAGAGTGGTGGTAGAGTCTTAATCTTGTAAGACACAGTTCTTGATTTGAGATTTCAATTTTTTGTTTTGAATAAATATTAAACTCCAATCTCAGTTTGAAATAATCATAAAGTTAAACTTTCATCCAAAAATTGGGACCAAATTTTTTTCATGTGTGCATGTAGTTACTCATTTACCTTATTATTGCTTTGAAGAGGCTATTTATTAACTAAGTATATAAAATTAAATTTCTATACTAATTAACTGACCTTTTTAACATATATATTTTTATATATACGTATATAGGTACGTATATACTTTATAGCAAAAAAAAACGAGGGTTAATTTTAAGCAGTAGGAAATGAAAAAAAGCAGATCCCACGCATTAATTTGCTCTGAATTCCTACACCGGACAAACAGGTGAGAAACGTCCCGTAAATCACACAGACAATTTATTGCCCTTAATCTGGTATGCGATTCATAATATAAAAATAAATATTTATGGAGCTGGGGATTAATGCGAGGATGATTAATTACTCTGTAAGACTGGCAAGGTAAAGCAAGTGAATCTATGTGTTGCTCACCTCCCGCCCACTTTCACCTTTCACTGGAGGATTATCCCAGAGAGTAATACAAAAACAGCAATTTATTGGAGGGCGCTTAATTACAAGGAAACAAATTTTTTTTTTAGCACTTTGGATTATGGACTCCCTTCTCGGGGGAAATGTAATGGATTTCCGAAATTATTTGTCAGCGATTAATTTATCACCCCGGGCGGGGGAATTAACCTGCGATATAAAAATTAGTGAAGCAAATTGCCTCTATTCAGAAATTCTTTGATCCATGAATATGCCTTAATTACTATTATTTTCCTAAAAAAAATTGGCTAAAGAGATTTCACTTATTTGGGTGTTGTGCTCTGTTCCGGGGGATTAAAATGAAAGCAGTTTGAAAGGTGCACTAAAATGCACCGGAGGCCGGGCGCGGCAGTTCCGGCACCGAAAAACTGGGAATAATGTTTTTGCCGCGAATATGCAATTCTTGATCCATTTCCAATTTATCTCAATTCATGCCGAAATTTCATACACCTGAAGTGATGGCTCCGGATAAAAAAGCGAATTCTGGATTGAATTGGTTGGGAGCCTTCAATAGAGCGGAAACGAGGATGGTGAATTCACCACGACACGCTGGGCATGCTCCGGCTCCAGGACTATCCCATATAATTTTTCAGGAGGGCACCAAATCAATTGAGGAATCCGTCTATCGCACATCGCATCGGAGGGGACTCGCTCTGGAGCGTGTGCAGGTAAATGCACCTCAGCTAACGTGATTTACATATGAGAGTCTTTTAACTGAATGGAATATCAATTTGTTGGAGTTTTTGCTTCTTTGAGCAGCACCACGTCAGCACTAATTAATTTCATTTTTCGAGTGGATTACCTGCACGAAGCGCGCCTCCCTGAATAGAATAATTGAAGCATTTTCGGGTGTGCTGTGCGCCTCTTCCGATGTGATTTTGAATTCGCTTGATTTTGATATTCTGCTTTGCACTCTCAGGTGAAAAGCGAATGCGAACGCCATTCCCCGAATACACGAGAAATCCTTTCTTCCCTCACACAAAAGCGAATTCAGTTGGATTTGGCATTGGGTTCATTTTAAAATCAGCCAAGGTCTACAATTTATTTCAAAATCCATATAAATCTGTTTATTAAGAATTTTCAATAACGCAACGCTGGGTGAGCGAAAAAACTTTTATATTTCTAGTTTATTCAAATGATTTTAAGCAGCGTTACTATGTATGTACATTCGAGGTTAATGATCCTTATAATTAAAAACATAATATTTAACTTCTGTGTACGAACATACGAGAAGCACTACACAAGTATACATTTATTTAGATTTATGAACCTCTAAATTAAATTCAGCAGTTTTTTGTAACGCAATTTGCAATGGAAATGAAGATTAATGCTAGCGAATGTTCATGAAAAATGTGGCAACATTATAGTTTCTCCCAGCCAATGCCTTTTTCTTTTATCGTTTACAATTTTCAAAAACCTAAAGTTCTTTGTTTTAAAGAAAATTAATCTGTATCTTCTGCTTCACATAATTTAGACATTTTTTGTAATATCATTTTTTAGTCAGAGTTATAAAATATGTACTTTCATTTAAGTGTGGCAGATAAATGAATATAGTCCAAAAAGGCGTATTTCAACTGGGTATTTTCCCTTTGAAAATAAATATCAAGTAATACATAGAAGCTTCGAGTACCTACTGTTTTGCATATACGAAAAAAACATAAAGTATTTACTTGTCATTTACAAAAAAATTATTCTAAAGTAATATACTTGGACCTTATTTCGGATATTTCGAATTCAGAATCCAAAATCTGGCCTATTCGGATAGAGTCTGTCGATGTTTTTGTCTGGAGAAAGAAGAATGACTCATATTTTGTCCCGAAAAGGCACCTCGAAATTTATCACAAAAGGATAGTAAATTCTAAACAAGAATTGAGCCTGCTCGAATGCTAATATTAATATATGAACATTAAATGTGCAATGTAATCAAATCCATATGTGTAAAAATACACCAAAAACACATCTAAGATGTTTCACTCATCTATAGATAACTCTGATTATAACTGCATACATATAAGTAAGTAAATGTACCTACATATATACTTTTTTCCATTTTGTAGGAAATTTAATACTAAAACAACATGTTTCTAAGTTTACTGAAAATGCAGAATGAAATGTTCAGAGCGAAAGTATTGAATATCTGCTTAATACTCGTATGTACGGATATTAAAAAGCTTATTTTTAAAATCTATAATTAGTTTCACAAAAACTTCCTATATCATCAAAAAAGAAAGGAAGTGACTGAGCATGTGTGGTATAGAATTAATTCACAATCCTAGAAAATATGCCTGATTCCGTAATATTCAGAGGGAAATTGAAAATGTTCCCACCGTGTAAATAAACAAGTTGCCGCGATGTAAATTTATGCAGTGTTTTAAAGGTTTTAAGCAAAACAAATAGCCAAAGTCTTCTAGTGGCATTCATTTGTGAATTCCGCAGCATTAGTCATAATATGTTGACATAAGAAAAATTGTCGCGCATATCTCAAAAAGACATTCCTCTAAAAAAAATTTGAATATATCGCGCTCAGTGTGGGGAGAAAGGAAACTAAGCTAGGATTATAATTTTTCAGAATTTCAGAAATACCCTGACACTTACAAATAGCTTGCACCATGAATTTTGAACTTCTCCCTTTGGAGCAGGCGGACAAACTGAAAAACCGAGTGCGACATAGCAAAAGATATAAATCGAGTATAACCGAAAGATGGAGAAGTTGTATTTGATGAAAAAAATAGAGCATACATGTAATGTTAATTAGTTGGGAACAGGAACAGATCCCAGGACGCCTGGCGAAGACGTTCTATCATATCCTCGCCAGGTACGCCACTATCTATCTGCTTATAGGAAACTTTGCCGAACTAATAGCGAATGCAGCAATGGCGTAATAACCATAATTAGCAGCGGGAGCAATATTTGAAGCTACCCACATTTTGTTACAACGCAGCCACACTGCAGTGGAACTATTTAGCTCCGGGGACGATAACTCAAACCGAAATGAAAGTTTTGCACGTGCCAAAAAGCATTCGGAAGAAAAGTTTCTCGTTGAGTTGGCTTAACTCCTCGCACGACTCCTGCAAGAATAAACAAACTTTAAGAGGTCATGAACTAACAATACAAAGCGAAACGTCTTCAGAATTAAGAAATCCCTTCTTTTTTTATTTCAAGCGATATCCTGTCCATTTTACAGGCATCGGGAGCTAACGTGCCAACTCAAACTTTCCAACTTGATAAATTTTCCACTGCGAATTGATATAATCGAATATTTCTAGAGAAACTCAACACGACAGTGATGCATTGCGCTCAGCACAAATGAAACAAAGCATTTTTACTAGCCTTGAAAGTTAAATAACAAATTTAGTGGTTGTTTTGAAATTTAACACGTTCTCGACTACCAAATTCAACATCTGATGGTAATGTTTTATGAAGTAGAACACCTTCTCGACAACTATTGTTATAGAATTTAAATTAAAGTAACCTAAGCAATTATTAAGCAAACACGCCCACAAGAAGCATGAAAACGCCCAAAGTAGACACGAATATTTAAAAACACGCTCTTTTGCAAGTAAATACGCCGCCCAAGTAGCCACGAATATTCAAAAATACGCCCGCAAATAGGCACCCAAAAAAGGCACGAATGTTCAAAAATACGCCCCGTTTCGCATAGGTACTCGAGATGTGCGCTCATGTGCCTATTTGGGCTACGTTTGCACCTTAGAATATACAGAAATAAGAAAGTGCTGAATCGATCAAATATATAGTGTACGTGTGCATACCATTTTTTTGGGCTACTCTGCAGAAAAAGACAAAACTTAAGCAAGTGAGACAGAATGTCTATATTCTAAGGTTTTTATTCGGGAAGTAGCAGAAGTAAAATGGATCCTAAATGTTTTAATTTGAAGTAAATTCTTACAACTATTCACACTACAAAGAAGAGCGATCATGTTCAACAGCTTTAAGTTCAACAAAGGAATAAACTAGAAAGGCATAATATTAATATATAGATAATTGAAGCATGGTAACGTAGACAGTAAATTACAAAGTAATAGTTTCGCTGCAACCATGTAATAAACCGATTTTGCAGACCATATTACCAAATATTTGAACATATGTTAACCCTTTAACCAAGCAGCCAACGTCTCATGTTAGTACGAAAATTACACTGCTTCACAACTGGCCTTTATGGTGGCTCGACATATTGCTAATTTTTTTTCCCACACCCCTGCGGGGATTTCGCCATCACCATAATGCGAATCAGCATTGTTTTTAATTACAAAACGAAAATATTAACATGAAAGCCATTCAGTTTACCTTTAAAAGCAATTTTCTGGTGGGAAAATATCAAATGAAGCAAACTGTTATGGTTGGGCGGTGGTAACCAGAAAACCCCTATCAGTTCATTAGAAGCGCTTTATTACTCACTTTGGCTCCTCTTTGGGAGTGCGGTGCCCCTGGAGCACCTCGAACTCCACCATATAGTATATCTATGGACGGGTATTTCCGCCCTGTACCCGACTCCTACTGGAAATGGCGTATAAAAGTGCGGCTCGTGGGCGTCTTTTTTCTAGAGCTCTCGTTATTACTAAATGTTCGCTGTTTTCCGCATATTTTTCCATAAATGTTGGCACACACAATTTTTTGGGAACAGCTTATTTTCAGCTCGTTGTGATGCTAATGAAGGAATCTTTTGTCCAATCAATTTGGGCTTTGTTTCTCATTTTTGTATATAACTCCTCAAACTTCCAGATTCAACTTACCTACTACACGAGGTGTAAAACAAATTCTTTTTGGGACTATCTATACTATACTTTGCTTAAATGTATAAAAATCTATGAAAGATGTCACTTGAGGCTTCCTTAAGCATTAAATAACGTTTCTGACACCAAAGACACCAACATACATGCGCCCGATACTGCTCAATTTTAATGACTTTTACCTTCGCATCAAAATTCCCTATCCACATTCTAATTCATGTCACCGAAATTCCCTTAAGATTTCTCTCGCTTTTTTTACAGAATTAAAATTATTTCTTTCATTGTAAGAGAACTGGAATCACGTTTTGGGGTCGTAATTAATTAGAAAACAGAAGAAGAATTTTAATGATTTTTTTTCCCATGGATTCACAGGTCTTGCATATTTATAAGAAGAGCTCTTTATGCTTTTGCGCCATTCTCGTTTCGTTTTTTAATAGAAAAGAAATTCTTTTTCTGGTGTTACAGCCGAAAAATCAATAGATGAAAGTCAGATAAGACTTATGGTTTAATTAGGAAATATATTTTGTGATATTAAAAATTTAATAAACGAATTTAAGCTTTTGGAGTAAGTACCTAAATATCGTTAGGTTTTAGTAAATTTATAATCAGCAACCTCCAAATGTATATGTATATACATACATCTAGCTTAAATAAAATACAATTTTTTGGAACAAATGCATCACTCTTTAATGTTTGTGGTCTATACTTCCATCCTACGTTTTTTTAAAATGCAAACATCGCAGAAGGGAAACAAGTAACAATGCAGTTGAATAAAAAGAAGATTCTTAACCAACTATTGTTCAAAAGAATACTATTGACCTTTAATTAGACATTTTTAAACTATATACTAGTAGGTACCAGCTTTCAGTTTTTGTTTTAAGAGTAATCAAGGAGAGGTATTTTCTTCCGTAAATGTATCTATCTACTACAAAAACTGACATTATTCAACGGAAGGCTATGAGTCCATTAAATTACGGATCCTGAAGGATATCGTAGGTCCCTTTTTCATTTATTCTAAACTGGAAGGCAAGGGTTTAGTTTCCTAAACTATTTCTTTGAACTCGTCCCACTAAGAGTGGAATTAAATTAAGATAAAGTCGGGGAATCCCTTAATCACTTTTCCTTCCAAAGGCCGGGAAGCTTTGAAAAATGTTCACAACTATTCAGCTTATCCGAAAAAAGGCTTGAATCTTCGGAATTCATCAAAATTTTAGTGATGTTAAGGGAAAAATACTTCAGTTTTAGTGTGCCTGACAGGTCGTCCTTAATAATTCACTTAGAAGCTCTCAAATCCCAACCCTCGGTTAATTCAGCGCCAAAGCGAGCTAGCCCATGATACCACCAGCACCAGGCACCGGGAGCAATCCCAATAAACATCTGGACATTACGGCGAGCAGTTTTATATGGCACAACAAAGCCTGAATCAAACTAAATCTGCTAAAAATTACGGCAAAGCTAACATAATTCCACGCTTTTCTGCAGCTTTCCTCGGCCGACACCCTTGGGACCTTGTCTGCTCCTCCCGGCTGCTTCGGGACTCCTCCGCCGGAATTCTTCCTTCGTTTTCACTTAAAGACGACCACACCGATTCCAAGACAGTGTAGCCCCCAGTCCGCCTCTGTTTGCTCGCAATTTTTTCATCTGTTTGCTTATGACTTCTATACCGCGAAATGATGTCATTTATTAAAGCAGCGGAACTCTTATTAATTCCACAATAAGTAAAATGTGAAGGGCTTTTACAATCGCAATTTATATGTTTTCGAGAACGACTTTCCGCAAATTAATTCGTTTTTTCAGAGGGGGGACAACTTCACACTGGTTAAAATTCGGATAGTCGCGGGGCGCCAAAATAAATGTTCTGTTGCAGTTTTTGCAAATAACGTGCAATAAAACGACTCAAATTTTCTTCACTATGTACTTCTAAAACTTCAAAGTCAACTGGAATAAGTGTTCAGCAATACGGTTGTATGCAAATTAGTTAATCAAATAAAAGAGATTTATCTCGACCCTCTCCAGGCGAAGGTCGCTGCTTGTTGTGCTTTGCCGAGGGCAACTCATGCCCGAGTACATTAAATTTAATTTCAGTCCTTATGTCCCTAGAGCCTTAACTTCTCCTACTCTAATTTTTCGTTCAAATGGAAATGCTTATCAGCATCAACTCAATTGCTTTCGAGGACAATACAAATTTTAGAAGCAATCAATTCCGGGTCGAATCACCCCAATAATTTTTAATGTCTGCTACTTTACAGCAAATACGAAACAGAATATTTTCTTATGATGTCATCATATGAACATACACTCTAAAATTATCTAAAATTGGAAATTTCCTCATACAAAGTTTAATATGAATACACCTAAAAGACTTTGTATTAAATTAAATATAATATTTACTTAGTTAGTAAAATATTCCGAAAATTTCTAATTTAAGTGGATGTAATAATGTTCAAAATTTCATATTAAACTTACATCAGTTTTACTCTCAATATAGTTTCTGATAACGTCACGAAAATGCTGATGTATCACTGTTTAAACGTAAACCATAACTTCGAAACTTTTGCCACATTAAGAAAATATTTCCAAACTTTTGCAATATATTTTACGCTTAAGAGGCGCGAATGTGCTAAAGTGCAGATGTGCTTTACTTCACCAAATGCACAACGTGAAGAAACTTCTATGAAATTCTTTGGTGTGTAAAAGAGTTTTAGAAAGTAAATTTTATTTAATTAACAATATTAGTTTGTCTTTTGGTATGTTAAAAGCGATTTATATTTTCTAATTTTTATATTATAGTTAGGTACTTGGATTCACACAAAGTACATAAATAAATTGATTCACAACTACAATCCTTCAATCTTGAAATCTTTTGAAAGAGTATTTAAAATTTTGTTCACTCTAGTCTAATCGGCAAACTGATTCCGCTTAAAAACCATTGGTACCAAAACTCTTATATATTTACATGGGTAGATACCAATTTTCATAAAAAGGTTTTAAGGTCACCATCTAATACTAGTAACAATTAGTTCAAAACATAAATAAGTACTATATTATATTGTATTTTGTGGTAACTATATATTATTTAAATTTTGAATAGTTTTTCCTACAGTGCAATTTATGGCTACTTTAGAATTAAATACTATCTTTTGTTTTACTAGGATGACAACAGGATTTTTGATAATCTGATTTGGATCTTGAGTTTCGCATTAAATTAAAGTTTTTAACTGTTACTTTATAGCAAAGTCCATCAAATTGCAAATGATTTTTGGCCATTCAAACTTCAAGTCGTCAACCGAAGAAATTATTAAATCTAGTTTTTGATATAAAGTGGGCGTAAATTAATGCAATTTGATTCTTTTTTTCACAAAACTAAAAAGCTTTTCTAGGAGTCACTTTTAGCAGATTTCCATTCAACAGAAAATTTGCAGCGAAATCTGGTACGAATCAGATCATCAAAAAAAACACATCTAATATTATAGCAGAGCAAATTTTCGTTATTTAATTTATTTATCACTTTATTTTCACAAATATTAGGTTGTAAAACTGAAATCATTTTAAGAATGTATTTTTGTTCCTTGTAAAGCTGATGATATGATCACAATTTTGTGGCAACATAACATACATAGGTCATTTTAAAAGGACAAAGTGTTTTATGTAGATATGTAAAATACATGCTATACTTATTTGAAATGATTGGGAAACGTTAACAAGGAATTTAAATAAAATTGTGTAAAAGCGGCGCTGTACTCCTCCTTGAAACATACGACAGTATATGCGACTGGAATTCCCATTTGACATGCGAAGCAAAAGGGCTGGCAGATCAAACAGAAATTTGTGGAGATTAAAACCCATCCGCAGTAGCCATGAGCTCTCATATACATATACTGATTCTTTTGATCAATCAGTCATAAAACATTCTGATTTAAAAAATTGCCCTGACAAAGTTCAAAGAGGGTGAAAAGGGCAAGGCAAATTCCACAAAGGGCCCTTATTAGTGAGTTTTACCCGCTGCTATAGGACGAATTTTCGCCTCCAGTTAAATCTCATCCGAACACAGAGCCCTCCCCGGCCGGTTCAATTGGATGTTGCTCGTCTATCGCATCCGTCTGCGGAGCGCTAAAAAATCGATTGGGGCCTCGACTGAAATTTTCATGACACAGCCGCGAAAGGGTTGCAATTAAGGGGACTTGAGATTCCACCGAATATTCGGGGCGATGCATTCGGCGCTCCACCGAACAACCACACTGGGCATCGAACTATTTCCAGATTAGTCTCTGATAGTGTCAAAGCCTTGGGGACCGGGTTTGACAGTGAAATGTTACTGGCCGGGCACCGCATGACTGTGATGAGTGGCGTTCACATTTTATTGCAAAAATAGGAGCATTTTACGATTGTGTAAACTTTTTTATATCTGATTGACCCCATCGCGCTATTAAGAGTCGCCAGGCTGGCACGTCTCCAAAAGTCTATAACTTCCATATGAATTTGAACTCCCGGCACTCCAGTTTATCTCCTGTAATTCTTCCCTGGGGCGCTCTGACGTGCCGCTGTAAGTTCAAATGTTACTCAACATCGGTGCGGTCGACGTCAAACTAGCCGCTTTTAAATTACACTTTTTCGCCGGTTTTAAACGCGATCAATAAAAAATGTTCCTGTTCGTGTTAGCCGGCGCTCCATTTTTATGCTGAACAGAGATAAACCATTGGAGGCCATAAATATAACAATTTAAGCATACCCTCCCGCACCCCAGGAGGATCCTGGAACCGGTGGCCCCGAGCCCCTACCCCTCGGAATTCCCTATCAACTGCAATATCGCATACCGGGGAATCGTTGCAATAAAAAGTTTTTACTTTCATAGTTTAAGGCCACTTTGCCGGGAAATACGGACGCAGACTGTGCCGGGAGTGGTGTTGGCCCTGTCCTGGCGGCGGTGACTTTTTTCTTTCCATCAGATAACGCGGCCAACCGGTCTTCCAGATACGTTGAATTAAACATACGGCTCTAAGCTCTGTGCCATTGTCAGATGAACGCGTTTATGATGAAACTAGGTTTTTTAAGGCGGAAGGATAAAACCCATATCCTTCCTCGGTTTACTCTTTTTATTTAAAAAGGTGGGCAAGCTGACAACTTGAAAAATAGCGCCGCTCACCCTCACTGAAAGTAGTAACTTTGATATTTTTACGAAAAAATTTGTAAATGGATCATGAGGTCTTTTATAAGAAAGTTTTACACCACCTTTCTGTTTTATTTATTTTTGTAATATTTTCGACGCGATAACGCCATGAATGTTAGTCACTCATGTTCATAAAGTGAGCAGCAAAATTTTGGTCTTGGTTCCATGAAAATTACTCTTCAGGAATAAAAAAAAAAATTGCGAAATAATATCGCGCTGATAGTTAAAAATCTTAAGTTTAGTGAAAAACATACTTATGTACTATCAATATTGATAATGCTTGATAAGGTAAATCTAAGATGTTGAAAACTTCATCATTTTTCCAACTATCCATAGATCTTGCCACTTAAAACAAAAAAACTTACATCCTTCTAAATGACACAGCCCACCACCCCTTTTGCTTTTTAAATTTAATTCATTGTTATTAACCCTTAAGCTTAATTTTAATATACCTTACCTTAATAACATCAAATACCATCATATAAAAACAATGATTCTATAACCAGTGTTCGGATTTTAAAAAAAGAAACTTAATGAACATAATACTATATGCATATCAGTTTAATAATAACTGCCTTTTTTTCCGATCCGGACCAGATTATTTAAAAAAAATTTCATACAATTGAAATCTATGAGTAATCCTTATTAAACAATTTTTATTTTGTAAGAATGGACTCGAATATCTTTGATTTGTACCCATTTTGCATCAAAACATTAATCAAAAAATTTGTTTAAGTAGTTGAAGATGCATATGCGCTTTTTGCAAAATTTTAAAACTTTTATACCTATTCAACGCAAAATTTCCTGCTAAATCTGATCCGGATCCGATTGTGAAAAAGAAACACGGCTATGTAGATATTTAATAATGACATAAGAAATTGACTTCCATTAATGCAAAATTGGCAATAGTTCCAATAATGCAATACGTATTAAGTTAAAACTTAGAGGGAAGATAACACTCTAAGACTTTTCCAGAAAAGTGCTATAAGAAGAATGTAGGTCTCGTAGGTGAAGACGAAGTATGGATTAGAAACCTTGTTAAATGTTTTAAATCACGAAGACTAGGATTGCTGGGCCATCTTGAAAGAATAAATGAGTACCATATATCAAAAGCGGTATAAGAAAGTAATCCTTCAGGAAGCAGAAATCGTGAACGAGCCGGAAAAAGATGGATAAACGGTGTTGAAGAGACTTAAACACATTTAGGCGTAAAATAAATTGGGAGATACTACATATAAATGATAGAGTTTGATGAAGACGAGCAGTGTCGGAAACCAAAATCCACACAAGACTGTAATACAGTACCACAGAAAATGTATCTATCTATGTATTTACATAATCTATGTGCCCGTAAAACATAAAAGTGTTATAACGAGGAAATGTATAAAGATTGGTTTGGTTTATTTGAAAAACCTTGATAATCTTAGGAATTTTTCGTTTATCTTTTTTTAAATGCACGAGAAAAGCCTCTAAGTCAGGTGTATATGGAAGAGAAATTGATTTAAGGAGAATTCATCTTACATGCATCTCAAGTGTGCGCGAGAAGTAATCATTACAAAAGCCTTAAAGTATCTAAACCAGGATTAAGTGTTTGTGCCACGTTCTACGGCTTTCCAAAAGGACACACAGAGCAATCCTTCAGACAACTTGAATTTTCAGGAGCGTTTCTGCTGCCGTAGCGAAACAGTAATCTGAACGAAATCCTGGTACCATCACTTAAACAAGCCTCCCACTCCCCGAGCTAACACGAACTTTATGAAAAGCTCCTTGTAAGGAGATTTATGTGTCAAACGGTTGCCATTTGAATTTATTGAGTTTAAGCCGACTCCACTGGCACAAGGAGGACTGAAATTGTACAGGATTTACGACGACCTCCTTATTCGGCGGCGGCGAGTCCTCGCTACCATCCACCAGCTCAGCGATGCATGAAGACATTATCCGTGCGATTTGATCTAATGCAGGCGAAACAGAGGATGAAATTGTAATCGTGCTTCACCAAAAATGTAGGCGAAGACCAGCTTCCCCCGGTTTTGAAGAAGGCGGCCAAGTCGACTGGAAATTGCTAATTCTGCGTAATCACATGTGGGTACTATGGAAATTTGCTCCCAAAATGGCCCCAGGGAAATCGTTTGTTATCAGAATTTATGGCAAGATTTTTTTAAATTTTGATTCACTACCTACATGAACCATGAAGCCAAACTCCCTGATTCAAATGATTCTAAGAATTTATTACGTCGATGTATTTCTTTACCTTAAATTGAATGAACTTTGCTCATTTGACTTTCCTCCGGCAAAGAACATTGCTACACCTTTGTTCAGGCCACTAATTAACAACTCCGGTTCGTGAGCAGTAATTAATTCAATGGAAAAATTCAAATTTCGCCTTTCGGGTGTCGCTCTGGATCTTCGAACTCCATTTCACTTTCTCTCCAGCGGCGTCAACGCGTATTAACGAACCTTGCCGTGTCCTGACGAACTCGGCTGCTTATTTCGAATTAATTTTAAACTTAAGTTCAAAGTTGCTTTATCTTGTCTAATTACTATGCAAATTACGGAGCTTTCATTCAATAAAAGTGCGCATACATTAAGCATTGCGCCCCTGGGCCGACGACGACCCACCCCCCGTCACCATCAACTGAAATTGTGAAGGTGTGCAATGTCTTTGCTCCTCCTCCGTTCGTCTGAGTGCAGGATTCATAAAATTTACTTTGTAAATTGAACTTTTGGGAGTTGAACTGAACTTTCCTAGAATTTTATGACAGTTAATATTCTTTTAAAACGATGACCCAGTTACATGCTGTGTGTTCTACGTTTCTTCAGCTAATTTCGGAAAAGTTTATAATTTACGGCGCGCGAAAACATTGCAGCAGGAAGTTACGGCGTTCAAATTTGAATATAGAGCGGCTCTGCAGCCGAGACGCTGCGGGTCTTGTAATATACGCGAGCAGAGCTTAATTTTCCATTTTCACTTAAATTAATTCGCGTCCTATCACCCTTTATTTTGAGAATGCAAAGACGCACACACAAAAATATTACCATATTAAATTGATATTTTGTTCTTAATGCTTACATACCAAATTTTACAAAATGATTATTTGAAAAGAACATTAGCTACCAAAATTCAATAAACTTTCATTAACGATTATACTGATACGTGATTGCTCTCCATAAAAAATCAAAGTCAAAATGTAAAGTTACATATATCATTACCTACTCCAAACCTAAACCGGATATATTTCATAAACCTATATGATATGCTGAAAAGTTGAAAAACAAATTACTTATAAATGTAAACAACCGAACTGAAGCACGATTATCTCGTAATCTAAGATTTGTCTCAACAAAAACTCAGCCCTAATCCACTTGCGAGCACTGAAGTAACGAATTAGTAAACATTTAGCCCGGATCAATAGTTAATAACAAAGAAAATTGTTCTTACCTCGAAACAAGAGATCCTTCCACCATCGCATCACTTGAACCCGACATTTTTAATCGGTTCCCTCAAGAGCTGAAAAAATTGAATTGCCATCAATGATATAAATATATATGAGGATGGTGGCAAGGAGGACAAAAATATGTTTCCACTTTAAGAACGAGAATTGAAGATTAGTTTGAAGAAATTTAGCAAGTTATAGTAGTTTTATTTGCTTTTTCTTTTAATTTAATGTAATCTTGATAATTTCGATTTTTTCTTAGCACCGATGATTTAAATAGTTTTATTAAATTATCTTCATTGTTCAGGTACGTTGACGAAACGAAAGAACAAAACTTTTGAACAAATTCTGAAATTTTTCGTATTCTGTACCAAAAAGTTTACTAATATACAGGGTGTACGGGAATAAAGTGTACCTAAACTATGCGATTATTAATGTTTCATAAAAGTATATCTTCTTTTCGTTGATGAATGAAGTTAGAATATGTTCTGTCATAAATATTTTTTAATAACTTTAACTAATAAATTCTAAATAAAAATGTACATAATTAAAGAAAAGTTTTCAGCTACAAATATTGATGGGTTATGTTTTCAAGGATAAGAATCAGTTGTCTAAACTATAAGTATCAATGTGAATGTAGTTTCAAATGTAAACAGCTGATAACTTGAAATGTAGGGTTGGCTCCTTAGGGGTGCAAAACAGCCCCCAGCCCTTGTGCTCCATGCCTCACGGATAATCAAAATTCCCGTAGAATTAGTTCGCCCCACAGTGGAGTGGCTCCGGGAGCCAGCGCCCAACTCTAATAGGTTCGGGGCCCTGAGGTTTATCTGGAAAGGAGTTTATCAGCAACAAAATCTAAGCATGTTCGCACAATTAGTAAGCCTTTTGCTACCCATGAAATTCATTCCCCCTAAATTCGTAGTGTTTTGCTCCCCCAAACAGAGGGTTTATCATTTGTCGGGCGCCGGGCGAGGAGCTGTTTTTGCTGGAATCTGCCCGCCGGGATCCACCTCCAGCTACCTCCAGTCAGCCGCGCCAGCCAGCCCCAGCCCTGGCGTATACACGAGTTTTGTGTGAACTTAATTTCTAGAGCCGGATGTTTTCTCTAGCCGCTCGCTCACTGGCTCGTCCCCTGGAGGGAAAGACTTTATGAGTGACTTTCTGTTTATTTTTTCTACCTAATATTCCCCAGAATAAATCATTACTGCAGGAGCGAGGTGGCACCAGCCGCATCGGGGATTTTAATAATTACTTTCGTAGCTCCCATCTGAGGTTATTCAGTTATTGTGCATCAGAGTTAAACGCCCGTCCAAGTTCTTTAGATGAAGCTGCGTCTGCCAGCACGGGTTTGATGCTTCCACAATGGCCAGAGTGTGCCAAAATTAAGTTTTGTTTGCACAAACTCAAATATTTTTATGAAAACTCTTGACTAACCTTTAAAGCATGAGTACCTACCATTTTCGGTAGCAAAAAAATTTACAAAGAAAACTATAACTTTAAATTAAAGCTTCAACTCAGACTTATACTGAATACTTATATTGAATTTCTTTTCACCTTTAAAGCTTATCTTAGAGATTGGGGTTTTATAATAAGGTAATTTGTATCTTTGCCAATAATAATACCTATATTATCTATGAACAATTAAAGTTGAAAAAGACGTCGAAGTGTTTAAAAGATGGTTTGTTTTCAATACGGCAGGACAGCTGGAGAGTTAGGTAGCAGTTAAAATTTTAAGCCATTTGGATCATCCGTTGTCGAGAAATCACCTTCGTCAGCCAACAAGAAAACAATTTTGAGTCCGCCATTTTGACAAAACAAGCTTAAACGCAAACATTATCAATTTAAGATGTTTATTTTGAGTAATAAAAAAATTTGGTAACTAAATATTACTTGTAATGTAATAGAAAAATCTTGAAAAAAAACACGAAAACCACTGTAAACCTCCTTTAAAAAATTATTGTAATTCGCTTCTGCCTCTCTTTGTTTCGTTAATTTATAATTGTCATATAAAATGGTACATTTAAGAATAGTGATTTAATTAGTTTTATTTGAAGACTCTCTTATTTAAGGATTTTCCACTACAATATTGCCGAAATTTGAGATTAAGTTTAAATCGCGTTGAAAAAATGTTACCTTCCGAAATTTAAAAATTCAAAAATTAAATATTCATGACATTATACCCCAAATAAATGTTCGTATACCAATAAAATTCGTAACGAGCCCGTAAACCCAACATAAGTCAATTTGAGTGTTGGTTCTAGAATTTCATGGTATTAACACAAAATTGTTATTCGGAAATAAAATATACTCATAAAATGAAACGAAAAGCATACAATATATGAAATGGTCTTCACTCAAGGGCTACAAATCAGTATATTATGCGAGACCAGTATAATATTAAGATTTTGTTTTCAGGGTTTTAAATTTTGAGGAGCAAATAAAGATACGTGATATAGTTATTGTATCATAAAACAAATTTTCTACCTACATAAATTAAATTCGTTGGTCCTCAATATCTCTGATAAATGGTTGAGACTGTTGAATTTCCTAACAATGCGGTCATTCAATTTTCAATTTTCCTAAATTACACAAGACTTTCCGTTTTCGATGGACTTAGATTAAATTTGAACTTTTGTGAAGGTACATCGACTCAAACCTCCACCAATTTGCATTTAAGTATCTCCCATGCGAACATGGTCAATGTGAAAATAATTTCGTTAAGTGCAGACGATGTGAGGGTCCGCCCAGTTCGTCCGACAAAAGTTTCATTTGTATTCATGCGAGTTCGTATGACCTTACCCAAATGCATCACTTCCCCTTGTTATGACCAGGTCTAGAATCATGTCATTCTAGATTTTGTTCGACCGCAGCCATCGACGTCCGTGGAGTGGTCAACAATACTACACCATTCCTACAAGACGTCACACATAAATAATTCACAATAAATAAAATCTCTCAGGGAATATAAATTTTTATTTTAAAATTCCGCACACCCCCAAATGTAAATCCCCAATTCGAGGGGCTTAAGGCAGTGTAAGTGAACGAGTAATGAGGATAAGAAACCTTTAACTTGCGGGAGACCTCGATAGCCACTTTAAGGGAACTCTTCTGACTTTCGTAGCGCGTCAGTAATTTCCTTCGGAAATTCCTTCAATGTAAATGGAGATTTTTGCAGAACTCGGGCTACAGAAAGAATGCTAATGCCACGTTAATAGGAGGGTATCAAGTTACTTCGAGGGTTTGACAAAGGGTTAATGGCAATATGATGAACTTTAATGCCCTCCTGGTTCAGCGATTAATAATTACCGCACTGAGGCTTAGTCGCCAAGTTACATTCGCCTGGGATTTCCTCGTTAATTATTATTTGCCCAGATACTGCGCTAATTGAGTTTAGAATTACATCTTTCATCCGTTGTGAGCTCAGAATTACATACAACATACAAATGGCGCGACTAGTTCTAAAATTTCACTACCACCATTTATGGAATCCATGAGTCCCATAGCAAATCCATTTAATAATTGTGAGCAATCCGAACATAATTCTCTTACACGCATTAGGTTAATCACTATGCATAAAGAGGAATTTCCCATTTACGGAAAATAATAATTTAAAATTTCAGACCAAACTCATCCGAATTTCCTTGGAATATGGAGTACTGACCGTTCGTTGTATTAACATATATATAATGAATATCGAAAAAGTACACGAGGAAAAATTCTGAAAAAGGGTATATTTCAGGCACAATCGGATTACATGAAAAACTTTCAGCGCGATGAAATGATTTTCGAACAAAAGTCTTTTAATAATCTGAATTATAGGAAATGAGAACAAAAATTAAACGATAAAAAGTCAATTAAAGGGATAGTGCCCAAAAACGAGATTCTTTTATAAATCGAATAAAGAATTTAATTTATTTATAATATTTTACTGGGCTTTTAGAATCAAATATAACAGAAAAAATATTTAATGGCCACGTGATTTTCAATGTTTACTTTCAAAAGCAAACATAAGAATTTACTATAAAAAGTGAAAATCATTGTATTTAAAAAATACTCTTAAAACACTATAAAACACATTCTTAAAAAATATAATATCTGAGGATTAAAGATTCTACAACAGATATGTTGGAAAATGAAATAATATGTAAAAATAAACTTAAAACGACAATGAACGAAGAGATACCTCCAACAGATTTGTGAAAAATATTCGGTTTTAGAGAATTACGTAATAAAGACCTGGTTAAATTTAAAAAAAGACAAGCTCCTTAAATACCGAGCCCTGTTCTTAAACTCGTTCGAAATGAATCGAAAAGTTATTTTCACACATTGTGTGAAAAAATAATTGAATTAAATCTAACTGAAATGAATCGTAAGAGAATTTTAGGAACTTTATTAGCGAAGTTTTATCCAAAAAGGTCTTTTGTGAGCTCTTTTCAATTCATTTCGAACAGGTTTAAGAATAGGGCCCATTAATATAAAACAGAATGCAAAATGTTGCATTTGCTTACATTTCAACGCCTGTATTTACTCGGAGCAAACTTACATTGTACGGAGAAGTTTCCTTCTTCCAAATGTAAGTAGAGCAATTAGCCCAAAACAGTTTTGTGAGGGTAAACAATGTCTCCGTATGCACATGTTAAATTCAATTAGCTTCGATCCACACGTGCT
Source organism: Machimus rusticus (assembly GCA_951509405.1). Lineage (NCBI taxonomy): Eukaryota > Metazoa > Arthropoda > Insecta > Diptera > Asilidae > Machimus > Machimus rusticus. Next base: position 32,920,451 of record OX608053.1, on the reverse strand, counting down.
CGCGGTGAGGTGGGTGCACCATTTGTACTTGCTGACCAAATTGGTAAAATGTTTTCACTCCCGGAAATGTCTGTGCCTTTGACTTTCCTGGGTTTGGTTGGTATGTGATGTCTCCCATATACAACACCGGGAGCAAGCACATGCTTGGCTAAATTAGATTTACCATTCCCGAATTTTCCTTCCTGTCTAGATGCTTCCCAAAGTAAATTAGAATCAGCTCCTTGAATTCCAATTGGCAAGAAGATAATTCGCAAATACGTTCAGAAAAGGGCCTCCACTTGACATGGTAATTTGTCAATTTAAATTCGGCTGGGATTTCAAGGATTTGGAAAATTCCGCATGAGAAAATTCCCCCTCATCTCCTTTACTACCGCATGAGAGATATAATCTACGTCTTGAAATTTTTTTTTAAGGAAAACCATCCAATGGTACTGAAGACATTAATTGATGACAAGCAATATAAAAACATAAAAATTAGAATCACTGACAAGGTACATGATGTATCCGTTTATCTGGAGTTCCTCGTTAAATTAAGATTTCTCGCCTTCTTAAAAAACAATAGGGGAGCGGAAGAAAATACGATTTATTTGCTTTTTTTTCCAATTTGATATACGGGGCTTCTGGAAACAAATTTATTTATTTAAAAACGTATGTTTTTGATAACCAGGGACACAATTTTATCATTAATAATTATGTTAATAATTATTTATGAACCAGAAATATTTTTGGTTATAGGCATATATGATTCTTCACCACTCCCAGGCTCAGAGTACCGGGCGGCGTTTAAAATTTTTGCTCCGGAGGTATATATTTTGCTCTTAATCCCTGAATCGTCTACTTTAATTTGGGATCAAAATTTTAAATATAGCGTTGAATTTCGAAGTTCAGCGGGCTAGGAACTACAGCCAGGTTAAATTTTTTGGTTATTTCTATGATCTTTACATCACCTCACAGGCTCAGGGTGTCTCACTAACTAATGAACAATTTAATGCATTAGACTAAATGTATAATATTATTGTTATAAAACAGCCTAAAAAAAATGAAATTAATCAAAGATAATTAAATTTTATTTATTTTCGTTAAAAAGCTAGAAGATCGAAATATCCAAGTATCCAAGAAATAAATTCGATTCCGGCTTGGAGCCTCACTAAATATTTAAACCATGAAGAAGAATTGTAAAGAAAAGGAGTTAAGATATTTAATTTTTTTCAACAAAAATTTGAACAAATTTAAAATAGATAGAAGGAAAAGTCTGCTATAAATTTTATTTAATAACTCTGCTAAACTTGGAGAAAATCGATAACTCCATAAATTTTAATTAGATTAAGCTCAGTATATATTACCAGAATATGATATTATATACTCACATTTTTCAAACACTTTAACAAGAATCCAGATGAAACAAGTCGAATTACGTTTCCTAAAATCTACATTGACTTTTGCAAATAAGATGAAAACTTAAATCAACAGAATCAGCTTTAATATCAATATTGCCCCGAAAGGAACAGTTCAACCTCCTTCCAATTGTCTCTAAGTCAAAAATAAACTTCGCAATTACAAGGGCTAAGCATCTCAGAAACTTCGGGCAGCTCGACGATAATTGAGTAAATGGTAAGCATTTGATGGCGACCTCGAATGCCTCTGATGGAGGAAACTCAGCAAACCCGAACTTGTCCAAGAACTGCCCCCTTTTATTGTTTAAAACCCCCCGTTGGGTCGAAGGAACTTTTTAGCAATGTAGACAGACCCTTAGGGGACAAGAGTTAATTACTGAAGCTATGTTTGCCGGAGCACTTTATGACGTGACCCAATCTGTCCTTCGTTCAGCCCAAACGTGAAATGGCATAAATTTTCGGTCGGCTACTTTTCGACTGCATCTGACTGACTCTAAGCACCCGATAGCAGCTTACTTCCCCGGGCATTTTGAGGAAACTTTATAGGATCATTTTTCAGAGGCAAAAGGCCAAATAAATTAGAGGAGAGAGTGCAGCAACAATAAATTGCCGTAAAAATTGCTAAATTACTTGAGGTCCGCACACAAAATTTATAGTTGTTACGAACCTCTTTTCCATGGGATTGATACCCACAATCTGGGGCTCCCGGCCAGTAAAGTACGAGCAAAATCGGCCGAGATAGCAATAAAAATGATTCCGAAAACTTATAATGAGCTACGGGCCAGAGGCTGTGCATCAGTTGCCAATACAAAAACTCTTTTCTTCCTCTGCCCGCCCAGTCAGAGTAAATTTTTAATGAACATTTTCTGGTTGCGCCCTCGAAATCAATATGTCGGGCAATTCTGATTTTTCAGCAGACCTGCTTTTGTTACATTTAGTATTCGGTAACACGCCAAGGTGATGTGTATTCATTCCCCTTCTGGTTCCGGGTTCAATGTTGCTTTCGGGAGAGGTATCCCCGAAAATAACATGTGAGGGAAACATATATATCAGGGCCCATAACGAATACCTCGTGGAATTTTTATAAGGTGGTTTTAGTACAACACCTTTTTCCCTGGACGGTTTCTTCGACCGTACACATAAATTGTCGCCCAGGACAATATCATTCAAGATAAATGAAAAAGACTGCTGTGCTTGAGTTTTCCAACTTCCCGGCCTTATTTATTGCTCCTTATGGCTTGTTAGAAGTTCCTGATGTTTTCACCTCATAAATAATACATAAAATCGCGTTTTCTTCGAAATACTATTGGAAGCATCAAATTTCGAGTGAAATAAAATAACAACTCCTTACACTTAATGCACCATTTGGAAATTAAATTTGAATTTCTAATATGTTTTTATTGTTCAAGAAATATCAAAAACAGTTTACTTTCAACTACATCACACACTAAAACATTTTAATACTTGTTATCTCAAAGTTATATAGGTACAGGGTGTTCGGTTTCTACGTAGAAAACTAATCGATTCCTTCGAGTGACCTTTTCCTCTCAAAATCGAAAGTGTTTTAGGAGGTGCTCTCACTTAAATCCTTATCTATAGATCATTGTAAGGACATGAGCGGCTTATTCAAAACAAGATAAAGGTGTCTTTCCAGTGATACCCCACTCGTTAGGATCCGGTTCGAAATGTAGGAATATAAATTCAGAATTTATCGAAGTTTCGTACTTTGGACTAGGAATTAATTCAATTCTTTAATATCGTCAAATATTTAAATAAAAAGTAAAATCCCAAATGAGTGTGTTCTAACCTCAATTTGAAAGATTTATTCTACTTAGTCACATTTACTTGAAAATTAGATAATAAAAATGAAAAACTTAAAGACTTATAATTCAGTCGTAAATTCAAATGACTTTTTTTTAATGATAATATATAAAATTTAAAACTTTTAACAAAAATAAAGAAAACTATTTAATTAAACCCTATATACGTATAATGCGGAAAGAAGTTTAAGAAAGAAGAAAAAAGTTCTGGTTCATATCCCGGCAGTAGATCTTAAAAACCTATAAATGTTATTTTCAAGCCCTCCAATAGTATGAATTAAATTCCTAGCAGTGTAGGTCGATGTGAGTTCTAGTATCTAGTGTAACAAACTTCCATGAAAAAACAAATTCCAAGGAGGGGATTACTTTTGCTACAAGTAATAGCAAGTAGCAAATTTTGTCATGGGCGGAGAACACAAAATATGGATCTATTTGATTTTAAAAAAGTTGATGTAAATCGCGGTAACTAAGGGCAGAAAATCGTACAAGGATGTATATACATATTCGAAAGCTAGAGGAATCCCCTATTATGTATTAATTTTTACATCCAACAAAACATGGATTTTGTTGTTGCGCGTTGTATTTTAGGAATTTGCTGAGACAAGGCAAACTGAAAAGAAGAATGAATACCCCTATTGTGTTTTCATAACAAAATTTGGACTTAGCATGTTTTTACCATTTACATTACTTTTAAGTGCTGAATTTTAAAATTTTGAATTGGATTTTTAAGGGTTGTTATTAGTGATAAATATAGTGATACAAACGAATAATACGGGACTAATTTAATTTACATGGGTATTATCTTTAAAGAAAAGTTCCTAATTACTAATGTGCTTTTGAGTTGTCTTGAGATCTTGCATCACTAGAACACTAAAACAGTGTATTAAAATTTCATATCAGAAAGCGGTTTTTAAATAATATTTGGGTATATATTTTTATGAGATTATTTACCAAAGGATAATCCCTTTTCAGATATTCTCACAAAAGCTCTATACATCTCTTGTTATCCTCTCCACACAGGGCAAAGTTTCTAGAAGGTGTATTCACCGAGAAATCAGAGTTTGTTCAACTTCAACTCGAAAGCAGTGGCAGCGACCAACTTTGATAAAATAATAACACTGAAATCCGTTTAAAGTTTCATCGTAACTCTCTAGATGCGACAGGACCTGGCTTCGGTCCTGAAAAGGTAGATAAGAATATTCCCAGGAGCATGTCAAATCAAAGAAGACGTCCAAAAAGTGGATGGAGCTCAAAAATGGATTTCTAGCAGGAGGCCAGGAAGCCGGGTGGCCACGGGGGCATGGGAGGGCGTGCGCCACGGCGTGTTAGATTTGATTTGACTCATATCGCCCGCTAAATTTTCTGCATAAACACCAAAATACAACAATCTCGTTTTAGGGGCTGGATGTCAGATTTGGCCGCCCTTTTGCCGCTGTAGTCATGTAAAGGTACGATTTTCTGTTCCTACCTACTGCCAACAGTTTATGGGGTTTTGTCTCATTGTGGCTGAGCGTGTGTTATCAAATCCAAGGGATCTAAATGGAACTCCATTGTGCTTTAAAATTTATGCCCTGCTTCTGCGTCTCCGTCCTGCTGGAGGCTGGCGGGGCCCAGGGAGTGGCGCCCGCAGAACGACCGGGCGCTCTGCATGTGGGTGAGTGGGCCCAGGTCCCCAGCTGTAGTGGTTATGCTCGAGAAAGACGGTTTCAAATTTGCATATAAATTTAATTCCATATTTAAGAGGACAACTCAGGAATGATCTGTCTTACACAGGCAGCATCCACAGTCGCATGACGTATGCTCGAGCAAGGTAAAACCACTGCCCGGGAGCCCTCCCCGAGACTCATGTCACGGCAGTGGAAGCTTAATCGTAATTGGACGATTCTATCACCTCCTGTGACAATGACATCTTCCGTTTTCCGCCCCGGCTTTTTTCCCCGATTAATTATGGCTCACAAACTGCCGAGGGCGTCGTCTTTTCTTGGATAAAATCCATCCTAGACGGAAAACGTTTCGGGATTTACTTCGGAAACTGACACAATTTCAGTGTATACCCCTCAGATATTTTGCACTTCCCAATCCGAAAAGGATCTCATCTTTAGTTCGTCTGGAAAATTGCAAATGGGCCAAACAATCACTCAGCTCTAATTCTGAACCTACCCCCATCTGCCTAAACTTGTAAAACTCGACGAATCTTTCGACGCTTTATCTTCCCTCTTAATTCTCAGGGTTTAATTGTAGCGTACAGCGAAATAGCATTTATTTTATTACTTGTGCAGCGCACGGTTGGGAACAATATTTCAGCGAAATAAATTACCGGCATGGGATTGTGGGGAGCATCTTCGCCCCCACGCCGCGCCAAGATAAATAAGTGCAACACAGAGAAACGCAAGGATCTGGTCTTACTTCGGTGCAACATGCAATGCACTCGGTTTTAATGCATTAAACATTAGACGACTTCTCCGCTCTCCGATTGCTAATCCCGGAATTGACCAGATTGGTCAGTAGACAATGCGACGTTCATACTATCGCCGGAGATGCATCTTAAGACATAAATCTCCCTACACTTCCCCGTGCTCTTGTTGTGCACTTAGTTTAAGGAAACCGTAAAATGCTTCTTAAGATGCTTCCTGCCTATAGAAGAAGGCTTAGCAGCGGATGCCCACCGAGAGATCTGTTCATAATAGCTTGCGCTGAATTGTTTGTCCACTATAGTAAAGTGCAACTGAAACACTTTTGAATCAATGTTCGCAACATTTTAGACCCTTAAGACAATCAAAAAAAAATATCTCGGTTCGATTAACCTGCGTAAGGGGGTCAAAATGTTCGAAAGTAATAGGTATCAATCTGTCCAAGAATATTCAGTCAACATTTTAGAAGTTTAGAACACTCGTACTTTACAAGTTGTAACCAGTTAAGGGTCATACAACGGGTGTTATCAAAATTTTAAAGGCCGTTTTTTTGCAGTTTGGGTAAATAAATAAAAGTAAAAGTAAATAAAAAAAATAAATTTAAAAAATTTTTCCAACGTAAGGTTAAAACTTGTTTAGAAAAATTGTGCTATTTTTTGCCCCTTCTCCGATTTTGTAGGTTATAATGGGATTAGGACCTCCTCCTTACAACTTTTAACTCCATTATCTATTATCTCATCACAATAAAAATCTGTAAAATTGCTAGTTTTAGGGCTTAAAGACAACAATTTATAACAAAGAATAAGTGTAAATTACATTTACAATAATCTCTGAATGCTAAGAAATATATTTAACATTACAAAGGCTTGTGGAACTTTTTCTTTTTTCGTCGAGGCTTCTTTATAAAAGTAATTACGATACTATTGATTTCAAAAGAATTATTTAGAATTATTTACTTCTTTAGTAAACTAACCACTGATCAATAAATATAAATATTATTTCGAAAATATCTTCATTAACTTGTTGATATTCTGAGATGAAATTTGGTGGATTTTTACCACTCAAAAATTGCAATAACGTCTTAAAGAATTACACTTTTTCGTTTTGCACTTTGTCCTTAAAAATAAATACAATTTGTGTGATTAGCTAATTGTGAGTTCTTTGAAAATAACAAACAATTCAATCAGATTAAAAAATGTGTTAAGTATAGTTGTGTTATTAATCAATATTAAGTTATCCATGTTATTCTGGTTAAAATTAAAATTAAATATCTTCTCAGCGCACAACCTCATTAACCACAAAAATACGAGTAATAAAAACCAAAAAATCAAACATGGGTATCAAACGATTTTACCAATAAATTTTCTCAACCGCTGAAAATTCAATCGAATTACTATTTAAAGCCAATAAATTTGCAGTAATTGACTGCAATTCAGTGAAAAATGAATGAAATTTTTACACTGTGGGTAGATAAAATCCTCAAAAAGCTTGTTTCGGAATGGGATCAAACATGCTCAATTAGAATCAATTAATACTGGAAATTTATTTATTACCGTTTTCTCCGATATTGATTGTTCAAGTGAACAGATTAACTTCTGTTATAACTGCTATTTGCAATTTAGTAGTGTGGTTTCAAATATGCATGTTGTGGCGGCGTTTAATTTAATTAGATATATTAAATAGAGCACAGAAGGCGCCTGAACCTTGAGGAGCATTTCATAAGAAAATATTGGCGTGATTCTATGTGGAAATTCCTTTTAGCAACAAGTCCTTGAAATGAGCACCCTAAGGGCCCATCGACAAGCGACTCAAATGTTCCGGCGACAACTTCACATTGCACTCGAGCGGGGTGCAGTGGCAGGGTTTCGTGCACATCCTCAAAAGTATCATTCGGCAGAGAAATTTTAAATTGTCCTCAGAACGCGCTCTTCAACTTGCCCTTTTCCTCGTTCAACGCTCTATTTAATTTATAAAGGTATCCTTAAACTAAATTTTATTTTATTTTTTCTTCACCACTCGAAAAACTTGCGGAGCCTTGCTTTTGCACACTTTCTTAAGAGTGAAATCAAATCGAGTTAAGTGGATAATTTCCCGGGCACTTTATGTTGCTTTAGCGCAGCTCTATTTACGCATTTTAGAGGCAGAGCAAGGCACAACGCTCGCAACACTAAAGGCAATTCAGTTTCATTAGGAAGCATGCTTATTTACGGCGTATTATGCATGAGACGTCCTTTGAAGCCCGGAAAATATGTCAGTTGCAGCGACGGCTACGCGGGCCCCCGTCCCCGCTACCGCCAGTGTGTGCATACGCTTAGCGCTTTAATAACGCCATGTCGTTCGAGGTCATAAGGCGACGGTGGGCGCCGAGATTTTGATTTTGGTCTGGCACACCGCGTAGCCCAATTACTGGAGTGCTATTAATTGGTCCATTCATTTCGGCCTTTCCAGTTTTAAGGCTCGGAAAACGCAAATTTCTATTAGAAACTGCTTAAATGTGTGTCATGTAATTTACTATTAACAAGTTTTGGTTGAGGTTATGTAAGCTCAACAGACCCTGCTTGCAGGAATATTTCAAGGTTTTCGTTTAATTAACTTTCTATAAGATTTGAATAGCGCAACTGAATTAAAAAAAAAAAAAAAAAAAAAAAAAAAAAAAAAAAAAAAAAAAAAAAAAAAAAAAAAAAAAACTAACTAAGGCATGATACCAACTAGGTTTTTAATGTAAATGCAACTATACAACTTTAAAAGCACAATGATTTATTTGAAAAATTTGTATAGGTATTAAAGCCCCAATAGTTGTCGGTTACATTATTAGTTTCACTGTTATCTTTATACTGTATTGTATAAAAATATTTTAATCCAAAATGGATTAACATCTAAAAAACTATTTATGCTGCTTGTCTACATAAAGTTTATTTTTTTTTCGGGGCATTTTACCAATCACAATAGTTTTCCTCTAATCTTTATAAAGCTATCAATATTTTTAATTTTTATCATATTCTAGCTAACTCAATTTTCCAGCACTACCGATCAAGAAATCTTTATATTATGCTCTAATAAACCTTCCTGACATCAATACAAACATATAGTCTGTAAATTTGAGCTCAATTAGTTCAACAATTTCTAATTCTACAAGCCTCATACAAACGAACATTTTTTAGGTAAAGACGTACAGTAACAGTACAGTAATTTCAACATCTGTATGTATACTTATTATTTAAAATCTTTATAACAAAAACTTTTCGACAATACACCATATGCAAAAATATTTATACAACACATATTTGAACTCCCAGAGATACACTATTTAGTCAATTTTTAAATTTTATTGAACTTTTTCTACATTATATTTATATTAGTCAGGGCCAGATAGACCGAGATATCGTATAGAACCACTCAGTTTTGTTCGATATAAAAACAAAGTAAAAAATGTGTTATTTTATAAGGATAATATCAAGTTGTGCGCATTATGGCCACAATTGTTAGCTAACTACTTCTACCACAAAAATTCAAATAATTGTTGGATCAAAAATATTTTTAAAATAGGCTTAATTAAAATGCACCCAACCGATGAACAAACGAATGAAAAACCGCCTTTAGAAAAGTAGAAATAATTCATCTAGGCCGACAGCATTCACCCCGAAAAAAGAAAGGATGGGCAAAGTGCTAAGAACCATTCACAAGCAGAATATTTTTTATGAGGATTTTAAAGTATTTGTCGGGTTGGCAAATGTTTATTGAATTCTAAGGCCGAAAGGAAAATAAGGAACGGCAGACGAAGCGGCGAATTGAATTTAACCCTTTTCGCAGCAAAAGTAATTCTTGTCACTTTCGACTAAAGGCCCCCCATTAATTAACTTAATTGCAAAGCCCTTGAAATATTTTTGTAAATTTCTTTCTTTGCTAGAATCTTAATGTTATGAGAATTGTAGCCTCAATTGTAAATTACCCCAAAGAACCCAACATTTCTGGAAGTCCTTTTCTTTTACAATTTTGAATACGTCCCAGAACCCATCGGAGCCTTCACCAAAGTTTAATAAATGAATGAATTCTGCTGGAGCTTAAGTTGTCGATATACAAAAGAGTTTCCTAAGCCACAAAAAGGGTTCTCCCCATTTGCACCCACAGGACCCATTTCATCCGGTGGTTCAAGCTACCTGGTCACTTCTCGTCAATCATTTTTGCTTGGGTTGGAGCTTGGAGGCGATTTTTCCCTACGACCCTACGAAACGAAAGACTTATACGACTTTATTTGCAAGTGCACAACTATTCTGAGGCAGATGTGCAAATAAATTAATTATTTCTGGACGCAAAGGTGGGAGTGTACCTTTCAAGATATCCGAGGTGTGATTGATTTCCCTCTTTCTTTAATTCAATTCACGTATTTAATCAGCGATGCGTAAAGGAAATTAATTCAAGGAGAAAATTGCGATTTCACTCCATTACGTGCGAGTTCGTACTTCACGAATTGAATCGTATCGGGCTGCCACCTCAATCAAGGGGTAAGCATAAAATAGGAGATTATGCCGTGACGCAATCCGACTGTATTATTCCTCTGATGATAGGGTATTCAATTTGCCAACCTTTCATGATATTCTTATCTTCAGTGTAGATTTCTAAAAATTTAACATATTTTTTTGTAATTTTTCTAGCACCTAGCCTCGATTAAAAATCATAGACATGGACTTCTTCTTTAAAATAGTTCCCTACGAGAATATGTAACAAAATTTAATGATTTGCAACCTGCAATTTATTTTTCTTTTCTATTTAATGAAAAGATTTAATGAAAATATGATATTTTATAATATGTAGTTTGGAAAACTTCTGAAAATCGTGTCTAAGCCTTGACTTTCATAAAGCAACGCACTTTTGAATTGCAGTTATATTTAAAAACCAAAATAACCTAAGTATTAATTTTGAAATATTTTAATAAATATTTAAGAAGATGTAAAATGTAAATGTAAATTTTGCTTGAAATTAATGTGTCATTAATTAAGTATTTGTTATCGTTGAGATTCTTTCTGCCGAATGTCGTTAAATTTATTTAACTAAAATGTTGTAAAGGTTCTAAATTGTACTATGAATTAATTCAAAAATCATTAAAACTAAGAGCCAACAAATGAAAAATAAATTATTATTTTACAAATTGGCTAATTTGAGTGAAATCAAAAATAAGGATTAATCTTAGTGTTAAGCAAAGTCTGTTTTGAGTTTTTTCTTTACTTTTGGTTTTGCAAAAGAACGAGATCAAGCTCAAGACTATAATATATCACGTCAATTTTTGATATCTAACTCCTGGATTTTTGTAGCGCATTAAGCAGTTAATGGCAATGGTAAATATTATTCCCTAAGGAACGTACCAACGTAATCGTTTGCTTTTACCTGTAATATTTGTGGCAGATGTAATTAAATAATTGTTCTACAAAGGCGAAAATACGAAATAGCATTACCACTTCGCGAATAATATTTCGTCGCGTACTTATTTTATATTTCAACCCTTTACTTATTAACGCGTCTTGTGCGAACTGCACTAATTTATGATTAAATGTGGGGGAAACGAGAATCATTAAATATTTTAGCGCTCCGTTCGCAAACATCTCTCCCACGTAGGACGCGGAAATATCGTAATATACTGCAACTTAAATACATTTTTGTTAGGGAAAGTGATGATAATTAAAACAAAACTCGAAATTCCCATAAAAAATTATGACAAGTCCTAATTATCCATTACAGCGAAGGGCTTTCGCTTCATACAAAAATATGCTTCTGTGAAATTATACCCAAAGGAGGAGATGTGACAAAGCCAGCCGAAAGTAAAAAGGTGGATTACAAGGTTTGAGTGTAACATTTCCCAGATTTAATTTAATTTTATCTCAACGGAGGATCGTATCCATTATTAGATACCTTTTGTAGTGGGAAAAAGCAGAGACGCGCGGGATGCTTCACGCAGAATAGAAAGATAATTATGAAACCTCGAAGAATATGGGTGTTAATTTCAGTCCTAAACACGGAGAAGTCTCTTAAGATGTTCAATGTCCCCACTCCCCATATCCCGCAAGGCTCCATCCTGGGTCCTGGGGTGATTAATATGTGCTTAGCATGTTGGAGTGAATTACGAGTTTGACAGATTTCTTTGATTTTATTTTCTTTCAGTGCTATCTACACAGGCGAATCTCATTAAGCCTTAGACAAAAGCTGGCCATTCAATGTTTAATCAGATTTGGTTTCTATGCCGGAATACCCGCAGGTTGCGAATTTGCCCCGGGGATTTTCGGGTGACAAAGGGCGTTTTGATCAAAATTAATAGGAAAACATTGAGCAGTAGAAAAGAAGAGAACTTCTGCACAATGTTTCTTTTCAGTTGATCTTATTTATTTTTGCCCAAACTACCTCACAGTAATTTATCCTGGGTTCAACTCGCAAAATGTGTATCTTGCTATGAGTGAAATGAAAAGGAGCTATAATCCGATAAGACCTCCTCATAGTGGCAGAAGCGTTATTTAGACATAGATCTTAAGAGGCTATTTTGCATTTCTCCAATGCCAGTTATCTATTTCTGCTGGCAAAGGAATTGCCTTTAATTTCGAGCAAGGGACAGGTATCATAGAACCTGAACGTTCCCAAATGAGCATGATATTTGGTTATTTTAAGTTTAAATCAATTTCTCATACCATCTTAATTTCATGAAGAAATTCAGAAATTCAAAGTATCGTAGAACTCATAGAAAATTGCAAACCTCATTGAAGAAAACCTTTTAGTTTAAGTATGAACCTAATTCGAAAGGCTCGTTTGTCTTAATATTATTTGTCCATTTTAACCGCATGAATAATTTAGGGTGAAAGTGCGTACTGAAACGTGTCATCAGCTCCAGGATTTCGACTAAAAGTCATCCATTTAACTTCATTAGGAGAATATTCTTGTACCCGATAACTGCTGCTAATCAATTCTATTCACGCTGAAAGCAATTTAGACGAAAAAAAAAATTGTCCCATTACGGCAAAGGTTTTATTCTCACCTTCATTTTGCTATGAAGGTAAATTTATAGCTACGCTAGTGAAATATCTCATAAAGCGTCAGGAAATCTCTTAATGGAAATGGGATTAACACAAATGATCCATCATTCTACTTGGATTACGAGCGGTTATACATTTCTCGGTGTGTATGCATATTGCATGAAAGTAATTCATTACTAAGCCCCTCACTTAAAGATGTTTTATTGAGCATACGTGGCGTTTTCGAGGACTAGATACACGTTAGTCTCGCGGTAAATCGATCCCGAAGATATTGCCTCTCCATGGAAAATATTTGTCACAGATTTAATCTTTAGATGATAGCAGAGAAAAATGTTAAGTTATTTACACAATAAACAATGGTCTGTACGGTAATTTAGAATAAATATAATAATAATGATGCATTGAAGAAAGTACCTTTACGAGATTCATGACCAAATACATATATGGAAATGCTTCAAAAGTCATTTTGAAACAAAATAATGACCTAATAAACAATAACAAAAGGTAAGTTCAATTTTCAAAGTCATAACAATAAAAACTATTTTCTTTTTTTACTTTACTTTGTAGGTACTTCATGTATGTAGGTGCTGTACATTACGAGTTTGTGACGAAAATTGTATTACATGGTTATTCGATTTTTATTAACAACATAAATAAATAAAACATGATAGACGAATATTTCACTATTTTCTTTCTAACAAGGTTTTTACCCGGATTTTTTTCCCAACAAAACATTGAAATAATTAATTAATGAAAAATGTGTTATATCGTCTAACAATAATAATTGCTACCTATATTAATTTTTATAGTAGTAAAAAAAATCTATCTCTCAGGTGTCTTTTTTTGCTATTATGAATATTTTTGATAGTAAAGGAGGACTAAGACTTGTTATATCACCAAATTTTCCAGTTTTTTAAAATTATTTATTGGCTAATATGTGAGGTGCAACATTTTAACTAGATGACAATTTTTTTAATAAGGTGTTCCTAATTAATTTGAATATCCCAATAAAAAACTTCTACTACTACATGACCAAAAATTACCATTTTGACATATGTAAACATTTTAACTTTTGTTGTATGTACATATATATTATTATTTTAATATAATAAAATCGCACACTTGAATCAGTCATATAAATTAAACAAGTTCAAATCAAAAAAGGTTTGCATTTGATTTAAATGGATACTTTTTAGAGTGTATATATCTTATTCCTATCAAAATTTTTAAAAATGGGGCACATTTGAATTTTCATACGAAATAAAAATAAGGATAGTTTCTAATGCATCCAAAGAAGTAATAAACAGATTTTCTAAAAGGAAGGACAATCAATCTGTTTAAAATATATAAGTATATCGAAGAAATTATAGGTATTATTTATTCCTGTGGGACCGGGAATTTTCCAAGAAACTTGAAGAACGACAAACTGACAACGAACGACGGTGGCTAACTATTAAGAAGTTATACTGAAGCAAGGATAGGATTAAAATAAGTTTAAAGTTTCTGGGGCATAACATAAATTTTGCTTGGGGTGTCAGTATCATACTAGGGTTAAATTTGTTGACTAGTGAATCTGTGGATTAAGGATATCCAAAAGCAAATTGGTCCCTACGAAGCATGTTAGTGGAAAGTTGAAATTTCCCCGAAGAAATATTTTGAAATCCACCGAGACTTAGAAGAAGCTTATTTTAACCTTTATCTACTCCGGATATCGATCGAGGTACGGTGCTGGCTCAAACAAAATCAATCTGATGTATCTGCACTCTTCATAAATGGAATTTTCGGTTGGCCACCAACTTCCCTGTGTGTCCCCATTATTCGTCTACAGCCTACAGATGGCTTATCCTTAATTTGCTCCAAAAATATTTACCGGCATTTACCTCAGCCGTAGGTTGAATTTCGTTGGGAAACGGTGGGCGAATTTCACCCCTTCGCTCATAAGGGATTTTCTCTTTGTCATCCGAACATCCACAAATTTATGTTTTTTCCTGCAATTTCTGTTCCTTAGTGTGTCGCAGAAAACCGGGAGCCGGAGCAAAAGCAGCTATTTTCGTTCGATGTTTGATATGCGGCACAAGTTCTCTTCTGTTAAGTTGCAAATCCCTATATGATCTGTATCTGCCCTGATAAGTATTCAGGTCATGTCGTCATGAAATGGTTTAGAGCATAAAACAACAATGATGGAGAGAAGTTTACGAGACACAAAAAGCCAACAACAAAAGTCCCGGGAAAGAATTCAATGCTCGGAAAGAAAAGGTTTTTCAACGGAAAAACTATCCTCCCGGACGGCTGGCTTTTCTGCAGCATGGAAAAAACTTCACTACTAATTACGATGCAGAAAATTTCCTAAATATTCTGTTTTCAGGGGCTTTTTTTCGCAAAATTTTGTAAATATATCCGGCGAGATGTAAACTAGTGCAATTTGTCTTTTTTTTTATAATTTTTAAAAGACATTTTGTCGTCTGTACGATGCAGTTTTTGCATGACTGCGTCACATAATTTTAAATGCATTGAACATACTCGTCTGGAAGTGGATGCGCGAAACAATCGACCCTCCCAACAACGAATTTTTTAGATATACGTTTCAGCATTTTCCACAATGTTATATTTTACTTTATCCAAATACCACTCTCCAACAAAAATAGGACAATTGAAGCCGAGAGACATGCGATAAATTAATTAAAAATGGGTTTTCGCTGTTGGCTGCTAAGCGAAAAAAGTGATATTCTGTCGTCGTTTTACTAAAATTGAGTAAGGCAATTACTACATTCTGGTGCTCAATATCTATTTCCCTTATCGCACCCGTGGGAATGGATCGATCTCGGAGGGAAAAAGCTTCCTCATAACATTAATCGCCAGAACTCTTATCATGGAATTGATTGATTGCTTAAGAGGTCGTTTTGTCTTAATTGGATTTTATTGATTGCCCAGAAAACTGATGGTTTACTGCGCAGAAGGTATGTATCTTACTGCAAACGTTCATTTTCTCATTTGCAAGATAGCATCTTTTATAAATGATTAAGTGTACTAAGTAGAACTCCAACTAAAGTAAGACCTTTTAGTAAATAAGAAACAATCACCCAGCAAAAAGGATTACGAAATTGACCATTTGCAATTTTTTCAATATTTGGAATAAATTTCACAATTCCTTAAAGAGCACTAAAAGTACCTGTACTTAAATACATCATACATACATTAAATATATAAAATAATATTTGCGAATATGTGAGAATCGGAAGGGAATATTTAATAAAATATGAACTTGTTTGCTTTTAATAAAAAGTAAAAAATTTTCAACCTTCATAAATAAAAATTCCCTTTTCATATAGAGCCTCAACATCGATTTTAAAATAAATTTCACCTGTGGTGTCCCTGGGAGACCATTCGACCGATATAATTTTGAAAAACTGATTTTGCAATCCATTGTCTCGGAGAAGAGAAGACTCCATCAGAGGACAAAGATTAAGTGCATCAATCAAAGCAAGCCGGTGGTAGCTTTTCATTTTTCACACCTCTGTCTACCCCGGTGGAATCACCTCATTTCGAATTCAGGGCATATACTAAAATCAATGTATTATATCTCTGACACAACCCTTCAGTATGGGAACGCGGTGGCACGTCTAATGGTTACATTTTACCACAAAATAAAGTCCAAGGGAACTGCATCCACCCTCGTGCCGAAGGGTCTTCAGATTGAGAGACGAAAGTTCTTCGGGGGCGACATAATTAAATGCCTTTCAGGAAAATATGGACTTCTGATCCATGAATTTTGCTGAAAGAAGAGGGTCGCCGCCCGCAGCGCACTGTCAGATGCTATCGTTCAGGTGGTTTAATGGTTCACTCGAACGTGACCGTGCATAAAGTTTTAACCTTATGCACGAACAGGCCCCGCCCCATCAGAGGACGGTGAAGCAGTCATCGCTATTTGTTTGAAGTTTCTAAAACTACAAAGCCCAGGATAAATGCAAAAATTTAAAAATTTTTAAGTGTTTTTTAATGCCCCAGTGATGCAGTGATTTCACCATTAGGGCTTTACAGATTAAGCATATTCAAAACATTTTAGATGCCTATTTAAGGATTATTTAAGCACTCACTTTTAAAATGTAGGACAAGTGTAGAATACATAAGCAAGCTAAATTGAGCGAAATTTTGTATGTAAATAAATTTTACTACAACAACAAAAAACTTTAATTCCCTAATTAAAAGTGTTGTCACTCCCACTCAATCCGCCCTTAGTACACGGAAAAAAATTTGGATAGCAAAAATCCCCAACCAATTTACGAACGTTTTCGCCATAAAATCCACAACATTTATTGAAAAAGCAGCAGATCTCTTTAAAAACTACAGGAAATAATGTCAACATTTTACGCTGGTCCTTAAATTTTAGTTAGAATCCCTGTCTTTTTCACAAATATTACCAAAATAATACACTATCCCAAAATCCATCGGAAAATACAGGGATATTGCCAGAAACGACGCGATATTCCCGACAAATTTTTTTCCGTGTAAATAGGTTCACACTGTGAAAACATAACTTACCCATTTTTTCTCTAAATTTTCACTACAATTTTTTCCAAAAGCAATTAATTTTCGAGTCACTATTACAATATAATATACTTTAAATTTAATACCTACATATATGACTTTTGAAGTCGCTAATTACGAATTCAATGTTAAATTTATTAAATTCTAAATAGTAAATTAAAATTTGTGAATTAAATTTGAGAATGCAAAACAGTATCTGTTCATTGAGCCCTGATCTCGATCAGATCAGATCCAAGTAGATCAACTTAAATAAGGTGTCAGAATGGTCCGATCAGATAGATCAATAAAGATCAGAAATCTGAACGAGCGCAAATCGATCCAATAAGATCATCAAGTATCAGTACATTGTGAAAAGACAAAATAAATAATTTCGAATATGAAAGTAGGTAAGGGAATTATATTGGAATAAATAATTTGGCCCAATGCCTGAAAAATATTTCATGGCCATATAATTATTTCCACTAATTTGACTTATTCCATATAAAATAAAAGGTAAATTTATTTGTAATACATAAAGTAATTAATTTTTGCCTTACTACTCAAAAACTAAATTTGAAAAATAACAATTTTATAAAACACTTTAAAGCACTTTGTATCCGTCAACTGTGGCATACTGAAATATTTTCAAAGCTCTGATCTAAACAAAATTTCGGATCAGAAAATATCGACAATTTAATAGATATAGATCAGCCTCAACGAACGCGAATCAGAAAAGAGCAGTGACGGTTCTCATCGAACGCGGATCTCTTGATCTTTTCTGATCTACAATGATCTTAGTAAAATCGAATGTATAATTCCCGAATTATCAGACCGATTTTCATAAAATTGAGAAAGAAATTGTTGATATAAAACCCACTCTTCAATTACTCGAATCCCGAGTTCTGGGCTAGATAGCTTTCAAATACTGCACCAAATTGTAGTTTCAATCACTAACGAGTACTGTAATCGTAATAAAGCTGGAAACTGCATTCAAAGGACTCTGGGCGATATTTCGCAGTATGTAACATGATCTCGGAACCCGAACAAGCCAATTCCCACCTCGCAGAGCTCCATTCATAATTTAAAGTAATCAGGGCATTTGCAGAGCTGAAATAGATTCTAGCCAATTGCATTTCTAACAAGAAACCTGAAGTGCTCCTGACAATTAAAGCAAATCAGCTGGTAATGTTCCAGAAAATGCCATTATTGCTGCGGACCAACACCGGAGCCCTGCGAACGGTGTGCGGGACTGCATTCCTCCCAGAATAGAATAGCGCAACCAAATTTTGTTTAACAATGCAAAACTTGTGTAGATGACCCCAAGGAATGCTACTAGCTACCGGCAGGGTTTAGCTGTAATAAAGGCTTTTCAAGTTCGCTCGTAACCATTTCAATTAACTTAATGTCAGCCCTGCGCTCATGTTGAGCACGTACACGAATTTCATAAAATGCATGCTAATCAGATACGTGCGGATCCGGTGTTCCTAATTAGAAAAGCCACCAAAGTGTTCAATCTTCTGAAACATTACTTTGTCAATTTACGGTTCATTATGGTAGGAATTAGCAAAAATATTGAATTCTGGGATGCAATGTAATTGCATTTAAAAAAAATCAATAGTACCTTCTTTCTATTTCTAGTCGTAGTAGATTTCTGTAAATCCCCAGACGAAAATTGAATGAATATGCATTCTCCAATTTTGTTCACAATTTAGAACTAAAATTGGCCTTTCGGTAACGTTGAATGAAAGTAGTTATGATTAGAATTCTCAAAATATTTCTGCACCACTGTCATTGGCACCCAATGTAGATGGGTTTCCATGGAAAATCATTTAAATTCCGTCTGCAGTGCCAAATGAACGTAAAGCTGGTAAAATCTGGTCGACTGACATGTGTTCCCCATTTGGGAAATATTCGGTGATGTTACAGCTGACACCAACGACACTTGATGGAAATTTAAATAAGTCGCACTGACCAAGCAACGATTTTATGAACTTGTCAGGTGATTGAGTTTTGTTGCGAAGGTGCCCACCAGGACGTAGTCGTATTCATCTTAATTAGCACTGTCTGCAACAAGTTTATTTCAAATTCCCTCCGATTCTATTTCCATATATATTTTCGTTCAGCTCTGGAGGCTTATCGATATATTGGACGATGATCAAGACACAGTCATGCATTCAATTAAACGCCCGTATCTACAGAATTTGGCTGATTGGCCAATTATCCTGTTCAATGGTCGAAGCAGTCCCTGCTGCAATTGGACACTGTCGATTTCTCGAGCCTGCATTTGCTCCCATATTCCTGCAGAAAAATGTTTCGTGCAAAATTCAATCCAGCAACTAGGCAAAAACCATTTAAAACGCCGACGAAGGCTGCTCTCTAAAGGACAGACCGACACTTTTTTATAACTACTTTCAACTAAGTAACTTGCTCCTTTTGATTTCTTTTTTAATTTCAATGGATGCGAGAGAAAGTTTTTCAGTTAATCAAAGTAAATAGTAAAAAACTCATGCCGTCAAAAGTGAAAAGTACCAATTAAAATCTCAACGAAGACGAATAACTGCCTTATTTAATTATCATTACTTGTTTAGCACTTTTACGTCGTATGTATGAGGCATAAAGGCGTAATTACGCCCTGCTTGTTCACAAGAAAAGGAAGACATGTTAATTAGACACTACAAAAACTTTTCACTTTTCTACACTTAAGCCGGCTTTCACCTTTCTTCGTCTCTAGAATATATTGTAAATTTTACCTTTATTAAAGTAGTTTGAATTACTTGCTGTTTCTTCCTCTGAAGAGTTTTCTTTTGAGTATAATTATACGCGCAAGGAACAGAGGATGTAGGAAAGAATTTTATTTTTCTAAATGTCTGCGCGACACATATTACACATGTGAATTTTATTTAATTTTTTTTTACTCACAGTTTAAAAGGATTTATGTTAAAGAAAAATTATTTCTTAGTAGAAAACAAAGTGCTTTTGTACTCTAGAAAAGTTCCTTTGCATAATCCTTCAAGGAAATAACAAATTCATTCTTCCTGTAAATATGTAGAACGTAAAACCAGTATTCTAGTTAAATTAACTCTATATAATAATAATAATAACCCCTATTTATTGAATAGTAATACTACTTCTAAAAGTATATTCATATGATAGTTACATCTTCTTATTTGAGAGATGTAAAAGAATCGGTTGCCATAGAAGCAACTATAAAAATATAGAAATTGTAGCCTTATATGTATATAAAATGCAATAAACATTTTGAGTATTTCCTAACCTGTTGTCTTCCGTCCATAAAACCGGGGAAAATTTAGTTTACGTAAGAAGATTTAACTCATATAAAAAAGTATGTTAATAAACTTTTCGAAAAGCAATTTCGAATCACTTTTCAACTAAACTTTTTTTTTTGTCTAACTCTCATTAAGTATCTAATTTTCTGTTTCCAACAATTTTCAGACATATTCACCCGACATACGTGCAACTTCTTTTATCTCATTTACCTTTTACAGAATTTATAATTAAAACCACAACAAAATCGACATAAGAGAAGAAAAGTTTACACTGTACAACATGCATAATATATGTGTGTAGTATGTGATGTAAAATTCATAAAATCGATTTTCGCTGCTCAGTTTTGTTTTCAACTAATCCAAGAGAAGTTTAAATGGTAAAGTTATGTGGCAAATGTTAACGAATGACCAATGAATCTATTATAAAAGAAGAGTAGCTTAAAAGTTTTTATTATTCTCATGAATATTTCAGTTTAAGCAATTCAATTCAGATAGATCTGGTGCACCTCAATATTTTCCATTGCTGGTTTTATGGCGGAGTTTCCCTTATAATTTAGACACCCTATAACCTTATTTAACGTATTTATAACGCAGTCAGTTTCTAAATAACTATTGAAGTGAATTGGTTTTGTTTTTATACACCATTATTTTAACATTACAGTGTGTTATTTATTCAAAAAATGTCTACAAAAAAACTTAGGTATATACAAATTTCAATCCAATATGTCGAATCATAGAAATATTTAATAAAACAATTTATTTAGCATAGCGTAGCTTCAAAATTAACCTTTTTCTTATAAGATTTCAAAAACGTTATTTAATGTTAACACTTCAACATAAAAAATATTTAGCAGATATATGTACTTTCGTCCGACATAAGATACAATTTTGGAAGATAAAATTTTAGACGCGATATGAAAAATTCATAAGACATATCACAACATTATTTTGGCTAGTCGAATATTATTGTCTAAACCTCACCTTCCTATCGACAAACTGCCTTTTGATTGGTCATAAAATCGATTGGATCACCCTACACATGTAGGAAGCTCTGTAGCCGACAACAAACCCGGCAGAAGCTCGGCAATTATATGAAAGCCGAAAAATTTTATATTTGCCGAAAGCATCTTTACTGTGTTTTCCCTTCAAAAAATAAGATCGAAGGGAAAAACGAAAAACTCTATTCCGCTGTTTCCGTCGTAATTCGGCGAATGGCTCGAAAAGAGTCATAGCGTGATGCTATCAAAGTTATATTACGTCCAGGCAATCAATTATTTATTGCTGAAGCTTGCAAAATTCTAGCCATAAACATGCTGGACACTGAAGAATTTTTATGGAGGGATATCTTACTGAAATTGGCGCCCCTCCAATAACTCACAGTTAATGGTGCGAATAATGTCATTTGCAAATGCTTCAGCTGCTCCTCGGAATCCTTAATTTGTTCTATTAATTTCATCGATAGGGGCTAATTTTGCAACATGCTGCGTTGCCGGAGTGCGCTGACCCAAACAGACAAGTCATCTGGCGCTTATTTTCTGCAGAATGACTCTGTCGCCAATTTAATGAAAATTCACTATGCAAACTTTTTAAAGGATTTCTAGTGAATTTATTTGGAGAGAAACATTTTGAGTGTCCCAACAACTTGCTTGGAGAAAACGCATAATTTTGATGGAAAACACTACGCCATGATCAAATTAAAGCGCGGTCCCAGTGAAAAAAAAAGGATCAATACAAAATTGCGAGAAAAACTCGGAAGCAGCTGCCGTTCCTTAAATTGTCTATTCTTTTGATAATTTTCCTTGAAAAATTTCCATCCCCGGCAAAGTCCTGGGTGTGCGAACTCCGGAATATTTGCTTGGGGGTAAATAGACGCTTTGATGTCGGGCAAAGGAGCCCTTTGCAAAATCGAACGAGCGGTCTGATGTATGTATGTTCCACGGCGCACTTCCATCAAGTTATTTTTTGAGGAGCACTAAGTACACTTCCCGCAGTAAGGAGGAATTAGCTGAGTATGCGGTGCTTGCGCTGAGACCCATTTAATTATTTTTTCTGATGATGGCCGCTGTTCATAAATTTCCCTCTTTGCCTCAATTTATGCTACAGTGTGTATTTAGGTGTCAGGTCAACATGCATAATGAAAAAAATTTCCTGTTGAAGCATAAATTGTAGGATCGTTAAAGGATTACGCATTTAGCACTTGCAGACTAAACATTTCCGTCAAGAGTTGACGTTATACCATTAATTTATAAAAATTTCATAACAATAGCAACTAAAATTTTTCTTTTCTTTTATCAAATTGATCAATAACTATAAAGGTTAGTAATAACAACTCAAGCTATATCTCAGACGTATAAATATTTTTATGCAGGTTTTCCTTCCTTTTAATTCAAACTTTAAATTTGAATCAATCAAATGGATGGTGTTTAGTCCGCACGAGCGTGGCGTCTGTGGCAGGGACACCAAACTACAGGTATATTGAAGAAATCTGCCTGATATCTCGGATCGAAATAGCAACCAATTTTGGGACTGCCTCGTCAAAAAAAAAAAATTCATTTATGCTTTATTAACCAAACAAACTGACAGCTAAAAACATTCATGCAATATATCTTTATAAATTATCTTAGTGAGGGCTTTCATGTGGATTAATTTTGAAAAAATTCTTTTTATAATAACATTTTGACATTTCGTATTATATTTTCGTGACTTCTGAATGTCTATTGATGTCCATTGAGAAAATAAAAAACTATTTTAGCATTTTCGGTTTACATGAAACCAATTTCAAATTATATTAATTTACAAATTAATTGCTATGGAACCGCAGCCTTGTAATTCGTATTTCTTGTTAAGTACATATAGACCCAAAAATATATTTAACGTGACATGACTGAGTAAAAAAAGTAACTCTTTTCATCTAATCTTACCCTTTGGTCTTTTTAAATCATTCACTAATCTTTTTTACGACATACAATCAATTTTATTCATAAAAGATTAGGCCTACGTGCTCAAAAAGTTTTCGTTAATACATATGTATGTCTACCGAAAAAGTACCTACTACTGTATTATGTATAAGCTAATCATGAAATCGGATGACAAGAATCAATCAAATTACAGAAAATTGGAAATTTCCTAGCTCTATTTGAATTTTATTATATATGTATGTACATTCACATAATAAGCAATTCCCAAATGGAGCTTGTGCATGTCCTTTAATCTCACAGAAATTACGGAGGTATACACAAGCCGAAACACTGTCAAGAGGATTAAGATTTGCTGTTAATGGAGGATTTTCGACAGAAACGCATCGTTTCGTATTACCTGTAACATATATTAAATACTGATCAATTAAATTAATCTAATATGCAAACGACCAAAATAATGAATGTCACGTATTGTTGGAGTTTTGGTTTCTATAATAAACAAACTACGTAACTCCTTCGTTTCTAATTATAAAATATCTCCAATCGCAAAGAAGTTACAGGCACAAAATACCAGTATCTGTGCCGGTTGCTTCATCGGCGTTATCAAATTAATTATTATTGAAGGTGTGCGATATTACAAGCGCATAACTTAATTGATTCCGTGAAATCCGTAAAGCTTTTAAGACTTCACATCCATTAGTACAATCCGTTTACTTTGCAAAACCGCACAGTATTACTTAACGTCCTTGCTGGCAGGATTTAATTACCAATCGATCTGGAGCTTTTGCAAAATTTCACACCCATTGAATCGATTGGAACGATGTATGGGGAGGCATCGAACGGTTCGTAAGCCACGATTTCCTGGTTTTCCGAGGGAACAGTTTTGAATTTTCTGATTTTTGCAGAGCAAATCTGCAGTTCTTCTGTGGGTTACCTACCTTCTATTTTGCGAACTTTTTGTTTTTTTTTAAATGTCAAAGGAAAACCAGTTTATCGATTGAAGATAGACAAGTCCAAAACACATACAGGTTTAAGCCCAAATATATACAGTAACAAATCTTTTAATTTTCTTCAGCACTTTAGAATGGATGATAAAAACGAACATTTATCGGTCGGCACTTCCGCGATCTCGGCAGGTTCTGGCCGCACTAGGCAGTCGGTGTGTTCCCGGCCTGTAATGCCAGTTCGATCCCACTTTTGCTTATACATATCTATAAATAAAAATAAAAGTAAACATTTACACATCTGAGCAGCCTACTTGTAAAATAGTAAAAAAAAAAAATTTTCCAATTTTCCAATTTCCAATTTTCCAATTTCCAATTTTTCCATTTCCTTAAAAAGCCACAAAATTACTGCATATTAGCCGTGTTCTTTTCACATCGGATCCAGTTCCGGGTTTTGTCGGAAATTTTGGATTGAATTGGAATTTTAAAAAGCATCACGTATATAAAGATTTTAAAATTTGCGAAAACTTCAAAGCTTGAACCAGATAAATTTTTAGATCAAACGTTTGACACATAACTGGTTATAAAGCCATATGATTTTATATTCGAGAAATAAAAATTGTTTGATTTGATTGTTACTCATAGAATTCAATTCAATCCAAAATTTCCCGCAAAACCCGGAACTGGATCTGATGTGAAAAGAACACGCCTATTGTTTTCTTACTGCGCTGAGAATACAAAAAATAGCTCTTATCCTTTCCTAATAAGATAAGCGTTTGTAGACTCAATGACGTCTCATTATACGACATAAAAATCCATTAATAGCTCGATCGTTCGACTTCTTTTATAAAAAAAGCTCTTGCTTAAGAAAAACTCAGAAACCCTACAAAGTACAAAATAATCTTAACTTTGATAATTTTTCGTTGTATAACATCTTAACAGTTTCCTAGATATTTAAATATTTTGAGACAAGTCTCATCTTCTTTAGCTTAACATTTCCCTGTAATTTTATAAGTCCCATAGCTTTAAACTTTTATTTGCAATCATATAATTGATAACCACAAAGAAATTAAATTTAACTTACGAAAAGTCTTGGTAATATTATTATAATAATAGTAAGAATACATATTTTTTTTAACAATTTAAATATGTTTTTTATTAATGGTATTTTTCAAGGTTATAAGAAACTTTAAATACTTACCTTTTGTTGTGGCTTTTTTTTAAATATAGTTTATAATTTTAAATAACATATTCATCTGGGAATTTCATTTTTAATTAACTCAAAATTAAAGTTCTTTTTAAAGTAAATGTATTAGTGTTTTAAATAAGAAATCCTATACTCACAAGAAGAACATACTAGATTTTTAGATACATAAATGAATTACGGAATATGAATCAATTATTGGAATTAAATCTAAGGCTCATTTACCACTTATGACAGCAAATTTGCAAATTCCAGCAAATAAAAAACATATTTCCTGTTCACGCAAAAACTTCTATTATTAAAATATTAAGAAACCAAAAAATCGATATTTCTTATGAGAAATTTTCTTAAGGGGCTACAATGTAATTAGCATTTATATGCAAAAGATAAACGTTGTCGCTTATATTCAATATGTAATCGATTTTTAAATATTGCCTACGCCAGCATACAACGAATTTCGCAAATATGTGTCCTCAAAGAAGGAGGCAAATATATAAATATATGGTGCCACAATTATTTTACCTTCAGTAAGTTTCAGAGCCGCGCTTGGTAAATTTCGCATATAAGTGAAAAATAGTCAGGCCCATGTACGAAATTCCCGGAATTCCTGAAAAGGACTTAGATAGCTCCATTACATTCGCCCTCTTGCGGAGGGAAATGGCAACTGTTTGGAACGTTGGAAAAACCGAGAAAAATATCAATCACGCAATGAATCCTGACGCCTACGAGAGAGATAAAGAAAGAGTTCGAAGGGCTCAGCTAAAATCCACTGATGGAAATACTGCCGAAATATATGACCAGGTATAAAATCAAGGAAGGAGGAGGTATTTTGCATACTCGTAAATCTTCTTTTCTAATTGCTTTACTAGTTCTACAGGGATCACAAACTTCTACTGGTCCTTTTTCGAGCTCTGGCAGTGATGCCAATTCAAAGGAGTGCTCCTGGTCGAATCACTTTCAGCTGGAAATCCTCGGCTACAATTTATGCAATCTTTTTCTGGTCAATTATGACTATCGTTGTTTTTATAGTGGCCAGAGAACGTATTGAAATTTTGCATACGACCAGAGTTTTCGATGACTACATCTATTCCATAATTTTTGTCATATTTCTGGTTCCACATTTTTGGATACCATTTGTTGGATGGGGCGTGGCTGGTGAAGTTGCAAAATATAAAACTATGTGGGGAGCCTTTCAGGTGAATGATATTTTTTACATATTTTTATAATAAAATCTTTGAAAATAGAAAATAACTTAGGTGCGATATTTTCGTGTAACTGGCCATACACTCCAGTTCCCTCATTTGAAGTTGATAATTGTAATTATATCTGTTGGTTGTCTTTTGTGCGCTGTTTTATTTCTACTTTCGCTGAGTGTTCTACTTGATGGTAAAAATTTTTTTAGTAGTTAGTTCAATTATTTCCACTTTCTACAATATAAATATTATACTAAGGTTATCTGCTTTGGCACACCTTGGCTTATTACCACATTATCACCATGATTAACATGAATTGCGCCCTTTGGTATATAAACTCCAGAGCTATTAGAGATGCATCAGATAGTTTATCCCTGAGATTTAAAGAAGTAACATAACAATTAAAAATACATACTAACAATTATTGTTCTTAGTTTAATATTATAAATTTTTAGGATGTAAAAATTGAATGCAATGCAGCTATGATCTCACAGTACCGATTCCTTTGGTTAAACCTTAGCGAATTATTGCAGTCTCTCGGTAATGCATATGCAAGGACATATTCTACTTACTGCTTATTTATGTAATATATTTTATATGTCTACAAATTACAAAAACAAAAAAGTTAACAATGAAACTTTCAGGTTTGTTAACATAACAATAGCGATTTATGGAGCATTTTCGGAAATATTTGACCACGGGTTTAAATTTTCCTTCAAAGAAGTGGGTTTGCTTGTGGATGGAATTTACTGCTCACTTTTATTATATATATTCTGTGACTGTTCACACAAAGCCACCTTAAGAGTGGCCCAAGGTGTTCAAGATACACTTCTTTCTATTGATTTGAACACCGTAGATAAGCCCACAAAGATGGAGATTGATTTATTCATTGTGGCAATTGAAATGAATCCTGCTGTTGTTAGTCTAAAAGGATACGCAAATGTTAATCGTGAACTACTTACTGCGGTGAATAATTTAATTCTTTTCTTGGTAATCGCATTTATTTAATTAATATATTTTCATTATTTACAGTCTGTGGCAACAATAGCAATTTACCTCGTTGTACTGTTGCAATTTAAAATATCTCTCACGAAAGTTACAAAGGTAGTGAAATAATCATGAATATTGAATTTTTCTCAGAAAAGAATGGAACTGAATATCGGATAACCACAAAATAGTTAATAATTATTTATTCAAAGAAAACATTTTTCCACTTAATTTTGATTTAAAATTCGTTTTTCTCACCACATGAATGAGTTGGTTTAAAATACAAATAAATATCGGAATATCGATGCTATTAAATGTTTACTTTATTACATGTTTCCCAACTCCCATTAAATACGTGAAAGGGAATTTTTTAATCTTATTTATGATGGTGGTTTCATTAAAAGGCCTACAAGCTGGTAGGAGTGCAATTAGTCTATGAATTTATCAATTATTAAAGCTTTTTATTATGTATTCCATCTTTTATCTGACACCTTGAAAAGCCTCAAAATCATGGAGTATTTCTTTGGTTATGCTGTGAAAAAGTTAAATTAGTTTAAGCGATACTATTACCCGCATCAATTGCAAAGAATAAAAAGTAAATTAAAAGGAATGAGAGAAAAATTGAGAATGAAGTCTTCTCACCATCTTTAATAAAACAAATGTTTTACCCATAGAATCTCTTAGGATCAAAAGCTACGAAAATATAATATAAACAATATTTGTTGGTCTCATCTCGAGAAGTACAAAGAATCAACAAAAAAATTCTTTGCATATTAGTCACTCAATGTCTTATCAACCTTAATCAAACTGAATTACTTTCGTTGTTTTTAATTAAAAAAAAATATTAATCTTAAGCCACGAAATTGCACCCTATTGTAACATTCCACTCGTTTGTGTTTTCTTGTTGGCTCAAATTGCATAAAATGCTTCTGCATCGCTCCATATTCATATACAAGTTTAAAATTGCATTGCAGATTTTCTGAATTGCAAAATTTTTGAAACTTTGAATTTGATGATACCTCCCACTTTACAGAGCTGCTGGCTCATAAGTGTCGAAAGGTATGTTGCGGGTGCCATAACACTTTATAAATTATTTACAAGAAAAGTTTTTTACAACAACCACAAAATCCTTCTATACATATAAGAGTTGCTTCAGCAGTCGAAGTTTAGTCTTTAGTCGGAATTTATGCATACAAATGTGTAAAATTGCAATTTTTAAAGTTTTCTAAAAGCAAATATTTGTGTTTCATTTAAATCATATTACAATTTTGAAAAAATAGTTTTGAAAGTTATCTTTCTGCTATAAATACAGCGCAGTAAAATGACCATTTTTAAGATAAAGCAACACCTCCTCTTGATGCGATGCAAAACAAATAGAACATTATTGCTCAAAGTTGACACTGCACTCCTTTTCCGCTACTGCTCGCGGTCTATGGCTAATTAAACAGCTCCGTCCCGCTGCACTCGTCCTGCTCTTAATTTGAATAAACCAAATGGGACGCACATCTCATTTCCCCGGGGCTTCTAGTGCTTCGCAAAGTTAGGCAAACATCGAGCGCAAACTAGATATTCCTCAGTCTGCCGGCTTAATCCAATATTTTGAGGAAAATTTTATTACAAATTTAATAAATGGAGGAAGAAAATCCTGGGAGCATTAAACAAAGCTTTTTTTCATATATCATGCGAGCTGTGAAAAAGTTGCATTAACTAAGGCGTAGTGTTTTATCCCGAGCACAGCGGGAATTCACACATAAGAGAACGTCATGTTAAGCTACCGTGGCGTGATATGCAATTTTTTAGGTAGGTGTATTATAAAACAAAAGATTGCTCCTTTCCCAGGACGCTTACACCATTCACACTTACATGCCGCATCCAGCAGGACCACATGGCCAGGAACACTTTCCTGGGGAAAAAAAATTGGAATGAAAAACAAGTGCGAGCAAAATACATAGAAGCCAAGAAGGGAAAAAAATTAGATCTGTGGCCTTAAAAGTACGAACTTTCTTTGTGCACACGTGGGCGACACGTAGCTAACGTAATATTTCCTTGCTAGCTGTAGACAGAACTTCAAACTCATTTCTGTCTCTTTAACCAACGTAAGATTCACGAATATATTTGGGGGATATAAAATATAAAATAATAATAAGAGGAAGAAAACCACAAATATGGTATTACATGTACATATGTATGTCGACAGAGAAAACACTACTAAAGTAAAAGGGTATAACGGCCTGAACTTTTACATTTTGTGTAATAGAAGCTGAAATTTATCAAAATACAATGTGGTGCGATTTTGGCAATTTCCTAAAAATACTTAGGAAACTCTCTCGTTTATCAACTTCAAATGAAAGGGAGCGTGACAACAAAAAAGTAACTTCATTTTGTTGTCCAACTGGAAAATTTATTCATTTATTAATTTGAATGAACTACATATCACCATATCATATAATACATATGAAAACGTTAATCCTACAAAAGCCCTCATTGCTGCTGAATTATTCAATTATCTTTATATATTTTTTTGATTTTCTTAAAATGAATAAGTAAACTTAATAATAACAAATGGTTTAATTAACACTATCGCATTTGCAATCTTTATATTACTAAGAACTTTTTTGATTAATAACATATGTTGATGGATTTACACCCAAATTATGAAAAATGACTATAAAAAATAACTGGTCAATTGCGAGTCGGACGCTGAAGGTCCTTGAAAATGTAAAATGTACAAATTCAATTCTTTATTTAAAAAGAAATTCCAATTTGTAATTGTGGATAATTTGTTTTACTTGTATGTACTATGTGTGAATTTCAAAGCCCTATCTAATTTCGATTAGAAGATTAAATGAACAGGCGGACAGACATATTTTGCATAACAATAGGGTTCCTTTCTGATACGGAAATAATAGAAATAAAGTATATGCATATAAAATCCAGAAAAATGATTGAGCTAAGGAAAAACACATATAATTTCAGTAAAAGAAGAAAAGAGTTTGTTTTGTTCGAGCGAACCAATTTCATGGAAAGTTATCGGTCGATGAAGTGCATTTTATTACGAAATTTCAATGTTCTCATGGCCGAAGTTTCTTCCGTCTTAAGAAAGGTTACTTTGAACGTTGAACAACTTTAAAACAAATTTCCTGATGGATAAAGTGCTGTAAGAAATTTCAATCTCTCACCACGGCATTGTTTTAGAGCGTATACACCCAATCTGTGTCCGCCCAGGAGCAAATCCGGGTAAATTCAGGAGCCCCCGCAGGAACTTCGTGGACAAACTAGAAACAAGTTAAGGCAATCAAGCAAACGGCCTTAGAAAACAAATTTTATTTCTAGATCAACACTCGTAACGTGTTTACGAGAATTGTGACCATCGATAACTGCAGATACTCTGATGATGTGTAAAGGGAGTCATCACACACATCTGGCGCAGATATACTATCGAAGATTTTTTATGGATGGAACGTGCTATGAACCGATTCTTTATGGGAGGTTTCTGGGCCCCACTCGGTGTGTCGCTTTGCAGGAAATCAATGGAACTGCCCCGAATGGGAAAAAGGAGCAGATAAACACAGATCTGCTCCACCGATGACTAAACGTGCATTGAACCTTTGATATCTCAATGTAACACTGGCCTTGGATCTCGCATGGACGCACGAGACCACCTATACTTATATAAAATATATAAAAGAAAATTGGGTTTCCGAACGGAGCAGTAATGTGCGAAATGACGACTGCACATGTTTTTTATATATTAATTCAATTGATAATTCCGGGAGCAGGCCTCTTGACAGGTGGCCAGAAGGAGATGGCTCACCAAGGAGCACGGGAAACAAAAGGAGCCGACCTTAGATTGATTAATGGCTTTCAGATTGGATACCATAACTCCAGGGCGGAGAGAATAGAAACAGATTTCAAGGGCCGTTTACACAATTTAAACAGATTCACATCAAATGTCCTCTGCATCTGACGGAGAAGTCTATTATTCATTCTTCTCAGGCGTAATAGTGAAATAGTTCAGAGTAAGTAAATCTTTGAATAGGGTAAATCGATTTTTAAGGGGAAAGACGAAAAGGGTATGATGGGTCATCTATGGATATGAAGCAACTCTTTCAATCTTATTGTCACAAAACATATCTTAACAATTTCGTGCGAAGAGTTATTTCATTCGTACCAATTTATTAAAAAAATATATATTAGGATTTCTTGAAAGGCAAAAAACAGATCGGACTATTACTTATGACTTCGGGATTGGAGAATATGGCCAATCCAAATATGTATCTTAACTGACGAGTATATAACTTCAAAAGAAGATGCGGTGTTCAACATTACACAACTCAACAAAAAAATATTTTTTTTTTTTGGGTCTGCTAATTAATGAATATTTTCTGATTATCTACATATAAAAGTAACCAGATACTCCATTCATAACAAATAAAGTTATACAATGAAAAATAAATATATAAGGTCTTGGCAGAGCAACGGCTTTTAATATGGAAGAGAGGGGGTGAGGGGGATTTCGGACAAGGAGCGGGGAGCAACAGGCAGTCACGGTAGTGTGCACGCGCGCTTTTCAAAGAAACACCGTATTTTGTGTGTCACGAGGTCTAAAAATGTAATCCAAAAATTGTAAAAATGACGTTGACTCTTTTTGCAACATATGCGGCGAATTCATTAAAAAAGTAAGAGCCAATAAATTCAGTTTGTCATCAAATATAAAACTCTGTGAAGTCCTTTACCTTCCCATTCGAAGTCAAGATAAAATTTGGGGGCTAATACGACAAAGTTCTTACTGGCTCCTCCTTTTTACCATTAGTTAAAATGGTTATTAGGTTATTACCGAATGTTCGGTAGTGTTCAATATTATATGGGGATCTAAACTAAATAATAAAAATAAATAATAAAAAAGGAAAACAAAAGCAGTGGAAATAAAGATTAAAGACCCCAAGGCTGTTAAAAATCTGAAATTACTCTCCCTTAAGACTTTCTTCATAGGCAATAAATTCAGCAGCAGAGTTGAACGGATGTACATCAAGTGTGTGGCTACTTTTTTACAGAAGAAATTTTAAAACTTTAATAATAATTGTTAATATTTGCAATTGCAGCATTAAATATGTGTAGGATAGCGAACATAGAGCGAATATTTGAACTATAAATTTTAGCAAATATCTGAGATTTCGTTTGAAACAATTTATTACAGTGCACTATTCGTGGAGGGACGGAAGGTGGTAAGGCAAAATTCGCCTGCGGAATGATTACTCTTACACAGTTTGAAATTCAAAAAGGAAAAATCTGTGAAATGTTAAGAAATCGACCGGAAACTAGTGCTCAAAGCTCAAAGGCGGAGGCGAAGACGAAGATGATGGCAGGATGGAAGATGGAATATTATGGCTCCGTAGAAGAAATAGTGGAGTTGGAGCTCAATCAGAGCGCATCAGACCACTGACATACTTGCAGGAACATGCAATAAACAAATAAGATATGCTTCGTTTGCAATAAGGCGGTACGGAGCGCTGGCAAAGTCGCTGGCAGAACTGCCCTTTCGAGGGCTGATCAATCAATTTTACATCCTTCTGCCGCATTGCAGTGCACTCAACCAGTGCTCAGGTAACTTAGTTCTTTATTCTTGAGTGCTGCAGTGTTTCACCATCGATTTTCGTATGAATTTTCATTCCAAAGCAAAAAATTGAGTTTACCGGATGCAATGAGAGGACTCCAGGCTCCATACAGCTCCGTGTTCGTACTTAAGCCCAGAGGAGCATATTTGCAATGTTTCTTTGGTTACGGATCTTCAGAGCATCTCAAGCAGTTGCGAAAACGCTCCGCATCGCACAGTTTCTGCAAATTTCGTTAGTAAGAAAAACACTGAATTTCTTCACTTTGCAAACTTTCCAAAATTAGTGCCGCTCAGACGTGTGCAGATTCGTTTCTAAAACGTAATGGTGACGTCGGTGAATCGAATTGAAAGGAAAGCGGCAGGCAGTGGGCCTAGGCTCGGTACAGCCGCTTAATCAATACGAAAATCGGGAAAATTCGGTGGCGTGGGTGTCACCCGCGATCGAATCTAGCCCAATATCGGGACTGGGGCTGGTCTGGCGTTTCAGCGCTCCTCTGGAAACATTTTCCTACGATTAATTCGCCTCGAAAAATTCACGTCACGGAGCGTTCTACATTGCAAACAAATGGCTCAGTAAAACAGGAGAAGAGCTCGAAAGTGCTCGTTAAGATTTGGTTTAATTGAAAGTGGATTAACATAAATCCGCCATTACTTTTACTTAAGGACGATAGAGGGATGAATTTACATTTTATTCCAGACGCTCGCGTTCACTGTTTATTTAGCTCCGATTGGTCGACTCATGAACCATCTTGAGAGCGCTGGCACGGCAAATGGGATCTGGTTCTTTACGAAAATTCTTTTGTAAGCCCCCACCCTCCCTCGCTTTACGCGGTACAGTGGTTATGAAGCGGATATGAGTGCAATCTCCGCTAATGACATCACCAGGAATATTTAAGTTGACCTAGGATAGACGACATTTTACGCTCCCTTAAGCATTCGCAGCGGATCTCCCTAATGGGAAAAAGCTAAATTTTGTGAACAGCAGCATGTTTTTTATTTCGCAGGGACTTAAGGATAAAGTCCTTTGCAGTGTTCGGTACCAAACGATTTTTTAATACAAAAGATATGCATATTTTATTGTAAAATAACCTGCTTCAGGGTTGAGGCTAGCTTACAGCAAGTATTCAATTGAGTAGAATGGAAAATTTACTCTTTTGAGGAAAGTTTTATGAAACCTTCTGTTTCTTCGTGTCTTTTTAGTACCTACTTATTTTTATAAAGATCGGAAAATGAGAACACTTTTTATGTAAAACTATACTTCCCAACTCATAATTTCAAAAATTGAAGACACATAATAAAAAATGGCGAAGAACTAGATTTATATAGTTAACACCAGTTTCCATTGTTTTTAATATATAGACAATTAAATATAAAAAAGACAGATTTATCCTTCCCAAAATAATGTTATAAATTATTTTGAAAACCAGTAGAAATTATGTTCACTTTTAAATGTGAAAACGAAAATAATTTGAAAGCTACCGTTTGCCTAAAAGTTTTGTTTTCAAATCCTCGTAATAATTTTTCTCCTTTACCGGAATTTAACTTTAATTATTTTATTTAGTCTTCATAAACATTTTGAAAACGGAAAACTTTTCCTCTCCGACTTCTCGACAAGAACATAACATATAAATAAATTAAATATAAGTAAATTTGTAGCTGAGACAAATTGCTACCAATTACTACTGTGCTGCATAAAACCTAAGGATCAGACTATAAAATCGTACATTTACACGTCAAAAACGTGTGCTCAATTTTTTTTCTTTAAACTTATGAATTACAGTATTTTTTCTAGATATTGATACATAATATCAAAAACTGTATCCGCAACAAAATATTTACTTTTTAGTTTTAATTTAACGGAATAAGTGCTCTGGAAAAATAGTGAAATGTGTTTTCCACTTCAGGGTTTATTTTTTGAATATTATTTCCGTAACTTTTTTTGAAAACGCAGTTTAAATGTTTTTGTTGAGGTATATGCGACTACAAAATTTATGAGAAAAAAATATTTTTCAACCGCTGGAAAAACTTTGGTACTGAAAGCGTTAGAGTGAAAGCCATCGTCGTCAAGGTGGAGCATTAAATATGCAGTAAAAACGGATTCATTTAATCCCTTCAAAAATCCCTCTGCCATTCAACATTAAACTCGCCTGGAATAAAAACCGTCCACAGTTATCATCACTACCAAGCCGGGGCGATTGAAAAAGCCCTCACATTCTCGAGTGGGGTCGGGACTCGAAAACACAATCTCCACAAAAGTCATATAAGCGGTATAAAACAAAAATCGCAGTCATTAAAAATATCTAGGACTGGGGCTGCTGAGTTTGGTTGGTGGATCTCGCAGAGCGGACTCAAAATTAACATCATTAAACTGCAGTGGGTCGTACAATAATTCACTCACTATCAGATCGGGTGTCCAATATGAACTATTCACCCGGGACTTCATCGTTCCAAATGTTGAATTCAATTTCTTTTGCGTGGTTTAACATGAAAATGCATTTCCCTGATGAAATTTACTGAAGATATCCCAGGATTTAAGCAGTGTCTGGCTAAAAACCAAAATTTTGATGCTTTGTTTTGATGACACGAAAAGATAGAACCGGTTCGCTTGGCACAAGTTTCTGCTTATTTCGCTGGAAACGATTTCTTTGGGGGGAAGTTCTAGCCCAGCATTCATTATGCAAGAGGACAAACGACAATTTTATGAACTCCCCAAGATTGTAATGATACCGAGCTATACGAACTGTTCCGAATAAATAAACAAATATGATTTTCGGGGGCATTTTGAACAGAGGGAGCTTCTGTGCGCTTCGTTCTCATGAATTTAAATTATTGCCAAAATATTGGAGATTTGCGAATTAAGATTGATTTGATTAATTGCGCAAGTTTTACTGATTATTTGCTATTGAGGGAAAATTGTGTTTGCTCATACTGAGTCTATTCAATAACAAAAGTGCCTCGACAAAAGCAAATAAAAGCTTGAAAATCTGGAGAAGATTTATCTCAAGAAAAGTCTATATACTTATTGTCTTTCCACCCTTCGAAACTTTTAAAGAAATGAATCTGTTGGGGGCATGGAATCTCAATCATCTTACACCTGTGTCCATTTTCCCACGGCAGGTGGAGGTTTCCCACCAGCAAAATGGCCACTAGAATAAGTGGAAAAATTTGCGCGCCTATTCACAGCCATTTCGCAATCCTCAGAATTCTCATAATTGCACATTTTTACTTCGTACTACTTGAAGCCGTTGTGGTTGTCGCCATAGCAGCCACTGCCGTCTAGCCTCCGTCGTACTAAAGCTTAGTGCTCAATTTTTCAATTCATATCTCTAGGAAACGTCCTGAAGTAGAGCGTCGCGGCGGGGGTGAAAAAAGGCACACAAAATAGGGCGGATATACATATATGTATAAAAACAAAATACAAACGAAACTTTCACTTTTTAGAGCTCCCATTGCACATCTAAAGTGGGTTCAAAATGGTTCCAGAAAATGTTTATATATGTATGTAACATACATGTGTATGTAGAATTCTGTATGCGGACCAACGAACCAACGAACAACGGTCACACAGGCATTCCGACCTGAAATGTTCGTAAGTTTCCTTGAAGACTGTTTCCTTTGGTGCGAAATAAACAGACAGTTAGGAGAAACATAAATAAGATGTATGTGAATGTTTAGAATTTTTCTGGGTGAAAGGGTTCTGCTTTTGAATGTGAACTAGGAAATCGTCGGAATACATATCTCTTAAAGCATAACTCCTGGCTGAAAAGGGGAAATCGGGTAAGGTGAACATTTTTCATGTAGGTACATATTATCTCACAAAATATTGAAATATGCATTAAAATGTTAATAATAAATTAAATTAAATTTATTGAGTCTTAAATCCTTTAGTTAAATCGATGGCTTCCCCGTTTTTACTTTAAATAGATTAGGATTAAAAGAAAAGTCCCAAAACGGTATTGTCGAAGAACCAGCTGAAGGGATTGTATAATCCATCTTCACAAGATGCCTTATACTTATCCGCAAGTGTGAACTATAATTGTAAAAACTCTTCTGAAAACTTAAAAGGCTTTTCACTTTAAACATTAGGTATCCTTTCCTAACATGAATGATTTATAGAAGCTATGAAAATATATCCCAAGTTCTGTAAGATATTAGCATTATATTTATTAGTTTAAGCAAATATTCCAGAGCTACTGTATTAATTAAGTTAATTAATATTAATTAGATTCCTTAAACGTGGGATGAAAGAAAAATATTGTTTAAGCAAGACAACCTTAACAAAGCATTGTACATAACTATTTATGTATACATATATGGTAATTACTATTATGTTAGTTGTTTTTAATTTGCACATGCGATATAAGCCCATCTTTAAACTTCAGTACATACACACTAAGAAATTTTTCCAGTGAAATTTAATCTAGTAATTAATTACTTTATTTATTTCCCATTAATTTTGCTTGAAAATGTCGAAAAGTAGTTATATTAAAAATAAGATTCTAGGACATCGTCAAATTCCTTGACAATTTAATATTTCTATCTACAATTCTAAAGAATTTAATTGGATAATCTGAAAGTTGAATGAATTTAATTTAATTAATATTCTGTAATATTCATGTGTATCATTTTTAAGGATATACATATATGATATTTTCACATTATCTGCATCTTATGTTATTTATCAAGGTCTTTTGCAAATTTCATTTCAAAATTTTCCCTCTTGTCATTTTAAATTCTAAAAAATTCATATCACAACAATCTCACAAAGTGTAATGTAGATTTTTAAAAGCTTCCCAGACTTTCTAGTTTTATTTCCCAGAAATCTATTGAACTAAAATATAAGTCCAGGAAATGATTACAATAAAATAAATGCTAGTGATTCGCTTTTCAAAACATTTTGAATAACATACTAGAAAATCAAACTTTATATGAGATTATTAGAGTGTACTTTAATAACATTGTAATACTAAAACAAAATTAATAATACATTA
Source organism: Machimus rusticus (assembly GCA_951509405.1). Classification (NCBI taxonomy): domain Eukaryota; kingdom Metazoa; phylum Arthropoda; class Insecta; order Diptera; family Asilidae; genus Machimus; species Machimus rusticus. The sequence continues at coordinate 32,882,151 of OX608053.1, read as the reverse complement.
ATTTTAGTTATGACATGTTTTACCTCTAACTTACTTTTTTATACTTATTTTGTAAATTGATAGATGGTTTAAATAGAGTAAAACTGTAATCCCCAGAAAACGTGTATCTAATTTATTTAGTAGGTATACTATGACGATTATAATTTAGATTTAGGCAAATTTAATGATTTAGTTTCAGACAGATTAATAAGATACTGAGTGCTGCGGTTGAAAGATTTTATCGTACTCAACACATCGTCCCATAGGGTTTTTCCACTATTCCGATGTAACGAAATCGACCCAAATGTACCTTATATAATGTAAAATGTATCTAATTCTAAAATACTTCTGATGAAAATAAAAGATTTGCTTAGATATTAATTAAAACAATGGAAACAAATTGAGTTTAAGGTCTCCTCACAGATATTTATAAAATTGGAGTCAAAAATAAATATGCAAAAACTTTATCAGTTGTGCCGAAATATTTAACTTATTCAGCAAATTGACATTTTGCCGTCATGATTTTTTCATATTCCCAAAAAGTTTCGTTGAATTATATTAATACCTACATTACGTTAACTTAAGGGCATTTTCACACTTTTCGTTCTAAAAAATTTTTCTTGATTCTTTAAAATTAATAAAATAAAGAAAAATATCCATTTCGACTTAACGACAGTGCACGCATTTGTCTTCGTAACCTCTTCAGAATCTTTTACAGTAGTTTTGTTTATAATATTATAATTTAAGATTTTTCTATAATTTTCACTAGGAATTGTGGAGGCATGGAGAAATAGCGACGGAAAACTATATAACTTTTCATAATTTTAAAGTTATATGTTATCTGAGTAAATATAAGAGATCGACAAATGCTTTTTGCATATCCATTAATTTTGATTCTAAATGAACATTCCTACAAAGTTTCAGCAAACTCCGTTAAAAGGCCTCAAACTGAATTTATGCTCTTTGTGAAGTATTATATATAAGGACACTTTCTATAGCTATTTTACTTCTTTACATGAACTTAAACAAATACTGCGCTTCCATATACCCAAATAATATGGATGTTATTTGAGGATATTGGCAAACGAATCATAAGTAGAAATGTGAGCTCAGAAAACGATTTTCTCAAAAATGTTCAGTCTAGCGTTCTTTAGATGCAGTGTCTAGACTCTAAATAGTGTTAGTGTTGGCGATTATCGAACTTTTAACAGGGTGTCGATGTTGTAAATGGCAATGTAACAGTACCAGCGCCCAACGCTTACTGGCGCTTACATAAAACTTTGGGTAGATTTTAAGGGCGAATTCTTCTCTGCATTACTTAAACATTCCGAAAGCCTGCGCAAAGCGGGCCCTACATGGAAAAAAGCACAACTCTCGGCCGGAGCCAAAGCTAACTTTTCTCTTATTTCGCTTCTCCTAACATCATCGGATGCTGTAAAGATAGTACCACATCTGTACCGCAAGCAAATTGGGAAGTTCGAGATAGCGCCGACCATCTAATGGAAATCAGTTATACTGCTAAGTTCAATCAGGAGAGCCGGATTGTCGAGGTCGTCGCGTCTCGGGGACAGATTAAACGCACAAGGATCAGCTCCTGAGGTCGCTGGTGAACCAATTGCCCGGGCAATTAAATCGCGTGTGACCCTACCCTTGACCCGGTGCAATTCAAATAGTGAGCAACCGTCGATCGTCCTGTGAAACTTTTGACTAGCCGCTTTTCCGGCCGTTTTGTCCTGCGAAAAATTGCATCGCCACACCCCGACAAGCTCCTAAGGGTTGGTTCAAGATTGCGTGTTTTGCACAATTTCCACTCGTGGCCGTGTGTCCTGGGCCCTGAGGATGCGGAGCTTTCCAGTTCTTATGACAAATGCCCGTTAATGTAACTCACTCGAACGGCGGATGAGCCGGGATTACGGCGGCGAGATGAAACGATAAGACCAAAGGGATGAAGGGCTCCGAGGTTACAGTGATATAATTCGAGGCCGCTCTGTGATAGTGCTCCCGTGAATTGTGAGACTTGATGTGAGGCACTCGTTTAGGCCATTACCCACCAGCCGCAACATGGATTATTGGCAGTATCTCGTCGTGATAGGGCTCATTGGTATGTAGCTGAATGTATGCTCCCCGTCCGCCCCCGCGCGCAACCCCAAATTATATGCTTATAAAAGCTGCTATTTAATCAGCCTTCGAAAAACTTGTTAATTCGGTCGGTTGCACGGCCCAGGCCTTAGCTTCTCTGCTGCGGGGTGCGTGAACTTGTGGAAATGCCGAACAAATTTATAATTTCACTCCTCTTCTTGCAGAAAACATTAAATTTATTCAATTTTTCCCCACAAACATTATGCTGTAACCTTTAAAACATGAAAACTTAAAGCATATTTAGTTATCAAAAAAAATTAACTTTAAAGATATTGAAATCGGCTTTTTATTTTATGTGAGTAAACCTTGCAAAAAACTTTATTTCATGCGAATTGTTAAAGATGTTTTCATATTATAAGTTTGTGAATTTAATTACAAATTCTCATACTTTACTTTACATACACTCTGTATAATAATACACTCTTTAAACAAAATTTATACTTTCACGCAAAGAAATTTCCATAAAAACTAGCTTCACAAGGGTTACATAAGATTTCTGAATATATGAACTAAAAGATGAGCATATGATAATAAGTAAAATAAATCGGTCGGTTTAAGAGAATAAAATCTCTTCGAAAAGAAGACTTTTCTAAAAGTTTGAATATCTTTAAATATTGTTTACATAAACTTTCCAGTAATATTTCACAAAGTTTTAAAATTACTCTGGGTGAAGTTTTGTCATAAATTTTGTAATAAATAGGTGTGCAGTGTTCGTTTTTTTTTAATCCCATTATAGAAAGATGCTATCGTTTATTACCGCCTTTCTGTATCCCCTAACTATATTCCATTTATTATTCTCAACTCAAACGACTAGTTCGTTATTCTAATTTATTAAAGACTAATCTAATTGTAGAAACAGTAGAAGCAACAAGTACATGTGTTTGAATTACCTTGTATAACATTAAACATAAATAAAAGGAGGCGTGATAAAAAAATTATGGAATAAATTTTATTAAAAACAAAATTTTACTATTTTGTTCGTACATTTCTTAAAAGGTTTCATTTATTTTTCGAAACTTTGATTGATTGTTACTTTGATAAATCGATTTTTGCAATAATATCGAAACCGTACTCCGCCGATAAGATCTTAATCTACCATTAATTTTGTCAAGTGAAAATAAGGAGTTTAATTATTTTAATGGTGACTGTGAATTTAAGTGTAAAAACTTGGAGGTAAAATTGTAAGAGTTTCTGTTTTTTTTATATAGCTTGGATAGCGAAAAAACGCTTATAGACGCGATTTAGAAAAAGATAGAGAAGCAGGGTATTTTTCTTATGGGAAGGTAAGGAAACCTCTTTTAAGTCATTCAATAAAACAAATCACTTTTGCTACCGCTGTTATACCTCTTGCCTTAAAGCGAATATTTGCATATCAAGTCAGAAAGGGGTGATTCAATGGCTGAAGCAAGAGTTCCAAAACAAATTTGATGTTAATAAATAAAGAAATTTTAATAACGTCGACCCTCTCCAACTCTCTATAACTTTTTACTATACCATAGACAAAATAATCGTTTCCCAACAATTTTGGTGCATTGCTAAAATTCCAAAATTTGTCTAGTTATTTAGTGAATGTAAAAATGTAATTTTACCTGCAACTCCTAGCTCCTGAAAGCGTTTTTTAAACGGAACTGCTAATATTATTTGCATAAAACAATAGTTTTGTTTAATTCATGTGTCTACCCAACAATCTAGCCGGAACTCAACACTAAAAAAATACCACTTGATTCCACAGCTCTAAAAACAGCTAATTTTTACAAATCTTGTGTAATATCCCAAATAAACATAAACAAGAATTGAACTGAATTGAATTGAATAAGCATTCATTTTCATCATGACTTTGATTTATTTTGTATCAAAATTAGAATTAAGTTCAGTAAAGAACGGATATCTGTTAAAGTCTTAAGTAGAAATTAATGATTTTGGTTCTTTTGGACTGCCTGTGGCAAAAACAACTGATCATAGTCGCACTGATGATATTTTATGAAAAAATTGCAATTTACTACGATGCAATAGCAAACACTCTTAGAGTTCCTATGATTTTAAATAATGATTTTTCTAATTAAAAAAACAACGGATATTTATTATTTTTTGCTTTCTTAACCTTTTTACCTATCGTTATATACCTCATGGTTAAATCAAATCCTTTGTTAAGTACTGTTAATTTAAAATGCCAAAGATCCTAAAAGCCCTTAATCCCTACTAAGCGCATTCTACGCTTAAATAAATTATCAAATACGCTGGCGCAAGACAAAAATCTTCCGGCAAATTACACTTAATACCGAGCAGGGCCCGGAAGATGAAAACCTTAATTAAGTGAAAATTTTTATACAGCAGTTGAAATGCAAACTCTTGGTAACGCAAGTCCTTCCCATTCCGGAAGAAAGGCTTTCAGGCAAAATTTATGTCTACGTATAAATTTCATTTTGCAGGAAATAACCCGCAAACAAGTTAAATATCTCTAGATCCCGCAGCCCGCATCTTAAGATGTTCGTTCTTAAGGAGTCAAACAACAAAAGGGATAAAAAGCAATCGATAAACAAATCTAACCAGGAAGCATTCGGGCATCCATCGTAGGCGGTTCGAGGGTGAAATTAGCCACGGAAACACCGCATAAGTAACCTTTGGTATAAATTGGGCATACACCCTGATTGCTAGAAATAGATAAAATGGGGATAATTCTGGCAATATATCAAGACTGTGGCGGTCGAGACTTGATAAAATGATAGGCAAGAGCCCTGAATTTATTGAAGACGATTTCCGGCATAGAGTGACACATCCAGGGGGCTCCTCACATGGGCCCCTCTGAGCGGGCGCATGTATAAACAACAATTGTTAGCCTCCCCCAGGATCCAGGAGCCGGCTCTGTCTGCTGACGAAGCCGTACGTGCTGAGCGATAGTCCCAATATGGCATCATCTCCATCTTGTGATGATGACAGGTAATTGGGAAATTGCTCCAACCAAGACGTTGTTGCTCCATTGATTGATTGAAATGGCTAAGTGAAAATTTTACCTAGAGAAATTTGCGGTAAATATAAAATGGGTATCGACTAGCGTCACCTGGCCCTGTCCGCAGGAGAGGAGGGCTCATCCAATGGAGCCGAGATTTTCCTCTGTTAATATTCATTTTTGGTAAATTCAATGATAAATATCTAGAGAAAATTATCTTCCGTCATGGTAGAGTGTTATGGGATGCTGTAAATTGAAGTTTATCCCCCTATCCCATTCATGTGAGCGGAGATATTCTGGTATTTGTGGTTTCGAAATGATTATTTCACACACCCTGTATCAAATTTGATAATACGACACCTGCAGGATGCATGAAGGATACCGGATACCTTTTGGTTAACTTACCGCATTTTATGACATTGCAGGTACTTTAAAGTGATCAATCAATTTCTATGTATATATTTATGTATAATATCCGTAATAACATCAATAAATAATAATAATAAAAATGATATGTTTAGCGGAAAAAAACAATGTCTAAACTTAAGGAAATTTTTGTATGGGCAATATTAGGACTATTATTAGATATTATTATTATTACTTTTTTTTTTTGCATAAAATCTGAAATACTTTCGTATTTACGTAGTAGTTTTTTTAGTATAGGAGTATCTAAAACTAATTATGTCAAGATATATACATATATACATACCTATATAATATATTTTAAATTAACTCTCGAAGAAGCGATCCAAGCGTTGGATCAGTATTGCACTACAGAGGCACAATTATGATTTAATAACCTTGTTAATTTTCAATTTTTTTGAACAAAAGACAAACAAAAAGTTCAATGTAGGTATATTTAATAAAATATCCTTATATCCAGTCCCAAGTGTGAATTATAGTGAAGGAATATTTTGTAACAATATGTAGGTACCTACCTACATAGCTTGTTCCTAAATCCTAAATAAAAAATCGAGTCTCCAAATGAAATCCAAGAAAAGGATATTTCTTACAACCCCGTTCAGTAAGGAATTTTGAAGATAATTTCATTAAGATATGCTTTTCCAGTATATGTCAAATAAAACATAATTTGTAAATTTTTAAAAAACTTAAATTTGAATTACATGGAATCGTTATTTAAAATGACAATAAAAACAAGTATTTATCGCAGAATCGAATCGTTTAAAAACGGAGTGTACAGACGTTAACAACATGTTTCAGATAATGTGCTATTACCTAATTTTACGTCAAAGAAAACTTCCAAAAAGATTTCCACTTCAAATCATTAGGTACAGTGTCCTAATACTCATAAAATTTTCAGGAAATTGTAAAAAAAATCAAATATTGAAAGCAGAAAGATAAGCGTCTGCCGAAGTTTACCTCGAAAATGTTGAGCTGAAAGCGAGGGTGCGTTTATTATGGCAAAAGTTTGCAGAATGTCGTTGAAATTTTCTCAGATTTATGAAGCTACCCAGCAGTAACTCGAGATAACAATGTGAAACTCAAGTTTAAATACTTTAGCGTAATAAAATCGTCTCCGCATCGACTGGTCTGGGTCGGGGGCGACGGGACGCTCTGACTTCTGTTTCATCGCTCCTAATCATCATTGCGCCGCGACGACTGACTCTTTTTGAAAGAATCACCAAACGCAAAGTTCGCCCTTTGCGGATAACTCAACCAAAGAATATCCCTCGGCAGGCCTCGAAAAAATAAAGAAACCTCCTCAGTCTGCACCCATAACTTTAAGAATCAAAGGAAAGACGAAAAAAAACTTTTGCAACTGGGTCTGCTGGGAATTTAAGGATCATTTTCGTAGAGCGTTCGGGCGTACCCGACTGAAGTACAGCCGATGTAAAGAAAAGTTTCAGCTAAAGTTTGACCATAACAGTTGCGGTAAAATTAAACTCAAAAAGAATTTTTAATTTGGCTTTGTCTCCCACTGGAAAAGTAAAGCGCACCGAGAGGAAAAACGAAAGGATAACAAAAAAAAATATATCAACGAAGAAAGAAACCCCCGACCCCGAACTAGACAAAGGGTCTCTCCGGACAATAAACGTTATGTAAATTTTTGGTCTTGGCCCCGAGATTTGTTTCGTCGGCCCAACTCTATTCGCTGGAAGCTGCTCACCTGCAGAGTGATATTTTAAGTGCCACAATTAAGGTCTTACTGTATGGCTTAATGTCTCCGAGGCCAAATCTACCACTGAAGAGGCACCCTGTCGCACAGGGTGCCTTTTCATGGACGATAGAAACCAGTGCGGCTGGACGTTTGGGATTATTTACGAATAACGCATCTGAATATTCATGAGACCTAATTTCATTCAGGTCTGGCTGAAAATTTCTGTTTAATTATTTTTGGAGTTTTACACTTTCCTCAAAGTTTTGATAGAAGAATGGGAAAATTTGTAGGTGAATTTTAAAGTTTAAAATCTTTGAAAAGGCGTACTTCTTATAATCAGGTAACAGGATTTTAAAAAGTTTTAGGGATAGGACAAAAAATAAATAACCTTTTTTAATCAGAACCCTTTTAAGCTGATATTCTGAATATCATATACCTTAGCTGTAGGTACCTACATCATATTTTTATATTATCGAAACATCTTCGGACTTTATTTCATTTCGTTAATATAACAATCCGTATACTAAATAAAATAAACATTTTTAACCCCTTCATCTACAATATCTAGCCACGCTAGTATTCGGTCGATTGAGCCAAAAATTATGATCACGAGTTAGTTTCGTGGTAAATCGATTGGGCGAAAAATTATAACCACGAGTCTGGTTCGAAACTGTGCCATTTTTAAATGGCTCGATGAATAGCTGACTGAACTGTTGAGTGTGCTACACGCTGTTTGAAATTAAATTGTGACCCAGGAGATTAAAATCATCCGAAAAATTCCACTTCCACTTGAGCAAGATCATGCTCAGAATCAGAACAAATCGGGCTTCAAGACATAATTAAAAATTAAGTTTATAAAATTAACTAGCTTAAAATTTGTACAAAAATCATATACAAATATAGACTGCTTGCAGATTTAAATCTGAAATCCATTAATGCTTCAACCATTTTATATAATTCATTTTTCGTTATAAAGCATATAGAATATGTCGATATCTAAATATAGGCTCTTTTTATTCTGTATCTTAAAAGGAAAAATGGTACTCTTATAAAATTACTCTTCTATTCGTCCGTCTGACTGTCGTAAAAGACTTTTCGAAAACGATGTGTTTTTCAAATTTGAAATTTGGCATAATGTGAAAACTTAGATCATTATTCCTTTTAATTGTACTCATCTGTCTTTAGGCGCCATAAGGGCTATTGATCGCATATGATCGCTTACCTGAATAATTAATTAGTTTGTTCTTTTAAGAGCAATAAAGCTAGAATCATTTCCTCCCCTAATTAACAACGACTTTTTTTTCACCCGATCCTATATGTGGAAAACAGCCTGCGATGACAGGAAGCTATTAACTCCACATTTTGTGAACATTCTCTGATATCCACAATTATTTTAATTCATCCACCACGGATTCAGGTATATGTTCCCGCTAATTAAGTGCTCGTTCTTCCAGGATGCCAGCGCTCCCAGAGTTTGTTCGTCACAAACATCGATGTTCCAGAAATTGTTGATTTTCGGGATAATGCTTCGCTATCCTGCAGCTATACTATGGGAACCCACAAGCTCAACTCTGTGAAATGGTATAAGGATGGGTTGGAATTTTTCAGGTGAGTACCAAAATCTCCTTCGTCATAGTGTGGAGAAACATGAGATATGCATTAAAATTAATAAAATTTTTTTTGTTGTGGCTTGAATCTCATCTATCTCCGGTAATACTTTATCTCCCCAAAAACCCAATTGCCTTGGTCCCGGTCGGGGACTCGCCTAGGACGAACCTAATTTGCTCTATACTTGAACGACTTTGAAGCTTGTTGACGCGATTATACACGAAAAGCATTAATTAGGATTAGGGAATGAAGGCACGAGAAACCCCTCACTCGGGTATATAAATCATACCCGAACCATAAAAAAGACTTTTCGACAGGAAAATCTAATTTAAAACCGAGCTCTCTCCGAGTTGGGAGCTTAATAACGCTATTTGCTACTCCTTGCGCAATGTAATTATATATTTTTTTTGGTCCCATGTGAACGTTAACTAGATTAATTAGAGCAGAATTGACTTGGAATATCGCAGTAAGTTGTGCAGGTCCACAGAATGCAGACTGGTGACCAGACTTGCTGCAAAGCGTCTATGCATTACACTAATGAAGGTGTGATTAGATCAACTTCGTCTTCTTGGCACAATACCCTAGAAACTGCATTCCTTCAATATCTGTTTCCATCGATTGAAATTATTGTGGTTAGACATTTTATTTTATTAGTCCCAATTGTGCGCTTACTATGTAATAGATTCTGTAGAAAGCCACTGAAGAGAAACCTGATTATAACTACTATTCTCCTAGTGCCAGTAAAATAATTAGATCTAGCAACAGATTAAATAATTCTAGTTTTGAGAAAGTTGAAATTTTTAATAAATTATGCCAATATTTTTAGGAAACTTAAAATTTTCTAAATATTTCACGACCATAAAAAATAAGGAGAGTAAACTCTTTTACTATAACAATCGTAACTGGATTTCAATTATTATATAAAATTTAAAAAAGGTACGAAAAAGTATGCAAAGAATATTATAATTGCATAAATGGTTTCATTCAAAATTAATTTAAGATTTTAGAGTATTCTGCTTTTACCTAAGTTTTAAAATGAATGACAATATTTCAGTCTTCTTCGAAATAAAAAAATGTTTGACTACAATTTTTCATGAAACCCACTCTTAAAATTTTAACCGTGACAAAACCTGAAATAGTTAAAGACTTTTTTGTTTAAAATAAAGAAAAGTCTAGGAATGAAAAGCTGTAACAATTGCCTACCTTGTTTGATTGTTTTGGATATAAAAAAAAAATATAATTGGGGGATTTAAAATTTTCCAAATTTTATATATGTATATATGAATGGGTACCTACTTTGAACTTTAAAAAATATTTAATAAAGTAATAAAACGTTAAATTTATAACTAAACATTAAAGTTTTTAAACAATATATAGTTCTAACTTTAAAAAAATTGATTTTCCGCCTATTAACTTTTATCATTACTGATACGCTGAAGCCTTAAAGAAACTTTGATGCTCTAAGAATACAATTTCGACTAAATACCTACGTATTCAATAAACCCGTTTGAAGTGTTAGAGAAAAACATCTTACGAATCCATAAAACTCCCCTTCTAAAGCTCATACCTTAAAGCAAGATATTTAAATTTCTCATTCATTTCACTTCCTTACAAAATTCATAATATACAGGCTGTAAATTTAACATTGCATGCTCCAGTTTTTACGGATGATATTTTATTTATCTTTGTATATAAATGGAAAATTCTTTATTTTCTTTTACCTTTTACATTACGATTGCAATTTCTTTTCGAGAGCTCTTTTTTATTCCATGTTTTATATAAAATTTCTTTCCTTCAAATTAATTTCGAATATATTTTTACTATTTCTTCGACCTACTTTTAAATTTTCTTTTAAATTCTCCATGTTTAACATTTAATTTTTTATAATATCTTAAAAAAAAGAATTATTCATATATGTAGAAAGAATGCGCCGAAAGGAAAAAAATTTTCTTTACACCTTCTTTGATCGATACTTTGATCAAAATCGTGCAGAATGTTTTTGAATTTCTTTTTAAAAAATCAATAAAGGAAATTTTTTGTACATAGTAAATGTTCAATTTATCGCCTTTTTTCCCCATTTTAATTAAATACACGCAGAATGCTCGTTGAAGCCGAATAAAATTCCGCCCGGATCCCACCCACTATATTGCTGTTTATTCGAACTCAATAAAACCCTCTTATACATCCTGTGAATGGGGAAGATTTCTACATCGAGTTCTTTACAAAGTTGCCCACAAAGAAACTAATTTGCACCATTTGCTATTTGCTCCCAAACAGATATGCACCGATGATGCACCCAGTCTTTATGAGGTTCCCCGTCGAAGGCGTCACGCTCCTGGGCGAGAAGTTCAGCTGCAACGAAGTCAAGTGCAGCGTAGACCTGGGTCAATTAACTCAAAAATCGTCAGGTGCTTACCAATGTGAAGTGTCGGGAGACGCTCCTGAGTTCAAATTAACGAGTCGGACAGCAAACATGACGGTTGCAGGTAAGCGATCTAAACTAAATAAGGGCGAAAAATTGCTTCCCGTCCTGCCAGGAGCCCTCTCCAGTTCCGGAGTTAAAAGTCCATATATAGTGTGTTATTAGAATTTGTAAAAAGATAGAAGGAGGGCACTGTTCTAGTTAAGAACTTCAATAAATCAGAGAATTTGCAATAGGAAGTAACGTAGAACAAGGAACGCTTGTAATAGCCTTTGTAGATCTTCTTGGCAGGATTCCCTGCACTCCAATAGCTTTTATCCCGTGCCTTGGTACATCAGAACTTCGTCGACCCGTAAAAGGATAAAAAGGGATATGAATTCCATTCTCTATAAAATATTTGCAGTCGACAATAATTCTCTGCCCCACGGAGGAGGTGGGCGTGCTCGTGTTTAGTGGAAATTGGACTCTGGCAGATCGGCGATCCCCCTTTTGCATTTTTTATAGAGGTTCCATGCATTTTGTATGTTATCTTTACTCCTGATACCGTCTCTTTTATGTCCCTGAAACAATTTCACCACCCACATATAGTTCTTCATCATTTTTCTAAATCTTTTTCTTATGTGCGCCCAGCTCTGCCACAACATGAGCCCTTCGTTCACGGAGTAAATCCCTCGTACAGACTCGATGATTTCGTTGTCGCCAATTGTTCGTCAGACTGGTCTAGTCCGCCCGCATCTTTGTCATGGTACATCAATAATGAAAAGGTAGGTTATATAAGATGCTTTACAAAACAAAAAAAAGACTTTATTGAACGAAACAAAATTGTCTTTCCAAAGGCTCCCTCAGATTTGTTACAACCTCAGCAAGAAACGACCATTTACACAAACGGATTTAATCTTCGATTACGGAGCCTGGAAATTCGTTTCTACTTGGACAGCCAGAGATTTATTAACTCTAGGGGCGGACTCGAGCTGAAATGTGTGGCTGATATCAATGAGATGCCCGCACTCAGGAGAGAAAAATTCGCCTACGCTCATGTCCTGTACAAAGATGATTTAACAAATCAAAAGTTAGTCAATTCCAGAGCAGGTAATTCTACTTCAATGAAACCCTTCGTTGTACTTAAATTACTTTCGTTGACCATCTTGAGTTCCTTCCATTTCATATTATATTATTATTGTTACGTTTGATTGATTATTTTCTATAAAAAAAACACATATGTATATGTACATATGTATGTATATTGAATTGTACATCCAAATATCATTTCTACATACATATGTATATTGGATACCATTTTCTGAGATTTTCTTTCCTTCGTCTATGTAAAATGACTAAAAGGATTTCATGTTCATAAGAAGGATTTCAGATATTATTATTTTGTTATTTCAATAGCAAGTAAAATCAAGAGATTCAACTTCGTAACAATATGAAGTCTCCCGACACGATTTCGATTTCGAATTTTTCTGAAAAATTATAGACACAAACACAAGTTGCTTCTTCCAGTTTAAACAATTGCAAATTTATGTTAAGCGAAAAGTACGCCTAACTAATTCTTGCTGGTAAACATGTTTGATTATGGTAATGATTAGCTATAATTTTCAGTTAAATTTACCTCGCAGAATAACACAATGAAAGTGTATATTTTCATAATATTTAGGGTTATGCATACAATTTTATACAATTTTCATTATAAGTAAAAAAAAAGTAGATTTTTCATTAAAGTTTTCAATGTTTATTCATATATTTTTTGAATTATTATTTTCCAAAGTATTTTTCAAAAATTTTATATAACTACTAATATACTTTTCCACTACTTCTACGATTTGTTAGAAAGATTTTTATGCTAAATACTAAATTAAGATTGCTAAATGTTCCAAACGAATTGATTTTGTTTTCATTATCTTAAATTTCTTATTAATTATAGATAAACTCAAAGTCTACTCAACAATGTCACATTTAATAGATGCGTTTGCTCTCTTAATTGGAATTCGATTGCTGCAGGCAGGTGTTCTCAGAGACATTGTAAGGTAGTTGACTTAAAATTAATATTTTTACAGAGAAACCTAAGTCTTTAGTAAATAAAAATATTTCATTTTTATAACAATTATATAGATAATACGTAACACCTGTTTTACAAAAAAAAAAAACACAAATTGTAACATACAGCAGTTTACAGTTTAAAACAGCAAAAATATGTGTAACTATATAATTTTCTAATTTTTATTTATCTTTTAAAGTTCCTATTAATGTGAGATATTATGAAGTGAATAACCAAATCAGCACTCTTGTTGTCTTAAAAGGAATTGTTTATTACACATATTACACTTTGTAAAAACTTAAGCGACTTCGATTAATATTTTAATGTTTTAAATTAAATACCACTGCTCGGTGCAGTTGAAGAAAATAAAATGTTCTTGAAGCTTTTTTAGATTCAGTTGTTTTTACTGTGATATTTTATATTATAAGTAAATGAAAAAAAATCGCAAAAAGTTTCAAGTTACAGCAAACCATTTCACCTAAGTTTTATCTAAAAATTAAAACAGATAAATTCAATTCTTTCAGTATTTTATTTATTTATATCAGACTTAAATATAAAATCCGAGAAAAACTAACTACCTACATACATACTATATACGAAATTCATTTTAAACTTAATTCAAGGATTGAGGTATTTCGTAACTCAAATCGTTTGTACATATAAAAAAACTAAAAAACTAACTTTAATAAATTCTACTTTCCGATAGCAATAGATTTAATTTTGAGTTGCTGAGCTCCAAAACCTATGAATAACAAAGTTTCTTTCTTTTTATATATTTGCACAGTAACCAAATGTTCGAACTTGTTAAACACAGACATTCTATAATTTTATCCAACTAATAATTTCAACTTTAACGAATATCCACTGAAAATTTAAATACTTGTATAATGTTTAAAGTCATTAGATCACACCGTGTGGACATATTTGTCCCATTGGTGAATTGAATAATTCACACAGTCCTTGTACCTGCCTTCCCTCTATGAAATATTGCCTGTAAACTAAAATTATCTGAATTGATGATAAGTCGCATTCATAACCTCTTTTCATATTCCCAAGGACGCAATCAATAATATTCATGATAGCACCCATGAGCATAGCCCGCTATGCTTGTGGAAAGGTATAATAATTTCAGCTTTATGGTACTTGTAAAATATCGTTAATGATTCACAATTTCTGACTTGTTTCAACCCCGTATCCGAAATAAATTTCATTTTAATACTTCACCAGATAATTTTTATTATAACCTGGCAACACGCAAGAGAATATTTATATAATCTATTCCCGTGTATGTGTCATGTGGCTGGAAATAAAAGATTCGTGAAATGAATTGATAGAATCGATGGAATATAATATCGTCAATACTTATTTGAAGAATATAAACATTTTATGGGATTGCTATTTGTAAATAAATATTTATTAATTGAGTTATTCAATTTGGATTGATCGGAGTCGATTAAGCTTTATTTTAATTAATTTATATTGCAATAGAAGGTTTAATATATCCTACGTTATTTTAGTTTGAAATACATATCATGCTTTCATTAAGTTAAGCTAATCAGTTTATGTCAATAGCATTGCTAGATAAAAGTACATATTCGTTTTTTTTTCGATTCCGAGAAGTGGCAGCCCGCATTGTATGTACATTTTGTTCAATACTTATTTAATCACACAAACATTTTTCAATAACTCAAAACATGCCTGGCAAAAGTCAAGTTTTTAGATAATTATTTTTTTATTGTTAGATATATATATATGTGGCAGAATACACTTGAAGAAAACTTATTATATTAGTATGCGAGAAGTGAGCTCGATTTTGAAATCAAAAAGTCCTCCTATATAAGAGGGACGGTCTAAGATATATTATCAGACATCTTTATGTCGTCAATGTAGAGGTAACTCTTTAACTAAAGTCTCGTGGTAAAAGATTTTCGGACTGAATGAAATATATGAATATAAGAATTAAATATTTCAATGTCGAAATTATGAAAAGGAGTAAATTAAAAGAGAGATTTAGAGAGATATATTGCGATTCCCCATGCAGTTTTTGAAGAAACATTTAAAGAATCAAATTGATGACTTATATTATATTTTCTGGCAAAAAAAAACATTTTCCTCAATTTTTTATCTTCGATCTCAACATCTTATGTTACAGACTTTTCAGCCGACCCTCATATATAGCGACACAGAATTCCATCTGACTCTGAGCCAAAGACATTCACTTTTTATTACAAATACGAAATTAATTTTAAAAAGGGTATGCAGTTGTCACAACATTTGTAAAATGTATAATTCCAAAAGTATAGGAAAATACATTTTTTATAAATTCCATGTCTGCAAACAGTTAACAAAATTAATAAACTGCCAACTATATTTTTATAGTAATTTTTTTTTTCAAAGCGTTTTATCTGTTAACAACAAAATATATGAGCAAATTAAAAAATGTCACTTCTCTATTCATATTATTCCTTCAACTCAAAAAATACTATTTCACATTTGTTTACTATTTCTTTATACACAATGCAATGTAACATAAAATTAACAGATGTCATCAAAAAAAGAGCCCCACTTACGATTAACACACACACTTACGATTTTATATGTAAAATTAAACGTAAGAAAATATGGTAACTAAGATATAATATTATCACTAATACAAAAGCAACCACTTAAATACCATTAGCTTAAAGAAGCAATATTTGAGTATAAAGGGAAAGCGTAAAATTAATGTAAAACTAAAAATTAAAGCAAAAATAAGCATATATTTAAAGAGGTGAGTAAGTGAATCGCGTCAAAATCTAAGTAAAAAAATCATATGCTATAAGTCATCGAAAAATATACTTAGAACAATTTGGTTACATAGAATAATTGAATGGTTTGTTTAATGACAAAATGCTAAAAATGAATTATAAGCAATTTTTTAACGCACTTTATATTCTCGTACATTTTCGCACATAAAAAGAATGAAATTTGTAAATAAATGTAAAATACTTAACAAAATTAATCACATGAGTTTAGGATTAATGAACAATTTTTGGACAGCAAATAAAAAGAGTGTAAAAACAAAAATGTAAAGTGGGAAATAAAATTATTGTTATTTTTGTTGTTATATAAAATAAACTATGATTCCTAAAAAAACACTTTTCAATAATGCTTTTTAATTGAAGGTTACCAAGAAATTATTAAGAATTTCAGTAATAAATACTGTAAATGTACATTCTTATTTAGATAAATGCACTATTACAACATCTAAACACAGCTTAATACCACCATCTTGCAAAGCAGTCGATAAATTCTTGTAACCAATTTAGCTTCTAATTCCAGCGGATAGGAAGGTAAGATGACAAACCTGCTTAAATATGCAAATAGGAAATTAGCGCAAACTTATCAAAGGTGATGTATGTGCATAATTAATCGTGCTAATCTAACGAAGGCATCGCTTGCAACCGATAATTTAAAATACATCCACTGAAAGATGATGTTGTTCTTTACAATTATTCGTAGCTTACATTTTACCAGGTAATTTAAAAAAGGACTTGTTCACTGAGTTCAAAAAAGGCGTTCATGGGTGACAAGAACAGATAAAAAGGAGCTATAGTAACATCTAAAACAACACCATATTTGTGAAAAAATGTAATACAAATGCATGATACAAATATACTTGTGCGACTACTCTTTACTTGAACTAATATTTTGTTACGCCTTCATAGGGATTATATTTTATCATTTCAAATAAATCCTGAAGTATCAAAACGCAGATATTCGCTCGGATAATCAATTCGCATACTACTAACTAAATAAA
Source organism: Machimus rusticus (assembly GCA_951509405.1). NCBI lineage: Eukaryota > Metazoa > Arthropoda > Insecta > Diptera > Asilidae > Machimus > Machimus rusticus. The sequence continues at coordinate 32,865,097 of OX608053.1, read as the reverse complement.
ATGAAATATTAAACGCCTTCTCAAACATCCTAATCTAAGTCGAGTTGGAAAATAATGAATCCCCAGCTTGCTTTTAGTACCGAAGTCGACCAACATTTCTTAAAACCTCCAAAGCAAATTATCCGAGTTCAGCAAATAGGGCAAGCTTCTATACCCCTACCCTACTTTTCCCTATCCCTTTCTTAAAATATTTCATAATTTACTGATTCAAAACCCAAGTTTCCATCGAAAAACAACAGTGGCCGCAAGGTTATGGTAGAAGTTTTAAAGAAAAGCACGAGTTCATTTACTTTTCAAAAACTTTATTTCACTTAATTGGACAAGACAACTTCATTAAGCTTGATGAAGTCGAAGGAAGCAAAAATACGTCACTTCTCAATAGCAAACAGAAAATTTAAATAATGTGACGACTTTAAGGATTCTAATCGAAGGTATTCAGTGGGGAGCTGGTAATTCATGCAAATTGGAGGTTTATCGATGGATTCAAAAGTCCCTTAGGGGGTGCTGGAAATTTCACAGGAATAATAATATAGCGATAGCGAAATTACGGGGCTTCGTTTGAAGAGGTCGAAATGGAGTGGGATGGCTACCAATATTTTTGCAGTACCAGTGCCTGTTACATTTCTAATATCGCTGAATAGGCCTATTTATAGAAACCCGCGTCGAACAGGATTTAGCCGTAACCGAACGGGGTGGGGAAAGAAGGCGAATTTCTCAAATTAGGAAAGCTCATTCAATTAAATCTACAATATATTCAAAAAGTGAAAACTTTTTAATCATTAAAGATCATTGTATTATTGGGCGTATATTACAACTTTTTATTATAAATTTTCAGTATCTAAATATCAAAATTTATCAAAACCGATGTATGTGCTGTAAGCATCAAATTGTATTAAATTGTAATTTCAAAAGCCCAAGAATTTTATTGGGCACTGTACATGTAGTAATTTCATGTTGGTTTTAAAATTCAAATTATAATATAGATATATGGTTCTATATTTTGCCAATATTGTTTTTATACACTTATTTCATAAAGTATTGGGACTCTATTTCCATTAACAAGAGCAATTTTTTGCTTTAAGTTTTAGAACAAGTAAGCGTTTAGTTAATATTATTTATATTCAGTTGGTTAATTAAATGAATATCAATACCTCTTTTCGTAATTTAAAAAAAGTAGTAGGTAAATTAAGGCAAATTAAGATTAGTAGTTTTTACGGAATGAATAGTCAAACTTGAAGGAACAAATTTTGATACAAATCAAATTGACAAAAATCTCTTCGTTGTGAGAAAAGGACAGCCATATTGGAAATATCTTTGCTTGTATTTGATAAAAAGCTGCTTTGAAAATTGGTTGCAAAATAAAATAAAAATACAAACTATCGTCTGAGGCCATGTCACCGAAAACACCAAAATTTTACAAAAGTGCCATTATCTCTAAAACCAGAAGATTTTTACTTAGGCTTATTGAAACAGTCTCAAGTTGGCCCGTCCTTTATTTTTATTTGGAAGTTGCTTTTTAAGACACCCTGTTTATGATGTATGCATTATTTACTCATTATATAAATATCTCGTGCCCCTAATCCATATACTTGCAAAGTGATTTTCTAATAGTGTTCAGAACACATTTACTGATAGGTTTGAAAATTGAAAGCTAAAACCGAGTTTAATATAGTTTTAGCGACTTTGATCATATTGGAAATCAGCGAATTTTGAAATATAGAACTGAATAGATTTTTCTTTAAATTAAAAGGACTGTTGGCTGCAGGAATATTTCAGATAAGTTCAGACAAACTCAAACAAAAACCGTCATTTTTACAGAATTGTTCGTGTTTCAAAAATTATTAATATTGTTGAAAAAATATGAAAAGTACATCATACCAAATGAATGAACAAATAAAAACGATAAAATTCTTTCAAATTTGAGGGGTGTTACAGGACAGAAAGAAGTCCATTAATCTTTACTATAAGTGAAACAAAAGGTCTATCGTGCATTCATTTTTCACGGACTCAAAAGACGTGACCTGCAGTGCAGGAAGTTGATATCGTATAATTCACTTACTCCCCGAAATTGTTGACTTTCACACTGAATAATTCAACAGACAAACATTAAGGCTCACTCCTGTGTCGGTTTTGGGCTCGGTTTGATGACATCCCTCAATCTTTGGGCGAAAAACCAAAAGCCCACTCATGTCAAGTCCTGGAAATTACCATTTAACCCCTTTTTGTTTAGCAGAAGATTTATTCAATAGAGATGGCACTTTATATAATAGCCCTTCAGTTCTCCGGAGGAGGCAGTTCCTTTCAAGAAAGGACTTCCCGGCCGTAAAAAAAACCCGCCCTTTCCGCACGTTGCGGGGGACCGAATGGCCGCTCGGATTTGTCCATTTCCTTTCATAAATTCCTATTATATTCCTTTTCATAGAGGAAACATGTAAATTAAATGCCATTAAAGACTGTCATTACCAAACATATGGCGCCGGCAGGGAAGGCTTTGTCAAGGTACTCGGAAGCTTTTTAGGTTTCATCGAGGTCCGAAAGGCGTGTGGATTCGCACGCAACAAGGACCCGCTTTGTTCGACAATACTTTTATAGAAGGTGAGCGAGGGAAATGCGAAAAAAAAAATAAATAAAATAAAAATAAATAAATCCGCAAGGGGTGGAAAGTGCCCATTTAGCGAATGAAAGTGGCATGTACATTCGGAAAAGGCAAACACAATCAGCAAAGTGAGCATGGGGCGCAAATAAACATAATGACACAAAAACCATTCAGATGTGGTTGAGTTTCTGGGGGTTTTTCTATACTCAATGTCCTTTCTGAGACCGAAAAAGGCGAGCTTTTCACGGTCCTCAAGCTTTTTAATCATCCTAAGCGTCAATGAATTTACTTGACTTCGTCTTTGGGCTGTCTTTGAGCAGCACTTTACACCCAAACGAAGAAGAGTCCTTCGTCTTTGAGCGACTCCTTGCCCTTTCTAAAGACAGACGTCGGCGCGGATAGATTCCTTTGTGAGCAGATGCGACTACCTTTAGAGAACCACCGGCTTGGAAGAATTCATATTAATATTCGACTATAAGTACCTTAGCAAGTTTTATGAAGGGCTAAGTAGCCACTGACAAGCCATCCGATAGACGGCCCTGACTTTTGGCTACATCTCCAGAACTGTATAAGACATGCATGAACAATTGCGAATTGCATTCATTTAGCTTGAATCTAGAACGAATTAATCTAACTGAGTAATACACTTTGACCCGCATTAGAGTAGAGTACCTTCGACAGAACGTCGAAGTTTTCCAACTTTAAATGGGCCCTGGTTGATGAAGGAACATGCAGATTTATACAGAGCCCAGGAGTCCGTTTTTCTGGGTGAACTTTGACCTCTACTCTATGTGCAAATGAAGGTGTATCTTAAAGTCTTTGATTTGTTGTCCCTGCAACCAGGGGTTGTAAATTGCAAAGAGTTTCATGCAACTTTAAAGTGCTATTTGTGTGGAGAGGTAAAAACGGGTGATACGGGCAAAAGTTTGTTTTTCCTGTGATACGAATGCTGTTTCGAAGGTTTCAAATTGTTCCAGTTGTTTTTGCTGGACTGAGTTGAGGGCGATTTTGATAAATTACTTTCGTTACCTTGTTTCACTACTCAGGAAAGGTTTTAAAAGCCTTTAATGGACTTCCGTTTTCGAAAATTCTTTCTTAAAGGCAACTGAAGGACGTACATACGTATATCGCCAACAGGATGGATTTTTCGTACACATATCTACTTTCGTTATGCAGTTCAGAAAGTTTTTTAAAATATATTAGGAGAAAGTTTTGACTTATGGACTTACTTATCAAAATGTATGATGCGAAGATATTGTATACAAGTTCTAGTTTTGTGATAAATGCCTCTTCCACAAAAGTAGAATCTTTATAAATAACCAACTTAGTAATATGTACAATACCTAAATAAAATATTTCAAATATTTATCAAATAATGTATTAAGACATAACCCAAAAAATTCAAAATCAAAAAAAAACATATTGCACCTTGCCTTGCATATTGCCTGTATATTCCGGCTTTTCAAAAATTAATTTTTTGTTAAAAATGTTTTGCACCCTATGGACACGTTCAAAATTCATAAAAACTTTAAGAAATAATTTCTCTAACTCTTCCAAAAGTTAAACTCTAGATTCATAAACTGAAGATATAAGCTTTCAAAAAAAGTTTGGTTGGATTATAATCTAGATAACGAACTATGTACCTATGTACATACTACTATAGATAAGGTGCCTAAAAGTAGGTACATATAATAATTTTCAACATTAAAAAAGATAGCCACGACGACTATATAAATTTGCGTATAAAATCAAATTTTCGATAAGACTATTCGTGTTTGAATTTTCGTGTCCACCGACTCGAAAACATTTGTAAAGTTTCAATTTCCTATATGCCAACCTTTCTATATCTACTAGTTATTATATAATTGTATTATTTCCACGAATTTTAATATGAATTATTGAGAACAAAAATTATAAAATGAATTATTGTGAAAATAAATTTAATTAGCAGGTAATTTTAACACAGAAGTAGCAACACATAAAAAAAATGTTCTCATTTTTCAAATTAGTTTCTGTTTCAAACAACATCTAATTAATTCAATTATAAATGCACCAAAAAACTTGTTTAATTTGAATTACTAAAGTTTTATTCATATTTATGCAAACAGGAAAAAATCCAAATGGCTGATGTATGCGACGAAAATTTCTCGAAGTAATTACTCAGTTTCAAATTAAACCCAGCCAACGCAACATAACACGCCGAAATACTTAGGTATACATTTTCATATAAAACTGGGTAGTTTTGTCTGGGAAAACAATTTATTCTGACGTATCAACTGCAGTGTAAGATCCAATTAACCTACTTTCTTGCATAGTTCTCAATTTTAAATAAATATTAGTCTATTCAGTTAAATCTCAATATTCCATTACAGACTGAGAAATGGTAATATTTTAATGCTCTTGTGAGAATTTGGCTAGAAAGAACTTACAACACACTAATATGTTCTGATTTTACTTAATAAAGTTAGTCAAACACTTAGTTTGGTGCAGTATGTATTAGGAAGCTAGTTCTAAGTGATTTATATTAAATTAAGGAATAAATGAAAAGCTAAACAAATTTAATCCATTTGCAGCGACGACCGTAAAGTTTCGGGAAAAAATTTAAGAAAACTTTAGTTTTGTGGCGCTCTTGAAAATTTTGACGAGCCGATCACCGGCGCACGGGTCTGGGACAAAATAGAAAGATTGCCTATAAATCCTTGGAAGATGCAAGATCAAATTTCCAACCTGCAGATAGATATCCCAAGAAAATACCATTTACATAGTTTAAAGGTTTTCGTTCTCGGGTGCCCCATTGGCCAGGAAAGGGGATGGAAGACCACTGCTCCAGAATGGGTCATATAAACGAGTGCAGACGAAAAAGGGGGACGATGGGGCGAAAAAAGTTCGCTTGAAGAAGCGGAAAACTTACATTCACATAACATGAAATTGATACGAGATTCTAGATATGGGAAAAGAAATAAACATTTTCTCAAGATATAATACCCCCGGGGGAGGTATAAAAACCAAAAACATGACAGATTTGCTCGTTTCGTTTGTTCCAGTAGTGTTTTACAGTTCCTGATAGAAGACAGAAAGACAAATGGATAAGTCTTGGATTCGACGACGTCGTGCTATGTGCTCGTCTGATGCGAGTGAAATGTTTCCTCTTCGCTCGGGCAATTTTCTTTTGGCTTTTTCAATTAGACTTCGGGTATCATTTTTTCGTTATAGTGATTGATTTTCTTTTTTTAATTTTTCTCAATTTGCTTGATTGAAATTCTAGATCGATGACCTCAAATGAAAAATATGTAATAAAAATTAAGAAATATGAACGTTAAATCAATGAGATACACAGAAGAGTGCTTAAAAATTCATATTTTAACAGAATATCGAATCCTCTGTATAAATATTTCACCTCCTCCCCCCAAAATTTCATTAGTAAAGTCATAGACACTAGTTTAGTTTAAAAAATAGTTCAATAGAAAATTACAAAAATAAGTGTCTACCCGCATTGATGAACTACAAGTTTTTAGTTTACTAACCTAAGATTTTCTCTAGTTTCTATAGTCTGTTGCCCTAATTAAGGAATTACCGAGGCCACTTAAATGTCTCCAAGAAATTTGACCTACTTTAGTCAAATTGCCCACGAACACCAAGAAGGCACTAAACTCACGTTTTTCTCTAAATATTGAATAAAAGGAAGTTTTCTAAAGGACACCTCTACCTGAACATTATCCGCACTGGATGCTCGATCTTTTTTATGAGTCTCAAGCTTCCTTAAAATTAACTAATTAACAAAATGAAGGCTCCAACACCCAAACCACCGAACCAATTTCACACTCTTCTTGAGACAATTTTTTATGTTCAAAAAAAAATGGTTAATTATTCAAAAAAAATTTCTATCCTCGTCCCAATGGGGATATTATGGCTATATCCCCCCTCTTTCATTCGCAAGAAATCACCTTGAATTATTAATAGACTGCTAGGTGATTCATACAGGAACGCCTCCAAAGTTCAGGCAGAGCACCAGATTGATGTCGAATTGCTCACTTTTTTGGGGAAAAATCTCAACATGTGTGGAATTTATGAATAAAAATCCTTTCGAAAGCAACGAGTTTATAGGAAGATATCGTTAGTCAACTCAACTTCCCGTGTGAACAGGTATCCTCAATACTTTGAACGGATGGTTAAAGTGAAATATATTAAACACATCATAAAATACATATATGAATTGGTTATTCATGAATCTTAAATCAAATATTATAAATCAAATAGTACCTGCCCTTGAATGACCTTTTAATTTGTATAGCCAAAACCGCCGAAAATGTTAAATATTGGGAAACGGAAGCCAAGTTAGATACTAAAGTATACTATATCTAAATTTTCCAACAAAAATTTAAAAATATGTGTCGATACACGGAATAATTTTATGAAACTCAAAAAAGCACATATTAAAACTCCAAATATTTTTTATTTATATATCATCGCGGGAAGCTCAATCGGACTTGCTTCACCGCGAATTTTCTTTATAATTCTTTATATTTAATTCCAACATTCTTTCATCGTCACTATCGGAAGGAAAATATAGATCCACAGAAAATATTGTTAACAAGTTTGAAACTGAACTTTAATTCCGGTTTTTCCACGATTTTGTCGGGTAACACTTTTTATCCGATGCGATTTTATTGCTATCGTATGCCTGACCGCTTAACAATTTCGCATTGTAAATGAAATTTTTGTCGACATTCGGTTAAATCTTAGCTAATATGTAGGTATGTACCTATATGTAATATGTATTTAAAAATAAATAAAAGAGGTTTTAAAGCAATCCGACATTTTCTCGCCAATATATATGTGTTTAAAGATCAATAGAGATAATTCGTAATTGATATTTTTAGATTAAAACTTTATGATGAAGCTTTTGTTGTTAATTATTTTTCAAAAATGGCCAAAAAACGGTCTATTGTATTTTTTCAATCTATTTTTCTCGAAAACGGGAGCATTAATTCATTCATTTACAAATTCGTAATTACGGAAAAAATTATAAGTATACAAATAATGTGCCATTTGTTTGGGTAATATAAATAAAATTTTTCGTTATCATTCAGTTTACATAAATACGATGTGTATGTTGGCTAAATAAATAAATAAGAAGTTGCGAACATTAATTATAGATTGCAAAAGTATTACTGTGTTATTTTACTTTTACAATTTCTAGAACAATTTGTGATTGTAACCCCTTAGAAACCCAGATAATCACAATTGGAAAAATTGAAACGTTTTCAGTATAAATACAGATTAATGGCCGACTAATGACAGTGCTCAGTAGCGAATTACTTCCAACAGGAAAATAAATCGGCAAAGTTTTCTTAAATGGAAGCACAACAATCGGTCGGGCGCAAGGGGACTTTTTAATTAATTTTATGTAAATATTTTTCACACTTTATTAAATGCGGATGCCCTCGTAATTAGCGCCTAAAAGGAATAAATTTAAACAAATGGGATAAGCGTAATCCCCTTTTGAGAGCGGTATACAGCGGAAATTAAACAGGGAAAAATGCTGCCCGTCGAAGAGCTAACATGCCTGCCGGGGTGGACAGCAATTAATAACCGGAGCTCCAGCAAATAAACCTAATAAAAATAAATCAAAATTTTTGCGAGCAGTTACGAGTGCGGTCGCTTCAAAAGTACGAAAAACACATTGCCTCCTTCTGATAAATTATTCACACCATCGGGGATTAACGAACCTTTCAACCCTTGGCAGCGTCACGGCTGAGCCCCACAAGTCAGTCGCCGACGACACACTTAGCCCGGACGAAACGACCCCCGGGCACCAGTTATAACTCATTTCAAATCTCTTAAGTATTTACTTTTAATTAATTAACTTGGTCAAGCCCTTTCGGTCCCCCGGACGCCACCGGCCCATTTTCGGGCCCCAAGTATTCACGTTATGTCATTAACATTTTTAATTTTTGTGCATTATCTTGCCCTTTTCATTCCTCTGTGCTAAGAAGCATGAAGGCTGGGCGATTTTTTTACGATTCCCTTCTTTTCCGTTGCCAGGTTCGGTCGCCTGGGGACCGACCAAAAAAATGAACGAAAAAAATGGATGATACGGATTGCTGAAAGGATATTATTCTTGTCATTCCCAGTGCTTTGATGGAAAAAATTTTTGAGTGGACAGAGAAACGCGAAATTAATTTTTTCTGACGATATTACCACTCGAAAGGTTTCCCTTATACTAACCAATTTTATTTCAAAAGACAGTTCCACTCCATACCAACTTAGATTGATAATTAAAAAGAATCACGTTAAATGCGACATCATTTCTCATTCTCAAAATGTTATCTACATATTACAAATAGCAAATTTCAATACATATTCGTCATTTCCGACGAACTCAGAGGCGCTGTATCAATGGTACGGAGCCTCCGAGCGCCATCGCGGTGAAGTTCCAATTAGTCCAATCTATACACTTAAAAATTCAAAACCTAGCTTATAATTCTAGAGTAATTAAGGAATTTCAATTTGTTTTTTAAATACGTAGAATGACATGCTTAACCACTATGCAAACTTTTGCTGGTTGCAACTGATATTTATTTAAAAAGAAGTGCAAAAATAATTGCTTTAACAAAGGGAATAAACTTTGATTTAATAAACTAATTTTATCTACATCAAGCATTATATTTACAACGCTATGGAATTTAAACAAATGTACTAAAAAAGCAACTCGCACCAGGTACCATAGAGCGATAATATGTAGTATGTATTTCATTATGTCAGTGCTTCCATACAAACATAAGGTAGTCTCAGGTTATTATTATTATCTCCTTGGTTACAGGAGATTATTGCCAGGAAAGATAATATTTTAAAAATCTATAAAAGATAGTAAAAATGATTCTTACTTTGGGGGAAACACAACACACAGGGTCTTATTAAAGGTACACACGTTATAGTCATCAATATCCGAAGACATGAACTATGACTGCAACAAGAAATACAATAATATATGTATGGGTATATAAAATGCAATTTACTTCACATTTCAAAGTTCCTGAAGTTTTCAGGCTCTTGCTATATTATGTAGCATCCGAGACCATCCTCTTCATCGCTAGTGGACATGATTTCTAATGATCCACCTGGAAAATCTCATTGCAGTTTATCATGGGCCTCAGGCATCACAAAAAGGATCATTTTACTCAAATTGGTTGGATATATTTTCTTTAGCTTAAAATTAGTAAGTAATATGTTATAAATATAACTTTACGATGTCACATTGTTATAGATATATTATCGTTTTGACTGAAGTTCTGAATTCGCTTTAGAATATCGAAAGTAAATAGATACCTACATATACAATTTTTCTAAGGAATTTTCACTGAAATTCATAGTGCTAAGCTAATCTATTTTAATCTAGGAATTAACAATGGCGAATGACAGACATACATAGATAATATTTTATTTTTAAAATTTTGATATAAGCAAAAACTATTGTAGGAAAATAATCCGTATATTAATCTTCCATTCGATAATTTCAAGTTAAAATATTAAATGAAAATGTACATCTTTTTTTTTTAACTATTTAATGCTTTTAATAATAAAATAGAAAAAAGTCTCCTTTCCGAGAGCATGAAGTAAACATGTTTATTTAATTTTTAATTTAGTTAGAAGCCCGACACAAGAGAACGTTCCTTGATATAAAAGGCGAGGACGGTTGCCTGACGAAAGGTCAGCCGTTCGCTTGGTTGTTTGCAGTGAATTTTCCAATTCTCCCTCTTGGTCGGATTTTCTTATTAAGCCAAAGAAATTGTTCATAAGAGGTTTGGGGGAGAATTATTAAAACTTTCGAATTACACCCCGTGGTCATCGTTTGCCATAAACCAGGCCCGAACATCGCACGTCCGTCCCGGTGAACAAATAACCATCGCCTAATTTATTATTTATTAGACCGAAAATAAATAAATTGCCAATTCATTTTCATTAGGTTGTTCCCTTTGAAGGCGCTGCCACCGCGCGTATCTCCGACGAAGTTGTGTCTCCAGAGTGAACTTAGAGCCAAAGTTACGCGAGTACTTTTAGCACACAATAAGAAACACTTTTTAGAATTAAAAGTTGCCAGCAGCAGCAAAGTTTCCCCACATACACCCTCTGCGAAAAAAGTTCGGATAAAATTTTCAATAAGAGGAGGGTTCTAGAGCTATAGAGTCCGACGGGTGCGACGAAAATGTCCTGTCGTGTCATGTAAGGGCGCCGGGAAAGGACAACCGTGTCGAGCTCCGGAGGTATTTTGTAGCGTGAAAAACACCTCGGCACGCTGCTTAACTTCGGAACTCCTTTCGACTCCGCTCGCGTTACTGCTCTCTTGGCAGTAATATAAGAATTAACGGGCAAAGTTGGAGTTATTGAGTGGATCAGGGAAATAAGGCGAATCCTTTTCTAGAACCCGGGCGGCAATTCCTTCGATTCATCGATTGATGTGGAGGGCGAAGGCTCAGGATACCAGGGCAACCCGGTTCAACACGCTCCGATGACGTTATAATCGGAGTAGGTGAATCTTTTAAGTTAGGTGATAAGCAATCACGTCACGAACTCCTCGGTGATCATTAAATTGGGTGTAGCACCTCGGGAACTAGCCCTAAGCGCTCCTTTCCTCAAGGTAATTTCACTGCTTTATGGGGGGAAAATTCGGGACAATAAACAGCCACAAGTGCTTGGAACGATGATTTCTTACGAAAATATTTCGTAAAGAAAAACTTGAGAAAAAGTTTTTCGTTCTTTTGCATAAAAGGATTTATTTGGACGTGGCTGTTGGGTTAACTCACCATTCTCCCCCATGATAAATTATTTATCGTGACCGGAACATTTTTTTTTTTTTACTGAGGGACAAGAAAATAAATACATGTTTGCATGTGTGCGCTCAGGAACATGACTATAAATGTCCTTCTACATGAAAAATGCATGGTGCTGGTCAAGAACATTCTTTTCCGTCCAAAAACTCCCTCATTTATATTTAATCTGTTGACTTTCCAGGAAAATGGGATTATGTATACATGCAGGTGCCCTTCTACCTGACTTCAAGCTCATACTCTAATTTCCGTCTTACATTTTCTTTTTGTGTCTTTTTGTAATTGTGAAACTTGTTTATCTTCATGAATTTCCTTCTGCGAGCATTTTTACCATTTCAGAACTTCATAAACATTTTAAAGGATTCATGAAACCCACGAACAATCTCAACACATATGAAGACGGTAATACGGAAATAATCATAAGAGTGGGACATTAAAAAATATCACAGCAAGAAATAAAAATCATTCGAAATAAATTCAAAATGCATTAAAATCGTTCTCATTTCATTCTGCTCTGCTTGGAATTACAAAGGCATTGAATTTATTACTTTAACGCAGTTGTGTTAATTGTAGAAGTAATTCCCCGAAAACATTAATACAAATTAAATCCATTACATTGTTAGAACTGATCCTCTGTATTCCAAGAAATGAAATAATGAACAAATATCATTTTCTATCAATTATGAAATTAATTACATGTATAGGATTATTTGATGAATTTTCGTGCATATGTCAATGTAGTTAATTATGGGGTAAGTCTGTCTCACTCACTTCACATATAGGCTACATTTTATTAAAATGAACGATTTTAAACACACTATCTTTTATTTGATAGAAAACTTCTATTATCTACCTACAGTACTATAGTTCGATTAACTCATATAAAGTCCACCTTACTTCTTTTTAAAAGTCATGCTGCTTTTTCAAAATATGCCATATTTTCTGAAATTATCATAAAGATTCAAAACGTATTGGTTACAAAATAATTTTTAACATCTGAAGTTTATGAGACAAAATTTTTACGTTATCAAGGAAGACGACACAATGTGACAAATTTTCTTGATCAGTGTATACCTAAAATCTCCTCCTGTGCGCCAGTTACTAGATAGAGTTTCGAATGGCACACTTAAAAAAAGATATATTCCGCCACAAATCTGCAAGTCGTAGATTTAAACTTGTCCCGACCTCGATTTTCATGGCAATCATTTCCCATCTCAGGAAAAGTCCATCGATCCGTCTAAGGGCTTGGGTATTACCACCGGAGCGACATGGTCCGGATTCGTTTTTTCGTTCCTTTTTTACAAATCTTCTAGGCAATAACTCACGTCAGCCGAAACGTACGAGTAGCCGTTTGTAACCCAATTATTAATGAACAGAAAATCCCCTCCGACCTGCAGAATTCCCATTGTACTTCTGCAGGAGCGCATATAAATTGAATCAGCCCTTGGAGCATTTTTAATGAAAATCCACATTAAAGGGCCTGCCCTATCTCGAATGGCCGGCGAAAAGTGAACAGCACGAGTATTTTTCGCATGCCACGTGGTCGAAAATCTCTAATGCCATTAATTTTGCGCTTTTTCCCCCGCCAAGGGAGATAAGTATTCACTAAAAACCTAATGAACTGGTGATTTCTTTTGTCGATATTCCTGTTGGTCTGTTTGGATCGGGGATGAAACCGGGAAAAGGATTCTTGGCAGCGCTTACCACCGATAAAAACTTCGGCCATACTTTGGTACGAGCTTTTTCCTAGTGAACCGTAAAACGTCTGAGATTACAAATAAATTATCTCTAATGGCTCTTTCATAGAATAAAAAGGGGGCCCGCTCATGTCAGTTGGGGTGCATCTTCTGGTACCTTTGCGGACGAATCCAGCTGCATTGTACGTGGATAGAAATATGTCGGGGGATTACTCGAAAACTGGTCTGGAGCAGACGGGTATCATACTGTCTTCTCCTTCCCCAGATACTGCAAGAAAAATTACTGACCCCAATTTCTGCGTGTTCGGTTCAGCTAAAACTTACCCACGATATGCAGCTAGGGAAAGATTTTCTTGATGTCACCAGGTTATATGGGGACAAGGAAAAAGTTCTCAGTGACGCAGACAAGGATAACATTGTGAATTTTCTGGATTTAATAGTCCCCCCTGGGTTTCAAATACACGGTAAGAGCATATACAGGACCAGGTCACTTTAACAAGTTTGCCATTTTAACCTGCATTAAGATAACCTTTTACGGCCACCACCCTAGGGCGATAAGAAACTACTTGCTGAATGATTTTAGTTTTATTTGCGACTATACTGACTCTAAGTTCACTAAAGACAAATAGAGAACGTTCGAGATCTCGTTGAAATCAAAACCCTTTAGTATCCACCATTCAGCTTCATACATAGAGATTTACACTGAGTTCTTCAATTTCACAACCCAAAAGAAATTCGAACTGATACGAATTCATTAATAAAAAGGGTTTTCTAAACTGTGGTCCACAAGAGCCAGACATCCGGCCCGTTAATTCTATTTTTCTAATAATGCGATATATGTAATAAATTAAATGTTTTTATTTACTCGAAAACAAAAACCAAAGTTTTGATTGAATTTAAGAAATGATTTATACAAGTCATAAGGAATCGACTGACATAGAACTTCCTATTTCCGAACACTCTGCATAGTGCATATACAGAGTGTTTTGTTAAAGTCTGAGCAGAGGCATGCCAATCGTTTACCATGGTCTGATCAAGGTTTGTTCAGATCGCTAAAATTGTAATTAAAAATTTGGAGGGGTTCAACCCAAAAAACGCTTTATAAGTCCTTTGAGTGGCTTTTTATACTTTTGGTTCATAGTGCGTTAAAAGGCTGAGCCTTCAAACTTTCCAACAATACCTCTTACGCCCGAATTCGTCAACAAACAAACGATAGATGCCGTGTTCAACTTCGAAAATAACAATTTCGATACTAAAAATTTGACATTGGCGCTTCGTTCTGCAGATTTTTTTAGAATCAATTTACTGATTGAAGTTGAGTTTCCCCAACCCCACTTTTCCGAAATGATGCTGAATTTTTCAAGTTCAGTCTTCAGATTCATTCTTTATTTCCGACGTCCAATGTGCTTACTTGAAATTTAAACGCGTTTTTTTCCAAAAATATAGTTTTTCTAATTAGCATTAGTTAATGATAAATCCGTATTATTACTCATTATTGCTAAATGAGGTAGTTAATAGAGATCATATTAATTAAAGCAAAACATAATTTCGACTCAAAACTTCTTTACTTCTTTATTTTCGAAATATAGTTCAAAAAATTACATTCGGTAGCATTTAATATCTCGGAGAAAAGCCATAAAAACACACCTCACTGCATCTCAATTTGAGTGGTGTCCCTTTAGTCTCGACAGATTCGTTTCGACGGTGGTTCACACTCAGTTGCCGCTAGTGCCTTCAAAATACCGACATCCATATAGTTGCCGAATAAAGCCAGCAAAAGGGCAACACCATAGCCGGTTGCACGTTCCCCCTGCGAAGAAATAAGAAGAATTGCTTTGTGAATTGAATGTAAGATTCAATCAAGAGAAAACATTTCAATTTAACATATCAATAGTTTAAAAATTTGACATTTATCACGTACGCAATGGACCGGCGTCGCCATATCCACATGCATCCAGACACCCGGAAAATCGAAACCAATATGTGCCGCAATAAATAATCCAGCGCAAGACGGCTGAGCATTACTTCGATCCTGGAAAGAGTCAAATAAATTTCTTGATGAATGGTTATTTCTGGATATACTCGTTTTCTATAACTATTTATGCATGCGATAGGTCTCGATGTATTGGCTCACATTGTTTGACACTCGAATCGATTCCGCACACATTCCGCCTTCAAATTATACGAGAAAACTATATTTTTTGTTTTATGAGAGATTTCAAGTGGACTATTTCGTTTAAGGGCGGGAAGATTACCATTCATTGCCTGTCCCCTTTCAAGGCTGGAGACAGGCGTGGAATTGGGCTGGGTTACGAGAGAATTTCGAGCTAATTTATAGACGATCTTAAATTGTAATCTCGACTTTAATAACTTACATTTACTTATTGATAAATGCATAGACTGGGAGATATTAATCTGGCTGTAATGGGACTGGATATCGCCAATTCAAATCGTCTGCTATTCGTGGGAGCCATTGTATTATTTCATGTTATTAGACTATAAGATATTTTCGAATGATTTTATGATACCCACAGAAATTAATTGGTACAGTCAAAGAGCGATCGCACTTTATTGATTTTTTACTGCTTGTTTAATGTAAAAATGATTTACACCGCATTACTTCCGGTCACGTTATTCACAAGCCCGTGCGAAACGAGGTATCCGGTCAAGATACTAAAATAAGGATTTAATCACATCGACTTTACGTCCCGTAAATAATGGCCCCGAACAGTGGATTTGTTTAAATTCAAAAATTTATACGCATTATAGCCTACGGATAAGTCCTCATATTTAAAAAGCATTGAACATAAAAAAAATGTAAAGTTTACGAGCTATATCTTATAACAACTACCATTTGCAGACGAGTCTAAAGAGAAATAGTATGCTCAAAATTAGTTTCATTTCATTCTAGTATTGAGAAATGGCTTCTTCCTCAAATTCCGGAGACAAATCATCAATAATACGTCACCCTTGTGATTAGTCTGAATATAATTGGCCCAGAACAGAGCTCGAGACAAGAAAATTCGATTTCGTGCAACGAAATTTGCATAAACATAACTCCCACAGCACCCACAGCTTACAGGGGCAACTCAGTTGAAGTAGAATTGATGGACGCACTCATAACCATCGAAGAGATACGCAATGGAATAGGCCATAAATCATGAAATCGATCGGAAATATATCAGCACTGAAGAAGACACGGAAATAAGGCTAATGAAAATGGCCCAGAAGGGGCAAAAAAGTGGAAAAAAATGTAAATAAATAAAAATATAGGACACTTACGGCGACTGAATTTTTCATGTCAGCTACCGCCGATGCGAATTCAGCGAAATGCAGCTCAGGACAGTAAATTATCGGCGCCAATAAATCGCCAGATTTGCGCCCGGCTTCAAGTGCTTTTGCCTCCCATTCCTCGTTGTTTGTCAGGATAGCTCCATGATATTTGCCTGTTGCTATCCCCTATGGGTTGTAATAAATCCTGATTAATTTATTCGTTCATTACAGGATTTTCAAAAAAAATAATAATAATAATAAAAATTTTAAAAAATTGCATTACCTGAGCTCCAGTAAGAGTCGCCATGTCAAGGATGATGTTCGCTTTTAAGTCCTTGGCATAAGCAACACCATCGGCCAAAACCAGACGTCCCTCAGCGTCGGTGTTATTAATCTCTACAGTTCGCCCTGAGTACATCGTGTGAATATCGTCCGGCCTGTGGGATTAGAGCGCCTTAGTAAAATTCAAAACGGCAAGAGCTGAATCAAACAGCTTACCGGGTGGCATTAGGACCAACAGAGTTCTCGGCCAGACAAAAGATAGCATGCAGATTCTCCTTAAAGCCGCTCTTAACAGCAGCGTAAAAGGCGCCCAGGATGGCAGCAGCGCCTCCGCAGTCCCGCTTCATGCCGGGCATTGCAGTTTTTCCCTTGATACTTAAGCCGCCTGTGTCGTACACAATTCCCTTTCCGACTATGGCAATTGTCTCATTTGCCCCCCGAGGCTCATATGACAAAACGGCCAGAGCCGGCGGGACAGCAGCAGCCTTACCAACGCCGTAGATGCCGCCAAATCCGCGCTCTTTCAACTCCTCGCCACGTATAATAGTAGGGGATAAAGATAATTCCTCGGCGATAGTCTGCACCTCCTCGATGAAATGGGTCACATTCATTTCGTTGCATGGCGTGTCCACAATTCGGGCAGCCAATCTAATTCCACGGGCGGCCTCCTCCAGGCAGGCCACGTCTTCATCGGGAAGCGGTCGACCAGAGACCTCGCCATTTTTCCCAATGACCACAAATTCAATGTTTGCGGTCGCCGGTGAATCATTGTTATGACCACTTTTCCTCGAGTAAAGTGGGAAGGCACGTACCACGGCACAGGCACTGGCGAAGACGTCCCCGACTTCGCAGACGACAACTATACTTTCGTTGATACCTTGGCTCTTGTTCCTGACCAACCTCGTTATTGCGTGGGCCCTGGAGGAGGTGTTGTGGCGGGAGCTGTTCAGGGGGAGCGCGGCGACCGTCGCCAGATCGAGGTACAAGGAACAGGTGTCTGTCGGTGATGGATGCAAATTCGAAACGGCACTCTTGAAGGTCGCCTCGGTTACGCGAGGCTCAAGTTTGCAGGAAACATCGGAGAATTTCAGCAGCGTCAGGTGCTTCAATTGACCGATAATTAGCACCGGCTTGTAATATGGGTCGCTTGCGGTTAGGGATGGACTAAACTTAATGTTGGAAGACATCTGAAACGTTCGGTAGAAGAGCAATAAAGAAAATGTGTGTTAATTTGGAATTGACACCAAAATTACTTCAATACAATCTTAAGGTATTAAGGAGAGCACCGAATTTTCATCCGCTTTCAACCAAATACAAAGTTATTTAGAAGGACAAAATCAATAGGAAAACCTTTTTCTTTTTCGATGCTATGAAGCGTTATTTAGAAACTGAGATAAAATCTCCTGTAAGTAAGTTTATCCTGAATTACATTGAAAACATATAGATTTATTGTTACCTGCAGTCACAAACAACTACAAAGTATAAAAACAAAATCATTTTTTCATAATGTAAAATCCTTTCGGTTAAATTCCCTATCTTACCTACAAAATATGTTAAAGTATAAAAGAAAGAAAAATACGAGAAATATGTGTAAAATAACAGTTGATATCACGTAAATTGGTGAGAAAAGAACCCTGAGGCACGCACTCAATTTCATATTAACAACAATATTCCAACAGAAAATACAAATAAGGCGAATAGAAATATGATTGGATTTCAAGAGTTCATATTATTGGTTGATTTCGCATTAGTCAGTTGTTCAATAAAATATAAAAATCTAAATTGAACCTTAATTCAATGAAAGAGAGGGAAGATATTTTTTAAGACTACGGATTAAGGGACAAATAAACAGAAAAATATAAGTTTTATATGTATATTTTTTAATACAATTTCCTCAAATAGCATATACATTTGTTATTCTTATATCGATCAATTAATTTTTTCCCAAACTTCATAAAAATACATGTCTGGTTCACTTTCCAAATGCTCGTTTTTTTCTGGTTCTACCTGAATTTACTCAAACTTACACTTTTCACCAATTATGTTGGAAAATTATAAACAAGTTTGGAGTGGTTCAATTTAATATTACAGAAGTGTACACTTAAATACATATATTTATTTCACACCATTCCTGTAACTTCTATAGAAGCTGAGGTCTTTCAAAACTAAATATTATTATTAGTTATCTAAAAAGTATAGTACCGGACACGATCTACATCATGATAGATAAATTTGCAAATATTAAAACACTTAAAAGGCTATTAATTTGATTAGATACGTATCTCATTGTTATAATAGTCAACCAGTTTTACGGTTTTATATCGTATTTATTTTTTATCTGCTTATATTTATTTATGGTTCCATAATCAGTTTTTACTTTTCATGCTTTACATTTAGATAAACAAAAATATTGGTCAGAGCACATAACTTATTTATTGGTCCGAGGAGCTTTCGCACCTAACTGCGCCGCTGAGCTTGCATAGCTTTCCTCTGAAGTTCTCGAGTACTCGAGTAATGAGAGTTTAGAATTACTCGAATAGTAATTTTTTTGGTGTCGTTAAATTGGTCATGCAATCGAAATATGAGTCGTTATTCTTTAAAGTGGTAGGTACTAGTCTACTATCAACGCGTTAAGATTTAACTAAAGAAGTTTTTAAAATTATATATTAAAAAAGAGAACTTTTAGAACTTTCAATATACAACTGCTTATATTTTTCCAGACTTTTAATTAAGTCCAATGCAGTAACTGATGTGAAGCGATCGGCGTTAAAACTGCATTCATAAGCTGTTTTACTGAATTAAGCCTAAATTTACCTGTAAAAGTGTCTTTAGATTAGCGGTCACTGAAAAATATCCCGCTTCTACTTGAGGGTAAAGATGACTATCTCGCGAGATCCGCCTGGGAGCTTCTTTTGTTTGCGCAAATACTTACGATTTGCATGTGATAGCATTATCATGGGACCATTATCACTTTTCTACCCATAAGCAAAACTCGGTGGAGATCGCATCGCACCCGACAACAAGAACGGCGTAGCCTTCGTAGCAGAGTCTAATTCATCTCATCTTTCTCTTGGTTCCATTCCCGGAACCTCTGTGTCTAACATTTTTAATTAATAACAATAAATGCGGAGGAAATGCAAGGAATCCCCCGGAGAAAGCGATTTATGTGCCCAGACTATGAAAGCTAAAAATATACCCAAATATACCCCGGCCGGGCAGATAACTGCAATCAGTCCGAATTAAGCGGTCCAGTAGCCCGGCGACCGATATGGCTACTCAGGAGCATTCGATGGCTCCGCTTTAACATAACCTTAGCAAAAATAGTTTATACAAATAAAATTGTGACCGCCGCCCGAAGAGGTTTGTTTAGCCCCTAGATCTTTTTTCTATGATGGAGCACTTTTTGCTTTCGTTTAAAAAGAAAGGAAATTCTTACCTTGTGGAGTTTTCCACAAATCGCACTGGTGCAGTTCGAAGCTTTATGCACAATTTCACTTATTTTAAATAGTTTACAAATCAATTTCACTGGGAAAAACACTTTGAAAACAAAACAAATCGGAGCAATGCGCTCCTTAGCGAAGCGACCCACACAAAAACCAAACGTCACACGGCTGGGTGGCAAAAAGTGTTCCACAACGACAAACAGATTCCATTGCGAATGGAATGGAATTTTTATTGTTACTGTACTGTAGTGTATTTGAGGCAGTGATTTGAGGTGAAATTCCTTTCTTTTAAGTTAATTAATGTTTCGTTTAAAATAACTTTTGTATTTATTTTAAAAAGAATATACTTTAAACGATAACAATATATTCGGATTAGTTTTTTTTTGCTAGAACAGTTGCCTTTTTATAACGTTCATATGAAAATTTTAAAAATGCCCCGCACTCCCGAAAGACGAAAATTCTTCAACGCCTTTGACATTTCAAAAAATCGTCTGACAGCAAAGTGATTGTTTTCTAGGCTTGTGTGAATTTAAGGCGTGTTTACGGCCTCCTTTTCTGGATATATTGTGGTTTTTTCCCAGAGAAAGTGTAAGAAACCTAATCGTCGGTTGAATTTTTAGTGCTTTGCCATTGATTTCAAATTACTTTTAAGTTGCTCGTTCCTAGAAATTTGTCGATTTCACTTGAGGTAGCCTCAAGCGGATACAGCCATTTTCGAGGGTTTTATGTCTACGAGCATCAATTCGACCGGATATACAAATGAATATGATCTAGCCAATTCGCCGGGGATTGCGATTATGTTTTATGTTTAACAAGTGAGGAAATCGAGCTGTGTCCTCGCAACGTACGAGTCACCTGCTTTTGGGGCTATGCAAAAGAGGCTTGCCCCACTCCCTAAGTGTGTCATCGCAAGTCGTTTGCCTGATTACTTAATAGGCTGGAGTGATTATTGATAATAAAAACAGAAAGCTATTTTATTCATTAAGTTGCTTTTTACGTTAATATATTGAGAAGAGTTGGCTTTATAATTTATTCCTTTTAATTATTTTAGCTATAAATAAATACACTTATGAATTGAGTTTCCAAAACATTCAGCCACACTGAAGAGATCTGGCTGGCGCTCTGGATCGAAACGCCGATAATTTTTGGGCTTGTCTGCCTCAGCGAACGACCGTTTTCATACTCAAGCACGAATTATAGCGAGGGAAGACGTGTCCGCTAGCCGCTCGGATAAAATTGTAACAATATATATATACATTTATTATTCGTTAGAGAATAAATTCCTATAAAGAAGATCTCGCAAGCCGCAGGTATCCGTGCATTATCCTTAAAAAACTATAAAGATAGATTTGCTACTCTTTCGAGCAATGTAAACACGGTAAACACATTTCTTGTTTTCCCGAACAAGGGTAGCCTTTTTCATGTTTCGCTCTGTATCTGTGATTTCATTTACATGTGAGATAGGTTTTACTTCATTCGAGTTATTGTACATATTATTATTTATATTACATAACTCTATTGTTAAGAGGCTCTAAATTCGAAATCTTAAAATTGGATCCCCAAATATAAAAAGCCATACGCGTTAATCATAGGAACTCCTTTTTTTAAGAAAATTAAATTGAAAACAATACTTTCATCTAAATTTAGCACAATGACAGAGAAAATAACCCTTGCGGATGCATTGTCTAACGTGGAAGTTCTTGACGAACTTTCCCTACCCGACGAGCAGCCATGTATTGAAGCACAACCTTGTTCCATAATCTACAAAGCAAACTTTGATACAAATTTTGAAGACCGCAATGGCTTCGTTACTGGGATCGCGAAGTACATTGAAGAAGCAACAACTCACGCCAATTTGGTAAGTGTTTTTCCGTATTCAATAATTTAAAACTTATGAACAAATTCGAAACTGTTAGAACGTTCTGCTTGAGGAAGGTCAAAAACACGCTGTAATGCTATATACTTGGCGATGTTGCTCTCGAGCAATACCTCAGCCAAAATCCAATGAACAACCAAACCGAGTTGAAATTTATGAAAAAACTGTGGAAGTCCTTGCACCCGAAGTCAACAAATTGTTGAATTTCATGTATTTTCAGGTTGGTATTTTATGAGCTCTCTAGGATATTTTATCAAAATTATTATTATTATACTTTTCCCTAGCGTAAAGCCATTGAGGCATTTTCAGGAGAAGTTAAAAGACTTTGTCATGCTGAAAAACGAAAAGATTTTGTGTCGGAAGCATATCTTCTTACTCTTGGGAAATTCATTAACATGTTCGCTGTCCTAGATGAGCTCAAAAATATGAAATCGAGCGTTAAAAACGACTATAGCACATATCGGCGAGCTGCACAATTTTTGAAAGTCATGTCCGATTCACATACACTCCAAGAATCCCAAAATTTATCTATGTTTTTGGCTACTCAGAATAAAATTCGGGATACTGTAAAAGATACTCTAGAAAAAATTCCAGGATACGAAGATTTGCTTTCCGAGGTTGTGAATATTTGCGTTCACATGTTTGAAACTAAAATGTATATGACTCCTGAAGAGAAGCACATGCTCGTTAAAGTGATGGGTTTTGGGTTGTTTCTCATGGACAGTGAGCTGTGCAATATTAATAAATTGGATCAAAAGAAAAAATTGAGGCTGGATCGAATTGATCGAATTTTTAAGAACTTGGAAGTCGTACCATTATTTGGTGATATGCAAATTGCTCCATTTAATTATATTAAGAGGAGCAAGCATTTTGACGCGAGTAAGTGGCCACTCTCTAGCTCAACAGCTATTAGTCCACAAGCCGATTTGATGGTTCATTTACCCCAAATTCGGGAAGATCACGTAAAGTATATATCAGAGTTGGCGCGATACACAAATGAAGTTACAACGACGGTTAAAGAAAATCCAACAGATGCTGAAAATCGCGCTACTTCTGATTTGGCTTTGCGGGGATTACAATTGTTGAGCGAGTGGACAAGTGTTGTAACCGAATTATATTCGTGGAAACTTCTTCACCCCACTGATCACCATCAGAACAAAGAGTGTCCTGTAGAAGCTGAAGAATATGAGCGAGCGACTCGCTATAATTATACTGATGAAGAGAAATTTGCTCTAATCGAGGTTATAGCAATGATTAAAGGATTGCAAGTTTTAATGGCGAGAATAGAGACTGTCTTGTGTGAGGCTATAAGACGAAACATATATGCGGAGCTTCAAGATTTTGTTCAATTATGCCTTAGAGAGCCTCTTCGAAAGGCAATTAAAAATAAGAAGGATTTGATCCGAAGTATTATCATGTCTGTCAGAGAGACCTGTGCAGATTGGCAAAAAGGTTGTGAACCTGGCGAAGATCCAGCTCTCAAAGGTAAGAAAGATCCAGATGGAGGCTTTAGGATTCATGTCCCAAGACTTAACGTTGGACCATCGTCCACCCAACTCTACATGGTCAGAACAATGTTGGAATCTTTAATTGCTGACAAAAGTGGAGGGAAGAGAACCCTTAGAAAGGATATTGATGGAAATTGCTTGATGCAAATCGACCAGTTTCACAAAACGTCTTTTTATTGGAGTTACTTGTTAAACTTCAGCGATACACTCCAAAGATGCTGTGATCTCTCGCAACTTTGGTACAGAGAATTTTATCTTGAAATGACAATGGGACGAAAAGTTCAAAAGTGTATGGTGCGTCATCAGCACAACGAAGAATGCAACGATCTAATTACAATGGAAAAGCGAATTCAGTTTCCAATTGAAATGTCAATGCCCTGGATTTTGACCGATCACATTTTGCAGACGAAGGAGCCATCTATGATGGAGTAAGTAACGTTTTTTCTATTACAAGATTTTTATACATTTCGTGTTTTCTTAGATTTGTTCTCTATCCTCTTGATTTGTACAACGATTCAGCTCACTACGCTCTAACAGTTTTCCGAAAACAGTTTTTGTATGACGAAGTTGAAGCAGAGGTCAATTTATGCTTTGATCAATTTGTTTACAAGCTTAGTGAACAAATATTTGCTCATTATAAGCAATTAGCCGGAAGTATTTATTTGGATAAGAGATTTCGTTTAGAATGTGAAGTTCTGGGCTTTAACTTTCAGTCGTATCCAAGAAACAATCGTTACGAAACTCTATTGAAGCAAAGGCATGTTCAGTTGTTAGGTAAATTCAGATTTGCACGTAATAGGGTTGTTTTTAATGAAATGACGTTTTAGGGCGATCTATTGATTTGAATAAACTGATAACTCAAAGGATCAACGCTAACATGCACAAAAGTATTGAACTTGCTATCAGTCGGTTCGAGGCTAATGACATCACTGGAATTGTTGTAAGTTTTCAACGCGTCGTAAGAAATATGTTTTTCCCTAACAACCATATTAAACTTTACAGGAACTTGAGGGATTACTCCAAGTAAATCGAATCTGCCATAAGCTTTTAAGCAAATGGCTTGCTTTAGACAACTTTGACGCCATGATTAAGGAGGCAAATCACAATGTCTTAGCACCCTACGGTCGCATAACTCTTCACGTATTCGTTGAGCTCAACTATGATTTTCTTTCAAGCTACTGCTACAATGCAGCAACCAACAGGTTTGGCGGTAAAACTTTAATTTCAGGTCATTCTGTTATATGCATGTTTTCCGCAGATTTGTTCGCAGCAAAGTGAACATATCTTTTACGCAACCTATACAGCGAGAAAAACCTCCGCAAATGTCTCACTACTATCTGTGGGGCTCGAAACAGCTAAATGCTGCCTATTCCACACAATACGGACAATATACAGGATTTGTTGGTGCTCCACATTTTCACGCCATGTGCCGGCTTTTGGGATATCAAGGAATTGCTGTTGTTATGGACATTATTCTAAAAGATATAGTTAAGCCTCTCATTCAAGGAAATCTCCTACAATTTGCAAAGACACTTATGGGAGCAATGCCAAAGGTATTATTTTTTTAATTTGTGAGAAATTAAATAACACTCTTCTTTTGTAGTCGTGCAAACTGCCGCGTTGTGAATACGGTTCACCTGGCGTTTTAAGCTACTACCAAGCTCATTTGACTGATATTGTTCAGTACCCAGATGCTAAAACAGAACTTTTCCAACTATTCAGGGAATTTGGAAATTGCATTATTTTCTGTCTACTAATTGAGCAAGCTTTATCGCAAGAAGAGGTCTGTGATTTGTTGCATGCTGCCCTCTTTCAAAATATTTTTCCACGGCCGTACTGCAAAGGTTTGTAAAGAAAATTTTCCTATATAATATAATCTGAAAATATTTTCTTTTTAATTTAAGCAGATAATGAAAAACCTGAGGCAAAGCAGAAACGGCTCGAAGCCCAATTTGCTAACTTGCAAATTGTTTCCAATGTTGAAAAGATTGGAACAGCGAAGGTAAGCGTTTTTATTTTTTAACTTAGAGCAAAATATTTTTAAGACAAACGATTTTAGCAAGCGATGATTGCTCGCGAAGGAGATTTACTAACTCGTGAACGACTGTGCTGTGGGCTTAGCATTTTCGAAGTTATCCTCAACCGCATTAAAAGCTATCTAGATGACCCTGTTTGGGTCGGTCCTCCACCAGCAAATGGCATAATGCACGTCGACGAATGCCTTGAATTCCATCGACTATGGTCGGCTCTTCAGTTCGTTTATTGCATTCCCGTAAAAGGTACAGAGTATACAATTGAAGAATTATATGGTGAAGGACTAAATTGGGCTGGATGTACAATGATTGTTCTCTTGAATCAACAAAGACGTTTTGAGGCTCTTGATTTTTGCTACCATATTTTAAGGGTACAGAGAGTTGACGGGAAAGATGACAACGTAAAAGGCATTGTAAGATTTGCCGACAATATTTGTAAGTAATAAAGAATTTCATGATTATTTCTTTTTCAGAAACTGAAGCACATGGTCGATAGAATTCGACGATTCCAAGTATTAAACTCACAAATATTCGCAATTCTCAACAAATATCTCAAAAGTGGCGATGGAGAAGGATCTAACGTTGAACATGTTCGATGCTTCCCTCCACCACAGCATCCAACATTAATGTCATCTCACTATCATGATCCAAATAAATTGAGACAGAATCACAATTAAGTTTACAGCGAATTAACATTTTCTGCATTTATTAGACAGAATGCTTATTTTTAAGCTACATAGAAAACCATCAACCCAGTTACTATGCCGCGAAACTCTTCTACATTTTTCTACACTAGCTTAATAATAGCTTTTAAGTTTATTGTATGATATCTTATAATTGGAATTATATTTATTATTAATATATAAAGTAAATAGCTCTTTTAATTAAAATTCCCAAATTGATTTTTGAACAATGAAAATTAAATAATTTTATGAACCGTTAAAGTGCTGTTAGTGCGATCATTATTCAAATAGGAAATGCATTGCAAAAATAAATGAATAAACGTGTTAAAAATGACGTCATCTATGTAGAATCACACCAGATGTGTCTTTTTGGCAATTTGGAATATTGCCAAATGAGCTCAAAGGAAGTGCCAATTTCAATTATTATTAAATACAATTTCATATTTCGCCTGTTATTTTTAGCCCACTTATTGCAGCAAATGTATACGTGTTACATTTTGCTTATTCTCAGAATATATCAGCTAACAAATTGTCGCTTAAATACACCATTAAGTGGGAAATAGCAAGTATGCATGAAATATTTTTTCGCTTTACCTCCTTGTTGATAATATAAATTCAGTCTGTCCTCACCAAAACAGTTGTTCTACTCTAATTAATGAGACTCTGTTTCCGCAATTATTAAGAGAAAGATAGAACCCAGAAACATTTTCCCGGCCGGCAGTACGTTTCTACATAAATTAATTATAATTTGAAGGTTTCAAAATGAGTAATAGTGTAGATTTTTTAACTGAATAATTCCGTATAAAATAGAGTTCACATAGATCAATTTTAAAAGCGGCGATTCGAAGTCTTCATACGGTTTAAAAAATATTACGCATCCGTAAAAAAAGAAATTAAAAGAATTGATGTACATATGTAGATAATGTAAACTGGATAACTTTATCATTTACACCAACGGATTATTTTCTCCGACGTATATAGATAACGTAATGTTTTCTATTTTCTAAACATAAAAGTTATAGAATTTCTAAATGAATACACGAATTTCTATTTCCTTTAAACTTATCGTTAAATCTGTCAATATCTATTTTAAACTCGAAAGTAATTATTTACAGAAAAAACAATATTGAAAATTTTTTTTTCTATCTCAGTTTCCATTATATTCATGAATATTAAATCCAAAAACTGAAAAATAATAAAAGTGAAACCACTTAAAATCCCATTGTCATTAAACCCCCGGCTTTGCCCTCTGTTTTGATATTTAGTCAGATAGCAACAGCTGTGCATAGCATAAAACTGCCTAGCACCGCTGTGATTAATGCTGCTGTAGCATCTATAAACTTAGCGTAAAAATCTATTTTTGAACGCTTCAAAATGCCCTCGTAGTAAGACCGGCCCACGCCGATTTATTTATCTCTAAACTTTCTCTGACTCATCCCGAGGATTCTCTGTCTTTTTTGATTGGACACAGTTTGTTGGTATATTTTAGTTAAGATCGAGACGTTGCGACGTTCCTAGCGAAACAAATTCTTTTAAAATCACCGCGTGCATTAATCCCAAGAAAGTCGAAAAAAATGTTTAAAGTGTCACAGGATATCAATTTGAATACAAACGCTCCTCGCAGTTTCGATAACACAGGGACGGCTCCCTTAGGTTTGTTTGAAAAAATTTACCTTTTATTTTTGTTTTTTATGCCACTATAAAATGCTTTTTACAATAAAGTTCATTTAAAATCGAACAATAATTTTGGTAAAAGTATTTTCATTTTAAAGGGAATTCTAAAAATTAAAAGGTTCAAACAAATTATTTTTAATGACCTTGCGACAGTTTTAAAAATATTAAGCAAGAAATGGTAAACCTCTTAAGAAGTGTATAATGAATAGATTTTCGTGAAATCTATTTCATTGAGTTTTTAAATGTTAAAGCTATAATCTTACGGGTTTAAAAATTGTGTCTCCGATCAATTATTTTTTAATGGGAATTAAAATAAACAATTAAATCTCTTAATATAATAAAATTTAATTATTGCATAAACGACTTTATATAGGCATTAAATTATTTTGCGAGATAAGATCGGAAACAATTGTCTCAATGATGAATTAAGAAAACAAAAATTATATAAATCTATATAATTAATTACCGTGATTCGTGAAAAATCCAGTAATTACAGACAACTTGTATATAAAAATCATTAGTAAGAGTTTATTAATGTTTAAAATTGTGGATTTAAAAAAAGTAGCCAAGTCTTCTTTACAATATTGGCAAAATATTGTTTTTTCTTTCTCTTCATTAACTTCATTATTTGCCTTTTAGATGTCAGTAGAGTACAAATAACAAATTTCCCAAGTGAACCCGTCTGCACTGCTTCGGATGTGAATTTCATAGTCAAAAAATGTGGACTACAAGGAACATTTGAAATTTTGGTGGAATCTCCTTTGGGTGAACGAGCTCTAACCCAACAACAAAATTTAGATCCAGACACTTTATTAGTCCGACTGCGTCCAATTCAGGAGGGGATTTATCGAGTCCACATAAGATGCAACTCAACAGAACTTCCAAGATCGCCGTTTATGTTCGTGGCTCAAGATCTCAACCAGATTAGTTCTAGCAGCGATATACAACGTAAGTGTGAAGAGTTTAAAGTATTTTTAAGCGTTATTTGAATAACACCTTTTTTAGTTCCAGTATTTAACGCAGATACTACGAGAGTACTATGCAATGGAAGTGGACTTCAAAAAATTGTTTTGAATGAACCGAATGAGTTCACAGTGGATGCTTCCGCTGCGGGAAATAACATCGTGTTTGTAGGAATTTGTGGTCCCCGAGGACAGTGCGACGAAGTGTCCATTAAACATGTGGGAGGCAATGTTTACAAAGTCTCATATCGAGTACAGGACCAAGGAGTCTATATGATTGCTGTAAAGTGGGGTGATGGTCACATACCAGGATCGCCCTTTCAGTTAGTCACCATGCAGTAAACTTAGGAGTCAATTGTAGATAAGAAGTAAAACGTTCAAACATTAATTTTATTTCAATTTAGAATAACAAAAGTCAATAAATGGTAAAACTTATAAATGTAAAGCACTTAAGCATGGAATGTTTCCTGAAATACTGCTACTACTGGGAAATAAAATATTATCTTCATCAGTCGATGATACATTTGTTAAGCTCGACTCATTTTGGACCCCTTGTTGGAGTA
This sequence comes from Machimus rusticus, assembly GCA_951509405.1. Lineage (NCBI taxonomy): Eukaryota > Metazoa > Arthropoda > Insecta > Diptera > Asilidae > Machimus > Machimus rusticus. The sequence goes on along the minus strand of OX608053.1, from coordinate 32,835,679 downwards.
TACTTAAATTAGGCTGGTCGCTAAGATCTGCTGAAACCCTTTTATCAAAGCTAAGCTGTTCGCGATTTGAAATTTCTTCTACACCAGCAGGTATCTGGAAGCTATTTAGCCCACCTCCAGTTTCAAAGTTTATCTGCTCACTATTGATACCCGATGGTATATCAATATTTTTCAAACACTCTGAAGAATTTCTGTCCCCCGAAACATTGAGCACACTCAAGTTTGGAAAATTCATTTCTGAGTTTTGAATATTTAACGCACTTATATCTGGAATTTCGGCTGATGCTGTATCTTCTATTTCTGTTGATTCTGTTTCTCTAGTACTCGAAGAACTTATAGAATTTGTCGAAAATTTAATCAAATCGCTGTAGACAACATCGAGCTTCTTTTCATGTCTACCAAACTTCTCGTAATAGTCGCGATTATTTAAATTACTTGGAACACTTTTATTTTCTAATAAAGTCGTCGTACCCGGATATGAGGCATCTTCCAACATTTCTTCAATTTGTTTCACTTCCTGAGCTTCCAAAGGAATTGAAATATCAATCTTAGCCGCAGGTCCTTTTAAAGGTCTGTTCGGTGGTGGTTCTAAATTAAATTTATAATGAACTTTGCACATCAACAAACATAAATCGCACTTACCATTTAAAAGCTGTAATGCTACAAAATCAGCAGCTCTAAACAATTCCGCCTCAACGAGTAGATCGAGTAAATTTTCCAAATTTGGACGTTTTCTTCCAGAGCACCCCCATTCATCGATTAAAATCTCTGTGCAAGATCTAGAATCTTTGGCGCTGGCACACTCAATCAATCGCATGTGGTCGTTATTGTATTTTAATTCAGGCGATGTGGACGTTGAAGAAAGATCCAAGGGAACAATCCTCATTAACTTTTTCCAAAATTGCATTGGATCAAGTATTTGGCCAAGATTGTAGACATCAGTCGAGGATAAATGCCGTATTTCTGTTTGTCGGTTGTACATTGTGTTTGTTTTTCTTTTATAATCCCTGAAAATAATTTTATTGTTACAGCTGCGAAAATTTTCATCGAACAGTTTCAGGCAAAAATTGATTTCGTCTTTAGGGTTCCGTACATCGAAATGAACAAAAACGGAAAACCTTATAATTACCTTGTTGTCCTTTGTACGAGTCCTTTTCGATGTGGGATTTTGTAAAAATAACGTTTATCGATTGTTTGTTCTTTTCATTCTGAACTTCAAAAAGACCGTCACTCGAACAAATAAAACTTATATACTTATATTACGGAAAAATTTATTATATTTCATTTTAATTATTGAATTATCTAATAAATAAGTAGGTGCAATAATTTTCCATACAAAAGAAAATTAAATAAAGCAGAAAAATAAGCGGGTTTGGCAAAAATAAATTATGGTATTGTCTAGATAACGTTATTTAGGGAGTAGAGCCTCACTTAGATAATTTAAAACAAAAGATCACTCGGTCTGCAGTATCATATTAGCTGCGCAAGGAATAGATAGACCCTACCTCAAGACAACAGATTTAATTTTATCTTGAACAATTAAGAAATGTGACAGCACTTACCTCCGTTTCTGATCAAAAGCAAAACATTACTCAGCTCAGCTGATAAGTGAAACTGGCTGACATCACCCACGTGACCTGCAGTTAGATCCCAGATCTTAGTACTATGTGAAAATCGAACATAGACAAATTTCCGCCGAAATTGTGGAGGAGTTTCAGAAATTGATGCAAATAGAAAAGATTTGCAAATATCATTTCAAAAAATCCTTGTCCGCCCGCCAAATGCACTTCCAGAATGAAGAAGAAGACACTGACGTGGACGTCGAACGTGTCGAACGCTGACGCAACGCACCCGTCCTGCGAAGCTCAGCTGTTTTGCTCCGCCGCAGTTTGAAGTTTTGAACTGAATCCGTGCAAGGGAAAATGAAGTAGTTTCTAGAAATGGAGGAGTCCGAGCTTATTTTTAGCTTTTTCTACATCCTGCTGTGCGCGTGCATCGTCTACCCGCCGACGGAATTCGTTTCGCTGGGTCTGACCCTGGACCAAGTGTTCGCGAACGTCCTGGGCCTGGAGGAGGCCGACTTTGTCCGGTACCACCAGAAGCGGACCAGTCTGACGCTGTTCGCCCACGCCTCGCTGCCCGCGCTTTATTTCATCATCCACTTCTTGCGGTTCGCGGCGGAGGGCGACGCCAGCGAACCCTTCAAGGCGACGGCCTGGAACCTCGCCCAGAGGGTCAGTCTGGGGGCGGCCCTGTTCATCCCCACGGTGATAGCCAGGTGGGCCCAAGACGACTGGAAGCACCACCCCATCAGCAAGCTGCTTAACAAATTCGCGAACCTTCCCAACGGCTACGCGGCGGTCGCTGCAGACATAGCCAACGAATGCAGAAGGTAAATTTCGATTTTTTTCCTCTTCCAGCCTCAAAAGACGCTCATTTTCTTGTAGGCAAGATGTTTTACGGATGGAAATAAACTCGATCACCTCGGTGATTGCTACTGAGAATTGGATAATCAAGACAACGCCGTACTTCGTTTATTTCGCACATCAAAGTGATACCACCCTTCAGGTGAATAAGGTGAGTACCTAGGCCTATAAATTAGAAAGAAGATCCGTAGGTCTGCAAAATTAGGCTGGTGAAAACACTTATTGCTGTAGCTGCTTTTACGAGTGTTTAAAATTAGATACGAGAATTTGTCATCACTAAAATTTTTAATCTTTTTGACCTTAAAAGTATAAAAGAGCCAAAAAAAGATACGACTGATGAAATTTGGCATAGATAATACATTTATTTCTTAAAAAAGAAAAATAAGATTAATCTGAAATATGTTTGAGCAGTACAATACGGGATATCGTTATCGCTAGTAGAAGGAATTACATATTTGAAAAAACAGTGGGCAGCCACTACAACCTAACCTAACCTATTTGAAAAAACAAAGTAGTTTTAAAGGCACATAATTCGTAAACATTGACGCATAGTATAAATAGACTAGATTCCTAGAATAAATTCATGTTAAACCTATCATAATATTTAAAGAAAATAATAATTTTAATTTGTACCTACATTTTTCCACAGACTGAGACATTTACAATTGCCCAGGATACTTCTGACTCAGTACAAATGATAAACATTGCCGTTACATCAAGTCGTCCCGGAGTCAATGAATTTCAAATTCGAATAAATGCCCTCGACTTTAAAACCCTCCAAGATCGTATAAATCGCCCTATAACGATCCCACCAAATATGCAATTCCATCGCACAATAATGGACAGATTTATTGATGCATTCAAGGAGCAGATTGCTAAAAATCCTGTCTTTCCAACGAATCAAGTCCTGGAAAATTGTTTCGCCTGTATGCTTGCCGAACCGAATATTAAAATTCAAAAGAATTGCCTAGACATAGATGAAGACGAACAGCCTCTTCCAGAGGATCGTTGCTGCAAAAATTGCTACTGCCGGCCAATGTGGTGTGCAGATTGTTTAGCGAGATGGTTCGCTTCACGCCAAGATATTGCTGAAAGGGACATTTGGCTGCAGAAAAAATGCACATGCCCTCTGTGCAGGGCCACATTTTGCGTGTTAGATGTTTGCTTTATCGAGAAAATTGTCTCATGATTATCATAATGTTTCGAATTTCGTTTATAACTTCGAATATCAACTAATGCTTTTTTTAAAAAAGGCATGCAATAATCACTTAATGATACTTCGCTATTTCTTCCACTGTTATATTTTGTAAGCCTTTATTTGATAAAAGAGAGAAAAAGGCTAGTAAAAAAGTGTTTCATTTAGTTTAACAAATAATCACATTAAAAAATAATTCCAGAGCATTAAAAGGGATCGCTCTAAGCCGTAAATCGTTTTCGCCAAATTCTTTATACATACTTACATTGTTAGGATGCCTTCTTCATATTTAAATGAAAATTGTAATTTGTCCGAGAAAATTTAGTATATTTAGAAAAATAACTTAATAATTCGCATATATACATATTAGTCAATAAAATGGAAATTTCATTAAAACCATAAATAGGCAATAGGTAGAACTTGAAAGTCTATCAAAAATTCTGCAAAATCTCCGATTTATAGGGCGCCGGATAAATTTGATTTTCCCTATGCTAAAACCGTTTAAAGCTTTCCGTGTTGTCTTTATAATAATTTTACAGAAAATACCTTATGAATAGCAATTTCATCGCAAAAAGTCGAATTGATGTGATTTCCCAAAGCGCCAGTGGTAGTCTACTCGATTTAGACTAAATTTTCCCTGGTTTGAGCTCCAACATGCCGAACAACTCTTATATAGTCGCGTACATTCTCATCAGTGTAGTCGACTATTTTCCTTTCCTTTTTTCTGTGATACTGTTGCTGCTGGAGATAAATCTTGAGAATTCCTTTGACTGCTATAAATGTTATGCCACCAAGGAGAGTACGATGCAAAGTGTTCTCGATTGAATCGAAAAATGTTTTGCCAACAATTGACGATATAGTTGGAAGCAAAAGAGCACCACAGAGAATTCTAGTGGCTGAGATCGGATCAGAAAGAGTTGGCGTAGCAGGAGTCTGTTGATTGTTATATTCTTCTGCTCCTTCATCTCTGTCATAATTGTAGATTTAGATTTTTAGTAAACAATTTAAAGGCTTTATTAGGGTTTTCTTTCATTTTTAAAAGCTGAAATGTAATCATTCGCCAAAAAACTGCCAGTAGTTCTACTTACGGGTATGGTACGATGAGGCTCATTAGTGGAAATTTCCTAGCTACACTTCGCTTATTCCTTATTAACTTTATTACAGCCTCTTCCCAGCGTATCATCTTGCCCAGGACCAGGCCAACTGGAATAGCTGGTAAACCAATCAGCAGAACCAGTGGATCTCCGTTTTCCATCAAAGCTAGGCCTTTTTTATGTCCAACTATCTGAAATTTATGTAAATTATAAGTGTTGTGAATTTTTTCTCGTCGTCTAAAAGGAAAAATTATTTAAAAAAAAAAAAAAAACCGCCTTCAAAAAACAGCTAGGAACTAAAAAGCAAAAAATAATTGGTAACATTTACATATACGATTTCCTACCTACTGATGTGTTTGAACTCGGTGCCAAGCCAAATAGGTCCCCCGCTACACCCCGCATGTGCGACGAACTTTCGAACGAGCGTGGGTAGGCTGAGCGATACAACCCAAACGGGCACACACATGTGTGAAATACGTTTCGTTGTTAATTCAACTCTTTATAAGTCACTAAGTATAAGTATTGCTCATTGTTATTTTTGGACTTTGGCACCGACTTCAAACACATCAGTAGGTAGGAAATCGTATATGTAAATGTTACCAATTATTTTTTGCTTTTTAGTTCCTAGCTGTTTTTTGAAGGCGGTTTTTTTTTTTTTTTAAATAATTTTTATTTTTTGCTTTTTAGTGGTGTTTATAAAGGCGGCCATCTTAGAATCCGCCATTTTGGTTTTTTAGTATTTGTTAGTCAATCCCTTATAATGATACATATCCTGTCAGAAAAATAATCTTCAAAATCGATCCATAATTGTTGAAATTATCGCGCGATGAAGTGAATGAAAATCAATAAAATTCAGTCATCCCCTAATTTTCCACCCTTTGAAGTGGAATATTTTAATGAAATTTAAATGGGACCACTTGTGAGGCATAACCTATCCATTAAAAAAAGAATTATTAAAATCGGTCCACAATTGACGGAGAAATCAGGTAACAGACATAAAAAAAAGATTCCGACGAATTCATAACCTCCTCCTTTTTTGAAGTCGGTTAAAAATAGAAAACATTTTTCACTGAGTAGGTGACTTTGCAGCCAGGGGCCAAAAACATTTGACTTGGTGGTATTCATGAATTAGGTACTCGTCAAAATATCGCTCAATATTTGTCGAAAATGCATTTGGCGACATTCCTGTGCCGTATCCCTTCATTCGTTGTTGATTTTTTCAAAGTTATTCAATAAAATGTAAGTAATTTATGCTTCGATGGTTATTAATTATTTAAAGGATATTCTAAAATATTTGAATCGTTTCTTATTAGCTTTTTTAACACTATTTGGTGTACAACACTTAATATTTTAGTCTATATACTTTTTATTAATTTCAATTTTAACTTTCAAACCAAATGCTAGCACAAAAGTGAGTTTAACGAAGCAAATTTCCAAAATGTTTCTCATTGCATCATCCAATTTGAGATACGATCGAATTCGTGAATACCAAATCAATGTTTACTGTTATGTCAGCACGTCAAAGTTCCGGTTTAAATATGCAGATTTAAAATTAATATTTGATCGAAAAACTTATGTTCAGTTGAAAAAGCTGTATTTCCAAAACCGGTATAGAAAAATGTATTTTTGCAAGTATGTAGTTTAAAATACTAGGTGCTATAAGACTTTCTATAATCTAATATATAAAATTGGAAAAACATTTTTTTCCTGTTGTATTTATTGAAAAAAAAGAGCATGAAGAAAACTTTGTTACATCCCCAAACTAATTTTGGAAGGAGAAAGTAATTCTTGGTGTTGTTCACAGCAAAACCAGCTAGTTTGCATGATTGGATAATTTGGTCGCTGGCAAAACAAGTCAGAGCTGACACTTTTATTGCAGTACGACCCTCCGCAATTTCATCAGATTTCCTGACTCACCCACGGAGCAAAACAGGCAGTAAAGAACCCGATTCTCGCTAATGAGCTAGTTTATTCTAAGCGGAAACAGCTTAATTAATTTTAAACTCACCTGTAGCACTGTCACGGCGCCGTAGGTCACAGCCGTCCAGTAAAGCGAGCCCACAACAATGCCAGCAGCCAGGAACGGGCTAAGTCGCTTAATTATGTTGTCGAAGCTCTCCAGGATGTTTGCGAAGCGCCCCATTTGCGGGAAGACGATGATGTACTCGGTCTGGCACTGCTGGCAGCTGACGCTCCGCAGGGCGTTTCCGTTCTGCTTCTCGTCGACCCATCTGTAGAGGCAGGCCTGGTGGACCCACTTGGAGGTGCCCTTGCATTTGCACGGCTGGACCCATGCTGCGAGCTTGTTATCCTCATCCGTGGCAAAGCAAATCCAGCAGCTTCGCTCCTCCACCTGCTCAGGCTGCTCCTGGTTCTCGGGAGGCGGGGGCTCGCTCAAGCTGCTAGTTGCCAGTTCGACGGCCTCGATTTTCGGTGCGGGACCCTCAGTAATGTTCTCGATGTTATTCTCCATGTCGGTTTTCGTGTTATCCAACGACATTTTAATATGCGGTTACGAAGCGATGCAAAATAACTTTTCGCTGTGTTTTTTAGAGAAAAACTTCATGCAATCAGCGAGTGCAATGTCATTTGCTTAAAACTTGATTGAGTATAGACTTTTACTCTGTAAATTCACTACAATTCGAAAATCATGCGATTTAAAGTGCCGGAATGTGATCAGTCGCGTTTTTCGCAAATTTCGTACTACGCACTGCGATGGAGTAATTTTGCCTGCTGGACGGATGTTTTTTATCAATCTTCTTCATCGAGATGTTTACTTAAAATTTTCTTCTCGAAGAGCTTATAACAAATTGGATAGAATTATAAAACTTAAAGACTTTCTAAAGTTTAATATATATATATAATTAGGAAGCTGTTTTTAATGATATTGTGGTTTCTTATTCATAATTTAATGCTGTAAATGGCTAAAAACTTAATATTTGTTGAAATAAATTTCTCCAACATCAACTTCTCAAAACGGTGTAAAAATTAATTAAAAAGAAGAAGAACAGATTCCACAAAAGCCACATTCCACATGCATGAAGTGACAGTTTTGTCAAATCCTCTCGAAAATTCTGTCAGAGCAACTGCATAGTATGTTTATTTTCTATTTTCTGAAAATAATTTAAACGGACACCACAGGAAATGTCGACAGAGAGAACAAACCATGGCGTGGCCAGGGTACTGGCAAAATTGGAAACATCTGTCGAAGCCGGCAACTATTATGAAGCCCACCAAATGTACAGGACCTTGTACTTTCGGTACATCGGGCAGAAAAAATATACCGAATGTCTGGAACTTTTGTTCAGCGGAGCCCTAACATTTCTACATAAGGAACAGTATTCCAGTGGTGCTGATTTGGCTCTACTTGTTATAGATACGTTAGAAAAAACCACTGTGATCGACAACGAAGTCTGGATCCATCGCCTGGGTGTTCTCATCAAGAAAACGAGCCCCACAACAGTTGAACGGGAATCACTAATTGTAAGACTTATATTCTAAAATAATATCATATTTAATACTTCATAAATACCAGGCCCGGGCGGTGAAATGGAGCGCAGACGCGACGAACGTAAGCCTCGGCCACCCGTCCATGCATAAGGTGATCGCCCAGATCATGTGGGCTGAGGGCAACATCGAACAGGCCAGGCATCACTACCTCCTCTCCCGAGACGGTCTCAGTTGCGGGCAAATGCTAGTCCAGCTAAGTCAAACGAAGGGCTACTCGAGCGAGATGGACCTCTTCATTGCACAAGTAGTCCTCCAGCAGCTCTGCTTAAAGGAGACGAAAGTCGCCTATAAGACTTTCGAAACCTACACAAGATACCACCCAAAAATTGCCAGCACCGAACCACCGTTCATATTGCCACTACTAAACTTTCTGTACTTTCTTCTTAAAATAATTGAAACAGGACGTTTAGCTATTTTCAAGTCACTCTGTGACCTGTACAAGGCGTCAATTGATCGGGATCCATCATATGAAAAATATTTACAGAAAATTGGTGTAATATTCTTTGGCGCACCTCCGCCACAACAACCTGGAATGGGGGGTCTCTTCGGGGATATATTTAATAGACTCTTTCAGGACATGAACGACGATGAGGAGGAATCCCCCCGGAATAGCACGCAGGGTAGAAATCCTAACGCTGTCAACACAGAGCTGGATTAAAACGAATGCTTTTTGCTTTAGAAAATTGACATGTGCGTGAATATTGTGAAAGGATTCAGATTATCCACAGATGGATTTAATAAATTAAGACATTCGAACTAGTTGCCTTTTTAGATTTCCTTAGAGTCTTTTAATTACTATACACAGTCTCGTAACTCTTATTCTTTCAACTTTTTTGGTGAAACTTTGAAGATACGTTAAGCTATACATTTTTAAAGGTCAAAGTTTAACTCTATTATTAATATTGCTTGTAACTAGTTTTTTGGGAGAACCCCTTTTTTTCATCAATACTTGTGTGCTTTTCAATGTGAATGAAAAAAAAGTAAGAATGACAAATCGATTAGGTAATAATTAAAATTATGTATGATTAGGTTCTAGGTATGATTTGCTCAATTTGACCATATTTTGTCCGTACGAACACAATATTGAGATGATATATAACAAATTATTAAATCATGATTTACTTAAACCTCCACCAAACCACCCAATTTTCAGCAGTAAATCCAAGTTATAGAATAACTTACCACAAATTCCTTCAGTCCAGGAAATAAACCTTATATCTTTAAAATCGATTGCAGAAATCATTCGCAATGCATAAATGAAATGATGACTCTAATTGGAATGTTGAAGACAGTTGACTTGATAAGCATCTAAATTCTATTTGTGGTAAAACATTATCTTAATTAAACAAATTTCCAAAACTAGTTTCCAGTGATTTCGCTCTCTAGTTTAGTTCTGTAATTGTTTAAACGATATTCAGTTTTCATTTCAGCTAACTTTTTTAAGGCAAAATGTGTGGAGGAAGATTTCTAAATAATTTCAGCCCTATTCTCATTCCAATAGGAATCAAGTCCGTTAGTGTAAGCAAATTCAATTTATGAGATGAGAACGCTTGAAAAGTTTACTTCCTGCTTTCCAGTTAAACCACTTGCAGTTAAAATTAGTATGTTATTTTATGAGCTAAACAACGAATTGATTTTAAAATAAAATTACTATATATGTAAATCTAAAGTACATACTATAAAATTGTATTCTTAAGGTGATCTTTATCTAAAAATCGAACTATTTACATGTTTTTTTTTATTACTTTAGTTGTTTACTTTTATTGCAGTTAATTGCATTAAAGATAAGAAATGAACTTTGAGATTTCATTCATAATTCTGCTACATAAGCAAAGTTTATGTAAAAGTTTTGATATACTCTGAAACAATGTTGCAGTATTAATTCCTAGATTAGTAGAGTTGAGAATTTGCCAACGTAAAAAAAAATATCTGCTTCTATCAGCAGCATGCAAAAATAAAGTGCGGTTTTCTTTCTTATCAAGCAAAACAAAACAAATAAATACCCGCCAATGGTGGCTTTAATTAGCTAATGCACTCTTATACATATAAAGTAAAATTGAAATGGTTGCGCGTTATCTATTGTTTCATGAAAATTTTTATTGCATAATATTTTGAAGATCTCTGCGATTCGACATATGTATGTAAATTGGCAAAATGTAGAGTAACCGTTTTTCTTAATTTTAAATTAGATCTCCTTGGCCACTTGCTTCCAAATTGAGTAATGTGCTGTGCCCAAAACTAGCCCCTTCATACTTACGTTACAATTTATTTTTCAGAGCAAGTTTGAACTAAAGGATATCAGGACAAATGGACTACGAAGAAATTGAAACAATGTGCATATCAAAGTTAGGAAATTCATAAATATATATTTCGTTAAATAAAATTGTTACAAAATTCCGTTAAGAAAATATATTTACGTACCTAGTTGTATATAATTTAATGCGTGTATAAATATTAATACATTTTAAAAAAGTTCACATGAAAAAAATCCTAAACAGTCTTAGCTGCATCTTAAAACGACTGCCGCGCGTCGGCGAGAATGCCTAGCGCAAAAACACTTATTGCAATATAGAACAAATGCTGTGACGACCTGATGAATTATTTCTTTAGTTGCTTGTAGTACGTTTTTTTTCTTTTTGGGCAGACAAATGAACGATAGGACATTTCGATTCTTTCGGAAACAATTATATTTGCACGTTAATCCACGACACTACTTCACTTTAAAGCTTCATTTCTCTTCATAAATATTATTAAACCTAAGGTAAAAGAGGTAAGGAGTCTCGCTGAATGCGACAAAGCTAACAGGCGATGCTTCGAGCCAGAGAATATTCAAAATCCGCTGTAGTACCAAAGACGCGTATATTTCAATAAATGCTACATCATGCAATCTCTTAGTTCTCGAGGTGAGTTAGCAAACATTAATAATTCAGGGCTGTAACCCGAACTCAAACCAATTCATATATATTTTTTTTTTAGGTATTTCAATTTTTGTTTTTTTTAAACACACATTTAATGTAAAAGGATTATCATAATTGCGTAAAATCAACTGATAAAATTTTTAAAATTCACAAAAAGAACCCTCTCTTGGGAGAACAGTTTAGTAAAATTTCTATCAATTGATGAGCGCACCTAACGAGGTGGCACACAACATTATCAGATTTTTTTGGGTTTTAATGGTTTTGTTGAGTTTTTTTTTCAATTTCTTTTTCTAAATTTTCAGTTTGCTGGCGTAGAATTCCATGTGTCCTAACCAGAAGTAAAGCCGTTCTAAAACAGCCTTCAGCTCATACTACACTGTAGTAGTATTAACCGCCTCAATAGAATTGTCATCCTTTATTTGCAGCAATTCAACATCAAGATTAACCTGTTTCACCTCACTGTTTTCACCCTGTTCAACAGTTAAAGTTAAATCATTCAGTGATTTGAGCACCTTCTCTATTGCAGCATCCTTTTCTTCGCCTTTTCTCTTCGCAAAGTGCAAATAGCACTTTCCGTACGGTCCTAAAAAACCATGTGACCATTCAAAAATCAATTTATGACGTAAAATTAATTATATACCTTTCCAGGAAATGTAAACGGGGTTACACTCCCTCTTCCTTAATTCAGCCTTAAGGTCTTTGATGCGGACCTCTTTGGCAATTTTAGAAATTTTTATACAAAAATCGCGATTGCTACGCTTTTTACGTAGTTGTTGTTGTCGACCTGGATTTTGTTCGTTCTCTTTATTTTCACCCGAAGAGTGCTCTCCCTCAGACTAATTTTTAAAATATTATATGTTATAATAAACTATAAGATTTTTAAACCTACCTTTGTTTGACGCCTTCGTCTACCTGCAAACTGCCTCCTTCTTCGGGGTTTTTCTTTTTCTTCCTAAAAAAAAAGTTACTTCTTAAAAAAGCACCACAATTAAGGTTTAAAACAACTTACGTTTTCGTTGTTAATTTCCGACCGCGTCCTACGATTCCTATATTTGAATAGAGGACGGCGTCTTTGTCGCTGTTGTGGGGCATTTGCTTCCACATCTGTGTCCTCAGATTTTAGCACAATTACCTTTCCGGCACTATTTATTTTAAGAAAAAGTAATTGAATTAAAGCAAAATTGGAACAACTCAAGCTCGAGGTATGTAAGTAGCCCGGTGTGAGTGAGATTTTAATCTTCCCGGAGTTTGACTTAAGCCGCAAATAATTTATTGCTGATATATAAAATACCTTTCTTCATTTTCCTTCACAACTTGGAGTACAGGGACAATTTTTAGGCGCCTTTCTGAGAGCATCTCCCAAAATAACCCTTTTGGTCTTGGCAGTCGGTTGCTGATTCGAATCACTTCTGATGGAGTGACTATCATGTCAACAGGAGTATCATGTTTTTCAAACAAATGTGTTGGCAGCTGATCTGTTACCTATTAGAAATTGTTTTAATTTTTTCTTATTGGAAATAAACAAATGGATTTTAGTCAACTCCTACATATAATCTGTGATACAATACTAAAGACTGATTTTCAAATAAAAATATTGAGAATGGGACCTGTTGCATATAACTTTCTGATAAAAGTGCATCACATTGAGTAAGATAAAATGAACAAAAGTTTTATTCATTTGTAAAAATACTTCTAATTTCATTTAACATATTTCACTCACATTGTTTAAATTTTAAGGATATTGGGAAATTCAATGTAATAAAGTCGTTGGATATTCCAAAAGATCAAATAAATTAAAAATTTGCTGATGCAGGGAAATTTGCAATTACTCCAAATTACTAATGGAAATCGAAAGTTTTTTGCACCCTAAGAGTGGAAGGAACAAGAGCTTACCTGCAGATCATGCACAGTTGTAACAATAAGTGTCTCTGGCGTGATGACTCCCAAGTGGATCAAAGTGCTAACATCCAAGTCAACGAATCCATTGCCCCTTCCGATGCGATACCCGTCCCTAGAAACGACCACAGACCCGAGAACAACCATGTCCAACTTGACCTTGTCTTCCACAGCTAAAAATGAAAACCTCCAAGTAGAAGCAGATGCAATAGGAGCTAGATTAAAGCACTCTTACCAATATCTTTCTTATACTCTTTCCAATTAACGATTTTCAGAATCTTCTGCTTTAGCTTAATATCAGCATCGGCAGGGCACTCGATTTTGGTATAAAGGCACCTTGAATCCCGAGACGGAGGCACATACAGATCCTTCGCAGCATTGAGAGCCTCCACCTTGACTGGATCTTGGGCAATGTCGATATTCACTTTAATAGACTCTGCGGGGCGGAAGAAAATCGTAAAGAACAGGGGTCCTGTGTAGTCCGGAAGCAGGCGAAGACCACTTACTTGCATTTTTAAATTCCTGAGTATCTGCGAGGAGAGCGGCAGCCTTGTCGTTGCCGATAAAGTTCGGTATGCGGTTGTATATCATCCGCGGATTGTAGCCACACTTCGCCTCTTGGATTTTTTTCCATATCTGTAGGCGAATGGATCGCTTTGTGACCACTTCCTCAACAGGAGCTGGAAAGACATAAACCATTGCGGTAATTGCCTCGATCGGAAAAAACAACGGCTAACGGTAACGAGGCATCAAGAAAATTAGGGAATTCGTTTCGGTGCAGGCCGACTACCGCTCCGCTTGATTAAAAAGAGAGGGGAAAACAAAAACCGAGCGCATTAACTGCAGCAGTACGAATTTTCTGTACTATGAATCATTCCGAGTAGGCTAGGCGCGCGCGATATCGCTCAAAATCGCGAAGCAAAAATCACTGCCCACTGACCCACATGGCCCCAATGTACTTAATTTCACAATAATGCACAATTTTGGCGGAGTTTCGGTGCACTTACTTGTGGAGGATGCTTCCTGTACAACGGTACCGTTCTCTTTTGGTGGCTGAGCAATTTCTTGTGGCTGAGCACTTTCTTGCTGCTGCTGCTGCTGGCCCTCCATATTTATTCGCACCGCAATTCAAGCGCTAGATTCTCCCGAAAATTGCCAAAATTATGCACTTAATTCCACTACGATGGCGTACTGTTTATTAATTGAATTTCGAGCAAGATTCGAAAATAGATTCTGTCTAATCGGACTCGAGAAAAAACGAAGCAGAAAAGCCAATCCCTATTTGCACTACGTTCACTGAGGAGGTGTCTCTGCACTCAGAAGTTTTGCGAGCTGAGGCAAGACAAAAGGCACGCGCTTTCAAGCGGTTCGGCTCGCGGCTAACGGCTCAAAGTTGCAGTTGTTTGAAATGGAAAAGGCGTGAAATTTTTTAGAAAATTATCAAGTTAATTATTTTTCTTCTTATTTTTACATTAATTATTTCTTAACCTGTTCATCCTATTACTTTTATAATATGAAATTAAAACCCTTAAGAAAACATTTGTCTTTACAAATTTTTAAAACGCAAGTAAAAAAATGGAAGTCAATTTAGAATTTACGAAAACTATATTCTTAGAGGAATTCGTTTCAAACTGGAATTATAACGAGTAAATAATAATTTAATGCAAAGTTATATTCGCCCAAACAAGCACCGATTATCTGTTTAGTTTTTAAATTTTCCAAATTTGTTTTTCTGAACTTATTCGATATCTTTCTTGCATCTTCTATTCAATTAGAAAAGCTAACTCACAATTCGAGGAATTTAATGGGATTAAAATTAAACTTAAGCCTATTAGAATTTTACACTTATTTTAAAATTAAACATTTTTTATTCTAGTTAGTGGAAACCCTGGCTATTTCGTGGTTCGGCTGAATTCGGAATTCGGACTGACCGGGGCGTGAGCGCGTTTACAGGGCTGTGAGCATGATTCGGAGTTCGGAGCGCAGCCAAAAAAGGAATTCGCAAACAGAGAACCTGTCATGTCACTTCGGCAGGCCGATGAACGCGATGATTTCTGAGGCCGATCACTTGTTTTCTTGTTTGTTATGGCTCTGGGCCGCTTAATTATGTTCTCCTGGTGTTTTGCTGTACAGTGAGGCTTGACGTATGGTATATAATAGAACATGTCGACGGAGCGCCCCAAAATCGGGTACGAACTCTACCAAACTTCTTCGACTTGCTCGCTGGACGACGACGGCGGCGGCGGCGGCAGCTTGATGAGGAAATCCACAAAATTCCCATCGAAATGGGTGAAACTGAACGTCGGAGGCCGGGTGTTTGTGACGACCCTCAACACCTTGATCAATAAGGAGCCGAACAGCATGCTGGCGCGGATGTTCTCCCAGGAGGGTGCCATGAATCCGAGCGACATGGACGAGGACGGGGCTTATCTAATTGATAGGAGCTCACGCTATTTTGAGCCAATTCTAAACTACTTGCGTCACGGTCAGCTCATCTACGACGCACATTTAAACGTTGAAGGAATTCTCGAGGAGGCAAAGTTCTTCGGGATTGAGTCACTTGTCCCCCAGTTGGAGGTGCTGATTTCATCGCAGAACGATAACCTTGACACCGCCCCTCTGACGAGACGCGACGTCATACGGGCGCTCATCCAAACTTCGTACATTTCCGAGATACGATTCCAGGGGATTAATCTGGCTGGGGCCGATCTGCGAAAACTAGACTTTAGAAACATTAATTTCAAGGTGAGCGTCTCGCGCGACCTCCGGTTGTGTGAATTACTAAACCAGCTCTTTTGTTTCAGTTTGCTTGCTTACAGCGATGCAACCTGTCCCACGCAAATCTTGACTATTGCTGTCTCGAGCGGACAGATCTATCCCATGCGAATTTAGAATGCGCTCGGCTCGTCTGTGTCCGGGGGGTCTGCGCTAACATGGAGGGAGCCAATTTGCAGAGCTGCAATTTTGAGGACCCAACTGGTATGCGAACAAATCTCGAAGGTGTTAACCTTAAGGGCGCCTGCTTGGAAGGCAGCAACATGGCTGGAGTTAACTTGCGGGTCGCTAATCTCAAGGATGCGAACATGAAGAACTGCATCCTGAGGGCTGCTGTACTCGCAGGGGCCGATTTGGAAAGATGTAATCTTTCTGGGAGTGATCTCCAGGAAGCAAACTTGAGGGGTGCCAATCTTAAAGATGCTGAGCTAGAGCTGATGGTGACGCCTCTTCATATGTCCCAGGCGATTCGATAAATTGTGATTATTTGGGTTTGTTTCCTATGCACAGCTCTAGTTTCACAGATGTGTCACAATAGGAGCTTAATAAATTGAATAAAGACTTAAAATTTGCTGTGAAATTTTATATATGCTTTTTAATTGCCCTAAAACTCGTCGGAACTTTATAGTAAAACCACTTTAAGTAATAACCTTTTAGAGTCTCATAATTCAGCTGGTTCAACTCTGTTTTATTTATTTTATTCAGCTGGTTCAACTCCGTTTATTTATTTGAGCATGTGATTCAATTAAAGAGACGAGAAGATAATTTGTTCCAGTGACATGTTATAGTTGAATTAGAAATTTCCTTCATCTACTTAAAAACATTTGACTAAAAGCGTGAATTATTTAAATTGAACTGCATAAATAACATTTTTTATAAGGTTCAATAAGATTTATTCGAAAGGTTAAATGCAAATTAGGGTTCCACCTGTAAGTAAAAATAAAAACTATTTATTACTTGAATTGAAAAAGTACACTTTTTAATTTGAGTAATCATTATATTTAAGCAATTTACCTCAAAAGAGTGGTTCTGTTTTCGAGACATTAAATTACGTAGTCCAGATTTAAACCCTATAGAAAACGTCTATCGTAGTTTTAAATTTTATTAATCTTTGTACGAAAAACAGATCGGTCGGAGCCAAGTACCACTCGGTATTGCAAAAATTTTTGAATAAATTAAATCGAATAGGAAAGTCTTGCGGAAATAAAATAAAATCATCTTTAATTATCAGTTCGTTTTTATTTTACAAAAATATTAATTTTGTGACAAATTGCATCAGTGGTCTAGAAGTTAGAATACAGCTCCAACATTCATGTTTCAATATAATTTGAAAGTCAAAATAATTCTTAGATCGGTTTTTACACCATTTATTACTATTAATTAATTAATAATTGTGAATTTTAGTCGACCTTCGCAATCACCACTGATTTAAATAGGTAATATTACACAGACGTTTCATTCATTTGGACCACCGTACGCAAAGAATCTTAAATATTTTCTTTTTGCTTGTTAACTTATGTTAGATCATCGTCAAAAATGGTTTACAATTACCTATTTTCATTCAGTATTTTTTAATTAAAATGATTAAGGACAGGAAGAGGTATTTTAGAAGTAGAAACCGTTTTTCTTCAGATGTAAGATATACATACATATACATATATATAAAATTTGGATCTTTGGACTTTAATTTTTGTGACTTATTAATTGATTTTGTATAGTAATTTATAGTAATTTTATTTCTTTTATTTGAGCTTGTTACATTTATGCTTTTATTTATTTTTCAGTGGATTGTATGCACATGGATTGAAATATACAAAAAGTGTAAAAAGAGTATCAAAACAAAAACTCATTAAATTGAATAGAATTGAATAGACGATTATAGCAAATACAAGTTTATGTTAAAGAAAAACCTCAATTTTGAGTCTTTAGTTTGCAATGAAATCTCAAAATTAATATAAACGCCAAATTAAAATAGAGAGCTGTAGTTTTTCAAAGGAAATTGTTTGGTCGTGCTGCTTAAAGTGTTTATTTCTTAGTTGGTTAGATGAATGCACGTAAAGTTAACATTATTAAATTGACTTGGCTTTTATATAGAACTATATAAATTATAGTCTCTCCACTACTTTTTCTTTTATGTGTAAAGAAATTATAAAAGTCATATAACAACACATCAAAATCTACATTTATGCAGTAGGTGACCGAGGCGAGGGTGTGCGATCGATAAAATCAATCGAATCCTCGTCCTTCGAACATCCAGGATTATCGCGCTTCTTATCTTTGATTGGTATAAGACTGTTTACAACTGAATTCGCCATGGCTTTGTCTAATTCTTTTTGCCATTCGTTTTCTTTCAGCTCCATTGCTTTCCGCTTCAGCTCCTTATATCTATTGTACACTATAAATTCTTTGATGAAGTTGCTCTCTGGGTCACTATCACGTTGAGCTGAACGCTGCTTCGCAAGACGTTTTTTCTTTTTATGAAGCGGTTTAGTTTCAACAATCATTTCTTCCAATTCCAAGCATGGATCACAGTTTAAGTGGTTCTCGGGCGGTTTAAATGGTGGTCGAATCTTCTTCTTGAGGACAGTGTTAAAATCTACCCCACGTAAAAGCTGTGTTTGTTGTAATTCACGTTGTGAACTTATGCGAGCACCAGGAAGAATGTTAAGTAACTGAAAAGGGGGTTTTATTAATCAATATTCTGGAAAGTATCGTAAAACTAAAACAATAGGACGTGTCTTTATTTAAAATAAATGTAACGAACAGATAAGGTGAAAGTATGAAATTGAAACTTTATCTTATTAAGGAAATATTCTTCTTTGAAAATTTAATCATAAATTTTATATTTATTAAAGTTTGTCCGAATTTGATAGAAATTCAATTTTATGGTTAAAAGTTAAGGCATTTTTAGAAATTATAAAAGTATATTTTTTAATTACATTACAATTTTCTAACATTACAATTTATTCTAACTTAAGTGCACTTACTTTGCTAATAAGATCGACGAATTCATTAGTCCAGTATCGAGGGTAATAGACCGGCGTATTCAGTGTGTTCTTGACCTCAGTAAAGGGTGCTGATGAATGGATCATAAAAGGTCTTGAGCCCGCTCGCATCTCGTAAGCAACTACCCCCAAAGACCACCAGTCGACTGGAAAAGTGTACCCGGCTGCAATCGATAAAAGGTGTAGTGTAAGGATAATGCAATAATTATGAAGTAATTAGATAGCTGTTCTGATTACTTATTTCGTCCAGGGCGCACATAAATACTTCCGGCGCCATGTATGGTTTTGTGCCCGACATGCTGCACGCCAGACCGTCGGCCGGGAGTCTTGTCGCAATATTAAAATCGGTTAGGTGAGCATGGCCTGGATATCAAAAGAGGAATAATTCGATTACCATACAAATAGATTAGTTTAAAATTTATGAGATGAAAATAAGTTTGGCAAATGCACAGCAATCACATTATGAACTTTTCGAGAAGCTCATTTGCTGTTGTCTTTTATATGAGAGCAGCTTTAGTCTGCATGCATTCTAGAGGCTAGAGCGCATTTGGAGCATAACTCATTTAATGGAAAGAAAATTAAAGCGCTTCTTTAAAAATGTCTAAAGAAAGAAATAAGTATGAGCCCTTAGAGAGCAGAGAGCAGAGAGCTTTAACGCATTGCTAAATAAGTACTAACCAGGCACCGTTTATATTTAAAGTTGTTGTTTTGTTTTATTTTCATTAAATTTTTGAATGAAATTTTTTCCTGACTCTGGCCCACGGAATTTACTTATTTAACATTACTTAGCGCTTAGTCAAAATTCTGAGATGTCTTGGAGTGTTAATTGGTCTAAATTTATTATGATTATGACAATCATAGATATAGCTCAGATCCAGACCTAGTAAATTAGAAGTATTTATTATTCTGCAAAGTCTGAACTCATAATTTGATCACTGATTGAATTATTTCTCTGATACCCGCTAGAATTTGACGATAATTGATCTTATAAAACCGAATTAGGCTGATAACATATAAAGGGAAACACGAAAAAGTGTTAACTACATTAAAATTTGACTGTAGATATATTCAATTTAATAGACGAGAAAGAGATACGGCCATTAACTTCAACAGTTTATTTATTACACTGTAACGAGTGTTTAATTTCCAATTCCCTTATTATATGTATGTACATACATACCTGTGGAAAATGAAAGTGGGTCGATAAATAAAATGAAGTGCCTCATATAAAAGAAGCAATTAATTAAAAAACAAAAAGCTAGGTGGATAATTCCGATTTTATTACATTACTTACCGTCATCATCTAAAAGGATATTGTCAGGTTTAATGTCTCTGAAAAAGAAAAAAATTTTGCATATCGGATTAATTGTGAACTGAATGCATCTCTAGTGATAGTATCTACTTAATTAAACCCATAAACTAAATAAGAACAGTTTACAAGGCAGTGATTTTTGATGATTCTGTTGTATGTGGTGGGATTTGAAGAGTCCACTTCTCGTCCGTTAATTTAGACGGAACGGAAAGCAATAATTAAGGCTTAAATCTTTGAATGCTAAAGGCATGCATACACGCCCACTTTTATACCCATCAATGTGTACGATATTGATGGCTCTGATTTTGAGTGCGCATCAGAATTAAAGTTTAAGAGTAGAAGTTCGAAAATGTCTTTGAGCACTTGATTTTTTCTCGATAAAATCGTTAATTAAAAGGTGGATGAGTTCAAAACATTTAAGTGATTTCCCTTTCACATTCAGCTCACTGCAAAATCCAAAACTTTTTCAAGGGAGTTTCTTTAAATTTATTTTTTTAAAAAATGTATATATACATACGTTTATATAACAGTTCTAAATGAGGACTAGACTATTAGACTAGATTATCCACATTGTCACATTCCAAAAAGTGGGAAATGTGTGAAATTTTCCTGTAACCTGGATAGAAACCTAGATAAAACCTGGCTTTTCGGATTTTGATGCAGAGGAAACCTACATATATACATAAGTATGTAGTTCATTAAAAAACGCAGCTTTTGTTTCTCTGCATTTGTTATTTTAAATAACTGGAGCTCGTGAGCAATTTTTTCAAAGTGTTTTATATCGCTTCAAACTTGTTTCAAAAATTCTTTATAACTGTGCAAACTAAATATACATACGAGTATGCTAATAATCTGGCAGAGTAACACCGCGCCTAAAACCACCCTTATATTTTTTTAAATTTTAAAGCCTTATATATTCATGCATATGTTTATTCATATTCTGTCTTCCTTTCCTCGGAAACTCAAAAGGCTAATGGTAGAGTTTGCTGGGAACCAAAATAACCCGATGAAATTTTTTTCCATTCAAGAGTACCAATTTGATGCAGGTCGCGTCACGTTTCCATTTAAATCATCAGTTTAGGTTTAGTGAAGGGTATTTTCCCCGAAGGTAAATTGATTTATCACATTAAGAGCAGTGATGTGATACTTAGCTGCCGCCGGGCAATTGAGTAGGGATTCAGGATTATAATAAATAATTTATTTATATTTAAGTTCTTTTGGTATTTGTTCGCCTTTGAAATCTCTCAGTAAATATATAAAGGAAAATATATTTATAGGAGTAGCAGACAAGATTTTTTTTTTATATTTTATAAAATTAACTTCTCTTTTAGTAGCTGCAGCTGTATAACTACAGATTTTTTATTTAAATTTAATTTTAATTACAAAAATTACCTGTGAACAACTCTTTGCGATTGTAAATAGTCTAAAGTTGAACCAAGTTCACACACTAGTAAGGCAACACTGTCTTCACTAAATTCTACCTGAAATTCAAAATGGATTCATGCCTTCAATTTTACTTTTATTTATTGAAGAAGTGACTTACTCTTTGTTGTAAATGATACCTTAGATCTCCACCGGTCATTAGATCACACACCATAAATAAGTCTTCCTCATCTAAAAATGTTTGCACATTATTCTGTACTATCTTCAAAACGTGAAGAATTGCTTGCCTTGAAAAGAAAACCACAGATTGACTAGGAAAGGATGTTCTAGTGAGGCCAGTAACTCTGCTTCCTTTAAGACTCCGGCTAGAGCTCCTCTACTCTCACATGCCCCTCTACTTACATATTTCATTGCAAAAAGTCTACCCGAATCACGTTTTTGAACTATGCATACCTGTGAATGAAAATACATATAAATATTATTTGTATTTTTTTCATACATTATTCAATTTAATTATTCTGATTTGCATCAAGTAAAATATGCATATATGGTTCAGTGAATTTTTGTTAATGCAAATTGAATTTTGTTCGGCCTCATTTAATTATACATATGCATATGTATATGTATTTGATGCATTATGGATTTTTCAGTTGTACGGCGAATAATTTATAAAAGGTAATTAATAATTTCCTACTGGATGAAAGTGGTAAAAATTTTATTGGTCCAATTTATGGATTAAATTAAATTTCAATTATATTGTTTATTATTCTTATTATTGTTTGTTATTACTGTAAACATTTTTAAGGTCACTCCAATTCTTCGGAAAGTTTTGCTTATTCGAATAATGCTTTTTTCAAGTTTGCCAGAGGGGAAAATCAATGGATGGGACACTTTGAGTGTTAAATTTACGCCTGCATTGATTTCCTTTCTGTCGAACCTAGAGAAAGTATTCTTCAAAACATTAAAAGTTTCCGAAACATTGAGGCGTTCTAAAAAATTCTGTAGTATACTGTAAATATGTTAAGGTTCGAGAAATGTGAGTAAATTTTTTTTTCTGTAAATAAGTAGATAACAATAAAATTTTTAAATTCGCTTAAATTCAATAGGTATTTAATTTATTTAATATATAACATCGTTTAAAACTGGCAAAACTAAAAAAATCCCATTCATCATTGATGGTCATTCATCAAGAACCTATTTAATTTTAAAAACGTATTCTTTTACACTGTATACAATTCAATTTCATCACGCGTCTCCTTTCCTCAAAATGCAACTCTTGAATTTTAACAAGCACGATCAAAATATTTTTCCTTTCTTTATCCTGTTTTAAATACCTAAATTCAAAAAGCCGGGATTCCACTCCAAATGTCTTTAAGTGGGCCTATATTACACCGGATGATTTGGTGAATGACAATGAGCCCCGGGCAGAAGAGTTTCATATTTTATGCTGTTCCATAAGCATCCATCCATAGAGCAATTTGCGGCGATTTGAATAAATCAATATCTTTTCAATGATGAGTTATTTTCGGAAAGGCTTTTAAGTAAAACTTTTCTTCATCTATATTTTCCTTGAAGGTATGGGTAATGAACATTTAGGACTGATATTTATGGAATTCAAAATACTCAAAGGATTATTGAGGACTTTACCTCCGAGGAGAACCACCGGAAAAGCAGGTTTATTTGAACTGCATTAAATTGATAAGGAAGAATCATTTACTTGCATGAATTTGAGTGAACAGCGAAAAAATAAAACTTCCACTGCACTGATAAAGTTTTAAAGTTATTTTCATTGTACCAAATATCCGAATTCTTGTAGGTTCTCAGAAGTACGATGAAATATCTTTTTCTCATCAATTTAATTATGCTGTTCACTATCTAAAGGTCAAAAGCATAAATTATAGAAATACCGAAAAAAGTGAAATGCGTAAAATTGACACTTTAAAATAATCACTTTACTGGTCTTTAGAAAGTTTGGAGATTGAGCAACTTTTGATTCTTTGTTCTTACTTTCACGGTCAGTAGCCACTAAAAAACTTACTTTTGTCTGTGAAAAAGTTTTGAAGCTTTTCCTCAAGGAAAAAGGGATAGGAAAATTAAAGGGTTCTTTGACTTTTGCTGAAATAGTGTTTGTTTCTATAGAATATTTCCAACCCTTTTTGTACTAAACATACATATATAAATAAATTGATTGGGCGATATAAAAGGTATGGGAGGTATCTAACAACATTTCGGATGAAAAGAGCCTTATGTTTTCTGCTGTGGAAAATTAATATATTTTTCTTCTGAAATAGGAATTTAAATAAAACTGGTGCACTTATTATGATTTACAGAGAACGTTACTATTCAGTTGGAAATAAATGAGCAGCTATTTAAAATCTTTAATTAAATGAACATTAATTTTGAAGCCTTTAAGGCGAATATTTCCTGTTCTTTTTGCCACAGAGCTTTGTTTAATTTAAAATGAAAAATGTGAACTTTACCGAGATCGTGGAAAATCTGCAAATTAATCTCAACATAAATCAGCTGAAATATAAAAAGCAGAAATAAACATTCATGGAGGCAAAAATTTTCATCCGCACAATTGTAAAGTGGTAATTTAATTTAATGTAGTTCAGATCTTGAATCGATTGAATGCCTTTGGTTTATGTGAAGAAAGCAGTGCGGTATAAAAGTTTTAAAAACTATGATGATATCTTTAAATATTGGATGATACACCAGTGGAAAAATGCAATCATTTTAAAACTATTTAAAAGTCCATATTATATTTTGATGTTAAATTAAAAGTGGTTAGGATACTTTTTATGTGGGAGTACGCCTTAATGTGTTTAGGTACTGTTATTGTAGTAGACGCGATAATGAAATCTATTAAGTTTTAATGCACATATTTACATAATGCATACAACATAATAACGCCATAAATAGAACCAATCATAACTTTATTTATTCACTTCATATATAGGTACGTACCTACATAGGTACACATGTCCTTACCTTTCCAAAACTTCCTCGTCCTATCGCCCTCAATATTTGAAAATGATCGAAATTTACTGAAAAAGAGGTATGTTTTAGTTAGAGTGCACAAAACTTATATACCGCTAACATACTTAGTATTGTATTAATTCTAGTATAGCGAACGTAAAAACGTTGAAACTTTTCATTTCATTCAATACGCTCGACAAAATTTGCGACCTTTCATATTTAAAACTTGTGGATATCACGCCATGCAAAACAGGATTGTGATCAAAGGAATTTCTGCACGTACATATCCTGACATGACGGGGATTTACTACCAACCAACTAGGTATGCGTTTCCTGGTATCTTTTGATTAAACTCGCTAAAATTCCTTCAGTTCTTGACATCGTTTAACACTTTATGCTATCACCAGAACGTGCCTATCATCCTTCAAGATTCCTTTGATACCTCATGTGGTAATTGCCTTGTGGCACCTACCCCAACTTTTCGAGGCTGATTAAAGACGGTTGCGTTGCCTTAAGTTCAAACGTCTATGGCTTATAGGTGTGCAAAACTGAAATTATTATTCCTTTGGGATGCCACGACGAGTTGTACTGACTTGTTCAAATAAATAATAGGGAATCACATAAATTAGTTCCTGGAAGCATTTCATAAAATGTTTTTTTTTTTTATCCAAGTTCTTTTCTTGAATATATTGCAGCACTGTTTTGCAGGCATTTTCAACAGAAAATTGGAAAATTTTTATTGAAAAGTGGAAAAGGTACTCGATTTTCTTATTTTTGGAACTAATGGTAATAGAGTCATGGAAACGAATTCATTTTGATTGCTTTTCCTTTAATATTTAACAGAATTTTCTATTTAACATTTTACTCAATTCTATGTAAAAGCAGAAATTAATTTATATTTCTGATAGATCGAAAACACTAGAAAAAGAATATTTACTAAAAGGATTAAGTGAATATCTTAGTCTAAATGATTTTCTTGTTTTTTTTTTTAACATGTTTAGTCGTAACTCTTCTTTATTGAATTAGCTTAAAATTTCGTTAAACTATTCTTCCATTTGCATCTTATGATATGCGAATTTTATTATTATGCAATTATGTATTTAAAATGCATTATATAAGGCTAATATAGCTTATAATGCATCTAAATAGTTTTCTTCGTAAATTAATTGCTTTATGAAGTCTCTAAAATTTTCATGTTTCTTCGTAATATTTTAAACTTACCATCATCATCCGAAAGAAGGCATGGATCCGTTCGGGAGGATGTGTTCGCTCCCATTGTGCTATCAATGTATCATAAATTTTTTAGTAGTAAACAGTCGCTTCATAATTTCCACACCATTTTTACTTTTCTTCTGGAAAAAATTGAAAAATCGATTAGTTAATTTTTTTTTAGTTATATCTCTTAATATTAATATAAATAAATATTCTTAAGCCTATAATTAGCCTTAATCTGCCTTGAATTATGTAATTAAATTTGTGAAAAGCAAAAAATGAGCAAGCGAAAGATAAGAATTAATTATTTCATTGCTTTTCCATAAGCTTTTATATCTTTTCTTCTGAAAACATTTTAGAAGAATGAGTTAATACGCTTTAGCATTTCTCTTTCCAGCAGCAATAAAATAATTGGATGATACGATTGATTTAATGTGGTATTTATTCAAATTAAAAGGAAACATGGATACAACAGGATATTACAAGTGAACAATACTTTTGGGATAAACCTACCTGGCGGAAATTTTTCAGCAATTCTCTTAACAATCAAAGAAAAAAACAAATCCCATTATGAGTTTTACATGCGAAAGCGTTTTGTATTTAACCAATTCATGTGAGATTTTTCACACAAAACTGAACAAAACTTGAGCATGCCTCGAGGGCTTCGTGAAGTTGCTCAGCAAAGTCTGCTGTTAGTTCCCCAAAGGGAATTCGAATTTACAATATGAAGAGAAAATTTTTGGGGAAGTTTGAAGTCATAAGATAAATGATTTTAGTTTCAAATCGTATTTAACAGGCAAAACAGCGACATATGTAAGTGAGAATATACATAGTAACTTTTAAATAATATACCTATATATACATAAGAGAGTTAATAATTGCCAACGATTTATGATTAACAAATTTCAATGGTAAATTCTAAATGAGTATAATCTAATGAGAAACAAAAGTGGTCATAAGTGAAAAGTAACAATTTTACAAAGACCAAGCTTAAAAAACTTTAAGAGTTTGTTTACCAAGGATGAGTTTTGTGTGGTTAAAATATTTTATTTTACAACAGAAGCGAATTAAAACTGATCTCTTCAGTTGCAATGTAGTTGATATGACATAAATGAAATTAAAATGAATTTGGGTTAATGTTTCACTCTGCAGAATAGCAATTATACTGGTTCTGTCTAATTTATATTTTAATTAATTCATGTATGATATCCAATTACGTCATGTAGGTACAGTCGTATAACTTTAAAAGGACATGACAGTAGAAGCTAATTTAAGTTTAAAACCCTTTAGCCTTTAGTAGATGTTGTTAGAAGCACTATATGGGAACAAATTCGTACATGTATCTACCTAAAATACCTAAAAGGACAACCCGACGAAAGCTTAAGGAACTATTTATCTAGTCAACATGAGTTGATATTTTGAATGGTCCACCATTAAATCACGTCCTGGAAAATGGAAATACACAACTTTTGGTCCACAGTGGGAATAGTAATAGGACACGGTTCTGCTTAATTAATCCATAATTTCCCTTCAATTTAGCATTTCGCTGCTATAAACCTTCTTGAAAGGATTACCTCCAAAGGGAATACAGCCACATTAAGCACATAGTAGCAAAATACATACCCCTCATACTTGTAGCAAAATGGGTAAATCCCACCCTGCGGAAGTACTTTTGAATGAATGAAAAGTGCGAAATTTATTCGAAGTGAAATTATTCCCTCACAATGTTTTAAGCGAATCTGATCCCCTAGGCAGTGGGTTTTGAGATAAAAAAACCGATATTGCTATGCGATGATGAGTTATTCAAGGAAGTTAAGCTTTATGCAACTTTTTGATTCATTTTATAAGATGAATAATTTTCTGTTCATAAACATAAACACTTCGATTTTCAGCAAGAAATCTCGTTCTGATCTTTAATAATGCAAATGAAGACTCTTATGCATAATTTCAGCAAACATTTTGTCCACGAAAAAGTGAAATATCTTCCCCTAACAATGTTCTGATAGACATCGGAGACTATAACAACAAAGCAGGAAATGGCGCCATTATAATATTAATTTTAGTGATCTCCTAGCAGAAATACATATTCTCACTTTTCCAATCTTTTAATAGGAACATATTATTGAAGACTTACTTTATTCTGAATTTCTTTGAGAAAATTCCTTTTGTTTGTAGTTCTTTATCATTCCGGTCAGTAAACACCTACTTTTTAGATTCATATTTGTTCCGACTAGAAAAGCGAATTTTTATTGTATTAATCATTTTCCAATTTAAATAAAAGGTAGGTACATAGGTTCGCATATTATGTATAACACTTTTTTATGAACATTCAATTTCTCTTGAAATTTTGCGTTGTAACTATACTTAATTAAAAATTTTCTTGTAAATTCCCAAGTGGAACACAGCAAATACCACTCTATGATTTTACTAAAAATGTCTGTTCATAAAAGATGAATACTAATTTAAATTCGTCATTTTCATCGTCCGCTCATCTGGAGTGGAAGTTTATCGTGACGTTAATGAAGGAAAAGTTTCTGAAAACGCCGGTAAACTATGTAAATTTTCAATCACATAATTGAAGGACGGAAGTTTACCTAAATAATAAAAGGGTTGTTAATTTGCTTACTTTCGAACATCTTTAATATTCCCTCTTAAATATTTTCAAGATCGAAAAAAAAAAGTTTTGAGAAGTGTTAAGACTTTCGATCAATATTATCACGTGTCACTGAATGATTAGAATTTAACAACCAAAATCAAACCTAACATTATTATTTAGATTTTAATTAAATTAATTAATCTCTTTGAAAGACACCCCAGTATAGACACACATCTTTGGTAAGTACACATTACCGAAGTAATTTTTTTTAGTTAAAGTAGTATGTATAGATAGAAATGAGAATCGGATTATTTAAAAACTAAAAAAATAAAAAAATAAATGAAATTAAAATCCTTACATGAGAAAAAGGTATAAGGATAAGTTAAAAAAGAAATTTAAATAATTATCGACAAATTTATTCCAATAGTGCCTCAACATAATATAAGAACGACACGCAAAACTCACATTACAGAGATTATATAATGTTGAATTTGGGAGTTTTAACGAAAGATTATCATCAGATAAAATTAGAGCATATTTTGGTAACAGTGGGTCATTTGTTAACATCAGGAAAATAATCTTCAGTAATATGTAATCGAAAACGCAATTTAATTTCTAACTGTGAGAAGAGTCCGAACTGTTAATGTTCTTTTAATGAAAACCAGCGAAAATATCAGGCTCATAACTTTATTATTCTGATACCCCTTTCTCTTGTACAATAAAAATCAAATTAATTTTTCGCTGTAGGTACATAGGTACCTCGTCCCCATACCTTGAGGCTTCGAAGCACTTGGAAATCCCATTCAAAGTCAATGCGCTAAAGAGTACCTAAAGGGCTGAAGCTGTGTCTAATTAAATTACCATTCCAAAGTCGTTCATTACAGCCATGGGACATTGATTTTTATCCTTTCCCCGGTTTTGTTGGTCCTTCAGCTTCAGCTGCTCTTCGTTGGCGTCTTTCTGACTTCGCGAAAAACAAAATAAGGAAATGGGATTTTTATTCAATATAGATTCGGTAAAAAATTGAAAGATCAGAGCGAGGAATATTTTTTATTTACATAAAATGCTGGGGATAAAATGGGGTCTTCGTTCAAACTTTAAAGGCCCTTAACAGCTTTGGTTAATTGACTATTGGAAATAACTTGGGAGACATGCGACAGATTTTTAATGAAGATTTCTTCCTTTCAAAGGTTTAAAAGAAAACTCGATTTCTGGGAGGGTTTAAGTGGTAACCACTTGTTTCTTTGTTATTGTTGGTAAGATAAAAGTCCCTGTGTACGCAGGAAATTTATTTTTATTATATCCCTATAATCATCAGTTTGGCCGACAATTTCCACTTGCGATTATATTCTTATTCTTATTTTTATTCACGATTTATTTCCGTTAAATTGCACATTAAACTCGTAGTGAACTATCTGCTTCATAAAAATGGTTATGGTGTTACTGAGAGCATAAAGACGAGAAGTACTTTTCAATCCTAACAATAAAGTGCATAGTACCAAAGATACTATCATATATGAAAAGGCTTCGGGGCATATGGCATAGTGTGTTTGTGCTCCGACAGCAGGAAAAGTCAACCATCGTGAAAAGCATGGGAACAGTCATCGTTTATTCTCCTTCTTTTTAATCTGCACTCGTCTCAAATGGATGAAATAATTGCGTTTTCTTGAGGCTATTGTTTTCTATTATGTACCAGGAAAACTTTGTAGGCACTCTAAGTCAACAATCACTTGATGGAAGAACTACGAAGGAAACCCTAAAAGCATTCACATTTTCATAAAGTCATCTTTGAATTCGTGAAGTGGGCTCTGAAAAGGCATAGCTTGCGGTTTTTCCTTTATAAATATTACTGCCATAAGGCAAAAGTAGGTATAGTAAAGTAGACACTCTTTTTACCTTTGTTTGCTTACCAGTTTCGCAAATTGTTGTATTTTATTTAAGCCAATTAAATATTCCATTCAGCTGTACATTTTATGGAAACGAAATAAACGAGCAGCAATAAAATTATTCCCAGCTGGAATACCGTAGATACATAGTAAGCCCTCCAATCCTTAAAAGGCGCGAGTGAAATATGTATGTGGATGGGTTTCTTCAAAATGTTTAAAAAGTTCCCAGACCTTTTTACAGCAGTTACCATGCAGACTTAGCCGCAAGTCATAACATCTTAGAAATCTTCCAACGACCATCATCTATCTGAGCATAATCAGCTCGAATAGGACTGAATGAGATAAAGGGAAACTTTTATTCAGACTTTTTCCCTTTCTCGACTGTAAATACATATAGCCTTGTGGGCAAACTTTAAAGCTGCTTAAATAAATTTTCTTTGTAGACTTTTCATTTTCATTGCTTTGAAATGAAATAGTCCTTTCGGGTACTATTCACTTTTCATGTACTTAAAACTTCCTTTTATTGGACTTTATCCTAGAGAGAGAAGCTTATCACTGCTGCAAATTGAAAATGTAACAATACATTAATAAAGGTCTTGCAAATTTTATACTGTATAATGTTACGCATTTCTAGCAGAGCCTACGCTTAAGGAATATTTTTTGCAGTTTAATTTACTAACGCTCAAATGCTTTTGAGTCCCTTTTAGTACACCTTAAGAAATAAAATGTATGGACGAATTTAGAATTTCAGAATTTAAAATCAAAATTTCTTTAATTTACCGCAGATTGGTAGGTAATAAGTAAGTAAGCCACATCACACAGCGAAAGATTTTCATTTTCCTCCTCTATACAATCGACAAGTTACTTACTAATGTAACTTCTAAATCATTGAATCGATTTCAATGAAATCTGGTGCACAGTATAGTACTTACGTAGTTCTGTTTGAGCTTATTTCAAGGCTCAGCTTAACTTAAGCAAGGCTTTGAATTTGAATTTTTTTTTGCGCAATTGCAGATATTGGGGATTTTCGAATATCAAATAACAATGGTTTAATGTTTTACAAGGCCCTTAGATATTAAGGTTTAAGTGAGAACAATTATATTTAAGTCATGTAGGTACTATAAGTAGCCAAATTAAATTAAATACTAATATTGTCATTCTTTTCACTCATCCTAACTTGGGTCATATATTTTCGACGGATTTTTAATTCAGTTTGAACCTTACCTTCAATTTTAATAGTAACAATAAAAATGATTGTCATATAGCAAGAAAAATTACCTATATATATACCATCTGCTTTAGTTCTCTTCTTAACCCATACTTAATAATTTCAGAAAGCTATATGTAAATATACTTAACATACATATATCGAAAATTCTTTCATTACGAACAATGTTCCAAATATATATGTACATCAAACTTCCAATGATAGTTATTTATAGAAAGGTGCTTTTAAATCATGTAGTCTACCCAAGATCAGTATATAAATACAAAAGGTTATTTTCAGTGGGCGAATTGTCCAAGATATTTTGGAAAGGAAAGAAAGTATTCGCTTCACTTATTCTATTAATGCCTTTTCTACAAGATAATGTCTATGGAGGTCCATTCAATTAATTGGTACATCAAGCCGGAGTGCTTCTCTAGAAGCTCCCTGATTTTGATCCATTGTTTGAATTTATTCCCTAAAATTATTCCACCCCAAATTTCTGGAAAAGCCGGCATAATTATGGTTTTAGGGAAAGCCGCTTCATTGGGCTCTCAAGTGTGGGCGAATATGCATAATTAAAAGTTATTACTTTGTTGGCTTTGTTTAGGAAGGGACTTTTAAGTGAACAATGGCGACCGACATTCATCAGGTACCTGGATCGATTCGAGACCGGCCACTCACAAGCTACATACATAATTTAATCAATACTATTCGATCAAGACTTTCAGCTCGCATGAAAAGGAGCAACTGGAAAATCAGTAATTCCCTCAAATTGACTACGGACTTAGAATGTTACCCTATAGATAAGATTTTCCTTCCCCTTTTTTGCGTTTTCGAAAGACGTGGTCTAAATACACCCCTGCATTGATTTTCCTGTTTATTATTTATTCTGAACTGCTCAGAATTTAATAAATGGAAATCACGTTTCACTCACCACTTGCAGCATTGAGCTTAATTGTTGTTGACAAAGGTATTTTTGCTCATCATGATTGAGCAGAAGGGACGCCTGATGTTATTTCATCCGTAATTTCACACAGAAAACAGTCATTTCGTAATCATTTTATTTTATTCTCCAGTAGAAATTTCTGAAACAACAGCCAAATTGCTCAATAGTATTATAACTGAGATAGATTCTGGAGAATTTCATTTCAGAACTATTTTTGTCTGCCACAATGGGCAGAGAAATGTAGGTATTATTTATTAGAATCGATATAGCCGCAAGGATTAAGAATATTCCGTCGTTGGGGTTTGGGATATCGAGGAATGACGTAGAGAGCTTCATAACATAATTATAGAGTGGCGAAATTCATTTACAAACTGCTGAAATGTTATTAGGAAATTAAGTTTCAAATTTTCAAATAGTTTCATATTACTAATTGAGAGAAACCTTCCAGGTAGTCGTTAACTCTGCCTTTATTTAGCATTTCTAAGATATGTAAATCAGAATGAAACTTATCAAAAATCCTCGGTTAAAGTATGAATATTTTACAGGAGAAGCTTAAAACCTTTTAAATTTAGATTAAGTTCATTTACCAGATTTGATGTTAGAGATTGAGTGTAATTGTTGGCTGTGCTGTGTGGAATGGGATTATGTTATTATTATTATTTCAGTATTTAGTTTCCGCTCTTTGTTGTCTTCATAACTTTGAGAATTTTAAATAAATATATTTTTTGGTTTTTATACTAAAGTGTCGTTCAGTTTTATGAAACTTGTGCGATTTCGTTTAGAAAAAGACAAAAAATTACAATATCTAACGAAAATTCACATACATATTTAATTTATTTCACGGAATTGTAGTTTGCTTTTTTCTGATTGTAAAACTTATTTTTAAATGTATTTTAATCGATGTACGTACATATGTACATATATGCATACGTCTCACAATAAATAGTCATAACTTAGTTTATTGTATCTTTTGTCTATTCAACTTAACATAGCATTATTGACTTTTAAGTCAATCAATAACCGCTAGATGTTTTTTGTATGTCCATTATATCTTTATACTGTGTGTGTCACTTTTACATATATGTACTTACCTTTTACAATGAAGAAACGGCAATTTAAATAAATTATGAATAGTTCAATAGTTTCAGCTTCCTTTATTGATATCAAATTCTTCCTGATGTTTATCACTCTTGTAAAAAATTTTTTGAGCTTTAAAGTCTCTAAAATTCAATTTGTCTGCCTCGTTTAGCTTTCAAACGAAAATTACACAGCCATCCCTATGCTATAAAGGTAATGAATAAAGTTTGGTACCCCAACGAAATATAAACAGATATCAATTGAAATGGAAACCATTTGAACAATGAACGCATTTTCGAAAATGTGATTTCTTCAAGTGTGCACAATTCACGAGTTCTAACAAGTAGGACAAATTAGCAGAAGTAAAATTAGTACATAAGTGAGGTGGCTCTGTACTAGTTTACAAATCTTCGGAATGGTTGGTAAAATTCTTGAGGAATGACTGAACAAATTTTGTTAGAATTGTTTTTCGGTCTTTAATGGTGGGAGGAAGGTTGCGCCAGGGAGCACGATGCCTTTGTCATTAATTTGATGGATCGTTGAGCTCCTTCATGAAATATGTGTTTTCACCAGATTTGATTTTTTTGTGCTGAAAATGGAGGTGATTTTTAAGACGTTGAGCGTAATAAAACTGATTTTTTGATTTCCCACAACAACTCTTGCCCTCCATTTCACGCTTTTCAATTTATGGCAATATATGGGTTTAGTGAAGCCAATGAACGTGCCCAAGATTATGAATTTTTGGAAAAATCCCAAGCGGATGGAAAAGCTTCTTAGCGATATCCAATCGCAGCCTATTTTCCGGAACTCGCTTTGGAAAGAGCCGTCGTATTTCGAATTAAGATGTTGTTTTAGGATCGAATGGAAGCTATCAATCTTTAAAGTGGTTCAAAAGGAGGCAATATGATGAAAATATTTTCCTTCACAAAGGAATTAATCAAAATATTTGATTTCGTTCAGGGTTATACATATTGAATATATGTTAAAATTCTATCCAAGAGCAAGGGATTTTTATTTTATCTTTTGAAGAAAAAAAAAATCTTTCAAAATTTCCGTGAGCTTTCATCACGTGAAAACCATTGAAAAAATTTCGGGACTTTTACCACTATGCAGGTCTAAGCTCGACTAGAAACTAAAATTTATTCTGTTAAAATGTTCCCATAAGATGTAAGGAGTTTGCAGTTAAATGATTTTGAATTTGTATTTCTGTGCATTTACACAAGTAACTTGTCACTTACACTTCGTTACTAAATTTAGTTTTTTTCATAATATAATATAATATTACAAATGTTTTAAAAACGCCATAGTAGGCTTATGCAATAAAAAAAATTTAAGGAAAAGTAAAACAACTTCAATGAAATTTAACGTCGTCGTCACGAAAGGTTTTAGATTTAGAGTCACCTACTTGTGGAGAAAATTGAATCATCATTCGGCTGTACAATTTATTTTACTTGTATTTGCTCTGCAAATAGAGGCGTTATTCTGCACAGCCAACCGAAGGAAAGGCGCACTTTATTTATCTTTGCTGGTTTTTCTTTTTGATCGGCGTATATTAGTAAGATAAATAGAAAACATATACCGCAAACTTTTCTTGGTACAATCAACTCAGACTATCCCAAGAAGCATTTTACCAACTTTTTTGGCAATGAAACAAGTTTATTTCCAAGAGTTGAAAGTGAAAACATTTTATGAAATAAAATTACATTTTTCAATGTGTCCATGAAGGAAAATGATATCAATAAGAAATGTTTATGAAGTTTGAATAATTTATCAATTTCTATATTTTCTTATTTCAATTTTTACTACTGTGCAGATGATGAATTTGATTAATTAATCAAGCAAGCATTGTGGGCTACTCCTTGGCTCTGAGAGAGCTATACAATTTATATTAAGATATGCGAAGATTGTGAGATACCTACACACATAGTGAAAAAATATATTAAATAATAATGTATTATTTATAATATTAATAGTAATTAAATACCTTCTTAACAATTTAGCAGTAAGAAACTCAAGTCTAAAGTTCAAAAGAAAAGCAAGTAAGACATTCAACTAATTGTTAAATGCAACTAAAAAGCAACGTTAATACTGCCAAAATATATTTAATTTTATGAAAAGTGTACTACTTTAAGTGTTTTTCTTTTGGAGTTCTCACTTTTTTATATTAGTATAAAAAAGAGCTGAAATTGGTTGATTTTTATGAACTTTAGAGCATGGAAACTTAGCATCATTTAAATTTCGGAAATGATGGTGTTGCATGAATTTATTTAAAATATTTTTTCATACGGTTTTTATAAGGATAAGAATTTGCATGATTACTTATTGCCTTTTGTATCTTTCTTAGAAAACCTCAATTGTAATAAGATGCTTGCTACACCTGTAATTTAGTGCGGCGAAGCGACATTTTGTTGCTACACTTACCTTAGTTTGTAGGACGTTTGAACTATTGAATAAAAGATTCATGCCGTAAACTGACGCACTCAAATTTTATTAAATCTCGTCTTTCTTACGTATAAACTGGTTGTTGGGAGATTCGAAAGATTCAAAAAATCAAAATTCTCTATCACATGTATTTTATAGTATGCTCATGCTTAAATTATAATAAAACGAATATTTAATTTTGAATTTAAAACTCAACAGCATGGTGCAAAGAGTTATGAAGTTCTCATATTATCCATTTATAGCAGCATTTCAATAAGTGAGTTTTGTATACTATCTTAGTTTCTTTTGAAATAAAGTCTAGAGTGGGTTTAGTTCCTTCCGCACTCACGTGAATTTTTATTAATTTTTTTTTTTTTTCAAAATCACTGAATTATATAAAGGATTATCTGACTAAAATCCACATAACATTTATATGCATACTTACATTTCTTTTTTTGAGCGTTACCTTGAGACTTAGTTATTATAGATAACTGAAATATGTAGGTTACACAATGTGAATATTCACTAAATTATTGCTATGAAAATAAAACGTGCAAATTGGTTGTTCGAAATTTTCTAAACGAAAGTCGGATATGAGCTCTTTGCAAAAAATTTCTTGGTCCGTATGGAATAAATTGGGAAAGAACAAATAAAAATTTTCTAATTCCAAGGACATGACTACATATCACTTTTCAAATAGAATTCATTCATCCATATTTTTCGCCAAAAAATAGTTATCTGATATATTGATTAAATTAATTCTCGGAGTGGTGGCCATTGATACAAACTCTTATAATGTTAAAGATTTCCTGATATTCTAAGAAATGTTAGGAAAGAAGTTCGAATGCCAGCTGGCGTCGGAATCTCTTGGCTCACAATTTTTTTTCTGGACTGTGCTAAAGCTGGATAACCAACAAAATATAACGTTTCATTATCTTCTAGATATGTACATACGGCACTCAATCTAATAAGATTAATCGTATGAAGTTGGACGTAAGAACAATTTTTGTTATATACGTAGAATGTTATCATAAGAAGGATATCAGTATAACTGCAATATCGTCTTTTGTATTTATTTATATTATACTGAATTAGAATTGCAAGCAGAAAGTGTGGTTTATTTGTTT
Source organism: Machimus rusticus (assembly GCA_951509405.1). Lineage (NCBI taxonomy): Eukaryota > Metazoa > Arthropoda > Insecta > Diptera > Asilidae > Machimus > Machimus rusticus. Next base: position 32,798,714 of record OX608053.1, on the reverse strand, counting down.
ATTTGTTCAAAATATATCAAGACTACCTTTCTCACCTATATGTCCTTATCTTTAACGACAATTTTCAAAAATGGTAACTTAACCGTGGACGTAAATTTGTCATAAAAACGTATTTTAGCTTTAAAATTAGCTATACAATACCACTTTTTGTTTGATCTGAAGAGCCTTTTAAATTTTAAAATGCTTATAACAGAACGTCAAAGTTCTTATGGTTTATATATCTTACACGAGTGCTTTGGGAAACACATGTTTAAATTAGACTTTCAGAAACGACGGCGTTAAAATTATCCACTTAGCACTGTACGCTGTTTTCCAGGTTGCCCTGTAGATGCAGGATACTGTAGAATGACAAGTTTTATTTGCCCCATCATCTTGAGTAAAGTACACTTGCGGCTTAATTAACGAAATAACATAATGATATATAGGTACTATATGAGCAAATGTAACTTTTTTGATAACGATTTCAATCCTAGCATTCTATAAATTTCTCTGAAATTAATTCTTAATTCTTTAAATGGACTTTTTTTTTAAACTCACAATCAGTATGATTTTTGTGTTTAACGTTTTATATATAAAAACTTAAAAGAAAACATAAGCCTTGGAATAGAAACTCATTAAGCAAATGAGGCGTAAAAATCACTCTCCACAGAAAGTAAAAAGTAGAGGGGTCAGTTCTTAAGCAAAGAAAATTAAAGATGAAATTAGGTAATTTACATCTTTTGTCGGGTGTAATTAAAGAAAAAGATTCTCGAGCTGAGACGCACCAAGCAGAGGAGAATTATAATAATTGGATGCTAAGGACCATCTGATGATACGCTGGCTCGCTGCGGATACAATTTGGGTAAACATTGTCTGAATATTCCGCATTGGAAACAAAGAAATAAGCAACTGAAAGGAAGTATTTTTTTTGTAAGCAAGAAGCATTTCACGTTTTCTTTTTAATATTAAACGTGAACTTTCCCAGGGTGTTTTTAGAGTGCTGAATTTATGGTTTTTAGAATATTTTAAGAACTTGTTTAAAAAAATTAAAGGTTCCCATTTTTTTTTTCTTTGAAAGTACTATATTTACCTATTTAATGTGTATGCCCATATTTGTTACTGTGTTGATACAAATATGTTGCGCCATATTAAGTAATTCTTGTAATTCCTGGAGATACTTAGCTATCTAAATCTATGTCTAAAAATTCATATATATAAATACCTATATTATAAGCGAATTTTCAGCTTTTTATCAGTCAAACAATTTTAGTTGCTTAATGTTAGACGCAAACTTGATTTAAAACCGCAGTGAAAATTGAATTTATTTTGATATTGTAAGGACTTTTTTACAACATGCCGAAACATAACTTTTTAACAAAAGATTAAAATTAAAAGACTAAAACGAGTTCAGCAAATTTTATCGCCATCTAAAGACATCAGGTTCAAAAAATCATGTATTCTCAAAGCTTAAAACTTCACATTAAATAGCTGGCTGCAATTTGCGAAAGAACATATGAAAATCGAGGTCAAATTATCACATTTTCAGATGATAGATGTAGTAGAAAATTCGTTTGGTAAGTCGGATGGAAAGTTTATGGTTTGGGTTGAACAGTGTACAAAAACGCTAATATATATTTTTTTAAAACCGATTACGTTAGAAGATTACACGAATTTGTTAGATTGCATTTTAATCCCCTTATGGACGATTACCTGAAAGACGAAGCACGATAATTCAGCCATTCACGTTTCTAGATTGAAAAAGGGCTTGCTGAGCGAAATGTAAGTGTTTTGTTAGCTTGTAGTCTGAAGTTGAAGTTAAACCTGATAGAAAATCTGTGTCTAAAGTAGTTGATAATAAAAATGGACGCCAACTCAACTAAATACATCTCAATTCTCAGATCTAAAAGAGCAATGGCAAGTGATTATTTACACTCAAATCTCAAAACATGCCAAATTGAATTTGTTGCGTAATTAAAGAGGATGGATATTAACTAACTACTAAACTAACTAACTAATTAACTAAATATTGAATAATTTACTTAACAATTATGTTCGCCTAACTAAATTTCTCTATTTTATTACGTTAAATTTCCCATTTTGTTACTTCCCACAAGAACTAACAATTAGGCATTAATACACTTATTATTTTACAAGACGATATTAAGTATCATAATAAAATCACCACATTTTATTAAAAATAGTGTTTTACGCTTGTTTACCCAAAAATGTTGATGGGGCTTAATAAATTTCGTGCACTATACTTCAATGAATAGCCTATCTTCTAGTTGCTATGACCTTTAAGCTTCATGAGTCGAACATTCGATTTATGTATGATAGCCAAAAACTATGTCCTTTACGCAATTCAAGCCCTTAACCTACGACAAATATAAAATGGGCGTTGGATTCGATTTCTCGCCAAATTGACTTCATCCACATTTCGTTCGTAAATGAAACTGTGGGGATAGAATCCATTTGTATGCAAAATACAATAATAAACTCTCATAGGACTCCAAATCCAACATAAAAACTTTCATGGGAATGTGAAGGAGAAATTGCCATATAAAGAAATCAATTAACTTATTACATAATTGATTTACCATCTCTGCTGTCCTGCTGACTGGCTGGTATCAAATTAACCGCGAAATTGAGATATATCTCACTAATAGTATCTTTAATCGGCGAACACCATCTATTATCACATCAGCGTCCACTTCTTATGTCTGTGGAAAAATCATATCGCCCGAGAGACTTAAAACGCCTCGGTTAATGTTTTTCTTGTGGAAATGTACATATAACTTCATTCTCATATTACATGTCCTCGGGGAAACGAAAATAAATTCCTTCATGCAAGCAATAGACCTTGTGTTGACTAAGTATAGGCTGTGGATTCATGAGGACGAAACTCGGAAGACTATGTCGTGAAAGATAGCCTCATTAACAAAATCGATAAACAAGTGCGTGTCGGGAGCACTGAAAATTGCGTTTAGTCTCAATTCGTGACAATTTTCGGCGATAGATGCCCCCGGCCGTACATCTATCTATCAGTGGATAAGCTATCCGCAGATAGCGTGTACAAACACTCACAAAATATAAATTTATTCAGTGCTGATTCATGATTTTCGCAAAAATTGTATCAACGCACGGGGATAGTGGGCACATCGTCGTCCCTCTTTATTTATACATTGGGTGATTTATTTGCGGTTGATACTGTAAAGGGACACGGCACTCGTTCTGTGACGGACAAAAACATTATCTCTGACACTGTCGCAGAGTCGTTGAAGAGCTGTGATTAATGTTTTTATTACAATAATTTCCATGGGCATTGTGTTTATTAAATATTAAGGAAGCTGGGTCTGTCTGAACTTCTCTGAATTTTGTTACATGCATCCCAAAAAGGCAAATATCTCCCCATTTCGTTGTTTACATGTACATAAATTAGGACATCCCTGTAAAAAGTGAATAAATTAATAAGTAAAAGTCCTCAAATCGACGCAACTGTGCCACTTGTTTCTTAACTTAACATTTAGAAGTTGTCAGTTTCTTACTTTAGAGATTTAAATTTAAAAGATTTTGTTTTAGCCATTATAGTGGAGCGGAGGATTTTAGGGTTGCCACACATTTCTCTGATGATGGTTGAAAAATTGATTTAATTTAAAAATGTAGTATCTATCTTTTAAAATTTAAAACCACTTTTGAATTGTCATAAACCTTGTATGCTTTACTTCATCAACAAAATGTAGCACTTTACATTATATTGTTACAAAATTTTCTTTCGCTATAATTCACACTTGAAACGCCAATTAAGTGGATATATGGATTGGTTTTCAATCCGGACGATCGTGGCGTCTGTGGCAAGAGCGCCAGTCATTCAGCCACACTGAAGAGTTTTGGCTGGCGCTGTGGATCGAAACGCTGATAATTTTTGGGCTCGTCTGCATCAGCGGACAAACATTTTTAACCTCAAACAAATTATAGCGGAGGAAAAATATGTAATTTTGTCCACCAGTCGCTCGGCGGGCAAAATTATAACAATATTATGTATTTAATTAAAGTCCTTTATTTTATTCGGCAGATTTTAAATAAAGTAAGAAGAGGGGTTTGCGTCACAACTACATATGTATGTAAATATGTATATATGTATATAAGAAATGCGTTCATTAATTAAATGGTTTCGAGACGCTTAATATGCAAACTTTAAAACTCATTTTATTACCGCAAATAAAACTACGTTCAGATTATGTCCTTGTAGAACGAAGGATCATATTGCCATCATATTTCAGCAGCTATGAATATTCTGCAAGCGTATTTAATTAGGAATGCTCAGAAATGCAAACGCATTCTCTGCGGTAATGCAACGCTATGAAATTTAAAGTAGGTGCTTCCAGGAAGCTTTCATTCCAGCTGCCACACTTTTATATGTATGTATGTACATATTATGCACATTTATCTGAACTTAATTTTCCATTTTATGAACTAGCAATTTGGATATTTTCGTTTTTCAACGAATTTTCACAAATATCTCGTTTATAGAAATGGTTGTCTACATTAATTTTTTTTAATTTTGACTATGCTAAATGGAGATAAATCATAGAGTTTTGCATGGTTTTTGAATAATCGAGAACTAATGCTATAGTAGAGAGCTAGAGTTTCTGTAAATAGTTGTGTAACCACACGTTCTACATGTGTATATTTGCGTCCCTCACCTACAATTTGTGCTTTAATCCGGATTATGCTTAAAAATCCATGGGGAGGAACCATTCTTTAGAAAACTGTGCTTTTAAGAGTAATCTAGATCAATTAGGGTTTTTGTCTACAAGAAATCAAATTTAAGGCGATTACATACATATATGAGAATAGCTTCAGTTTCTATCGATGTTAATTCAATCAATAAGTACCTACTTAGATGTTTTCAGCGCGATATTAAACAAAATGTATGGAGTTGTTGCGATTTTGTTAAATAAAATTACTTTACATTTTTAGACTTGGTTTTTTGTGCAGTAAATTTATTTGTTTATAAATTTGGCTAAAATTTAACTAAATCAGAACTCATATGTAGATTGCTCCAGGAAAATTTGAAACACTAAATTTTTCTTATTTAGGCATGGTAATTCTCTAAAGTAACTATTAGGTATCCAAGTGTATTTTGAGTGAGATTGATATACATATATGTTTCTGGGGGAATTATTGACATGAGCAAAAGTATCGAATACAAAGTACTCGATACCGAAAATGATCAATGCTTTTCTTGTGTCTGTACACAGTCTCTCTATAGTGAAACAGTCTGCAATTATTATGTTATTATGCAAATATTTTACATCTTTGGAATGTTATTTTTTCAACCTTTTTAAGGTCGACATATCTGCAAATAGTGAAAGTTCGTACAATTCGTTGTTTGTCGTTCTCATCAAATATCGTTCAAAGAACCTTCTTCGTCCTATGTCCTTGCGGAGTCCTTTCCATAGTTACAAGCAACAAATGGTTTAGAAAATCCGCTAAGCTTTGATGAGGCTTGTCGCAAAGCCTCATCAAAGTGTCTGTTAAGTTTTATGAAGCACAAAGTCGAATCAAAAGTGAATCGGGGATTAGGCGTACAATTAAATTTTGGTCGAGGCATATAATTTTGCGACTGTTAGACAACTTCTATCTTTAAGATTTCCTTGTATGTATATGTGTACCTGGATACCTTTTATGACTATTTATGAAATAAAACTTCTCTTCCACATATCATGTTTACTTTTTGCGGTTCTTGAAGGAGTGTATCCTAAGAAAAATCATAGGGGATTTTTTCTCGATACGCAGGCTTAGCAAGGAGATTCTCTGGAATTTCAGCCGTCATCCAAGCCTGTTGAACTGTAGGCTCCTTTGACCGAAAAAGGCCATTACTTTCGCCCCGTCAACCTAAATGATTGCGTTATTATGACACGTGTCAAAAGTTAGATATCAAATGAATAATTATGTCCGGGATTCACTTTATTTGTCATTTTTAAATAAGTGAAGATATTTGTGACAAAACTGCTTGCTCTTCATAAAATTACTTAATATATGCAACCGTTTGTAAAAAAAAAATTGAAATACTTATTATAGTTACTTTCCTATAGGCAATCGTTGAAACTGGTTTAATAAATTTTTATGAAATTATAATGAAAGAATTACCTTAGGTACTTCTCACCGTAAAAAAACAGTGAGCATTCTGAGGGTGCAATAACTGGCACATAGCTATAAATCGCAATGGGAAAATCTTATTAAAAATGTTTTTATTCGTGCAAAAACTGAAAAGCTAATAACGCGTGAAAGCCAGTTGAATACACTCGGATGCCCCTTTTCAACAAAAAACATTAATCCCCAAAATAGAACCACTGCAGAGAACAGAAAATGCCTGCTGGGGGTTATATCCCCTTTGTACGTGCAAAGCGTATAGAGCTGAATAAGCTTCATCCTTAGAGATTAGTCGTACGTAAATCCCTCAATAAGGAAGGAATGGCACCGCGCCCCTCGTATTTCATCCAAAGACAGAGATTTTATATCAAAACAGCTTTTTACTAGTTTCCACCGTTTTAATATAAATTTTTTAAATTTTCCATTCAATACTTTAAGCACTGGTAACTATTCAGAAGAGCAATAAAGTAACGAATTTTTGTAGGTAGCATTGCATAGAGGAAATGTTGAGATAATGTTGGTTGCTTGAGGCTGTTCTTATAGCAGGGAATATCAATTTATTCATGACTCGATGAAAAAGTTGGATGTTTCAATGAGATTAATGGAAATGAATTCAGAGGCTGTAGTTGTGTTGGAGTACATCAGTAGCGTGACGGGCAGTTTGATAAACTACCTAAGACCAACCAATATTCATTAAAAAGTTAGTGACTCTAGGAAACTTTTATTTTTTTATATATGTACCTATGTTAGGCAGACATGCAAACATTTAACGACATCGCAAAGAGTACATTAAGTTTAATTCGTTGTAAACATTTGAAAAAGTCCTCTTTCTACAGAAGTTTTTCGATAATAATAATATCAGAGAAAAAAACTTGGTAAATATTACGATTTAATTATGATTCAATTTAGAAGTGAAGTTGGTTTTTAAAGGTTCTTTAATTTTTTTGGATATAATACAATATTTTGCACAATAGCGCTCTTGCATCCACATCACGAAATTTTAGATCATTCGATTTTCCTAGATGTTTGAAATTTGCACAAACATTTGATTTAAGTTTGATGTGTAAAGGGATCATGCTTAACCCTTTTCTTCCTTTTTTGCATACATACATCAATAGTAAGTAAAAGATTTACAACGATCTGTTTGAAATCAATGTAAAATTCAAGAGTACGGGTAGGGAAATTATGGTGATTTTCGAACTTATTTCACTTTAATACAGCTTTTATTAGTAGTCGCCTGTTGCAAATGATCCGGTTTTGTTATAGTCAGAGGACGAGAATGGGTTAAACTACAAGGAAAAATCGAACAAATCGTCTGGAAAAAATTATAAGGCCTTCTGGAGTGAGTTATCCCACAAGCAGACTGAAGAGGATTACTTGATAAGGGTCTGGTTATTGTTGCGGTTCGGTTGGCCCATAATGGCTAGGATCAATTCACCGTAGGATAATATACTTAATAAAACTTAATATAATGGGGCATATTCCGCATATTATTCCTCAAGGTCGATAAGCACTCCTTGTTCTAAATTTAACTTACGTTTTGATTTAAAATGCTAACCCCAAACCCGACAGAAAATCAATAAATATTTTATAGCTGTCCCCATGGACTTGGTCCAAATTAATCCAAATTTAAAAGCCAAATATGTATCCATGTATTGTATATAATACTTCCTGACATACCTTTTCAAGTAAGAGAATACTTGAGTGATGCTATTTTCATTTTCCACAGTAATGGGGACACCGACACACTACGTATGTACTTATACCTTTTTAAAATGCGTGCTACCCATTTCCGGAAAACTCATCACATTTAAGGACAACCCGCCCTTCGCCTTTCTTACTGGTTTAATGAAACCACTGATATCGGACAGCATTGGTATTTCCTATATTGCCCCAATTTAACGACTTTTCTATCTCCAGATAGGCGTTTGATGTTTAAGTCCATCTTTACCGTAAAGTATTTCATTTGAGCGCGTCGTGTGGTTAACCACACAATCGAAATGGATGGTAAGATGATTAAATCTTACCTCCAGGGGATAGCCAAAATGCTACTATATTATTGGTATTCCATATTGAAATAGATGATCCATTGTACATATCTAATTGTCTAATGAATTCCATAGAGAATGTTTGCTGAAAATCTACGAATATATATACATACATTATACATATTTAGATATTGAAATCAATAACACATAACGGATAAATAGACAGAAAATCAATTAAGTATTGAGCAGTTTCTCCTACATTTATTTCATTAAAAGGATGACTGTTCACATTGTTATTTAATTAACGCTGTTTCAATATACATATGTCTAAGAACAGAGTTGGTGAATTTCAGATTTTGTCCTATCCGAAATCGATACACATCAGAAACCAAAAAAATTATAATTTGCTGATGTGATGTCGGACTTTTAGACTTATTGAATTTTAAAAGAATTTTGATTTGTTTCTACACCAAACACGTAATCCTTATTGTGCGTGTTAAACATTTCATGATTTTTCCTGTAGCATCAAATGGGACTTCTCTTTCTTCAACTAAGAACATAAGTTGGACAACATGGCGTAATTAGTTATATATACAGCCTTGTTCAAAAGTATTAGGCACCCTCGAATATCGGTAGGTAGACGAAATTGACATGAGTTCTAGGAAAATTTAAGATACCTGGTGTTCGATCGTAACGACGCCGTTTTATTACTTGGGTTTCCCGGTTGTAAAGTACCGTTAACTATAAAAAATTAAGTTTTTCTTAATTTTTTGCTCATTTATGTAACTGAGTTCTATCCGACAAGTTGTTATTAAAAGACGGTTTGAGGTGATTTCGGTAAAGCGGTTGTGATTATTCTGTTTAGAAGTGTTGACGGTTTTAAAATGCCCAAAGTGAAGGAACTAAGCGAGTCTTTGAGGGCTGAAATAGTGGTTTTGGATGCTAAAGGTGTTAGCCAAAGTGCAATTGCGAAAAAATTAAAGTGTTCACGCTATGCAGTGCAAACAACCCTCAAAAGGTAAAAGGAGTCTAAGTCCTTTAAAAACAAGCCGAGAGGTGGAAGAAAGCGTGCTGCAACGTCAAGGCAGGATCGATTTTTAACTTTAATGTCACTTCAAGATGGGAAAAAAACATCAAAAGATCTCGTTAATGATCTGCAGGAAGAAACGGGAGCCAGTTGTTCGGCTGCAACGATAAGAAGACTCCTTCTAGAGTCAGGACATCGAGGTTGTAAGGCCAGAAAGAAGCCATGGCTTTCTCAGCAAAATAAAGAAAACCGACTTAGCCGGGCAAAAGAATACAAAAATTGGAAAGCCGAGAATTGGGCAGAAGTCGTATGATCCGACGAAACAAATATTGAGATAAATCTGCAAGCTGTTCTTCTTTGCTTTTATAAAAATATTCAATAAACTGAGACTCCCAGTTTACAAAAAGAAATAAATTTTAATTGTGCTATTTTTTCCTTCAAAATACAGATCTTCGGTCAACCTGGGGCAAAATTCGTGCGCCGAAGGACAGGGAAAGCATATCGCGCGGATAGTATTGTTCCTACAGTAAAGCATGGTGGTGGAAGTCTAATGATCTGGGCCTGTATGGCTACATTCGGAGTCGGAAAACCTTTCGTCGGCGAAGGAAGGATAAATTCTAAAAAATATACAACTATGCTGGAAGACATTTTGGAACCGTCAATAGCCAAAATTTTTAGCGGAGTACCCAACGAGTACATCTGCCAACAAGATAATGCTTCTTGGCATACGGCTAAGAAAAATCGAGAGTGGTTGTCTAAAAAACTGATTAGGGTAATTGATTGGCCATCACAGTCTCCAGACTTGTCGCCAATTGAGCATCTTTGGCCCATATTAAAAGCAAGAGTCAACAAATGCAATTACACTTCAATTTCGTCCCTGCGCCAGGCTATTTTCGAAAAATGGGAAAAAATATCTCCATATGTTTGTGCCGCTCTAGTTAACACTATGCCGAAAAGGGTAGCAGCAGTCATAAAAGCAAACGAACGAAGTACAAAATATTAATAATAGCAATACAGTGCAATGCTCTTTAAGAATATACATGTATTTTTATTCAAACATTTTTCATATGGCTCCTTTTAAAAAATATTGGGGGTGCCTAATACTTTTGAACAAGGCTGTATAATTGAATCGGTCATTTCAAAAACCAAAAATTTTTCATCCTGAAAATTTCAAGTCTACTAGATCAAGATTTAATTGTGAATTACATATTATATATAACTCGAAGGTCATATATGAAATACTTATGGCTACATCCTACATCATCGTAAGAGTCGGATTTTTGTGTGAATGATTAATTGCCTTAAACATATTACTTAGCTTAAATTGAATCGGTATTCGGAATTATCCCACAATCCATGGATAATTCCGAGCATCAAATTTTTGTTATTATAAATTTTTTTTTACTTGAAAAGTACCTAAAGTTGACTATAACTTGTAGCTGATAAATTTGAATATAAGACCATAGTAGAATTTGTACCATTTATCGTTATCGTTTATTTCGAATTTCTATTCTGGTTTTCGCAATAACTGAACTCTTCCTAAGGCTAAGTGATACGAGTAATTCAATTAATTTTCGCTCGTTGCGTTTAATGTCGACAGAATTATTTTATTTGCAACTTTTGCCACGCTTCCACCCGTATTAGGTAAATGTATTAAACCCGATTTGAACTGAAAATTGAGTTGAGTTGAGTTTGCGAACAACCTGTCCTAGTAAACGCTTCATTCATGTCGCGAACTTTTTTATTAATTTAGGTATATCGTAACCTAAAACGTGTGTTAGGGATTGAAAACTATGAAATTTTATCAACAAAATGTATTCAAATGTCTCTTTTGTCTGTTTAAGGTTAAAAAGAGTGTAATTTCTCTGTTAGTAGGTAGTAGTAAGTATCCCTAATTAAAATGTTTATTCTAAAGGATTTAAACATATTATAAAATTTACTATGTTTTAAAAATTTGCCGATTTTGTGCAAAATTTGTGTATTTGATTTTGATTATTATCATTGCAAGTAGGTACCTTAAAATTTAAATGAATGTGTCTTTTTATAGATTAATATTATTCGTATTTTCTATAAAATGTATGATATAAAAATGAAAAGAGTATTTTTTTGTTTAGTTATTTACTCTATGAATATGGACGTATAACTATTATAAAACAAATGCTGAAAAAAGTGGCCCAGAGTGTTTTATATCGAAAATCGGGAAAAAAATCTTAATGAATATTGAATACATTCATGAATCCACTTATATGCAACCGAATTCGAGCGTTAACCTATAGGGTCTTCAGTTTTATATAAAACTGAAGACCCTAAAGGTAGAAATTCCCTACGGATTCATTATATAAAGTATTTCATTCATTACGAACCATCCAACGTAATGTTACACGACGGATCAATGATACGACCGACGACGCAAGGAAAACCAAAATAAATACTTTGAGACAAGACAAACATGAATTATTAAACGAGCCTTTGTAAGCTGCTGCCACGTTTGGATTGAAGCTTAAGACAAACGGTTTGAACATTTGTTATATAATTTTATAGTTAATAAAATATCTCGTTTTAATTCTAAGTTATAAATGTTGTCTGACACATTGCTAAACCTATTGAGAACATCACATTCGTAAAAGTGATAGTAGAAATGAAAATATATTCCATAACAATTGCTAGCAGGAATTTTCAGTGATATTTGGAAAAAATAGAACGATAAATTATCAACATTTGTAGCTCTTACATGGAAAATTGGCCTAGAGTAGAGATTATTATCAAGAATTTGAAAAGTGCTTATGTTTCGAGAACGATAATATTTCTACTAAGGTCAGCATTATAGTTTCTATAGTTTCATATACATAGTATCGTAAATAGCAGCAAGGTTATTGCCTGCTTTTGAGACACCCTGTATATAATATTTTCATTTTAATATTCGTTCTTCTGCATTGTTTCATCAGAACATATATTTTCTTTATTAATTTTTTTTTTGAGTATACATTTTCTTACTTCCCACGCAGTTTTGCTGCAATTGGGTTTTTCTCAAAAATGGCAGACCATTAAGAGTGACGGTCATGAAATTAAATTGAATATAATAGAGCATTTTTCAAAGTTTTCTAGAATAATAATAAAAATGTTGTAAGAACTAAGTAATTGCTTTGTTACATGTATTTATAATAGGATTTATTTTTTATCGGGGGTATGCAATGCTTTCTTAAGCCGACCTGTACGACTAAGCCACAAAAATAAATGAAGATCCCCATATACTAAAAATTACTTAAATTTCTTAGAAAATATACCGCATAACCGGAGCTTTCTGAATAGCTCACAATTAGAATCTTTTACCCCTGTCCCATCTTCGTAAAAACATCCTTCGTATTACTCCCTTAATTAGGAAAGGACTAGGCTCAGTAGAAAAAGCTTTGCACTTAATTAAGTTAACCAGAAAATCAAACAAAAAGTAAATTATTTTCCATGGTCCAAAAATCTGGTTCGTGTACTATGCTAGTTAATTTGGGGCAGTATATCAAACGCTCAAAAGGCCATTCATCATTTGGAATTTCACTGAACTTGGCCCATCTCTGAAGACCCAATTACCTTAATCAAATTCAGCCGGTGTTTATTAAATGAAACGATATAAGTAGGACTGATTACAGGCGGTGACAAATTCCAACTTCTCGTTCAAACACAAACACAAACAACATTGGAAAAGGGACACAAGCACTTTTTTTTACTTTATATTCCTCACAAACTGCCAAAACACTTTGTTTACTTTTATTCACGGGGGAAACACAAGCACCTTTCACTACGTAAAATTCAAAAGTTGTCCCTGTTGTCTCAGACAAACTTTTGTGGAAATTTTGGCTTCAAATTAAACTATAACGAGACATTTTTCCTTGAAATAAGATAGCCGACTTTAAGCGAATTTCGACTAAAGGTCAGCTTCAAGAGCTGCAAAGTCCTTGCGTTCGCAACCAGCACTCAACTTCTAATGAGAAAATGAATCGAGTCTTAGTTAGTCAGATGTCCTTCCTCGCTCTGTTGCGACCGCCGTCTATTTCAGGTTGATTTTGGTCGCGCAGATGGCAGCAGAATTGTTTCCCTCAAAGGACGAGTGTTTCCTGCGCCGAAACAGACTATGGGGGTGCATCCTTCGAGGACGCAGGTCCAGGAGAGCGCTCAGAAATTGAGCAAAGAGTCCTGTTCCCGGCTCCTCGAATGATACAAATTTACAAAACAGAAGTCTCAATGACTGAATCCTGCAATGGGCCTTCATTAAAAAGTGTGAAAACATCCTGGCGCCAAAAGTTGCCAACGATGAACGTCTGCACCGCGACGGCGAGAGCAATTAATGGTGATTTAGGCAGGTTTGCGGGGGTGGCATCAAGCGGGAAAAAGAATTGCCCACACATCCCACATGTGTTTAGCATGTCCTTAAGACGATTGCCCTTTCAACATCCCTCTTATCACTTGGAGCACGTTTGATTTAATTCGATGGATGATTGGCTGCCATTCAATCAAACTACATCATTACTGGGAATTTGGGCGTTATTGAAGCTATTTTCAACCCACTTCAAAAAGAACAGGTCGGAGGAATGCCTTTTCAAATTTATTGGCTCTTTTCGTCGCCGGTTTGAGTCTTTAAGTCATCAAAAAGCAGACGAAAAATCTAAATGAGAAGTTATATTTGTATTTGATGACTATAATGAAGGAAAACCCTTGTTATTTTTAAATTGTTAACCAAGTTAAACATATACTTTTAGGAATACCTATAAAATCTTTTTTCAATTCAATTTTTTAAACGAGCTTAACATGTCAGCGGTCTGATCGTGGTTTTATAATAAATAAGACCACAGCTTTACTCGCTAATGAATATGGGCTTTATTTATTTGTACTTGCAGTATGGAGCCGTAAAACTATAACTTCTAATGAAAATCGATACTCTTTAAAGTCGATCACATATTTAATGCTTCGAGCGAATTTATCTGAACAATTTTTTTTTCGATATTCTAAAAAAATGAAATAATAATTTTAAATATATTAAATAATAATAATATGTCTCTAATTTTTAGATCCTTAAACATTTCTTTAATACATATTTCAAAGATGTATTTCTTTAGTGGGATATTTTGGGCTGAGTTCAGTTTAATAAAAGTTAGTTAGTTAATTTATGATTATGGAGAAATAAAATTTTTCACAAATGCATTACCTTGTATAAAGAGGTGCATCACCTCCACTATTGGGAAAGGATAATTTTTATTGCAAGAAAAATGATAAAATTTATTGTTGAAACTTTTAAATATTGATGTTGTCATTATATGTATCTTCTATAAAATTAGGATCAGTTTTATTTTATTAACTGATGAGCTACTACACTGATTTCGATGAATCCATTATTGAATTTATTTTTTTAGTAAAATCAGAGGGGTTTATATCGATGTATTTTTTTGTACGTTAAGCCTTGTATACTATTTTCAAGAAATATCTTTCCCATATAAAGCAAATTACCAAAAGCCTATTTTTTGCCGGTGCGAAACTATTTTGGCTATACTAAAAAGAAATGCAAATTGAAACTTTCTATAGATATATTACATCTTATGTAAATCCGTAGGTGTGCTTTCATGTTCAATTTAAAGTCCATTATATAAAGGTTTCATAACCAAATTTTGCTGATACCTTAAATGGTTTAAAAAATATCGTGTTTTGATCGTGGTTACTCCGCTAGATGTATGTTATAATATTTATACCTATCCTTGAAATAACACAAATTGCGAGAATATTAGTGTTACACACAACAAAAATCATCGTTTCCAACAAACTTGGTTTTTAATAGACATAATTTTCCAGTTCATGCTCTTGGTATTTTAGAATAATTGGGGCTAGCCAGAATGAAAATATGATTCAGATGTTTAGGTTTATGAGATATTTTATTTTCACTTAAATTAAATTTTCGGTAATTTGACTTTTATTAAAAAAATGCTGTACAGATCATAAGATAAAATAATTTTCAATTTATAGTATCAAAAATTAACTTTCAACTAAACTTTTGTACTTCATCCGTCATCGCTAAATATTAAATCGATGGATGTTGTTCGTCGTTGTAATCCATCTTCATCTAACTAAGAACTAATTAGTTTACATATTTTAGAAATTAAATGTGGTTGGTTGCACTTAGGCTGCTCCAGATATACACACACAAATTAGAATTGTATTTCATAGCTCTGACATTCTTGGGAAATATGTCAGCTTTCAAGATGCGGAGTGTAATATAATCGAATCTGGAACCCTAACCGACTTACGAGTTTTAATTAGAAGAGAAATGTCCTCTTTGATCTAATTAGGTAGAATTAATACCATCTACTTAATTCAACATAAAAAAAAATACTTTTAATTATTATAAATTGTTTTTCTAGACTCGAAGAGATAACATAATAATGATTTACTAACTTCGTTTTTTTGCGTAGTTGTGTTACTTGTTTTTAAATTTTTTTGGAAGTATCGAAGATTACAAAATAATCAGTACAAAACCTTAATTGTGATTTTTGATGATGAAATCGTTGTTTTCTGAATAATTTGAATTAAAACACTTATACTTTGCAACGAAGGCGAGTGAAGAGTCAGTAAAGCAATCAGTTGACGTAACGAGCGATATTAATATTATATAAATAAATAAGTTTTAAACTGCTGCAAATAGGAGAAAAATAAATTTTTTTTTATTGAAAAGTCCCATTATATTTTTTTATGAATTTTTCTTTATTTCACGGAATTCACACATATTTTGTTTAACAACATTCTCACGGCTTATTCCATTAAAAAAATAATGCATTTTCTTGTTAAAGAAATATTTTACGTCTAATTCAGCTAGTCATGCTCTAGGAGCGGCTCCTTTTGGAGGGTAACCTAGAGAAACAATTGGAGTTATGGTATGTGTGAATGTTGTGTATGTTTGCATTTGGTGAACCAGAGAATACTAACGCAAATGTATGGAAGTAGCCGCAAAAAAGCTTTTTAAACAAAATCAAAAAGATGTCAAAGAATTGTATGCTATTAAGAGATACTCTTTACATAAGGACGATGCTGCTATTCGAAGAAGACTAATCGAGGAAGTAACGAAATCGAAAAATGGAAGTAGTAACTAAGGGCCTTACGCAATAACTTACAAATAATTCACTAAACATAACTCCGATAGTATGTAACTAGAGCTGCTATGAATACTGTGCCGTCCCGCGTGGAATAAATGACCCTCTAGCTCATAATCAGCTGGTATAGTTTAAAACAAATTGCCTAACAGGATAACAATACACAAATTTAGGGGGTATTCAACGCAGGACCAGCGCACGTTCCTTAGGTCTTACTTTAAAGATAACGTAAAAAATGGAAATATTAACAAAAAAGCAGTAACCTAAAGTATAATCGTTTATATTACAATCTACGCGAGAAGGGACAAAATAAGGGACGTAAATACAAATAACACGAATGATGTCTGATTTTCATTGTTGCCTTAAATTACTCGTTTCCGCTAGGGTTTTCCTCCGCTGCACATGGTTGGGTCGCAAAATGGACTCTCAAGTATTTATTCGTGTATCTTCAACAGCGCAACAGCGATTCTTTGCTATTTTTTACTTCATTTACTTCATACATAAATAACATTCGTATTCAGTAGATTCGTAAAGAAATTTATAAACTTAAAGCAAAATTATGTTATTATCTTTTAAACTTGAATAAATCTGAATTTAAATACAACGGCATATGCTTAGTCTAAGTTATCCTGGAAAATTAACTTAATATATCCAGGAGAACCATCCAGCGGTGTTGCACAAAACGGGCACACTGCCTGAAAACCGTTCGTTCCATGAGGAATGTCTACGTTTGCCCAATATCTGAAAGATAAGTTAAAATTAATTCAATTAATTTACAATTAAGTAACTTATTACGAAAAATAAAATATTTTTAAAATTGATTGCTTTATAATAAAAATATAGTCTCGTAAAACGTCACTCTAAAATAAGGAAGTTGTATTAAAAATTGGGTATGGTCGAAATTATCTGTCTTTGGAGCACATACGAAAATATTTTGAAGAAAAAGGTGCGGTTTAAGTGTATTACTGTCCAAATTCCTTAAAACCGACACAAAGCTAATAGCTTAATTTGATTATCGATCGAAATTTAATTTGAACGTTCTAATTTCTAATACATACATACATACAGAACTCCAAACAAGTGAATTTAATTAATTTATAATGTGGATGGTATTTTTTTAGCTTTAAAAGGTGGAGTTTTAAAACCAGCGGTTTTTTTTTAACTTTCATCCTTTTTAAATTATTTTTACAGAAAACACTTTGACATTATTTAAGGCAATTAAAGCACAAGACATAAATAGACTTTTGGTATTATGTTTTCTGCAATAATATATTAATAATTGAGAAATATGCATACAGTGGTACATCTTGGTTAAATATAAATCAATTTTTGATATAATTTTTCATCTATCGGTTGAAGAAAGTTTTAAGCGATTTCTGGATTAATTTTAATATTGGAGATATGAAGTGAAATGGGGACAGCTCAAGTGATAATGTAAATTCAAAAACGGTATAGTAAGAATTCGATAAAAATTGGAGACGACTAGAATATAGATTTGCTATTCCAATATTTAAGGATTCGAAGGAAAAACGTCATCATTAATAAATTTCATGGTGCTAATATTTTCCTGTAGAGATATTTAAGCAATTTTCCAACACATTAAATTCATTTTTTTATTGGGTAATCTTTTGTTAAAACCTGTTATCCCTTCCAGTATTTTGTAATTTTCATTTAACACCTTTCTCAAAATTTTCTCTAAGTATATAAGAAATTTGTTATTTTTCAGGCATCCTGCCGCATATTCTGGATTATGGATCATAAGTTAGGCTATGGAGAGTGAGTTTAATTTTTGAAACCATAGAAAATGGATTCAATCAAAAAGCATGTTAAAGTATGGTAGAAAATCGTTTTTTAATAAGGAAAGAAAGTGATTAGTTTGACTTTTCGGATTGAAACCTTCGCTAACCTCCTCCAATAGATTTAGCTCATAATATCTTGAGTACAATTAACAAAATATATATGTACGTATAAGCAAATTAAAATAATTATCTAAATATAATACTAAAATACTAACTTTACTGTTTTTTCTGTCGCCATATGTCCACAAGGATTGAAAGCATATGTTGGTGGTCCAGAATCAACATAGAATGCTGGTTCTAAGCCCATGCAAAGTGTAACTACGGGTCCTAATTCTAAACACATTGGACACCTTCTAGCTCCGGTTGATTTGTCTTGGCCCCAGTCATGTTGACCTAAAGAAAAAAATAATTAAAAAAGTGTACAATATAGAAAAAAAACATTACCTTGAACATGGCCACAATTAAGATAAACATAAGGCTGGTTGCACTGTTCTCCTAGGCTCACTTTTCGAGGTATCACTAAAGTATTTAGACCCACGGGGCATTGAGGTCTTCCAGCATTAATGTCATCAATAAGTTTTTCGAGATCTCTTTTTGTCTAAAAAAAAAAATACCACAAATGAAATATTAAAAGGATTTAAGCAATCGGGCTAAGTGATAGTACCGGTGAGTGTTGTAAACCTTCTGCAGATCTCCATAGCAGCGTAGCACCACATAAATCAATTAGGGTCCCATCTTGAAGAACATTTGACTCTTCGTATATCTGTAAGGGTAAAAGTTAATTTCAGATTTATTGTCCCTTAGTTGGGCTGAACAAATTGAAGTAAAACAAGTAATTTCCTTACCGGCTGACCTTTTTGTTGCGCAGACCTTGATTCTCTTAGACTAAATACATCCCCACCCACGGAGCATTCCCTCCACAGCCCACATTTCGCATTACCTCCACAAAATTGACCTTTCGGGTGCATAATTAGGACACCATTTGTAGTCAAGCCATCAATTTCAATATTATCCTGCCATTTGGTCGCTTTCTCCTGCAATAAGGTGAGCAAATATGTAAAATGTAGCTGTGTGTCACATCAACATTTCGCCTTCTACAAATGTCACATTACACGAACTGCAGTCGGGGGGATAAATTAATGAACGGAAAAATAATTTTGGGACGATTCCAGCACATTCAAGTCTCATGCTCTGTTGCGTTGATAAGGGACAAAGAAAATTCATAGAATCAGTGTTTTTCCCCATTTTGCGATTCTAATTCCATGAATTTAGACTAATTGGCAATTTCATCCGCTTCACAGCTTTTTAGCCTTTATGAGCCGCAACTGAATTTAATGTATATTCGTAAATTTAGGATACTTAGGGATTTTAGGGTATAACAGTGTGATTATCAGACAATCAGACATTGTACGTTGGCATTCAATAAAACATTCCAGGATTTGTAGATATAATTGACTAGAAGTTGTTCTACCTACGGTGGTTTGTTCAATATTTGATTTTCAAATTGAATTACTCAAGTTTAATTTCTCGCAATGTAGATTAAATATTTACCGAACAATGGGAGAAATTCATACTTATGATACTTACACCTAAGAATATATTTCTGCTAGAATCGAAACCAGCTGCATATATCCTCGCCTTTGACAATTCTCCTCTGTTTACTAAAATTCTGCACGCAAAACGTGAAATTGTACTTTGCATAACTTTTGCATCCTTTTTGTCACCAGGCAGCGTATCCATAACAACAAAATCTATCGGAGATTCTGATGATCTGCCAACCTGAAAATTGAATATTAATGATGTATCGTTTTTGTTATAATTTTTATAATATATTTTTATCATTTAGGTAGACACGCTATTCTAAAATCACTGATACCTTAAATATCGATAATCAACGAGAGATAGGATAACTGGAGCAAACGGACGGGTTTATTTAATTTGGAGCCAATTTTTCAATCGTCGTCATCAGTATATTGAAAAATTTCAGCTTAAAGGATTGTTTGTTTGTTAAGTAGCAATACAATTAAAATTAGACAAACTAAAGTTAAAATATTAGTCCTTGGAGCGAATTTTTCGAACCACCATATCTATGAAACTCTCAATCAGGGTTACTGAAAACTTCTAAAGCCTGCAATACCTATTTATTTAATTTAGTCCTCTGAATTAAGTCCACAATTTTGAATATTGAGTCTGGCTCAAGCTTGTGTGATTAGGTGTTTTAGAAGTTGTGAACCAAACCTGATCTAATTTTATTTGAAGCTTGGACTCAGGTTAATTTAAACAAATCTACAGCATCTACAGCTGGTTCACGTGGAATTAAGCCTGACTTTAACCAGATATAGTACATTATCAGTTTTATGATAAATTATAATTTACTTAAATTGATTGGTAATAAAACTCAAAATCGCTCATTCATTAATATATCAATGGACATTTCCCACAAATAAATTAACCAATTAATAGAATTCAAATTATATCAATGAGCTTAATTATAAATCTCTTATAAAATGAAATTTTCTCACGTTTCCTAATAATAACTTCCTGTAAGCGAAATCCAATTATTATTATTGAGTTTCAGTACTATCTTAAAGGCGATTAAATTATAATTCACTTACGTTTATTAAGGCAAAAACTAAAAATTATGTAAAAAAAATTACTGGTTATGCGTATGCTCTTAATATAACTAGCATGAAAAATAGATTTTTTAACCTGTTTTCATTCTTCAGTGAGCATAAATGCAATGCGAGAGCCCTTTGCAACGCTAAAAAGCAATGGAAAATCAAAATAAGAACGGCAAAAAGCAACTAAAAACACAAGCCTATAAAGGCCTTGCATTTCCAAGGCTTTTAAAAATAGCCCCCGCGCACTGCACGACGGCGCTCGGCATGGCAATAATTAATGCAATTTTTAAAAAACTAGCACAAAATGCACCAAGTTAAGTGCCTTGAGGCATGAGCATATTTTAAATCAATAATTCGATTTGACCGACAAAAGAAAGCGTGAACGGCACGGCACGCATATCGTCTGGTCGAGCAACAAACGCGCATTTCCTATTAATTGAGAAAATGAAGGCATTTTCCTCATGTATTCTGGTGTTAAGTGCAAGGATAGTTTTCGCATCAATTTCAGCTAAATGAATGCCCACACAATATTTTCTTTTGCAGATTATCGACTGGGAATGTGGTTGAACCGATCTGGAATTAACTCATTGCGATCGTAACAATTTTCACGGTTGGCGGTTTAAAACGATTTCATCTATGAAACACTCGCTAGGCGATTGTGCAAATTTAATAAATATGTGAACATGGAGATGAAATCAGTTTCACTTGAATATTTTGGAATTTTCATCTGAAAGACTTGCTGCTTTTAACATATACACACAACACATTAAAAAAAATGTTTAGAGAAATTTAACTTGGTGGGCTCTAATAAATTATTTTATATTTAGGTGTAACTTTTAATTCCAAATTGAATTTTGGTGCTCATATAAATGATATATATAGTAAAAGATCCTTTAATCTCAGAATATTGCTCACCAATTGGGTCACCATTGTATGTAGTATTTTTAAACAATTGAGAAAAAAATTATAGTTTATTTACAAAACATATATGTATGTACATAAGTTTAGTTCCAGTAAATAATAAATATGTTTACAAAGAAATTTCTGAGCATAAAATAAACATTTGCACACAAGAACAAAAATACGTTTTATGATTTATGTCTAAAAAAGATTTTCGAATGCAAAGAAGCCCTATAACAATTTTAATCAAAAACTTTTGTGTGGCCGCTATGCGATCGATTTTCTTTTGATTTCGAAAAGCACAAATTTCCTTTAATGGACTTTATGATAATAGTAATTAGACGACGCACATCGAAACCCTCCAGTTGGCGCCAATCAAAAAAATAAGAGGCACAAAACCAATTACCAAACCGATCAATTGCCGCGCTTGCCCTCTTTTCTGATAACACAATTCGGCTCTTGCCCTACTGCCTTTTTATACGCATGCATAATAAATGTAATCATTTTCTGCTGCCATACCCGCAAAAATTAGTAATCTGAGGAGTATGTCAATCTCATAACGAGTATGGTAATTACATGAGACAAAACTGTCAACTAAAATCGATTAGGGAGCCTTTTCAGCATAAATGATATTGATGTTATAGGAGGTGCAATCCTCGTTCGAGACAAAAAATCGCGTAAATATGCTAATGAGGTCATTGAGTGGATTGTCACTCAAGAACAATCGCGTCAGTCGATAGGTACCAGTAGGTAATTACAGTTCTATCAATAAAAATAACTGGCTGAATAAGGAAGTTTGCGTCAGCAGCGCAATCAATCATAAGGCCAATAGTCAGCTGGAATACTTCAAGTATCATACTAATGGGACTAAAGCGCCAAACTCACCTGAAACATGTCTGTGTCTGGATCCTCTTTGTATTCCACGATTACAGCCTGATTTCTAGACAAGGTGTACGATATTGAATGCTGATTGGCATCCAAGATGGCTTTTGATGTCTGTGGTGATTGCACTATGTAATGCTTTGATCTTTTTACCCCATTCGGTTCTGTACGTTTGTATAAAACGAATTTCGATCGCCTCCTTCCTCTGTCGCCTTGCGGGAGATATCCATTATAACTGAAGAAGAAAATCCAATTGAATATGAGTATATTTTTTATAAAAAGCTACCTATAAGTTAAAGAATACTCAAAATAGGACTGTTCCCTTAAATAGCATATATATTGACATTTTTCTGTTCTTTAAAATATCATTTTATTTCAAACGAAGGGTTTTTGGGCTATACAACTTTTGTCTCAAATACGACAAAACGTCGTTTCCTTGCAAAACCCAATTCAAGTCTTTCATCTAGGGTACTCTGTTTACGCTAAGAAGATAAATGACTATCGATTTTACAACCTCTCATCTCTTAAAGCTTTAAAATTGGTTCATATTCGATCCATTTTGTTGAAAGATAACATTTTTGTTTTCGAGTATCAAAGAGCTAAAAGGCTACAGCAGACAAAGGAAGTCGAAAAGAAAGTGGATCCGCACGGGTTATACTCAATTTTTTAAATTGTAATATTTAAAATTTCAGAAATAGTTCATATCTTTTGAACACCTTCGAATCAATTCCACTTCCATTTTTAAAAAGTATGAAATATGAATAAATGAATATAAAATAATATGTGCATAAATTAGTATGTAAAAGAACTACAAGTATCCGATGTACGTAATCTATTTAATCAATTTTGGATCATATTTAACGTATTTCAATTCTCCAGAAAGTTTACATAAATTTAAAGTTGGACCAACCCCGCGGGAAATATTTAAATTAAAGTAAACACCCTCATCCATCATCCGACTAGCATGTAAGCCTTTCATCATATTCGCTATGAAAAAGTTAATGGTAACTAAATGTGAGTAACTCTTTTATACTTCCCATTTTCGTTTTCAAAAGAAATTCGAGTAAAATGTTCAACCAGCTTGACCCTTAATCAAATCCTCACAGCAAAAGTTCATCCACTTTCTATATCGTGCCTTAAATTCGCGTGTCTCTTTTTGCATTTTAATGCAATTTACTTTATAATAAATTTAAACAATTCCTTTTTAATTAAGTGTTCATGTTTTCTTTGTGCAGTTCTGCTGTAATAATGGAACACTTTTAATCAACACGAACAGAATGTTTTGATATTTTTATATTTTTAAGAAGACAAATTTATCTTTCAGAGGAAATAATACAAATGTTTATCTGAATGCTGAAAATTGTTGGGTGTTGTTTTTTTAATAAATAAAATAAATCAATTTATCTGTTTGAATATTCTGTATTTTATCGCAGTTATATTTTTAATTTAATCAATGAAATTATCATAAAATGTAATATTTGTTTAAAAATAGCAATATTCGTGTAGACTGTAGAGTAAAAATTAACTTACCCAAGTATGACTAATTCACCATATCTTACTCTGGGCTTTTCATGGCCTTCTGTGTCTGGTTCCGCGAGAATTGGTGATTCGGTCCCATCAGTACTGTAAAATAAGAATAAAGTATTATACATATTAATTTTGAAATTGAATATTTTAAACTTAGTTTATTTATATTTTACTAATTAAAAACTTCTTATGTAGTAATTCTCATTTTATCTTGAATTCTATTTTATTTGTAATAGCAAATATATGTATGTAAAAAAAAGAAAAACAGCAATTCCAAAATCCCCCAAATACCAATATTTATGACATTCACACGAAATTTCACCAATAAGCGAAGTGTATTTTGAACTGAGGATTTATAACGATGATATAATATCTGATAAATTAGGATATATAGGCTTAAGATTTTGTATCCTTCATAAAGGGATGTACATATAAAACAGTATTATCTTTTCTTAGTTAGGCTTTATTTGAATAATTATTCTATAATAACAAACAGGATTCTCTCGCAAAAGGGCCAGAGGAAGACGAATTGAAATACATGGTATTTTCTTAATTGTTCTCTTAGCTTAATTTAAGTAAAGACCCACATGAATTCAGTAAAGCAAAATGTGCAAATTGAAACATGTTTCCGAAATTAGCTCTGAACCTGTTTTGGAAAAAACCTGCACACAAACAGTGTTTCTTAATTTTTTCTTTTGTTCACTTTATTCCCTTCTTTAACGGCTGCATCGCAAACAATTTTTTTGCGACAAAAAAGGGTCCGGTAAGAGTTCCGCCCTTATCTCAAGATGTTTGGTTTCTTTTTAAAAAAAGCATTTCCAGGAAGTTGGGTGCATTTTGTTGCTTTCGTTAGACACAAAGAATTATTCATGGATTTTCTCTTAAGACATCTTGTTCGTTTTTGTTACATTTTTATAAATATTAAGTATATGTATTGATAAACACTTTATTTATTAATTGATCAAACCAAAAACTAAAAAACAGAAAAGCTGAGGAAAAGAAACTCATAGTAATTCAGTTATCGCTTTAATAAGTTAATAATAGTAAAGTTAATTATCAAGCTGCTTTCACTCGAAAACAAATCTCACGCAAATTTGCTACAGTGGTTTATTTATAATTAATAGTAACCATAGTTGTGGTGCCATAAAAACCGCACTATCATCCTATTAAAATCTTTACACTGGCTCCAAAACTCTTAAATAGTTTTCTAATTATAGACCGCGGTGCTTTGATAATCCTAAATCTGCGAGAGGTAAATAAACTTCTTATTTATTCGGGTCAGTTGCCAAAATAGTTACTTTGTGGTCAATCCACCTCTGAATCGAGACTAGACGTTTTTCATTCATTTTTGACTCATTCAGATTCAATAGCACAATTTAAGTGGTTAACTTGCATCTTTTAAGACGTTACGAGTATGTTCATATTGTAATACTACTTTCACCCTGTAATACTATTGTGGTATTTAACTTATATAAAGTCTGAAATTGTTTCAGAATGGGTAACCACATCTCAAAAACAAATATTTTAAAACATATTCGGTTTCTTGATAAACGTGCTTACCGAAAAACCCTAATTTTCTAATTTTATATTTAAAAGTGAGCTGCATTTTTTCCTTTAAGAATCTTGTGAAAAAAAAAAAAATCAAGTATTAAATAACTATTGTAAATTTTTATTAAATGTTGTTGAATATGAACCTCACAGTAGCATAATTCAAGTTATTATCGTAAAATGTTTTTGGTTATTATGCCAATTTTTTCTCTCCAAAAGAAATTGTGGGACTTTGAAATAATGTTGCTTCAGACATCGAGGGTCCACGCGACATAATTACCCTCGAGGTGAAATTGAATCAATGTAGTATTTTAGTTTTATACCTATACTTTGTTATTTTCCGTCTTCAAGCAATTTTACCTGTAGAATGCCGGAAGGTAGTAAGTCCGAAAAGGAAATGTACCTCATTAATAATTTTACCTGAAATATAAAAACGCAGAGGCTGTCGTAGAGAAAAATCTGTTACTATTCATAAGCTGGTTGTAAGTGCTTAAAAAATACAATATAAATAAGTCACGAAATCCAAGGTGCATGAAAAATGCACACATCAGAAAGTGAGCCACCTTTCTGCTGTTAAGGAAACGTATAGCGTTCACCACGAAGGTGTAAGTGCAAAAGAAATTTTTGTCTGCAGGTAAAATCAATAGGAGCTCTGTGGCGGATTACACAATGGAAGGCAGCACAAGATCTCGAGGTTGGTATTTAATTAAGAGTATGATGGTAAAATGCCGGGGTGCAAAAACAATGGACTTTCCAAGAATAGCATGTTAAGGTGTAATTCATAAGAAATCTTGTTGGCTCGACGGCGTTTGCGTCTATGTTCGTAACGTCCACCATACAACGCGCCGCCAGGGCTTCTACACATTTATAAATTATAATTTCGGTTAGAGAGCATAATTTTCGTAAAAGGTAAAGGTGAAAGGTGAGTTCATCGATCTTGTTTCCATAGTATGGAGGAATTGCTTCCCAATTATGGGCAAATTGCGCGAATTAAATCAGCTTGTATACTTATACCCCAAACTACCTCCCTCATTATAAACATCGGCGGATCTATCAACAAAGTTAATTCGTACTGTTTGCATGCTTAGCTGAGAAATGTTTATAATATTAATTAGGTAATCTGTTGATCGGTCGTACCGGCGTAGAATCTTAAATGAGCGCATTTCGAGATTTATTTGCATTTTTCGGTAATAAAAAAATCAAATAAGGTATAACCAAAACAAATGCGTCATAATACACTTGCGAAAACGGAATTTAAATATAACTTTTATAGAACTTATTACATGAAGTAAATGAACTTTAGAATATAAGTATTTGTATAGTTTTGTGTGTTTGTACAAAAACAAAATATTATATATCGTTATTTGAAAATTTCATGTAGGCTGATAGACGAATTTAATTTGACGAATGCATTCTTCGTAAGATAAGAATAAAGAAATGTTTCGTCGTTGTATACAAGAATTTTATAAATAACTAAATAAACACAACATAAACATTTTTTATTATTATTGCCCGCGACATTGTTCGTATAATAAAATAAAAGTGAACAGATGTATCTACTGTGCTGATTAGTAATTATGATTTTTCGTTTAATTTTTCTGAATCATAAAAATCATAAAGTGATTTTTAAATACCATTCAGTTTCCTTCGAAAAGCGAGATGATTCATGTTACAGATGTTTAACGAGTATTCGTCTTGTAGTTACTTTACGTTGTGATGTATGTTAATAATAATTAAACATGTTTTACTATTCAACGAATTACTGTTGCGCTCCCAGACAAACATTTTTAAAATATACCCTTTTGGTCTCAGTATCGTTTCTATTATTATTTGCCACGATTTTATTACGTGTTCAATATTGAAACAAATCTAATATTCCCGGAAATTTATTTTAACCACTTGTAAACATTAAATAACAAATGCGAACATTGCCCCGGAAAATCATCAACAGAGTTTTCCAATTTTGTTAATTTTGTTTGCTGTAATACATTCCTCGTCCAAAAATAGACGACATCAGAAGAGCGGACGAAAATGCTACAGTGACGGTGCAGTGAGAACATTAACCGAAAATTCCACCATGTCAAGTTGACACGTTGTCCGTGGCAATTTATCAAGCGATTCATTTTCATGTATTGGTCATGTGTCCTTCCGCACAGACTGGCAATTAACTCCGATTGAACGTGTCTAACTGAAGCGAAAGGAAGTGCTTGTTGCAGTTGTTTCAATTATCATTCATGATTTTATTTTAATTTGGGTTGGATAGAAGTCAAATCGTAGAAATTTCGTTTCATCTTTTAAAGGACAGGTCCAACAAATTAGTCACTTGTATGTCTAAAAAGTTTGGAAGTACAAGTACAATTAAGGCATTTACTTGTAAAATTTGCAGAAAAAACAAATCGGTCAAGTGCAAATGGTTTGTTGCAAATACTATTATTTTGGAAAATAGCATTTTATCGATGTTATATGTTATATGTTGATATAAGTAATTAATAAATATTTCGTTTGTTAGTTTCGCGAATTCCACTTGCTCTTTAAAAAACTTTTTACATAATATGACAAAGATTCTGCTAGAATAAGTGAGGTCAAAAAAATTAATATTGTTAAATAATAATGCATAACTTATGTAAATCATACAGAAATTTAAATATGCATCAGAAAAACTTTTAGCTCCCTCTGAGAGTGTCCTATTCTATTAGACGACAGGTTTTTACCTAATTTGAGTTCTCTATACGATATATATGATATTAGCGATTCAACTTAAATTGATTTGTAACGATTTTCATGTTTATGACTTAAAAACGAAAATAAATTACCGGAAAACCAATTTAAATTCCCCTATTTCCACTCAGTTCCTCTAAGCTTGATGAATATAAAGCATGGTGCGAAATACGTGTACAAATTTTTAATCACCATAATTTCAGGTAAGAAATGCTGTTTTAGACTTGTTAATTAAACAAGTTATTTTCTGAAAAAGACGATTATTGACTGAATAGGTTCATTTCATTATGAAATTAAAGTAGTAAAGCTTGCGATCTAGAATTACAAACGGATTCGATTTCGATACTTACTTTCTTTTAAAATGTTCAATTATGGACAGTTATTTGTAGCCCTAATTAAATGAGTATAAAAATAACAATTAAGGATACAATGATAAGGCTTTAATAAATTAGGACCTATATTTTTTTTTCATTTTCTCCATAATGCTTTATTGTTTTTGAAATTGTTCAAATATTTACATACATAAATCGATTTCGGAAAAAATTATAATGAATGTGAACGAGTTCATGATCATTTTATTATCTAGAATGGAATCATTCACCGTTTAATTATAATCTCAGTAACCACTATTAAGTGAACGTATTTAACGTTTATGAAACGACAACTCATTAAAAATTGTCAGGTTTAAATTTAGTAAACTTTTGTTTGGTTTATCGGCCAAGGTCAAATAAAGCAGTCAGCTAGAAAAGAAAAAAATGCAATTTAAAGCGCTTGCACGCTCTTTAAAGCCATAGAAGTATGAGCGTCATTTAGCAAAAAATTCTTATGCAACCCAAATATCGATTTCACCAAAGTGTGTTAATTTCCTAGTGTGCGGGAAATGGGTGGAGAGAAATCCTCTTAATAACGCAATCGTCAGACATTTTCTTTCGAATACAAACGGCAAGTGGTCCTCCACACACACTTGAGGACGATTAAATCGCCTTACTGTCGGCATGGTCTTCGAGTGATAATTTTATTAAAAAGGCTTAAGACAGCAAAATCTTACAGAACGACAAGAATAGCTAGTGTCAATGCGATCCCTAGCATACACAGAAAAGGGGTGAAAACCTCTAGAGCGGGTTAAATATTATGTCACGGCCGTGACCCTAGTTCGTTCGCAACCTGAATTCGTCGGCTATGCAGTCAACCGCACGTAGAACTCGGTGTTTGTATTAAAGTGCACCATTTTCCAATAGAGCGGAGGTTACTTCACATGCACTCGGGCCAAACCTAGATAACGAGGCGGTTAAATAGTCGCCGCTCCCGCCGTGTAGAGTTTCACGTGGAGCGGACCCCGTCGCACGCACAGGTCCAAAGGTGGGTCTATTGGGGCTTATGGTTCAATATGATTTGCATGGGAAAGGGTTAGGAGCCCACCTTCCAAGGCTCTTTAATTCGGATCGAGAAGACAACCGACGTTCGAATTCGGGCCTAATTCGGTTTTGGTGCTCAGTTCTAGGTACATGTGTACTAAAATGTGCCCCAAAAAATCGATGGATTATACATTTCTAGATGCTAGCTAGAGAAGGGTTGCTTTATTGAAACGTGCTTTCGTTGGGGCTTGGGTATCGATTCGGTCCCCGGTGACGTCGCCGCTGTTGAGTGATGGAGAAGATACGGCTGCAGCGTTTCCTTTGCAAATTAAGTAAGACTTAAAACTGGCTTAATTGTCAATTTTCAAGTGGGCTTCCTGGGGGCAGAAATGCACTTCGATGCCTTGTCTTCCACTTCGACTGCAACGTGATTCACCATGCGGTGGGAAAATTAAAATGAGGCGTACGTTGGTGGGCAGATTTGAGTTCTTGCATCTTTACATGTTGCAACATTCACTACAAATAAAAAAGACTATTGAATAAATCAAATCTCTTCGAAATATATTTGTAATCTAATTAAGTCTCAACTTATTAAGGTGGTTAAAATTAAGGTCATGTTCAGTTGTAATTTAACTTATTTTCTTCAAAAGTATTTAGTTACTATCCTTTAATTCATACTGTCGAATAAGTGACCACAATTGTTCAGTCGTATATAATTAATTAATTAGTTAGCTGAAAAAATTAAAATCCGTGTAATAATAATCCTTCAATTAATTAAGCGGCCGAAAAAAAGGACTAACTTTGACGATTTATTTTGGGAGTATAGTGAAAGGAATAGAATTTTTTCTCAGGTTTATTTAACACATATTGAAGAATGAAAAAAAATTGGCAGCGACAAAACCAATCTTTGAAATCTCCTTTTTAAAACCCCTTCACGCAGAAAAGGATGCTATGCTATATAAACATAAATTCATCAGCTTCATTCTTAATCAAATTTAATTACCGTGCATAATTTCCATCCCATCTATCAGATATCATAAAGCTTTTAGGTTATTCTTAGAAATAATGGAATTATGTAGGTATTATTTTTACATCGCCCGAAGGCTAATATATTTCTGAAATTAAATAGATGTTTGCAGGTATGAATAATAACTGTCGTCAATTTCAACATTCTCAAAAATGAAAAGAGGTTTAACGACTGTTTTATTACATGGAGGAGAAGATTAACACCAAATGCGCTCCCGCCTTCTTTTTTCTGTCTTTTAAAGCACGTGCGAGATGTGTGCCAAGCATAAAAGATTTACACACTTTGTGCCTTTATCTTTTCTTCGACGTTGAAAATAACTTGGATGTTTCCCAAATAGAACGGAAGTTATAATGTTTTAATAATGTCCCAGCACTTAATGAACAAATAGTTGAAGTTTTCATTCAAATTCGAAAAACTTGTAATATTGAATGAAAACCATGTCTAAGTAGATTGTAAAAGTACAAAGAAACTAGAAAAAATTAAATAAATGCGGAAATGTAAAGCAAATGAGATTCGATTGTCTTTGAGAACCATTGCTTCACCCAAGAACAGAAATTCTTTCAGCGGCACATTCTTGCTGCGCTGGCTAATCTTACCTTTAACTGCCTTTGATTAATTAAAAGTAAAAGCAGTTCAACGAACCTATAAACTTTCATGCTTGAATGACGGCAAACCGACGACGGTGACGCCGCCGGTGGGTTTCCACCGCCTTTACGCGAAGGAATCATTTAAAATGCCAGCGGTGAAGCTAACTTGAAATGCTTCCCAGCCATCGAAGTCCTCTGTCCACTGTCCAGCTGTCAATGGTTTTTCGAAACAAAATCGGCTTTTCCATAATTCTGTAACTTTGCTGCTTTCGTTTTCTAACCGCCTTCCACCTAGTAAAAGGACGTTGGCAAAAGTAACTGATCCTAAAAAATGTCGTTTAGGTTCGTACCAGTCTGCGGCGGGGCTGCGGTGGATTGGAAATTGTTATAAAAAATAAAACCCGATGAGGTTCATTTGCCGGCAATGGCCCTAACGTGATCGACAACTTTTGTATTGATGGTTTGCGCGGATGTGGCAGGTGTGCCACTTTTTTGTGATATCTTCAAAAAATTAAAATCGTTTATTCACGGCGAAATCCATAACCTTTTCATTCCTAAAATATCAGAGAATTAGAGTTCGTTCTATCCCCATGCCAACTCTTATTTTGTTTTTTACTGAAAGGTTTACATGTTTTCAAGGATTTACACGTCGTTTGTTTAGAAAAGATACAAAGAATCATACCGCCGATAAACAAGTTTCCTTTGGATTCATTTTATCACATTCAATTTCTTAAATGTTAAGAATTGTGAATCTTCTTATGTATTGAGTCATTTCCGTTTTTCGTCGTGGGTCATATATTTCCAAATTAGATTTCTTTTATAAAGGCTGCTGCAAAATAAATATAAATAATAATAATATAATAATAAAAACGTATAATTTAGATTTTTCTTAAAATTATCATCTTTAGATATGACATTAAACAGTTTTCGAGGCATGCGCTTTCTAGAATTAAAAATAAAAACACTGAATGAATCGAATGTTTTATTTATTATAGGAAATCATTAATAATGTTGAAGCTTCATGAATATAAAAAAAAAAATTATAAAGTTGAAAATTGAGTATAGAACGACAAAAGGATTTTAATCTCTTCGCAACAACTGTATATATTTAACTGTAACTACAGCGACAGTGACAAGTACGCATTTATCATGTAAAATGGATAGGTTAAGTTATGTTAAGTTTTCTTTGAACTTGTTTCTTCTCTAATTTGTTGTAGTGATTTTTTTTATAGAAAAAGGATGTAAACAGCTATGAATTAAGAATTTTCTACAATTTTCCCTTATAAAAGTTGTCTGTCGGCATATTCATTCTTTTGTAAAATTGAATAATCAGGGATGGGTAATTGTTAATTTTTTTAAACCTAAGGCGCATCATCGCCCATCGGTAACAAACTTACGAGTCTAAAATTATTGAAAATGTTGATTTCTTAAAGACCTTCAAATAATATAACAACCCTTAAAATCTTTATTTGCATATACATATAATATCAATCAATGCGGCGCAAATTTTTAAAAATGTAAACGTTGCACCCAACATCCTCCAAAATACAAGATAACTAATGTAAACTGTTCGGTGTTTAACGAACGCATTTCAAAGAACAACTGCGAGGCGTATCGCGTTGCACTCTTATCTAAATCTTGTATTGTTTTGTTCGCTTTCATCTCTCTGCCTTTTATCTGCTGAATGGTCCATCTGTGTGCTTATGGATTTGTTTACCAATTAAATTGCGCTGAACTTAGGCTTGGTTAGAGGCCGTTCTAAGAGCTGTGAGGTATATTTACAAAAGTGCTACGCATTAGCCACGCTAATCCACAATGCTAATGTTTTGATTTTTCTTTTACTAAACGTATGTAAATAAATGTAATTGATTTGATTAATTTAATAATTCAGGTGGGTGCTTGAATTTAAAATTGTTTAAATAAAATTCTCAGCCTTTTCTTGAGATACTTAGGGATATCTCTCGAATGGAATTCATCTGAAAACACTGGGAAACATTTTGTATTCTGAAAGTAAAGTGTCTGATTTCAATCTGAACATGTGGTTTTAACCAAACAAAGCGTACACGAACACTCAGCTGATGCTGTGCCCTCTTCTAGCCGCCTCTCGGAGTGATCTTGCCCACAAAAAACACTGCAAGCGGAGCGCACATTAAGGTGCCTTGAGGTAGTCAAAACTTGTTTCAAGAGGAAGTTCCTATCCAGCACTTAGCGTTTCTTTTATATTCATTTTGCTCCTCAAGACATATGCATGTTTGTTTTTTTCTTAAGTCACATATCAAGAAGTTTACCTGGCTGGCGCATACAAAAGAAACGTCTCCCGTCCCCGCCGATCTGCACTAGGCACTCAACTCGCAGATTCATATTTCTGGGATCCACTTCACGGTGCGAATATTTATTTCGTCAATTCTTTTGATTCACATCGAGAGATGGCTGCGAGGCCTTTCTAAGTGAAAGCCTATCGATCAGCATCGTCCGTCAGCAGAAAACGATTTTTGTTTTCGAAAAATTTGGTTCTGCTCGTGCAGCTGCCTTCGCTGGTCCAGCGGATGCTGAGCTGACCATGTGAGCGGCAGATTTTGTTAGCAAAGTTAGCCCAATGATTTTCTGTTACGATTTCACTGATTTGACTATGTCGAGCCAATTATCGGTATGGCGCCAATTAGAGGAATTAGTTTAATTATTACGGAAATAATTAAGTTATCTTTCTGGGGCTCTGGGAGGAAGCCGAAAGGTGCCCTACAAATTGAAAGCCAGATTTCTTATACAAATAAAGGTGGAAGAAAAAATTCGCACACTTTTTTAGCATTGCTTCCATATTTCAAGGTAATATTGAAGTCTGAAATGTTTTTTTTTTTTTTTGCAGGATGAACTTACTTACCAAGGTTCTTCGTTAACTTTCAATAATTTCCAAGATAGTAAAACTACCTACATTTTCAATATTTAAAAGATTCTAGTAGAAACTGTTTTTCTGGATCTGAAAAGAGGTCAGTCACATGAATTAAAGTTATATTCTGCTAACTGGATTTGACCTTTTGCTTTCTCTTATAATCGAGAAATTGACCCCTATAATAAATTAATATGAAATATTTAATATAATTTCAGTATCCGCATTAAACCTTAACTCTTAACGTTGATATTATTTTTGCCTTAAATAATGAAAGTAAATGAAAGGTATGAATAACAATAATAGATAAAATAATAAAATTTTTTACTAATTTATTATTATGAATTATATATTTTTACAATCAATTTAATAACTTGTAAATTTTCTATTTCTTAATAAGGCACTAAAAAATATAGTTGTGAAATTTTTCTTAACATTATATTTTAAATTTTCGTGTCTGCTTTGGCTATTTTCATGCTCGTTGCGGGCGTATTTGTTCACTATATGGGCTAGGTTTTGGCGTGTTTATGCCTCCGAGATTGTACCTCACTTGGGCGCGTATGTCCCATAAAAAGTGTATACTCGGGTGAGCAACTGGTTTTTTTATAATAATAATACTGAAAGACAAATTAACTGTAAAATAAATGTATAGTCCTCATAAATAATCATACTAAAGGTTTTTGTAAAGTTTGCTTATGGTGGAAATATAGCCCCTTTTGAACAGACACTCCTCAATTATCACCCGATTCGCTTGAAATTTTGCCTAACTACTTGTAGTAAAGCTGTGGTTCTGTTATGGATCTGATTAAGATTGTGGCAACAAAAGAACACAGCTTTTATTTATAGTACATACGTTTATTTATAGTAAATATTTGCCACTTTCGACCACAATTAATTTAATACGTTGAAAAGGGTAAACTTTTTATGTTTCGGAGGAAACCGCATTTTTTTGTTCAAATTATATAAAATTAAGAATTTCACCATCTCCATATTTTAAATACTTCTCTCAAGATTAACTTAAGTGAGGAAATCTCAAGAAATCATTAATTTACTAACAGCTCTTAACAGAGCGATGGAAACATGCGGTGCAAATTTGGAATGGGGCACCGCAGATTTATTGAATAATGAAATATGAGTTTTGCCCTATTGTGCGGTGGAAACGGGGCCAATCAACTTAACACATTATCGCGAAGCTGCATAGAAATTTAATATAATGGAAAGAAGCTCGACCAGCAGAAATTATGGGTTGCATTCAGCCCGGACGTTGGACTCCTCGCTTAACAAAGGAAACGAAAAACGAATAGATAAGACACACATCCAATTCAGCTGAATGCATAATGCGGCGGCAGGAGCCCCATCCAGCGAGCTCCTCTTGAGTCGAGCACGACGCACGGGGCGGGGAGGAAAAACTCAGTTG
Organism: Machimus rusticus; assembly: GCA_951509405.1. Taxonomy (NCBI): domain Eukaryota; kingdom Metazoa; phylum Arthropoda; class Insecta; order Diptera; family Asilidae; genus Machimus; species Machimus rusticus. The sequence continues at coordinate 32,763,175 of OX608053.1, read as the reverse complement.
ATAGGTAATAGACCAGAATAGGACTCAAGAGATCCTGTCTCCAGGAGGATTCGAGGCAGAAAATTTTGTTGGGGTTAGAACAAAGCCAGTTTGCGCTGAATCACCCGGTAAGTCAAGATAAGGTCGTCGTCGATAGCCCCTACGTCCGCACGGCTGTAAACAACCTGAAACCGTCTCGTCGGTACATTCAAACAAGTTCGTGGTGCGCCTCTGTCCACTAAATGTGAGATGTGCAGCCCCCAGTCAACGACAAAATAAACGGCGCACTTATTTCAGAAGCGTCGTGAGACCCAAACAAGTCGTGCTGATAAGAATTTCAGCGAATGTGGGTCAGAAGAGATGGGCACCGTGTCTCCCACGCCGCAGCTAGACCAAACTTAATTACGCGCAATTCAAACCGAAGGTGGTGACTTGCAGCAGCCCCCAAATTGCGACAGGACCCACAGCTGTGTTGTGAAAGGAATGGGGAAAAAACGAAGGAAAAACATTGAAAATCGATTTTGCAGTCGCCCGCCAACCATCATCACGTTTCTTTCCTTTTTCACTTGCCGTTCCGCTGCATCTGTGGCTGTTTCCATGCGCCCATAATCGCAGGGAGCCCAAGGATGTAAACAAAACTCTTGAAGGACACCGAAGCCACATCCTCGCGAATTGCAACCCCAAGCAAAAGTGGTCTTCTCACTCTGCCGTCGAATCGAAAAGAATTTGAAATTTTCGCAAAATCAACTACTCACCGCTTGACCATTTTATTGTTGGCCGAGGGATTGTTTTCCTGGAGAGATCCTATGTCTTCTGTTTTAATGTAATCCAGCTTAGACGAGTTTTAAATTCTCCAAAAAAAAATCGAAACGAAACGCAGCTGCGGCCGGGGGGATACGCAACTTCATACAAACTCAAAGGCGAATATTTTTATTTAATTCCCGTAAAATATCTATCGGGTTACATGGATTATTCACAATTGGCCATTCACTCGCAAATTGCCACGACGAACACAGAAATTATTGATATTTGAATTCCGTCGCAAATGCCTAAAAACGAGACTCCCTGTGGGGGACAATGACACAAAGCACCTTTTTGACACTTCCAAAAAAAACTTTCTCACTTTTCCGTCGCTCGTATCCTAAAGCTGGACGATTTTGAATTTCATTTTCCGTGCAACCACGGAACACTGTTTGTAATTTAAGCTCGATTCAGTACTGGCCGGAACGACTTTAATTTAACAAAAACTCCGAAACGACCAAGAAGGAAACCCAATGTACTTTTGCTAGTGAAAAAGCGAAGCCGAAAAGTGACAAAACAGACAACTATCCTTGGAGATGGCAGCGCCGCTCGCGGCTGGAATTGAGTTCCCGAAGAACGCTGTTAAGGTTCGATTCACATGCAACAGTTTTTAATTAGAGAATGAAAAATTGCCCCGTTGAGCTTAATTTTTAATCATTTGTAAGAGAATTAAATAATTAAAAAAAAAATAGTTATGTGACAGTAATTTGTTTCCTTTTCCCCACGCGAATGTTATTTAGTTCAAAATAAAAAGTCCCTCAGTCCCTTTAAGGTTTGTTTTTTAAACGATCTTGTCGCAACGAAGGCCTGGTTTTTAAAATGTTGTAAATTAGTATTTTTTAAAACTACTTGAAAAAAGGTATTAAAAACACAAACAATTTTAAAACCAGGTAAACAGCTGCAGAATCAAAAGCGAGTTGGAGTTGTATTGAATTTTAGCCAAAACGGAGTATGAAAGTTTCTATGATAAGATTAGATTTTTATATAACGCTTAATATGAGTTCTCAAATTAAAATATGGGGAATTCAAATTTTGAAGAAATATGTTCATTCCTAACTTTAAAGGCTTGCTAAGCTTGGTTTCATATTTTTCATCCTCAATCCTACAGTCAATTAAAACGAATAGGGAAGCAGTTACATTTTAACACAAATTTAAACTTACTTTTAACTTAAAACAGCAGAGAAATATTTAAAAAAACGAATTATTGCGGAACATTTCCGGTTTCGGCCATTCCGGATAACGACTGACATTTGCAAGATTTGCACATCTCCTAAACCATTCAATTGTTGCACACCGCGAAATGTCAGAGCAGCAGCTGTCACATCGTTCAAATCGTAAACCTGTCAAGCGATTGATAAGTTCGGGAGTGTTTCAGTTTCCAGAGCTGGAAAGGGATTCGCTTCAACTCCGGTGTTGTGCTGATTGAGCGCGTGGAGGGAAAATTATGTCCGGGGACGAACCAGACTGGCGTCAGGCCCTAGTGGTCCGGCTGCGGGACAGAAATAAGCGGGAATGCGGCAACTATCAGGATTTAATTAGTCAAAGTAGTTCCTCATACCATTCTTGGTGCAGCCATGGCCCTGAACTTCTTGCGTGTTCAATTCCGTTTCAGACAACCGGCTGCTGGATATTATCTCCCAGATGAAGGCGGACAACCTCCGGGTGTCTGTGGAGAACGAGCAGCTGCGGACGGCGATCGCGAACGGCAGCAAGGACCCCTCCATGGCCAACATGGCCATCGCAGCCCTCGAGAAGAAGTTGCTGGCGCAGCAGGAGGACCTGACGGAGCTGCACAAACGCAAGGGGGAGAACGCCCAGATGATCGTTGACTTGAACTTGAAGGTGGAGAGGCAGAAGAAGGTCATCGCCGAGAAGGAGCACAGGTAAACAGCGAGTGGTGCTTCTGCCATATGCGACGAGAGTGAAAGTTGTATTTTCACTTTCCAGCCTCGCCGAACAAATTCAAATCGACAACAGCCTGAGGGCGGAGATTCAGATGTTTAAAAGCAGTCTGGAGGAGCTGAAGGGGCTTAACACAATACTCCGGGATGAGCACACTGCCTTGCAACTCGCCTTTGCCTCGCTGGAGGATAAGCACAGGAAAGTCATGGTAGGTTTCTTTTAAATTCTTTCCTAATTCGACAAAAGCCCCAGCCTTGCCCCAGCTGTTCCTCGTTGTTTTCTCGCAAAGACGGCGGTGACCTGTCACAGGTCTTTTTAAAATGAGAATTTTAAAATTAAATCTCTGCGTGCGATAGCTCTCATCTAGGATAAAAAGAAATTGCCGAGCCTAAAAGTAGTCTTCAGATTGGTGGTGCGTTGAGTGATTGAGGTATTTTTGTTTCAAATTGTAACTAGCGAAAATCCTGGAAAAAAATTGTGTCTATTACAACAAAAACGTCATGCTTCTTTTGGCTTAAATGTAATGCACTAAAAATCGGAGGGATTTAAATAATTATACAGGTAATATGATTATTGTGGATTACTTTTCGTCTTGAAAACATCGGGCAAGTCCCTGATTATTCCCGCTGTTCTATGTTTTTAGCTTTATTTGAAATTTTATCTCATGAATGATTTGCAGAACTTCATCCTTTCCAGTCGATGGATTGCGGGTTACAAACTGTGTCCTTTTCCAGGGTTCTAGTAAAATTGAAATGCAATCTTACAAATTTTATATAATTTTACTGGCGTTTTTTAAACTGAATAACTTTATAGGGGCTTTTCAGTAAAAGAAAGCGAGTCCGTGTTCTTTAAAAGTTGTAATAAAGCAATTACAGCAATACAATTTTGTTAGATTGCTTATTTATTTATGTTATACATATAATTCTATTAATTGTGAGAGTTTTGCATAAATGCTGAGGTCATTTTCCTTTTGACACTTGAATCCGCCCTTAAAAACATTATTATTATGTTTTAATAGCCACTTGCCTTTAATCCATAACAAGTATTCACAGATAATAGCATGCTTAAGTTCCTGTAATCATTTTATAATTTATTTGTCTGATGTAGTCTATCGACGATGTCTGATAAGATTAAAATTGTTTGAAGAAAATTTTATCGGAATAGTATCATGGCAAGTAAAGTTACTAAAAGTGCTATTCAATATCTATGTAACATCAATATTTTCGTCTAAACTTCAAATTGGGTGAAATAATTGTTGGTAGGGTATGAATTCAGAAACACCAATCCAAAATACCTGAAATGTGCCTTATTCCGAATTCGATGCGGTCGAAATCATGCGTATATGCTAATTAAAAGTAATTATAATTTAATAATTATATAATTAGATATCAGATTGTGGAATTTTTTATTCAGTTTATTAATACCTATTGAAATGAAATAATAAACAAAACGCCATGACTTCTAAGTTCCTCAACTGATATCAATTAAAAATACAAAGGTAACTTATCAAATTATTAACTATATGGCAAATCATCAAAATCAGTAATGTCGGTTAGAAAATATGAGTGAATAAATAGGACAGAATGAAGAATTGATTTTGCTTGAACATCTGAAGAGAAAAGTGCAAAACTTAAGCTGCTTATTTTAAAATAATAAAGCTCAATATAAAAAAAATGTTGAAAGTTACCTGTTTAAACCAGCTCCAACCAGAGAAAATCGTCTTCAGGATGGCACTCCACTGAAAATAACATTCTACTGAAATGTGTCTATGAATTTAGCTGCAAGAGCTAATTTAATGTGACCAATGTTTAAATAAGTAATAAAATATGCTTGTAAGAAGATAATTACGATATAGGAATTGAGAACTAGAGAATTTTAAATAGATTACGCATGAAATCCGCGTACAGGATTCTTGACATAAAATATTGCTAGCTTGGAGATAGAAATGGTTTTAAGAGAAAGTTTTCTATCCACCCTAAAATATTTATTTCTTTGCGGATAAAAACCAAAGATCGAAATAATTCTTTTTACAATTTATGGGAATTTATAAATATGTAGCCGCTATAAAAGCCCCTGTTATAAATTGTGCCAATTCAAAGAAAATCGCGTGCTTAATGTGAGTAATATTTTAAATCCAAAAAATTTCAAGCTGTCCTATACTTTATGAATGAATCCTTGGCACCATGCCAATTGAGTTTGGAATTAATTGCAATTTTGCATCCGCGCGCAAAGTGAAACTCTCCTCGCTTTTCGCAGGTCTGGCCTACAGCACCTTGGGTTACTTCACAATGACCTCATGAATTCGATCAGTGCTCCTCGAATTTTCCTCTTTTTCCTTCATTTTATTTATCATTGTTTTGGATGGTTTTGTACTGCGTGAAAACATAGACACTTAACGTGAAATGCTGCTCATTACAATTACTCCAGAGCACTTTACGGAGGCGAATATTCATGCGCATTAAATAGATTTTCAAAATTATTGTCGCGATCAAAAATTTCCCATGGTGGGATTACTTGAGATTCAGTCGGTCTTGTTATATCACCGGGCACGCTTTGATTAATTTTTTGTGTTACCACGGTAGGAAGTGAAAAAATAGTGAAGAAGGTTCAATACAAAATGTTCAAAAAGCTTAAGGATGTGGGGCTCAGACGGTCATCTCTTGTAAGCATGTTACATAAATTATATCGAAATTAATGGCCTGCATTGCTGATGAAATATGAATGCTTTTATGATCAGTGCAAAAATTTTTATGGTTGTTTTTATTTGAAAGTTATTTTGATTGATTGAAGAATTTATTTCGCATAATTTTTAATAAAAATATTCCTACAACGCAGGCATAGTAGATTTGAGAACACATACATATGTTGAAATTTTCTTTAGGTATTTGGCTTAGATAGTTAGGTTTTTATCTTTACCTTTCAATTATGACAATATTTAGCGATTCAAGTGAAACAATATCGAAGGAAGAATTATTATTTCTGTGTGATATGGAAAAAGCGAATGTAGGACTATTTTTGAATACATAATTAAATTGGGTCACTGTTTGAGTGATTTTAGTTTGAATATCGCGTATGGAAGATGGGATCCAAAATTAAAGATGTTTACTCGATGAGGATGTGACTTTATGCATATATATGATCTTGAAAATCAGTAATTCTTGGAGATTTGGAAAAATATAGATTTATTTTTTATAAGTTGTCTTTTAATTTGTAGATTAAATAAAAAAATTTGATTTCATTCCATTTTAAGATATTCAAAAGTCCAATCGGGTCGAACAACTCGCAATTTCATTTTGAGTACCTTAAGGTTTTTTACAATTTTTCAAGTTCTTTTTCGTATCTCAATGCTGGATATATCCTTAACTTTATCTACATATGTGTATCAGTAGAGCATTATAAAAGTATTGTATATTTTTTTGAAATCGCTAATGGCTGGCTTAGTTTTATGGTCAATTTCAAGCAAAAGAAATAACTTTGATTCCTATGGATGCTCTGTACATAGGTCAGTAGTTTTGCAATAATCTGCAAAAGATCACTAATTTTGATATTAAAACAATGGCTATAAAAATAATTTTTTTGTTCTTGATTATTTTTATAATTGTCGAAAGAGTTATGACAGGTTTTATTCTGAAGAAAGTTTTAAACATATCCATCTTGAAACTATTTTTTGGAAATTATGTAGATGTATGTTATATAATAAAACCGATGTTTATAATGGTTTCTTAAGAGATTTCTTTGAAGTGTGTCGCTAAAGTTCTTCGGCTACTTCATTTCTGAAAAAAAATTTATTTCTCTTTCAGGACGAGAATAGAACGCTTGTAGAGCGGATAATAAAGTATAAAGCGAAGGATGCTGATAAACTCAACGAGGAGAATGAGAGCTTCTTAAAGTAAGTATCAGTTTTATTGAAGAATTTGCTTGATTCATTGAGTCATTTTGAATTGGATATGAATTGCTTAGTGCTTTTTTGTTTTGTGCTGAGTTTTTTGTGTTTTAAGGTTTGTCTCCTCTAAATGAAGTGGTGTTTGCACGCGTGACTTTACTAAACAAAAGTCACATTGTGACGTGTCTTGGAATTCCTATAGCAACATATGTAATATACTCATAACATTAAGCATTCAAGAAAAAAAAAGAACCATCCTGCACGTGAATAAAGGCGATATTGTTGCATTCACATTTGTGTACTTCCTTTCTTGTGTCCGCTGGCAATTAATTCCAGTGGAAAATTCGCATTCACATGTTGTTTAGAAGCATATAAAGTGGTACGATGATTGCGTAATTGTTTTGCACAGGAAAAAAATATTTATTTTTGGCAGCAATATACGGATATGATGGGCGACTGCATGCAAAACTGAAAGAATATCTAAAATCGCCTCATACGTATACTAACGGCCCTACCTTACCAAAATCTTATTGTATGTACATTCACTAAATTTGAGAAAAAGACTTCCGTCGTTCTTCCACAGAAAACGTTCCGATAAGGTTCGCCGTGATTTAGAGGAGGCTGCGCGGGAGAATCGGCGCTCAATTAGTCCTATACACTTTCCAACAGATCGCAATGACCCTGAGGGTTTAAGTGATATTTCTGGAGCTCCTACCAAGATGACGGGCTTCTATAGTCAATCGATTCCAAATAGTGTGCATTGTACGATTGTAAGTTGCATTACAGCCCATTCTTCTTTAAAAATTTTACCATATCCGTTTTTCTTGCCGCAATGAAGAATGCACATGACGGTGACGTAAATGCTGTGCGTTGGAGTCCAGTTGAGAGGATAGTCGCAACTGGAGGTGCAGATAGGAAAGTTAAGTTATGGGATGTTGGAAAAGGTAAGTTTAAAATCTAAATCTTTATTGTATTATTGCTAGCTCGAATTCGAATCACAGGATTAAAGCAATATTTCTAGTTTAAATTTAATTGGAACTTTTACTTTGGTTCAATGGTTTGATTCGATTTCAAAATAACAATAATCAAATAGACCGATTTCCAGTATTTTCTGAATCAAAACAACATTTTTTAATTTTTTCAGGTGAAGGAGAGTCACGTGGTGTTCTGGTCGGGAGCAACGCTGGCGTGAACTCAGTTGACTTTGATTCCACCGGTACCATGGTTTTAGGTACATCTAATGACTTTGCAACACGTGTCTGGACTGTAGCCGATCATCGACTTAGGGTGAGTCCTGATCCCTCGTATTCATATTTTTGAATAAATGATTTCGTCTTTATACACTTAATTTATTGATCCTTTGAAATCCTTGCGGGTTTACGGTAAGAAATTTGAGAGCTGCAGTTGCAATAACTATAAAAATTTTTAAGGCCTTTCAAGACATTTTGTGCTTATAATGTGAACACGCTAAAGACGGTTGCGAATTAATATCAGTTCCGAATCAATATTTTAAATAAAATTTTATATTTTTTACTTAATCTTATAATTTTGATCATTGTTTAAGGTACTTGAAATTAAAAAAATCCAATTTCGATTCGAGGATATTGAAGTCAAATGAAAAACTTTATATTATTTGAATTATTTATTTTCCTTTTGATTATTTTATTACAAAAAGCAGTACATTATATGAAGGAAGGAAAGTTTTTCTATACTATTTTGTGTTCAGTTGTAGATGTTAAAAATTTAAACATATACAATTTTGAATTTATTTGTTATTCTATCATAGCATTCTTTTAGTTAAAGTCACATTCATCTTAGAAAAAAGGACAAATGACTCGAATGATTTCTCTAACAATTTCTTGCTTTTATATTGTATTTCCTAAATAAAAATAAAAAATCTTATTTTAAATATAAATAAATATCATAATATTCCGGCCATATCCTTCAAAATGAAACTATATAAATAAAACAAAACCTAAAGGAGATTATTAAAAAAATGAAAATGGAATTGTGTTTTTGTTGAAAAACGTACTGCTTCTATAATTAAAAAAAAAAGAAAAAAAGAAATAAGAGTTACGATAAATTTGAAATGATAAACAAGAGCTAAACAGCTATTGTTTTACTTAACTAAGTTAACATTTAGTTTCTGATATGGTTAATTAGACTTATTTCGTAGACTTAAACTTCTAAGAAATTAAATTACATAGTAAAAACATTAATATTCACTTGATGATGTTTTACTCTTATAAATAAAAGAAAAATTTCAAGTGAATGCTAATGTTGCTTTACGTTACACGGTAATCAGTCGTCCTTTTTTCTAATTTATTGTCTGACTAAAACTTTATTTACTGTAAAAATAATGACAGTAGGAAAGAAAGCGAAGGTGAAGAAGGAAAGTAAGCTGGATGTTCCGGGAAACAAAAAAAAAAAATATTATATTTCCAATTTTCTTTGAGAAAATTGGAAAAGAATATTATAAAATAATTGCACAATTAGGAGGCCTGGATTTATTCGGAAGTGGAAAATATTAATTGTAAAAATTAAGTAACTGCTATATATTCTACTGTACCGGGATATTGTATTGTTATGTTCAGATAAAATATCTTATCACATATGGATTATAGCGATGATTTGCAACGGAGTAATCGGAATGCTACTTAAATTATCGGGCCCTAAATTGTGTTGCGGAATTTCGAATGCATAAATGCCAGTTCTTGATGCCTCCGGCATCTATTGATACTTTTGTTCGTCTTACGCCTATTTCTGGCAAACATTTGTTTTCTAAACATATTTCCTTTTAAAAATATTAAACACAGTTATAAATAAATAAATAAAATATTTAAAAATTAATATTTTAAACTTTCAAAGGCTGGGATTTTTTTTTCGAGTCTTAACAATTTTGTTCGGACACGTTCAGTGATTTCGATAATTTTGGTTCAATATTAAGAAAGAACGATTTTCACACCGAACCTGTCCAAGCATCTAAACAATGTAGCTTCATCCTTCAATTAATATTCAGTTTCAAGGACTCGCAAGTATCTTTACCAACATGGTAGTTTATCATCTAACTTATCCACTAATAAATGCTTTTGAATTAAAGATGCTACGGAAATGAAATATTATAAATTTTCTGGTATTGCTTTGCGTGCGATATAGATCATTTTATGAAAATGATTTATTTATTATATGTTTATTTATTTTTTACTGTGTCGCATGCGCGCATTTTGACTTCTGTCCGGTGTTGGAGTGTTTCTAATAAACCCATTTTCGTAAATATGAAAAACGTTGTCAGAGAAGTTACGATAAAAACTATTTAACTACAAAGCGCAATGCAAATTTTATATATAATTATAAGTTCTAAAATTGACGGCCATGTCTGCCGGCGAATCCACTATCGTACAATTTACATAATGAATCCGCCCTGCTTCCGGTTAATGTTGGTGTTGGTACTGCGGATGAGGCGAATGATGAACTTCCTTCACCACCACAGGCGCGCTCTTTCCTGCGGCGCTGATAGAGATATGTCCAAATCGCAATTACGGCCAATTGTGCTAATAAGAAAACTGTTCCAGCGACGATGAGACCTATTCGGGCGAAAATTGAAAAAAATAGACACAAATTAGTGACTATCGCACCGCCGACAGACTCCTGAGATGGCCATGTCCATTACTTACCAATTGCGTTGACGCAGAATCCTTGGACGTCGGCTGACATGAAGACGGTTTCGCTATTGTTGACCCCTCCGTTTGGTTTCGACGCCTGTTGCTTCTCGAACCCGAACTTGTCTGTGATTTGGATCGACTGGACGAGGAGCATATCCTCGTGATTGGGTTTATTAGTGGTTTCCCTGCGCAGGCGGTGCAGCGATTCTGTGCGAAATTGTATCACATTTAATAGTCCGCTAGATCGGGGAATCAATAAAAAATTACCTGTGGCGTTAAGGGAACGCCTCTTGCGTCCAAATGAGATGAGCGACTTAAGTTCGCCACTTACATCCTCCTGGTCGCATTTAACTGGTTCACATGTTGGCATGCAAGGTGTAACCAACGCACGGAACTGTACAACCTCCGAAGACGGGAACTTAAACGCATCAAAGTGCGAAAGCAGCACCTTCCCTGTAATCGTGCTCTTGTAAATTGGCCCCATGATGAAGTGGTCTGTTGGGCAGCCGTCTGAATCGATCAGTGTGATCTCAGCATTATCGCCGCCATCCATAGCAACCAGTTCGCGGACAAAGATTTCATAGGGGCTCTGCTCGTCGAGGATCTCGAAACGTAGGGCGAGGGGATCACCAACTTCGGCCGATCGCATAATATCACTTCCATCACGAGAGGTGATCTTCATGACGACATTAGGCGAGTCAACGATCACCTCCTCTGAAAGTGCCGGCTCAATGTCCCCTGTCACCCCAAGATCAACTTCGTTCGATACAGTTTTGTTCGTCAGATCGTATTGACAGGTGACAGCTAGACCCAAATCGGACGATGTTACAATCGTGTCATGATGCTGTATGACTACGTCGTTCATGTACCGTCCAGAACCGCTCTGGCGAACATTGCATTCCAAATCTTGGTAGCCCATGCGGAGTTCAAAATCGAGGGAGTTCTTTACATCGACAGAGCATGATTTCGGAGACCCTTTAGCATAGACTTTCCCGTCGAACAGTTTTGAGGTACGAATTCGTGCAACCATGTCACCAGCTCGACACTCAATTGTGACGTTGTAGCACGAGGAGAGTTCATAAGTAGCTGCCTCTGGGACGTCCAGGTAGGGGTCTTGAACGTCTGAGAGTGTGGCACGGCTGTGATGACTTAGACGGCACACCATATCGCCAGTGTCACCGTAGTCATATGAGTGGCATCTATCAACGAAAGACCTCTGTGAGACCCACGACGTAATCGGATAGTAATTTTTTTATATATATACCTGTACGGTGAGTTTAAGCACAAGTCGCGGCACTCATCAATGCTTGCAATGTCCTGGTAAACAGAGTCGACCGTCTTCAGAATTCTGCCGGACAAACGTTTGAATTCGCACAATTTATTAGGCTCCTCGGCGCAGTTGTTCTCCAAGTAGTCGACACCATCATTAGGCTGGAATGCACTCGATCCAGCTAATGTAATACGATCCATTTCAGACAATTCGCATGCGCCGGTCGATCGATAATAGTTAGCTGATCTGGAAGTAACAAGAAAAAACAGCCCGATGGTATAAGTAACTAGCCATCACCCAGTTATGAAGTTTAGTTTTATAATAAAAATGATTCAAGTAGGCTCATATCACGAGCGGGCCTAGACAGCGTCTCGTTTGCTCGTTATGAATGTTTCTGCATGTGGACGCCATTAAAACGTTGTACACCTTGCGTTTAACCATTGTAGACAAAACCCATTGGCCTGGTGCGGCTGGACGGACCATCGTCGAGACTCGACTGGCACAATACCAGACCTTTGTCACTGCGATTATTGTTGTGGGTAATATAAACCGTCAATTATATCACATTAAAAGTATCGTTTCTCCCCTGTTCGAGGGCTTATAAATGCAAAATATCTGTTAGGTCTCGTTCAGGCCTTTTTATCTGATGCCTGAGTGGACACGAGGTACATTTTGTGGTTGTTTAGTCTGTTTCTTAATAGCTCCCACAGATTGTGACGATTTTGGATTTATTTTTTTATGGTTTAATGCTTTAGATAAAGCCTCACTGAAGTGCAAGTTTTAAGATTTAACTATTTAAGGGTATAGTTTGATAAAGCAGTGACTTTGTTACTACCGAAATTCAATTTACTTTTTCCATAGTCTGTTTTTAGATCGATAAACTAAAAAAAAAGTGCAATTAATTCAACTGGACGGTTTTTTCAGTAGGTATAATGATTTCCTTGTTTGATGCTAGTTTGATAGAAATAGAATATATTTAAATGATCGATGTATAAAAATATTTGATCATATTAGACATATGTATGTTGTGAAACTATTATTTCTAAATCTAAAAGTGATCAGATAATTAAAATTCGATACGTGTAGTCGCACGGCAGTGATCGTAATTAAAATATCCTTTTTCCCTTCTAAATATTTAAAACCTAGTACAGAACAACAAGCTGTCAGGATTTTAAAAAAAAATCCATCGATTAAATATTTGTCATTAAAACTAAATTCCCTGCAGTGTTCTTTTATAGTTTTTGTGTCTGCAGATGAGTCACAAAAGTACACATGAGAAGTAACCAAGACAAAAACGAAGAAATGCATGAATTTTTAGTTTCTGGACTGACTCCATGTGATGATTATTAGTTCAGTAAATGTTTAATCATCGACTTTGTGAACCTGACTGGTCGCTAGTTCGACGTGTCAACATGCTAAATAAGAAAGAGAAATGTTCACAAAAAATCAGGATAAAAAAGAAAATAAATTGAAAATTTGTCTTAATACCATTTTTTCACAACATTCTTGCTGGACAGGTTGTTCGAATGAGTTAAAGGAAAATTGTGGTGTTCATTTTTTGCCTTGTTTGGAATTGTTATCTCGTTGTTGGGAAGCATATCGTTAAGTGCATGCCATGCAAACACACATGATGTGAACTGGCATTTAGTATTAAACTTGGTGGTCTCTGAACCGAACTATCATAGGTATCGTGTGTAGCGTGCTTAGGTACTAATGAGTGTAATTGGACCCTTTGTTAGTCCCGGCTTAGACTTCTACTTTATAGAAATCTTAAATCTGCTCCCTAGGGCGCTGTCCGGATATTTTTAATAGCAGTTATGTAACTAAATGATTTTCACTAGAATTTTCAAACATGTCAGGTAAGTTAGAGTTTCGTGTTACTTTTAATTGTAGGATTGTCAGTTTACTGATAAAATTCGCTTTTCAAAATTGCTTCAGGGAAGACGAAATAGCGTGTTAAATTATATTTTACATTCTTTGCTTCAAAATTTCAATGCATATTAATTTTATGTTTTACGTAAATTTGAATAATTGAAGCGAAATGCATCCTACCATGATATAATTCAGAGTAGTCTGAATTTGAATCTGTCAGATTAAAAAATTTGAGCATTAACAAAATAAAATAAAATACTAATTATTGTTGAAAAGATCAATATTCTTCGAGTGTATTGCAACTTTATTAGGTAAATGTTGAAAGGATCAAAATGGAGAGGTTAGTTTTTCCAAAAATTATCGACAATAAAAAGATGCGCATATTTTTTCAAAAGGGCTGAGTTTATTTTGAAGGTAGTTCTTCATTTAAGAGTGGAATGAGTGGAAAGGTGGGGTAGAAAATTAATATAATTTTCGACAAAAATACTCTTATTTTTAGGGTTGAGCAATAAAATTTTGTAATTCTTACTCCTTAAAGTGCATATTGATGTGCCTATACATAGATATGTTATTCTTTGGGTTTAGGGCCTATATATCAAAGTTTGGTTTTTCTGTTGTCTTCTTTTCTTTTTTCTTTAAACTTGGTATGGAAGACTATAAATAAAATGTTTTTGTGATTATGAGTTAAAAACTCAATAAAGAAGATGTTGAAGATATGGTTGTTTTGGTCGTAGTCTAGAAAAAAAGAGTTGAGAATTGATTGATGGCTCTTCGGGCAAACTCAAACAAATCATTAAAACATAAATATTAGGAAAAATCTTTTGAACCGCCACAATTCTCCTTAATAGATAAATTCCTCTACGCACAACATTAATTCTCAAAGGCAAAGAAGTGCGAAAAAGTCGTTATTGGAAAAACCGCAAGTAAGCAGTGCTTCCTCAATTTATTACCTTATCGTGCATTTCTTTTCATGATGATCATTTTTTTTCCTATTTTTTTCAACATCGCACCTATCACGCCGGCCATTGTACTCGGCGCTATTACATGAACTGATCAAAACCCATACGGCGACGAAAAATACACAGCTTAAGGTTGTTCTATTCTTTACTATCTTAGCCTCACGCCAGATGTGCTCGCAAAGAAATGTAACGAGCCGACAAGAAGTGTTCTAGCCCATCTAGACTCAACCTAGCCGAACGGTAGCTGTTTCAGTTAGATTGTTTTTATGTGTAGGCCAATTATCGAAATATCTCGGGGGTTATAATTTTCAGGGGGTTCTGACTCTTAAATGGAGATCACTTCATGATTATATGTAAAGTGGGTAATGAGTCGTACAAATCGGAAACGAAGTGGGTTTTGCAAAAGGTATGTTAATGAATCAATTTTATTTAACCTTGAACTGATCTTCGATAAAAATTGCCCACTTCCGAGCGTACGCATTCACGGCATACCAAATTAATTTAACGATCTTTTATGATCTTGTTAAAAACGTATTGAAGTCACTATGTCACTTCTGGCAGGCTTCTGAAGGTTGTTAAAAATTTACTGGTATTTGTCGAGACTAGGAAAAAAAACGTAAACATTAATCACGCCTAAGATCACTGGCCTACTGAAGAATTTATCACAAAATTTTGAATAACCTCCAGCGCCAAGGTAAAATTATAATTGACCAACGGCGGCTATACGCCATTAATAATCATTTCAAAAATTTATGATGCTTTGCCATAGTAAAAAAACGAACCGCCCTATTGGCGCATTTTGAAGGTGTGTCGTTAATAGCAATTTCAGTGAAATTTCATTTATAATAACGGTAACAACAATTAGCACGTTTCTCACCTGGGCAACGTGAAAGTTTTACGAGATTAGATTGTGATCAGATGAGTTTATAACTCAGGTCCATTATATGAGTTTTGCGGTGATTCAAATTAGCAAAACGTCAAGTTCGTTTATGCTCAGGGCGTTTTTTATGATGTGATGGGTGAGTAAAGTGAACAAAACATGGGACAATAATCGACAACTATTTATAGATAGCTCTTGATTGTGATCCGACAAATAAACTCACGTCTTTTGGACAGATGATCGGTTCCGCGGCATACTGAAGCATTTTAGAAAAAAAGTAGTGAACACGACCTCGACAAAAACAATACCTTCCAGTTGCGTGGTAAATTCACCAATTGGACATGGATCACTGGGTAAAAACTATCGCGTCTAGAAAATAGTCAGGATTTTGACTTCTCGTGGTACCGTCGTTTTTTGCCTTAACCCGATTTTGATCAGCTATTCTAGGGCAAGTAGAAAAAGTGACGATCGCTAATAGATCATGGCCCTGGTTCCTAGGGGTTTTTCTCTGGATAATTTGGAAAGTAAATAAAAAAATTTGTAGAAAAACATTAGAGACTGCGATCGTCGCTGGTTGTATTGGGCGGGCGTATATGCTGTGCGTCTAGATTAATTACGCAAGGTAACGAATCTATCAAATGATTTTGATTGAATGGTGGCATACTGAATAAATTACGCTCTTTTAATTTTTGGTATAATTATAATCCTTAATTCGAATTAGCAATGTATGTTTACTGTCCATATCTAACTACCGGATGAATGATGGACGACTTTACGGAAATTGCTTGAAAAGCTTCAGTAATTGATTTACTGTTCTTAACATGGTTTAAATTGTAGCCTACTTAGAAATAGTCGTGACCACTAACACTTCTATTGTTTTATTTCTACCTTCTCGTTTCTTTCACTCAATTAAATTTAAACAATAAAGTACAGAAAATTCGAAAACAATTCCAAATATCGATAACATTAACTGAAAACAGTCCATTTAAGATCGTATCTAAGAACTGAATGCATTTTATATGTTAATGTAATTCCTCTTGGGACAAAATTTCAACTGTGAATACAAATTCAATATATTTGAAGTCAAGAAGTAACAACAATAATAAAGTTGACCTTTTGCCAGTCAAAAAGTGGGACGAATGAAGACCATGCAACTGTGCTCAATAATCACGAAAAGTAATGGCATATAAAATGAGGCAGAAGCAACAGTGTCTTCAGCACGATATTCGTAAGATAGAGTCTATATGGTTTAAAAATTACTATAAAAATAAAGTTTAAAGTCGAAGAGGCTGGACGAGAATAATGAATTATAATTAAATTTAAATTAAACACGATGCACCAAAAGAAAGCCAACTCTGCCGGAACATTGCGGGGGTATAACATTCAGGGAAATATATTGTTAACGCGAGGTTCCTAACTGGCCTGGCTTATGCAACCATAACCATAATCTCGCTCAGACTAGTAGTGATGGCGTGCGCTACGAGATAACCAATGATAATAGCCGACATGATGAATTGGCACTTGTACGTCCAATAGGATTATATGGGACCTGTAAACACTTATCCGTACGCGATCTTAACATAGTGCGCACTATTCTTGCATAAATTGCCGGTGTAATCTTACCGCAGTAGGAATGCGCGTGACGTAAACAGGGTATGTATGGTATGTGCTGTCTGATCACCCTGTTATGTCGAGTCGGTTGGTCCTTCCTAATAATAATGGTCGAAAAGTGTCGGTGCAAAGTTGTTTATTCAAAGCACGTTCTAAATTTATCGTGTACACGACTTCGAAAATGGAAAATAGTGTACCCCACCTTACGTCTATTGTTGGGAAGTGATGATAAAAAGTACACGATTTGTGCAGACATACTGGAAATGTGATATATGTTATACATGGTCATGCAACTCATGGCTAATTCTGCACTTGAACGAGAGCATAGTGTCAACTTAATGTCGGGTCATGATCTTCATTTCTCTTATATTCATTCGTCGTATGAATTTCAAAGATCGCTTTCATTTGCTTCTTGGCACGAGCATTTTTGTGATCCTTCTTACGATTTATATTTAACATGATCAGACTGCGGTTTTGCGGTACGAAAACCAGCAGGAGATCAATTAATATTCTGCTGGTTTTTATGCTCTGTACAATCAGTTTTTTTTTATGAATTTATTTTCCAAATACATAATTAAGAAGGTAGTCAGAATTTTTTTTGCATTATTTCACAGAGCCGCCCTAACGTGAGGCCTAATTAATTCGCGTGAATGGTAATTTCGCTAACAATAACCTCTTTAGCAATTAATGACATAAAAACACTGCCAAATTTTTAATCAGTAAAAAGTACCCATGGTGATTGTAAAAAAAAAATTCTATTACACCGTAAGACGCGGTGGGCGCTTATTATGATTTCCGCCAAATATTCTTTATTAGACGGAAAGAAGAAAGAGTTTGGACGGTATAACCGAAAATTAATCCAGCAAACACCAATAATTGGCTTTCTTGATCATTAAATTTTTACGCGCAATCCGCCTATGTAACTGTTGCCCAATTTTTGTCTAGGTGATCGTGAAATTGTTCCTTCATTTTTGTGTGCTTTACGTTTGGATGAATCGCAGTTTTGCTTGGCTAATTCTTGAGATTTTCTAGCGTAACATATCTTCGACGGAGATGAAGAAGATGCCGCAATAAATGTGGGGTTAACATTTCTGACTTTTCTCCGTTAATTTCAGCTAGAATAGACGAGAAAAGATGAAAATCTTGAGATTTTGATAGTGAGATTCTTTCTCTTTGTTGGATTTTTGTTGCTGCTTTTCTAATGTTTATCTTGTCGTACCTCAAGATTCTTTTTGAATTTTTTTAAAAGATACGAAAAATTTATTCAGCGAAATGATATTTATCACGATTTTAATGTCAAACTGTTGAAAATGAGAAGTTTCTTCTTGTAATCTTCTTTGCGTATTATTCTTTGTTGAAAAGTAATGTAATTAATTTATTAATGAAGATTTCATGAGGTTAATTTAAACTCATCTCCATGTCTGGGAAATTGCAAATTTGATATATTGTGAGAATTCTTCAAGATCATCATAATTTTTGAGATTGTCTTCATTTTGTGAAAGAAAATTCGTAATAATTGTCTAGACGAAGCACTCATGCGTACTTACGTAATTTAATTTTAATTTAACTTAAATACTTTTTTTCTTGTCTATTGTTTTGACTTTTTGTTTTTAGGAATACTTTATAATTATGTATATAGAAACATACATATTTATTGAAAACCAGCTAAGTAATGTATACGATGTTGTTTTAGCGGATAACAATAACTTGATGTGCAAACCTTAAATTAATTTCTAGGTTCTTAGGTCATCCGAAGTATCATCTTATCAAATAAATTTATACTCATCTAAAACAACAGTGCAATTGCTAATGTAACTTTTATATTAAGGTAATTCATTTTACCTCTTGATGCGAATTTTTCGAATATCTAAAGAAATTCAAAACTCATCAATAGGCGATTTATGATCCTCTTAATTTCCTGAACATCTTCCTGAGCTATTAAAGCTACAGTGATTGCCGCCCAAAGAATGCTATACTTAACAGATCAGCATACAACGACCGTAGTTGTATAATTAACAACAAACGAAATTAGATAACCAAACCAAGTTAAGGGTTATCGTCACCGGCACCGGAATATATTAATTCTACACCTAAACATCCGCGATCAGAGACGAGTGCTCGTTTCCCCATCGCCTTTAACGAGGCAGCATAATTCAGAAACTTCCTCAAAACATTAACGTTGTTCACTTCGTTTAATTATTTTCCATTAAATTCTCTGCCTGTGGCTAGAAATCTGCTGGAAATACCATTGGACAGGTGCGAAATTGTTTACATTTAACTGTAACTCCGCTGATCATCGGACCAAATCAGGTACAACTGATCTACCACATCAAATATCCTTAGAGTGTAGCACACTTTAAATGGGCTACACATTTACCTGTCGGATGGTATTAATTTCTGCAAGCGGCCTCGAAGAGGGTCTATGCGCCCGATTCATTTTAATGCTGAAAGATTGCAGATTTATTCAGATGTATCTCACCTTTGATCTTAATTAATATCCAATTGAAGGCGATTCAAGAAAACTATGCTGAGAATTAACTGCTGTGTTTGTTCTTAATTTATAACCCTAGCTGCTGGAAACAAGTAGCAATGCTCTAAGATAAATTTATTTCAACTTCTTAGGGAAAGTTATGGTGTTCTGGTAGGATGCTTGTAAATCTTTCAGGATTAATAGACTTTATCTTGAACTACAGTATATGATGGAAAAATTATTTAAGATGCAACTGGTTAGAGGTGCGTTTGTAAAGTCTGGGAATAAAAATGTTTAAAGTGTAAATAAATTTTTTGCAATTTATTCTTTTGATTTCAATAAAAAAAAGCAACAATATAAACTATGATCTTTTGAGAATTAGTATTATAATATTTAGTAAATTTGGATCAACACATTAATAAATCTGGATGCTTTTGAAAGAAATGTATTGGAGGAAAAATGTTTTCCAAAAAAGTGTTCATAGTTTAAAAATAACTAATATTCTAATATTTATATTTGTGCGTAATTTGTACTTTTGTTGCACAACTTCTTCTAAAGTACAAGTCATTTTTAATAATGAATAAGATAAATGTAGGTTAACTTTCCACCTTTTGCGGTTTGGATTTGGAACGTAATCCGCCTGTTACTGATAGGTTCTGTAGGTTATTGGTCGTGATGGTAGATTTGCCTAATTATTATAAAAGAAGATCTTCATCGTCACAATGACATCAGCTACTTTCTTTCTCTTCGTAAAAGAAAACCGCCTTCTAATCAACATATAATAATTGTATTCTTCCTGCCTTAATAGAGTAGCAAATTTTTCCTCTGTCATGATGCTTTTATTGCAATCATATTTCAATGAGAAATGGTCTGCATTGAGCCGCATGCTACCATAGACCATCTTCAGCAGCACCAAATTTGCATTCAGATAGAAATTGCAAGAAGAAGACAAAAATACCAGAGACGGAATGAAGCCACAAAGAAGTAACCAGTGTACCTCAACAAGTTTTGAGTTTTTCCATGGCCTTCAGACCAAAGGTCTCTGTAGATTTCTGCCTGGGTAATGATCGGAGAAGCTCCTTTATATTTAGAAACTGATATTCCGGCATCTTGTAATTTTCCATATCGTTATTGTGCACTGTGTCCCCCTTGCGCATGTGAGAGCAGTCAACGAGAAAAAAGGAAGCCAATTCAATGGGATATTCATAAATTTATTTATTATTATTATTGCCGGCTGATTTTCATTCGTTTAAGATGTTCGGTCTATGAGCCAGCCTCGAATTACCATTCTCATCGAGCATTGAGAAATTTAATAAAAAGAAGAATTTTATTTATCCATTGGGGAACTCTGGACAGAGCCTCGGTATGAAGTCGGGCATTTAGGCTTATCCTCAAGTCTGTTATCGTTTTTAATTTTGTTTTTATTAATACTACCTCCGCCTGCCCCTTGGCTTCGGTAGTTTTGAACTTGAAATGGTTATGGAATTGAAAAGATAAAGACACTGCACTGGTTTTAATGATACACTTGGCGGCTGGAGGAATGAATGAAACACTCGGGAAGAAAAAAATAAAACGATCCTATGATCTTTCATTTTTTGTATAAAAGGGTTTTAAAGAATATATATGAATTGAAACAAATGGAGATATCAGAAAATCTAGGGTCGGCATGCAATTGAATGTTGCAGCTCACTGCACTTGAATGATTTTCTCAACGATACAAAATTAATTGTTGTAGTTCATGTAGGATTATCATAAAACGATCAGACTTCTTTCAGTTAATGCATAACTTTCGCTTGACAACTTTCAATTACATTTTTTTCTTCTACCTTAGATTTTCTGTTATTGTGTCGTGTCAACAATTAGGTATTATTGATATGTAAACAAGTGACCATTAACCCACTGTCATCGTTCTGCCGTTTTTCTGTCTTGTCACCACTGACATCAGCATTTTTATTTAGGCATCTCACAGGAATGCCCATTGTGTTTACTAAGAATCTGGCAAGATTGTAACAAAACCGGAGAAAGTTAAGTGAGCTCATTTCAGAATTAACGATGACACGTTCTGGATATTATAAGACCACTACGTAGCATGTGAGGTTTTATTCTGGTTTAGAAATTTCTTGAAAATCATTATGTTGTCAATTACTAGATTTTTAACTGGTTCACTTTGACCTGGAGATCAGCTTAACTATTCTTTGGAGAACTTTCATTTTTTCACAAAATGTAAACGAAATTTGCTGATTTGATGAGTTTCACCAAGATTTTTAATATACTTTTTACAAGATCATTTTGTTTGGCCTTCAACTCGATAGGTACCTAATACTATATAATGCCAATTTCAACTAGAGATAAGTTAATAATTCGGTTTAAGAACTACTCCAGTCTATATATGATTAAAATTAATTTGCATGATTTACATCATTCTTCTTTAGCTAGTGAAAATTGTGGAGTTATTTTTTGCCACGTTGATATGGAAAACCATGACACACATCTCATAATCTAGTTCTCAACGATATTTACGCTAGATAATTAACAACTCCGAATTTTTTCAAGCAATCTCTCTGCACTATATTTTTAATTTATAATTTTAATGAACTTCTTGCTTAGCGAGAATGAAAAGAATCTGGCCGAGTTCATTCATGACGAGGCTTAATTAGCCGCTGTATAATAATTCACCGAAGTGATTAAATTACAAGAAAGAGGTGTGTTAGACTGTTGTTACCTCTGGGGAATGAAGTTTTATTTTTTAATTATTTTTTCTAGCTAAGTTGCATTGCACTACCAAGCGGCATAACTAAGTTAACTTGCTCAAAGAGGAAAATGTAATTGTTTTCTGCGTAGAGCGTGGAGCATGATCGCATCTTCTAATTCTTCTATCGCCCATCTTGATGGATAATTGTTTTTCTTCTTCTGTTTTTAATACGCTTATCTTGGAAAGATCTTGTGGCGCCGCCGGAGTTTGTATGTATTTACAAATACACTCCCATAAAGGACTTGACATGAAAATTCTGTAATACACATACAAACGAGTTTTGATTACGGAGTTGAGCTCAAAAATTCTATCACTGAGGTTAATAATTTTGTTAAAAATTGATCACGATCAGTAGTTATTTATGGCATTTTCCATGTTCGTATTTCTTCTAAAACTTTTGTGTTTTACCTCTTGCTAACATATCAATTTTCCATTGAACTTAACGTTTTAAAGTTGGCTACACACTTCCTAGAAGTTCATCGAGGAATACGTGAGGAATCTTCCACTGGCAGAAAAGAAGGGAACGAAGGAAATAAGTTTTTTAAAGACTTCCTGCCCCTGTTACGTTCTTTTGAGGGACGATCATATTGTATAAGATTATTCAAAAAAATACAACAATAAAGTTTAAAAAGATTGTTGAAGAGAGTTAGATAGTATTTGCCACTGAATAGGGAAGTCGAATAGGAATTTTTAAATGATCAATAATTATAATCGTTTAAGAATTCTTAATGGGTGATGTTACCTAAACGATCTTGCTAATTGATTTCAAAGTTTATTGCTATTTTAAAAATCTGCAAAAGGTAAGTCCGTTTAGGGCCGAGTGGTAATGAGCCAACAACAGTGCATCTTTAGAAGCAGTAAAAGACGGTAATTCGTTTCTTAGAATCCTTTGCTAAGGAACTGTGTCAGCCGTGAGCGCCGTTGAGTGCCTAATGACCGTCCTAAACTCCCATCGTAAACCAAAGTAGATGGATACCGCATGTGGAGCCTATTCGCGGTATTTGCAAAACTGTTAATAGTGGCAGATCAGCGGACAGAACTCGTTAAAATTGTATTCTATTGCAGAATTGTCGGTGGAATATAAATCACCGGTCTACCGAGGTATGGTGATTGACAGATCTTTGAGGCTTTGCTCAGAATGATAAATTGCGTGGACGCGAGTGCGATTTGTATGGATGCGTTCATGCGTTTTGGTGTTTTCAGAAATGTTTTACTCTTTCCTTTTTTCGCACAAGTTGAATATTTCATAAATGTGGTCAGTTAAGCATTTATGGGCTATTGCTATGACCTACTTATGATCGCAACAAAGTGTGATGTAGGCTCGTGGCATATTAGTAATTTTCTTGATTGGTTACCGATTTGTCATTGTGTGAGCAAACGTATAACGATAGTGTAGAAATGGATGACCGTTGCGATTTATGAAGGCTGCAAGGAAAAGAATCATTGATTCGTGTGATTCATCGGTTTAGTTATTTATGTGGCAGGTTTAGTTTTCCTTTGGACGGATTTTCACTTTGTAGACTTTCTGGAATGCTTTCGATTTATATAGACTTTAAGAAAAATGAGTATTTTCTGACCTATAACGATAAATTGCTTTTGGTTTAGAAAGCTAAAATCGAGTCCGAGTTTGCTCATACTATCTTAAACAACAAATTCTGTATGATTTTTCTTGTGTAAATAATTTGGGTTATAAGCAAAACAAAATGTTTGAATTGGTCAAAGATTTCAAACGTTTATGATAATAATAACACTATATTTTCTTCTTTGTGTATATTTTAGAGCCCGTCACTTTATAGATTGTCTTTCAATTTGAAGTTTACTATTTCATATTGATTGATCCAATTGAACTAAATTATATTTGGTATTATAATCTTGAAATAATATAAAATAAACATTCGAAGATCATAAAAACAATCGTTCGCAATAAGTTCAACCAACAATTCAAATAAATTCTAATTTTCATAAAAACTAAAGCATAACCAAAGAATTCAAGCACCTACCATTCCATCTAGTCTCATTATTCCAATTATTATTTTTTTTTTGACTGATTCTTCTCAATTGCGATTTCGCACCTCTGACTCGGAACATAAAATATTGTTGCGGTCAACTTCGATTGAGCAATGGATGCCATGAAATCGAACTCCTTAAAATCAAAAGTAATTTCAAGGCTATCAAAAACTAGTTACTTCTAGATTCGGTGCCATAATAAGTCAAGTACCTTAGCAATTTTATGTTTTACAACTATCTTCTTCCTAACTCCCGTCGTGCATGAGCTATAAATAAATCTTTTACATTCTTGGTAACTCTGCAAGAGATTTAATGCTATGCTCGCGAGTGTGCCGTTTGCTTGCCATTTCCTATAACTCGTGCAATTTAAGGTCTGCTAGTGATTATTGACCTCTGAAATGTTCGATAATGTACAATCTATCTTGCAGCCACACAAATATTCACTTTTGTTAACTTTGTTTATATTCCTTCACTTCTGAAAGAGGAAGTAATAAACACCTTTGAATTAGCTTTCTTCGAAAGACTATGTCCAATGATAGTTCAAACCGAGGGTTACTGTCCTCTTGGTGTTTCTTTAAAAATAATCGTATAAAAGAAATGCACAGATTTGTCTTCTACAAAAAAAGACAGTGACAACACAGAAACCACGTTATACTTGAGTAAATCATGAGGGAAAAGACGCTTCTTCCAAAACAGATTTGAATGATAAGAAATGCAAACCTCTTCTTTTTCGCTTATTTTTTTATGTTGTTTTTCTTAACATAATTTACGTTACAAGTGAAATGGCCTTTCAAAAGTCTCATGCCGAGTCTCAACACCTTCTAATCGCCCAAAATAGCTTAAGTTTACCTCTTGTTCAAGAATTTATTACATGATGCGAAGAAGCATGCTAATGACTGCGAATGTTGTTACCCACATTTCTCGGTGTTATTGCTACAATAAATCAAATCGCTTCTCGAGGAGTTTCAGGCTTGGGTCACCAATTAGGAGATTTTATCAGAGTTTATTTGAATGCTTATTATGTGCTTGTGCATGCGATTTAATTAGATGGACATATATGTAGATATATGTATATAAATTATATCTGGAGTAGTTAGTGTCATGTTTTATTAATGACATTTTTAATTATTTTACCAAATTAATATAAAATATTATATATATATATATATATATATGTACATATATATTTATCGCGGTAATTTCTAATGTAGGAATATATAAAGAAAATAAATTAAATGGGAAAAAAGAATTGTAATAATACTTCTTTAGTCTATAATGACAAGTGTTATATGCATAGGTGAATTAAAAAAATAATCTACTTTTTTAATTATCGATGAATAATCGATCAAAAGCATAAAATGTTTAAGGATTTACAGCTACATATCTATTAAGGACTCAACAACATCAATCTTAATTTTTTTTATGTTCATGAAGATGCCTGTCTTTAAAGCCACATAGGGATATTCATTATGGAAACAACATAAAAATGTGGATAAAAGAAAAGTAGCAATGACCTCAACCCAATTAATAAGGGAATGAGTTGGAATAAATTTCAAAGAATGACTTCTCTAGAGCTACCCTATTTTTAAAATTGAGGATCATTGTCGATCAATGGAACTCGATTAGCATAAGGAAGGCAGCGACCTCATTGATTTGAGGAATGGTGTAATTAATGTCATGGGGTTTGCTATTAAAATTTTTGTAAGAGTGGTAGGATCGATAACCTATGTTGCAAAGGAAGAGTTTTGCAGATCGGGTCAAATGAATACAAAAGTGGAATGAACTAGAAGAATTAAGAATATGATTGAGTGCAAAATACTATAATAATAAGAAGATGAGATATTGCAAAAACTGATACCAGTTTGAGAAATAACATAATGACTGCTTTTATCTGATATCATGTATCAGATTCAAATGTATGGCAACAATAAAAGCAAATTTTACAAAGTACTCACCTGCAAGTAAATTCGGTTTCTCCCAAGCAAAGTTCAAGGCAGTCACGTCTGGAGTTAGCGCTCACATTTCTCTTAACATGTCCATTCAATTTATAACCTTGAACCCTGTCGATGCACCAGGCCCTCGCACATGGTCGTACACCCAAACATGATTTTTGGGCATAAATTGTGAAAACAGGGAATTGAGACTTGGTTAAGGCGCCTGAAAAGAGTTAAATAAAAAATTAACCGACTCATGTACATAAGATTTCAATTAAAAAACATAATTTATTGAAAACTCTGATTTTTATGATCGGTGTAAATTACTTGATCAGTTTAGATATACTTTAGCTTGGGTAGAACTTGTTCTTATCTAAATGGCTGTTCTATTTTTAACTCAACTATTTCTCTTAATTGGATAATCTGTTTGTCATGATCAGTGATCTCGCCGATCGTTACCGTTCGGTAAAAGATACAAAACTTTGTAATTAACTAATTTTCCGCGTATTTACAATTGTGCTGCGAAAAGTCGCAGCGCTTAACATCTCTTGAACTTTAATTAAAACGTTTTTGGGACCAATTAACTTTTTGTACCACTCCGCCGCTGCTGTACTCTAAGGTAAATCGAAAAAAAAAGATCATTTATGTTGGAGAGACTGCGTGTGATTTAGCAAATTTTCCACATTTGGCTAATCATGTTTAGCCGTAGAAACGCAAATGGGGAAACAGCGGCAGCATCACTTTGAAAAAGCGCAAATTTTCGAGTGTAAGACGATGTATCCCGTCGTTTCGTTAACATCACTATTGCGATTCCTCCACATGAGTTCGGTTGATCGAAAAATATTCTTTTACCTTTTCGACATCGCGATCTTTGCGAATCTTTCTCGGGATCTACATTATCTACCTGGGGGTTCTCTGAATTTAATTGAGATATCAATTTTTTCTTTCACGATCGCAGGGCATTGATTTTTTATATCTATATAAATTTGTCAGAGCCCAATTTTTATTGCTATATAACGAGATAATTATACCTTTTTCGCGGCTTTGGTATCAAGACATCTAATGATGAGAATTTTTTATGAATGCTTTTAGTGAAGTGAAGATACATACAGCTTCCAGTATTTTGAATTGGATATTTATTTCTTATTTTTCTTTGAGATTCTTATACAGATGTACATATGTGCCTTTTAAAATTGAAAATCGATGGCGAGTTAAAAAATGAAGGGAATTACGCTGTCCAATATAAAAGGTGTAAGGGAATTAGCATATTCTTTCCTTAAAGTTCATATTGCTTTTGTCTTCACATAACTTTGTTCTGATTTTACAACATAAAGAATTTTTTTTGTCTTTGAGACTACGTAAATAAATTCATGTGCTTTTGTGTAGTTCAGTGATCTCTAAATTAGTTATAATTCAACAGGCGTTAAATTTGAGGTGAAATTATAATGATGGGTCAATTTTATACTTCGCAGATTTTGTTATTATCGTGTGCAGTAGATTGGCACACTAAAATAATGGCTCTTATGCATAAAAACTAAGCAAATGCTCAATCTTAATTTTTCTATAGAAAACTGGAGCTCAATCTCAATTTGGGTGAGATAAAACTCGGGTTTTCTATATAAACATTGAGATTGAGTATTTGCTCAGTTTTAATGCATAAGGCCCAATATCTCTTTCCCATGTATTTCATATATTTTTACTTTTTATAAAAAGTCTCAAAATACTAAGAAATTGTATTATTATAAATATAATTTTTTTACTAATTGAAATTAAAAAGCAGTCAAAATGTCTTCTTTGGGCAATCTAGTGTTAACGCATATTACTCGGCACGTTCTTAACCTCGAGTCTGATTTTAATTGGCAGCGTATTAAATTATTTTCCGATTTTATTAACGTTCTTACTTGCTATTTTTGTTTAGGTGAATTAATTTTAATTATGTCTGCGCTAAAATGTTGCTTGAGGCAGTAGGCACTTAACTTAACTAATTGAACTGAAACAGGTATATAGGACCAAGGTCAAAGCGGGTTTTAAATCAATGAGGTGTTGTAGTCTTGATTGACAGCAAGGTAATTTCTGTTTTTGTAATTTTAATTTTATTACTTTCTTGACGTTTAATGAATGAAACGGAATGGAAATCGATTAAAATAAAATCGTTTCACTACTGAGGTCCAAAGTATTTAGAGGCGCTGCGCTGCATAGAAATAATTGCTGTCGATTTGTTTCTCATTCCTATGTTAAAATAAAACTAACTTTTTATATTCAAAGGAATTACTTAATGTTACGTTCAAGATCAAGTCAAGTCTACTGTAATTCGATTAGGCAAGCAACTGGTAACTTGCTAACTTAGACCCAGTGCAATTTGCTAAAGATCTCAATGCTTAGGTATGAAGATATGTATACATATGTATATAATAATATGTATGTTTATGAGTTATTGGAATAGATTATTTTTATAATTTCATTAGCTTTAACATTTCTTAACTGAACAACTAGTTTTCTGTGTACGTTTTGAGCATTTTAATTGGTTTATTTAGGATTATTATTGTATGATACCTTGTCCACGTGGTTAAAATAAAAACGAACTGAATCCAAATAAACTTAGTAAATTTAAATTTTGTAAACGTAAAATCATGTGTTTTTTAATATTAATAAATGACATATGATGTTGCAGATATTGCTGGGTATGTTAATTGCAAAACACTCAACATTTTAATTAATGGCGTGGTGAATTCGTTTAGCATCGTATTTAAAAGTTATAACAAATTTGGTTCCCATATAAATTACAATCAAAATATAATTATTTTACATTCGGTGGTATGGTAAAATTTGAAATACATAGGGTAGTGAATGACCCCAATTGGGGGGTAATCTAAGAATCTTTTAAACTAATATCAGTGCTTGCTTATGCCGTGTTGTTTTTCCACTTCGTAAGCGTCTAAAAATGCGTGGGATTTTCTAATTACAAGTTGTACTGACTGTAATTAACTTTGAGTTAGAGAGACCTACGCATTCAGACAGTTGGAAGGTTGGAAGGATATAAAAAAATTCGCAAGCGTGAGAAAATTTCAAAGATATGCAGCATGTTTTATGTTAAAATAAAAACGTTGTATACGTAAACAACTAAAAGACGTTTGAGAATTTGTAAATTATCGGTGTTTTCCGTGTCAGATTTCGGAATTTCATGTCTTCCTGTAGGTTAAAGAAAATTGTTTAGTTTTAGTCACTTCCGACAATTTAAGTTTAGCATGTTTAGCATGCGCAGTAAAACCAGTTAACGTTGTGAATTTCTTCACCTAATTATTCATCTCGTCGTGCTTGTTAGATGTGAGGAAGGTAAGAAAAAATTGCTCAAAACGTGCCAGTTTACCACTACCGCATTCCTAATCAGAGGCATCATCGTGCCGTGTCTTATCAAAATTTACCTGGCAATTTATCGGCGTTCGATGAGAAGAGCACACAAAGTCCTGTTTCGTAATTAACCGCACTGCAGCTCTCATTGCTCTGGCATGCTTCCAGGCAGTCTGTTAGCATCAGGGTGCCAGGTAATGAGTCCAGAAGTTTTCCCGGTGCCGAGAACACGTACCTGCAAGGATGCAAGGAATATAATAAAAATTTGTTAATTCCAAACGAAAACC
Source organism: Machimus rusticus (assembly GCA_951509405.1). Classification (NCBI taxonomy): domain Eukaryota; kingdom Metazoa; phylum Arthropoda; class Insecta; order Diptera; family Asilidae; genus Machimus; species Machimus rusticus. Next base: position 32,733,558 of record OX608053.1, on the reverse strand, counting down.
TAATGATGGCTAAAACACTCAATTTTGTCTATTTTTTAGGTAAGTACATGATAATTATCGTGACATCTTACTTCACGAACTATTCATTGCGCGCGTGCGCCCTCCGATAATGGGAAGCGAGATGCACTTTGAGGTGTAATCCATTACTATCAGCTCCCTGGGCAGCTTTGACGGTGAGTGTAATAAGAAACTAATAACAGATTTTCAGCGAGCAATCGAGCCTACCTTCGTGTCTTTATTGCAATCACGCAGCGTGCAATTACTGATAATTGATTTCATTCGGAATAATAAGGAATTGAAAGGAATTCCCGATCGCCCCTCCCTCCCCCCACCATCCGTCGGGGAGGGGAAATTATATTGCGCGCGCAGGGACCGATCGTGCCTCCTTTTATAATCCACTTTCGATTGAATTACGTAAAAATAATTATATAATACACTCATTTCTGTTTTTACGCGATAGATACGTTTTCAACAAATTCGTATAAAAAAAATCTTATAAAACAAGGTATCCACATAAAAGTAGGGGATAAGTTCGACATTTGAAGACCCATTTAAGAAAGACATTTGTGTATTTTACGATTATAGTACACAAGATTTACATCTTTTGTAGTACTAACTAATGGATAGCAAAAACATTCATTGCTACAAGGTAATAATTTTAGAAATAGAAAAAATAAAATAATGCATGAATAAATCATTTTTTTCTAAAATAATAAAAATCATAATTTTATAAATCAAAAATATAAGAATCCACAATTTTACATGTACATATTTTATAAAAACAGAAAATCATAATTTAGTGAAACGAAAACTGGCAAAATATATCATAAAATTGAATTTTGCATTGCTTACTAAAAAATTATTTTAACACATTCCCATCGGGCAATTTTGAACACATGAGAATGTGTTAAATATAAATTTCTTGAATCGCGTTAAATCAGATAAAATCGCGTAAAAAATGGATAAAATATAGCTTTTTAATCGCGTTAAATTCGCGTATAAACAGAATTAGGTGTATAACGTATTTTATTTAATGCTCCGCGCCAGAAATGGCAACTTACCCGGTAACGATCTCGAACCCGATCATGTCAGGATCACATTCTTCCTCGGCCTGTCCACTGGCGTTTGGCGTGTCATTGTCCTCGTTGGCAGTGCTGCCATAAGTGACCGCTCCTGGTGGGGCTGACGGCGGCGGTGCGGCCGCGGCTGTGGACGCTGACGGAGGCGCTGATTCTGCGGCTGATGGACTCGCCGATAGTGGGGCTGGCAGCTCCGGCGATACCGGCGCTTTCGATTGCGGATCTAATCCGGCGGCAGTCGCGATGTTATCGTTATTAACTAGCGCATCTGCCGAATTCGCTATGGGAACGTCTATCCGTGATCTTCGTGCGTGCACCGAGAGGTTTATTGATCCAAGCAGGATGCATAACACGAACGTGTGTGCTGGCTTTCGCGAAATCATTGTTGGATTGTAGTTGGTCTTCAGTCGCTACTGTAGTACCTATAGCTGCAATTTAAAAGAAAGCAATTTATTATATTTTGTGGCTAGACATACAAAACTAATGTTTGTATTCTTTAAAATGGGTTCGAGACTTATTAATAATTATAATTAGTAGCGAGCTTTACTATTGTCGTCGTGCTTCTGGGTAATAAATAAAATGTTCACATAAAATTATACTTGTATCAAAAAACAATATGGTATGACGTCATAGATAGGTATCCTAACAAGAAATCATAACGATGCCCGATTTTTCCCATATTCTCACAATATTTTTAGCAAAATTTTTTAAAAGTTCTCAAATTGGAGATTTTTCCGCTTGGTTTCTGTAAATACAAATTCTGAAAATATTTTTACTTTACTGCGTTGCAAAATATGCAAAAAATCGTGATTGAAAATCATTTTAATTTCAAAGTTCGACAGGTGCAAGTAACCGCCAACAATCTTTTCAACAAAAATTAATAACACAAAAGATTCAAAGTGCTTTTTTATTTTACTGGGTAATTGTGTGGTCACTAGACTGAAAGATGCTAGAGTGTTAGTCTTTTAAAAAGCAAAGATATTACTTGGACCAAAGAATTAAATTGTTTTCACCATAATCTTAAAAATTATGGGGAATGCTACTAATTAATCCTTTCATTCTCTAATCGGTGATTGCGGTAAGGTATTTCTTCCGAAGGAACAATATAGGTATGTATATAATATATAGTGATGAGTAAAACAAGATCAAGACCAATACTATGATAGTTTGAATTTTTATGAATATGAAAGGTATTTAACTATTTCGTATTTGGTATGTTTCATGATTGGAACGAAAAAAGAATTTCATCCACTTAACATTAAGTAATCAACAATAAAAAAGTAGAGGAAAATGATAAAGTTTTTTAATTGAACTAATTATAAAAATAAACTTTATTAATTTTGATCAACAAAGTATTTTTGGAAAAAAAAGTTGAGATTATTAAAAAAATTATGTGTAATAATCAGGTCGTGATTTCAAATTAAAAAAAAAAAAAAATCTTCAAAGTATGTAGCGGGGTTATTCTTTTTTTATTGTTCACTAGTTTGGTCTTAGCCAATGATTTCATTGAAATGTAAAGGCTTTTATTTTTTTCTTGATTAAGACTCTGTATTATGCTCTTAATATTGATCTTAATTTCGTATGTTGAGTCTTGGATTTGGTATGGATCTTACAAGTCGAGTCTTGGTTTTGGTTTTGGAAATTCTGCAAGACTAAGACTAAGATTTGCTATTGAATTAAGTTAAGAAATCTTATGTCCATTTAACGTACTAATTTATACTTCACATAATTAATTCTCCTCAGCATCTGTATTTTTTTTTTGGATAATATGAGATAGAATCGTTTTTAAAAGAGTCGGTGTGGTCAAGCTGTAAGACTTTTATGACTACCAAACAAATTCGTTCGCATTAACGATAAATAAAAGAAACGAGAATTAATCGGAATGAGAACCTCCCGCCACTTAACCCCCGGATACCTTTTCACTAAGCCGCCATCGCCGTGCCATGGTAGCCGATCGCTCAACAAATAACTCCGACACCCCACCGAGCTAAATTTACTCCTCCTGCCATAAATCTCGACTAAATAAACGGCGAGCCCTCGCGCGAAGCGTTCACAAACCATAATCATGCATAAATGAAAATATCCCCCGACGAGTCTGCCCAGAGCCAATAGTGTACCTGTGGCAGCGGTTTACCTGCGCGAAATCTAAAACGGTGTCAACACTCAGCGTGAACTCCTTTATGTGAGAAAAATCGGCAAATATCTTAGCCATTTGGTCTGTTTGGATAAAAGTGAAACAATGTTGAGACTTCCTCAGGTCCGATGCCAAACGAGTTCAATAAATCCTGTAACATGGAAAAGCGATGTTGAGACCGCGAAAGCAATGTCAGGTCGAAGAAAAAGTGGCAGCGAAATTCGTGAGTGCAAGTCATAAAAGTGTGGAAAATTTATGCTGAATGGCAGTATCCTCCTTCGAGAAGTGATAGAAAATTCAACCTGCTGCACGAGACCTTGATTTTCAGTTTGAAAGGTAGGAGAGATCGGCCAAAAAGGCACCCACCGGATCCCGCCTGATCCCCGACCGAAATAAAGATCGTACCTCTTCCAATCGTCTTCACTATCGAACCGATCTTGAGTTATTTTGTGCAAAACATCTCGACCAACTATTGCATTCTTGGTACGTAGGAGATCGGCTACAAATGCAACATGGACCCCAACCTGACAATATTGAATATTCGTGATTTCTTGTTTCGTTAAATGCTAATAAACGAAGACATTACAACAATTGCTCCAGGGACCGAGTGGGAATATGACGTCGGGTGATCACATGGAACTCTAGATCGGGATAGCGCTGCCAGAACGGATCCAGAAGGAATTATTTGTTTCATTTGAGGTGGATTTTAGCACAGGTCTATCAGCCGGGCATCGGGGACAGAGCACTGGAAAAAATAAAAAAATAAATCAGCCAAATCTTGGGTTGGCTCGAGCACTCGGATGGATGGTTTCTTGGTATCCATCGCAATCTCAGTGGGTGGATTGAGCATTAAATTAAATGAGGAACTTCATTAGTTGCACTCAGGTAGATTTGCATACGTAGAGGTGGTTTAATTGAAAAACCACCGTACGTTCGGCGATTTCGATGTGTACGCCGCCGCTCCATGCATGCTTTAATCGCCAGCCAACCAGGTTGAACGTCCGCGTGGTTTAATTGAATTTATATCTCTCACATCCACCGCAAGAAGATACCTCTAATATGAGTTTGTATAATGAGAAATACGGCAGTGTGCCGTATTTACCTAATTTTAAATACGGAAATCACCCGAGTCGATCTAAACAAGATATTTTGAGTCATAATAGACTCGCTGGGGCCGGCACGGATCATTGCTTATTAATGGACAAATTTGCGCGTTGCTACTGCCGAACGGTTCTCAGATATATCTTAAGCCGTGCAAATATTGTCGGCTTATGATTGCAATTTCATACAATTTATTTCTTTCAAGCTGGGAGTTAGCATTACCTCGTCTAAATGAATGTTGGTTTTCTTGAGTGGCTGACTCAATCTTAGAGGCACATTAAGAAATTGAGATAAACTGTCTGTCACAATTTAAACTGTGACTATATTGCCAATGAGAATTTATCTCCATTTCTCTATGTAAGTAGTATTGAGCGTACGATCCTCGTCAACGGAAGAAAGTTTTGTAATTTGCATAAATTCATTTTATTTCTAGTTGATCGAATCTGTCTAATTAATAAGTGTTTTATTTATTTTTCACTTTTCTACAAACTCTTTACATATAACATCATTATTACTTTTGGTAGAAATATGTAGGATTTATTATGCTAGCCAATTCTTTGAAATATTCAACAATACATCTATTTATTATTATCTATTATGTCCACTTAGGGCGTAGGGTTGAAGTATGTACTCTTATAAACTAAGTCACAGTTTTCAAAGAAAAAATTCATTTTTTCTGTGTTTTTTAAAATTTTAATCTACGACAAGGCATCTTTTAGTGTGCCGCGTAAAATGTTTCAGGTTTTTTCAATCGTAAATAATTGTTTACTATTAATTTTCTGCACTTTGTTACAGTTCGTGGACCTGAATTAGTGACTTAATTCGGCGTTAATTTCCAATTTTCTTTTTATGTAATCGTGTAATAGATTTTCCATATGATAAGCATCAGGTTACTTTAAAGAGTTTAAAGTGTGGAAATTCTGTTTTTTCGAGTAATTCATTCCTTTGTTATTTTAGCGCCCAAGGTGAAAGCATTAAAATAGATGTCCTCGTTTGGAGATGGAGGGCGTTAATGGGCTAAAATAAAATCTCATCAGAGACAGTCCAATGGCCAACACTTTTACCAATTACAATTGCATCCTCCTTCGGTTTTTTTTTTGCATTCATTGAAGTTGTTAGTCGTGGTATTTCTTGCTTGACCCCTTGCAGAAAGATTTGCAACTTTCAATTTCATTTGTACTATATACCCAAAAGGTTTTTCTTATTTTGTGAGAGTGGAAAATTGCTCAAATGAGTTCCACTGGTTTGGAAAATTTAAGAAGAGAATAAGAAAACATTGAAGTTTCTTATTTTTTACATTTTCAATTATATTGGCACGATTAGATACCGCGCCGATAATTTCAAGTTATGATTACCTCACAAATGTTTTCCAAGGTCAAATATTGTATTTGAAATAGAATTTGAATAGATTCTAAATAAGATTATAGCAAATATTTAAGTAATACCAACGACAGAATTATTTAAATTTGGTATTTGAAGTGAACTCAATTTGAAAATTATTATTACATATATTAACTTGAACGTGAAGCACAATTTTCTGGATCTTGTTAAAGAAATTCAAAAACAACAATTTTTTTAATTTGAGTAATTAGATGAAGTCTTTAATTATTAAATATAAAGATAACTAAGAAACTTCTAGAGGGCATTAATCAATTTCTTTTCTACTAGTTACTATCTGTCCATTTCAAGGAATTAAAAAGATTTATAGCTTGCCAAGACTGTTTAAGACAGGGTTCGGAGAACTGAAAAAATTAAATTCGCTCGTTAGCGAATAATAACCAAAGAATTTTATTTTGAATTCGCTCGCGAATTTTATAAAATGAGTTTTATTTTTAAAATTCTCCGTTCGCGAGCGAAATTTATTTTCAGAGAATTGAAAAATACTTTTCGCTCACGAGTGATTTGTAAAAGAATCGTTCGTGAATCAAATTCAATACCACACAAAAATAAAAATTAGTGAACAATTTTTATACTTTTTTATTATAAATTAAATGTCAATACATATTTTATTTAAAACATTGTCGTTGAGTTTTACAATTAAAATATTATTAATTGTTTCTTTCGACCATTTTGACCTCATTTTGGTTAAAATAGTAGAAAAGGCGCTAAATGCCCGTTCAACAGAAACTTGGGTTGCTGGCTACTTCGGCTAAGCGACCGAGATCAGGATCGTCTTAATTATTTAAATTTAGTTTATGTACTGTAGCATAAGGTCTTTTTATATTCCCCGTACATTGTCCTTTTAATATTTTTCTACACTCCAAACACGTTGATGAATTAGATATCTCATCATAAAGCACGTATTTAGACAATTCAAAAACTTTCCGACGACCCATAATTGCAATTTTTACCTGATTCTGATTTAAACGCACGACGCATGCACCACGAACTTTACTCAAAGAATGAAAAAGAATCATTCGTTTCGGTTCTTTTTCACTCTCTAGAGAAAAATTGAATTCTCTTCATTTTAAACTCGCTCTCACGAACGAATTGTATTAGGTAAGGCGATTGCATTCGTTCTCCGTGAACGAATGGAATTTATAAAATTCTCCTCAAAAATAAAGTTCGCGAGTTGAAAAATAAAATTCAGTTCGCGAGCGAAAAAAATAAGGGAATTTTATATTTTTTTCATTCGTGAGCGATATTTTACGTACCTTGGTTTAAGAAGTGCAAAATTTATAATCTTTGTTGTCTGATGCCCACACGATTAAAATCTCCACTCAGGTAGAATTTGTTAAGATAATTAAAGCATACCTGACCTACCTGAATTTATCTCGGGAAAAGGAGGAAAAGTGTGCGGCATACACACCAGTAAAATTGACGTAAACATCATCGAAATTGGCATCTAAATAATTCATTCAGGCAAATTCAAAAATTTATCGCGTTTCCATCGAAGTACCCTCAAATGACACGGCACGAAGCTGTCAAGCTACTCTCGATTATGGAGATACATCTGAAGTAGCCAAAGGTAGCCGAAGATGTCTAAATGCGAGAGATGCAAGCAACTTTCTTGAAATTGTAGTTACACGCAATAAATTTATCGATATCAAAACATTCCAATCACTTATAGATCAGTCCTTATTCCCTTGTATGCCCGCGAATGTCGCGCGCGGATTCCTTCCTCCCATCATTGGTTACCAATCATGAAGGAAGAATTTTTCGCGAGATATGTTCGCGTCGCAGTGCAGAGCGCTAGCGTTCAGCACGGTCGCGGACCGCCAGAGTTTCTAGTCCAGTCCAGGAAAATCGAAACCGTCCGATTGTAATTTACGTCGAGAATGAGTTATGATGACAACAAGCGTATGTACGTACCTCGGAGGTATAAAAGCAAAAGCCGCGCGGCTACATGACCATCGCGAGCAAGTGAAGAGGCGATCGCATCCGACGCGACGCTAAGCAGAACGGGCTCTGCAGAAAATTGCGTAACAAGACCATGTCACCCATTTTACATGAAAAGTGAGTTTTTCGACCTTTTCAACAAAATCTTGTTGGTGGCGTGCCCCCGAACGCCCATATTCCGATGTCTGGGGTGCCCCACAGGTACCCAAGATCCCGTCTAGGGCCGTTGTAAGGCACTTTGTGTTCTCAGCATCCGCCTCGGATTACTTAATTTCCGCGGCTCGTGTACCTATACCTTCAGGTTGAGGGGCACTGCTGCGAAGATATTTTTTGAGATATTTCATGTTTTTGCCATGCCTCACAGTTCCGTCTGTGTTACTAGATTACGGTTCTGGATATAAGAAAAGCAAAGATTGCCACTAATCGCGATGGGAAAATTCATTGCTCCTAATGCGAATGGGGCATTACCTTAATTTTTTATCTCGCTGATTATCTTGAAAGTTCTACGTCAAATTCACTTTCTCAAGACGTCCCCTGCCGCTGTGCCGCACCTTAAGACAGTGCAGACTAATGGCTCTTGAGCTCTGAACTTGCAATCACCCAACATTAAACCAGAACAGGAAGAAAACAGGGAAAATGCGGAAAGTGCAACACACTTGCTGTGAACCCATTCCCTTTTGTTGAGGCGGGACGATATCAAAAGTGATTTTACCTTCATTAGTGCAATTTTACATTATTCTTTTTTTTTATTAATTCTAATTAATCCAACTAACTAGTTGCTATAGCTGATCTTCTAATTAAATTAAATCACTTCCCACGTGTTAGGGCTGTGCAAGACAACGGACAATTAATCCTAATGTGATAATTTCACACCTGAAGGGGAATCCCAAGGAGTCTGAAAGAAAATAAGAAATCTTTACAATTTAATTGGGCTTTTGAGAATTTCTGTCTTTGAGTGAGTGTGAGTAATCACGGAAAAGGGGCACTAAGGTCATTCCACCTAATACTTTTGATTGTTTGTCATGAAATATGTATTTTGTAATTTAAAACCACCTGAAATCAATGTTTTTTAGTCAAATTCATATAAAGGGCCTTACTTATGGATTTTCTGATCGGATTTGAAAAAAATGTTTTCTGGACTAAATTATTCTATTTTTATAAAATGACCTCTAATTAATGAACATTTTCGAATTTTCTGCCCGTTGTTACAATCAGAAAATCAATATGTCGAAAATCCGACCAGTGAATCTCTAAGTTTATGTAATTTTGAACATTTATCGCGAATTTACAGGCAGATCGGATGAAAAATGCAATCTGTATGTGGTTAGCCCAGTTAAAAAACATAGTTTGGATAAAAACGTGTTTAAAGTTGAAATTCTCTCTCTTGCTCATTTAATATTGTAAGTTCACTTTTTTAACCTTCAGAATAATGAATTTAAAGAAAAATGTGTTTTCTGGAATTATCAAAGTGTTACTGACCTAAATACAAGTTATTTAAAGACTTCTTAAACATTGAAGTTTTGGTATACCCCAGACATTTTTAATTTAAAATGTTGGTCGCTAAAATTGTGTTGTCTTAACACATTTCCTTATTCTAAAAAATCGGTGATAGTGTTACTTTTGTATTGCTGTTTTGCATTTGTATTTTTGATGTAAACTCCAAAATAACCTTTAAGAAAGCATGACTTCAACGTCTAGATATAGAACAATAATCTCGTCTTTTGATCAATCTTTTCCAACCATCATTAGTAATTAAGGAGAATCATTCTTTTGTTTACTGGAGCATCAAACCGATTTGTCCGAAATAAAGATCGAAAATCGGGTCAAGAAGTCGCTTATCTGCCTACTCGGAAACATTTTGAATGTCTTCTAGACTTTGAGGTCTCTTAACTTATGTTTCTGATCAATTCATGACCGATTGTTTGATATCACCGAGTAAAATTCCCTTAATAGCGGGATTCTGGAGACATTCCAAAATCACTTTGTCACAGATAAAATAGTTAAGGTTACAAGCAATAAAAGTGAAATGCTGTCCGATGTAACACGTGAGAAACCTCCAAAAGCAGTCACTTTTGAATAAATGCCTGCATCTTTTATAGTCGGAATCATCGTCTTATGACTCACTGAAAATTTTGAATCTTTGAGTCGACGTTAAGACGGTGCATTTCCGCTGGTTCGGCGTATGGTGGAGCCTCGTGTCAATTGCTGTAACTGAGTTAATTTTAATTAAGGCCGCCTTTCCGTACATTGCTTGTTATGACCATTGAAACTTGCACGGTCTTTTCCGTCAACATGACCGCGAATCGCGGATTGGTGGTGGTCGTTGTTGTCGCCGCGGCTCGTTTTAGCCATCCGCTGCGACTGCTCCAAGTACTTGATTACTTTGTAAATTCACTTAATAGCCGTGCCGGCTGTTAGGCAGTCGGATGAAACTGCATTGAATGAGTCAATAAAACGCTGAAAATAATTTCGTGTATCGTACACGACCGCGCGCCGGCCAGGTTAAACTAGTTATGTATAAATTAAACGAGATCACGATTTATGCTCGGATTACCGAACAATAGCGTAAAGCCGATGGCTATTTAATCTCAGCTGTAACTGTTTAAGGCAATTGAACTAATTTCTTGCGTTCTGTTCGAACATGTTTATGATATGTGCGCAAGATAACCCATTATAACTTGGTGAGCCCTTCCTCTAAGAAGGCCTGCTAAACTTTTTCAATTCATTCCGCATTTCGCATATGCCACTTTTATCATTAATTCTTAAGATTAGTGACTGGAAATTTCATAAATTGCGAGGTACAGGTATAATTTTAACAACACGTTAACAAAAGGGGTTCGTATATTATTTAGATAACCGAACTATTTTCCGATTTTATGGGGATTATGTTACTGTTTCGGTTTTTATCTTTATTCTCAAGAAAATGCTATTTTGAAGTTTCATTCACCCATTGAATCGAATGAAAACTCGAAATTTTAAAGGGGGCTATTAGGTCAAGTGGGGTATCATATAAAAGGACTTCATTTGTAGATTTTAAAATAGGTTTTCATATTCTTGTATGCCGTATAATCTTCGAATTAAAATGACAATTGTCTAAAAAATACAACCATTCTTCTCTTTCTAATCATCGAAGTTTGCAGAGCGACGTATTTGAAGTAATTGATTAATATAATCATTTAATGAATAACTAAAACTATGAAAAAAGGTTTCTTGAGGCTTATTGAAAGTTTTGAAATATATACCTAAATTATGAAAACAAAAACGTATGTAATAAATTGATTTCAATTTTTTATACTTTTTTTTTGCAGATTGATTCAAAACATTTTCTGCAGAAATTTTTTTCATAATAGTTGTTTCAATTATTAATGTTGATAAATCAATGTTTATCATCTTTTTGTAAAATAATTACAAAATCCTTTGCTTCTTTCAGGTTTTATTTTAAGAATACTTACATCTAAATTATGAAACATTTTTAAATTAAACATAATTAATCTAATACTTGACTACTACTTCAATGGATAAATAAAGTGAACAAATAAAAATCGTACTAACAACAAAGTTATGATTTTTTCGGATGGTAGTATTAGGTCAGGTGTTTTTCAGATATGAATTTCAATGTAAATTTTACAAATTGAATGTCTTATAGCATCAAGTGCTTTAAGGTTATTGGCAGGAGTTTTACTTCTGAGGCTCAACCTCCTACTCATATTTTATGCTAAAAAGGCATATTGTTCTGGGCAACCGCCAACACCGGAAATATGCCTCGAAAGGGCTGATCCTCTCAATAGCGCGGACTTCAAATATTTACCTAAATAAATTCATAACCCAGAGCCTTTTAAGGCACCTGAGGAATTCGAATGCGAAGAGCAAACAAACTGCACGTCGCGTCGTCTCGATCGGTGAGATCGGCTCTTGTTGCTCCAGCGGTTATTACCTTTCTTGGGAGTCGTAATAAGGTGGTAATGAAGAAGTTAGCCTCTTCCCTCGCTCAGTGTTCGCTTTGATGTCTTGTCTTGAACGGGCGCATAAGATGCCTAGGTCTAACGGTGCGACTGGTTATCAAGAGGAATTCGATAAATCAACCAGCAGCCCATATGCAAAGTGTTTTTAGACTGACTCAAGTGTACCAATCCGCGGCGATCGGCAAACACGCGAGTCAACCGATGCAAATATTGGGCCACCTCGTGCGCATCTTGGGCGCGTTTACCCGCCACTTAGCCACCACGTCTTAAGGTGGCCGCAAAAAGAGTTACGAACAGGTGATTAACGTGAACACAATTACATTTCTGTTTTTTTGCTGTTGTCTATTTATTTTTTTATGCCTATATTTTTTTCAAAGAGGTTGTTAGACCAACTGGCCAAGCACCATGACGGAAGGTCTTCCACGCCGCGGCGCGGCGGTTCTAATAACCCATTTGTGGCCGTACAAGCGGCGGAATTGTACGAATAGTGTGTCCGGAATGTTTTAATGATCTGGCCACAATGGGTCCTCCGGAGGGTCCGCTCCCAGATCCCGGAGCTCCGGGCCTCCGGGCCTCTGGGGCATATTGCAGCTGGAGCGTAGGAAGAAGGTCGTCTTGAATCCAAATGGTGACAAAATACGATCTGCGATTATGGCCGCAGAAGCAAATAGGTTTTCTTGCCGTCCTCGACTACAAATAGTTACAGTTATTGCTGGCGTCTTATCTCCCATCACTTGGACTAGTTTTCGTCCGGAAGACACGTTTAGAGATTCTTAGTGGCACGTTTGTTTTCCGTTTACAGAGGTACATGGATGCGTCGCTGTATCTTCGTCTTGTTAAAGCAATTTTTTTTTCTTTCTTCGCCTCAACTAGCGCGACTCGAGCGGTTTTTACCTTTAACAATAAAAAAAAATTAAATAAGAAAAAGAAAAAGAAATTCCCGCAGCATCCATTCAAACTTAGGACCACGATAATTTAGATGGTGCTAAAAATTATGGGAAATTCGCGATTCTCCGGTGTCTGGTTTCGAATTTGTGGCACTGTTAGTCCGGAAGATGAACGCGCTAAATGGTAAGATACACTGTGAATTGACAATTTCATGGGAATTTGTGGAATGGACTCAAATCATTATGTCGCCCGAAGACGTTGTCGCTTGTCGTTTCACTGAGAATTATTTTTTTATGGGGCAAACATCGCCGCTTTAGAGGAGAAGCATTCATGCGGACAATTCTGGTTAATTGTGGGAATGATGTTTACAAGTTTAACTTTGTTAAAGAGGCGTTAAATTGCTAAATTATATCATTATGCTTATTAGGTAAATGTAATGAGATTTCATGTTTATTTAGCATTTAGCAGTTATTGTGTAGCTGTAGACAAACTATCGGACGAGTTTCTTTAATGTAATGATATTTTTTCCAGTATCTCGTAATACGATGGCGAATACTCCAGTAGGCGTTTTCCGTTTGCATTTTGTACAGTTGAGACTTAAATACCTACATTTGAATTTGTTTTGCATAATCAATGTTTGTAAACGAGAAAATATAGGTATAATAAAAATTCTTTACATTGAGTTTGATAGTGACACCATTTCCATTAACTTTTTATTATTTTTTGTTTTTAAAATTTATAACCTATAATAAAATGCGAGTTGGATTTGATAATGGATAGTTGGATATCATTTTTATTTCTTTTTGCATGACATTTTGCGCACACACATAATGATAAAATTGAATACTATAAATCTTAATGTTGCTGTATCTTCATACACGAAAAGTAAAGGCATGCAATTTAAAGCGCTATTAGAATAGTCGAAATTGAGTGTATAATTATCTGCAAGTCTGTTATTAGTATGAATCCCCAATTATCTTTGGACTGTGTTTTACTGGTATTAAGTTTGCACGGAATTAAAATTAATTTGCATTCAGTTGTTTGAACAAGCAATTTGCCCATACATAATCCAATCTGTGCCGTGTCTGGGGACTTTAATCCCCGTGAAATTCGTCATTACCTTCCAAGTAAATATATGCAATTTTGTTTCGCGTACATACATTTTAAACGCTTCCATAGATTTTTGTGATATTTTATTTCACACAGCCCACATATTTTCTTTTTTTTTAACTCGTGATTAACAGCCTCGTTAAATATTAAGCCGTTTTGTCTGTCGTGGGTACCAATATCTTCTTTTAGTTTCATTTCATCTTAATCATATCTTTCAAAAATTCTGATCTTTGATCTATTTCTACAGTTTTATAAATTAAAACTGGAACTACTTTGTCTGTAAAACAAAAAGCTTAAATAACTCAAAGCCTTCGGTGATTTTCACTCATTATGACTGAATTTTATGGCTCGTAGATTTTGATCAAATCGATGATGGTGTCCAGAATGCCGCCGACTTTAAGCCGACATAGGTGCTCGATCCGGTTTCTTATCACTTTAGTGATTGAGACGGAGAGCTATAAAAATTGCATCAGGCATAAAATCGCTTACACTAGGTCTTTAAAAGCGCATTGGATTTTATCTCTTGGGAAAAAAATATTCCAGCAATTAAATATAGAAAAGAAGAAGAAGAAGTGAATTTTATCACGATCGTTTTTACAGGTTGTTATATTAAGAATATCGTCTCTAGGGCTTGATCATCTTAAATTTTTATTGAGAAACGTGACAAAGTGGCGGGAAAAAAATAAGCGTTAAATTTTTATATTTTTTCTGCCATTATTCTGTGAAGAGAGAGCGGATAAAGGATGTTCCCATAATTTGGCTGATAATTCTGCACTTAATTACAATTGTTGGCGTTTTACTGAGTCAAGTTGAGGACTATAATCGATTCGGATATGATCGATAAGTAAATAGAGATAAAATGCAAAACGTTGTGGAACTGGGCAAGGGAGCTGGCTTCGGAACCATCTCAAATTACAGTAATTGTATAGTTTTCATAAGTTAGACCGATGCATTGGCATTTAAACGGTACACACAAAATATCTTCGCAGAAAGTCTTAACCGAACGATTTTCATCTTCCGCAATTCTTCGCGGATAAAATCCACCGGCCAGCTGAGCTGATGCGCCTCAAACCGCGCTGGTTGTGGGGCTGAGGGGCCGTCGCAATGATCGTGGCCCAGGAAAAGAACATCGGAGGAGAGTCGTAAGATGCTCGGCGGCCGCGATGGACAGTTGATTTGTGAAGAATACGCGCACAGATCGATATCTTATAGTAGAATTTCCGTTCATTATGCAGTTCATTTTGCATGGTTTAAAAAAGATCACAGAATGAGGCCGGGCCGAGCACTCGCGTCGGGTTCTGGATCGGTCGATCAAGATCTTTTCGCGGGACCATTGCTAGAATTAAAAGAAGAAAAAGGCTAAAACAATGGGATCGTTCTCATTCTTGAGCTGCTCTCTCTCTCGTAATGGTTGTAATGCGTGCAAACAATTTTGTGTCAGCAACTTGTAATTACGGAACCATGCAGGATTTACAGAGCAGCGCTGATTCCTCCGATTCCGCTGCTGCCGGCGCTGCCCCTAAGATCAACCTGTTTTCGCCTGATCGCGGCCGGATCGGCACTAAGAAAACAGACCACGGTGTGTCTGGGCAACTTTTAATTTCAGTTACGTATGTAATTTTGAGGTGATTGGGAGTTAAGTTAATCGGTGGGAGGTAAGCGCTTGATGCGATGCCACAGGCTAATAATGCCCCATTTAGCTGATAAAATGCAGAGAGCAAGGCCCCACGTGTAAATTTTCATACCTTCCCAGGATTTTCCGATAATGAACTTTTTTTGGGTATTGCAGTTCAAATTTTTCGAAAATTTTATTCGAAGCGAAAAATCACTCTATTTATTTGATATATAAACAGCAGTAGAAACTCTAATAGTGTACTTGAGTTCAATGATCCGAGTATGAGCAAAGGAGTTTTGAGTACAAGAGCAAGAGCAAGAACTTAACAAATTAATTATCCGGGGACTCTAGTAAGATAGTATCAGAGTACTCAATTATCACTAGAACTACCGGCGCATAAGCTTGTAATTTTAATCATTTTCCATTATTTGTATGTGATATTATTTAAAATTGAAATTATAAATGGATAAAAATTTTGGAATATGCAGTAATTTTGACTCAATTTGATTGGACTTGCTAGTCCTAGTACTTATTAAGAATCTTTCAAGTAGTAAAATTCTTGAGTATTTGAGTTCTAGAACATATGAAAATAAAGAAGTGCGATAAGGTTTGTCAAACGTACCCAAATTCGTTATTTCATCTTCTAAGATTTGAGTGCTGTAAAATGAATGCTCGAGTACTCTTTATTTCAATACTCAACAAATACCTTTTAGTCAAGTTCTCGGATAATTTTTCTTTCGAATACTCAATTATCCGACACATTCTTACCTTACCTTACGAGAAACCCCACTTTCCATTAGCATGAAAATCACTCTAATTGTAAGTTTAAAAGTTTTAATCCGTGTCTCTTTCGTTTTGATAATTTTTATCTCTTATTAATTATTAGTAGCTATTAGTAGTACCTATACTTTGGTTTTAATTTTCCCACAAAAGGTGACATCCAAAATTCTATTCTGCTATTTATTGCTGAACCTTCAAAATTGCAATGTGTAGTTTTATATTATTTTTTCAAAATTTGGAGAAATTTGTTTTTTGAATGTATGCACAAAAGGAACCATGCATCTTTGAAATAGCTACAATACTTATATTTAAAATAATAAATGTTATTTGTCAATAAAATAATTTGTTATTTAGCCTTACATCATTAAAACTTATCAATTTCCTATTTCAGACCAGAATTTTTGGCCAGGAGAGTCCGTTGTCTTGAATTAAGAAGTTTTGATACATTTATCACTATTAATTTCCTGCAGCTAAACTATTAAATTAAATTAGAGCTCTAATTAATAACAATCCAAGTAAGAAAATTGTCTGATTTGTGATGGTATTTTTTCCAAAATTCAATGTAGTAGGTAAAGTGGAAAATCGCTTAAAATAATTACGGCTCTCGAGGAAAATGTGTAGATTGAAGGATTTCTGTCTTTATTGCTTCATAGCTTCAATTTCTACTCTTTTACCGATCTGGAAAATGGAAGTTAATTAGTGTTGTGTTTTCTCAACATACCATTTACTGATATCAAGGTGGATTTCCTTACTTTGATGACTGTGCGTTGCTTCAAACCTTGAATTATGGATTGCTTTTAATTCAAGGGTTAGAGAGTTGTGGTTATGTATGGTGGTGATTTAATTGCAATTTACGCATTTGATAGTAGTTTTATTTGCCTTTCACGTTGCATTGATTCGATAGATCTTCAGATGATAATAGCTTGGTAAAAAAAAATATCTGAAGCAGAGCAGACCTGTCTGAAAAATTAACTTCTAACTATCTAGAGAAAATCTGATCGAAATAATTTGAATTATTAGCGGGTTACTAGAAAACAAATAAACACCTGTATAAATTTAATTGATATACGTACAACCTTTTTCTTTAGATCAGGGTTAAACGATGTATTGTAGTTATCAAAAATCGAGTAAAATGATGAAATCTTTGATAAGTGTGTCGAACAACTTTCACAACGTAAACCTGAATTCTTAAATCAGCATGCGAATGAGTGAATGGCCAGTTAAATGTTGAATGCAATTCTTGTAGAAAGGAATTTTATGCAAAATGTATCCTATATATAATTTTGAAAGGTGAGAGACATGCATTTTTTGACAGTTTCTTGCTCATATAATTTATCTTTATGATCAACATCGCTGTAAGATTTTTTTTAGGTTCTTTTACATAGTTCTGTTTGATACGTAGCATAATTAATATTTTGAATTATATGACTGGTTTGGTTTCGAAAAATCGATTTTAAAATCTCTGCTATGTATTAGAAAATCATGTTTCATTTTTGTGGATATTGAAAAATAAAATATGCTTTTTAGTATAAGTATAGTTGATTTTGTCTTACCTATTTATATGCACTACTTCACGACGGCAATCTGAAAGAAAAAGAAAATTGGTATTATTATACTAAGACACTTTAAATTCTCTTTAAAATCATGCATGTGGCGAAGAAACAACCTTGAGCCCTAATATAGAAAGAAAAAAGATAAACGCGATTGCTATTGGATTTCAACAAAAATCTCCATCAATCCTTGATAATTGCCATTCAGAGAACCTTTGTGATACTTGTGGAATGGTCAGCATACCGGGCTATGTGCCGGCCGATGGAAACTAACGAATGTAAAAAGTGTTTTGTTTTTTCACTGATTGGATCTAGTTAACAACCATAAAACTCTGGCTGTAGTCCTTTTACCTGGAATAATTCAAATGGGAAAAAATAAAAAATGCCTACAGTCGGGCAAATAATGACCACGCGGCACTGAGTCCATGATCTAGCCTAAGTTGTATGCAGAACGATCTAAAAATATTCGTTGTAATAACTCTCCGACAAGTATCAATTTAATTATTTATAATGGACATATGTAAATAGTTGAGATAAAAGGGAAAAATGTAATTATCGTCCATCATCGGGTCGGGTGAGTAGATGGAGTGGCTATGAAAGGGCTCGAGGTTTCTGCATTCGTCTACGCATATACGAACAACTCGAGCGGCTAGAAACTCATAAATAAATCCTAGCCGATGCTCTCGAGAGGCTGCGCGAAAGATTCCTCTCGAGATTCCTTCGCGCATAGTGACGAGAAGGTGAATTCTCTCGGCGAAAAGAAAATTGTCAATCAATGTTACCATAAAACTTAATTTGCATTCGAAGGAAAATTGTTGGGCATTCCATTGTTGCGGCAACTCGAACGAATTCAAAATTCATCTTCCGATTAGGAAGGGTACGGGGAGGACGCACGTAGGACTCGGCTTAGGACTTGCTTATAATTTATATTCTGGCCGGGGGTTTAGTAGAATCGATCCGCTTATTTACGCAGATCTTGAATGGCAGTCAGTATACAAAACAACTTTTTGCAGGGAATGGCAGGTAAACAAACTAGAATCTGCATGCTGAGAGGTCCACTAATCAATAGAGACGTGCTGCCGTTGGAGACGTTCTGGACGCATGTTTTTACAAATTAGTGATTATTCAAAAATGAAATAAAAATGCCGAGTACACTAAAAGAATCCACTCTGTTGCACGTGCTCGGTTCTTAATCTTAGTTCCACCTTGGCGACGAATATAAGATATGGATTTCCATACGAATGCCAGCTGATTCTGCCTGGGGAGAATTTTAAGCAGTGTCTTGAAACAGACCTGGAGGAGGTTCATACGTTCCAGGGAAGAGGTACCTGAGTCCCTGACTCTACTTGGCATATGAATGAGTACTGTGGTTATTATTCATTGCGAAATTTCTGTGTTTTTCGTAGAAAGATTTCCGAGGCGATTTGTTCAGAATATTCCTGTCGCGCGGATGGGGCTTAACTGTTGAGTTTCAGTGGAATCCAATGTGACTTACCAATTCTCTTTCAAAATCGACTTTAAACTATCTGCAAATAATTCCGGAGATTTTCCCACAAAAGAATGCATTATGGTAAGGGCTTGGTACGACATTTTCTCATGTTTCGGATAAGAATATGTTCACAGTTAAGCGCTAAAGATCTGAGGAGTTTAAGCAACACCAAAATACTTGTAGTTGTATAAACTTAACATCGATTTAGTATATCAATTTTCGGCGATCATGGTGCCTAGACCCTAAAAAGTACCATAAGTTCAAAAAATTATGCATCGTATTTCTTATTCGCTGTTCAATTTGGACCAAAAAAAGTTGGACTATGCCTTAACCATTGAAAAATAAATCTGGATAAATCAGAAAATGACTTGATGTGTAGCAAAAAAATTTGTTTTATCAAAAATGGTATCTTAAAACATTTTAATCTTAAATCGCAAATGAAAGAAAAGTAAACCATTAGCAAATTAGCGCAAGAAAAATCAGTTAATACATGAAAGGCAAAAACTTCCGCTGTAAATCAAAAGACATTCTTTGGATATTATCCAATCGCTGGCGCATAATTGCTTCCCTATCTTAAAAACTTGATCCGATTCTTGTTTTTTTCCCCTCTTTTGCATTTAATTACTCTTTTTCTGGCATTGTCTTGAGGAAAATCACAATAATCTGCGATTTTCCGACCATACAAATGGCTTCGTCGACAAAAGCGCCACCGGAGTGGATCAACAGAATGACCCATTTCCGAAAATGAACATTCTTAAGATCGTGCAGTGATATCTTTTAAAGAGACAAATATAAAAAAAAAAGCATTCCACTTATGATTTCACGGTATCATTACGTGTGGCCTTAACGGTCCTGTGGTTATAATCAAAATAAAGACGAAGGCGAAGAACGTTAAAAATGAGATCCACAGATCTTAATAAAAGAGTCATGGAAAAGTGTCTGAAGCTATGCAGCCGTTGTCTTGTGGATTTAACTCCGGCGTCTTACAAATCTAGCCGGAATGGGGTAGGCTGCAATTGCGGTGCGCCTCACAATGGTCATTTTACGTCACGCTCCCAAATTATTTTGTTATACGTAAAATAGTTGTTGAGCTACATAAACTGCTTTCTGTCGGAAAAGTGTGGCGATCTCGTTAACGTCCATTTGACATTGTGACTTGATTTCATTCATAAAAAAATGCACTTTCTCTGGCGACAACTCGGACGTACTAGCCGCAGCACAAACAATGCAAAGAAAGAGAAATTGTTTATTTTATTTTTAGAAAATGCATTCGAGGCTGTGTACTTCTTATATAACGGTTTCATGATTGTATATAAGCGAAAGAAGTGTATCAATGGCATTTAATTGGGGGAATTAGGTAGAGTGTCTCCAGATTCAAATGAGATTACACGGAATGTGGGTAGCAACACCGGACATCCACTGACTTCTTTGTAAGCTGGTCTAGCAGAAAATAGAGATTTTCAAAATTTATTTGGAAATAATTATAATAAAAAACTATTATGACATGATTAGTAACCGTATATTAAATCTTGGCAAAGTTTTCGCTGAAAACATAATAGGAATGTGAATGAATCTCCTTAAATAGGCTTTCAGGCCTACATATCAAAATTGGAAATCAAACTATAAAAATATTATGGAAAAGTAGGTTAGATTTCCTATTTCCGACACTGCTCATTATAATAAAAATTTGGGTTCTGATAGAACTTTCGTTTTTTATGTTATTTTGTGGGACTGATGCGAATTCAATATTATTTAAGCTTTCATTAACATAGCGCACCATTTGAATGCACAAAACTTGGTACTTAGGGGTCTTTGAGGTCGCTGATGCATATGGTGGGATTATTCATTCCATTGTAAGTTATACATGTGTTAGTTTTGCCTCATAAGACCCTTATGAAAAACTCCTAAAAGCCACATCTCACTTCAGTTGCTGATTTTGTTTTGGGGTCCTCATGAGGGATCTACGGGGAAATCCCTCTATCGGCATTCCTCTCATTTGCTCCATGAGGCTCACACGCTATATGAGGCATGCTCCTTATAAATTCTAGCCGGGATTTCTGTTTTCAGATTCGCAATGTATATATGTACCTACAACAAATTCTATTAAAATATCCTATCACATGAACTGTGACAAAGTCCTTGTTGACTGGTAATATCGGTATTTTAATTGTTTATTTATTTTAGAATAAGTAGAGTTTTCAAAAAGCATTAAGGGGTATGTGAATGTATTTATCTTCAACTACCACATTGCATATATTATATTTATATGTGTAAATCATGTGAAATTTGTTCTGCTTGCTTCTTCTTTAAGTTGATAGAGACAATGCAGATACCGTAAATGGTTAAAGCCAACGTGTGATGCCGGAACATTTTGCATTTTGTGAATCGAGTCGATTAGATTTGGAGAAAATGCAGCAACAAAGGCTAGAGACATGGCGCTACACCGGACATAGCACGCGCTACAGTTTCAATTCTGAAAAGAATCGCGTTATGGATGAAGTGTGTGACAATTAATTGTGGATAGGAACATCGATTGATATAATCTGCGTTGCTAAAATAAAACGACTTAAGTTTTTATTTACTGGTATACTTGAAGCAAAATACAGTCAAGCCATTATAAGGTATTGTCTGTTTATTCCGAAGCGACTAGAGTGTTTTTCTATGTATCATATATTATACATAATAATGAAGTAATTATTTTCAGAGTTTCACAATGTTTATAGATTATAATATTATATTGATGATCGCCTTCATATATAAAATGAAGATTGCGATCGCATTGTTTTTAATTAACGATCAACACGCTCCGCCCCGTTTTTAATGTTATTTTACGATCTCAGATGCTATCTGCTAACGGACTACCACGCTTCAACGGCATATATTATGTAAATTACTGAAAGTCTATAAAATAATGGGATTATGCGGATCGTCAACCGCATAATTAACCAATTTTTAGTTTCTTAATAATTATTATTCGCCTCTCAAATTATTCTGATCAATCCGTCCTGTCGTTCCCTTTATCATGATTGTTACGAATTTTAAATTTTGCACACAAATAATTAAATTTACCACATCATCATGGAATATATTTTTCTTTGCACTGAGGTTAGTTCGGAGAGAGACTATTAAATCATAACAGTAGCAAATAGCTTAATTAGCGTCAGTTTTTCTTTATTATGGTTCGCGATATATACCGTAAAAAATATGTGACAGTGTTGTCCCCAATTCAGTTGGCGGATGGATAATAATAAACGAACCGCACCAGCGCTTTATAAATTCTGATTTTAATAAGATGTCAGCGCCGAGACAAGGGTATAATTATAAACGCTAAATGAAGCGCAGAAACTAAATAGAGGTTAAAATGCAGCTGGAACATTACTAAATTATAGAGGTAAGCGAGTGTGCGCTTCTTCGCAAGGAAACTGATTCGATCGGTGGCGATCGGTGGCGATCAGTGGCGACCGCGCGACTAAAGGGCAGTGCTCATTAAGCGGAAAAAGGTGCGAAAATGTACAACAATTAAAATACCTTTCGTCGTCAGGAGGTACGGCCGATGTGTGGCTATTTGTTAAGCCTGGAAAGGTTCAAATCCTTCAAATTCTTAATGCCTTTCCTGGCTCATCCGGCAGCTTTTAAATACGAACTTATCGCCACTGGGCATCTTTGGCTTCGCGATTTATTCTACTGTGTGGCGAGATTTTGATCTTTTTCCTATTCATATGGTACTTTCCCATGACTGTTGATTTATTCTTAAAAACGGTACTTCATTTCCCATGGCGCTGGCGACTCAACCGTCGATTTTAGTGTCTTCGCAAGTTTTTTCTGCTGTTCTAGCTGCTAGCTTCTAGCTGCTGCAGCGGCTGACTCGCTTAAAGACTATAGCTATTCTTGTAAGTGGTGCCGAGATATATGGAATAAGCGGAAAAGAAATTAGGTTGATAACATTGCGCGATAGTGCACTAGGTACAAGTTAACGTGCCACTGAATTAGACCTATATTTATCCGTCTAGCAGAGCGTCGGGAAGTAGGTACCTACCTAACTCAGGCACCAGGTACCCTCATATGGCAGCTTGGTAGGTGCATATTAGAGCAATGCAGACAGTTTTAAAATTCAGCTAAGCACCGAGCAGAGCGATACGATCACGCAATAAATTTTCTTATGATATCATCTAATGCTCGCTTTATTGTGTAATTATACTCCCATTCAGGTAATGAATGATTAAAAAATTGTTTTGCGGTACATATCAGGTAGCTTGAATTTATGAATCACTTTCGTTGCGGCACAAACGTTCCGCGAAATATTTCCTCAGTAATCTCTTGTAGATTGTGCAATAAATGAGCTAGCGAATAATGAAGAATCCTTGCCGAGATCATCTATTAATTATGATCAGTCAGCCGTGCAAGGGCTTTTGTTATTCAGATGATACAATGATAATGGCAATGTCATTAGGTCGGGTTAGGTTCATACAATGGGAGTATAAATTTCATTTAAGTTGTTTCAAATTGCAGTGAATTCCTCTTCCTCCGACACTTTTGTTAGGTGTGATCACCACATAAAATTTCAAAGATGTTGTATGATAGCTCGGCATATTTTTTTTCCTTTTTTTTAATATGATTTTGTACGTCGATGAAACTTTCAGTTTTGTTGTATGAAGTTCAAGTTCAGGATGATAGTTTTAAAATTCGACACTGAGAAGGTAATTAAAATGTCATTAGGATGATTGATTGCAAGTAGGTACCTGACCTTTTTTCAAACTATACATAGTTATAAGTAGTTTGAATATTTTAAATCAAAATTTGGTAAATTAGAAAGTATAATTTGCAGATTTAAGCAGGATTAATGTCTCTAATATAATGATGGAAAATTCAATTACTAGAGCCATTTATGTAGGTAATTTCGGATTTGATTTGGTTTATTGCTATACTTTTTCATATTTTGAAAGTAAAACTACTCAATAAAATAATATACGTATATTGTAATAGTTGTTCTAAAAACCACTTACGACTTGTCCGGTTAAATTTTGTAATTTGGAATGAAAAGCAACGAATATGGAAAAGAAATAAAACATGTCGATCACTTGTACTTCTCGTGATATTAAACTTATGTAGAAAATTCGAAAATTGACATTTTGTTGTAATGACTTTTTCCATATTCCCACAAATTTCGATGCAAATGGTATTTATACCATACATTTTGTTCACATACATTCAGTGGAAACATTTTTAATTTAAGATTTTTCCTTTGGTGAAAATATTATGTTAACTTAGGAAATATAAGCGTCCGACAAATTGTTTTTGCATATTTGTCAGTTTTGATTCTAAATGGATATTCCTACAAAGCTTCATCAAAATCTGTGAGGGGTCTCAAACTTTTATGCCGAATTTAAATAAATTTTTTTTTAAATATTGCATAGCTTAATTAAAAATATGGTTGTAGGTAGGCACCAACTATGAAATTAACTTGGCTACCTGTATGTCATGATTAAATTCAGGTGCTGCGTGGTCTGTTTTGTTAGCACTAGAAGTAAATTCCAGCAATTCAAAAAGCTGAGCAGGGATGCACACTTAAAATACTTGATATTCGCATAACTTTAACCTGTTGGCAATAGCACGCTTAATTATAAATTCAGTAACGTCTGGGGAATTATTTGAATAAGCGAGCCACTTGGGAAGTCAGAATGATGGACTAGCAAATTAGCGTCAAGAAATTCCCGGGAAATGCCCACGCTCAGAATGTTCCTCATTGCGCATTCCAGTGTCCACCTCAACGGAAACATTTCTCACATTCGAAATTCACTGAGGTGCGATAAGACAATGCGTGGTGGCGCGGACATTTATTGCAGTGTGTGAACCCACTTTAAATTCCGCCCTGCCGAAAATCTTGAGAAGGGAAGATCCCGAGATTTGTGAAGGCAGGTAGTCAAAGTCGTGACACCCATATTCTCACGTTCTGAATAATTATGCTATACGATCAGTGCGAATGGCGGATGGAACGTTAGAATCAATCAGGTAGTTACTGATCGAGAAATGCAAACACCTCTTTCTGAATGAATTTCTTGAAGATGCTCGAAATTATCTTCTTAGTAGTAATTTGCGGAGTGGGTTAAGAAATTATTTGAGGATTCAAATTGTAGGCTATTTCGAATCATTTCATCGATCGATAGTGCGGCAGTGTTTTATGAGTGCACTATCGAAAGGTGGAAAACTTGTTTCAAAGTACGCATGTGTTGCGATTGCATGCGATGCTGCACAGGGGCTTTTATAGCACACGCATGCTCACCTGAGTTATTCCGCATGCAACCTGACCTCAGCACCAGCTGGATTTATATGGCAGCAGTGCATTCTTCGTGCAGCAAGCAGAAGTTACCTTACCAGAAATGTGGAAATTACACTTCTCGCGAAGAGTGCGAACAGCCTCGAGAGTTCTCCTAACGGGAAGACGAAAAGTGCATTTCAAGATTAAGATGCAGATGAGAGGCTCAGAGCTGCAATAATGCGTCACAACGCGAGGACTATTACCTCAAACTGTATCACCTGCGATCAGGCGGCCGATGGCGGCGGACGGCGCGGCGGTCAGCCTCAAGTAGAGGGTCAGGCTCATTACCGCAAAGTGATCGCGTTTAGCGGGGGCGGGCCCAGCCTTTGCCTCCTCCTTGGCCTATGTGAGGTGAATAATTTCGAGATGACCTCGCATGAAAGTGCCTGCCTCTTGACTTCGAAATGAGCCCGTTGGCGCTTCGAATGGCTCACCTTAGCCTCCAAATTACGGTGCTGCCGCGCATGCTAAACAATGGCTTGATCCACATTGCGGCATCGTCGTGTTCTCCCCGCCATTGTCTGAAGCCGCCGACGTGCGCGGAAGCGGCGACGGCGGCAGCAGCAGCAACGCGGCTCCAGAATTTTTGGAGTTAGCGAAATTGGGCAGCAATCAGAATTGGTTACACGTTTCTACAGCGGCTTAAAGATCGGCCGCAAAGACAGAGGCAGGAGAGAAAAAACAGCGCTCAAAACTTGTACTTGCTAAAATTACAGTTAGGATAAATTGAAAGCAGTACACCTCAATCTGGAAACGGGCGGCCAGGGGCTCGAAGACACCATTCAGTGAACATCACATAATTGAACCGGTTATCGATTTTTAATGCTGCCGCTGCGCGCGCAAAACATCTTGGAAGACGCAGGGTGCGCGACGAACGGCCAAAGGTGGAGGGAGGGGGGTATGCTGCTTCCCGGCACAGGTATATACTACCGCATCTCGGATATGTTTACAACACTCGCAAGATCATAGACCAAGAAAATTGTTTATTTTGCTAAAAATGTGCGTGGAAACTGTTAGAAAATCAAGTTGGGCAGCCTCTTCCTCTTACGAGATCAGATCAGCCAGATCGGCTAGATCAGCTAGATCGCGAAACAAACCCCCTGTCCTCCTGGCCGGTTTCGTTCCTCTTTGAAGATTTTGCGATCGCGATGCGATGATGATCCTCTGCAGCATCTTTGCTGATAGGCATGATCCGTATATAAACCACTAATATCGCTGTTTCTTCGATGATGAAATTTTTCCGATATTGTTGCTGATCATGATCATTTCGTAATATCATCATAACGTAAATTACACGAATTTGTACCACATTTTTCCGCGAGTTGCAACTGCTGATGGGATTCTCTGTAGCGATGGTGTGGCGGCGGACCACTTAAGCCGTTTGTTTGACTTTTTTAGGCAAGTAGGTCGCATCAAATAACCTCTTATCACGCGAGACCTCAGAAGTAATGCAAGACGATCATCGGTGGCCAAATTGATGGGGATAAGCGCTTTTAGCTCAACGCTAAGCTGCTTTTCTTATTTATAGATCTTCTTTTCTCTGCAACTGGTTACTGCCGAGGTGGATTTTTATCGTTTCGCCAAATCTGAGAAATAATTTACTGAAATTGGATCCTCTGACAGCTTGACTAGTATAAACAGAAGGAGTTTTTCTCATACAATTCTTTTAGCACAGTCATAAATTTCAAGTTTTAATTGCAATATCAAAGATGATCGTAGTCCACCAGATGTAGAGTGCAGGTATTTTGTGAAATATAATTGCTTTTTAACTATGTCTTCAGGTAAAAGTGTTTGAGTCGGTCGTATTTTCAGAGAATACTTTTAATTTTCTTTAAATAGGTTAAGCTGAAATTAACTGTTTTTTTTTATGAATTATGTTTTTCGATGTAAAATGATACTTGATACCGATATTAAGCTTAACTGGAATTTGAATTTAAGATACATTATAACATTTCGATAGGGTTTTTGTAGTTTTTTATTTGATTTGATATTTGACTTTGTAATCAATACTCAGTTAAATTAAGTATATCAACTATTTTTGAAAATTAATTTATTTTCGCGTTTTCGTTTAGCATTATATTAAAATTATACGTTATATGCTCTGTTTTGAACTATTAACATTTGAAAGAAGTGTAAATTACTGCGAGCATAGTAAACTTCCTTTATATATGTAAATGCTTGTTTTTGAAATATATTCAAACTCTTTCTCATGTTCTCGAAATTCTTTTCAAAACATTCCTGATTTTTAGACTGGAACAAGACTTAAGTCAGTAAATGGGCATTGATAAAAGCTATTAAAAGAAACACAATTTGAAAACAATCCGAACACTTGTTAAATCTCACGTAGCTGAGAAGTTAACACCAAGAATTAATTAATTACTAAAAACTTTGGCACAAAAACCTTAATTTAAATGAAAGAAAATTTTCAATTGGTGTCCGGCTTAAGGTAAGCGAGTCTAAGCAGCAAATTAGTTGACACTTTTCAACTAGAACGAATTAAACATTTCGATTATATAGACAAAGTCTAACTCAGAAAAAGGTAAATAAAGTAAAAGTACGGACCCACCTTAGTCTCGCCGGATTAACCTGAATTTAGCCGCTGATAGACTGGAAGCAAAGCAAGTTCAGTGTTTTCTCATTAGCACTTGGGACAAGGAGGAAGCGTTGAAACCGACATTAAGTGGTAACCGGCATCAGTGTAACCGCATTCCTCTGTACTAACACTAAAATTATTTCATCGGTGCATTTTCTCTGTAGGTACATGGATCTGACTAGATTAAAATATTTTAATTAAAATCACCTCACACTTTTAAATTGCGACAGAAAAAGGAAAAGCGAAAGATTTCAATTTGATAAGAAAAAAAATAAATAAAATTTGCTCTGAATGCCCAACAAGCGTCGCCGTGTCCCGCTTGCCGGCTTTTCCTGCAAAAGGTTTCAAGTGCAAATCTAACACGGATGAGCGCCCAGATATAATGAAGATTGTTCTTTTAAACAATACCCGCTTTTGCGCAAATCATGCGTGTCTTTGGGCTAATCATGAAATTTAAATTAAAACGTCATTTCAAGTCGCACAGTACGCGAGGAAGAGGAAGAGGAGCCGCGCGAAAAGAAGTCTATACTTATATAAAAGAGTATACTGCCGTCTTCGATGTTGGTGCACAGCAAAAGATTGAGACGTTAACAGGTTCCTTGATCTTTCTCGTGAGCCGGGTAACCCTGAGAAAATGGCACTTGTAGACTAATGATGATTTGAATTTACATGCACCGCGCTCTGTGATATGATGGTATGCCTGCATTGCATTCATTGTTTCATATTGCATTTCGACAGTTATCGTAATTAGTTCACGTTGAAATTCAAATTGGATGTAGATCTTATATGGCGTGCACAATTCCACGAATGGAAATATTGTGGCCATTCATGAGGCTAAGCCTTACTAAGTAAACGGGCGTGGTTACTTGTGGTTCGGCATATTTTAAAGACGAAGAAGGGACTGAAATTCACCTCTATATGTTCTGGCAAAGTATTTGCATTTACTAGATTGCACAATCATCCTCAAATCGATTTATTCAGTGCTCGAGCACTTGCCCGAGTAATAATATCTAATTTTTTGGCACGCCCGCAACGCGCCCGATGTACATCTAAACATTTTCAATTTTTAAGCTAACTACATGCACATTTGTCGTGTTATAGGCGTCTCTATGTTCTTATTTTTCTTCAAAAATGCTACGGGCCTGATTCGGGCGTATATTGGGCGCTTCTTCAAAAAGTTCTGCATAATACAATGCAGGACCCGGAGCTTTCTTTTCAACTTATTTGGTTACTCTGCTTCTGTCATGGGACGTTCTGTTTATTATTTGTAACTGAAAATTTAAAGAGAACTCAAGAGCTACATATTGCACATGAAAACTGTATGAAAACAGGCTAAAATGATGGCTACGTTTTTTATGTCGTTACGTATAGATAGGTATATCTTATATAATATTTCCAATTAAAATTTTATTTAGTATCACTTACCAACTTATTGTGAATGTTACTTCCGGCAAATTTCTAAAAAACAGAAAGCAAACAAAAATTAATTCATCTGAATAGTACGAAAATAAATGTTGTACCTAATAAATTGTAAACTAGATTTAAACTAATGAATACTTTTAATTTTAAGAGTATTTAATTTTTATAAGCATAGTGTTGCCCCCTACATATTTTTCCCATAAAAACTTTCGCTCGAAAACGCTTTAATTGACCTTAACTGATTAGATTTTGTAACCTGCATAAAAACTGCAAAGTAATCAAGTCAATTTCTAAAATTCACCCTCGAATTACTTCTAAATTGACACGTTATCATTCGATGAAGGTTTTTTGTTAAACGAATCAGTGAAAACCAATTGTAACATTTTTTACGGGTAATAATATGAATGGTATAACCTCGAAACGTCTAAAGAAGATATCTCGATCGAGACGAAAAGAAAAGACCATTGACATACCAAACTCATTATATCCATATTAATTAAATTGGCCGATTATTTATAGTGCAATTACCTCTGCAGGTGTCCCAGTAAAATGGTATTGAAAGATAGAAAAAAAAAATAAAAGAATAAATAAAAAAAAAAACAATTTGTTTTGGTAGTCTCTTACTGTTCCACTTGCTGTCATTTTACTAGTGCACGGCTTTGTAGCCTTTCTGCTGTCAGTTCTTTTCCGTTCAGGTGAATCTAATTGATTCCGGATGGAAATTGATCAATTCCGCTAAATGCTGTGAAATTGTGATAAATAAACCTGCTGCTTTGCAGAATTCGAGTTGGTCTATGAAATTATGAATAATTTGACGTGTGTTTCAAAATTGAAACAAAAACTTACAGACAAATTTCAGGGGCTAATTTCTGATCATTTTTATCTCAGACTATCATCGAAAAAAAGGGTTTTAACTATTGTTCTCCAATTACTCTTCTGCCTCTTTATTTCTCTGATCGGAAATTCTTTAAACAGCGTAATTTGCACTTGTTTGACGGCTTGGAATAAAAAAATATGACTGTTGAATTCGTCTCAGTTTTCAATGCAGCAAAAATTATGAATATTCAGTATCCTTGGGTAAGGTAGCCAGAGTGTTGAAGTGAGGTGAGTTAAGATCATATTAATTAGTCGAACTTACGTATATTTATAACTTGTCAGTCAGAAAAAGAAGAAATGAAAATCTATTCAATCGAATTCGAACGGATTCAACAATCGGATTAATTTAATTAAATAAATTAAAGGTATCTAATAAGGTTAAAATAATGTAGTGAAACTTCCTTCTGTTTTGTTATATTTTGTTTTAATTATCTCTTTAGGCGATAAAGATATAAAATGGTGCTGAAACGAATTTTTAAAAAAGTTTCTGGTTTATTATGATCGTAAACAACTTAAAGAAGAAAAATATTCTACTAGAAATGCTTTAGGCAATGAATTATAATGAATTTATTTCTTGCCTTGACGCGTACAGTAGTATTTGATGCATGAACAATTTTATCGATTTTTATGATCGTAAATATTTTTCGAACAGAAATCCGAAGAAGTTTTGCGTTTTAATTTTATGATCATTAGCAAGAAAAACGTAGAAATAGTTCGTTTTTTTACAAAGGGAAGATCCTAATTTAAAACCAGAATAAAGCTTTTTTTCAACTTGCAAAAGGAAATGCTCTACAGTGAGGAAAAAACGAAGAATGGTGCAATTGAACTCGGTTTAAGTAAGCGTTTCACTGTGATACGACAAAACTGGAACAATATTACCTCCAGTAACTGCGTCATTATTTCCCAATATATTGTGCGTGTGTATGTGCACACCTCGTAAATGTCATCTTTGTTTATTGCATGTTGCAAAAGACTTCGTAATTATTTTTATTTACAACTTCCCGTCAAGCGAGCAAAGTTAGCTAATTATGGCAGGGGTTTTTGCATGAAACTGGTGGACCTGGAGCCCCCGCGTATATAGGAAAAAGCAAGTGCTCGGTTCTTCTCTCCGGAGAAAATAGTCTAAACGACCTGAAAATTACATCTTGGGAACTTTGCGATCGCAAAAGATGTTTCCTTTAAGACTTGGTCAAGTTGGGAAAAAAAGGCCTCAAACGTGCAGAAACACTCTGACTTTCTTCAATAGAAATTGGCTGAAGCACTAGGAGATGTAGCTTCAGACTGCTCGGCCCTTGGTTCGCATTAAATTGAAAACTTAGAGAAATAGGACATTGGTTGATCACGTTTTTTAAGAGTCGCACAATCGGACCTGAAGCATGATTCACATTTGTTTCGACCAAACTAGCACGACAAACGGACCAGAAGGGATTCAGAGAATAAGATAGGCCCCGGCTACATGAGACCGATCTAAAGAAAAATATTTGTTTTTCTATTTCAAGGTGCCTTTTTTGTGCTCCAACTCCTATTGAATTATATATCCAATAAGCGGGGCATTAAAGTGAGTTATCAAGTTCGTCTAGTGGGAACCGTCCTCCGCTCAGGTGAAAAACGAACATCGAGCCGCAAGAGTCGTGATTGAGTACGGCAAGACAATGTCATGGCAAGTAAAATATTTGCAAGATATGTGCTGCACAATGCGCCCTGACTTGGATAAACATTTAATCAGACATTTCAATTTGGCCCTTCATGTCCCCTGGATTATCCTCCGCCCAATGGTCGGCCACTAAACGCTCTCTGTTTTCACAGCCATTAATTCCGCTGCTTCGGTTTTACCGGGGCGATGGGGTGCAATTATCTAGTAATTTTCAATTACCTCACTTTTGTCTCTAGCAAATTGCTAGTTAGACTAGACAGGCTTCTAGGGCAGGCTCCTTAAAGGTGTGCAACTGCCGCCGCGTGGCTGTCTATAGTCACTTTTCTTAACTTAAGGCAGATGTTGCACCGACCGAGCGGTGCCGCGAACATAGTTGAGCTAAGATTTACTTTTTAAAGAAGTCCCATAAGGCAACAGGAATAATTTAATGATCATTTGGATCCACCTGCACGGCTTCGAGAACTTTTGTGTAAAAGAATTCCCTTTGAAAGGAAAATTACTAACTCGGCGCAATGATGAATGTTCTGCCCGTCGCGATTGTGAATAGATTCATCCGCTCTACTAGCCGCCGTGTTCTAAAAAATGGTGTAATTTATATCGCTTGTTTCTATGTAAGAACGCGCCTTGATTAATTTGACGACATTTAAAATTCAATTATGCTTTCGGGTATTTCTTCCTCAACCTCTTACTAAGGTTCAAGGTCAGGTAAATATACTATAGCCTTTTATTTACAGCCGTTAGCCTTATAGAAACCTTTTCTTTGAATAGTTTTAGGCTTAAAGTAAATTAACTAAGAATCATAACATTAAAAGTGGTTAGGAAATAATGGGAATCTATGGTACAATTTATACATTTAAGGTCTTTTATAGCCATCGACATTATGAAATTTAATTTTAATTTAATAGTGATATAAAGCCAGTGAATCGTAATTTTCTATGTATAGTATTGTATTTTTTATGGCTACATAATTGTCAATGATTACTAAGATTCTGAAATAGTAGAAACCAGTCTGGGATAAGTAATATAGCCTAAGGAAAACTGAGATTTGATGAGGAAAATGCTTTTTTACGATATAATTATAGGTACTTTCTGAAAAACTTCCATCATCATTAAGAATTTACTTGGAAAACTTTTACTCGCCGCGGGGATAAATTTTACCGTAAATCTAATAAAATTTCATTAAGAACAATTAAGTCAGTCTAGTGTTAGATGTTTAAAGGTGCAATAAGTAATTAGCATTTTTAATTATTAGCCATGATCCGTCAGAGTGCATTTCGCTTGATAGCCGCCGCTGCTATTTCCTTCTGGTCGCTTCTAAATACCAACCAGAGAAAGCAAATAGCGCATAACTTGGTGGCGAAATCCGACATTGAGCGTTTGAATCGTTGTTTTTATCTTTGAGATGCTAAAAAACGTTTTTCCGACACTTCCAACTGTTCGTTTCCCATAAAATAAAACCACAAGAATTTCAACAAGGTGGCAAGGTTGCAGTCGCTTGCATGCAGAATTTCATTTTATTTCCATGATCCCATCGCCCCAAAGTGCAACAATTTACCAGCCAGCTCTGATGATTGTTTCTCGCGTCCCAGTTTTGAAGACGAAACGATTTTTTTTCCTGGTTCACGGTGGTATCCCTCTCCCCTTACCATGTTTTGTCAGAGGAGCCCGATTTACCGGCTAACTTGGATTTCAACTATCTTGGATACTTGGGTGCTACTGCAACCGAGTACTGCCGATTGTGTCTCAGCCGGCGAAAATCATGTCATAGGCACTCTTTAGAGATTCTGTGCGATCACACAAGACAATCAGAAAAGAATGGAAAATTGAGGAAAAATCCAGTGACTATCAGCCGCTAACTGTTCTCTATATGCAAATTTTCATCGCAACACGACAGACGCCCAGGCATAAACAACACACGGGGGTACCTCTGTACATCATCAAAGTCAGCCAGATAAAGCCAACATGCCTGAAAACTTGCAGAAAGTGCTTAGGCGCACATAAGATTAGAAGTGCCTGGTGCCTGGTACCTTCCCCCGGAAAAAACTAGTCCTGGAAGACGACGCTAGTGCGACCGCGCTGGACACAGTCGAAACTGGAAATCCGCGCAAGATTGGCACTCGAATGCCCAGGTTCAGCACATGCCGCGCTTTTAAATGAATTTAAATAATTCCTTAATTTATTTTCAGTCAACGGAGTGGTTCATTATTTCGCGAGGTACCAGGTACCCCAGGCATCAGGTATACCGTCGTGGTCGCCAATCCGGATCCTATCGAAAAGGTCCGCAAAATGCGGTCTGTGTATGCGCGCGCGCGCGCGCTATTTCCGTGGTTGCAGCGTTTCTCGCATTGTTTTGTGGCGTGGTGCATGTGCGCATGCGTTGGTGGATTGATGCTACTTTACGGTTCTGTGACCCATTTAGGACCACTGCAATTTGGTCGCATTGGAAAGCAGAATGCGAGTTGGAAGTTGTACGGCGCGGCGCGCTCTCACTACTCCAAATTAGCATACGGCACAGAACGCAGTCGCAGCACGGTTTACGCTCAACCCCGAATGGGGACGGCACGCAGAATGTTTTGCGTGAAAATGAAACTTGAATAAATTATTTATAAGCCGCAGTGGGGCTCGACCCGCGAGAACCTGTTCAATCAATCTCATTCGGAGCGCCTTTGTTTACAGACCCCGGAGGTTCGCGGCCAGCTGCTGAGATCGAATAAATTCTTCCCACTTTGGTCGATTCTTTCGATTTCTCTCTGGTCGGCGGACCATAAATAGCCCGGGCGACCAAGTCGCATAGTGAAAAATGAAAAATAATAATTAGGTTTTCTGTCTGGGGAGCTATGGGAAATTAGTGGCTCCTTCGTGGTGCCCCAGCGGAACCGCACAGAGCCCATGTCTCCGGGAAGCGGAGCATTCAATATCCAATGTCTTGTTAATTTCGTTTGCGCGAACTCGGACTCATGTCCTGAGGCGGTCATGATAAATATCTTAAAAATAATATACCGTACAGAGATGACCCAATTCCGGGGATCGCTGATCGCTGCGCCGCGGCCAGTGAATCTGCAGATGATTCACACCGAAAATGTAGTTTTTGAATGTGCGAAAAAGGGTTGTGCATATTTTTTATTATATGCCTCATACAACTTGCCGCGACGGGTACTCTTCCCGTTGGCGGCAAATTTATGAATCAAATGGACGAATAAAATATTCAATTTAACCTCGAGCGGCTCGTTCGTGAGAATGCAGCCATTGTGGCTGGCGGCGGTGGCGGCGGTGGCGGCGGTTAGGAGGTGCCCCGACGTTTATTCAGTTCATTATCGGTCGTTATCGGAATGTCCTCTTCGCGACGGCGATGAAAAGGATTTTTCGAGAAGTGGGTTAGAAATGAAAGGCTGGGAGGCATGCTAATTCCAGTTTGGTATGCGGTGATTTTATATGACAAATTGAGCATGCCTTTTGATTAACCACAATATCCAGTTCTGTACAGAAATTCACGAGGTGGTAATGGAAAAGGGAGTTACCGAGGCATGAGAACATACTCTTCGATTTAATAAAAATCGTATTTATTAGGTTCCTGTCTATTGAGGGCTTGTCTGAACTCGATCCTTCGTCTTATTATGACAGTTTATTACGTCATAGAACAAGTTGAACAACTACTATAATAATTAAGACGAAGACGGTAAACTTCTCGAATTCATTTGCTTCATAGTATACAAAAAATGTTCCTCCATCCTTTTCTCATTTCATTTTTCAAAGTCAACCCAAACCTTCATTAGCTAGCTCATCAACTTAAGCAATTGGCTTAGTATAGACAGGTCCTGAAACTAGAAATTGGACTAGAATATGGCTGGTGTATCAACCCGAGAACGATCCCATTTTATACCTATAAATTTTAAGTAAACTTGTCTGTACTGCACTCTGAACTTTTCTGTAACTGATTTTTTCCTTGAAATTTGACCCTACGTAACTTTTGCCGATGGGCGTTCCGTTTCCGTTTCAGGCTTACTAAAACATTTTGGAAAGTCGTGGCAGAAATATCTGAAATGGACCTCTATAAACATAAATGACGAAGAAAAGAAAATAAAACATTTTTATGTTCATGCAACAAAACTTTCTTATTTCCTTCCTTAGCACTGTTCCAAAAGTTTCTCATTTCAAAATGTAAGAACTACAGGACGTCTTAAATCAAGTTGATGAAGAACGAATTTTTTTTCATTTCTGAATAAGGACAATGTTAAGGGATAGGATTGGTATTCAGATTTAAAATTTTTAAAAGCTGAAAGAAAACGAACATTTTTATTGATTTCTTAAGAATTTTGCTTCCGGACTCCTCATTTATAAGACATATAAAGAATCAATGAATACAAACAAAATTAGTAGTTGCTATAGCATAACATGTTTTAGTAATGCCCTATGGTGTAAACAATTAGTTAGGCTCTATAGGTAGTATATGTACCTACATATATTTATTTTTTCCTTTACTTTAACAAAAGTACAACGTATACATTACAATGTTGCACGTTTTCCCTTTGATGTTAGCGAATGAACGAAAAATTGCGAAATAGATTTTTATTTATTTATTTATTTTTAAAAGAAAAACACTCGCCTACAAGTGTATCTGGAAGATATTTGCATCTCCACGGGCGGCGCAAAGATCTAATTTTACAACCTATTTAACAATATTCAATCCTCGGTTGTATGGGGGAATAATTTAGCACCTTTCCTAGAGTTTTTTTCCTACTTAAGGAGGAGACATGTGAACAAAGACGTCTTTCATTTTTCACGAAGGAGAACATACCATTTGCCGGCGACTCAGATATGTTTGATGTTCAAACAAAATAAAATGTATTTATTTTCGTAAAATTTCCAACGCACATAAATCAGAAATACTATACATATGTGTCTGGAGCTATATGCTGGATGAATAGACGCAAGAACAACAGATGATTGATTCTCGACTTGAGATGTAAATTTTCTATTTATGGAACTGGAAGTGTTACAAAGTGTTATGTAGCCATATCGAATTGAATACATGAATAAGACAGCGAAAACGATTCGGTTCTCGATAGAAGTCTTTAAACAATTTTTGAATTGATGATTTTGAGATTAATGGGTTTTGTTCGAAAGTAAAGTAAACTTAAAAGGTTTCGAATTAGTTAAAAAGAAAAAAAGCAGTTCGCAAACATTTTACGCACTGTATATATTTGGTGCACACCGTTTTTCAATATCTTTAAGATAAAGAACAAAATCTTATCTACGAAATTCTTTTCAATTGAAGTAGGTAACCGTCGTGCTGAGTGAGTTAATTTGTTTGAAGGTAAAGATTAACTTTTACTCTTCTATCAACTAACGGTACAGTTAAAAACAAAATTTCTCATTAACTCTTTCCCATCGTGTATTTTTCCAACTATTGCTTCCTATGAATCGATTTGTCAAACAGCGTGAAAATCAACTAACTATAAGGAGAATGTTAAAAAAATAGCAAGAGAATTATACGACACCAATTGTATGGTAAACAACCTTCATCTATGGGTAAATAATGGACAAATCGACCTGTAGAAATTCATTTTACTCGACAGTATGGGAGCGTGCTCTTACGTACACAAGCTGATGGGAAAAAGCACCTAAATTGTTTGATTAAAGCTAAATTCATCTACACGAAGTACCTCATGCTGTTTGATCAATTGTTACTGCATCGTATTTACTATTTTACGCAAGACTGCCGTTTTTTACAAATGTTATTAACATTGAATCCCTTTGAGTCATTGGATGGTAGCATGAGAATAATGTGAAGCTGATTTTATTGCGGTAATTTGATTCGTATAAATTTTACTTTATATTTATTGCGCAGCATTTCCAAGAAGTAAATAAAATTAATTGGAAAATTGCAATATATATGGTGGATATATTATGCATAACATAAATCCATCATAACATTTGTGATTAATTAAAATTAATTTCTTTTACTCATGTTAAGACCACCCAAGTTTTCTATGAATGTCGAAAAGAAAATTTTGTTTTATTCTCAATCGTTATACTGCAATAGTACAAGTTGTAAAACTAGTACAAAAACGCCAGTACATTATAGATAGACTGACATCAAAAAGTATGCAAAAACTGGTACATATTTTGTCTCAAATTATATTTTCAACGCACAAATTATCCTGCGCAAATTGCCAATATTCTAATGCATTGCAATCAAAGGATTAAAGGTTGTCTAATGATATAATTGCTCTATAAGTATCTTGAAATCTGTTCGAAATCAAGCACCACTTAGGAAAACCCGTCCTAAATTACGAGAGGACTACTGCCATCGCTTAGCGAAGCAGCTATTTGCTTACATCTGGCCTCATTAGGACTGAAGATTCTCCCAAGTTTTCTTTGTAGTCTCACACATCAGGGCAAAGTAGCCACGGACAAAAAACACCTTTTAGTGCGAATCAGTCCATAATAATAAAACTTACAGCGCGTCTCGCAGAAGCGCGCGTAAAAAGAGAAGAAGTGGCGGAAGATTTAAATCCGCCAACAGAGGAAAGGAGCTAATCAAATCAAATCACACTAAACTGCACACTGCGCCGGCGTAGAGCATCTTTAAGAAGCAGTGGCATAGCGCAGAATCCGCGAGCTCAGGAGCAGACTAACGCGCATCAGCCGAGTGTATGATGTCGTCCCGGGCGCAGGCGCATTACGTTACGCACTTCTCTGGCCCTCGCAAGGTAGGCACTATAATCAACCGCATTGGCGACAAGTAGCTGGAAAAATAAGTGAAAAACCAAAAAAAGGCATAGGAAAAATGAAGCGAGTTGGTTTTAGATCTTTCTGCACGTCTGTGATGTGAATGAACGGCCGATATACATAAAAAGGCATATCTCATCTTCTTGGCCGTCGTCTGCGTCCGTACGAGACTTCTTTAAATACGTGTACTTGCCCAGCAGGAATTTTCTAAAGACGGGGGAAAATAAGAAAAAAATACACGAAGGAGCATAGTCAGAACCTGCTGCATTAGGCATTAGACAGGCACAGGTTATATAAAATAAACCGCAATTACAAATAGAATAGGAAAAACCCCCCAAAGATATTGCGCTGATACAACTCGAATTGGACCTGTTTCGCGCGCCATCGTAGCTGGAGGTGTCCAATTTGAAAAGTGAAGGCGATGTGTGTTCTGCGCATGTGAGCAAGCATAATTATTCCGCACCATCGCACACCTGGACGGGCACAAACATTTCCATAATTAGTGGAATTGCATTAAGCCACAAAAACCGGTAAAATGTGCATTAAACTCGGTTCCGTACTTAATTTATAATAAAAGAAACATTTTAAAATATGCAAATTTATTTCCTTCTTGAAGAGTAAACTAAGTCGGTTTGTGTGAAGATATAATATTTTAAATATCAATAAAATATAATTTTATTGTTCTATTGTAGAATATTGTCAATCTGTAGAGTGTAGAGGTTTAATTCAAAAACTTTAGGTTCTTAAGCTAGCTTCCTGGTAGCGAATTATTTCACAAGTAACGAATAGACACAATAGCATTTCGTTTGATCCAATTCTGAGAGTACTTGTTCATATAAATTCAGTAATAAATACGTATAAAATTGTTGAAAAAAAATTACAAATTCAAAATATTCGTATAAAATATGGTCAGAATAATAATTTAACTGCACCAATCCAGTTTTTGTGCCTAAATTACAAAATGTGGAGTGGGCGAAATGTGGTTTCAACAAGACGGTGCTACATGCCATACAGCTCGAGAAACAATTCAATTACTGCATTATATTTCCTGGTAGTGTAATTTCCCTTTTTGGCGATCAGAATTAGCCGTCCAGATCATGTGACAGTGCTGTTGGACTTTTTTCCACGATACCAATGCCTTGAAAGAGGAAATTAAGCGGTGTACTAACTAAAACCACATTTACGCGAAACGGTCATGGAAAATTTCGACAAAAGCGTGCGTATGTGCTAGCAAAGCCGTGGACGCCATTTACCCGATATGTAATTCCATGTATGTATAACCCTATAATGTAGTATCCTTTATGAATCAATAAAAAAATAATAATTGCGCGAATTTTTGGACACCCTATAGTTTTTACGAAAGAAGTTTTAAAGAACGAATTTAAAAAACGTTGTATATTACTATTATCTAATTAAGTATATGAATAAGTAAAAATCAGCTTGATCAAATTAGTTCACGAATGTAAGAGGAAAGATCTTCTCATCTTACCCTAATACTAATTGTTTTCTCCCAAATGTAAGCAATTTCAATAATATCCGAGACTACTGTTCATTTACGTTAGTTATGTAGATATCTAACTGGGCAATTTTTAATATAAAAATATTGAGTATATTTGATCACAAATTCCCATAAAATTTGATAATGATTTGAAGTGGGGTATTCGCGATAAAATAAATAAACTTTTTCCTTTTTCCTAGTGGAAAAAGGCATGACGGCGGGCAACGAAATGTGTCATTATACGCGGACAACGTGCCCGACATGCGGGTACGTGACCCGTTTGCGGCTCACTCCCTAGTCGTGGGCGCATGCGTGTAACGCCGCTGTTGCCCAGTAATTATTCTGCCGGAGATATTTAAAACGCAGACTTACGAGCTCGTTTCGCAAATTATTAACTTTTGCGCGGCGCGCCGAGGTGTTACCAAAGTTCAAAGGAGGCTGACAAGTGCGCGGCGCGCACAAAAACGCTGCATTTCTCCGGCTGAAAAGCTTGGGCGTGGAGAATTTGCCTTTTGCACTGTTATCCGCGGCTCCGTTCGGAATTAATGGGTCCAGGCGTTGTGCGTGCTCTGCCGGTAGTTAATAGCAAAATGACAACGTAATATGACCTTTTTTCGCTGTTTTGTCTTCGCCCCGAACAACTGTTGTTCATTCAGGTGGATAATATCACCTGAGTGACTCGCCGCTTTTCACTACACGTGTCATTGTTTCGCGAACACTGAACGCTATCATCATCTTGGCCGCCGCCGGGCGGAGCCCTTCTCAAAGTGGCCAACATTCTCTAGGTGCAGAATTTCTTTTGTTGCCATATCAATGCAACTCGCGAGTTATTTAAAAAATGTTTAATGAACGTTGATGAAGAGATTTTGTCATGGGGGCATCCAGGCACTTTTTACTTTTTTCATGAATAGTGTAGGTAGGTTTATTACCTGCATTAAACCCGGAAGCTCAACCAACCTGTTGACTCCCATCAGAACCCTTTTTCTTCCTTTGTGACTATTCACAAAAGCCACCGAGTTAGTAACAAAAGGCTCATTTTAGGTTTTACACATAAACGATTAAAGTAGGTATGTATAATACAAGAAAATTAAAAATTTGCCCAGAGAACACAGCGAAATTTTTATTAATTTGTAGGTATACTACTGGACTTTAAAAAAAAGAATATTTAATATGTGCTGATTTCCTAATGATTTCCCATTAAAAATAAAATTTTGGACCACGGCAAAAAACGCTGCACCTATTTCGAGGTAAAAAAGCATTATATGAAATATAAAGTTTTGTAATAAAAATACCCTTTTTGAAAACCAAACGATACGTATTGAACAACCTTAAACGTGTAGTAGGTACAAAGGTAAAACATATGTTTGTCATATTGTAACATATCATTAAAAAAAAAAAGTATTTGTTCCATCACATATATTAAGGAATAAATCGATCTCCTTAAAATAGTCACAAGTACAAAATAATATTTATATTATATATGTATTATAAAATTGGTACAGTCGAAATAAATTCTCTTTGAATTTTTTTTAAATAATTGTTAAAGTTAAGTCCGTCCTATCCAAATTTGTAAGACGTTATTCCTATTTTAAAATTGAAGACTTAGATTAAGTGAATTAAATTGCACTTTTTTAAACGTTAGTAATGAACCATCAAAACTGTTTGAATGTTCTCAAAATTTTGATATTTTATCTGTTGGACTATCTTACAAAACATTTTTAGTAAAACAAATTTAACTTTTAAAATTAAAGTTTAAATAGTCACTATGTTTCAAAATATGCTAAATTTTGGACTGAAAGAATTCTAATAGAATTCAGAGACTAATATGCAGGAAAAGATTTAAATTTTAAGATATTCAGGAAAATATTCAAAAATATCCTAGTCTTTCTTCTAAGGATCTAAAATTGATTTTCTCATTTTTAATTTTTGATGTTTTTCAGTTAATTCGTTAGAGTAGCTTTCGCACAAGAAACTAACCATTTTTGATAAAAGTTTCTATATTTTATAAGTCTAAAACCACTAAAGAATGAAATTAAAACGTCTCCATAAAAAATAATTCTTATAACGCGGCCATTAAATTAAGAACATATGGGAAGAAATTTTAATTGAAATTTTCTGCTACTTTTAAGTACTTAATATGAAACCGACAACTCACTCTGAATTGAAATTCTTTAAGATTAGGTTTGATTCTGTACTCAAAAGTTCTTCGTTACAGTAAATTTAGTAATCGTCTTACACCATAGTTCAGTGCTTCAGATAAATTTCAAGAAAAACAAAATCAGTTAAAGTAATTCACGAACGAGCACCAAAAACCATCGGGGTGAACGTTCTCGAGGCATCAGTTTGTGATCGTTCGTTCAATTTTTCAATCGTCTGGAAGAGAATTTCACCCTAGAAAAAGAACCGCTTCAAACAGTTTTCATGATTTTTGCAAATCATTCTAGAAAAACCGAATGCGGAAAGTGTCTCCAGCACAGCACAAGATGCCCAGAAAGAAAGCAAAGTCTAAGAGTCTTTAAGATATGCTTCGCCTTTCGCGGGCTTCTTGACTCCAAAGTGAGAGTAATAAATAAAAGTTTTGACAGGAATTTCTTATGAATGATAAAAATCTTAATGAAACCGAAATACACCCGATAGCCAGCCGTGTCTCAACTTTCCTGCTCAACGTGATCCATTGAAGCGAATCAGAAACTTGAGATCGGAGTGAAAATTGTATTTTCACCTTATCCACACCGGATTAGGTCTCGAAATACCGAAATAATTTGACGCCTCCGGTGCTCAAAAATAATCTCGGTAAGAAGCATCTTCGAGATGATTTTGAAAAAGAAAAATTTGTCAAAATGTTCGAGTAAAATGGCATAGAGTGCACAGGTACGAAACGAAAGAAACAGGTTTGCCGCCTGAGTCTTTCGTTCCTGCCGTGCCCTCCGCCTAATTTCGGTTGGAAGGTGTCACGTCCGTTTGGGAGGTATGCACCTTGAACTTGGCATCCAACTATCCAACTGTAATTGGCATCGTAGCCGGCAATTTTCCCAGTTACTTCTCATTACAAGCGAACCCAAGCACTTCTTCCTTGGTTCGGTTAATTAAGATCGCCGCAAGATGCTTCAGTGATTTACATCGCGAAATGAATTAACCGGGATTTTCTCACCGGTCGACAGATTGTGTCTCACCCGCGAAAATTAACACGTAACGACTCTTTACAACTCATCTTAATTTTATTCTTATATTTTTTGTCAATTATTTTCTGGCTTTAAAAGTTATTTTTTATGTC
This sequence comes from Machimus rusticus, assembly GCA_951509405.1. Lineage (NCBI taxonomy): Eukaryota > Metazoa > Arthropoda > Insecta > Diptera > Asilidae > Machimus > Machimus rusticus. The sequence continues at coordinate 32,690,149 of OX608053.1, read as the reverse complement.
TTAACTAAACTAGAATAAAAGGAAATGTGTTTGGGATCACTTACAGGAATCTGGCGAGCACGATCACCGAGCACAAGGGGAACTTGACTGTTTTGATTCACTTTGAACTGTGTCAGAATTCTTCGACTGAACTTAATCCTTTTCGGATGCGAGTGTCGAATAACCGAGAACTTTTCACTGAATGCAACTAACAGGGAACAAAAACTCTTAGCATTGGAAATTTAATATTATTTTTGCACCACTCTGGTTCTTGCGAGAAGTACGCGGGTATCCTTGCTGGATAATGTTTCAGCAGTGTGAATATCCTGGGAGTTGCAATTGGGATCTGAGGAGGACTATCGCGGTATATAAGGATTTTTTAAATATATTATTTTATAAAAAAAAACGCACTAGTCAATCTCCTCAAAATCTCCTTTATACGTTCCACTTGTGATGTTCTTTTGGGGGAACACTTTTCAGGCTCTGAAACGAACTTGACCGTGGTAAGGTCGCCGTGGAACTAAAGTATACTCGAAGGTAATGAGTTGTTATATAAGTTTGAAGACTTCTTCAGCAGTAGAAGAAGGTCTTTCGCGTACTCTCTTTCTCCATTCCCTATTCCATCATCGGCGTACCCATGCCATCGCCGCGATCGTCATCCTCATCATCATCAGTGAGGCCAGGTCCCAGCCATTGAGTTCATTACCACCATTTGTGAACAATATGTAGACTGCGGATGGTTCTATCGCGGTGTCCGCGAACAAGAACTTGTAAAAACGGCTCGTGAATGAATGCATAAACAGCAGCCGCGGAGAAATTGAGAAAATGCTCTCGAAAGGTATATTCTTCTTCAATTCTTCGATCTTCACCTGGTGCACAGGTACACCTGTCTCATTTTACCGTCTCGCGGTTTACGGAAATGTTTATTGCCTTTTTTCACTAAAATTCTTCAATTTGGCATTTCGAAGAGAGAAAGAGTTCATTGAACGGCCGATCTGTCTTCTCAATGTTGGCTCAGATTTTGTCTGGATCGGGCTTCAAGATCTTCTAGCCTGCAATTTTTGTTAGCCTCGACACACCTCGACTGGTGAAGAGACTGGCTAAGAGCTGTACTGTAACCCTTTTTCTTTAACCCATTCTCTTCAAACTTTCTTCGTGCTTGTTCTTCCCGAAGAGAATGTCGATTCTGTGCATTCCGAAGATCGTGTTTATCGCACATACAACACCGGACTAATTAATAACTTTCCTCGTGAATGAAATATAAATTCACTTCGGCCGCATCGTTACATGTTCATCGCATGTTTCACTCATTAACAATTCCGAGACAGCGAAATATTTCCGTATTCTGGGACTCCTGTGAGTCATGACTGGTTTCTTCGCGATTTCTTACAAATTAAATAGGTGATTTTGCAAGTTTTTACTTTTTTAGGAATTTTTAATCGTTCAAACAACATGAACATCTTTTTTCTTTAGTTCTTAAACGAGGTCGTCTGTAAATGGTAAAGACGATCGATTCAAGAAAAATTACGGGAACATCGGGACTAAAGATACAGTTGTATACTTTTAACGGTTGCCACGGTATTGTGCAATATTTTATAATTTTTGTCCACATATTCCTTTGATTAGCCATAGAATAGAACAAAACGTCTTTCACAGATTTCTACGTATATAATTGCCATTTTACGCTGAAGAGAGTAGACAATTCTCAATAACATAAGTTTTAACAAAAGCTTGCCTTCTGAGCATTTTCTATATTTGATGTTTTATTTTTTATATTTAGTCCACAAAAAATCTTCATTTTAGACTAGTGTGATTACTTCGGTACCTACTACTGGGCTTTCTTGCAACCATTCGAATCGAATCGAAAAGCAACTTTTGAATTGAAATTCCTTAAAATTTAAAAAAAAATTATTTTTATCAAATTTAACGAATGCAAATAACGTCCTTTTTCTAGCGTTATTAATCTGTAAAATAAGCATCTTTTTTTTTATAAGAAGGATAACTTCATCAGTATCATATTGAAGGTTTTAGTAATAATTAATTAAATATGATATAGAAAATGTTAGTTTCATACCTAAAGTAAACACTAAGTCTTTATAATTTTCTAAAAGTGGTAAAATCTTAAATCGACTAAATCATAAAGAAAAAATGAGCCATTTTGCCCTTTTGCTGCATTTCATAAGTATTTCGAACAAAATTTCCCTTAAGTTCCTCACAAAATAATAGAAAGAAATTTTACATAGAACGCTTTTATTTTCTGAGCTCTCTTCCGCTGTGTCATAAAATATTCAAATTAAAAAAGTCTCGGTTTTAAATTAAAACATATTTCACTAATAAAATGAACGTAACAAAAACCACAAACACTGCCACCTGTTTACTTTATACAATAATTTGAAAACCATAGTGTTATGAAATTTTTGCCAATCTATGGGAGTTCCTTTAAAAAAAGCCGCAGAATTTAATTAAAATTCGATTATCACCTAATAATACTTTACGACTTGAAGTCTAACAATGAAAAATATGATGAGCAGAATAAATAGCTTTGATGAGATAATGAGGGTTTTTATGGGTTCGATCGTTACTATTTTGCAATGTGGTCAGCTACTTGGCATTATCACAAGCGTGAATTTTTGTTTCCAATTTATTTCACCAAATATCTCTTTCAATTTTACGCGGTTGGAATTTTTAATCAATTTCTATCAGTTAAATTCCGTGAACTAGGTGAGTTTGTGAATAGAATGAAAGAATTTAGTAATTTGTGCACAAATAGAATAAGGTTTGATCATTTTGCCAAATTAGGGGTAAAATAAGAAAAACAATTTACTTTCCATACATACATGCCTGTTCTGCAGAAAGTGTTAAAATAATAATTAACTGCTGGGGCATGAAGACAAGGAACATAAAAATGCTGGTAGAATAATAAAATAAGCAAGTTAATTCATAACTGAATGACGAATGAGCTCGGACATTGAAACTTTTATGACTAATGTCGTATAATAATGAGTTTTATAGAAGATCATAAATTCTGCGGGTTCAGTAGTTTGAGTAATTGCAAAAGACAAAGATATTTTATAATAACGCTTTCAAGTGGAGAAACAAAATTAGAAGCCTACCAACATTATGGGAAATTAAAGCTAAATTAAATTACTTTCTGCGATTGTTTTATCTGTTCACTTTTAAAATTTCATTATTATATGTATATTTATAATAAATAAGCAATTATCTCGGAGAAATCGACTAAATCATATTATAACTCTTACGACTTGAATGAATGAAAAAGAGGAATCTTCTTGAGAAAATTACCAATAATAGGTTGAAAAATTAAAAAATGAATAATTGTTTCAATTGTTTCGTATTTTATTGTAGTGTGGCTTTTTTTTTTACTCTTAAGACCCCCGGATAATGTTGCTTAACTCAAATTACTATTAATCCGTAATTGGCAAGTCTTTTATTATTATCTACATATTATTGAAATGCGATTAAAGTTCAGGTGATAGAGATTGAATGTTATAGGATTAGAAAGGTATAGATCGTTTTTTGTGGGTCTTAAATTAATTTTGGTATGAAAAATATTATGATTTTCGTGTATGGGGGGTTTTTGGGGTGCTGAGATAAAATTTATAAATAGTTAGTAGTATATTATATAATATTTATATTATATTATTAGAGGGTTTGGACGGGTTTTATAAATGAAATTCTAAGGAATATATTCAGGGCAGGTCATTTTATTTCCCTTTTAAATTTTGTAAAAGTCTAAATGAAAAGGTTGGACGCTCATATCCCACCATGCATGAAAGGGTTAATGGTGTGAACAATCGTCTCCTGTCTTTTGAAATTATTTACCAAGATTTTGAAAGGAAACCTGTTGGATGAGGAAAGAATACGGAAGTCTCCTGGTGATAGTAAATTACTTTTCTTCGAACGCTAATGAGATGATTATCGGTAAGAAACTCTTAATTATGTGGGACCACCCTTGCAGCCTCAGGTAGATGCTCTATCCCCTCGTTATGATCCGTCAATTGAATCTTATCTCACCTTACACGCGCATTAAACTGTCCCTACAAGAAACGCGAACAATTTCAGACCGTTTTAATTATATTGGAACAGCCGAAAGTGGCCATAATTTTGCTGAAATCACGTCGTTTACAGGTTGCAAAAACCTTCCGGAAAAAGAATTTAACTGCTGAAAATTGCAGCATGGATATAAATAGCCGGCAGCACCGGCGTATGCACTGCGACATTTATTTGGTATCGCTAAATTATCAATGAAAGTCTTATCCAACCGGAAAATTTTAATTGAAAATTATCGCGCTCACCAGTACCAGTGGTGAACGAAAAAAATTTTTTTCGGGGAAAAAATTGTGGAACCTCCCAGGCATCGGGCAAAACGGCGCACTTGCATAAAAATGGGACGAGAAATTAAATTAATTTTTTGCCCAGTTTCCCTCCGCAAAAAAAGAAAGTTGTCTTCCCAGTGCCGTTCCCGTGCCGCGGCGATCCGTCGCCCTCCGTCTGTCCGGCTGTCCGGCGGGTACTTCACTAGTCCGTCGCTCCCAAGAACGCTCGCCGTATGCGTCCGACGCGACGGTGTGCGAAACGGTCGGGCAAGTTCAAAACGTAACACGGTTAACAGCGATCACGTCCACGTTACCTGGATTGCATTTTAAATATTTTTCTGATTTCCATGTGCACATCTTGACACAATTTCCGATTTTCGTTCGTTTCGCTTTTGCCCGGCCGTCAATCAAATAGCGCGTTTTTGGAACTACCGCAGTGGACAATCATCCTCGATCGGATGACACTATGCGGTGTCACTTTTATCGTCGTCTAACATGCGGACGTGATCTGATCAGGTTCATGCAAATTTCTAAAATCCCATTATATGCCAATTTGAGGCTAGATTAATCTTCTAATTGGGTCGTCAGCTCCTCTTTCTTAAGACAGCCAGTCTAGCAATCAATCTAGAAGAATGCACATCTATCTAAAGAAGTTTTTTCTCGTATAACACTCAATCGGTTTCCCCTCCAAGATCGGTTCGATCGCACCTCTTTACTGCGATTCTCTTACCGTCTTACAACTTCAAACCTAAGAGACTTTTCTTAGTGCTCTTCGAAGAACATTGACTCAAGATTGTCCGTGACTTTGACCGCGTGAGATGCTGAACTGGGTGCGCAGGCGCAGTGTACATGGGAATTCTTTCTTCGGAGAAATGCGCGACCAGTTAACTCTGAAGGTCGAAACCAGAAGGCGAGCTGCGAGGCAGTTCAGTGGCAGAAGGTCAAGGTAGAGGAAGCGTTGTGCTTCTGCTGCTGCTAATGCCGGCGACGCATGGCTCGTTGGGGTGCGCAGCCGGCAAGTTTTGAATTTTTATAACGCGTGAAAAAGTACTACATATGCATGCTCTCGTGCAGACAGTGTGGATCCAATGGAATCCATGCTTTTCAAATTATTTTTAGGGGTTCAGTACTTGCTATTAGTTGAGAGTCTTTGAACGTAAAAAATAAACGCCTCGAAAGAAATTGCTACAGTGAATTAATTTTAATGGCACTTTTTGCATTGTAGAATTTACCGATCTTTATTTGTTTAGTAGCTCAGAATTCAATAAAATAATTGTAAATGATTAATTTAAAGTATTTGCACTAATTTTAGGTCTATGGAGAAAATATTATTATTAGAAAGAAGAAGAAGAAAATGAGATTTATTTTCCGTATTTTCTAAATTTTGAAGATCATAGTTAAGCTGCTTCAATTTATTTAGAAAAAAGAGTATTATTAGAAATTAAAACCTTTACATTTAAAATATGCTTATTATAACAAAATATTATTTGTTATCGAAATTTCTTGAAAGTCGCACTTATATTCATTTAAATGCGGATTTTCGATAGAATAGAATGGAATTTGGAATGTAAAATTTTGCTAATTGTAATTTAGCTGTGTACTACCTACTTGAATTTTTAGAAGTAGTTTACATATCAATTTCACAAATTTTCTTTTCATTTGTTTATTATAAATATTGCTTTTTAAAGTTTTATTAAAACATTTCAAATAGAAAATTCAGCAGTATGTACTTACTTTTAACATTTTAAAATTGTCTGTTCTTAAATTCTCATCTAATTTCTTTTGTGCATTATCAATACCTAATTTGAGGCTAGATCGGTAAGAGCGTAGGAAAAGTAAGGACGTTAAAAACATCAGTTTGACATTCTGAAGGTAATTAGGAATTTGCATTTATTAAAATGCTTGCAAAATTACTGGGGAAATCTTTGCTTAATTAGCGATGCATAAATCTATTTTATGCACAAAAATAATTTCTTGTTAATTGCCCACAGATATTTGTAGAAAGCAGAATAATTGTGCGCATTTAAGAGTTTATGGGATTGTTAAACAGGGAAACATTACCTTGAGCCTTGCTTGTTTTTCGGAATAGTTCCTGAAATAGATCGCATTTCTATGATCCATGTTGAGCTAAATTCAGTTTACGATCACTAATTGCAGCTTTGTGGGACCTCAATAACCTTCGGCGGTGAAATGATCTAGTGATCGCGAAAAATGCCGCTGTTGCCGACCGTTAACCTCTTTTAATTATGTTGCATGAATAGCAGCACCCTCCTTGATGCGGGTCCGTTATCATCAAAGCAGTGGGAGCATGTAATTATGGTTAAAGCCAAAAACTATATTAAGTTGTTCTGCTGGCCGGTAAAATTAATATGCTCATATTCATAAATTTCCCATGAATTTGCATCTCTGGGCGTTAATACAATTATTGGATCGTCCGCATGCCCGGGATGTATTCAAATTCTGCGAAGCATAAAAACTTTTGGCGAGATCTACGACCTCGAGTGCCTGTCTCCCTGCCGAAAACATAAACAGCAACTGGATGAGAGTTGCTTTTTCGGAATTCTTTATCATTAAGTTTGCGGCGTCATGCGAAATTTTGTGATGCTTGAAGAAGGGAAGTGTTACTGGTAGCAAATGGCATGATATGCTCTGGTCACCTGTCAGTTTTGATGTTCGAATTACGTGGAAGACGATGTCAAAGGTGGAAGCTAACAATTTTCGAGACTGTCCGGACCCAACGTTTTGTCGTAAAGATTTCTTTTTTTTAATTTGTAGGGTCTTTGCCATGATTTTTTTGCGCCATTTTAGATATGGCGGTTTGTAATAAAGCCCACAAATTATTGCTGAGTTATACAAGTTGCCAGACAAATTTGGGACTGCTGGGCGGAGTGAATAAACCAGTAATTAGTGGGAACGCACCATTGTGACCGTAGTTCGGCGCACTTTTTACGCTATTTTCTTTTTCTATTTCTAGAAGTATAATTGTACTGTTTAGTAATGCAAAAATGCTAAAAGTCTTTGTATAATTGCCGAATTTCACAGCTGGAAGTATGATTTTGATTCTGTTATTTTCTATGAATATGCATATAGCATGGAAATTTTTCACTCACTGGGCGTATAACGTTGGTATTTTTGACGGGCCGAAAATTGAAATAATGCGATTTGCAAAGAATCTATTGCCTACAGTTTTTTGAGCTAACAACCAAACAGATGTCCATGCTATGTTACATGCACCTTCAAAATGGCGGATTACCTTTTCCTTCGCTGCCTCCTTGACGGTGCCAAATGAAAGACTTTGAAGGGTAGAATACGATAAATTATATGACGTCATTTGAAACTCAAAATGGCGGATTACCTTTTTTCACAACCACATTGATCTGCGTATCATACATATGAAAGGATTTGACGAGAATAATACTTTTTTTTTAGAACATATTTTAATATTTTGTGGATGAATGACTAGTGAATTTTACTTTCATTTTACAAACTAATGATTGTATCTTATATTGTATAGATACGTAATTATAAATTGAAAAGATTTTGTGCATTTGTACAAAAATATAGATATGAAGGATATTCATGAAACCAGAAAAGTTTATACATCTATTTGCTTATATGTATTTACGCGCAGCATTTCATGAAGGTACATTTTTTTAAATCGACTTACCTTGGAAATGTTTCTATTCTCTGACATTTGTGGAAGTTTATCAGATCGTTTACACACTGAAATTGCCGCGTAAAGTTATGAGGTTTGTGTATTCGATTTTCCATACAAATTTTGAAATTTCATTTAGGAGGCTGGTAAACTTACGCGGTTTACGCGAATACGAGGCCAATACGCGTTTGCATGAATACCCTTATTATAAAAATAAAGTGTGTAAGTGCTTTCAAAATATTTGTTTCTTATCAAAATATCTAAGGTATTTTGACCTTTTCGGAGAAAAAGCAAAATAAAAAAACTAGAAAAACTTCCCATCTTGCGTGTTCTCTCATGTATGAAGACAGGTTTGAATTCCGATTTTGACGTATATCGAGAATGATTTTGAAGATCAGTTCTTTGAGAAAAAAATTCAAAAAGCTCCGCACAGATATAGAAAGTACAGAAAAGGTTTATCTGTAAAAAAGGTGACTATTAATTTCCATAAGGGCAGTCAACTGACCACATGGAAAGTACGTGACGAATTTATCATTTATCAAGTGTGCCCCGGTTGAAATATGCCTGGTATCGAACCTAATGATGGGCTCACTTCAAGCTGTGTTGATTTAAAAAAATTTAATAACATGATCAGCGCGGGCTGGAACAAACAGATAAGTCATTCGTACCTAATGGGCTTTTTTTGCGTTCGATTTCAATTTTCTCAAAGTGGAAGAAGACCAATTACCTCAAGAACTTGAGCTCAACAAGATTGATTCTCACCCATAGGTGGGATTAGATCTTTTTAGAATTGTCTAACGGATACCTTAGATTTTTTCTTCTGATGCGATTGTTTTAATATTCCCCTGCATATTAAAAGTTTTTTCCCTTATTTCAAGTGCACCGAAATGACGAGAGAAACGCTTGCACCAAACACAAAAAACTGACAAGAAAATTTCGGTAGGAAGCCCGGGCCTGGGCATGGGCCAGGAATGCACCTTTCGAAAACATGACAGCCGTAATGAATCCCCGGTCGTGCCTACTTATTTCTTTGGTTGTCAGATTTGTTTCTCTGCAGCGGTAATTGGATACTTAATACTTATATGTAAGGAATAGCGCTTGCCTTTTTTCCCCACTTCGACGGCATTTTTTAAATAATAATTTAATTCGACCCTTTTAAATACCGAACGTGGTTTTTGCCACTATCGGCTGGCCGGCCAGAAAGAATTCACTTGAGACCGGTGTCAATTTTTAAGGCGCACTGTAATTGCACTTCTCGGAACAGAAAATTGGAAAATTTCATTGTTAATGGTTTTTGGAATATTTCCTGTTGGCTCCTTCGGCAGTCCGATTCGTTAGAGTTATTTCTTTATTGAAGTTGACATCTTCGTTATATGTTTGGAATCCTTCAGCATTCCTAACATAGTAAAACAAAGGATACCTACGCGTTTTCATAATTTTCATGTGTTCAAGAGCTCTTGTTTATATGATAAAAATTTAGCTACTGTGCTGTGTTGATGGAAACTTCAATATTTAAATGCTATTTGTCTATCAATTGACAATAAAAATTGCCGAAATTTTAAAAGTAAAAACTAACAACGCAAGTACGAAAATTATGGCTTCTCAAAAATATATATTTACATGATTTTGTCTGTGTGGAACAAATCCTTTTCAATATAAAGAAAATGTTCATATTCAACAAAATCGTGTGAGTTTTTTTTCAACAAATTAGGTACTATTTTTTGAGTTAAAGTATGTATTCTTTTTTTTATTTGGCAGCTCTTGCAAAACATCCAAGACTAATTCCAACTTCTATCTGGGTTTTTTTAAATTAAAGTTAAAAAAAAGTCTTATTCTCAGTAATTCATTCTTTTGTACCATTCGAGGAAAAACTGGCACCCATCAAGAAGACCTGAACAACAATAAATTATCTGTTTCAAAATACCACAACTACCCTTTTGATAGTATTTTCTTGAGTTTCTTTCAGAAGACGTCAGAAGCAAATTAGATGCAATTCTATCAATTCTTTGCCTCTCATTATCCGAACAAACGAGCACATCGTGCAAAAACGTTAAGATCCAAGGAAAGAAAAAACCCAAGCAAGCCTCCAGAGCTATCGGCTAACAAGATACAATTAGAAAAAGATTCAAGTATAATTCGTAATAAAGTATTTATCGCTCCTACGCATGTTAACACGGAAATTTGCATATCTGCAGAATAAATTAGCTTCTTCTAAATCCAAATGATTGCCGAATATATCTCTTTCGTTTTGCAAACCTACCGATCGTGAGAGCTTGTGTGTGAGAAGAAGGCGATCCGCAGCGATCTTTAGCGAAAATTTATCGCATTCGTCATGAAAGATGTTGCGGCTAAATTGGCGTTCAAGGAGACTTCATTATGCTCTTTTGCTTTTAATTTGAATTTCGTTTGATTGAAGGAGCAGACGACTGTGAAAAGTGATCGGTTTGGTAAGAAGTATTTGATCGACACAAAGCTCTCGCAGTAGCTCAGGTTATGTGAGAAAGATCATTTTGGGGAATACAAATGAATTTTAAAAGAAGTAAAATTTTGATATAAGTTAGAAATCAATCTACATACTACACTAAATATACACTGAATTGTGTAAAACTACTTGCTTTCGAAACAAGATCGAATAAAGCGCTTGTAAAATTTCTAAGAAAGCACAATTTCTCGTCGTTATTGATCATTCTCAAGTTTTAGAAACTTACTTACTTATATTAAACTAGCATTGTTTTTGAGATATTATGAAATAATTTTTTAGTAATCTTAAAATTTTGGCAGTCCTTTTTGAAATCAAAAGGATATGAAAATTAATGTGAACTTTATATTACTATATACATATGTATTTACTGCATTTAATATAAGGTAAATTCTCCGTCAATAGAAATCTTGTAAAAGGAAAGGTTTAATGCGTGATTGAAGCGTAGTCATTTTCTTCTAAGTTTTATTTTAAATCTTTCTCTACTCCAAATACTTTACAAATCATTCTTAAATTCAGAAATCTTGTAAATGATAAAGTAGACGTGAATTGGTTTTTTGCAATAGTATCACAAACATTTAACTCGAAAGTTGTTTTTAAATCAGTTAGTGACGTAAGAGGGCTATTCTCCTACCTTCGAAAAGAGCTTTTTTAATTTTATTTTCCTATAAAATGCGAATTGCTTGTTATTACTCTCCCCTTCTAAACCACTATTGGATAGGCTGGAACTTTCACTGTAAGGTCGGATAATTGTAATTGGTTTTTAAATGAACTAAGGAAGAGATTTTTACTACATTGGTTGTCTTTTATTTAAACCCATTACACAGGCATGTAAAATATGGAATACTCTAGAACTATTACATTTGAGTCAATTAGATAAATAAAGTAGTAAATATAAAGTAGTTTGAGAAAAGCCGAGACAAATGCCAAACAAATATTAAAAATATTTGAATATGTAAATAAAATATATTTACGTAATTTCTAAAAATTGTTGAATAGGAATTATAAAACAGACACAATTTGGGAAATAAACAATAAAATCAATTCAAGCACAAACGCAAAGACAGTTCGGTAATTATGAAACGAATAAAAGTTGTGTACAGTTTTAAACTGAAACCAAAATAAATAAAATTAAGTTAACAGTATTTAATCAGATAGCATAAATTCCGTGTCGAATTAAAAATCAAATATAATTGCACGTCGAGCATTATTAGCATATTCGCAACAATGCTGCGGAAATTAAAGCATAACTCATTGCCGGACGCATGTGCATCTTCGTAACTCTGTTGCACCACCGCGACCGTGGCAAATCACCAGACCGGGGCTCCGCGCAGAGACACTGCAATTTCGTTGAATTCGCTGAAATAATTCATCGATGCGGACTCGAGACGTGTGCAGAAGGAGATGAAATTAAAATTACAAATGTATCTTGGGCGGCTGGACGAGTGGCCGGCGCAGATATTAGCGCTAATTAATGACCGCAACGACTTATTAAACAAAGAATTCCTGATAAGAGGACACGGTGGCTGAGCTTCGCGGATTTCGCGGAAGCTGAGAGACGTTATAAGAAAATGTTTTTCTTATCGCGCGGGGGCCGGCGGCACCCGGTGGGGGTATTAGCGGTAAAACTGAATCCACTTAGCTCCTAGAAGACGTCTTCAAGACGCTGAGAGTCGCGACGTGGGCTCGATGGACAGTCGCTTGGGAAAAAAGTTCTTAGTGCACCTCATCTGTCCCTGATTTAATCTTCTAATGACAAACCCGAGGCGGGCCCGGGCAAGATGACGGGCGACTCCAGAAAAGGCGATCTCCGGTCGTGGACTGGATTCTGGAACTGCTAAATTAAGACAAGTCGTGATGATATTCGACTGAATTGTCTTGCGTAAATTCCAGTGATCATGCCGACCGCGGTCATGTCAATATTTGTTCCTTTCACTTCCTGCCAAAGAAGACATTCGCCCGGTGTAATCAATTCCGAGGCAGTAAATGCTCCGGGAAACATAATGACGATCTTATTTTGGTGCCTGTTATTGTCTACACTCTTAAAAATTTTGTTGTTATAGTACCATTAAAATAACAGCTTTGATTTAAAATATTAATACCTCAATCGACATGAAACTCTGACTTCCAGCAAATCAACATCGTTTATAAAATTTGCTACTAGAAATTGTAATCGCATGTAAAGAAGAAGATTCGTTGAAGTCTTTTTCAGCCCCAAAGTTAGATACAGTATATTTTATTTTAGTTTTTTGGCTTAAATAACAACAGCAAAGTTTATAAATATAAATATGACAAAGAAAGATTTATTTAAAATGTTTAATTCATTATAATTTTAATTTGTTTTTAAATTGTTCTTTTTAAATCATTTAATTTTCTCACGTTCGTTATGACTGTCGTTGAGTAAATGGTGGAAATTTACACCATTTTTACCATAGATTTATTTTCTATTTTCACCGATTTTTATGTAAAGTCAAGAAAAATTGTGTAAAATTACACAACAACATTTAAATTATAAAGTCCTATTTATGTCGTAAATTTACACTTATTTTTTAAAGTGTAGGTATGCCACGGCTGGAGGACGAGCCGAACAAAAAGAAGTTGAGTGAGGTTCGAAATCTGATTGCCCTGCCTTTGGACAGAGCAAGAAATTGGAGTTAATCGCCAGAATCGCGGCGCAGAAACCGTAGGCTTCCTGCCCGGCAGATGACTCCGGAAGGGAACAAGTCCAGAAAATGATTCGACTGCACTTTCGCATGAGTGCATCACTTAAGCTTCGGTGCGCTCGATTTGCATAAACTTAAGACTTCCCTGCGCTCTGGACTCGGAATTTTTCTCAAGCCCACCACTGCCGACGCGGATTCTGGAGCCACAATGCATCACCTCAATTGAATCCTCACTGCTTCTTGGCGTTAGTTCATGACCCCCTCGGCTCTATCTTTGTTAGAATTTGCATACAAAACTAATTCGCACGGCCACCTTTCTCCGGCGAGGCGCTGCAGCACTCATTTTTATTTTTGTTATTTTTTTCGGAGGCGTTAAGATGCTTGTCACCGATACGCCGGAGCTTCCACGAGTTATTAACTTTGTTTTTAATTGCGGCTCCTACGAGCAGGGCCGACTGTTTGCCCTCTAATTTATCTCGGGAATTAACATAGCTTTCGACGCCCCGACAAACGGTATCCAAATGAATCTCGCGGCTCGGAGGAGGATGCGCTAATAACCGCGGTGATTCAGAGAGGTCCAGTCCCCGTGCTGATTTCGGGCATCGTTACCAAGCGCGCCACCCACCCACGAGTCTCTTAAGAAGCCGCAAAAGATGCTATCACGAATTTTCGGCAGAAAGACCGCTGCTGACCTATTTGCGGCCGCGAAGCCATCGCAGTTGCCGCGGATAAAGCCGTTGCCGTTGCGCAGTCAAATTTGTGTAGATTGACCTTTCCGAATGTGTCCATAATTCTTTCGCAAATAAATTTGGAAAATTCAGACGATTCGGGCTCTGGGAAACTGGGTCAACGCCCAAAATGAGATGAGAGTGAAAATGTTCTGATTAAAGTCAATAAATTAGTTCACACCTCTTTATTTCGTAAACAATGGCTCCGTTTTTAGGGAAAAAAATTCATTCTCGGGCTCAGTCAGAAGCTAGAACACGGATAAACAGTTTTGGAATTTTTATATCTTTTCACATTACACTGCGTCCACATAAATTCTTATGTAAATCGAGATATTGTATTTTAAACTAAAATTTAAATTGAGACCATTATTATACTTTCCGCTTTATTTTTGAATCTATTGTGAAATTGATTTAATAGATTCTGGTTTTTATTAGCTCATCAATTTTTTATTTTTGAAATACTATTTTATATGTATATAAAAATAAACGTTTGTTTGTATCAGGCTTATAGACATGGAAATTACTGAACCAATTGAGCTCAAATTTACAGGCTAAGTTTGTGTTGATGTCAGGAAGATTTAGAACATAGTTTAAAGACTGTTTGAAATAATTTGCATGTTTATAAAGACTAAACAGAATTACTGAATTATTATCAAGACAAGGAAGTTTTCTAAATATTTTTAATACGATAGAATTATCTTATGAGAAACCTCGTCGAATCCCTTGCTGAAATTTGTTTAAATGTGATTAACTTTGTTACATCTTTCCATAATATTTTTCAATGTTTTCGGAAAAAGTTTTTAAACCTAGGAGTTAGGTACTTATCGTATCTAATTCATTTATTTTACTTTACAAAACTATTTAGTTTTCAATTGTTGTCTTAGAATATAAACATATATTTTAGTTGTAACATGCATGGAAAGAGTTTGGATTACTGATATTATCTAAAATCGTGCGCCATAATAAGCTAAGCTTTCTATATTGAAGTTTGAAAAGTAAACTTTTAATGATATATGTATATTGTACATGCATATCATATATAGAAAATCTTAAATAAAAATCGTCGATATTCTAAAACCGTTCTGTTGGACTATGCGCTGATCTCGAAAGAGCTTGGTCATGATGTAATCCATGAAATTTATTCTGACGATCAGCGGTGCAATGCTTACTATTTACTTTCGAATAAAACAAGTTCAACCTCAGGTGAGAAGGAGTAATACCAGAAACACCTGTTGCATTGATCCTGGAACATAACACGAGCATAAGTCATAAGCACATTAACCGCGGCAAATCGGAGGTTTGCACGCTCGCAAAGTGCTTGCCCGAGTAACTCCAGGTGGAATGCAGTGCTGAGGTTGTGTTTAATGGACAGCGAATTAATCAAGATGCCTCGCAAGACGAAGAGACACTCTTCCGAGTGCGGCCGTGGTGCCGCGCCAACAGCCGTTGTCACGATCACAACGCCCGCAACTAGCCAAAGAATCTAGCCGATATTTCATCTATTGTAGAAGTCGGGCGTTTTGTCTTGTCTCGTCTGTCCCTTCGCGGCGTGCTCTGCAGAATCTCAGGTGATTCAATATTTGGTTAGCGAATCATAGGTGCTTATTATTGTTCCGTAACTGCCCTGAGGTGCTGGCCGGGTGTGCTATGCCCGCCGATTTTCAAACTAAGGCTCCGTCCTGCCTTGGATTTCTCCAGTTCGGCGGATACTCTCCGGCGATTTGTGCTCATTTTCTTTTCGATATCAAGGTTAAAGACATCAGCAGACTGTTGGTTTTGGTTAAGATTTGTTGTTATTGTTCGCTGCGGGCTTCTACCCGAGCTGAAAGTGGGTGACACGTAAAAAGGCGATTTTGCGATGCAAAATGACTCACAGCAGAACAAATTGACATTGATTCAACGATTTCGACAAGATTCCCCGGGAAAAAACCAGCTAAATGAATCACGCAAGATGTGGGAAATGCTTAAGATGCTGATGACGCGTGGTTTTGGTACCGAATTATTTTTTTACGAATCTGGGCGCCTGCTAAACAGCCATTTAACCCAAATAGCTCAAAATAACCAGAGAAGTTTGTTTTTGTTGGAAGGAAGGAACTAACTATCATTTAAGTGAAAGCCCTAGGAGATTAATTCCATCACCGATTAATCTGAGATTTATTTCTTACGACGATTGCTTCCGCTACATGATTTTTCGCTCTTCCATCAACCGCATTAACCTTTTACTCGAAAGAAATTTAATTAAGGAAATTCTAAACGCCTCAAAGTCATATCGCTACTAAACAAAAGTCGATCGGCGCAGGCGATTTTAACGAACCGACCTGGTAAGCACCTACCGGAATAATTTGAAAGGTGTTCGAGATAAGGTTAATTAGCACTATTCACATGAGAGATGGTATCTTAAGGCTGCGTAAACGTGGTACAGTTATATGTGGCCATTTCGCGTTTATAGTTGCGTAAAAATTGCAAATTGCTACATCTTTCTAACCTTTACTAGAAATAAAAGATTCTTTGGGACTCGGGTGATATATTGCTATTTCTTCGGTAAGCTCGATGGAAACGGAAGAATTTTCGGAGATACACTGATAGGATCATTTCTTCACTATGACTAATTAAGCTGGCCTCTGTAGAGGATGCTTTATGATATTCTTGGGCGATTGCAATCTCAAGATTTCCGAGAAAATTTCAACGATTTAATACCTAAATTTATGGATGAAGGTCGTTGCATTCTAATAAACATGTGATAAATAACTGGTACAGCTATTTCGCAGTGACCTAAATTGTTTAATTTTTACTTTTTGGTCCTGAAAAATGGCTTTTTAAAAATACACAGTTGTGGTATTAAAATTTATGGAATTTGTTTTCATTTGCATTTCATTAGTATGTATACTCGTAGGTACTAAAAACATTTCATAATAATTTTTGGAAGAATGACCGCAGCACTGCTTTACTGTAATAATACTTTTGGGATAAAGAATTAATTTACGAATTATTTTGTTGTATTCTATTTTTTATTTTAACTTTTCACGAATTTAGAACGAACAAATACTCGTACGTAAAATTTCAGCGATATATATAATAATTTTAACTACATCCGCAAAAGTTGCGAACTACATACATATATGTATATGTATGTGTACGTATATATGTATATATATATGTATGTATGCTTGCCGTCATTTGAATTTGAGGTGTAACATAATTAATTTTACACAATGAAAAATATTTAACTTCTGATGTCATATTGTTTCTAACCATGACGTTTTTCTTCCTCCAAAGTAAATGTTTTCTGCCTCCATATTCATGTAGACTTGAATGTTTGCAAAAATTTTGATCGTCTTGTAACTTTAATCATGATATTCTTAATCTATTGTTTTGGGAAGATATTAAAGAATATTCAAAAGTTGCGTTATAAGCATCCAGCCTTATTCCTATACGATTATTCGCAGTTAAGGCGGTAGCGTGACCTTTGACCCGTCTATTTAACTTCCAGAACAACTGAAAGTAAATGTCTATAAATCGACATTAAAACCCAATATTTGTTGGTCAGAACGAGTGAAATGGTTCTCTGGAATTTCCGTACAGTCTATCCGAGAAAACGTTTTTTCCACGTTTAATTATATGTTACGAGTGTCAATCAAAACTACTTAATTTTCGCTGAGCACAAATCCATCCCATGGCCTCGAAACCGAGTTTCCACCAAAAATTTCCATCTATTTCCAGTGGCTGAAGACGATAGAAGAGATCGCTTCCTCCGTCACTAATTGCATAAGAAACAGCTCTCTGTCAATGATAAATAGGCGGAATGTATCACTTTAGAAAGAAAGTTGCCCGATCCAATTAAAGGTAAAAAGAAGCACTTACCATTAAAGTGTTACTGAAAGGCGTCTGAGAGTTCGGATTCTGGTGGTATAATCATCCCAAGTGGTCAGCAGCTGCCCACAAAGATTGCAAAATTAGAAAACCACAATCGGCGAAATCATCGGGCTCCCAAAAATCTATTCATTCACACGAAATAACGAGAATTCTTTTGGGGGGCCTAACGAAAAGTGTGTCACAAGATTCGATTACTCATCAGCACTTATCGAATGTTGATCGATTTATGCTGGGCGGAGAGGTGATGCATGCTTCGCGTAAATGCGGTCGTTGATCGTTTTATGCTCGTTGCCAGAATCCCACATATATTCCATTCTACAGAATGTAACACGAAATCGTGAATTTTGTGGATTCCTGAGATAATATCAGTCGCAATTTTTTTCGCAATATAAACACTTTGGAAACAGTTACATGTCTCAACATTAAACATGTTCGACGCCATATATGGACCGGCTGAAAAATGGTCCGTTCGTGGGTCAGTAGTAGGACCCGTGGGTCACTTGCGACTGGAGCAGCTTTCCCCATTAAAGTGAACGAAACAGATCAAAAATTTTGCTGAATAATTCCATTAAGTGATCATCAATCAAATGCGGGCGGCAGCAGTTTACTGCACTCTTTGTGCTCTACTTAGTTGGCGAAAAAAATAAAAATAAAAAAAAATATTATATATGTATACATCTTGACCTTAAACGGTCGAGTCGTTGCCAGACCTTTGCGTACAAATTCAATTGGGTCTTAATTCTTATCGGATCGTTTTGAAATATTTATTTCAGTCAATACGTGCCTTTTGTCCGAAACATTGTCCATTTGTATGCGGAACTGGTATCACACTGATCCTAAACAAAATACTCGCGATTTTATCGCCCCCCGCGAAAAGAATGGCTTGTGTTGACTTATGCCACGCTGAGATTACTTGAACAAGTACAACTCAATTTATGGCTCACCGAAAAAGTGCAGTATCATCGGGTATCAGTCTGGCAAAAAGTTGAGGTCTTCCAACTGCGAAACATGCCCCGATTGACACTGATACTTTATGCAGGTTGAACCTCTTCATTAAGGCAATAACGTTCCCGGATTTTCAATTTTTGGACGGTCAAGAGCTTGTTCAACGGCCTGAATTGCATATGTGATAAGGATAATGTAAAGAGATTTATGGAAATATATGCATGTCATGATTTTCAGATTGTTTTGCCGGCATAGGGCAGATATAGAACAATATTTAAATGAAATATGTAATCTAAATTATTTTTTATTCTGTTTGTAATAACATTTTGTCTTACATTAAAATTGTAGCATTTAAATCATGCTCGCATTGAAATTTCATTTCAATAAGTCGTAGATTTAAACCAGTTCAATGTAATTTTACAACATATGTAAGTATATTTTTGCGCGTGTTTACATCAATTTGGTGTAAAATAAAAATTGAAAAATGTGTGTATTTTGACGATCGTCGTAAATTGTTCAGGAGAATAAAATGTAAAATTGCTCTTAAGTTCAGTGTGATTCATCTTACACTAAATTCTTAGAGCGTAGGTTTTAAATATGGAGTCTAAATTTTATTAAAATTTCACTTTCGTATACGTTACGTTTAAAAGGTTTGTAAATATTCACCTTTATGATGAGACTATGGGAATCCAAAAATTTTTCCGCATGAAATACTACAAAGTTGTAAGCCTTTTTTAGCATACATTCTATTTTCGTAGAAATAAATTTAGATCAGGGTGCGTCTTGTCGCGACATTGATTTAAATTATAGTCTAGAATTGACTCTATTCAAAGATCCGTTGGGTGGTCTATAAAAATCTGAGATCTACGACTATTCTTTACGAATTTTAGCAAGCTTAGATAAGCGATGCGTTTAGTAAATTATTTATGATCATATAATTTAAACTCAAACAACTGAGTAGTTTTTCTCAATTTTCATTAACTAGTTAGCAAGATAAAAGTCTTCTGTTACCTTCGTCGAGCGATATTGAACGCTCTCTCCATTTCTAAAACACTTTGCATCCCAAACAAAATCAAGTCGCCAATAAATTTCTTAGCGAACAAAAGAAGTGTCGGACGTGTTTGAAAGTGAGCAAACAAAAGGCAGAAATCACCTTCTGATCAAAGCAAAAAAATAACGTAATTTCCCTCCAATGTTGGCCTAATTGGCATCAAGACCGATAAATTGTCGCCGGCAAACTTGCAAATTTATTCAGCGCGTCTTAAATTTTCCGCAAAAACGTGCCAAGTATCGCTAATTTTATTGACCATCATTCGCCAGAATGACTCCCGCCTACACCAGAGACATCTCGAATTAAGAAAGACAAGGCAGGGCCGCGTCAATCAAAAAACGGAAATATTCTTGTAACGCGCGGAATGTCGGCGAGGGGTCTTTGGGTCACTTAGACAAAGCGCGTCGTTTTTCGTTATCTAGCAGCATCGCAGCATCGCGCCGCCACCGGATTTTTTGGCGGTGTAATTTCCTTCCCTTTCTTTTCTACCGCGGCGTCTTAAGGCGCTTAATTTATGCAGATGAGGCGGCTCCAAGCACACGACAATTTTTTGTGTATGCTATTGATCATCGGACCACCTTAAGTTATCTAATCCGTTAGATTCGCTACTAATCTGGATCTTTGTATTTAATGACTTGTATAATTTGCTAATCGCAATTTTGTGTCGGAATTAATTTGAAATTTTTTATCTTGAATTCCAGCACACGTTGACTGGTCACAGCGGCAAAGTGATGGCGGCAAAATTCCTCCAAGAACCTTCTAAAGTCGTCACAGGGAGTCATGACAGAACGTTAAAAATTTGGGATTTACGCAGCCGAGCCTGCACCGAAACTAAATTTGCAGGTTCCAGCTGCAATGATCTTGTGACGACAGATAGCTTAGGATCGACTATAATAAGCGGACACTTTGACAAGAAAATTCGCTTTTGGGACACAAGAACAGATCATTCTGCCAATGATATTTTAATGCCAGCACGAATAACATCACTCGATTTATCAAAAGACTGCAAATATCTCCTGAGCTGTGTACGAGACGACACAATAAAACTAATTGATCTTCGCATGAATTCGATCATTGGAACATTTTCGTAAGTATAATTGTTTCTAAGCTATGCTTTATCTTTTCGTGCACGAGAAAAAAGCCAGCAAGTGTTTCTTTATAAATAACATTGCATATATGCAAAATATTTTAGACAACCTTTTTCTTCAAGCATTTTAGCATTTTTTGAACCTGTATAACTTCGGTTTGGATAATACTTGAGAGCTAAACTTTTTAGGATAGAATTTAATAATAAGCTAATGTAAGATATAAAATGTTTATAGCCCTGCTACTTTAAATTTTATGAATTTTAGAATTCAAATAACAAGAAAATTAAAAAAGTTCTTTGATTTCCTTCAACATTAAAAATTCGTAGGTTATATGTACATTAAAAAAAATCTAACGCCCCGTAGAATAGAATGATAATAGGATTATTATTTATATTAAAATGTTAAATAAATAACATTCCTCCAATATCCACAAGTAGCTACGAATACGTACGAATTATAAAAAGAATTAAAATCCGATCAGCATCAAGGTATCAAAGAAAGTTATGTTATTTTCTGCTTATGAAAACGAAATATCCACCTTATTTCTGCAAAATCATTAAGTTGACGTGCAAAGTCAACTGTTTGATGAAATGTTCGTTTTCATTAAAGATTGATTACATACTAAAATAAATTAGCGTTATTGATGCGCAAAAACGCCTCGTGATTAAATTTATAAATTATTTTATTGACTATAAAAGCGAGCGCTCAACTTCATTGATTTATAGACACTAAAAATTCTAGTTCATGCATCATTTAACATTAAAGTTGACAATTTCGTGACGAACACCTCGGTAATGGTTATTCGTTTCTATGAATTGCATAATGAAGTCTTTCTTTTCCCTTTCAGGCATGACGACTTTAAAGTGGGCTGTGATTGGTCTCGCGTCGGATTCAACAACGATGCAACTAAATTAGCGGCCGGTTCGGCTGATGGCAATGTTCTCATATGGAACGTCTTGGACCAAAGCTACGAGACTTCTCTTAAACACGAGAAACCGTTAGTACCTTTGAAATTAAACTTAAGTAGTTTCTTGAAGATGCTTTTACGCTTTTGAGAGGCTTATAAAATTGGACTAATATTTTGTTTAGCTGCTGCTAGTCGCATATATTGTCTTTTTCTACTAATCTGACCAAAAGGTCGGGCTATTCTTTTTTCCACAGGTTCAGTGTTAACGCAGTCAGCTGGCATCCGTTCAGCTCAGCGATTGCAGTCGTCGACAAGGGCAAACGTTGCGTTGTTTGGATCGATGCGTAGCCGTTAATTATTTCTCGAAAGTTTCGATTGGGATGTGGAGAGGTAAGATCGAATTTTTATTTTGAAATATTAAAATCATTACAAATTTTCAATTTATACATATACTTTATGTAAAAATTAAACCAAACAGACCTTTAAATCAATATTAAAAATTACCTGAACATAACAAGAGAATGTCTTTCTTTAGGAAAAAAATAATTAATTTTTGAGTTTTAGAATAAATTCTGTTTTATTTATGAAAATTGTTACTCTCTTAAAAAAAAAACAAGTTCTTGAAATTTAAAGGTATTTTCAACTTGATTGAACGTAAACAATGTGAAAGACTGGATCCGCCATATCAAAATTGTCAGCTTTGATAGTAAATTTAAAATAGACAACGTCATATTTCTAATCTGAGAACTCTGTGAGAGTTGAGCTCAAACTAACACCTTAAGATGCAATAGTTCTTATCTTCAAGTTTGTGTTTGGACCTATGAATATACAGTAAAGGAACGGACATAAATCGCTAAAAGTGAAGCATCTCACGAATACTAGTCTGAGCTTACTACTACATAGAAAATTGATCAGTGCAGTTGCAAAAATTGTGTGAAAATGAAAAGGAGTTTTTCACGTACTTGATTTAATAAATATTTGGGTGCCCATTTATATAACCATTTAAAAATATTTAGCGACTTCTCTGTGTCAGGGCTCGTCGAAATTGCGCATGACTGTCGTGGACTGACATACACCAAAAATATAGTTTTGCTGCACCCAATTGCATCCAGTGGCTCCTTAGGGACCCCCGCAGTGCCTGGTGGGACCGAGTGATGGTATAAAATCTAGAAGAAAAGTTGAAATGGGCAAAGAAAACATGCTGCTCAATGAAACTTTTCATTCCAAATCCGAACGCCCAGCCATCATATCTTTTACCCGGAGGAATTTGATCCAAGAGGAGAAAACTTTTTAAATTATTTTTAATGGTCAATAAATTGCAGGAAGCGCAAATAGCAAAACGACAGGACGATATACCCAAGAAGTTCGACCATTCAACGGACAGAGGCTACTCAAGCACCAAAACATGAAGTCCTGCATTGGGTCTTACTTAAAAATCACTACCCAGGGAAATTTCAATACAATGGCCCCTCTGCTCCCCGGGGGAGCTGCAAGTGATTTAGGGGATTTAATTGGGCACGATGGGGCCGTAATTGGGCACCAGCCTCGAGTGGCAGTTTGCCATTCCCGGAGGAAGAATTCTTGCCAGGATGCAGCTGGACCACTCCCGGGTCCCATGTATGAGCGACTTGACATCCGAAATGGCCAATGTATGGAGTCACTTGAGCCTGGGAACCAAAACCGGTTATGCAAATGAGGGGCGTGGCGGGGGTATGGCTAGGGTGTGGCTAGGGCGTGGCTAGGGCGTGGCTAGGGCGTGGCTAGGGCGTGGCTAAGGCGTGGTTAGGGCGTGGCTAGGGCGTGGCTAGGGCGTGGCTAAGGCATGGCTAGGGCGTGGCTAAGGCGTGGCGGGGGTGTAGCTAGGGCGTGGCTAAGGCGTGGTTAGGGCGTGGCAGGGGTGTGGCTAGGGCGTGGCTAAGGCATGGCGGGGGTGTGGCTAGGGCGTGGCTAGGGCGCCTTAGCCACACCCCCGCCACGCCTTAGCCACACTCCGCTACACCCCCGCCACGCCTTAGTCACGCCTTAGCCACGCCCTAGCCACGCCCTAACCACGCCTTAGCCACGCCCTAGCCACACCCCCGCCATGCCTTAGCCACGCCCTAGCCACACCCCTGCCACGCCCTAACCACGCCTTAGCCACACCCCAGCCACGCCCTAGCCACGCCCTAACCACACCCCCGCAATGCCTTAGCCACGCCCTAGCTACGCCTTAGCCACGCCCTAGCCACGCCCTAACCACGCCTTAGCCACGCCCTAACCACGCCTTAGCCACGCCCTAGCCACACCCCCGCCACGCCTTAGCCACACCCTAACCACGCCTTAGCCACACCCTAACCACGCCTTAGCCACACCCTAACCACGCCTTAGCCACACCCTAACCACGCCTTAGCCACACCCCCGCCACGCCCTAGCCACGCCCTAGCCACACCCCCGCCATGCCTTAGCCACGCCCTAGCCACGCCTTAGCCACGCCCTAGCCACGCCCTAACCACGCCTTAGCCACGCCCTAGCCACGCCCTAGCCACACCCCCGCCATGCCTTAGCCACGCCCTAGCCACACCCCTGCCACGCCCTAGCCACACCCTCGCCACGGCCTAGCCACACCCCCGCCACGGCCTAGCCATGCCCTAACCACGCCTTAGCCACGCCCTAGCCACGCCCTAGCCATACCCCCGCCACACCCCAGCCACGCCCCTCATTTACATAACCGGTTTTGGTTCCCAGGCTCAAGTGACTCCATACCTACTCTTGTCCGCCAACGAGCACCTCTTTAACTTTGATGAACGAGCCGTGAACTTTATAAACAAAGTTCCGCAAAGTCAAAGAAAATTAGCGAGTCTAATTGAAAATAAGTAGCCTAAAAGCTATGAATATACAGTAAAGGAACGGACATAAATCGCTGAAAGTGAAGCATCTTACGAATACCAGTCTGAGCTGCGATCCCTTCAAATCACAATTTTTTTAAGTTGCCAAAGTATCTTCTTCTTACTCAAGGCTCACTTCCCTTGAAATTTTCCCCGCTGGAGATGCTTCATTCACACAGACTACACGTACAGGGTATAGCCGCTCCTTTACTGTATATTCAAAGGTTTGGACCAATATTGTATTATATTATTTTTTAATCAGAGAAACAAGTTTGGAAAAAGGAACAAATAATTATACTCAACTTTTTAATTTTCAGTAATCCAGGCAATAAAATTGATTGATTGATGTGGTTCATGATTGTTTTGACAAGTCGGATAACCGAATCTTAAAATAAATATCGAGTTCGGATATTTCGAAGCACTAATTACAATGTAATAAAAAATTGTAGGTAATCAAATCTTTGTTTAGAAAGAAAACATTGTTTGGCTTCTTCACTGATTTTAAAAGTATAATTAATTCTAATTAAGAATTAGTTTTAACTTTTGTAGGTGTGTTCTTAAGCGACACTTGCAAATAACTTTTCTTAACTTAACTCTTTCTTTTAAGTGAAACCTCCGCTATTCGAAAAAGGTGCCATTTCTAAAATGAGGTGTTAATTGATGAAATGATTTTGCGTGGTAAACTAGGTGTGGAGTTAAGCCCCAATAAAAATTTGTTTGGACATCTCACGTATTCTAAGAATCGCTTTATTTAGTTTTAGTTACACCCTTAAATTGGAAAACGATTCAAAATCATGTTAAACATTTTATTCGCGAATTTGCACCTGAATACAATCATTTCAATGTTCTTAAGAACTTTCTCAGGCAACCTACACGAAATTCTTCTTCAGTGAGCGGCCGGTTTGGCATAAATTAGAACGTCCATAAGCGATGGCAATGTTATAGGTGAAATTTATTCACCTAATTCGCCTTAATACTATCAATAAATAATTCAAATCAATACCGAGTAGAACAACACTTGACAGCGAACTTCCATTTCGCACATAGCCTGAGAAAAGCCTCGCCCTGTTCGAAAAGAGGCCAAAATTCAATGTTCCGAATCATTAGAAGAATAATCAGTCGAAAACTGCACCTACTCCTACGTTGAACGTAGAAGGTTTGATAGGAAAAAAATTATGTTTTTTTTACACTTATAAAGCAATTCGTTTGATATCGACAGAGGGACTAAAAAAATTTTATGGAAAACCCATAAAATGCGAACCCTATCGAATGCGGTTCAAATTAATTCAGGTACGGCATTCTTCTAAAGCCCCAGACCCACTCCTGGGCGCTCACTTTAGCCTCGATTATTTCTGCCAACAGATTTAACAGTTGAGTGCATACGACGTGTAGAACACGCAAATTGAATTTTAGCCGACCGCTGTAAGTGATAATTTTCTATTATTACTAAAATTAAAATTAAAAGACCGCCGTCGATCGGTAATGATAGGAGTGATTGGACCACCTACGGCCGCAGACCCTTCACACGCCACCTATGAGGCCGCCCAGTGTCAATTAGAAAATAATTCGTTTTCTTCTCTTTTCCAGGTGTTAACTGCAATTATTTACACGGTAAGAAGTGGCAACGTTTTTTCCTGCAATCTATTCTCCGGCGCGGACCATCCTGGATACATCGAAGATGCCCTGGACGCATCCGGAGATGGACCTTCTCGATCGCGAAGAAATAGTCCACCGCGACCATCACATTTTCGGTTCAACTCACCTGTGTGACTCTTCGTCTACTTTAAGTTTTTCTAGAATTCTAAGTGCTTCTAGCTCCGCTGTTGAGTTGTCTCCCTTAAGTTCGCCGTTTTTCCTTTTTATACTGTCGCCAGGCTTTCGTTATAAGACGTTGTGATATTCTTCGCTGTACTGTACATAGGACCTCGAGATATTGATAACGCTGTTTACTTATTACGAGTTTTTCATTACGATATATTTTTTTATTTTATAAATCTTGTATAATTACTCAGTTCAATAAATGAATAAAATGTTGGAATATTTTACCATTACGCATTTCTTCATTGCTGTTTCAAAAAAACATACCCCTTAGAGGTTTAAAAATGTTCACTTTTATTTATTTTATTTATTTTATTTATTTATAAATCGAAAATGAGCACATGCCTTACAGAGCGATAAAAACCTCTAATTAGTTTGAGTTGTATAGTTATTACCGATCATTAATGATGAAAAGGAAAATTGTAAAAACTTTTACGATAATCCGCCAATTCTTTTCTCTTGTGGCTCATAAAATTTTTGTTTGCCTTTCTGTAATTAATCCTTAATGGAGGCGAAGTAACATCCCAGTTAGAGCACTTTGTAGAATCAATATTTGTTGCAGAATTGTCGTAAACATGTATTGATACTATTAAATTGATATTTGCAGTCTGAAACTTCTGCCCACAATTGAGTAAAAATAACTAGACCTTCAATTTAATTTGTCCTCGGGGATTTTCATTTAAATGAATAGGCGTTATTTATTTTAGAGAAGTCCATAGCTCCATATCGATTGTAAATCATCGCTTGAATTTAGTCATAAAACTTGGCAGGAGCCCTGAGGTAATTATATTAGCTGCGTTTTTTTCACAACGGGTCTGGTTCTGGGTTTACTAGGAAATTTTGCATTGAATTGAAATTTATGAATAGTTACCCATATCGAACTTTATTTTATTTCGTGAACATATAATCGAATTGCCTTGATTTATACCTACTTTGCGTCAAAAATGTAATCCAAAAATTTATCTGGTTCAGGGGTTGAAATTTGAATGGACAAATATATAGGCAATTTGATGCGTATTTCGCAAAACTTAAAATCTTTAATAATTGACTGTTTTTTTAATTCAATTCAATGCAAAATTTCCTAGTAAACCCAGAACCAGATCCGTTCTGAAAAAAACGCAGCTATTAATTCTCAAGAGTTTTTTTCTTGCACTTTAAAGGATCGGGTCTAAGATTTCCAGAAAATTACTGGTAAACATGTTATTCAAAAGGAAAATGTTGATTTATGTTATTTTTCAAAACTTGATTATCTAAAAATTTTTGACAAAACCAATTCATCGAAATTCGAGAGGTTCATATATTAATTAAGAATAAATAATTCTATTTTACGTTCTCTCTAACAAATCAATATTGGAAAGTCTGAGGAAACACAGGTAATTTTGTCATTGGCGAAATGTGATTAAAGTTTTTATGTGCCATAAAAATGTTAGTAACATTTTTATAAGTTAGAAGTTGAACATTCTCTTTTGGTAAAAATTACGAATGTGTTGGGATTTTTTTTGTAGAAATATTTAACTTCAACATTTTGAAATATTTTAGGAAAATTAAATAATAAATGAAAATTTCATTGCTTCGATCTATAATTTGGCACGATAAATGCGTGCTTGTTACCGTCGATGAGTGGATTTTTTAAACACATTTTTAAGAATTGTTTAAAAAAAAGTAGGGTAAATTAAAAAATGCATTAGAGACTACTACGATGAATTGTGCATCGATGCGGTTTTGATGTTTTTTTTTAATTACTTGAATCTCAGAAATTTTGGTCGCTTCATTAGGTCTGCAATGTTATATTTATAGTTTCTTAGCAAATTCGAAATCGAGTCAGCAAAATTCCTATCGAAAGGTTAATTTGTTTTCATGTGATGCGCGAACAAAAACCGGAAATTCTAAAAGTTATTCTTTTGATATTTAAATCATAGAACCTTAAAAGAATATTTAATATTCGTTCTATTCACGAATCCCTGATCATTTTTATTACTAAACAAGTTTAAGTAATAAAACAAATTAAATTAGGGAATTTATGATCAACAAATTGATTAACTATATTCTGAAACTTGCAACTAGTCGTTACCTTTGCATATTTTTCTAGAAATCTGCATACACGGCGAAACTCTCTTCATTTCAATCTGTAAAATATAAAATCCATCTGTCTACTACCGACTCGAGATCCTTTCCGGGTTAAATAAATTCTCTATTTCAATAAAACTGATCATACGTGTCGATAGTAAAATCTTTCATGATTGCGCCGGAAGCCCATAAAAATTGCCATAAAATAATTTCTCTTTGAGTAAAAATTTATTAGTGCCAACAAAATGCAGGTAAGCAAAGTTTTCAATTTCGCTAATTTCAATTTGCTCGAAAGAGGCTCGTTTTGATTGCAATTCGCTGAAAGCAGCAAGGAGTAGAACATTTGCGTAGGTACCCGCGGCTTAATTGCCCCGCGAATAGAACGAATAAATTCGCGATCAACATGAATAATTATTGCGTCACGATCCGTGGCGAAATGGAATAAAATGTGAGTGGCAATCTCAGTTATTTCTCGGTAATTATTATCTCACCTCGGCCGGCTAATTCGAATGAATGGTGAGCCTCAGATTTACATGCGAAGTGCTCAATTTGTTCTCGCCCCGGACGACATTTATTTATCACCCTCACCTGAGCGGTGCCCTACCTGGTGGGCGCTGTTGCGGCTGGGAGCCACCTTTAATCTTGTCGGTGTCGGAAATAGCCAGTGATATGCTCGTGGGCATCTTAACATTTTCTTTTGATTTATTTCCGGTACTTAGCCGATTTACGAGCTATTTTCAGAAGTCAAATTAGTGCAATATCTCCTTCGCAATTCGGTCGCTCGTGATTTTACTTTTAAAGCGTTTTTATTTCCTAAATGAGATCGCTTAATGAGCTACAAAGAGCCTTCGTCGCTCGTGGTTTTGAAATAGGTTAACCCGTCCATTACACTCGAGTAAGAAAAATGAGAATTTTAGCAGTTGCGCTAAATATTTCATAGAGAGAGTGGTGTTGCAAAATTAACGAGTAAACTATTGGCTAAGCGATGAGCGATCGGCTGTTAATTAAAACGATTTTCTTTTACCGCCTAACAGCTAACAGTAAGCGAAACGTCTGGTGCCTGCCAAGGAGAGAAAACCTCCAATTAACCCAGTTCTCCAGGGACCAATTCCCCAGTGCAACGCGCGGTAATTCCTTGCTGAAAATCACACATGCGTTAAACATGAGATGCAACTTCTTTTCCCATTTGATTCATAGATAACAAGGAGTTCTTTTGTACATAAATTCTATATAAACTTTTTCACTTATAGCAGTTTCTTATAATCTTTTTCCAGAATATTTTTTTTTTTTAAATAACGTTATTTAGTTAGTACAATTCTAAGCCTGATTTGGATTGATTTGATGAGTGTTTTATTAGAGATTCCATTAAGACAAACGCTGTTTAAAAAGACTTGAAAAGTAGAAAATCGCTACACCAAAGTTGGTACAGGGTTTAAGTAGGACTGACAACCATAATGACGCTTGATTGGATTCAATCAGTATAACTCAAGTAAGAATGCCACTAATTGAATTTGAAACATGCGCTATATAAACTACTACCTAAAAAAAACATGACAGAGAACACATTTATTTTATTATTATTATTATTATCGAATTATTTTTAAATTACCATCCCAAAATGTAAAAATCAATTGTCAACCTCGATTTTCTGTAGCATCGCAAAGTTTAATTTTACTTGAAATTAAATATTTTGTATACGCGTTGATTATTTTCTTATAAAAGATCAGATAAATGTTAGATAAAAAAATTAATTATTTAGGCGTAACCTTGGGCGTTATTTTGAATGACATCACAATATTGTTAGCTCGAATTTGAATTATAAAATTGAATCGACGTAAACGAAATTGGATTGAGTATGCATTTTAGAAATTTAATATAACCTCAGTCATACATATAATTACTAATAATTAATTAACATTGATTCTTCACACAATATAGAACAGATCTGAAACGTTATTAAATTCAAAAATTCTTATGTGTGGGTAAGAACGTAACTCATAGAGTACACAGTGGGGTGATATTTAGGAAATAAAACGACTGTAATTAAAAATAATACCTTTATTTTTAGAGAAATTTAAAAATATCTTTGGAATTGACAAACATTTTTTGAATTTTTTATATGCTCTGTTTTAGAGTTGCGATTTTCTATAGAACAATAGAGTAGTCCCACAACTCTTCTTCTAAGCTAAAACATAAAACTATCGAAGATTTTTAATTATCAAAAATATTTGTGGCTGCTAAACTAACAATCAATAATAATATGTATATAAAACAAAACCTTAGATAAGTTAAAGTTTACACCATTTTCTGAAAAAAAAATGCAATTTGTATACCATCAGAAATGGCGATTAAATATAATAATCTATCGAATGAATTTTGACTCAAACGAATCGCGGTCCAAAATAACTCGAGCTATTGTCATACGCTATCTATGCTAACTTCAAAGTTTGTGAGCAGGTATGAAAATGATCGTCTTTCTCTTAATGTCTGGACTATATCTCTGTTATTTTTTAATAATGGTAAGTTTGGGACAGAAAATCTATGCCGGCGATACTCGCCATTTCCACTAAAGAGGTTTAAGAAAATAAACCATGAGATTGTTGGTTGCGCTAATTCTATTCATTAGAAATAAAAACGTTTTAATTATATGGATATGTACATAATGTATGTATGTTAAAACTACATTATAATCTGCTTCCTTTAAACCTCAATTGCAAAACCTACTTTTTAAGATAAGATAATCTATGAAGCGGATAATTAGAAAAGTCGAAGCCCCATATGCCACCAAGGATGGTGCAATTTAAAAAAATGTCAAAAATAATCAAACGAGTAAATTGGTAACGTAATCAATTTACCAAGTACCCCGGTAACCCAGGTGAGCACGTTTCCCATTTCAGGAGCGGTGCTCTATCGATTTAGCACTAACATTTAAAGCTCGTCAGATTTTATCGGAAATTAGTGGCCATTTCCGATAATCGTCAAATATCAACAGTAATAATACAATTTGCAGTCTTGTAAGTGTACCTCACAACAATCCAGCGAATTGCTTTTACTTTTATATATAATTCGAAAAAGAGTAGCAAAAATAAAACCCACTTTGGCAGAGACGCTGCACCGTCAGTCTGCAGTGCAGGCCGCAGCGCAGCGCTGATGTAATTATTTGCTCAGACTTCCGCAGTAATACGATGCGTGATTCGATTATCTTCCATGGGATCAGACAACGTTCGCCTAATAAAAACTGCGTAGATAAGGGTCACGATGTTTATCAAGGTGCTCACATTCACCGGCACCGAGATATTGGTTACTAAGTCTAAGAAAATTTACGCCAGCCGCTAGAAAGACGTTCCGCTGCACCAAGGTAAGAGCATCTGTGGAAAATTTAATTAACGGCTGGCACTGGCTCAGGCTGGCTCTGTGCGCCGGCCGATTGAAATTTTCTGTACTGTTGTAAACCAATTACCCAGAGATTCCTAATAGGGTCAAAGGTGTAAAAATTTGTTTACCGAATAATTAAGATAAAATTAATTTACAAACACTGGGATCGGCCCCCTTAATTAATTCCCTTCTGCGCCTCTGTGAATCTGTGATGGGTCCGATTAGCGCGAAAACGAACAACCTGACGAGGGACCTTATAAGGTTAATAAATTTGAAACATAAGGTGAGGATGAAATAAAATATTTTATGATGTTAATAGAGTTTTAAGTTATTTAGAGAATTCTGTTAGAACCATAAATTATAGAATTACATATTTACCCTTACACAATAAAAGGAGAAAACTATCAGTAAGAAGATCTAAAATTCATTATTATTTTTCAATAGTGTGAGTTCCTACCAATATCTTTTATTTGCGTGATTCTTAAATTCTAGTATGTCAATAAAATCGCGTCTGGACCAGTAGCCATCAAACCTGTGAGGTCTTTAGAGGACTTCGGATGCGCTTTGTGGAATTTCTGAGATATGATATAAAATTTTCTCGTCAGGTCAATAATTAAAACGTTAAAATTGTTCTGTAATTGATGTGCAGTCAGTCAGAAGAAAACTACCGCCTAGGTTTCTTTGCAATCAATATTCTTTTTTTTTCGTTCCTCTCCAGGCGAGAGTGTAATCTTCAGCAAATTGCATCTCAGGTTCTATGGACAATCACAGGATATGGCCCTGAAGGTAACTTTAAAACTCATGCGATGTGCTACTAAAAATTTTTATGGCGAGATTATCACGCTTTGATTGAGGAAAAGGATAATTTTGGGTGTGAGCTAATGATTGTTCAAGTCCAAGAGTTATTCTTAACCAAGCAATTCAATTTAGTCTGGAATGCTTGAAATGACTCAATCTTAGAACAATTTTTAAATGTTACAAGCAGATAACATCATCTATAAAATTTTATATTGGATAGGTATATATTAAATTGGTGGTTAATATCAAGTTTATTAGTTTGTTATCCCTTGCAGTTAATTTTTCAAGAATTTTAATTATTACTGCCTTAAAATAGAACATTACACCTTAGTTATTTAAGTAAATTGTGACTAAACTCAAAATTATAAAGTCTTAATTGTAAAATAAAATAATGAAATACTTTAATAACTCAATTTAGACTGCCACAGGGTAGGAAACAAAGTTACCAAGATTTTATTAAAAAATCACTATTAATAAAGCGGAATTTAATGTTTTGAAACAACTTACCTTTAATATGATAAGAAAGATACCTATTCCATTACTTTTTTGCAATTTATGTTTGAGATTTAGAGCTTCATACATGGGGTTGCTGCTCACACTGAGGTCGAATCCATAGTTAATGACAAGTAGTCAATTGTTTTTAAGTTGGAAGACACCAGAAATTCGAGCAGACATAAACAAAGATATTAAAAATGCATTTTTTCGTTTAATATAAAACACTTATGAAAAAATTTGGTTTTAAAATTAAAGAAGTTTCAGACAGTGAATGGTATACTCTTAAGTTATTTAATTTTTTTATAATAAGTAGAGATTTTATTCAAGTTAACTTATTTTCCCAGGTACGAGGACTCAATTTAAATTGAATTGAATAAAAAAAACAAAACTTTCTCCCGTCTTGAAAATTATCGTCACTTTTATTAATCCCACTCCACCAAGCCATAAATAACTCTTGATCAGTTTTAACTCACGAATGGCAACAAGACGAATTTTAATAAGAAATCCGCAGATATTATCGCGGCATGTAATCTCAGCATGAATTGGGTCATGGGGAAAGTTGTTGGAGTGGGACACCCGCTAATATGGGAATATTGTCGAAATTAAGCAGATCTCCACCTGCGTGACTCACCTGAGGATGGAGCAACTTCTGCAACTTCTGGCCAGCTCATAAATCGTCTTCAGCAACTTTTTCTGCTTGTCTTGTGACATAAGATGCTGGAAACGGCTGCAACTGGGTGCAGCACGAAAATTAGCAGCTCGCCAGTTTATTTAAATATCAATGGTTATAGCTGAGATGTAAGTAATTAGAAATTCAAATTATGCGGGGATGGGTTGTTCGACATATTGCAGAAGCGGCGATAAGTGGCCGGGCCTGTATGAGATTTGTGGACGCGGTCGACTATTAATTGCACTCGTTTCCGAAGAGGCCTGCATGATTCATGTCCACTTGTTAACATAAGTTAATGTACCAAGTGCGTGATGTTTTTATCAATTGGCGGCGAAGGTTATTGATTTTGTCCCTTGCGCAAAAGAGATTCGAAGCGCGATATTCGAGCGCGATATTCCAGCGCGATATTCTCGCGAACTGGAATCGGTATTTGGTCTAGGATTTTGAGATAAGCCAACGCAGGTTGTACAGAGACAGTGCCATTAATTTAAGTGTGAATAATTAAGCCCATTGCGAAGGTACATACGCGATTAGGTCGATTTCCCTTGGTGCAACGTGTTGCTGCACAGGTGCATTTTGTTATCTTTAAAACGAGATCTCTAATACATATTAACAAATTTCATACACTAATAACTCGTCTGTCCGCGGTGTTTTTGCAGACTGTCCGCGAAATTGAAAGAGTAGCCAATTAAAGGCTCGCCTGGCGGTGCCGTGGGGACCCATGCCCCATACCGCAGTGAGTTACCTGCTTACCTGTGATCCACTTTGCCAGCATTTGAAATTCCAGTAGTACACAGCTGTCGTGCTTGTAGATCTTGAGATTCGAGGACCGAGGAGGCTGCGACCGAGGACCCCAGAACCGATCGGGTGTCACCGGCTGATCAATAAATTTTTCCTTTCCGCATGTTGGCGTCCCCAGCCGGCTAGAAAGTTCGTGCTGTTCCTATAAAAACCGAAAAACACATGTTCGCAGCTCATTATTGGTTGTCAACGTTAGTGCCAATTATTGACACAGTGAACACCGAGGACTTGTTAGCCGGCCCCGAGGTTG
The DNA here is from genome assembly GCA_951509405.1 of Machimus rusticus. Taxonomy (NCBI): domain Eukaryota; kingdom Metazoa; phylum Arthropoda; class Insecta; order Diptera; family Asilidae; genus Machimus; species Machimus rusticus. The sequence goes on along the minus strand of OX608053.1, from coordinate 32,655,306 downwards.
TCTCCTCGGCTCAGGTGATTCAGGTAGGGCAAACGGATCGAAACGGCTGGCTTTTTATATGCAAATCGGTCGTCTTCGTGATTATTTGCTTGAAAATTTACTCGGCACGCAAAAACCATTGAATTACACTTCTCCGTGGAAAATAAGTGAGACTTAATCCAATTTGTTTATCACACAATGGTGATAGATAGCGATGCTCGGCAACGTCGCTGAATTGGTCGTTAGCAGGTGCGACAGTAATTAATGGTGGCACTCTTGTGGATTTTCTGTACGATCTTAAAAGTTTCCAACTATCCTCAAGGTGCTCGCAATTCTCTGTTAAAAGAGCGCTTCACTTAACCCTTTTTCCGTAATCTGGATCAGCAGAAGTACATTAAAATGAACTGTCTCATATGGTGAATAGCTCTGTAGTATAAGATAATTTGATAAAATCGTACTTTGCTTACAAAGTTCCACTTGTGAGAAATAGGTAAAGTAAGAAACATTAACAAAAGAGTTGATATGATCTTTGCTTTTTATAAATCAAATCAAGTAATCTTCGAACAATTTTGTAAGATCAAATCAAATAGGCTTATTTTCTTTTGAAACAATGATATATTTTTAAACATCATGCCAAATAAAGCAAATTTAATCTAATTATCCCTTAGTTGGCACACCTCTGCAGAATCGTATAGGTACCTGAAATGCGTAGTAACGCGTTCAAATTGGAATTAGGAAAATGGGGTCAATCTGATCCCTAGATGCCAGCTGAAGGTTAATACATACATTTCTAATTAATTTACATGTAGGTACTTTTTGTACATGAGTAGTAGAAATCGAGACGTAATTTTTAGAAACATCAATATATAGGTAGGACATTCAGACATTTTTTTTATTATATAATATGTATTAAAATATTAGACTGTTTAAAAACTTGAGGTCTGAGCTCGGATTAAGCTAAAATTGAATTGGACGATCCTCCAGTATTTTATTAGGAATAATTAAGAATAATTTTATTAGTATAATAATGCCATTTCAAACATATCGAATCATTATTTTTTTAAATATTTCTGTTTTTTTGTTTTACATCAATAATTAATTAAAAAGTCATTTTAATTGAGTTGAACTATTTCGATGCTACACAAAGCCTCATAAGCCTCATATTTGGTATTTTCCACTATGGAATCATTTATTGTTCCAGGTTCAAGTCTGTCTACAGAGTATAACTTTTCGAAAGACTTGATTTTCACGCTTTACGTTCTCTTAAATTCAGTAAATTTCAAACTATATTTGACAAAACCTAGTTTTAGCGACTTTCAGTAAGTAGACAGATCTGTCCCCAATCCTCCAAACGATAGAAAGTTAATAGTCCATAAAAAAGCAGTTACAGTGTTTCAAGTTAAGCTGCACGCGCATTTCCTAGTTTTAAACGGATTACTTCAATTTTATCCTAAATCAGCCAACAAGTCACGGTATCACAGGTCAGAAGTGGTTTAAAACGAATAAGAGTCGCATAGTTGCCACCTACTTAAAACAGAATCACGTCAGAGGTGCTCCGGCAGCCCGCACAAAAACCCCGAATGCCCATTACAAATAGTTTTAAATGGGTGCATTTAACTGGCAAATCATTGTAATTATTTCACCTGTCTTTGGCCGGTCAAACGTACCCAGAGCACTCCGTCGCCGACTGCGATGCACTTGCAGTTTAATTGCCCGACAAGTCAGGTGCAGTCGTGCACTTGCGGCCGCGGCAAAATTTTCATTTTGTGTTATTGTGTGATCATCCAGCGGCTTCTGATGTGTCCCACTTGGCGGGCATTTCGCGGGGAAACTAGGCAATCAACTGCACCCGGCCGGTTCTCGGCGAATGCAATTTGACCTCAACAATAAATCCCGGATAAGAAAGATCTGACGCTGGAATTTTAGAGGACGCCGCGGAGGCACTCGTCTCGGAGTTATTGGACACTTTCTGCCCAGTTGGATTGGTTTTATTGGCTTTAATGTGATTATGATTTTCCCGGGTGCAGACAGAGCGTAATTATCAGCGAATACGCTATTAACTTGTAAATGATTGGCAGCTTAATGTTTCATAAGCAAAATGGTATTTTATTAAGTTCTAGACAAATATTTATTAGGTAATGAAATTTTCTTGTTTCATGAAGACATTTAAACTAGATTAACAAATAAGATTTCTTTATTTTATTAAGCCTTGCTTAGCAGTGCTGTTAGTAATTTAATTATAAAACAAATAAAAATCTTGAAAGAACAGTAAAATAAGATACAATTATATAATATCTAGAAATTGACTTGAGTTTATTTGTGTTTTTGGTGAGTTACAAGGAACGTATTAATAATAATTACATACCCGTATATAACAAACATGAAAAACTTGGATCAAATTATTGTGTCTTAATGAGGAGTATCTAATATTTAACTGCATCTTCTGAATTAATAATTATTAGTCTTCGGTCTCATATTTATAGTGATTTTAAAGTCTTTTTAGTATTAAACATATTATTAGTTTTATATGAAGTATGGCCTGGGCGACGTGGCTCTATTACATAAAACCACTTTTCCGACTCAAGTGCTAATTTATGATGCTACGATAAAGAAATGCTTCCATATTGCGGTTTTATGCGGTTAGATATTAAAGCAATTAAGTAACCACATACCTATAGATGTTTGTTCTTTCCGGGTAGGTACTTCACTACAAACCCTTGTGGATGACTATTGTGACAATAAATTTGTTGCGCATTCAACCACTGATATATTTGTAATTGCAGTGAGTACTACGGGCGGTTATTTTAGATATGCAATAATTTGATTTATGTTTAGTTTTATGACCTTTTTTCTCGCACCAATTCTTCCTTGGCTCGATATAGGTAAGGTTAAGAAGAAAACATTAAATTTTTTCTTAGGGGGAAAAGCTCTCGATATTAAAAACGCCTGATTTATTTACTCCAATGATTTTACAAAAACTTTTCATGAGTCGAGTCGAGTCAGTTTGAATTCAAACTAAACACACAAGTTTTTTAAAACTAAGAATTGGCTTAAGATTACGCATATTTTTCTTTTTTAGAAGAAATCAGAAAGTTTTTCTTTTATTGAGGTCCATCTCCATACTTCTTTAGGGTCCGAAACAATTTATGTACAAATTTATTGAAGTGTTCGCTAGCGAAATGTCTACTGCGACAGAGTCTTCGCAAACATAAAACTCATTTTCATTTGCGTTTAATTCGCGAAGCGAATGAATTTCATTTTTTAATATAACGCGAATGAATAAAGCATCGCAAATGTAGCGAATTAAATAATCCTGTCCACATAAAATGCAAGGCGACGTAAAAGAAAATGCGTTTCAAACAAGTAAATTAGTGTGTCTGGATTACAAACATATGTAGATGCGAAATTCGTTCCACGTCATATGCGAATAAAATTCGACATTTGAACATATGTTAAGTATCTTACTTTCGCGTCACGAATTTCACGTTTTATATGAACAGTAAAAATTCTAATTCGCTTTCTTCGCGTCGAATAAGTCGCGCTTTTGCTGTTTCAGGAGGAGACTGGGTAACGTTGTTAAAACTTTTCTTTAATTCTTTCTAAAATTGATTAAGATATCGTTGGAAAAATTTATGCTCCACGCTACAATGTCCTTGCAAGAACTGAATGCTTGCCAGCCGCATGGTTTAGGCCGAATTTTTCAGAGCAAACTATGCGGACGAATTCGAATTCGAATCTTTAAGGAAAAGTGCATATGCACAGATATCTACATACGTAGTATTTTTGCTTATAGTTTCTTCTAGGCACCATCACCAGCAGGTTTGCATATACAAACTCGTGTTTTAATTTTGCGTAGACACTAAATTTAAACTTACTTTAAGTGTCTTAAAATTTTAGAAGGCCCTAAGCTAGGACACTTAAAAGATACCCATATATAGAAAATCCTCTTTTTCTTTTTATTCTTCAGTCTTCGCGCAAACGATGTAGGTGTACTATATTTTAAATGTAAGCTATGATTGGCTGCAGATTTTATTTTTTCGGGATCGGGTTCAAAGTATCTTTGTTTCTAAATATGTTGTGAAGTTGTACTTGAGCGAACTGCGGTAATATAAATAAAATAAATCGGCCACAAGAGCAATAATAAATTCCGTTGAGCTGATTGATCGCAAAACGGAAGCAAAAATCGCATTTATCTTAATATAAATTGCGCGGAGACATGGCTACGGCAATGCCTCCGACGCTATCCTATCGGTGGTGCGGCAATAAAACTGTTGGTGCCACCCACAATCGAGTTGGTGGCTATAAATCACTGCACCGAAAAGTCGATAAAATGCAAATTATTATATGGAATTGAACAGATCCATAGTACAATAGTAATCCCTCGGGAGTCGGGAATTCTTAAGGGTTAGGCGAGTAGAAAGCCGCTCGCTGGCAAATGTACGCAATTCGCCGCAGTGGACGGATTTTGCATAATAAATCCGGCAAGAATTCGTTGTGGGAGTAACAAGCAATTCAAAGATTGGCGAATGGCGTTCTCCTGGTGCACGGCACCGTTCAATCATCCGCCGAATGGACTAATGAAGATATGACTCCTGCAGGTGCCAAGTGTCAGGAAGGCGCGATAGAACCCGAACGCTAATAAATGCGGTGACCTCTCGGGGTAATTGGGCACTGTTAGTGTTCGCTTAATTAGGACAGGTGCTTAATTGGCTTCTTTCGCCTGCAGAAGTTATATTACCGCGGGAAAGACGCTCGCTCCCGGAGTAAGACGATCTTGAGATTCTTTCGAACTCAATTGCATCAATTAAGATGGAACTGGGGGAAGTCCACTCATAAAAATATTGAAGTTTTGGGAATCATAAACCCGGAACATCTTTGTAGCCGTAATGAGTTCACACGCCGCACCGTACGAAACGTGAAGAAAATCTCTTGGTGGACTTTTGATTAAGGGTCGTTTGTTCCCCTTTGGATGTTTCGCAAAATTCTTTACTTATGAAATTTATTCGCCAGCTAAAAGTTAATTAATTCCGAAAGTTATGGTCCTTTCACCTCTGCTGGGAATCAGGCTTTGGTATTTCTTCAAATAATAAATCCTTGAAATTTGCTGTAATGACCTGTTTTAATTAAAGAATTACAGCCCGAATATAGTAAAATCGATGTAATTGTTCTTGAAAGTATAATAATTAAAACATAAGAATCCTAAAATAGTATTCGAAAGTACACATCTTAAGGTATTTATAACATTTATTTTATTAAAAACTATTCAAAATTCGCTTAAATCCAAATGTCTTACCTGAAATTAGAATCCAAGTAAATTATATTAGTGTTATCACTTTATGAAGAGCATGAAAGAAAATATAAGATTTTTAGCGAAAAGTTCATATTTCAATTAAAAACACTTCGTTCAAGCACATAAAATTTTAAACTGAGCACATTAATAGCTTTTGATTTATTATGACCAATAGTTTCGAGATAGCCAACTTTAAAATTGTAGTTTAATCTAGCTCATCGTTTCAGATAGCACAGTTTAAATGCTTAAAATTTTTTAAATAATGCTTTCATCTGAATGAAATTATGTAGAGATATTCTTGAGATGATTTACTAACAGATAATTCTATAAAAAATAATCAAGTTATTTTACCCAAAGGACTGCATATAACCCATTAACATTAAAGTAAACAATCTAAAATCAGCTACAATAGTTGTAAAATTTTCAATAAAACTTTTTGAATATCATAAAAGAAAATACAATACATACATTAGTAAAAAAAAGGCACCATATCGTGCAGAATTATCATACTAATTCCGTCCAAACTTTCGTGTTGATACCTTAATTAACAAAAATCAAAAGCGCGCTCTCCAATTACAATAATAATACGTTCAGAAATGCCCTTAAAGTTTCGCTTAACAAACCTGAATCAAATATTAATTGTTTCATCGGGCCCACCTCTCCAATTAGGCTAGACACTGGGCATATTAAAATAATGAACATTTTATCCAGACCATAATAAATTGCTTTTTAAAAACACGGTCTTCAATTCATAGACCGAACAAATAATTTACAAAAAAACATCCGAGGCAAAAAGGAAATTTATTGCCCACAATTACGAGACAAAAACAGCCGTGAAGCAATTTTGTAAATTTATTTAATTTATGTCTTAATATCGAGGTGGTTTTTTTCTCGGGAATTATATGTAAATTTTATGCAAATGGTCGATTTAATTAATGGTTGTAATAATAACATTCAGAAGGAAGACACAAAAATTGATTTACAGAGCTTTCGGCACCAGTAAGTTAATTATTTATTTAGTTCGTTTCTTTTTTTTGTTTTTGTGGAATCTTTCTCTTTAACATAAAAATTGCTAATTTTTTTTTCTATAAGGCTTTTTCTGGAACAACTTTAACGTTCAATTCCTAGAAACCTCCCCAGGGATTCAAAGAATTTATGTCTTATATGTAGCTGGATATTGCAATTTGTCGAGAAATCATCTACAGCCCTTCGCCACCTTCGTCTTACCCTCGGGCTTATATTCAGGTATTAAAATTCCTGCGATATGCCGAACATTCTGTTAAAAATACAAAAAGAGCACACATCGTGCAAATTGCGGCGATCCTAGAAAATCTCATAGGGATGGACAATAAAATTGCTGAAATATTTGTTCGAGCGGCAATACGTCAATGTGTCAAACGCGTTGTATTTATAGCTCAATAAAATTAATAAAATTACGAAGAAAATGTCGCGATCACTCTACGGCTTGGGGACATCGGCAACAATGGACCTCGAGCGTGCGAAGATGAACTTCATGAGTCATGGGCAGAAGAAATAGCGCCGTGAACGCAGGAAATTGTGTCGTAAATTTCCAACAAGACCATATAATTTTTTCCCCGCGGCCGCAATATCACACAATAAAAATCCCCTGCGATCGCGTCATATTGGATAGAAGGCGTAAAAGGACCAAAAAGTTGCCAGCTCCACTTCACGTGCGGCGTCTTGAGGATCATCGTCTCGGCAGAGAGATAAATCTGCTTTCGAGACATCCTTCAGAGGGCGCTGAAGTCTTTAGGGTGGCTAGAAGGCGATACCGGTTTCCAGGGCCCGTGTGTTTACCTGCCAATAAATAATCCGGCTAATGAAAAACCTGCCACACCGCCTGTCAACACTTGTCCGTCCCGGTCACGTCCGCTGTCGGTCATTGAGGTGTCTTTGGATGCAATTGCGCGAGGATCTGCGGTTTTGTGGTGTCAGATGAGCTCAGGAGATTTGAAATTGAGATCCATGTAAGATGTATAAAATACCTTGTTTGGTCCTCTACTCGAATGCTTCACTAATTAGGTACATTCAAAGATCAACAGAAGATAGGGCTCTAATTTGTTCACATTTTATATCGGTATACATATAAAATTCTGCATTTCAGTCTGCTCAGAACATTTTAAATAAAATCCATCAACAGTCTAGAAAGAAAAATTGGTTCAGTTCTTCTTATTATTATTGCAGCATAATTAAAAATTTAACTTCTTACCAACACAACCAATGATAATTATATCTAATCTCGACATCAGAAAATATAAGTTTGGAATTGCTACTATTGGGATCGAAATAGAAAAAGTCCAACACGAAAGATCATTTGTCTATCGCTCAAGAAACCGATGATCAAAGTTGACCAAAGACCTATATGGAGGTGTATATGATTATCCAAAAAAAAAAGCCGAGTAAAGATATATTCAGGCTTGACTTTAGACTCTTAATACAAATTTTCCCGGTATTTATTGAGAATATGAAATTGAATGCAAATATTGCAAATACACATTTGATAAGAATTAATATAAATATGTGTGTCAATGCTTACCACTATAAAATTGAATTGATATATAAAAAAAATGAGGTTGATGCAAAGAATCGGGTATCGAAACCTACAGTATTGATACTACATACATTAAATATGAGTATATAGTCCCCGAATTATTGATACCTAACTCTGTAGTTATACTTTCGTTCCAACCCTATTTACATACATATACATATGTACATAACTGACCGAAATTAACAAACGTCACATATGGTCCTAGCATATCATACAGATATTATACATGCATAGACAGAGGTCATAATCTTCTATGAAGAACTCTTCATACATTAACGATAATTCTCTTTTACGAGAATTCCTGTCAGACTACTGAATCTTAAATCAGCTATAACTTTACTAAAATCATAAGTTCGACATCACTTCCACGATCCGCGCATTAAAGGCAGATCGCTGTTGACATCCGACTAATCCAGCACCAGCCGGGGTGATAAGTGGCGATCAGATAGGCCCTAAACACAACAATTGGACCACCTTACGACTCAATAGCGGCCGCGGAGGCTCGCGCTCATCAATCAAAGCGCTTGTTGGATGTCAAACTAATAGGCGCTATGATCCTTGCCGAGGCGGGGAGACAGCCGAAGAAAGGTTTTTCGTCAATTTGTCAGATCAGATAACCGAGCACAGTTCTTCAAATTGCTGCGCTGATCCCTGCGCGCAGATTAGCCGCGGCGCAGCTCGCCCAGGACAGCCTCAAGTACCGCGTATTCCGCGCCGGCATGAATTATGAGTCGGCGCGGCGCGTAATCGCCATGTGAACATCTTCGTTGGCGTACGCGTAAAATTCAATTCGACTTCTTTCATTAGAGTTTCTGGCCTAATGCGAGCGCCGTTTTTTACGGCTTCGCGGGCGATTACAATCAGAAACAATTTACGTGTAGTGCGAGACGCCGAAATACCGTGGCAGTGATTTATGAACTCGCGGGCGGGCGCGGGCCCCGAAGAGCCCACAAATTTGCAAGTCCCGCGCCGCATTGGGGCTATACGCGTCGCGGTGAGATGTCGAAGCGGTGGATTTGGCCGGGACCCATTGTCGGGATGGATTTATCTCGAAACACGTGGAAATTAGCAGCGATGACAGTTTGTCCATTTGTTTTGAGGGAACGTGATCTCCGATGTGAGAACTTAATCGTGATTGATTTGATTGCCTCCTTTTGTGGCGTGGAATGAAAACCAGGGCTGAGTCGTGTTTGAACTATTTTTGACACAATGATTAATATAAAATCGGGTACTGTTACACTCGGCTTTTTGAATACAGTTAGAAGAAACTTTGGTCCACAGAAAGATAGAATTTGGCGCTCAGCCCAGTCATCCACTGCGGCTAAGTTCGAATAGAAAACCGTTTAAAGGTCATAGAGAACATGCCAAATTTTAATTACAAATTAAATGAATAGGTATCATGCGGGGTTCTAACTTTAACATTTTTCATTTAATTGAGATTTAAAAAATTCTTTTGCCAAATCGATCGAATTTCGATCCAGACCAATATTAAGGGCAAGGCCAACTTTTTTTAAATTCAGATGGAAGCATATAAACGTCAATAACAACTGTTTTAACGTGAAAAGCTACAATATCCATCTAGAACTGTATTTACAGGTAGAATTTCTAGATTCCAGACTTTAACCTTAGTAGCATACACTACAAAACTTTTTAAAAAATGTAATTTTGAACAGAGAATTGGTCCGTTTGTAATGATAAAAACAAAAATTACGCTGTATATGCTTACTACCATACCACGGATTAGAGGTCAAAGTTACATGTAGGTACAAACTTGCTTTAATTAAGGACTATGTATTTTGATTAGTAAAAGCAAAACCTAAAGCGTTATAACAAACAAACAATTATTAAATACATTACATTATACATTGCAACGAGTTTGGCAATTTTAACAACAATCAGTTTTTATAATAAGCCAAACACGCTAAAATATAGGCCACTGCACAATGAAACTCAAATGAATCATGAAAACTTTTCAGAATATTATTCTGAAGACGCTAACAAGTATAAACCGTTTCTGACCACAAATCATCGTGTTTCCAAAATGGAAAAAAGTTCTGCTAATTTCTGCAAATTAACCCAAATACCCCAGACAGCATTGATTATTGGGAGCGGCGAACAAAACAGAAAGACCTCGTTAATCACATCAATAAATAAAAACGCATTCACAAGTGATGACATTAAGCGACTGCAATGCAAGGAAGTGCAAGAAATTATAAGAAAGCCATGATTAATGACTATGCGCACGAGAGCTACCTGCGCGAGCGCTGTTTGGCTTTTCATGCGGCCCCAACAAATGACAGGGTGGGTAAGCAAGTAAAATGGCACTCAGACTCAGAACAGAACTCAAATGTAAGGACTTTGAAAGACGGTATACCAATTGTAGTCAATTAAATAAAAGGTTTTGCAAAATTGAATTTGCCGAAAATTTTAACTTTGACTTCCTGCAATTCTTAAAAAAGGCAGTGACCTTTTCAGGTAATTTGGATACTTTTAAGTCTGTGAGTCAGCAGAAACTCAGTGATAAGTGGATTGAAATAAAAGGAGTAAAGTCATTAAAATAAATATTAATTCAATTAAACAATAATGGTACCTACTGACATTTTTAAAAAAGCCTTTAAATCAGAGTTCATTTGTTCTTCAACTGAACAAGTGAAATATGCTTAAATTCATAAAAGTATAGTCAAAGTCATAGAAGGTTATTTTTTCAGGAGAAAGTAGAAGGGTTAAACATCAATCATAGCAGGAACCATTACATCCCAGTATATTCCAAAAGGTCTCAAAAAGATACAATTCTACCTTACCATCTTTTGTTTCGATATGATCCTCAAAAGATCTACATATGTATGTAAGAAGGGCTCATCAGAAATTAATTCTAAGTAGAAGATATAATTAATAGAACACCCTTTATCAATCGACCTAGTTTAAAGAATCACAGTCACGATACGTTCAGAGCGACTATTTTTTAACTAAAGATTCTTTTTTGATAGAAATAATGGAAAACATAAAGGAAATATGCAAAAAACAAAAGGGAAAACGAAAATGTCCACCTCATTTAATTGTTGTGTCTATCCTCAGATATTTTTCAACCAAGACGGAGTTCTGTTTTTCTAGTTATGTTTTTACGCAATTATCAAAAGCAATCGCTTTATTACAGTTAGCAACACACGAAAATCGGTTAAGCGGTGTATTTTTTTCCTAAACAGACCGAAATTCGTTTCGGCACGATAATCCGCAAACCCACGCCATATCTGATTTCAGTCAGAGTTCTTTTCCACGGTTAACCCGCGCAGGAGGTCACCTGATCTAATTATCCAAATTGCTTATCTGCGCCGCCGCGGCCCATTCACCTTTTGGTGGTCCTAAGCCAATTGCTGCGAGCCCCCATAATTGGTGGCGTAACTGTTTTTCGGAACCTACCCCACTCTGGGACGGGTCTAACCAGTGCGCTCCAGCAGAGGCACCTTGTTTCATAAATAATAATTAATAACACTCCGGCCGGGGTGCCGAGTGCCTCGTTTTCAAATCACTTAACCGCCGAAGGTTCTCACACGCCTTCACGTGGCGTGGCCCCGCGATTTCTTAACCAGGTGAAGACGGCGGCGGAGCAGATCAGTGAACTTCAATTATTTTACCTGCAATTTGAATAAATTTCGGGAGTTACTTCAGCCGGAAATTGTCATAAACGGGGCCCCGATTATGTGGTCAGTTACCCAGGCCGAGGCTGCGCCGCCATTTCACCGATTTCAGCGGTGCTCTTCTAATGGATCTTGTCTCGATGCTCGGAAACATTTCCACCGACTTCCAGGGGAGTCTCAGCGAATAATTGGGGGGTAATGTTATCGCCTGTAAGATGATAGTCTCAATTAATTCTATTAATTCTTCACAGTTACTCGGCCGTTGCTCCTGCGGCCTAAACAGCCACGCCGCCGGCCCAGATCGCGAAGATGAACAGCATAAACAGCAAATTTTTAATTGCCCCTCGCACCGAAACAGATACTCGGGGCAAATCGAAGCAGGTCGCCAAGACAATCTTATTTATGAACAGCGGATTTAAATCGGAGCGGAATATCAAATTTTTTTGTTTTTTACAACGTTGTTCCTTAATTGGTCGGGTTACACCCAGTCAAACCTTTTTTCGGCTATACATATGAAAACTCGATAGTACAAATTCTGTCATTTAAAAAATTTTAGTCAAATTCGTTCGTTCGTATATTTTCAAAATAAATATACTTTAATTAATTAATATACTAAAATTCTATGGTATAATTGCGAAATAAAATTTTTCGGATGACCCACAATAGTCGGATTATGAATAAGTAGGTACTTTTCAAATTAAATTCGTTGAACACAAAAGTGTTGAAAACCAAAATTTTGAATTTCACTGTCAACAAAATTTTTATACTGCTTTTCATTTCGCACATTTCTTATAGCTATAGTAAGACCTCTTTTACCTACCAGGCATAAATGTAACATTGTTTGGTATTTCTTAATTTAACCCATATTAATCAACAAATTGATTATAGTAAAAAAATCACAGCAAATAGAACGGAGCTGATTTTCAATAAACTAAAATTAAATGAGAAAAACAATTTTTGAAAATAACACTTTCCATTCGAAATAAAAAACCTTATATTTGCGCTAAAAAATAAGTAAATAAAATCCTTTGTTTAGTCTCTGCATAATTATACAGTACTTAAAATAAGGCCGCAAAGTACCTATGAAAAATCTAGAATTAAGATTTTCGTAGCAGACAAACGTAGATTAACGTTTACAACTTTCATCAATTTTTAGAGATGAAAACATAGGGACTCTGCCCATGTATTACAAAATTTTAAATAAAAATTTCTCATTCTACAAAACACTTGCTTAATTGTTACTATATGTATGTATGTACACATTTAAAATGTTTTCCAATAATTGTTTTATCGTAATTCATCAGATAGACAGACGAACTGTCTCCACGGTTTCAAATTAACATATGTACGTATTCAAAATTTATTCAAAGATTTGCGTTTAATACAATATTTCGTTGACTGAAACAATCTATCTAAGAATCAATTTAGGGAAAGAAATTATTTAAAGAAATATGAATGTTCGGCATCGAGCTCATTTCGGACTAATGGGTGATGGGCCCGAAAAAATGACCTCCAGTCTCAGCAGCCATTTTTGATGGTTCTGGCGCAGTGTCATCGCCGCAATTAAATTACCATCAGAAGAGGTCGTTGAAGATTTCGCACAAGTGGCCGGCCGGTCACGTCACTTCGACTCTTATGGTAATTTCGCAGGGTGTGACTTTACCGAACGGCCAGGGCAAACAAAGTGGACAGCTCTGTTCAAAAGACGACACCACAAAAATTCAAATTCACTTAAGTGTCAAATGAACGAGATCTCGAGAACAGTTAGCCGCGTGTTTGCCCAGTTCAATGTTCTTTGTATTATTTGTCATCTCCCAGACGCAGGCGGAGATCACGGTGCGAAAATGTGTCGCGGCGGTATTCAGGGCTTCGTGACCGCGTCTGGGAGAAGACAATTCGAACTTACGCAATCACCCAATTAAGCCGGGTCGGAGGCTGCAGCCGCAACCGCTGCCGCTGCCGTAGCCGCAGCCGCCTAGTCGCTGAGAATTGGCACAAGAAAGTAGCCTCGAGCGAGGATCGCCCCAGACAGTGATTTGTCAGCGCCTTCAAATTTCTCTTAATTGAAGTCGTCCTAAAACTCGTAGATGAACACCTTCATTAGCTCGCGCTAGCGGTTCTTTCGAGATTAGCCCACCTGAGCTTACCGGGACATTTTTCAATTTGCCGATAGTATCGCACCGGAAACCGCTGAAAGGCTGCAGCGGCGCGGTGCATGAGCGAAACTCGCGCGCCGATTTGGGTCATGTCAACATGCGAGGAAACGGCCGAAAAACGAATGTATCCCGGGACCGCCCAAAGCAGACCAATACTTTCTTCAGATTTTTTGAACGGCTTGCACGGCCGCCGCTAACTGACTTTCATTAAGCAATTAGCCGAAGATTTCCCACATTTTGGGGCTTTTAGGGACGTGTTACCTCTGCTGACATAGAGATTGGGATCTGGCCGCGAAATGGACTTGCCAATAATTGGCTCGTGAGTTGGAGATTTTTAATCAAAATTATGATGATTATTAGATTTTATCTGTTCCAAACCGACACTCAGACTGCCATGTTTAGACATAGAGATTAGGTTTTGTTTTTTTATTTTTCGTGAAGATTTTCTGGTAATTAAAGGAAATGATATAATCAGTTTAGATACGCTTCTTTTGGTAACACTTCTTACGTTTAAGAGTGAGATCACTCATCTACATATATGTAAATATTATTTTCTTTTCGGGTTAAGGGGAATTTCTAGTTTGAAGCCTGTTGTTGATACCTAATTTTGAGAATTTTTTCTGGAAGATTTTTTTTTAATATAATATAAAAGGTACAACAAAACAATTTTGTTTTTTTAAAAAACAACCTAAACTGAACAGAATGCCGAATCTGCCTTCACCAAAAAAATGCGGCTGCATGGCGTGTTAAATATGGGCACATTCTTAAAGTAGAGGCTTGTAAATATCGTTCTGACCTCATTCAAATCAAAATTGCAAAAATCTCTACAAATGGCGCAAAAGGGTTAACAGATTTTCCATTTTCCTTAATATTTGAGGGCGAGGGGCCGTAACTGTGTCCTTAGGTGAGTTTTTTAAGTATTCTTTAGTACAATCAGCCCTAATCATCTCATAGTCTTGGTGTATTTTTTTCTAAATTCTCGATCACCGTTCCGTAAAAATAACGTCTAGTGCACTTATAATTCGCACTATGCGTCAATAGCGAAATGTAGGTCCCCCGATACATACATATATGCTTTTTTTCGCAACCTACCGAAGACAGTCGTTGATATCCGTAACCTAATTCGATCAAAGCCCACGATTTCATCACTAATTAACGAAAAGAGAGCAAAAATGGGAGCAAATTCGATGCGGGTCCATATCACCAGCAAAAGGTCAGTCGACAACAAAACGACGACGGCGCACTGATGATGAAGACATTTCGGAATTGGATTTATCCCGTGTAATCCGCCCACTGGCCGGCAGTCTAGACGGGCCGAGCGATTTGTGAGTCGCCCGGTTCCTGTTATTAACTCAAGGCGCAACTTATTGACATTATGCTCCAGTTTGCGCCTTCGGGAAAGCTAATCGCATTAGACGGACAACGCGGCGATCCGCGCGCGCTTCTCTCCCATCGCCAGGCGAACATTTCGCGGAGTGGGTGCGCGCTACAACTTCATGCGGTGTTCCGCTGATGGGGTACATGAAATTAAGCGGAAATGAGAGCGTATCTCGCGGAATTCAGATTTGTAATTAATTGTCGTCGAATAAAACGCGAATGTATGAGCCGCGGCCCCATGCGGCCGATTCAGCGTACATTCTGACTGAATTCCGGCAGCTGATCCACTGCCAGTTCCCAGCATAAAGTCTGACTTTCTTGCGCTTGCACTTTCACCTCTTTGAGAAATTAAACGTGTCATCGCCGCATCTAATTGAAATTTATAGAACCTCCGCGCCAGGGCGGATGATAGCACTTCACCGCCGCTTCAGGGACGCGACTCAAAGAGATCGTTCTCGAGAGCCACTCTTGCTGAGTAATGGACCCAAACGGTTAGCACACCGACGACGAGGTGTTTCGCGGTGTACCTTGACGGTTACTAACTTCCCTGTCCACGAGACATTAGATAACGCCTCCATTCGCTTTTCTTGCAAAATTTATGCTCATAGCGTGACTGTGCATGAAATTAGTTCTAATCCAGGCAGTGCGTCTTAGCGGATACTCGTCGCGGGCATTTTATAGTGCTCTTAGCTAACTGATTCGCTTTACATAAAATCACATTTGCTTTAAGTCACATGATGCACGCGGGTCAAGTGTGCATCACCTGTGGGCGAATTTACTTTCGTGCAGTTCTTGATTTATTATTGTTACTTAATACCGGACCCAAGCGAGTTTTATAGAGGTATCTAATTAGAAAGCCACAAAGAAAGTGAGCTGCATTCATGAGCTGTACACGGAAAATTTCAATCAAGGAGATTTTTCAAGGGCTTTGATTTCTGAACTCTCTCATCGCATTCCAACTTGCTGCCGACTATTTTAACAATTTTGCACAGTTTACGATCTTCTGCACCTATCAACTTAACACATTTATTACATTTTCTAGAACCGACTAGTATTTCATTTTATTATAAGATTAGCAAGAGACAAGGCTTTCAGAAAGTCATGCATATTTATTTAAAATAAGGATTTGCAAGATAAACCAACAAATATTATTTATATGTATTTAGAATACCATAACATTTTTAATGGTAAGTCGATTGCAGATTATGTTTTATCGTCATATAAATACATACTTAATTTTGTTAATGGCTAGCTATTGGTTCACAACTTCATCTGGTTTCGATTCAGAAATCAATTTATTTTTTACTAAAGGATTTTGATAATTCAATAATAAATAAGTAAATATTTTACTATACTTATTACAAAAATGCGTGCTATAAAACGTTGATTTAGAAAGGAAATTTTCCTTTTACAACTATCGCTTATAATGACCATAAAATAATAAAACTACCTTTCTTTTAAACTCACCTCTTTTTTATAGCAAAATCAGCAGTTGAAAGATGAAGGCAAAGTTTTCATATCATTGTTCAGAAGGGTATTGCTTCTATATAGTTTAAATTAAAATACGGAAAAACATTTTAATGACATAACACTGGTTAACAAAATTTTGCAACAAAATAAGTGATATAAAATTTCTATAAGACTATTTCCGTAGATTATAAATTCATGAACGAAAATCAGTTTTAAGAGTATGAAATACTTTATTTTCGATCTTTTTAAATTCTTTTATTTAACATTCGGTATCGGTACAAAATAACGAATTCTTGTTTGTTGAAAGTTTGAACATTTAGCTTTTATATTACGTCGCTAATGGAAAATTTTATATTCCGGTACAGAAAAAATTCTATTTAAATTACCTATTATCTATTTGTACGTATACTGTTACATAATCGAACATAAAAAATGTTGTTCAGTGTAATTTAACTATCAATGAAATTCGAAAGACTCAAATTAAAAAATTATGAAGTCTTTGTTATTATTTTCTTAAAAAGAAGCAAGTACTTACTATTGATACTTTGTTCCGTTCAAAATAAATTGCTACAAACTAAGCAGGAGAATGTTAGTCTTCCTCATATGTTATAGGGCTCCTACAGAATGCGCATTACTACTAATTATTGTTTCATTTATCGTAGAACCTTCGAACAAATTACAAATCGAATTTGAAAAAAGCGTGTTTACTACATATATTGGGTTGTAAAATGTGATTCATTGCAATTATCAAAAAATTAAATAGAAATTTTATTATAAAGTACCCGGCATTAAATTGTATTGGCAGTGCCATCAAAGTTCTCCGGGAAAAGGCCGCATCGCCGGCTGAAAGGAACCGACCTTTGGCCGCCGTGTTCAAACAGGCATCGTTAATAAAACCGTGAATGCAACTCACATCCCGATAAATTGCAGCAATCAGCAATTGTCATAAATTTGCAGTTTGATTTATGCGCCTCTCCCGGGATTAATTACTGTGTGGATTTTTAAGGAGCACACCAATGGGAATGCCATTTAATTCGCAATAATGAATATCCACCTGGCGAGCCGTCAATACTCAATTTATCATCTCGGGGAACACGGCGCGTCCATTTCAATACTTCCGCCGAATGCCCCATTTGATCCCATTAGGCTTGATTATGACGTTCCTGGATGAAAGCGTCCCGGCCCCTCCCCGGCGCTGTTGACCAACGAGAAAGATCGCATTATTCTATCTAAAGCAGTTACCACAACGATTTTTCAAACTAAATGAGGCTCGCTCGCCGTCCGCCGCGGGCCATTTATTCGATCGTAAATTCCGCCTCGGACTTCATCTATTACCCGAAATGTCATTATTTGCAACAATAACAATTTCCGCGTACACCCGGCCTGTCTCCGCGGGGAGTGAAAGCGCACTTTTGAGGAAAATCGCGGAACTTTTACTTGTTGATGGCCGCCGCGGCTAAGCAAATCCAACCTCCGGGTTGCAACTTGCACGGCGGCGTTTTGATGATTTACGAACCGGACAACGCGTCGGCGGACTCGGAGAAGCTCACTCAGGTGGCTCATTTAGCTGATGGCAAAATTCAATGAAGTTTCATTTTGAGATTAGAATGACATTCAAAATACATCCATCCTTGAAGGCTTTTAAGCCTATTTCTGTTGATAGATATCCCGGATGTCGTTCCCCTAAATCTATAATCAAAAGTAGCGATTCAAAAACCCTCCAATACTCACAGAAATTTTATAACACATTTAAGCTGTAAAAAAATCTTCTGAACCCATCATGCCTACGTAAATAAATCACAAATGGCATATATTATTTTCACTAAAATACCACAGAAATTATTTTTAGCAGCTTCGAATTCAGATAATGCTGACGAGAATCGAGATATTCCTTATACCCCGCTGCTGCTATTGCTATTAACAGCCGGATGAAGTGATCATGGAAAGGTCATAAATTTTAGTTTCAATAATTTCGATAGTTTCGAAAGCATAACTTTTTCGCATCACAAACAAATATTTTCACTGATTTTAAATTGATAGATCTTTGCTTATTAGCTGGAATTTTTGAGTAAGTCATAGTCTACGTTTATGCGACAGTCCTATATCAGGACTAGAAACCGATTGTAGGCCAAAATCTGGGCTATCCGTATATACGGCATAAACTTGGATTGTAGAATGTAGGACATTTGCAATATACATATAATTAATTATCTTACTACATTTCTCTAAAATATTTAAATTTGTAGCACATTATCGAGAGTCCAAAAAACTTTCCTCACTATAGCAAACGCCGCTTTTAGTTTATAACATTCACACATTCAAATAAATAAGGTCTAGTCCCAATTCAATTGGGGCTATGCCAAATTTCTAACTTGTACCTACGTTTTTGTAAAACAAATTTGGACTTTGACCTATAATCTACGCCTTCTTAAGGCAAAAATCCTGGAATTTATTATGAAATTCTGTTGTCTAAGTTTTACTAGTAAAACTTTAGTAAAAGTAAACAACAAAATACCAAATTTCTATGACAAGTTTCCTCGACATATAAGCCTTTGAGGAGTAAAGTGAAACGAAATAAATAAGTAAAAATTCAAAAGTATTAAAAAGTAATTTCCCTAATTTTCTTTTAACTTTCTGGAGTACCTACAAAGTACCTTACAATTGGTAAAACAGGTCGCTATTTGGCTTATCGCCATCAATCGTCATCGCGTTTCTCACAAGAGCCCTCCCCGCCGGGAGCACTTTGATTTCTGTGATTACCCCGCGGACCGGGTAAATGCCCACCTTACTTCCTTTTCCCAGAGCCCGGCCCGGAGGATGCCGCTGACGTGTGGGTAAACATTTAGCCCTGGAAGACCTCATTGGCGAACTTAATTTATGACAAGAATCGAAGGAATCAATAAATCACTACTAGGAGACGAACGGGAGTGCAGCGCAGTGGCTGCTGGTGCGGTGGCAATTTTTCCATAAATGGACAAGAGCACCGCCGCCGCTTTTCTAGCCTCGAGGGCTCGCGGGCTAGCGAGCTCGCGGCCTCGCTAATATTACAAAGTGCCTCCTTGCGAGTCACATTGGCGGCGGCTGCGGCACGGAGGCGGTGCAGTGCACCGCGAGTCGTCGAATATTTGCCGGCAGTGTGGCATAAAATTCAGTTTGAATCGTTTAAATTTTTCTCACAATTCCATCAGATAAGGCCGGGCTAGGAAGCCAGGTACAACAGGTATACAAAGGCTCACCTCGAGGGACACGTCTTCGGCGGCGCGGATACCTCGCATGCATCTGATAGATATAAACAGCTCACGAGGACAATTAAAACAGGTGAGATCTGGTAGTGATCACAATTTGCGATTACGCAGATAATTTGTTACCTTCTTGTCCATTTTGCATTCGCCCGGTTACCTGACGCTCGGTCCATGTAACGGTGGCTTTTGTTCTCAGATGAAGTGCTTAACACTTTCTTGATGGCTAACTAGCGCTAGCCGCGGTCAGCCCGCTGCGGATGCGTTTCTTTCCCGGAACGGACTGGTCCAACATTCCGCGCACAGTTGCCGATTGCATCCAGTTTATTAATTTGAATTCAATTTGCAGTCATTTAAATACAATGGCGGACCACCGCGACGTCCAGCGCGTAACCCTGACTGGGTCTGTTTAACATAATGAATCGGTTTTCGATTGGCGCGATTTGTTTATTGTGAGCTGCTTCAGTGCATTATTACTCAATTACAGGGAAAATATGTTCCACGACTGTGCCCCGCGAAACAGAATATGCGATGCCATGCCGCCGCAGCATTGCGTCGCGGCCATCCGTGAAATCTAAAATATTTTAAGTTACACCGCTGATTTCAAAATCAAGTGGTCGTGTTAAAGTTGCATGAAACGTGAGTTTTTTACTAGACAGATTTAATCGACCATAGCTAATTGGTTTGATTGGCAACTCAGGGTCAATGAAATTAAACATGTGGAAATGACTTTGCAATTTTTTTCAGTTGCTGGTAAAAGTTTTTAAAATATTAAGAGTTTTATATTTCATTTTGCTATTTCAAAATATTCTATGCTCATTATTTCAGAGATTTTATGAACTTAGTGACAGTCTCAAAATGTTTAGTTTTATCTTTAATAAATCAACTAATTAACATGTTTTCGATGCAATTTCAATACACATGTCTTTATATCCTGAATTACATTTAATTATATACATATGTATTTATATATATATTCTGAAGTTTATATACATATACATATTTCTAGATTCATCAATGAGCACCGTAAACTCTTTCACAAATTTTAATCTTTTCATTAAAACACACAATATTAAATTTAGCAAAATATTTGAACATAAAACGAAAATTTTCTTTTTAAAGTCACGGCCGCTATTAAAAGATATGAACGACAATTTCAATGTATACAATTGTGAAAAGAAAACAAAAATCCGAAGAAAGAATTCACAGCAATTAAAAAAAAAACAAACATTGAATTAATGAAGACATCTAAACTAAATGAGTGCACATTTTGCCTAGAGACATGCACCAGCATTCACAGAATAAGAAATCGTATAATTAAGAGCAATTATAGCTCTGCTTAAGGGCACATGCAATTTCTTTCCAAAAGGTAAGGGATTCAGGTTAATTACAAAATACTTAATAAATTGACGAAGCCAGAAGGAAGAAAGCAGCTCTAAAGATTGTTCTGATTTCTTGGTAGGAGGTCAGAAGCGTGGGTAGTTTTTATGAAGATCGTATAAAGAAAATATTTCAATGAGAAAAACTAAAGTTAGAAGTTGAATTTAAGATGGTAGGAAATTCATTTTCATAAATTGGTCATAAACCAATCGGTGAAGCCATAACTTGGACTATATTTAGGCCTTCAGGCATCGCGAATTGATCAATAATTAAATCACCATCTCTTAGTGTTTATTTTAAATATTCTGTATTAACCTTTTCAAAATTTTCCAATGACAATTTTTGCTAATAATTTTGTGCTCCAAGGGATAGTTGCCCTTTCTTTTCACTATAGGATAGATGCCTATTTGAATGAAAACATTAATTAAGCTAAGTTATATTTTTTAACATGAACTTTATATTTAAACCTGATACACAAAATCAAAAACGTAATTATGTACATATCAAACATAGAAAAAGATTCTTTAGATTTTTGTGACGCCAAAAAATAATACCGAAATTTTAAAAAATAGAAATTTAGAAAGTATTATTTTTGATACTTGGAGCATCTATCCGCACTTTACCCATTGAACAATTCCGAAGGCAGCTCTAATAAAAGAAAATCTTAGTTTAATGGTTAATGAAAAGTTTATCCAGTGCTCATGTTTCGGATTAAGTTGTTATCATATCTTAATTGGATTCTAAGTTTTTGAGTAGGTGACATTTGCACGAACTCCATTCTGGGTAAAATAATAAATGTTGTCAAATTTTAAATTATATATTGTTCGCCTACGGAGGTCGTGGTAACCAAATGCAGTTGAAACTATTATAAATAGGCACTTTCTCGGTCTATGCTGCCCTATCCAAGTTAATTGAAAAGTGATGATCGCGTTGCAATTGTACTGCCACTTGATTGCCTATTAGGCAAAATACATCTAAATGCCGAACGATTTATGACTTCCAATTTTAAGTCCTCGCAATATTTTAGCCTTCTTACCATTGGTCAACGCTTGAGGCATGATTTTTAAACGTGTGGAACTGAGGCCAATAAATGCAGAATGGATTATGTTGAACATGCGAACAGTTCCGTTTTAATACTATTTCGCAGTAAAACTTGCTGTCAATCGTAAATTAGCTTCCGTTCTATTTTTGTGGCGACTGGAACTAGGTGAAATTTGTTGCAATAAATAAAATTTCTCTTGAACGGCGCAACCTCGTTCAGTTTTATTGGAAATCACTTTGGAAACATTGATATATGATCCGTTCAACACTCCATCAAATTTTAACGGCGGCCCGTGTATTAGCCACCGGTCAGGAGTTCACGTCAGAACCGCCCAAAGCAGTCCCGATCTCTCACAATTTGTTCCGGTAGACTGGACAACGCGGCTCTGGAAGGCAGTAGTCCACAATTAATTAAGCGGGTATCTCATAACTCCCGCAAATACCTGCCGCATATCGCGAGCGGCCAATTAATCACACCTTCCCCGGCTTCGCAACACCTGAGCCGCGGCTGCCCTCGCAAATCAGGCGAACGCCGTTTTGAGCCATATTTGTCTCATTTGCTGGTCTTTTTTCGGACTCGCAGGCCGGCCGTTGCCAACATTCAAACAAAAACAATCGCGTGACTCATCTCGATATTTATATTTGTGCGGTGCGCAGGCATGCAACCTTGCTGTTAATTACCGTGGTACCTCCAATCATAAACCTGATCGGGATAACTTTTCGCCGTGCACATTACGCGCGGCGGTTACGTCTCTATCAAGGAAAAGTTTATGATTTTAGCACGCTCCCTGCTTGACTAAAGCTGTCGAAGGCACGAAAGAATTTATATTAATTGATTTCCTGGGAAGATTATGACCGTGGTGAACGCTATTTAGATATATTAATTATTACGCCAATTTAAATACATTAGTCGGGATATTTAAGAAGAGCAGGTGCTTGCAAAAGCTATTTTAAATGTTTTTTCAAAGTTCTAAATATGTACATTAATTACAATTATTGTTTATTACGTCTTAATAAACCCTCCATAGAAAAAAACATCGTTCAAGTTTTACAATAATTATCGTGTTATAAACATCCAAGAAAAGCAGCAGACCTTAACACGTGATACCATATTTATTTATTTATTAATTTACATATCTCCATATCAACTATTAATTTAATGAATAATTCTATAAAATTGTTCTACTCTGAAAAACTCTTAAAATAGCTATAGATATAACAAATTACAGAACTATTTATTCGTACAAAAGCATTTCACTGACTACTTTGCCCTTCGTAGGGTTTAAAGTAGGTGAGAGCCTCATGTATACATATACACTTTCTAAATTTTAGTGCTTTAATTGAAAAGTCTTTATAAATTACATTGTGATTTATAAAACATCTATTTTTTTTAAATTTATATTAATATCATCTTTCCAGAATCGGAAAGGTATATATGTACGTATTATAGACGAGCGCGTGTCGACCAAACAATGACTGGATTTCAAACTTTATACACTTTTCCGGCAAATCAGTATTTTCAAACTATTTGCTAGGTAACTCAAATTCTAATTAACCGATTTTGTTAAATAGTTACTCTCTTTGTAATGCCCAAAATTATTTAAAACGATTTAATTTTTCGATTTTCTTCACTCCTCTAAATCGATTTCTTTTACAAATAAGAAGCCATATTTTCTTCCTAATTAAATTTTTCATTATTCTGGTTTAGACAAAAAATGGTGTCTGAAATTTTAGTGTGGACAGACACAGTTCAGACGTCACATCTACGAAAATTATAATTTTTTCAAATATGAAAGTTTAGTAAAATCTTTAAAGTCGAATATATACGTACATATATGTAGCTGAAATTCTTTCAAAAAGTAAGTTTTTCACTGAAAAGACGATATCGAATTTTCGATCCAATTAATGAGATTTTTTGAACCTTTTAAGGTTTAATGAATACAATTGCTAGGCTTGTCCTAAACCAAAAACGTTGTTTAGATATCTTCTTAAAAATATCCTTTGTAGATTAGTTAAGAAAGATGTTTAAGGTGGGATATACATATAACAAATTGTTTTAATTTAATTTTCTTTGTTTAAAGGTCTACTACCTAAAATTGGAACAGCTGCATACAACATGGATTTATTAGAAGTTAAGATGGGAATGATCGCGTGGTCGTCAAATAAGTGGTGAAAATGTGCATGACAAAGGCAAATCTGGCAGAACTGGAATTCACTCATGCTAGCACTGAAACAATTCATTGTGCAAATTGCAGAAAATGCGATTTACGGAATTGCTCGAAATTATGTCAAGCACCTGAAAAGCGTTACACAAAATCAGAACTTTCCCAATTAGTGAGTTGCATTGCTGCTGCACTATGTTCTGTCCGTTTTCCTACAACCAACGAATCTGCGTCGGCTAGTTTAGTACGTATTATTAACATCCAGCTGGCCGCCCACCTGAGCCCCGGCGAGCAGTGGCAGAGGTAAATTTGCTAGGACAAAGCGTTAATTAAAAGACCCCCGGGCAATTGTGCCGTGACAATGAACAACCTGCCCACAGCCATCCGAGTGAAAACAATGTTTTGGTGAGTGCGGCCAAACGAAATCGAAACAATGCCAGTCCACGCGCTGCAAAAAAGCACGGCTTGTGACATGTCCCAGTTGCTCAATGGCAGAGTGCAAGGAGGTAATTTGCGTTAATCAAATGCAAAACGCAGCCGCAAAGAAAGTAGATGACCCAGTGAACTTAACTGGGCCTGTCCATTTCATAACTTTCGTCCATTGCGTGGGAATCGTGATCGCGGCTACTCGAAGTGCAACAAACGGCCGAGTCGCGCGATTTTCGGAAAAGAATCAGATCGTTTCTCATCGAGGTATTGACTGGCCCGCGATCGGGAGTTGGGAATCAAAGCGACCGCGTGACAGGTCGTTAGCAAATCCAAGAGTTAATTCAATTCCTTAGCGAGGTCTTTCAAATCAAAGACTTCGAATGTTGCGGGGACGAACACCGAAGGCCTGGGAAAAGTCAACCGCTTGGGCAGTTATGCGGTAGTCGCTGCTCCAGGGCCGCATTTAAGGGTAGACCTCCTATACGTTGCGCGCACCACAAAAGTGTTTAAACAATTTAATTTTAAATATACTAGATATAATATAAAAGAAATTGTTATTTTAATACTATGATACGAGCCATATCTTATAATCATAAAAGACGTCGACGCAATTATTTTTAACAGGCACAAATTAGCTAGCCAAGCACTAAAAATCTAAGTGTTTTATTTTAATGCACTAAAAGTGTTTTAATATGATCAAATTGGTAACGAAAATAAAATTCTAAGATTTGCAGTGGTATTACCTACATATGTATATAAACTTTAAATGTTTCTTTTAATGATTTTAGTCAGAAAATTGTTCTAAAATGCGATTTTTGCCGGTTACTATTCAACGACCCGTACTATTTATTCAATCCAGATCCTAACCTAAATACGGCCCTGTGCAGGACTTCTCTCCCAATTCGCGATATTACGCGGCTGCAATCAATTCGCACGAGCTCATGAATTATGCTCCCGACCGTAATGCGATCTGGAGCAGGCTTGTTAATGCAATTAAAGCGTGAATAGTCGCAGTAGAAAAACGCAGAAACGCCAAGAGTCGTTTAGGCAAATGAAAAGGCAATTAAGGCGTAGGGGTCGAAAACCCACCTTACACCACCGACAGGTGTGCGGCGGCGGCGGCCGCCAAATCTCAGCGGCTGCAAAATCGAGAAGCGCCAATTTGCAGGCCCAGCTGCAGAGAGCAGTTTGTCATCATAAGTCATCTGCTAAGTGGTGCCTGCGCGCCACTCAAGACAATGGGCGCCAAAAGATTACCATACGCGCCGCGGGGCGCCCGGCCCCAGGAACCAAACCATATCAGGAAACGCGAAGACGCCTCCAGCGGGCTTGGGGCATTAACGCGATGCCGTCACAAGTCAATCAGGTGAACCCTTTGAGGCCTTGATGAATATAGTTATTACAGGCACCGCGAGTTCCGTGGCCACCTGGCCGCGACCCGGCTCTGTTTACTCTGCAGACGCAGCGGCCGGGACGCGACTCGCGCTGCCGGAAGGCTCTAACAAAGATCGCTGACGTTACGTAATCACTTTCGATTACCTCTTCTTAGGACCCTAATGATGATGAGCTTCCGCCACGATGTTTTGACATTATTTATTCAAAACGGTCCCGATCAATGGGCCGCGGGACAGCGACTCTCGCGGCTCCCGCGACGGTTTCCTTGTGCGGGTTCGCCAATCAATGCACTTCTTAATGACTTATTGAGGCGGCCCATTCACGGACTCACAATGTCCAGCATTTCTAAGGAAATTACCTTCTGATGGAGACCGCAGGACGTCCACTTGATGGGTCTCTGAGGATTTTATGCGAACGCCTCGCCGCGAAAAAAAATTTCAAGCCACAGGTACCTTTCCCTGCAGTATTATTAGCCATATTTAATTTAAAATTTTGAAAATTCTTTTGAGCTTTCGATAAAACAAAATACCTCTTAACACACAGTAAATTGTTAAAAAGTAGCTTTTAAAAGAGAAAATAATTTTCGCTATATACTTTCAAATTTCATGCAACCTTTTCAGGACCGCATCATAAATGGAACGCTGGAAGAATATGCCTTTGCGTCAAAAACTGAATCGAATATGTCTTTCAGTTCATCACTTGAAATTTGGATGAGCTCACTGCAATTTAATAGACTTTTAGCAAATTTGAAAAATTTTGCTATAGGTAACAGTTTAGAAAATTAAATTCTGAAGTTTTTAATTATGTAACATGCAATTACACTAATATTGATTATGCAAACAAATTTTACATACTGTATTAATTAAACTTGGGATTTTTATAACTCTCTCACAATTTTGTTTTAATTTGAATTTATTCATGTGGTAACCACTAGTAGGCCGCAGTAGAAAAATAGTGTTAATTTATATCAAAGACTTTCTTCCATGATTTGTTTTAATTTTTTATACCAATTATTCTCCTGTAAAAACTAACAATATTTGGGAACATTCAACTGTTTGATCTTATTAATTAGATTCAGAAAATATTAAATAAGACAAATTTATATAAATAGAAAATTCAAAATTAATCTTTTGCTTCTTTTTTGGAAACTGATATTTTTGTATATCCTGCAATATTTTTTGACAATTGCTAATAAATTCAGGTAGAAACATGCAAAAACTATATCTTTGACTTAGAATTGTAAAATAGTCGGCTGAATTTCTAAATCTTATATCGCACAAATGAATGATGGGGCAAGGTGACTTGTTTTAATAATAAGAAATATAGGAATAGTTCAAATTAATATACATACGCATATATTTCTTTGCCTTATAATAATAGTTTCCCTCGACAAAATGTTCTAAATTAAAGAATTTATAATTTACAGTCTTTCTAATGGGAAATTTTAGTTTGTAGTTTTCTTCTATTAAGATAATTGCAGCTCTGTTCACCTTTATTTCTAATGCTCATAGTTTTTATATCAATAGTTTATGGACAATTTATAGCCAATAACATCCAATGTACGCCGTGTTAACAGTAGCTGTGTTATAATTCATTAGAAACCTCTAGCATACACTCATTTTAAAGCCATTGAACTGGACATTCCTCGCAAATTTAGCAAGACCTTGGATATCTCTAAAAGCGGTTTCCGCAGCGAATTTTCGATTTGATCGCAAAAAAGCCACTGGTTTAATGATAGACTAGATCTGAACTTGCTTATCATGCAAATCAGTGCTGAAATGGCATCTTGGTGTGCTCTTTATGCTCGACTATCTAGTGTTCATAAAATCGGAAATACACGGCCTCGGGAGCAATAAAGTAATAGAAATCAACTGAAATGTGTCCTGTCATGTGCGCGGTGGCACAGCCTTTCGCCAGCGGCGATGTTAGATAAGCGCTGAAGTAGAGGCCTCGCACAAAATCGAACCACAATTACCCATCAAATTACAACATTGATTAATGTTCAGACTCTAATTTAACCACATAAAAGTGGTAGATCAATTCCACGTCGATGGCGCCCCTATCCACCCGATAGTGTGCACCACCCGTTGCATCAGCGAAAGCAGAACTTTTCAGGTCCGTTTGGCGTGCAGGCGCATCGAACATCGAAGATCAAGTAATTCATAAAGTGCATAATTACGCGATACGCGTCGGGATGCATCTTGGAAATTAGTACGACAACCGGCCGCTCCTTGGCAATTAACCACTCAATTAAATCACCTCTGGCTTGCTGGGCCTCTGTAATAAAGTCAAAGACGCGCAGTCATTCCTGCAGCTCATTAATCCATGCAAACATCCGCGGCTGGGATAAGATTAGCCCGTCTGAAGATGCCGTCGTCTTCAACAAAGGAGATTTTGCCAGCGACTTTACCGCTACTTAGGAACACCTTCCGTCGCCAATCTCGCACTGATTTGCTGCAATTTTATACATATCAGTGTTTGCGCTGTTTGAGATTCCCAATTAGTTACGCATGACCATGGAGATTAGATCTCCACCCCGCGGACTGCGCGGACCGCGTGAACTGAGGTTTGTGGATTTACTCGGCTCAGACAGAGTCTGGATTCGCAGCGACTGCGGAAATTAAAAGTGAAAAATTTTACAACGGTGACGCAAAGTGGGACCTTGGCGTCTTGAAATACCAACGCGAGTGTCGCGTCTAATGGCCATAATCACGCTTAAAGTAATCAAAAGTATTTCTAATCAAGAATTCATTTGCTAAACGGATATATGTAGCTTTTTACATGAATTAAGGAACTGCCGTAAACTGGGGTAAAATGGTTCAGCGGGGTTAATTAAAAATCCTTTTAAAAATAAAAATATATGTAGGATTCAAACAAGGAAACTAGAAAGTGAAGAAACTTGACCTTGACAAAAATAAGACTCACAATGTTGTCCCTGGGGAAAAGTAGTATATAAATGTTAACTTCAATATAAATTTTTTTCAACCCTCTCCTTTAGTTGCAATATTTAGGAATAAAAATTCACATACATATAGGATTTTTTTTAAACGGTTTTTTTAAAGATAAAGAGTTCTTAAAAGTTTAGGTTGATTATTTATATTTTAAGGTTGTAAATAGAGTTAAAATTTAGTACAAAGTAAGAGCTACAGGAAATTTTTCATTTATACTTATTTTATATATACTGGTAGTAAGGTGCATCTAAATCTCTTATTATTTCAATGTTGTGCAACACAAAATTCCGTGTGAGCTTCGTACTAAGTTTAAATTTATTCAAAAACCTTTATTACTTTGTATGAAAAATTAGGAGTATCTTTGATACCAGTAATAAAATTGTTCCCAATTCAACCTGAATTAATTTGGCGGTTATTTTGAAAAAGTTTTCTTTTATTTGATAGTGACTTCATCTTAATCAAACATATATTTGTTAAGAAGATCGTTTTTAAAATTAGCACATTTTGTTTAAAATGTTGTCGTTCTATTTTAAACATTAGAAAGAATAGTGCTATAAAATTAAAAAAGACGTATTTAATTGTAAAATGACAATATACTATAGTCTGAACCTAGATTGATTAAGAATAACTTGTAAAGGTATCTTCAAATATTCAAAAGAAAATTTATGATGTTGGGAGGAGCAAATGTGCTAATCCCACCAAACAAGGAATTAAATGCAAGTCCGGAACGCTCCACAAACATTGCCCTTATGGTCTAATGCAGAATTCCGATTACTGGGAACCGATCACGTGCTGGAGCACTCCCGGTGGAAATCCACCTTAACAACGAGATACATTCTGCAGATTAGACTTATGTCATAAAGTTGTGCTCAAATATGCAAAAAGTCCGTTTCCCGGGCTCAGTTTTTGTGGCAGCCCGCGCCGCGCGGACGCAACCCGGCCGCCATAGGCCCATATTTCTGCGGTGCTGCCATTGTGCGCCTATCTTTGGTGGTATAAATTGAGCGTGGAAGTGCGCCCGGGCCTGGCACACGGTGACCCGAACATGTGTGCCTCCGAGGAGTTAGCAAACAGACTCCAGTCAGCCGGAGTCAGCCACTCACTAGCGGAGCACCTCGGACCCCATGTCTTCGATTGCAAGAGGACGGCTCTGGGGCTCCACACCGCTCAGATTTGGATCACCTCAGCACTTGAATATATTTACATTGGTGATCGACTTCCTCGTTATGGACTCAGAAGAAACTCGCGGGGGCGGGTCGAGGTGGATAATTTTGCTTAAGTTCGAAGGCATCAATTTCTGAGTTTTGCCTATTCATCGGACTGTGAATGAAAAAAGGTTATAAAAATTGCAGACAGAAAGACCATTTTCGGAGCATACTTATACTTTTCTTCTCTACATCCTGGGAGTTACAATAATTACTTACTTAATATGGAAAAGGTAAGATATATATCAAAATAATTTGTACAGAAATTGTTATTGTTATTGTTAGATGGATACAAAATTATGTCTGTGCACTTTATTTTAAACGTCCCAACATCATAAGTTGAATAGATTTGTTAATTTTTATTTTAAGACTGTCAAAAAATTCGTCAAATCTTAGTTAGAAGAGTCGATTCTGTGAAATTTATTCTGTGTTTATCAAGTCAACTTGTATGTAGTTTTTTTATAATAGTTCACAATTTTTTAATCGAGGTTGTTAATTCAACTCGCATGAACATGCATGATCAGCTTTTTATTCGAAAGCTTAAATACGTCGAAAAGTAAAATGTATGAAAAGAAATGGGGTCGTCACCGAAGCTAAAATAAAATAAAAATGATGAATTTAATTCGAAAAAATGTTTGTGTGGTTTGACACCAAATTTTACTAAAATCTTTTAAATGTCGATAGGGTAGGGCTTTTGGGATCGTAAATTTCATGTTTGGCGTTAAATTCCAAAGTCAAGGTCATCGACCCCAACTGCAGCATTTTCTGGATAATTTCCAAAAGATCAGCTCGAGATGCCATGGTTTACAGCAAAATGTTTTATATCTATTACTGAATATTTGTTTTTACTTTTTTGATATAAATTATACTAAGCAGATTTTAATTATTATAGTTTGTCCTCGTATAGAACTAATAGAACGCTATATGTATAGCCAATTATGCAATTCCGAGTTTCTTAGTGTGGTATTAAATTTTCTCAATCGTTCTTCATATGATAAAAAACTTTACAGTCATGACTCAAAAAACCCTTACATTCCAGTAATTTTCCATATACAGCATTCAATCGTTCAGCTCTTTGGGGAATTTGCGTAAGAATTTAATTACAAATTTTCCTCTAATGAATCTTAAGATACATCGTAAAAAATCGTCGGAATCTTATGTGGACAAAACGCGGCGAATGGCACCAAAAATGGGCAAAATTGGAATTAGTGAGTTATTTACGCGTCGGAGTCTATCGATCTCATCCGGGTCTAAGACAGCAACTTCACGTGTCAGACACCCGATTAAATATCTCCTCTCAATTGTAGTAGCCGTATCTGGGAGGTGTATCGCATTTCGGGGGAAATTCCTCCCGCGTTTTCCTCCCTGCATATATGTGGCGACGCGACAGCGCCAATCTTTACGGGCCCGCGCGAAGAATCGGCGTAGTCGCGCTGCAGCGCAGTGCACGGGTGAAGACTACAAGGAAGAGATAAGTGCTAAGAACATGAGTAATCGCTTGTAAAATTTTCGCAAACACAACATGAATAATTTAGTACGAAGAATACCGTTGTGAAACGTTAATCAGATAAGGTGGGATCCTCTTTGTTGCTTATTTCCATCTTGCGGTGCGGTGCCGTATGATAATTCAC
Organism: Machimus rusticus; assembly: GCA_951509405.1. Lineage (NCBI taxonomy): Eukaryota > Metazoa > Arthropoda > Insecta > Diptera > Asilidae > Machimus > Machimus rusticus. The sequence continues at coordinate 32,623,394 of OX608053.1, read as the reverse complement.
GACCCCGTCCCCCGGCCTAGAGCTTCTTCATCTAAGATCCAACCGAGACGAGAACCGAACTCTAGACTCTGGTCCAGGGAAGAAAATGGCCTAGACTTTGACTTTGACTCGCGAATGGGTTTAACTCAAGACCATGCACTGGCTTTTGAGGAAGGTCGAAGATCTCGCGCTGTCCACGAGCGGCCGTGCAGCTTTACCCAGAGGAGCACACGTGACCGAACATTAATTGAACACTTGCTACACTTTGAATGTTGCGCCACGGCCAACAATTTCTTTAAGGAGTGCCCAAAAGAGAAAGATCCATAGAACCTTCTACAGAGCACAGAATCCTAGGTGCAACTTAACTCAGACTCTGAATTGAGATTTTGAGCGGTTTCTATATCTTAGATCTGCACGACAAATACCTCAATACTTTTACTTTTTTTCCCTTACCCTTTCTTCCAAGAAAGTCTCACGAAAACGATCGTTTTCGCATCTTCCAGACCCGGAAGAAACAACTTTTGCTTCTCAACGTAAATTCATGTTCAATTATTTTTTTTCCAAAAAATACCCCCAGGTCCAATAATATTGCTGATGGCCACTAAACTTCCAAAAATTGAGTAATAACAGAGGTCTCAAAACGACGAAAGTAATTTCACTAGCAAAAGAAGGAGCAGTCACTTGCCCAGATCCGACCGCAAATATCTTTATATTTAGCATCGATTGCGTGCGATCTTCATATAAGAAAAAGACGAGGCTAATAAAGTGCCCGAAATTCAAGGCTCACATTCTAACAAGATTTTAGCTCACATGAGTTACGTTCTCAACAGTTAGCAGAGATTTTGACATGCAACGGATTGAAAATGTTTCCTGATTCGAACGAAACGTAATTAACATGACGACGATGGACCACAGCTTCCGGAGTCTGTTTCTTAAGTGCCAAAAATTACAGCACTTTAAAAACATCTATACCCAAAATGGGAGGATCATAATCTCGGAGTACTCTTCCCCGGTTAAATGCCGACTTCGACCAGGATTAATTACCAAAATGCCTACTCGCCCATTACGTGCACGAAATCACGTTCGGCAGTCTGGCTCGATTCGGAGAAGGCACTCAGTTCCGTTCCTAACAAAGCCTTGTCAATTTCGCTTATTTTCTTGAGCCGCGGCTCTGAGACGTCGCGCGTCGCCGCGGAACCTCTGGGCCCCAAACTGCTTACCTGCAGTCGATGGCGTGGCTTTCGGCCGTTACTGGGTTTGCTCTGATCAGATCCCTCACGGGCCGTTTAGCCGCAAGAGGATCTCGACGGTCGCTGATATTTCCGCGAATTTAGAATTTTTCAGCTAACAGCATACCCGCGGTAAACCACAGGTGAATGCAATGCCCCTCCCCCCACCCCACCTGACGGGGAAATGGCCGCTGTTTCGCTTTTTTCGCAGGTACTTTGCCTAATTTCAATTATTTCGCTTTTCGATTAAATTCGCGAACCAGACCTTGACTTTCGTGCAATGTGACGGAATGTGTCGCCGGCAACTTTCTCTAATTGACTCGACAGCCCAGAAAGGGGTTAATTGATGCTGGAGCTGGAGGAGGTCTTCGAAAGATCGTTTTTTGCTACTTACAGTGTTGGATGGGCTGTTCGAAATGGATCTAATTACTTCCATTTATGGCACTCCAAAACGGCACCGACTAATTGGTATGTTGATGTTGTGCCGCTTTTCTGCAACTGCATTTTTTCATATTTGTTTTATTTGCTATTGTTTTCACCATGTAAGTTGGTTTTTGTTTTTTGTAAGTCACAGAAACATATCGTCATTGCGTTTATCTTTTATTTTACAAACATATCTAGTAGTATAAGTTATTTTCCCTCTTTTAGAGCGACTAAAAAAATCGGATTTTACATACATACTTCACTACATACATGGATACAAAAAAATTACGAATTTTTCACCTTAAAAATAGACTACCTATGTATGTACCTATATCATCAATTATCACTTGAATGTGATCGATGATATTGACAGTGAATTGTACAAAAAAAGGAGAGATTATTATAATTTCTTCAAGATATATTGTAGTTACTTGAACCTTAAAAATGAAAAATCAACATCAACTTTAATTTATGGTATTTACATATATGCAAATCCTAATTGTTTATCAACCAATTTTCGAATTAGAAACCTTTTTCTTCTTTACTTTTTTTTGTACAGGCTGTGTAAAGTATGTTCTTGTTCTTCATAAAATAAATAAATAATAATAAGTAAATAGAACTTTGTAAATATGTTTTAAAGAGAAAAAAACTATCACCAAATTTAAAACCTAATAAAAAATGTTAACATGGTACATTTCTTTTGGAGCCCATTAGAATCTTAAAATTTCTTAACACGCATATTTTTCCTATTATATTATCAAAGGAGGAATAATTTTATTTTGTAATTTATACTTATAATATTTAAATAAAAAACCCTTAAAATTGTATGTTTATGTATAGGTACATGTATATGTAATTTTAGGACCAATATATGGCCCAGTTTTGAGTTAATTCATTCATTTTTCGTCGTTAAATTTTGAAATATTTCTTATATGGGTATGGGTAGAGTAAGTATAGGAGTGGAGTAATCTGGAATGATTAGGTACTTTAAATTTTTTATCACAATTTGAGGTTATGAAAGTTATTTCTTTATTATGAGCGTGTTAACGAAATTCAAAACTCGTGTAATGCAATAATATTAGATATACAATCAGAAATGTCTGCTGTATTAGAAAGAATTTCTAAAAAAAATTACACAAGTTTCTTTTCAGTTTAATTAATAAAGTAATAAAGTTGTTATGATTATAAGAGTTAGAATAGAGAATCTTCTGTTAATGTGCTTTCGTTTGTTAGGTACCTATACGACTTTATACAAAATCAGGAATGCGGATGTTTCTTCAAAATTTAACTATAGGTCGTAAAAAAAACATTGCAAAATTAGTGCAACGGAATTATAGTGCATTTATGCGCTAATACGATGTTGTGAAGTCGACTAAAAAAGATCGAGCTCGGACTTTTTATTCGTTGGGAAGAACACGAATACTGCTCGTGTCGTGAATATGTTTCTCAGAATGAATCTAATTTCGCCCGTTAGATTTTATTGCTTTGCAGAGCACTTGTAAGATTCCATATTTTCTAATTGCAGCCGGAGAGGCCGGGCCGCGGCCCGCCGAAGGGAGCTGGCAGTGGTATCGATGGCTGTTGAAAGCGTGGCTGGTGCCCGTCGAATGGCCGGGAATTTCTGGATCTGTGGCATGCAAACGTTCGCCGGAGTCGAGTAATGATAGACGATAAATTTATTTGATTTGGTAATGGACATAATCGTTTCATTGTTGGCCTTGCGTGCGCAGTCTCTGCAAATTGCACTGTAATCACCACTGGTTAAGATCCCGGCGGAGCGTCTCGGCGCTGATAAATGCGGAATTAAGAAAACAATGTTGCGGCCGGGAAGATGATTCGATATTCGATATGACCAAGGAAGTCGAACATTTTGTCAGAATCAGAATGTTTGCATAGCTGCTCAGATGCACCGCATGTTTGATTATGCGCCCGCTGACGTAATCGATGTGGTGCAATCGGTTCGCGAAATGCTTGACCCAATCACGGCCCGGGAATCGATTCTCTTCCTTCGCGGCCGCGGGCTGAAAAATGTGGGAATCAGGGAACGAATCTCTGGGAAGCGCAATGTCGCGGTATTTCTAGGTGATGTTGATTAATTTCTCGGTAATTGTAAAATTAATTCCTGAAGTGCTCCCGTAATGATGTGATATGAAAAATCATGTTGCAGCCGCCGGACCTGCCCGGGAGAACCCCACGTATTGCGCGTAACAAGCGCAATAGATTCTTTCTGACTTTTGCACGTTGAGAGAACACAAATTTTCCATTAGTGTCACTCCGCCTAGGCTCGGATGGAACCTTTGTCGCCGAGGCTGTGACTCTGCGGTCGCAAAATTACGTGATAGCAAACTTATGCAAAAGTCTCAGATTCAAAACCTGCAGCCTACCGAAGATCTATTCCGTCGCATTTTCTTTTCTTATGGTTACCGTCCAGAACAAGTCGACCATTCTATTCTTCCTGGGCTGAACATAGGCGAAAGTTAGCTAAAAATAATAAAAAGAGCCCGGACCCGGCCAAAACAACTCGCAAAAATCCAACGTGAGTTAGGTGGGAGAATCTTTCGCTTTTATCTGCTTTTCTTAATTGGATAAAAACACGATGATGACTGGACTTCTTGTTGTGACTATCCGTGAGGGAAATTCAAACCAGGAGGATTCCCTGATAGTCACTTGTACTTATAAGGCATGTGGGTGTTGAGCCATTCCTTCGACGGGCAACCGCGGCGTCCTTCGCATACTAATCGCGGCATTCACTTTGCGAACGAAATTAAGAAATATTCCTTTGCACTGTGTGCAGGAAGAACATGAATGCATTCAATTGAATGCAATTCAGCGCAGGCGAGTAGATAAAGGAATGTCATGGACTCAGTTATATCCAATCCATGCATTAAATATTGAATTTTTTACCAAGTACTAGCACTTAAAACGCATCCATCCCTATTAAGATGTTCGCATATCATTTAAGATTATTTAAAAAGATCGATGACAACCCAATTATTAATTATTAAACATAAAGAAATAGATACAATAGAGTAGAGCTCGCAATCTAAAATGGAAAATAAAATCTATATTTATAGTTCGGATTCAGAGGTACATACATTTGCATATATAGGTATTACTACATACATACATACATACTTTATTTTTATCATTATCGTCCTAATATTTTTGAAATATCAGAAGAGTTAACCAAAAACCAAATATCGTCTCCTTTTTGTAAGAACACTGTAGAAAAAAAATTATTACAGGTTAAGTAATAAATAAAACGTCAAACATTAGGTCCAATATTCCTTTATTCTTAAAAATAATAATAAACTCATTAACTTTGTTAAAAAATCTTTAAATATAACTTTAACAAAAATAATCAAATTCTACAAATATATTTTTGGGTTTCTAATTCTGTCCCGGGGGCGATCACAATAATCAGTACGTGAATTTAAGTTGTACTCTTAATAATATTATATAAAATGAATACTTAGCAATCATATTATAATATCTAATTAGTCCTTTGTTAATCATTTCAGTCATTTGTCACTCATTGGTACGGTATAAGCAGCTAATTTTAATTTTTCAAACAATTTGTACAGATAAATTTCGGACCTGGATGTTCGAGCATCAAGGCATTTAAAAAATGGAAAAATATACTACATAACGTATTAAGTAAATATATAGAGCATAAATGGCAGAAAATGTTAAAAATAAATCATCATTATGCTTTCAATTATTATTTACAACAAATTAATTGACATGTGATTCATAATAATCTGAATACTTCAACATTACCGCTTACTATTAAGTTGGCCTACATTGCCAAAATTTACGTGAATAAAGCCAACGTAATGCCGTTCGAATAGATGTTGATTATGAATTGAAAATTCCAATCCTCATTATAGGAAATATTCAGACAGAAAGGTATCAAAAAGTCGAACAAAATGCTTTTAATTTTGCACACAAAAGTACTACCAGTTGTATGTTATTAGCAAACTCCCACGACGTGATAAGTTCATTCATCAATTTTCTGTCCTACTGACATTTTTAACCTGCGACACCATCAGCCAGGTTCGACCTCACGTTCCGAGGTTTTTATATAAAAATCAAGGTCAGGAGCGCTGACCTTCTTTAAGGCCCCTTAACTGGCTCGTTTTGACACATTATAATCACCTGGACAAAAGAATCCTAGCCACTGTGTCCAATTAGCCGGACCGGAGAGAGTCTCTCAATGAAGTCATTTCACCGGGGGCCAAAAATTCAAATTGCCTCCGAGTTCGACACCTTTTCCTTGACGGTGGGAAGCGCGCCAGTTGGCGGCGCAGAGCCAACCGCGCAGTCTCATTTGATTGTCAAGTCGTGTCCATTAATCGATCACGTCTTGGCAGCTATTTGAAGGCCGCTTAAAATTAGTTTGTTCTTCCCTGAACGGATTTCTTTTGATAGCACTCAACGGTGCGTAATTACCTGAATAGCCCCATGCCTGCGTCGCAGTGCGGCTGAATGCGGCAAATAGGCACCCTTCTGGAGTGGCACAGAACCGAACTACGTTCGTATGATCGCAGTCAATGCGGCCATCCATCAATAGGATTTTTTAGAGAAATTATAATTGTAAATTGCGAGGTTTTCAGGAACACGTGGGAAAGTTGTAATTAACCTGAATAAGGTTTGTGTGTTCCATCGAAGGGGAAAGTTAATTACTTTCGCAGCCAAACGGTGGCACAACTAACCTATTTCATTGAGTAAACGCAATAAGTCGAGTGAGATCGAAAGAAATACCGAGAAAGAAGAACATTGCAATTGATCTTATCATTCACTAGTATAAAAGACACTTTTCTGTTTTTCAACCGTTGAAGTGGTACTGATGCTATCCGACTACAACGACTCTATTATTATTAGATCGATAATTTTATATTATAAGTTTACGAACAATCCCCACAATATCGGTATCTTTAAAAAAGTATTAGATTTCAACTTTCAAATAAACCAAATAGAAAGTATTTAAATTCAGAGTTGATTTTGATCCTCGAAGTCTCTAAACGTTATTGAGTTTTCAAATATTTCCAAAAGTATAGTATAGTTTTCAAAGTGATCTTAATTATTTCTTTATTTACTATGAGTGGCTAAAAGTGATCTATTTGACTACTCGCAATTTAGCATTAAATTATTCCTATACCTGCTTGAGAAATGTTAAGAGAAGTTTAACAAATTCCATTAAATGTGTTAAGGAAAAATTTGGTTTTGGGAAGATCAATAACGAATTCGATTTTCTCTGTATACATATTTTGCGACTAGACAACTTTTTTTTCATATTTTATACCCACACAAAAAATTTGTGTTTTTGAGATTTGGCAAATCACTTTTATATGATTATTTCCGTAGATTACGAATTCGTAAAAGAAAGCAGCTCCAATTTTCGAGAAAAGTACAGTTAAAAAATATAGAAAAGTAAGGTTCATTATATGATGTCCAAATTTTTCATGAGCCTTTATCATATTTTTTATTCACCCTATTGTTATCAAATAATCAGTTTATGGAAAATCCTTTTTTTTTGTAAGGACACTGATTCCAAATTGTCAATATTTGTTAATTTAAGAAGACCTATTGCCATACCTAACGATATACAAATATCTTTTCTTTTTATAATTTTGTGATTATTAGCTTTTCCTTTGAAAAATTCGTTTTGGATAGTATTTATGCAAAATCGAAAGAGTTGAAGATGGTATTTAAAACATGTTGCGCACAGTCGCCCTCTAGCATCGGCGCTGCTTTAGGTGTTGTCTGTCTGTCTAGCAGCTAGCTGGAAGAGTACCGAGCTCAGGCAATCTATTTGTTAGACGGCAATAAACAATCGCGATATCACGCAGGCAGAACTGATCTATTGTTGCGAGACGTTTCACTTAAGGTGGATTTCCGGCAAGGTGTTTAAGGCCGCTTCCCTAGCGGCGCGTGCAGCAATAAATCCGCCGCCAAGAGTTCGAATATGATTTAAGGAGACAACCGGGATCGACTGTAGGAGTCCCGGCCAATCCCACTCAGACTATCGCTTTCGCCCTGCCCTATTTGCTCGCCTGCTGATGAAAATCTCCGATTAGATCGATCGTAATCGAAATTTATGGAGTTTATTTCGCACTTTATTGCACGCGAGTAACGCTCTCGGTTCACGCAGCGCCGCCGCGGATGGCCAGTGGGAGCATCTGATAAGGGCGCCGCGAATTTCGAAAGGGCCGCGACGCGACACGTCCGGCGCGCTATTGAATTGTTTGCGCGCCGAATGGAACTTGGCAGATTCCGCGGGGGAATTGGGTAGACGCAGGGCAGATGGTGCCAGCACGTATTACGTTACGTTTCGTGGCCCAACCCGGATCGGGTCGTCTCCGTTGATTGCCGCAATTCTTAACTCGCGGAGTTGCGCGGCTCGGATCTGCGGGGCCGCGAGTTGTTTCGGCCGTCCTCAGTACGGTTCTAGGTGTGCTCTTGTCGATAGATTTGGATCAATTCGTTGGTAGCGGAATACATTTAAATTTCCAATGGACTTCCTCATTAGAGATCGCCGATAGGGCGGCTAACCAACCACCTTTTCGCCCACTTCTTGTTCCCATTTGTTGGCTTTCCGCGGCTGCATGCGGTGTGGCTGGGACGAGTCGCGTCCCGGGCATGCAGTTCCAGATGCACTTTTTTCGAACTTATTTTCCTAATTTCCTCTCGAACTAGTGCTGGTTCATATTAGTATAATTCTGAGATATCTCTACACGTATCTCACGACTTCGCCACTGCTCAATGTAGACGATCGGAAAATTTGCGTCGAAACCTCGTTGCAGCGGAATTTTTCTTCGCGGTCTTGCGGCTCCACAACTGCGGGAGAATGACAGCGTCTTAGCAATGAAATAAAAGTTGTTTTTTCCTTTCAAGTGACAACAAACATGACAATTTTTTAAACCACAATAAACCCCTTAAAACTTAATAAGAATAATAAGGTTAATACAATAGCTTACAAATACTTATGCACATACATATTTATTGATGCCATAACCTTAAAAAATGTAATTAGTATCACTATATAAACATCTTAAAATGTATACATAAATAAGATTTTTTTGTAGGTTATTAAAAATATTTTTTCCACCTTACCCTACCTTTTCATTACTCTAAAAGATTGGGAAAGAAGATAACATAAAGTACATTGTAGCATTAAAATATTTTCATTAAAAGAAATTATATTTTTCAACGACGCTCCGCCATTGGGGTCCTAGAGATCAAAGATAATTTTTTTATAAACAAATATAAAACATTTATATAAAAAAAAAATATAATATAATACAAAAAATATATCAAAAAAACGTTCATAGCTGAAAATTTACCTTATATGCATATTTCCATACATTTTAAAAAGTAGAAATGTTTTAAAAAATAATAAAAGTTTATAAATTTGCATTAAAATTATTAATTTTCTATAAAATAATTATTCATAATCATACTTAAGAATAAAACTTATGTCATTATTCGCATGCCTTAATGTTTACAGATGTAGCTAAGTAATTTTTGAGTAGGTATGTGGATTTTTGATCCGACATACATAAATACAAATAGAGTTAAATGTTTATAAACATTAATTGGCTCAACATTGGGTTCAATGTGTATTATAATCGTTATAGCATTAGTTATTATTTGAAGAAGCATGCCTTAATATAACCATTGAGATCAAAATAAAACGAAAATTTCGACCTGGAAAATCTTTAAACCTACTCAGAGTTTATTAAAATGTACCATCGACCAATAAATTAACTTTTTAAAGTGATTATCAGAAACTTATATGTATAGTTATTTTGGTTTCCTTTTAAGAAACTGCCAAAGTTATTAATGTGTCCGATAATTTTAATCCAAAGCTATAATTTCTTTGAGCATAATCCCCAAAAACCACCAGCGGCACATTTCGTACAATGACTGTTTTGTTGAGTGGCAAAAATCGCATGCTTTTAAGTCCGCGATATGTTCTGCGTGATTAATCAAAAGTGGTCCTGATTCGGCCGAGCACAACGGCTCCAGAGGCCCGCCACAGCCGTAAAAATTATCCGCCAATTTAGCAAATAACTCTGACAATATCTTTGGAGTATGCTAATCGAGAGCCTGGGCTGGGAGCGCGGCTGCCGCAATCGGGGACAATTCCCGCGTGGACCCATTAATCTTGGGAGCGATCTTCAGTAAATTAACCGGCGATAGAGCGTAATCGCAGCGCCCCTCGGTTCAGCGCGGCTCTTCCGGCTTTCGGGCAACGCAAATATTTGCGGAATTTGCACGTCTCAGATGCGCGGCAGGCTCCGCCGGGGCCCTGGGGGCAGAGCTTCCCTTTTAGCGGAGCGCCCGGAAGGTAGGGGGCGTGTGCATGCGCCGCTTCCAGAACAGACTGCTGCTGCATTTTTAATATGAAGTTAATATGCAAATTAGCCGGTGACGGCGGAACAATGCGCGACCATAATATATTATCACTGGTTCGGTGGCGGTGGTACCTGGCGCAGCATCCGCAGCATCTTCCCGGAGCGGCGCGGAGCCGCTCCTGCCTACCTGCCTGGAATATGATTCCGGACCGTTAAAGGCACACGATTGTGATATTTTTTCAAGATTCTGGCAGTAAATTAGAGGTTCGGGCTGCGCCGCCGTTCTAAAATAGGCAAGCGCGCGGCGGCCCAGGAGCCCCGGCCCGGGCTGGGGCTCGGGCTCCATGTTGATGCGCCGCTTGTAACATCTCGTGTAGCTGCACGACACAAACGGTAACCATTGTATCTGCGTCCATTTACCTCGAATTTTTGTGCTCTCCTGTTGACATTTCAACATTTGTTGCAGCCGCAGCAGCCGCCGACGGCTGTTGTCGGGCATTTCGGCCGCTGCAAATGGATGTCTCCATATACGTGAAGAATGGGAGATTCCTCGGTGGGTGATATCTCGAAATTGAATTGATATGAGACGGAGGCCATGAGAACCTTAAGACGCCATTTCCGCCTTATGAGCAATTAGCCGCCGTCCTCAAAGGCCCCGGAGCGTGATGTGTTGGAACGGTTTCGAGGACAGAACACCGCCGCACCGCCGCGGGCGTGATGTAAGCCCGGGATTTCCTGCTCACGAGCCGGCCTGACTATTTGACTTTCACCCTGCGTGAAACATGCCGCTTATTCTGGAAATGAGGAAAACACCTCCATTTCTCCATTTCTAAGTCGAATGCAGGCATCCCAGCTCCTGAATTCTTTGGGCCGGTGGACTCTCCTCTTGTAAGCCCTCTATTCCATATTAATATTTATTCATAATCATATCTCAAAACTCAAAAGCAACAAAAACCTCAAACCTGTTAGCTGATTTTAGAACCAGAAATCGCTTTCTGGGTTCCTTTTCGCGAATAATAAGGAACCTTGAACAAATCTTGAAAAAATTATTTTCTTTCATTTGAAAATATGATTCTTGAAGAAAGTGCTATTAAGAAGAACTTAAAACTTTAGACGTCTATAGGTACTTCTCAAAACGCCTATTATTGAAATTTAAAACCTAATGTCAAATATAAAATTTATATAAATAAAATCATGAAAATTGCCTTGTTATAGCCTTCTACAAAATTTATAAGATATAACTAATTTACTTAAGATTATGTTAACATTTGTTCGAAAATACGCGTTATACCTATCAATGAGAATTTTGAATTTCTCCGGAAAATGTACCACTTTAGATTGGTATAAAACCGGAGAAGATATTTCTTCTGTCGGCGTATTTTGTGTGAGCTCTGATTGGAATTTAACTATCGGAATGTTTAGATTTTAATCGTCATTATTTATTACAATAAATTATTATTTTCTGTCTACCGATATGAAAAATTCCTTGCATATGCAGCGTTAATGTGACTAGAAGGACCATACTCACCAAGCAGCCTTTCTCCTGATTAATCGGAGCTCGGACAGGACTTAACTTTTACGCACCTATTTCCGCACATTATTATCATTTTTGATATACGACACGAAGCGCATGCACCCGAGGCCGGATTATGATAAATGCGTTGCAAAAGGCTGCGCACCCGTTCGGGCTGCCTACATGCGCCCCTGCTGGCGGCGCGATTATTCGATAGACGCAAGAACGAGTTTCCGCGTACAAAGTCCATTAATAAGTGCGCGGACGCAATGAAACGCAATGAAATCCCGCGAAGGAGGAGAAAAGCCTTCGAAACGCGCTTCTCGCTCCTTGCCCAGAAACAGGTGCCTCAGCTACAAATTCACCTGTCCCTCGCCGCTGCTACACGATCCGCGCATTCATCAGGGCTGTTATAAAATTGAATCTTCACTTTTAATAGCACACCTAACGCCTTCCGGTTTTGCATCTTTAGCATTCCGCGGGCCTGGCCGCGCGTTTTCTACAATTTGCTACGGTGCACCTGAATTTTCACGGCGAAGATGTAAACAGTGCAACAAACTCAACGTGCCAATGCTGCTCGTAATTTAATTAATATTCCCAATGGACATCCCCAACAATTGTGCAATCAAGATTCATCGCAAAATGGACGCGATGTTGACTGAGGCTACTATTGCTGGGCATCTTCCACCGTTAGTCCACGAATTCTGATTAACCATTAAAGAAATAAATCTAAACTAATTCAAGATTAAGAAACCCCCGCTACGGCGTGGCGCTCCCCGTAAGTGGCGCCAAAATTATCTAAATTAATTATGAATTTTTTGAGCAGATAAGATAATTAGAAATTGTCTTAACTTCTTTGTTATCATTTTGTTGATGTTTTCAAATATAATTCTAATTTTTTTCAGACCGTTTGCAACGGAAATGGCCTAATAACTTTGATCATCGCCCATCGAAAGTCGTCGGCAGAGTTGATCCTTTACGGAAAATTTATGCACGCTAGAATTCTGATCTGAAATCAATATTTATATTTCTTACATTATTAATATATGTATATTCTAGAAATATGAACCTACTTCCAACTGAAAATATTGAAAATTGAATGTTTGTATGTATTTTAGATAAATTATAAAATTTTCACCATGTTTGTTTTGCACTTTAAATTATGCCATCATGAATAAATTAGATTCATATTCATCTCTCTCTCTTTCCTGTTTTGTAACGATCGGTTAATAACCTTCTGAGTTAGAGTTCCCGCAAGTCACCAAAAAGTTGTTACATAGTCCTGGTAAATTTTTCGATTTTTGGCTTGAAACCCTCAGACTGAAAAAATAACATCAGTCTGAATTCCGTCTTAGCTTTTTCGATGTAGTATGTTTTCAGTTTTCAGTGAGTTTTCAGTAACTTAATAATTCCTATCCTTCTTCAAATTGAATTCCGCCTGAAACTAAATTTTTATTTATTTATTTTTTTGCTTTTCAGCCCTGTTTCAGTTTTTGATGGATGGACTTTTTTGAGGAATTATTTTTGTATTTCTTTGAAATTACATAATGCGTATGTAATATTACTCTTGGTGGATATATGTACATATAGATAGGAACAAGTACAAAAGAAAAAGGTTTATTAAATATTTAGACAATTCGCATGGGGGAAACATGATACACGCAAAAACGCGCTTTCGATGATTAATGCTAGTCGGAGGACGGAGATAGTTTCCGAAGCCCTCACGTCCTGTCCAATTGCTCATATCCGACGTGCTGCTATCAGCATATAATTCAAATGTCACCTGTACCAGGTGAAGAGATGACTGTCAGCGAAAACTGTCAGGGCCAGCAGTTTTCAGCAATTAGAGTTCTGACATGTAAATACGGTGTTTTCGCAATTTGTAAGCTGTTCTCTCTTCCGCCTATCCGCTGTTCGGGCATCAGACACATCAGCCATCTAACATGGCAGCGGCAGCCAGAAAAAAGCGTCGAACATGTTCAATGAGAGGAAGCGGCCACTGCACGGTGTAATTGCCGTGATGGAGCCGCGATCCCGCGACATGTGGCATACCGATCGCGGCTCAGGGCCATCAATCCGTCCTAACTTAACTAGTCCAGGCTAGATGCAGACTAGCAAGCAACTAGCCGCGGGAACGTCGAAGGCTAATAAGCACCTCTTGAAATTCAAACGCGGAACAGATTCTCTTCGACACACGGCGTCGTCTCTACACTCTTCAAAGGTGCGCTATTCCACATCAAATCGGCAAATCCAAAAGTTTCAAGTCTCTCATAAACTTAGTAAAAATTCTAATGGTTTTTAAATTATGATTTTTTAGTTTTAAAATATTTCGCAATAAGATTCAAATGTACCTATTATTATTCTTATTATTTTCGTATCTACACTAAACTCAGCGGCAGAAAAATATTTGTACCCAGTCAATATTTTAACAATATTCTGAATAAATAATTACAAAAGTTACAATTAAACACAACTTCAATTTCACTATTTGTATTTGTAAAAACCATAACGTTGGTTGGTTAGAGTGGCGACCCACCACTGGGCGGATCCAAAAAGCGCTATGGCGCTCCTTTTTGATACCACAGAAAAATCCCCTTAAAAAAACCATAACGTAGTACTATCATCTTTACATATGAACATACATTATGTTTTTATTTAGGAAAAGTGCGGTTCCATATAAAAATTCTTGCTCAATGGCTGGAGGGAATTTCCCCGTTTTCCCAAAATTTAAAAACCTTTGAAATGAAATAAAACAGTATAATACCAGCGCCACACCAACCGAAATTTAGAATTTCAAATTTTCTCAATTTCAGAAATGTATCATATTACCTTTGAATTACTTAAATAATTCAGACGAATATTCTATTAAAAATAGAAATTTAGGAATAAATTTGACCATAATATTGTGAAATTGCTTACGCTTGAAATTCTCAATTTCAACTGGTGTGGCGCTGGTATAACTTATTAAATCAAATATATCAAAATAAAATGGAACGTTTATACGCCAAGCGAAAGCAAATCCGATTACAAAATGTTCATAAAAGTATTGTTCTTTATCTGATAAAAATAGAATGGTATTCTATGCAAGGATCTATCTAACAGATTTTAATGAAAAGGCCAGCAACTTTAAACATTTATGGGCTCTTCAGTTCAGTTTAATCGCCGCTGATCTTTTTAGAAAAAAGTATTATAAATATGTTAGATAAATAACCATGGTTCAATGCCTTTACCACGAAACCTTTTGATTACTTTGATCAAATGCATCTCTAAATAACCTTAAGCAAAATGCTTCTTCACATCATTTCGTAGAAATTACATTCCAAAAAATGCCCCTAAGGATGCTTTTTTCAATAAGAATAACTTTTTGATTATTACTTTGCCTGCTGGCAAACCAACTGCCGTGTTAATGAAAGAAATAACCTTTCCGTGACTAAAACCCCACAATTGTCCTCAGGGTTTGAGCTGCAAAAACAGTTATCGTTTTGATTAAGCCCTTCTCTTCCGCTTAAATGCGTATATGCACCTTTTTGCCCGAAGAGACAGTAAAAAGGAGGTATTCAAAAAGTTCAAGATTGTAAAATCTATTTATGTCTAAAAATATACAGATATTTGATTTAAACACTTACAACACAATGCAGCAGTTTAATTGACTCTCATTAAAATTTTATCGGCCCATAAATTATATAACCTTTGGAAATAGAATTTCGATTCTCTCCAGAAATTTTGAGCGATTTATTAACAGAGAAATGGTATATGACTGCAAAGCGGTAGGTCGAAGATAATTATTTTCTATAGCTGACCTTTATGGCTGAAGGTGCCACCTACAAGGAAGCATCAATAAAATTTGTAATTAATTATCCGCCGATGAAGCTTCGTCCCACATCTCCTATAATCACTGCCTGAGAATGATGCTCATCAGGCTAGCCGAACTGCCTCTAGAATTCTGAGAGTCTTCTTGAAGCATCTTAAGCTCTCACGTACGATGGTAATTTTAAGAAAATTTTCAAATTTCTAACCTTTGCCAAAGGCAACCTGGCGGCCCTTTCGTCATTAAATCGCAATTAAAGCGCACCTCTGTGCAGTTCATTTTTCGAAATTCCCAGAGTTGAAAATCTCGAGCCTTGAACCTCCGAATACGCGTCTTGAATGCATCACTAATTGATTCGTTACCTTCCATTCATCCTGCAGACAAATTCGTGGTGTCAACATTTTGCAGGAGCCCGGGTTCTCGCGGATTTGACCCTTTGACACGACTCCAGGTAAGCAAAAATGCACCCAATTAACCCAATTCTCAGACTATGGAAATAAATTAAGCGGCAGTGGCACGCCGCGCTGTTCGACCACCAAACTCTCCCAAGACGGTCGACTCCTGGCACCGGTGACGGCAACGTCTTTCTGGAGATATCGCGATCTTGTTAACTTGATTCATTTGCCTAGTCGCTTCTGGTGCTGCCGGGTCCGATCAACCAAATCGTGGCATAGATAGGCATCGGCTTTAAAAGGAAATTTGCACCTTAGGAGGAACGAGCGTCTCCCAATTTTCATTTACCTGCAGCGAACCGTCCAGATAAGTCGCCAGCCGATCCCGCGATAGCCTCGTACCGCAGCATCACATGTACGGCGGAATCGAAAATCTTCGGTGATTGAGCCCGGCGGAATGTTGTGGGTGAGATATTAATTTATTCGCCTTCGAGACGGTGGCGGTGCGGTGGTCTGCTGCCGATTTATTCGATAATTAATCATACAAGCCCTGATTTTTGCCCAGTGCGACTTTCTTTGCTGCTTCACGCAACTCGAACCGCTTTTTAGGACGGTCGAGTATCAATCAAAATATTGGTTTTGCTCCTGCTTTTTGGTAGTTAAAATTAGATGCGCCTTCTACATCTCAGTCGTTGACTTTAGGGTGCTCAGAACTTAGCAACGCTTCTTCTTAAGTCGTAGAGCGGTCATTACCTTTGCTGGTTTTTCCTCAAAAATATGTGCGTACTCATAGGTTCTGAGATTTTTATAATAAACTTAAACTTTTTTGCCTTATATTTGTATTTGAGATAAAGAGCTTTAAGAAAATGAAATAAGGCGTTTTGATTTGAAATATATCATTTTGATATAAAAAAAAAGACAAAATAGTAGCTTTTGATTGAAACTGTTGTCTCGAAGTTAAAAGGCAAAAGAGATAAGTTAAGAGTCAATATCTGCATTATGAATCTTTATATTATTTTTCAATAATAACAGAAAAAAATCCTAGCTTTATCTTTCAGAACAAAATAAAAAACATATTTTGTCTATTACATTTTCCTTTAAATTAATTGCAATGGTCATGGTACTATAGGATATTATGATTTTGGATATAAAGTTTTCAGATATAGAAGCGGTTAAAGCATAACTTTTATTCATTTTCATTTTTTTGGCACACTTATACATAATATCTACGATAAAAATAACATAAAGATTCTAAAGTGACTCACAATCACACACACATCACATCTTTTAGTTTCACTTCAATTTTCGATTATTATTTTTAAACACCCCTAGAAAACTTAAGATTTTCTATGGATTTCATCTGTTTTATACATAAATCGAATCCGATCTCAGCTGTTACAAAATGTCTTAAAAACTTTAGAGAAACAGCCATTTACTTTTTAATTAAGTTGAAAGTATTAAGTGAAATTAAATAAATTAGCACTTTGCTCTACATTTGAAAAAAAATTGCCTCAATTATGTGAAGGATATAGGTAAAATGACAAGATCCGGGTTCAGCATTTCAATGCGGAATCATGAAAACCGTTGACAGCTGAAAACCATAACTCGGTTAACTTTATTTATAATCTTTTTCCATCAATCACTTGCATCTTGCAAAATTTCCGTGGATCAAGGTATAATTGGCTAAAAAATGAAACGAAATAATTATTTTTCGCATGATCGCTTTAGCAAATATCCCGTCTGTTCCATTATTGCTGCTTTAACCCGAAAAATGTAATATAGTATACAAAATAGCTGCAAAAGTGCAGCTTTTATAAATTCTGACCGAGTCAGCAGAAATTCGGAGCAAGAATATACTGCGATGTTCTGCTAGAATGGTTATTACCCCTAAAAACATTTCCCAGTTGACTGGGATCTCGGATTCACCTGATGTCCGAGTGCAGTACACCGGACCGGCATTTCTCGGCTTTGTTAAGTCACTTCATTTGCATCATCGGATATGCTGCAGCAACGGTATGCCCCAGGTATTCTGAATGCTTAATGAGATTCTTATGTTCCCCCTGGGGCCGTCAAGTGCACTCTGCTCTCACCGAAAACACTTTGCATTTTTTCCACATAATGCCGTCTCTGCACTTTATTCTTGGCGATTTCTTATTTTTGTGGATTTGTCTGATTCAAGCTGATTAGGTTGTAACCGGAGCAGTTCTGTCTTGAGACGAATTATTTTAGTGCTCTCGGAGTGAACTGAATGCGAATGGGTTTTGTCACTTGTTACTTCTGAGCAAAGAGTCCAAATTGGCAATTACCATGCTCGTGAAGTACAAATAAATTCTTGCGAATTTTCGTGATAATCACCCCATCGATTTCAATTGAGAATCATAAAGACCCTGAACTTTGAATTTGGGGTAATGCTGATTGCTGGGTTTTTCGCGAATTGGCTACTGTTCTCGGTTAAATGGAAATTTTATAAGTGCAGCATATACTTCTTTAAAAAAAAAAAAAAGAACAAGGAAGGTTTAACGATGTCTTAAAAGATTCAATTTTTTCATGCCAATTATGATAATGTTCCACCAAACGTTACCACGTTTAATTTAATTTAGCAGAAAATTTTAACCAGCAAATTGGCTGGTCTAATGATATGGTAAAAATATAGAGGATACCATATTTTAATTTAAAGGACATTATGTAATTTTTCGTAAAATATTTGTAATGATTCTAATGTACATGTAGTACGAAGCACGAAAATTACCCTCGTTTCCAATAATCGCAAAGGCTATAATTTTAGCGGAAATAATTTCAATTTAATGATGCGAAATCTACAGGCGTAAGTAATCACGACTTAAATTTAAACCTTCACACTGTTGTCAGAAATTACAAGGGCAAGTGCACCAAAACATCTACCACAGTCAAGAAGATAAATTTAAGGCGCAACAAGACGTCCAAGACGGTCTTAAGGGTCTCAAGCTGTCGTCATAATTTGGCTTCAGTCCACCATTCATTTTATCCGAAATCTCCATGCCCGGCAGCCGACACGCTGACCGAGGCACGTCCATTCATAATCGCAGCAATAATTGGAGACCATTAAGCCCAGAAGTGACATAAAGTGCGCTGAACCCTCATATTTTCAGGAAGGGGACAATGAGGTAGTCAGTTAAGATTTACGATAATAAGATGCACCTGAAGTGCGTGCCAACGACGCGAAAAATAGCCTGTCACAGCGAGCGATCTTATCTTAAAGATTCTCAAAAACCTCAATTTCGTTGTTTGCGGAGGATGACACTCCCGAGCCGTGTCATCCAAGTTGACGACCATTCGCAACTCTCAGGTGTTTTAGATTGCGCCGATAAGAAGGTGATTAGCAAAAAGTACGATCAATAGAACGACAAAAGTATTGCCCAAAAATTCTTAAGCCGTTCCCACAGTGCCGGCGAAAGTGAGCTGCGGCTAGCGGCTAGCAGGCTTTATGGCCCCCTTAGCACCATTTAATTCCGCGGTAATGCGATCACTAGAACAATGGGTTCTCGGGCAGATCGCGGCTGACAAAACAGGTTCGGTTTAAAGACACAAAAGCGTCGCCGGCGCTTGTTTCATATGGGTTTTCGGTGCAGACTAGCGTTTGTCATTGTTTCGCACTTTCTCGCTTTTTGTGATCGCATCGCCCCGCTACTGAGCATAATTTCCCTGGCCAGAAACTTGCGCCAAATTAAGCCATTAGACCTTTCACGCATCAGTGACCTTCGAAATGAAGTGATCCCGCTCAGAAATGAACGTCTCTATCTATCTATTATATGTTGGCCAAGAAATTTCGGCACTGGACGAATTCTAGCACAAGTTTGATGGATCTCCTCCTATTATTAGCTTGAATTGGCGGACAGCGGTTCGCCTGAGTATTGTTTCGCGGACTTTTCGAATTGGAAGTAGGAAAATCGAAAGTTTGGCAGACCTTTAAGAACACCATCAATGACTTTGACTTTCACACAATATTGGGAATTTTTATAGCCGATAAGAGGTTCGCTAATGGAATCCTATTCCCATTGTTCATATTAATAACCGCCGCCGTGAGATGGAAAGTCGATCGAGGCGGACAACTGCAAATGATAGCTTCTAAGAGGCCAAAGAAAGTGAACCTCTCAAAAATCAAGAGTCATTCAAGTGTTAAAAGCGGGATACGAAAAATTGGCAGAGGCACTATAATTAAATAGGGCAATACTGACTCCCTCCCCTCCAAAAATCAAATAGGTTACCTTTAAATGAACGAGTTTTGCTTTTTGTATAGGTAAAGTGTTTCAACCGCTCGAAAAATTTGGTACTCTCTAATTATTTTAATCTTCAGTACGCCCATTAATGTAACTAGAATTATGATCTAGGAGGAACCTTAGCTGAAAAACTTCATGTTCAGAGAGATTAAGAATTTAAAAAACAGACCTAAGAAAAAAAAATTAATTCAGTTTATTGATTGAAAAGCATTACTAGTATAAAGATACCAAATTATTTTTTAAGTCAAAACAGATTATTCTTACCTGATCAAGATGAATGGAAAATTAGAATAAAAATAAGCAAACGCATTTTTTTTTAACAATAAAATTATATTGAAGAAGCAGTAATGCAATTCTTTCTTTTAGATGGAAGACTTTGCTCATATACAAAGTTGATTTTGAAAGGCAGATAAGGTTAACAAGATCATATAAAACACTTCATTTGACAAAATAAAGTAAATCTTACAACTATTTTTTCAACAACGATGTTTTTGCGATTTTTGGGATTTTGATTAGAACCACAAAAAGATGGTTCATGCACAATTTTAGCTTTCCGGAACTGTCGTTATTCTTCAGAGTAAATTTAAATTAATTATTTCAAAATTAAAATTGCCGTTTTTTACATAAAAGCTGTAATAATATTATAATAAATACCGGAATATCTGGTTCAGCTTTCGAAGGTTTAACAATTTATTATAAAATTTTATATCTAGTAATTAAAATGACATTTTTTATTCTTGGCTTCACTTGGAACATATCGATTTAAAATAATCAAACTAATTGACGTATTTGAATATTGACACACTTTGAGTCTCTACGTCGACTGCTTTAGAACTTAATTTTATAATCTGAAAATGTATGTAGTTCCATTCATGGTAACTACTAAATCCAGTTCGAAAGTCTGGCTGCTGCGCTCTGACTGCATAAATCGCCTTTGCACTCTGACCCGATGCAACGAACCCATAAATAAATAAATCGGATCGCGGGATCTTTCCAGTTGAGAAAATGTGCCAGTAGTTTGTTTCGGTCGGTTTTAGTTGAGTCGAAGAAGCATACACTTGGGGCAAAGTGAAGATCGCCATGGGTACGTCTTCAGCGTGATTCCCTGACGTCGACTATACCTATTCGGGCAATTTGGGTGATGTCTTTGTTTCACGAACAAAAACCGATCACGTTTCGTGCCGGCATACTCTAAAGAAGGCGAGGTCACATTGTTATGTTATCTAGCTCGACTAGACTAGACTAGCCGCAAGCAAGTAAGACTAGCAGTTACGACATGCCTAAGACGATCGTTTCGGCTATTCAAGTAACTATTCGAGGTGAACAAGAAACCGCGACTCAAGTGCATCCGTTTCGCTCACAATGGACCATAAATATTGGACTTTCGTTATATATCAAAACGATGACAATAACTGCCGGATGCTATGCGATGAATGCGATATCCGTGACCGAGGTCACAGATACGGTCATGAACGCAAAGGGCACTTTTTGGAAGCTAAAGCGTTTCATTACAAGAAAGCAATTTCCACCGAGAAATCGATGTTCATGCTTGAGACGCGGGTGCTAAATATTTTCTGTGCCCACGCCACAATTCTAGACCCGTGATTGAACACACGTGCTCTATTGATTTGACCCGATGGCATCCTGCTCAGATGAGACCTCATTACCGCGGTCCAGGGTCGCAATAGTAAACTCCGACGTCTCAGGCGATGAGAAATGCATCGGTCCTTAAGTGAGACTCCACCGTTTTCGCGGAGATCTTTTTGCGATACACAGTGAAAATCAGCGGAGGGAATTTAAGATTTTGTTTGAAAATTGAGGAATTGAGCAGAAAACTCTCTATTTGCGGGAAAATTGCTATTGCTAATTGCATCGGTCCCGTCCATTTTATACCTGATTGATATTGGATATTTTCCTGACCTCCCGGGGAAACTCTTCATACCTTTGGCATGAATTATGCACCGACGCGGCGCTGCCGTTGCACATGTTTGGGGCCTCCTCAACGAGGTCTCATGCCATTCCCTACTAGATCTCGACAAATCGCATGAATTATGAGCTAAGTAGTTATGATCACCGATAAGGAGGGCAAACCGCTGAAAATTGCAGCTAATATCTTCCAACTATTATTAATAACGTGAAGACATGATCGCGGCTACCACGCCAAGGCCTCTATTTCTGTCTTAATTGAAAGTGAGGCTGTAATTGCTGTGTTTTTTACCCTCAACGCGCGCCTATTAGGTTTCCGTGGTTATCCAGCGCATCTATATTTGCTGAAATTGAGAAATGTTAACTTCCCTGCGTTTCCAGGCCTTACTTAAGCGACGGCACAGGCTTTATCTGGATGGGATCGCGACTTAAGTACTATTATGAAATCAAAGAGCTAAATGCTCTACAATTTAATAACGAATCGATTAACAGGAATACCCACGATGAAATTGTGAAAGGTTTGCGAATGTCTTACTATTTTTGGTACGATAGTCGAACGTTATTTTCGAATGGGAGGATGATGGCATGTCATTACCAAGAAATGGTTCGATCAAATCGACAGTTGCTATCAAATGTTTCAATCAAATTTCAAATTAATCGAATATTTTTGAGTTTTCTTGTTGCGATAATTATCATGTAAATAGTCCGTGACATATTGGGCTTTCTCCAAGGCATTATGAACCGTAAACAATGAAATAATCTTTATAATTATACGATGGAGCATTTAAGAATGTGATGATCATTTACGATAATCAGAACTTTTTGAACTTATTTCCAATATAAAAGATTTCTTAAGTAGAGTTCTCATTTTCAAGACTGAATAAAATACTCCTTGAGTGAAGAAGAAATTTACTTTGCTAAATTCAAATAGTGAAAGATAATCAGTTATGTCCCATTTCGTCGTATCATCAATTTTTCATAAACATAAATATAGCCCTAATTAAACATAAATCAATGTTGTTTTGTAACTAATCGTTCGACTCTTGACTACGATATAAAAACATATAGGTATGTATATTTTTATATTTCTTTTATTTATTTCAAACAAATTTGCGTAACTTAAGAAAAGTGTTATAATATTTTAATTAGAAAATAGAAAAGTATGCGAGAAAATACTGGTTTCGAAAAACTGACAGAGCCCCTAGAAATAAGAGTTCAATTTTACTAAATCTTTTTTAAACTTTTGAAATTGAATTTAAAATTTAAATTTAATAATATGTATATACATTAAGACATTTTTGTAGTCAAACTTAACTAGACAGGCTTAGTAAATTACTTTAGTATTTTTCAGCAATTCTTTTTGAGAATATGAGAAAGTTATTCCTTTAAAATAATATAATTCATTATACTTAGGTACCTTTAAAAATGTGAATGTTGTTCTTGTACTTACTAATATAATATATACTTCGCAAATTGTGTTAAATTCTATGAAATTCATTCATTTACAGATTATACCTATTTTATGTCGAAATTGGCCAAAATTGTATTTTCCTTAGTTGTTAGTTTTATTGAATTAAAAGTTACTGCCATATTAGGTACAGTACGATGTAATATATTTCCGATGAAAGTTACGAGTTTCTTTCAAGACCAACCAGAATTGAACACTAGTTAATTTTCTTAAATGTTATATGAGTATAAATGCAGGAAATAATTTTAATAGACTTCATAGTGATTCGCTTTTTACTAGATTTTAAATTGTATATCTAGGAAATCATAGAATCAAGGAAAATTTAAGAGGGTCAATCATATAAATAAAACATATATGTATTCGAAATATACTTAAACATTCTTTCAAACGATGTATCATATAGGTATATAATTTAATATTTCTTTATTAACATGTTTATTTTTGTTTTCAAATGCAATAATCGAGATTTGTTGATATTAATTTCAGGGAAATTTAGTGAGATACAATCTTAGCAATCTTGTTAAAGAGATTTGATACCTTCTTTAAGATGCAGGCATATCATTTCACATTAGTGGGTAACTCAGGGAACCGTGGCGATAAGATCTATTAAAGCATACACATGTGATAAGAAGAGGTGTTAATTAACTCCTCTGAGAAAGCACCTTGTCCACCACTTGTAATGCATAGATTACTCCCCGTCCCGGGTGAGGTTTCTGAGGAAATTCCTTGGGACAAAATTTATTCGCGTTTGCGGCCAGAGCGAAATTAATTCACTCCTTTGCCGGAGCACCTCGGCGTATCGCCGCACCTATAAATAAAGTTGTCAACAGTATCATTTGGGTGCCAGCGTGGGCGTTGACACTCTCAAAACTAAACGTCGGAACATTACCGGCACAGGTCATATGCTGTGACCACAAGAGTCCGACTTTTGGTGATTCTGCTCGTTAAGTGACGCGAAATTTATGACCTACAAACAATGTAACAATTGGCGCGCCGCCACCGTTAGACGGCGGCCACATATGCGCCGGTCCCTAACAAACTGCTGCAATTTTCCAGACTATCAGTTTTTCACATAATTTCAGTTTGTTCTGCATCGGGCATGCACTCGGGCCGGGGGACTATAAATGGCCAGCGCCGGTGCATAGTTGCAGTCGTTAGGCTGGGCCGCGATGGCCATTTGCAAGGTAAACATCAAGAACGCCCACCTGAAGGAATTCATTTGGAGTCCTCCGTTCTAGTTGCGTTAATAGAAAACAAATTGAACATTTCCATTCTGCTGTTGGCCCGTTATTGGATCTGAGGACAACGCGGAAACACCTCGCTTGAAGGGACCCCAGCGACGGACCCGTACTTTATCGTCGCTGGCGCAACACGCGTTAACATTTCAGCGACCCACTGCAGCGCTGGGGCTCCGTCACAATGAAGTTATTAAGGGGGCCCGGGTGCTCCCGCGAGGGCGACATTTGTGGATATGAATCAGACCGGAAAAGCATGCCGCGATTATAAACAGATTAGCGGCAGCGGAATGCGATAATCGCCTTTTGAGGGTAGGTGACACAGATTCCCTCCACGGCATTCTCCCCGGCTGAAAGGAATGGGGCCCGTGCGAGATGCACCTTAAGACGCTCGCCTCGCATACCTCAGTCGGCAGATGCGATTTAAATTGACGAGGCCCAGAGTTCGATTCGCAATCAACCGCTTGCGAAATGGCAAACAAGATCATCGCGGACACGCAAACAATGCCAAAATGTATGCCGACTGTTGAAATCGTATTGAAAGTCGAATTATTATTGTTGAGGCTTCCAATTAAACTGGAAAGAAAGGCCGGTATAGAGGCAATTTTTTTTCAAGAAACGTGATTAAAACTTGTGGTTTAAATGGTTAAATTTAAAATTGTCTTCATTTGTGTGAAAATCCAAAGAAAAATTTAAATAACTAAATTTAACTAAGCATATATGAAAAGACTCCAACGTTTTATATTTTAGGGTCAGCTTGATATTAACCAACCATTAGTTATTAATATGTATCAACAACAATTTTCGATGAGATTTTGACTAGCTTTATTTATTTTGTTTAAAAACGCGAATGAAAATTCTTTAAGGTGCATTAACCAGTTGGTCGGGTATTACCTAATATACCCGTTTAGACTTTGTTGTAGGCTGAACTTTTTTTTAATTTAATGATTAAAATAGACATCAGTTTATTTTTAAACTTAATTATCTTCACTTGCGAAAAGTGAAAAAAACAAAACGACAATTTGGTATTTTCACAGTCGAATATATTGCTGTCAACAAGATAAAATATATTTTTTTATATTATTTATTTTTTTATTTATTAAAAACACAATTTGTATACCGCCTTAAAAACTAGCACTCTCGGATACCTACATACCTTACTAAATACAACTTTGTTACTTACCTTCCATATAAAAATTTCACGTCATGTGATAGTGGGAATACCAAAGAAAATTTAAGGTGACAATAAAAGTGTAGTAAATCGAAAAGTTACGTGACTGTCGGAAGAGGGGTGATAAAAAGATACTACAGATTGTTTTTTTTAAGAAGAATCATTGAGTAAATCTAGAAAGATAATCATACTATATAATCTTACCCGAAATTCCCGCGAAGTTACATATATTATAATTTTTTGACTTTGATAACCGATAGGTATATCGTTTCCAACAATGCGAATTATTGGCTATTTATTTTGGTAGTATAGACTTTGATGGTACCAAAAATTATAAAGAGATTAAATGTTGTCGAACCCAAAATGATGATTTCATATGAATTGACTAGCCAATAATTATATATATTACATTAGTTTTTATTCGACTGAGATATGTAGGTTAGTTTACGTCACGACTTGGACCTTTCTTTCCAATAGATAGATGTCAAAAGTCGTAACGAATTCCTTCAAATCCAATTTCGCCAGGCGTACGTCTTAGCAGAAATATACACGAGCAATGCTAGAAAGCGAAAAAAGATAGATCTCAAATGCACCACTTGCCGGCTGACCTGAATGCGTAACTCCATGGAACCGCGCACGCAGTCCTTGTCGAATTCCATCTCCGGCCGATACGAGATCGATGCCAAAATTAATAAGATTCCATCACGCGCAGCCGGAGCTGAGTCGAGGGATCTGGGCCCCCGAGCCGAGCCACGAGCGCCATTAGGAGCTATTAATTGCGGCCACAGTCCGGCCGCTTTGTTTTCCGCGATGCGATTGATTCGGACTTTTTGGACTGGACCGTCTCATCATGTAGGTCATGATCAAGTAAAACTCAATCACCTGACGGGATCGATCGGATCCAAATCGATTTCTCGCTCAATCAGCGGCGGTGCTCCACTAAAACAATAGCGAAGCGGTCACGTCTGCTGCCCACGTTGGGGGAATTTTTGGAAGTCGTCACCGCCGCTGGCCGCTGGCCGCTGCTGCAGCAGTGCCCAATTCGAGCATCCGCGGCGAGACGGTTGCCTTCTAATTAAAATTTCACTTAATGCCGAAACGTGCGGAAATTCTGAAACTGGAGCAACACTGAAGGAATCGGCCCAGACTCAATTACAGCGGCTAGATCTAACGGTCTGAGCCGATCTGAAGACGCTAGATCCGCTCCGAGGCCCATGTGCTTGAGATGTGCGAGGCGTGCGTCGAAGACAGCTACGCACGATTTCTTCCAAATGATAAGTTTCTTGTCAGTGGCCAAATGGCCCGCGTAGGACCAGTCGTCCGGAGACAAATCCCATGCGTGCCGGCATCAAGGGCTTGCAATCTGTGGCTAATTCGCGCACGTCAACAGGCCCCGGCGAACTTATACTCCTTAGCCGCGCAAAAACTTAAGAAAACAGAAAGAAGTATGCTGATGGGTTTTTTTGCATTTTTCTGCTTAAATTACCTTAAATTACCCCTTAGCTGTGCCTTGTACTCCGCGAAAATATGCACAACCCAATTTCTGTAAAAGCGTTAAATGGTTTTTCTTTAATGTAAAATGTTTATATTGTTCATACGAAAAAAAAAATTAGACTGATCTCTAACAATTTATTAAAAATTCAATTATTTTAGAATGTCGAAAAGGTTGCTATTCATAACTTATCATTTCTATCAGATTTCAAACATTTCCGAAAAAAATCAATAACAATAACAAAAGAAACATTTAAATTCATGTCTCGAGAAACATCTAAAGAATGTTTTAAAGGTTTGGTTATATATATGTATTTGTTTGAACTTTAACAAATCAGCGGGTTTTTTGTGATTATTAATGATGCGATCAATATCAGGTTTTTAGGAATTATCGGACGTATATTAAAATACAAAAAAAATTTATATTTTAGATTTTAAAATGTAACGTACAAGAAAAGTAATTCAAATCAATTTCAATTAAATCGGATGCAAATTACTTGGATTCTTACTGCCGGAAGATTTTGAAAACATGAACACGAAATAAATGTATTCAAAGTTTGGGAATGTATCGTGCAATAACTTGGCAACTTTAAATGGGGTTGGATAGAGATTTTGAGACAAAAATATCCTAACTTTCGAAATCGTTAATAATCGGATCTTCTGTCATCTATCGCAAGATAGAAAATATTTTTATTATAGTTGGTACCTCTTTTTGGCTAATTTTAAACATATCTGGGGAAAATTGTTTTTGGAAGACAACTCTCGCACATAAAATCGCTACAAAATGTTCAATATGCACGGCCATCAAAGTGTTCATTTGCAAATAAGATAATAAACTAAACAACAAGGTTGCTTAGCAAAATGTTTTAACGTAACTACCTTTGCCGACTTGTCTTGTATTGCAAGATGGCATGGATTCGATCTACCGAGGAGATCATGTGAAACGAATTATGAGTGATATCGGAAAATTAATTGAAAATCTTTCTCCACGGACAATTGAAAGTGGCATATCAGCAGGCTCAAAACTCCGCCTCCGGAATGCAGAAACTCTGTTTTAATTTAAGCGTAAGTCACCGAGGCTGAAACCTGTCCGCTGAGATAAATCAGGGATTTTGTAATTTCCCAGTTCCCGGTTCCCAGTTCCAAACACGCTACTATAATTTGCGGCGATAGCGAAATGATTGCACCGCACCGGGAGAAAGTTCCGGGCAAGAGTTTCGCCGGAGATCCTAATGAGTGAACATTGATTTATGCGGCCATGGAGCAGCGGCGAATTCCCGGCTGCGTGCTCCTTGATGCCGGGGCTGAATCGCCGGGAAACTCGTTTTATTTAAAGCGTGTCTAGGAAATGCACCTTGACGATGCACCTCACCGGGTCTAATGACGTTCGAACATTTCACAAATTCGCGGGTTTTAATACGCCCCGGTGATTTATTGGACGATAAACCGATGATTCTCCTGGCTAAGCATTCCTCCGCGAAACTAAATACGCAAATAGATTGGTAGTTGGTAGTAATGCACTAACCACGCGATTATTTCCTCCTGCCCTCCAGAGATGAGGCGGTCCAGCGTTGGCGATTTATCAGGCCGCGATTATTAAGCGCGATCAGCGGAAAACACGTTTGTCACTTGCGGGCGATCACCAGTCGAAGTTTGCCCCCGGCCCGCCAATCAATGGTAATTGAATCTTTTGCTGTCTGCCCGATAATTGAAGTCATTTGCATCGATCCGGCGGGTTTATTGCGCGGCCTCCGCGCCTAAGGAGACCGCGGTCTCAGGGGGCACCGCAATTACACAATTTGAAATTCTCACCTCTTTGTTAGGCCATTGATTCGCAAGTCATAAGCCATTTGCTCGGCTTTTTTTACAATTTGCTGTGTAATCCTGGCAAATTGCGAAAAAATTGTTTGAATGGGATTTTGGCAAAATAAACATTAGCATAGCGCGGATTATTCAGGTGCGTGGTCTTTGAATCTCCTCAATTAGCTTCGCGAATTTTTCGCGTACAAGCGGATATGTGGCTACACTAAGTTAGTTTTTATTTTATCAGGTCATTAGCTAATTTGACGGTTTGAAATGATGATGAATTGATGCCGCAGCATACCTCATATCGTGGGTAAAAGAAGTTTTTTTTTCAAATTATAGATAAACGCACTGTCGAACTTTTGAAGGTCGTCTCTTTAAAGTCAACGCTCTGTAATTAGCAAGATTCAAATGAAAGCGATTTTATATGGGAATATCCAAAAAATGTACAAAATGTGCAGGGTAGGTTCTGGAAATAAAATCTTTGAAAATGTGAAAATGCTTCAAATTTGTAGTAAAAAGTACTTATTTAATGAGCCTTGAAAGTCGTTATGTCCGTTCGTGTGCCACAGATTTAAGATTTTGGTCCATGCGTGTATCAAATTTTGATAAGTCATTCATTGGACACATTTGTTTTTAAATTTTAACCCCGTTTATTAACATGTTTAGATTCGCAGTTGACCGACTTTTTTAAAATAAGAAATACGCATAATATCGAATATTTGACTACTTGAGAACTTCAAACTATAGAACTAATCTATTCGTAGTATTGGACCAAATTTAATCGAGGAAGTTTTGAGTACCCGACTACATGGAATACTTTAGAACAAAATTATTAAAGTCTTATAACGAATGCATTATTTATTTCTAATTTATTTCCTGATTCTGAAGGTAAAAGTATTCGAATAGTCCTTAATTGACTACTCAAACAGTCTCTACCTCGAGTTCTTAGGGTATTCAGAATTATTTCACTTAAACTCGATTCTTGAAATTTTCAAAATACTAAATTCAGTATTCAGTATTCAGGTATTCAAGTTATTGAGTTCAGAGTGTAAGCCCTTTTTGAGACCCATTTTTTTAAATATTTAAAAATTAATTATTATAATTTTTATAACGATAGACATACTAGTTATTCGTTAATAAATTTGAATTTTTCTATGATGTAATAGAGATATTTTGATAATTTATTCATTCTCAATTTATCTTGAGGTTTTTCAATTAAAAAACACATTTAATCCTATGTTGGAAAAGTGTTTTCATAATCTGGAGAAATAGTAGTCTTCGATCAAATAAATACCCGCCTTAAAACAAACTAATCCTGAAAAACTAGTGACCGAGATAGGCGAATTAAAGTAAACATGAGGATCATGTCCCACTTAGGATTGCCCTCTGCAACAATGCCAAAATCCGATAAATATTGGCTTTGTGCAAACACCAGTTGTATAGTAATTTAATAAATCCGGCTCAGCAGGACTGCTGGCTGCAGCGGAGGTGTCGCCCGGCGGTGAAATATGGGAGCCCCACAAAGCGATTTGGGTTTCACGAGGAGTCAACAAAGGCGTCCGAGTCATGCAATTAAGAAAGACCCCACAGCGGCAGCGCGGACCCTTCGGCCGGAGCCCGCGGAGGGTAACAATGTTTTATCTAATCGCGAACAGAGAATGATTCGCACATTCTCTGTTCAGATAAATGTTAAGCGATAAACTTTTGGCTGATCCCGGGCAATTAATTATCGCTGACAAGGCCCTGATCTTGCCGGGGTGGCGCAGCTCATTCAGAAGGCGCTCCATGGGGCCCAAGCAGTTCTGGTATTTTCCCATTTGTGGCACAAGTCGGTCCCGCGGCATGAAGGAGGTGCCGGCAGATTACGTTTCTATGACACGATTTTGAGATATTTCATGGTCAACTGCACAGAAGCTGATTGTATTACAATCTGTTATCGTTGGCCCGCTAAACGCTGCATTTCCTGATTGTTGCAAAACAGAATGCGATTCGTGAGAACCGCGGCCGGTCAATGGCCGTGTCGCTGTCTTCGTAATGGATATGAACGCAGCTATGAATCGCTTAACTGCACACCTAATTTGCTTCTAATCCCCGGTTGATTTCGAGATATTGCGGTGCTTTTATGAAATATGCTTTCAACCTCAAAAACCCTCAGACGAATGCGAGTTATAGTAAAAAAGGAGGTGAGTCACTTTCCTGGTGAAATAACTGCGAGAGAAATGAATGAACCTAGCCTTACTGCACACATTACTATACTAATCCAGTAGTGCTCGGAACCCTTATATAATTATTTTCATTAAAATCCTTTCAGGTTTATAGTCACCCTATTGAATCCACCAACAATTAAAAAACTAATACCAGATTTGGTTATTCAAAAAATATTAAATCTGATATTCGTTTTTTTTTTTAATTTCCAAGAAATACACTTTTTTTATACATACACTGAGCGAAATTCATATAAAACACCACTTATATATCTAAAATTTTAAAAAAACATTGTAGTAAAGTGATCGAAAAGCTGTGTATTTTATATAATTATATTAAGTCTTTCATTTTTACCCTAAATATTTTATTTAAAAACTAAGAATAGATATTTATATAAAAAAAAACATAAACCATTTAGTGAACAGAGCGAAATTCATATAAAACACTTTATATAAAAATAGAATAAAATGCACTTTTATTTAAAAAAAATATGTAAGGGACTTTTTAATAACGGGTAGCACCTCTATTTTGTTAAATTACTTGAAAAATCCAACGGGGCATAGATTTTGCGAGATGTTTGCACTAACGGTTGGATTTTGAATTCCAGGTGGCCGTTATGGCGCATTTCAATTCGCTAATGCTATAGTATTGCCGCCCATTTTCGTAAATAAGCCTTGCAGGAAGTCCCCACAAATTTTCTATGAGATTTAAGTCGGGACTTCTTGCAGGCGAGTTCAGAGAAGTAATATTTTTGGAGCTCATCCATTCTTTTACCTTCCTTGCAGTATGCATGGTGGCATTATCTTGCTGAAAGGTGAAATCCTTGCTTCACAGTTCTTCTGCCTGGTCTACCATCATGCACTCCAACATCTCTTAATAAACATCCACGTTCATTTTACAGGGTAAAAAGGCGAATTTATTAGTACCATTGGTACTGCATCCTCCCCAAACCATTACGCTGCCTCTAGCAACATTTCTGGACATTCTAACTTGCAATATTAAACTTCTCATCCAAAAATATAAGTTTTGACCATTCAGTTATCCAACTTGTGTGATTTCTTGCAAAATTTAGGTCTTGCTTGTTTATGCGCTTCAGTAAGAGCTGGTTTTCTCAAGAATTTTTTGAAAATCATGTTTCATCGTTGTGCAGAATTTGCTGCACATGACACGCAGTGACAGAAAGGCTCAACTCCTTCACAATTTGTGTTGCATATGAATAATTTTTTTTGAATTTAAGAAACAATTTGCCTTTTTTCTCATTTTTTGTTGTTGTTTCGATGGGACTTTTTTCCCTTAGTTTTCTTTTAGGGTTAAGAAATTTCGTACAACGGTCCGAGAACGATTGATTTTTATCGCAACTTGCTGCAGTGACATATCCATATCGTGGTATGCGATCATTTTACCCTCTTCTACTCTGTAAGGAGCTTCCCACGAGTCATGATTAAAAAGTAATTATATTCCCAGGATAAAGCATAAATTGAGAACTTCCAATTTACTAATATTTTTAAGAACATACCTTTATTAATTTTAATCTTAACAATTTTTAAAATCCCGTTATATTTCCCTACAATTTCAATAACTTCTTCCGCTGTTTTATATGAATTTCGCCTCAAAATGCTCACTTACTCTTTGAAAGAAAAGTTAAATGTGCTGAATTCGAAGAAGAAGAGTACATTTCAAAAAATTCTCTTAACGGTTTATTGACAAGACTCTGATGATTCGAATTGTTACCATCTCATGCAATCATTTCATTTCAAGGCTAAAATATTAGCTTCCAAATATGAGAGGGTGAGAGTTTTTAGTGATGTTTTATATGAATTTCGCTCAGTGTACATATTGAAAAAAAATTAAAATAAAGTAGAAAAACATAGACTACATAAGTATTACAGCCTAAAATTTTCGGACTTAATTAAGGCTCGGTTTACTTTTTATTGCCTAGCTCGTAACTTTAGAATCATGATCCATGAAATCAAAATAAAACCACTATTTTGCGTGACAATGCCGCTTATGAAATTTTCCTAATTAGCGATCAGTATAAAAATATTTATTAATGGATTTAATTAATGTCGTATGAATATAAAATTTTAAAAATATTAATAACTTATTAAGATACATACAGCTTCAAGTTCGATGTTGCTTTTTTTGGCGGGTCGGTCGGTGTATGTACATATACATATGTACGCACGATTTGGCCCATATGGTTGATCTGAAAAATTAAAACAAAATTAAGTTGACGGAAGACATTATTTTTTGCTGCTATATTTTGAAAATTTCTCTAACCAAGGGAATCAAATTTCAAATCGAATCGTCATTGATCACCGTGCTAAAAAACCAATACGCTTAAAGTACTTAAAGTTTGAGGCATTCGTTTTATCCGTTCTTAGTTCGCTCCAAACGCAAGAACTGGAATAATACTTCCAATATCTAACTGAGACATTTTATATAAAAATCTTAACAATTCAAACTTTTTTTAAAGAAAAACGACAGCTTTGTTATTTTTTACTCCCGTCAATAAAAAAGCCTGGAGAGTAAGAAGTGAAAACGTCGTAATTGTGGAAGAACATTTGACCTAGAAGCAGGAAGGCATAAAAACTATTGCCTAAGAACTTGCACTTAACAAGTAATTCAATCCATCCTTCGCGCAATTATAGTTTAACTGTTACCAATTTAACTGCGACTTTATCACATTACGTTGAGCAATTAAAATGTTCGCTGTCCGCCGGATCTGCTGTTATTTGGCTATAAAACAAACAAATTCAATTATTCCTCTCGGCTTTCACGGAACACGTTCTTAATTTTTCCCTAAGGAACACGGCGAGACGGGCCCGTTCAGAAACAAAACCCGAACACATCTTCAGAGCGAACGGGAATCGGAACGTTTAAGAGTTTTCCGCAAAGGAAAAGCGGTCGTTGTTAGGGTGCCTTTTGCTTGCGGAACAGAATCGTAAAATCTTCTAATAAAATGCACCGGACCTTAGTCGCAGTGCGCGAAGAAAGTCCGTAAACACCGGACGAATGTTGGCAATGTAAGCGTTTCGCGATGGATTACGACTCTTTGGAGGAGATCGCTGGCGTTTACGTGTTTTCCTTGATTGCATCTTTAAAGGT
Organism: Machimus rusticus; assembly: GCA_951509405.1. NCBI lineage: Eukaryota > Metazoa > Arthropoda > Insecta > Diptera > Asilidae > Machimus > Machimus rusticus. Next base: position 32,589,024 of record OX608053.1, on the reverse strand, counting down.
AATTTTCGTGTCCGGGAATGTTCTGATCGCTGGGACGCGTAAACTGCCTTGTTTCATTAAATTTTGATCGCCAGCGATCAAACAGTCAACGGCGGCAGCCGGCCGCACAGAGGCACTCCAATGTCATGGTCCTCTCAAACTTATGGAGTACTTAATTTATAATCTCATGAAATTACAATAAAGCTTTTGGACCATCGTTTATGATTTTATTAAATTATTATTTGATCATCCCTTGCCTTTGCTTTTGAAGGTATAGACGTTTATCCACAAAACAAATATTACAAATGTACAGTTTTTTATCACGCATTATTTAACATGAATTCGTTTACATTATATGTACATTACAGCCCAATTACAGATGAATTAAAACACAGCATTACCTTTTAAAATCGTTCCTCTAAAATGTCAAATGTCATAAAATTTTTAGAGCGAATTAGTGTTACGCCACGACTAAAACCACTTTTATGATTTTCTTTTCTTTAAATATCGTTTCAAATATGAATCTGAGATAGAAAATTATAACCGTTTAAAGAAGAAAATATAGCCTAAAATCAACTTTCTGCAAACAATAGAATATGAAATACGAGTACCTATACCTTCAGTGCCGAAGGGCAGAGCCCGACAATATACGGACGGAATGTTTAAAGTTTTAAATAGGATATAATACATACAGCTACGGGTAATATTTGGATAAAGTAGGAAGTTAATGAATTTTTGAGACTTAAGTTTATTGCATTATGGCGTATTTGAACTCATTTAAAAATGCCCATTCGTCGTAGTTAGTTTGTAGTAAATTCCTCTATAGTTCTTTGGATTTTATGCTACCTCACGTCGGTTCATACATCGTTTAATAACCTTTTAAAAGCTGCGAATTATGTGTACAAAACATGGTCTCGCCGTATACAAAGAGCCACCGGCGCAATCGAATCGCGAATCGCATCTTGAGCGAATCGCGCTTGATGATTGCATCGACTAATGACCATTTCCATGGTGACCCCGTCGCAGGATATTAGCGACTATAACTGGACCCGAAAAGTGGGTCTATTGCGCGCGATGGCATCCCCGGAGACAAAGCGTTCCCACGGAACCTGCATTTGTCCCATATTTTACGGTCTCATCTGGAATATAGTTGTACGGGGTTTTTATATCGGAAATTCCCCGGTGCACATTCTCTCGAATAAATCACCTATGCCCTTTGACCTTATTGCCAGTGCACATAAATACACCTATCGGAAGTGTGCATCTCTCGCTGGTCGGCAGGGAAATTGTGCCACTAGTGTAGCGCGGCCCGGTGGATGCCTCCGCGACTGCCGTCTGAGGCTTCTCACTTGCACGCCCAGACCGCCGCCGCCGCCGCCGCCGCCGCCGCGGCACCGCCGTCACAGCTCCGGAGTCAATTGCTCCCTGTCCGTGTGCACCGGGCCTAGGCACTAGCTCCGAGCGAATCGCATATTAGGCGAGCCTCATTTGGGCGATATGGGTATAAATTTCGCTCGGTCACGATTTCCTCAGACCGGCATTTGTCGGGCTCCCCGATCCTGATATGTTAATAAAGAATATTATGCAGCGTGACATTTCATTACGGGAAATAATTGCGCCCGCGGTGCGCCGCGCCGCCTGGGCACCGCTGGCGCGCGTTCCATTGGAGCTGAACACGCGAATAACGAGAAAGTAATTAGCTCCACGTTTGGGAGCCAATGTGATTGCACGGCTAATGACTTTGCTGCGAGCTGCGAAATTATGATCAGATCGGCGGATTATCGAGCGGAGAAATCAGAAATAGAAGCGAATGCCCACTTTTCTTGCCAGCCTTGTGGAATTCCTTAAAGTATAGGCGTCGTCTATTACACTTATGCTGTTTTATAGGTTACTTGGATTAAATAAACCCGCCCGAGAGACTTACAATAAAATACATTTTTAACTATATGTACTCTGATTCCAGAACTATAAAAACTACATATATGCTCTCATCTATCCTAGAGATGACCGAACAATAACTATAGAGTCTTTTACTATATTACAAAAATTATTGGTATCATGGACATTTTATTGTTCTCAAATCCATAAAAATGTTACTCAGCGTATTATATACTGCAAAATGCTATTAGCTACAGATTTTTTTTCTAGAAATATTTGAAATTTGCCCTAACTTTTATTCACGTAAAAAATTTGCCAGCACTTTAATTCACGTTAAACTTCAAATCTTGAACTGAACATTTTTTTCAAATTAAAAGTAGTTAAAGTTAAGGTAGTTAGGTAAGGTATAACAATTGAAATGATACTTAACAGCTTCAAAAATATCTAACAAGGCAGTTATAAACGTCGCCGCCACATTTCCTAAGGTTATTCCAAATAAATTTCAAATCTTAACAAAATCTCCTTTTGTTCTGTCTATGGATAGATGAAAAGAACACAGCTATTGATATGAGTTTTGAAAATTTAGCTATAGATATGAAATTTTAATTAAGTTGAATTCTATTTTGAATTCTTTGAATAAAGCTCTGGATTTAATCTATTCTGTAAAAATAGAATCATTCAAATCAGTTCAGGCGTTCCAAATTTATATAAACTATTAACTATTCGTTTTTAAGATAATTTAAAATAGGTACATAGAATGTTTACAATTGAGAGTTTAAGTGTTTATGCCAAGTGTTTCTTGATTAAAAGTTCAGTTTTAAATTTCACTTACATATATGTATGAGTATTCTACAAAATTTGTTTTCATGAGCAAACTCGATTTTTCAAAATGTATTATACCTACACATAATCTATTTTGCTTACTCTTTCTTTGAAAACGTGACGAGTTATACAATCTTTCTACTCAGATTCGCATACCACATTAGAATCTCTGTTTAATAAATTATTTACAAGAAAAGTCATCCAAAACGAAAACTGTCTTTATGCATGTTGAGCGAAAAATATTGATATTTGTCAAAAAACTGAAATATCAAGACTCATTCTCGCTCATAATTCATAAGCGTGGATACGATCTAGACAAATGATGACCACCTGAACTGCTTCCAAAGATGCCCCACAGGATCCTATCACTGGTTGCATCTTCTCGCGCCGCAATCGGGGACTAGAACATTTTGGAGAAACGTGCAGACAACCCGCATTCAGCGCAGATGTTACTTTTGCTACAATTTATCTCGGATTGCGACACACCTTCGCCTGCACGGTAATCGGATTAAATTGGATTTGTGCTACAATTTCAGCTAGTAAAATGGATAATTTAACGGCGTAGAGACGAGTTACTCCTGACGTGCTCATAAGTCGTCCACTAATTAAATTCTTCAGTGTCAGGATTACCGCGATTGCCGCGGCAAATAAGCGACTTTGTGGCATTTGCAAATGGTAATCGACTTAAAATAGGACAGGAACTCTTGCAACCAGCACGGTTCTGAAAGCAACCAAATTTCTTCACGCTCATGGCACAGTAACGCACCAGTCGTGTCATGAAATTTATAAATTTGCTCAATTAAGGTTTTCTCATAGTTTACCAGTTTGTGGTGTATGAGAAAGCCCCCAGTGTCCAGCTTGTCCGGCCATTTCTGGTAGAACGTGGAACGTGTAAATGGGCCGCGACTACGTGGGAGTTTATTGACCACACGCTCATTTTCCGGCTGACTTTTTGCCTTAATCGATGATTTATGAGGGCCCGTGAAAGTTTTGCGAAACTTTTGATTATTTCGTCACGTTTCACCCATTCCTTGACGTGATCCCGCCGAATGGGATTCGGATAAGTAGTTCATGCCGTCGCGTCTGGATAACGCTTTCGCGGCAATTTTGTCACAAAAGGTGCTATTTGGGCATTTGTGGGTCACCCAAGATGAATTGTCCGTAGATGGCATGATTTGTACCCCGCGCTGCAGTAACGACCGGCAATGGACGTCTTTTTATTTTTAAATTAAAAGTACTCAGTCGCTCTGTCGGAATATCTGCGACAATGGCTGAATTGTGTCGTACTTAAATAGACGGTTTGTAAATGTAATCCTCTGCGAGAAAGTAGACCACGGCTTGTTTAGCCTCATAGATGTCCCATAGAAACCTCAATCGAAAAAGCCATGAATTACGAGAAACATATTGACATCTATACTTTAAGGTTTAAGAAATTCGCACAGATTGTAACCTAAAAGACTAAGAGTTATAAAAATACTTGAAATCAAGATTTTATAAAAATTATAATAAGTTACCATATCCCATTGAAGTGATGATCATATATCATCATCATAAAATACTGTATACAAATTTAAAGAAGGTATCAATAAATAATATATTCAATTTTATTTTTAATTATCCTGAGTCTTAATCTAAAAATATGAAAAACCCGTAATATCTATAAATCTTTTTGAGCAATTTGGCGAACAAGTTTTCCGTAGCCGGACGCTTGTTATGATTTTTATTCACCTATTCTTGTATGAAATAATTAGAAAATATAATTTTCAAGGAATATTTTCACAAGTTTTAATTATTTGTAATGCAATGGCTTAAGATTCAAGCTTTTACTTAAATTATGTTATTAACCTCTAGAAAAATTCGTTATATATGTTACTATATAGTCTTATAATTAGAAACTCGTAAAAGTTACTACATAATTTATATTAACTCGTTTTTTACATTGTAACTTACTTAGCAACACCTAACCCAAATAGCTAAAACTAAAGTTATGAAAAGACAGTAGTTGGGCTTTAATCAACATGAGCCACAATTTTCGAAATTCAAATCGTAATTGGGTAAAAGGAAGTCTAAAAGTTTATAAATGAGAAAGGATTATAATTAACCCTTTTTGAAATAGAGCTTATTAGGAAGTTGTGGAAAAAGATAACCTTTAGTTTTATGAGTATTAGCGTCAAGAAAAACAACTGCAAGCGTTATAGAACTAAAGAAATAGAATTAGAGTGTGATCGCTGCGGGGGATAGTGAATGCTCCTATGTGCCTAGTATGTCTTAAGAAAGTCAGTACAAGAAGAATTACGGAAACAGTTTCGACAAATCTCAACTGGCCGTTTAGCGACAGAGGGTCCGTCCGTTCAGCGAATCGATGACAATAAGTTTGTGCGGCGATCGCTAATCTTGATCACGCTTCTAGCACAGTCGCGGACATCGTTCTACACTATTTTGCCGTCAAGACGATAATAAAGTAGCATCAATCTATGGCCGGTTTCTGAAATCTCTGAATACCTTGTGCCTTGCGCATTCTTGGGCCGTTCTAGCCTAGGAAAGGGATCATCCATACTCTTGAAGTGAGAATCCGCGACTCTGGCCACGTGCTTATCGCCTACATCGGTCAGCAAGGCTCAATCAGTCCACGGGCCTGTTATAAATTTCATTATTAATGGCGCCACCAGTCAAGAGGAATTTTAATTCGCCATCTCCGGAGCCTGGGCATCCGCGATATTTGAACGGGCACGCTTCGTCCAGAAAATTGCCTTTGATATATGGACGCTTGCATGAAACATGATAACGCTGAATTTATTTCGGTTCTCATGTTTATGTACTCCGGAGCCTTGGGATCCAGCTCGTCGCATATTTTACAATTTCACTTGCTCCCCTCAATGACTCTTTTCAGCTGTCACCGCCAAGCTAATGGGAAAAATTTATGCAGCGAAAAATTTTCTCGATTTGACCAAATATAGACCGCGAGCAGCGAGCTCTTCCCTGTCTAAGCGTCCGCCAAAGTGATGACCTGAAGAGCAAGAACTCGAACTCGCATATCAAATGAGACTTTACTTATAAGCAATTTTTCTCAGGCTTATTAAAGTGAAAGACCTCTCGTGAAAGACGTCGGGAAATTTATGTAAATAGAACGATGCGTTGCAGTTGTCGGTGGAGTTTGGTTTATGAAAAATGTCGATCTATTATGCTGCAGATTTTGCATTACAAAGTAAGGCAGCAAATTCCTACTTTCTAGAATATGCTTTATTGATTGCCTCTTGCATGCACCCAAGAACTCGATTTCTACCTTATATTTATTCAAATATTTTTTTAAGTCATGTCGCGGTATTAGGAAACAATCAGAGTGCTCTAAATAAAGATGATTGAATAATATGAAATTTTATATAGAAAATTCGTTGTAAAACCGAATTTTGTCTATTTCTGACTATTTATTTTGTCAAAGGTAAAATTAGTTATACTTTTCCATCAAGTGTTGCTACGCTATTACAAACATCCATCATGATATACCTATTTAAAACATATTGAAAATTCATCATTCAAATACGAGAAGCTCATAAAAATTAATGTTCCTAAATTGTATACCTATCCAGTAAAATTATTACTTAAACCGATAATAATTATGCGAAATTAATTAAATTTTTTACAAACAAGTACCTTGTTATTATGTTCAAATAATACTTAGCAAACAACTTCTTCAATTCTAAAAAGACAGTCGACGCTTGCCGTCCAAACAAAGCATCGACTAAAACAATTTGTATGGAGTTTAAATATTACCTTATAATTTTCCGTCAATGTTAACCAACCAAAACCAAAGGCATTTTATTCATTTTTGATACTTTAATGAAGTGTCATGAAAACAAAATATTTCCTTCGATCATTCCGCAAAGAAGATTCATAAATTATTTACAGCTCAACTTTCGTCTTTAGCCAGATAGTTGCGCGCGGTTGATTAGAAACCGCAGGGAAGATAAAGAAAAAAAATTTATCCGTGCCATTGGGTCTTCAATCATGGATCAAGTTGGATAAAATATGGGGAATTATCCCATCATCGTAACTGCTAATCACAGGTTATTTTGAGACCACCTAAATTCCGCGCCCAGACGGAGAAAGTGTGGTCAGTTAAAGTGATTTTCGGCGTATTTTAATCGGATGTGGAGCTTCACCCAATTTTGTCGCAATTATTAAAGCCGAATAAAAAAATGGAATCCCGAAGAGGCTCTAATCAGAGCTAATAATACCACCAACGGGTGCAGGTGTAATTGAGAGCAAATTGATTTGGAGGCTGATGGATCTTTTTCAGGCACATGGCGGATGCTAAGGCATCCGTGAAGTAGGACAGAGGAACTAGCGAAAATGCCTAAGTGAGTTCAATGATGCTATCTGAAAAATTGTTTCTAATTTGTAAATTTAACAATCAAAATTTGGCACACCTATTTTCGCTAAAAATGCCCGTTTACAGCCTTAATTAGATGAGACCGTTAGACTTGTCCGCGCCTATTTCCGCGATCCTACCTATCGAATATAACACGAATTTCGCGAATGCCCCGTTCTGTCCGAAAGTGAATTTCAGCGAAAAATCCCTCTATGACCGGGAGCGATCGAAATCGTTACCCAGAGCACCGATGCTGGGATGATGGACCACTTCCGCATTGGTGCGTGCCATCTTTTGTGCGGCCGATTGATTTCTGCAAATGTTACGATTTGAAATAGCCAGGTGAGAAAATTACGATCAATTTATGGACGGCAATCGAAAATTTTAAGAAGCCGCTCCTTTAGTTCTCGACGAAACCACGTAGAGCGTTTGCACAGGTGATGAATAAACCGCAACCGCTTCCTTCGGAGCTGCAGATGACTAGGAAAAGTATATCAAATTGGATGGTAGCTAACGATTCACCTGTGGCGTGCCGAGAGTAAAATGGTAACTACATTGTTCGCCGCGATTTTTTTTTCGGTTTCGGGAGTAATGGCCAGGTGAAGTGGCTTACTCTCTCCTTCGTCAAAGAAGCGATTAGTCGGTGTCCGCCCCAAATTTGCCGAAAAAACACCTCATCACTGCTCACACCTTGGCAGGGTCATTTTGAGATCGATAGTAAAATAGATTCTTAAAGAAATTCCAAATCTCGCGCTTAAGTTGGAGCGCCGATCGCGAAGTGTCGTAATGATCGATCTGGCAGTCCTCTAATTAAAAGGAGTTTTCTCAGAAATAAGAGTTCGCCGCACCGCCCAAGTTCATTAACATCTCTTAGATCATAGGGCCTATGCCGGGCGTATGTTGTGTTTTGTGTTACTTCACTGCTGAAATTGATCTCGAAGATATAGATACAGTTAACACCTGGAGGCTAGTAGTCTAGCACGCCTCCACCGGGAAGAATTGGCGCAAGAAAGAATCTATGGAACGTGACCACCGGACACGGACTGGGTTTTCTCTTTCATAAATTATAAGGGTGGTCGAGACCTTAAAATATATTCACTTCAAAAATTTGTTCTGCTCCACTCAGTCGGGCCGAACAGTTTCACTGTCGAAAGCGATTACATGTTTATGGTTTAAATGATTCTCCGCACGGTAGATGCGCCAATCTAATTTGCATGAAGATTTATTCTAACGCTCGACGGCGGCAAGCGTGATCTTTCCGGCTATTGAAAAAATTGGATTAGTTCAATTAATTGCGTAAAATCGGAGGATCCTTTGTCCGAAGAGAGGAAGGAACTCATAAATTTACGATGTATTGCATCTTGATTTTCTTCGGAAGAACTATGGAGGTTTTTATCCTCTTTATAATGGACAATAAGTATGACAAGGACAAGGTAGGCCCTTTAGGAGCTCAAGTTATGCATATATATACATACATATATTAAATTTCATTTCAATTGCGTTTTGAGTTTTTTCGACGGACATTTTCATTTCTAAAATTATTAATTACGATAAGAAGTCGAAAAAGTAAACCTCTGCTTGGTTATTTTAAAGTCATTTCTAGGTTAATAAATTAGTGAATTTGAATGCTTCCTCTGACTTTTTTTTCAACAACTTTGCAAAACCATTTAATTTTATTTTATAGGTAAGAGCTGATAAATGTTATCAAGATTTTTACTGATTAATAAAAAGACGTACGCGTCATATATATATATAGTTAAATTGAAAAGTAAGACATTAATATATGCATAAGTACATATGTAGCTTGGAAATTACACGGCTCCATAGAGGGTTAAAACTAACAACTAATTGAGTAAAAATCGCCAAAGGCTTTTCGGCTAAAAATATTTCAAGAAAAAATGCATACATATTTCTCTAATAATTATGAAAACCTTGCAGGCGACAATTTTATTTTTACGCTCCTTGTCCCGTACACGATGCAGAGCATAACGAAGCCGGTTCTATTTGATGGAAGACAGACTTCGAATTTATTTTATGTCGAAGATATTCAAATGTCCTTGGATACACAAGGACGATCTATTATTAAAATAGCGCAGCGGTTTTATTCAAGATGATAACCACAAGATGTCCATGACGAATAGCCGAAAGGTCGGTGCTTCCATTCATCACCGGTGCCCGCAGTTCCGACGGTTATAATTAATTGATACAAGTCACCTGGCCACACCGCCCAAAGCAAGGAAACCTCTCGAGTCTCGACATTCCGGCCGCATGGATCAAAAATTAATTCAAGTGCAACTCGCGCCGTCAGAGCGATGCGCGACTCGCGAGTCGGACTGCATCGGGCATCGGCGCACCAAGAGCGGCGCGCGGCGGTTGGGCCCCACCGAAGAAGGTGCGCGGCCGCGCAACATGACGACGCGCTTTGGCCGGTGCCGCGGAGGCGCGGTGCGTACACGCGGCCTCTTATGCTAATGATTCTATTACAAAAATACTAATCACCGTGAATAACAATAATTAGCCCTACCGGAAAGAGTCCGCTCATTTGAATCTGATTGATTTATGACAGCCGCGATTGATTGATGGACTCATCCTCGGTGCAGCGCGGGAGTAGCCGTGTAATCATCGATTCAGAAACGCCCAGCGGTCATCTGTCCACTCGAAGACAATCGGCCGCGGCGCGGCGGAGCGCTTCCTGGCCAAATTAACTTGTTTTCAGTGGTTCGATCGCGTGCTGGGGCCGACTGATTGTATTTAGCGGTATTTCATCGTTTTAATTACCTTTCCTTCCGCGTATAACTGTGCTGCGGGATACGGGGATTAAACTTGTTTTTCAGCAATAATAACTAATTAGCGCCGCGAAATTCACGTTAGAAGTCAGAGGTTGAATTGCAAACCACACCACACCGCGACGCGGCGGCGGCGGCGGCCACCGTCGGTCCACGAAAATTTGAATTTTTCTTTTTTCCTAAACGGTAATCGGAATAGAAGGAATTTCGCACTCCCTCCATTTCTACGGGAACGGGTCCGTTCGCGGGCCTTAAATTGATTTTTTGTATCGCAATCATTTCGGAATGTTCCTAATTATGCCCGCGACGGGTGAGCGCCACAACATGAATTTCGTGAGTGGCACTTTGGCACTTCGGCGTGGTGCGACACGCTTCAGCGGCAAGGTTACGTTGTTTACTTTGAGACCCCACAAGGGACCTTCCGCACCCCTGGGTCACCTAACAAATGGCGCCCGCCAAATTTTTATCTTAAATCAGGGAACAATTGTAGTAATTTGTAGCAGCAGTACTCGCGACACGCAGTAGCAAATTAACTGATAAACGTAACAAACACGTGCTTGAGAGAGAACCACGTCCAAGATAAAATCTTATTTTTATAGAGAGGGTATTAAGTATAAAACTTCTAATTCAAAATTCCGATTTTACACTGCCGAAGATTTTTCAAAAAAAGATCAAACTCAAAAGACCCACATTTTCAACATGAATAATTGTTTTATTATTATTATTTTATTTATTTACTAAAATAAACATAGCTATTCATCTTTAATAAATTAACGTTTAACATTTTTAAAACATAACACATATTTAAAAAACTAAACGCTAATTTCAAATTTAAGTAACTCATCTTCATTCCCTTTTTTGGTAGGTACTTAATCTAGAAATAAATAAAACTTCATAGAATTTTATAATACGTTAAAAAGGAAATCTTGAATTTCTACTGCAAAGTAAAATAATCTATAAAACTTGATTCGCAATTTTATTTAATTAAAATTTAAGATGTTTGGCGAAAGAAGTACTTATAAGACTTCTTCTATTCTGGGCGTCTTGGGGGGCTCGTTTTGTGCCTATATTTTTACTCGAGAAGATATGCACTTCCTCATGAATCTAATTTTTAGTAGGTGGAATAAAATAGAAAAAGTATATAAAATATGTTTATTTGAAAAGACAAAGGTTTCATTATTTTTCGGAAAAAGTTTTGAATTAGGTATTAGAAACTCTCTAGAATATTATTTTAAGGTTTCACAGTGAGAAGTATAATTCCTTTTAAAGACAGCAATTAAGATATAGTTTATGAAGCATTGTAAGATATCTAACGAATGTTTACTTCAAATTAGGAAGCAATCGCGGCAAAAAAGTTAGCGGCACGCATCTTAATTAGAATCTAAATAAATTCAGCGTCAGAAGAGACCAAGTCTAGAACTTTTCTTTCCAAAGCGCGTAATTTGATTGTACCGTTTGTGCAATCATCGAGCAACATCTTAATCTTAATGCGCTCATTTTTCTAGGGCTAAAGAAGGCTGAGAAAAACCTGCAAGGGATGCATTGGAGGCCGCAACAATGGACAAGAATTCCGGCACAGGTGCGCTCAGCTGTGAACAAAAGGAAAATGGCTCAGAAATGCGCACTGATAGCATCTTGCGTGCCATGAATCGTAGATAAGAGGAAAAGTGAAAAATGAAATTGAATGTGGCAGGCCACTGCTTTCCTTCGCGGATTTTCCGCAAAAGTTTGTAAAACTAGCGCGACATGAGAACAACGCGACGAAAACGCCGCGGATAAGGCGAAGAAGTGATGGCGAGTCGCCAGCCAGAGCGCAGAGAAAGCTATTTTTAAGGCGTCCCCAGCAATTATCGCACTGACAGGCTGCGCGGAATACCTAAACTTCAATTTCGCTATCTCGGCACCTGAGCAGGTATTCCCACTGGACTTGCGAGGTGTAGTCATTAGCCTGAACCCGAAAGGCCATGGGCAAGTGCTCTCATTTGCATGCCCTTGCACTAGCCCGCCGGAATCTCTAGCGAAACAGAAGAATTACATTTTTACGGCTGGAAACTGAAAACCCTGAATGCCTGGGCGAAAACCGTCGACCAGTGATATCGCCGCGGCATAAGGCGTATGTCAAAAGGTATTAAGATTCCTGTCATCGCAAAAGACCTGGATATATTTAGAACTGGACAAACGCGGAATGTAACTGCATTTCAGGGTATAATTTTATTACCATTCGATTCACAGGTGCTGGACCTAGGCGCTGAGTTGGCCATCCGACAAAGGCTAAATCCTTTCTGCCCTCGTCTGGCTAACTAGACTAAAACCATTTCGCGAAACTGCGCCGATAATTCCACTAAGAGCTCCCAAGAAGATTCCACCGGCAATTACATGGATGCAAAAGCAGATAAACCATGCAGAATCCATGCTATCTTGAAAGCTATGCTCAAAGACGAAGCGGCTAGAATAAATGTCCTTGATCAATAAAATTTTTTAAGTGGATAGTTCCGCCTTTTCATTTACAAAAGCAATTAACAGAATGATGGCACAATTTTATTAAAAAATTTAGTTTTATTTTTCCTTTTCATCCCTTTACTAACTCCCCATAAATCGTAATTTTTAACTTAAGAAGTCATCCGGTGTAAAGATGATAACCGGATGTGTTTTTAATGTGCCAATTAATTCATTGAGATTAGTTACAAAGATAATAGGGTAATAAATTTTACAAAAAGAGCATTGTCGAGAAAAATGCGTTGAACTTTTCGTGCGGTTTCTGCAATAATAATAAACGCTTAGGTATCCATTTTTTCTAAAATCGATTGCCAAACTATGTATCTTGAAACCTAGATCTTAAAACAAAAAATGTTCGTTAAACACCAAATTAAGTTATCATAAAAAACCTTTAGTACCTTAAAAGCTGATGGTTGCTTTAGCAGGCATTATACAAAATTTCACTTGTACCTACCATATTAATTCGTCAGACACCGTCACTTACAATTTTTGGTGCAAAACATTTAGAGAAACAAATGAACTTCTTTAGAAAGTATACTTACCTACTCTCTTCTTAAGAATATCGTTGCATAAAGCATTCATAAAGAAATCTCGTTTTCAAAAATTCAAATATTAAATTATTCATATATAAGCTTGTTTTTAAAGTAAATTTTAATTTCTAAATAGGTACTCAATAATATTGTATACTTTATCAGTTTTTAAAGAAGACTAGGTATAGTTTTTGAGAAAAAAAAAACCTTTAGCATCATCATTTTTTCTATTGTAGATTCAATTTTTGGATGACATTTTAAAGTAGTAGTAGTTTTAAATTTCTAAGTATTTTTTCTCGCGCCACAAAGCCGAAAGGTCCACTGCGTCACTTTGTCCTTGAACTCAGACACCGACCGTCCTCGCGAGGAATTCCTTAAAGCAACCTCTACATGTCTCCCATGCAATTAAAACTTCTATACATGCGTTCGACAATTGAAAAAATTCCGTTTTGCCCCAGCACACACCCGATGGACTATTGTTGGTAACATTTTACCGCCAAGGATCCTATCATCGCTGGGGCTATTCTCAGCTGACAAAAAACACAAAATCACTCCGCGACCGCACTGATTCCAGCCGCAGATCATCTGGAGACGAAGCCTTGAAGGCGGCCCCGGCCCCGTCTTAGTCTTATTTACCTCCTCGTTACCGGGCCCGTGTGACCGGCGCAGGTGATGCGCGACTAAGCAAATTTGAAATTAAAAGCGAAAAACTTCGCTGGTTATGTTTGCGCCGCTGATGCATTGATAAATGAGCGTCGCGCAGCAACTTCTGACCACGTTCCGCGCTTTCTGCGTTTGTGCACTCGATGACGATGATGGATGATGGTGCGGCTCCGTCCAGTTGCATTGGTTAAAATTGACTCCAGCAAACCTTTTACATAAAAATCCCTTTATCCGACCCGCTTTGCGGTGTATAATCGTTTTTTAATGCAACGATACCCCGAGCTCAGTTCGAACATTGCTTTTTCGTCTTGGCAATTATTCTTCGATTGGGTGGTTCCTTGCAAGTAATTCAGGTAGCAATGTTATACCCGTTTAAATATGTAAGTAGACCTTCTTTTTATATCAAAATAAATATCATATCCAAGCCTTTGATATGTAGCTCTCGATCTTTTTACCATTTCATTCATATCTCTTCAAATAATATGACGAAAAGAATTACTTTTTCCTACTATTTTTAGTGTTTCTTCAATTTTTGAATATTTGGCATTATAACTTATATTATTTATAATATTAATATGTTTTATACAATAATTTTATTGTACTATTTTCAAGGCAAATTACATTTCGAGGAATTAACACTTACCTATTCTCCCTTTATTTAATCCTTTGAATATTATTATATTATAGTAGGTATACGAAAATACATACAATTTCGAAATTCAAAATTAACAATCGCCATATTTTCTATAGATCTTCACATAAAATATAAATAACTTTTTGAACCAAATATTGAGTAGGTAATAGTAAGTAATAATTGCTTTTCCATCGACGTATTAATTTTTGTAATATTATACAAGAAGTAGTCTCAAAATAATTTTTTAAACTTTTGTCTAATTAACAATTCGAACAACAGAAAAAAGGATAAATTGGGAAATATTTATTATAATTATATACATATATTTTTTACAGAATTTGAAGAAAACAAGAGCAAAAGGCAAACTGCTCATTCTCGAGGCTGAGGCACTGCCCAAGAGCTCAATGAGCTCATAACATCAGGATTTCGAGCACTGTTCGCCGCCGCCCTTATTTTACTTATTTCGCGCGGACTTGATCAATTACCTTTTTTACAACCGTTTTATTATTATTTTATTATTCAAAAGAGAAGCCACCCAAATGAGCTGAGTATTCTCGATAAACAGTCGATAAAAAGGTAGAAAGATATTTTTCATGCGTGTGGCATGCACTGCAGCCGCTGTAATTATGCGCTGACTTACGACTCTCTTAATTTTGCTTTTTACGACACTTTACAATAGCCGGCGCTGCGGCGCAACTTTTCAAGATAGGATTAGAGATTTATATCTAGCACCTGGTCGAGCGCAGATAAGTGAAGATTTTATAATCATCTCCTCTACTCGTAACTCGATAATGCCGAGGCTGAAAGGGGCACCTATTCCTTAACAGTCATTTGCTCCTGAGTGAAATTATGCACATTGTGAGACTTCTATACAAAGTAAAGCATAGTTTATGTTGCAAACGGAAATGCAACAGGCTCGATTGGCCGCTCAAATGGACTCACAGCTGCTCGATGTTCTCTGTAAACTTCTAATTAGTAGCAGAACAAACTCGTCGAGTTCACGTTTTATTTCGACAAGGTAAAAATTCTTCAAATTTATGCATGTGCACGGATTATGCATGGCGAAACAGTACCAGTCGATCGCTCAATAAGGAAGTTGATCGGAGAAAAAACGTTATATCCTCTAGCTTAATCTGATTGATTTTATTTTAAAATAATTCGATAAAAACCCCATCAAAATTCCCCCTGTATATCCGTATATCCCCTTATGTCTGCCGCAAACCAAAAACTGAACAATAGCTTGGGAATAGTTCATCGCGACAACGACCCGGTACCATCTGCTGGAACTGGTGGTATATAAAAATCGAGATAATCAGCGGGACTAATTAAAATAACTTAGCAGCAACTAGAGTCAATAAAACCTGTGCTGGGCCGCATAACGAGGCCCAGAGATTGCTACAAGTTGCCTTATTAAATGTTACATATTGGGGATCTAATTATTTTCTGCACGCGTCCTTTATCTGTGATTCGAGGCCGTGGCCGTGGCCGTGGCCGGGCACGCCGAGATCTCTTTGACCATTCGTCCGTGCCTTACCCGGCGGACGTCGCATTGTTGGTAGAGTTCGGATGGTGCCCTAGCGATGCCCACAGATAGATCGGGAAAAACACCTTCACTGCCGGAGCGGATCCACGACTTTGATTTCCTTCGAAGCAAATTAACTTATTTGTTTCGAAATCCGCTCAGGTACCTAATCCCAGCCCCCGGGGGCGACCTGGCGCAGGATCTGGAAACAATTAAAATATTATTTCGCCTATGCGCGCTAGATTTTGTTTGTTTAGCCGCGCATCGCGTCATCTGCCGGCCAGCATTCGATATTTTACCCGAAATGGCAGGCCAAATGCGGCTCCACCATTTCGAGGGAGCTTTGCGGGGCCCATAATTCTTGCGGATGTCGAGCCCCGTATATATCGCGAGATGATTTTGTTTGATAGTGGAAACAAAAGGTCTTTAACTCCACGCTAGGGACAATAATTTCTCATTACGTGAATCCTACAAAAGAGCCCAAGGGTCTCTGTAAATAAAAGCGAAAGCCCGTGCCCGAGCGGAAGAGAAAATCGAATGGTTAAGCCAATTTGTTAGAAGAAATTGTACAGACCGATAAGAACTTGAGATTGCATTCAAAGGAATCCCGAGTCCCTTTTGTTGGTTAGACTATCGTTTGCATGCACCAAATTGCCGGACGGACGCCTGGACGCTTTTCTGCACTTTGTGGCAACCAGACGGACTGGAATATTCCAGCTTTTGTAGTCTTTGGGCTGCGTTCGTTCCCTGCACTAAATCAAATCCGACCTGAGGAGTGCTGTTCTCAGGGACATGGTCAAGTAAAAGTAAGGCGAACGGGGAATCCATGGGGACAGGAATGGTAAAGGTATGAACGGTGACATTTATGCATAAAATATTTCAAGTTATGTGAGGTGGGACAATTAGGTTTTGCCGCCTTTGTAGCCGCGAAAATCCACCGATGGAAGTGCACCTTTCGGTGCCTTCGACAATGAATGTGGCGATAATTTTTTATTTCATCACTTCATGGAGTTAAATAATGTGGGAATAACTCTCCAGAAATTCGTTTAAAATAAATTTTATTAGATAATAGCGAAATGGTCGTATATATACCAAAATTATAGCTCGTTACACAACTAGATACCTAAGACGTAAATAAACTGATTTATTAATTTCTTTTCTTTTAATTAAATTGAAAGTTTATTGTTTAACTCTTTTGTTTGTAAAACTTCTATGAAGAATTATCTTACAGTTTAAACTTTTAAATATGTTACCGTATTCCTATAATTTTGAAATATGCATATCCCAAAAAATATTGATATATTGATTTATGATATGCTTTAATGTAGCCATTAGTTTTGAACAATATAAAAATGTCTGCCTTATAGAGATTCTTCTACTTTTCTGCAATAAAATAGTCCTTTTTGAGTTGTGCTCGATAAAGGTACGATCTGAATATTAAAATTAACAGTTAATAAATAATAACCAGTTCGAACAAAGACCTTCCCTATTCCTAAAAATAATTTTCAATTCAACATCATACTTATCCAATAACCAAATAAAAGTAAAATTCACTTGAACATGTTTCTTACTAAAACTCACTTTTCCCATAATACATATATGTATATAATCACTTAAGAGTTCTGGTCAAAACCAAAACACATCACTCTTTTAAATGATTTTAAATTGCAAAAGCAAATTCATGATGTATGTGGTATCTAGATTAACTTGACCTAATAAAAATAAGTCCAAGAACATTTATTAATTTCCTTTTTTCTGTTTATTCAAAAAATCAAGCAGAGAAGAGAAGAATCTTTAGATTTGTTCTTAAATTTTCTAGAAGTTCAAAAACAATTTATTTTGAATGAATGAAACTTTTTTGGCGATTAAACGAAGTCTATTTACCTTTAAAAAAAAGATTTATAAAATGTTCGAGAATGCATCTTTACACAAATTTTGTTTATAGTAAAATGGAATAAATTGTATATCATACAATAAACAAAATTCTATTCCTTCATTATTACAATTACAAGCATGCGATAGGACACCTTGGTGACATTTCAAGATAATTAAGCGGTCTCACCCAAAGGGCAAATGACTGAAAAAGTTCACGCTCATGGTTAAGCATTGGGGTAACAAACGAAACGTCCCAGCACCCACCGGAAGATGATATTAAGTAACTTAATTAAACTTACCGCTAGAGATTTATCTACTGCCAGAACATTTTTCTCCCGGCTTTCTTTCATTAGCATCTTAAGTAACATCACGACGAGTGTCCCAGCGGGCTCCATGAGAATTCTCCGCGGTGCTGAACAAATTTCCCATCATATGAATGCGGGCTAGTGACACTCGGCAGCACCTACCTGACGAAGGGCACTCCTCCCACACAGTCTTTATGCGCTGCTAATCAAAATAGTGTTGGAAATCCAATTATCTTGGTAACGCTTCCTTAAAACATGATCTTTAGGAAGAAGCCCCTTCTTTGTTCGTGTCATTTCACATATGTCAGTTTGTTAACAAGTTGAAGACGCGCACGGTGGGCGCGCTGTGGGGGTTTCTGGGTACCCCGAACGGATGCGAATTCGCTGTCGGCATCGCAAAAGTGCCCAAGGTACCTCTTTTGCTGTTTGCCATTTTCCCATTTTTAATGGTGGAAAAAATTTCCATCACCTCGAAGGAGGACTTATTTCGTATCTGGCGACTATCAAGACGTTCCGGGCCACATTGCGTTAGAATTGTTCCGTGAGTTAAGCAATTCTCAGCCGCTGTTGTATCTTGGCACAGATCTTCCGAGTTTGGATTCTAATAGCATCAGTGCAGCGTAAGATGGCCAACAAGTGCTTGAACGCAGTATGATTGGGCTATTAAGGTGCAGGCACATGCACGTCCCCGTGACTCTCAAGGAAGGCTGCATGCTTGGACATATCTTACGCCGGTTTCCCACAATTTTTTTAACGCAAATTGCATCTAAGTGTGATGCCCTGCAATTGAACCACCTGCGACTTAATGCGACTGCGTGCGCAGCCAAGGAAAGCAATTAGCTTAAAATTGCAGAAAGACAATGAATTTTCATCTTTATCTCAAGGTAATATATGTAATAGCAACTATTTTTTATAAAATAATCACTTTTAGTAGGCGTCAGGTGAATAATGCTGCTACTTTGGCATATGTTCAAGTTGCTATTTTGTTATTGGCTTATAAGAGAATTCCTAATTTCCATTGTTTTTCGTTTATTTACTAAGTGGTGTGCATTAAAGAATTGTCTAAATATATCTTAAAAAATACGAGTATTGAAATAAAAAAGAAATCAAAATGCTAAACTGTTACAAGTTTTTCCTCTATAAAAAAACGATTATCTTCTTTTATCGCTAATCACTAAATGCCCAATTAAACAAAACTTATTATATTGCTATTTATATCGATTTGATTTTTCAAATAGCTGAAATGGAAACATTTTCTTGAATAAATCGTAAATTGAAAGCTTTAAATAAGTATAGCAAAATTTTTTAAAAGATGAACATACACAAAATTCTTAAGTTTTGTAAGCATTATGCAATATTGTATTTTTTAATTTACAGTTTGGTATTTCTCAATATTTTTATCGAAATACCCACCAAAATGTAATTCCCTTGGCGCAGGTAATTCCTCTGGAATTTATGAAATTTTCTTGCATAAGCAATAAATAAAAAAAAAATATATTTTACTACTAAGCTATTTCTGAGAGTATTCTACGCAAAATTCTCCTAGCATAAACATTGAAAATTGAAAAAATTGGGAAATAGCTTTTTATTGAATTTAAAAAACCACAATGACGATGAAATCTGGACCCCCATTTCCAAATATTCACTCATATAAGTTTCTATTTTTTTAAAAGTATGATTCAAAATTAAAATAAGAATAACGTGTTTGTTTTGCTTAAAGTAGCAAGCAAATTTATTTTCTTACTTCACTGGACTTCTAATGATGCAAGGAGCAAAAATGATTGATTTTCTGCAATCATTATTATTACCTATGCCAGTTTTCATTAATAGCAAGAAGAACTTGTCCATCTGGTTTCTAGTTTGGTTCGAGCCACTAAAAGATTAATTATCGACAGGAAAGCGAATAAAGGTAGAATACTTAATTTCAATTAGTGTCCCAAGTTGCAACAGAAGTCCGAGCATCTTAATTTCGCACCACGCACCTGTCCATGTTTTATTTTAAAAGTAAATCACAATTAGCAGAGACCGTGGCACACTATTTTGATAGCAAAACACCCATGCAGAACTAGTTTTTTTCTGCCCTTAATTAGCTACTAACTTCTTTCCCATTTACTATCGGAGCAAGAAAACATTCCTAGCTAATCAAGAAAGAGAATTTCTTTAGTCCGGTAAGTTCTTGCTTCGGTTTTTGAATGGTGCTGCAGTTAATTGCTATATCAATCTTCGTCGATTAGCTGTATCAACTTCTCATCGACAGGTGCCTCTTTATATTACCTATCTGCTCGGAGGGTACCATAATTTGTTCTTCGTTCGGTGCTCGAATGCATCTTGGGTACCAGGGACTCCTTGAGGACCACGGCAATGCTGGTTTTATCAAGGTATCGCCGACGAGCGATTTGTCTTTGTTAACAAAAAACAGATAGAATTAGTTGGTGCCATTAAGCCAACTTATGGAACGATGTTTGTGAACATTTTACATTTTTTTCTGAAATTATTAGACCCATTTGAGAAAATTAACAGTTTATCTATTTCTGTAACAGTGTGCCTTATGACCGAGAATTTTAATATATTTTTAAACTATTGTATATACATAAATAAGTGCAGTTGAATTTATTTCCCGGTAATTTTTGTAATGAGTGTTTCCCGCAAAACAGGTGAGCGGATATGGGAGGGCCCAGAGCGGCACTAGCATAACTAGCCCCGTCGCCTATCTCCGGTCATAAATAGCGCGTTCAATCAATTCGTTCCGGTTCTAATTTTTGTGTGTATTAAAATGAATTGCACAGGTGCGGTGGTGCAGCGCCGGGGATTGCAATAAAATGGATTCGTACTCCGATTTATGATAACTCACAGGCAACCTGCAACCGTAATTGAACTGAAATAAATGGCCGAGTCAACGCCGATTCGCCCTGGGGACACGTAATGAGTAATCCAACAATATTTAGCGTTTCCTCTGCCGTGGCCCAGGGCCAAGATTGCCCAGATGAACTGTCTGCCTTCGCTTTGTCTATTGCGCTTATCTCCTGTAATTGATCTTTGCATAATGCTAATTGTAGCGCAACTTCGGATTATCCCAGCGCAGCGCGCCCAGCATCTTTCGTCTTTCGTGGCTGACCAGAGGTTCGTGGACCGGTGCGCCATTATGAGCTTATGCTCCGCCAGGACTCGATTACCATCTTTAAGTTGAATGGAGCCCGTTAAAATTTCTCGAGGCTATGTCAGAGCATCTTGAGTTTACGTGTGCTCCTAATTATGACTCCTAGATCCTACCAAACTGGAGTGATGCAAGTAGTCCGGCATCTTAGTGAGAGTGTTCACTGTTCAGCCAGGTAGCAAATTCTATTAATAAGTTCCGATCAAATCCATATGAATTGAATTTTAGACGGAATTCAGTCTGAAATAAGGTAGAAACTATTAGTTGCACTGAAAATAGACTGAAAACGTATTGGAGAAGGTGAAGACGAAATTCAGACTGAAATGAGGCGGAAATATTTTTTCTCTCTAAAATGAAACTGAAACCAGACTGAAAGTTTTATATTAGAATAGCTGTGTCGGATGTGATGAGTATGAAGAAGAGCCTGAAAGGAGACGGAAACAAGACGTAAATTTTATCATTTTTAGGTCTCAGGTATTTCTTGGACTTAGAACAATTTTCGAATATGTATTGAACTTTGACTTTAAATATCTTTTATTATATTTTAGTATCATCTAACTTGTATTTTATTTTTTTTTTTTTTTGTTAATTGAAAGATATACGAGTATTTTATGGCTGGTTTTATATAAATATTATATTATAGTATACATATATGGATGTTCGTTCGTAAAATTGGAATTATTTTTGGAGAACTTTGTAAAATGTTGGCTGTACCTACATATGTACACTTTTACACCCTCACTATCACAACATGGTTGTTCAACTTTGAAAATTAGTGTAACATAAATCGAATAGTCATAGTTTCTGAATAAAAAAAAACTGACCTTCTTCTGAATTTTGACTTTAAATTAAACATAATTTTCTTTTAAATATTTATTACATAAAATATTAATACTAAGTATACATATTACTGTTTAAAAGCAAAGCAAGTTGTTTTAAAAATTGACTTCAAATACACCTACAAGGTCGAATTAAGAACTTTTATTTGAAGAATTTTTTTCCAACAAAATATTTCGAACTTTTTCGTTTCACTCACATACATGACCATTAAAATTGTGAATTTGACTACTTCAAAAAGAAAACAAATCATAAGTAAACTAAGTATAATTCACAAAAGACATTTCCAAATCAAAGCAAAAAATAATATAAGTATTAGGTACATTATTTTTAACTTACATTATCTAACCAGAAATATTTGTTTGTAGATTCATACGTTAAAAATCAGAAATACAAGACGTTTTTGAGAAAAATATACCTGCACATAAATAAACGAATAAATTTAAGAATGTAGAAAGATTCTCAAATTAAGGTATTTTCTTTTTTTAATATTAGCTGTATTTTTTCAAAATCGGATCCGGATCAGATTACATAGTTAGAAAATTTTTCATTGAATTGAATTCTTTAACGTAATCTCTAAAACTTTATAAATGCTTGGCATCAAATAATAATTTAATTTTTAATATTAGCAACAAATTTAATAAAATTACATAACTGCATACCTCAAAAATGCTTTGAATAAATTATCGATTTACCACAATTCGTTTAAAGTTGAAGACGACGTTAAATTCCATTGGGGGTAAACTCGGAAGGAAGATAAGTAGCCGTCGGCGAAAAAGGAGGCGATTTACATTAAATAATCCCTGGGAGCTCGACGGTGGTCAGAAACGTCAGGTTATGTGA
The DNA here is from genome assembly GCA_951509405.1 of Machimus rusticus. Classification (NCBI taxonomy): domain Eukaryota; kingdom Metazoa; phylum Arthropoda; class Insecta; order Diptera; family Asilidae; genus Machimus; species Machimus rusticus. The sequence goes on along the minus strand of OX608053.1, from coordinate 32,566,331 downwards.
TTTTAGCAGCTATTTAGAGTAAGCCCAGTGGTGGTGGGTCCGAGGACAACTCCAGAGGGCATGCAATAAATTATCCACATGGAGAAAATTCGTGATATTTAGCTATCCGCAGAACAAGAGCTCGAACAACCGTCACATGCCTAAAATGGGCTGGTTGCAAGTTCTTAGCCTGCTTACAATATGAACAATCCACGCTAACAATGCAATAGATTCAAGATTATAATAGACAATGAAAAGTTGTTCCTTCTCCAGCCTTCCGCCTGCTAACAACGAAGCAACAATGTAACACTCACTGGCAGCCCCGAACAATCAGCTCCGCTTCGAGGGCCTTCGCCGCTCATTCGAAGATCGCACTAATTTGAATAGCCTATCGGATTTCGTGGCACCGGAAGATCAAGAAATTAACTCTATCATAAAACGATCATGAGACGGTGGAATTCGCCTGCATCTGGTGCAACTTTCTGCCAGCATTCATGCCTCCTCAGTTCGGTTTATTGAGACCCTTTATTAGTCCGTTCGGATATCTGGACAGGACTGCGATTTAAGATTTACTGCGAATTTATTGAGGATCATCCTGCGTTTATTGCTGATAGTGAGTTTTTTTTAATGTGGGACGACTGTAAGATAAAAACCATTCTGAGTTTCCGGGCACATAAATTCCTTGAAATGAGACATGCAATGGCCTTTGACGATTATGTAACAGAGTTTGAAGCAGCTAGAAACAGCCAATAAAGTGGCTAAGTATAACTTAAAATTAAGTTAAAGGAAGAGCATTGTCCATTAAAGTGGTTTAATACATTTTAACTTGTATTTAATATTTGATTTAATTACATATTAAGCGTTAGTTAGTGAGATTTTACATGTGATTCTAATTTTATTACGTCAGTAAATTACATTTGATTGTTCCTTGGTATAAAAAATAGCAAAGAAATAAAAAAATAGTGTAAATTCCATCATTTCTACTTTTATTAATTGGTGTTATTAAAATACACCGAACAAGCTGATCTAGCACCGTACTGAAGCCCAACGAACCAAAAGTCTCTTAAATAAGAAATAATGATCTGATGACGTAAAATGTTAAACAACGATAACCACGGTTTTAAAAAATGCTTTGGTAAGTAGGTAGGTACTCGTATATGCGAATAATATGATATACCTAATGTAATACCTAATGTAATAAAACAATTTATAACGAATTAGTATTTAAAAAAATTAATAGTAGAAAATGGAAAATAAGCACTAAAACTAAGGAAATATTATTGGTGAGTAATTTTGATTTTGTTAATATAATTAATTTATTGATTACTTATAACTAATAATTTATATTTTTTCACATTTTTTAAACTGCGGCTCTAACCGAGATAAAGATCTGCAACAACACACATGGGTTAAATTGTGTTTCAATGTTATAGAATATCATAATGTATAAAATTGATTTTTTCATTTATATATAATAGAAGACTGAGTGAACATATAAATCAATAAAATGGCTAATTTTAACATATTGTTTCACCTTTCAAAAATATATTGACCTAAATTTTAATTTTGTTTCAATTCGTACCCCTCACCCCTACAAACAAACAAAAATAATAAAGATAGTAGATATAGTTATCAGAGACCTTTCCTGAAAAATTATGTTAATTTATAAAATTATTCAAATGAATTTCGTTTGTATCAGGTTATTCTCCGAAGCAGCTGCTATATATAAAATTACATTAACTTTAAGACTCAAACACTATTTGTTGTGTATGGATTTTTTTATCTTTCTATATTTAAAGGACTAACTGCTAACTTTTTCAATAGATCGTCACATAAAGCCAATTCATTTATCAGAAAAAATCTCAAATTCAAATTGAGTTCGTCTATTCCCTTATAATTCAACTTCTACTTGACGAATTTCGATGCACTTTCTAATGTTACTAAGACAGTTTATTACGGAAGATTTCAGCGTTATTACGCTAATTTATTTGTGCGAAAGTCCAAAAATCTCAACGAAATTTCCTCAAACAAACATTCAGTACATCAACAGTAAATTGAACCAATTCGTTACCGTCGATCGTTCCGATTTACCAAACGAACTTTTCTCTGCTTTCGCCCAAGACAAATCTTAATTAGAAGCGAAACTAGAACGACTAATTACTCCGCAAATACGAGAAATGTCCGAATTTCGATTTCATTTCAATTCGATTTACTTACTTTTCAGCAATTCAGCAGTCGTTCTGGCACGAAAAGAAATTCGTAAAAGAAAAACGGATGCTGAAATCCAAAACGTATATATCATGTCACTTGGCATCACTGAATCAGACGATATAACAGTGAAATTATTAAAAAACCACGAATAGCCGTTATGGAAGTAATTGAAGAAAACATGGAAAAATGTTGTGCACAAATTATGGAGTGCAATCCGGTGCAACTGGAGAGAAAATTCGTCGTTTATACCGTCGAAATGATTTTAAATGCAAGACGCAATGGCCAGGAAACTCGTAAGCCACGATGCAGTTTATAATTGCACTGTAGCGTTTTTTTGAATAATCTTTTATTTGTGCGTTATGCAACCGAAACGAATCGTGCTGTCCGGACCCGAACCGATCATCGATCACAGCAAAAGCACAGGTGAAAGAGGCACGCTAAGAAAGAGATATTTCTTCGATTTTCTTAAGATGCTGCGATCTTCTCTTCGCCGGCTTATTTCTTAAGGTGAGAAATCGAGCGAACCGGTTCGAAGGGGAATCTGTTATACCCGATGATATTAGTTTTACACTATGGTTTGAGCCTGCACTTTTGATTCCCTTGTAGCACACGTGATAAATAATTTCAAAGAAATTTGCTGGAGGAAAGAAGAAAGTTTGTCGCTGAAGTCTTTTGTTATTGTATCTTGTTAGGATGATACCTAATTAATTTTCACTTTTCGCGGAATGTGAAATTATCTCTTTTGATAGCTTTAAAGCTTGTTAATTTTAAGCGTTAAAAGTGAAAATAACAAACAAATCAATTTGATTGTTTTATCCTCTTTCAGATTCGAATTTTTAAAAAATTTTCAGATATTATTTTCACTGTAATAAATACGCATTCAAAAGCTTTTTGTCATACAGAAGTTAACAATTTTTTTTTTTTATTTTGAGCCAATTTTTTATAGATTTAAATTTAAAAGTAGGACATGGAACTAAATGCTAACTAAAAACTAAAAGGAAACATTATTGAAGAGAGGTGCCGAAGAAACCAGAAAAAGACGCCTACTTCACTATTCTCAATTTATAAATTAATAGTATTTTTGATTGCGAACGAGTGTCATTAGTTTCAGTGGCATAAAGCAATCGCAAATGTTAGAGACACGCCTTGTGTGTACAATTTATGGAAGGAGTATGGGATAAAAACCTACGCATATTGAGTATCTGTTGGATCTATTAGATTTTCTATTAATTTAACATGTATCTAGCTGCAGCGGATAAAATTGCCAATTCTTGTTGAATTGAATTTATCTGACTGGAGACAAATAAACGCAATGTGGCATTAATCAGCCGGTAGAAACTGGTATCAAATAGTGCGGATATAAGACGCACAAACACCGCCATTCAGAAGCACCAAAATAGCATAATTTTATATGCTATCCGAACCGAAACAGGTTGAGCAACCTCCTGGTGGATGGAGCACAAATTCCTGTGGTTCTGGCGACAATTCGAAGACCCCGTTCCTTAACCTCTGGAGCAATCGGGAGCTGGCTGGGGGGCGATCGGTCATTCTAAGACCATTAAATTTACGGTCGAACAATTACGCCCAGCCGCTCAATTAAAGTATAATTCATACTTTCGGCGTTTATCAATAAAATACAACGGTGTGGTTTGATTTGTCGCGTTAATTTGAACTGGTTTTACCGCTTCACGCGGTGTCAATGAAAGTAATTGAGATAGAAGAACGTTCCGCGGAATTGAAGTTACCGAGCATCTGTAAGCAGTGGCGCGGTAGAGCGGTAATGTCAAACGCTCTACACCTGAAGGGTCGCAAAAACTACAAGTCGTTCTACAGGTTTTCCTGGTTCCCTTGGTGCGATTTTCTCTTTCGTTTGCACTCTATATATTCCGACAAGACGCGCGCTGATGGTGGCGCGGAAAAACAGTAAAAAGTGCAAGCGCGCACATATGTGGAAATTTGCATGCCCGGAGGCTAGAAGTCTTGATTAACCTCTTCTCCACGCGGTAAATATACCGTGGAGTCCCGGAGTTAACATTTGACATTCTGGAAACGCTCCCCGGCGGCCAGGACGGGCCGCGATAAAAATATATAGAAGATCGTGGGAACACGAAGAGCGAACATGTCGCTTATCACAGAAGTAGGTTACCTGGCGAGGTACAATTGAATCAATTTAATCCATTAGCGAAATTGGCGCTGTGGCTTACTAAAAGAATATTTTCCGGATCTATGCACATCGCTCGATGGCTTCATCGAGAGATGCGCCACGCCGTGTGACCATAAAATGGGACACCACCGATCATGACTGGCCCGCGCGCCTCCCCCGGTGCCCCATCGACAGTACCACGGAGCGACACAGTCGCCGATGGGTGGCCGTGGCAACATTTTTGAATAGAAAAACGTCGCAGTGGGCTCGAATCGGTCGCGGATTATTCCGCGCGCTCGCGCAGCGACCACCATTAAGCTAGATGTCCTATCTCTAAATACGAGCTGCCAGGCCGCTCGGATAGATGCTTTTAATTAACATCTCAGACTCAGCGAGCATCCTCCTCCGCAACGGCCGCCCATCGCAGCTATGCTCCGGGCAGGGCGGGCGGCTCTGATCAGGCCGCGATTCGCGAACTCGCGAATGCCCACGCCACCGGGAAGGGCCGGGGCCGGGGCAAGTGCGAAAATCATTGTAAATCCGACATGCTTCAGCGGACCTCCAAAGTAAATAAGTATAATTACCCTGTGGACCAGTCGTCGCATCCTTTTTGGCCACCCGTTTTATCTCCACTCGCCGGACTATCGCGCGGCTTCTGGGATTTGCTTGCTGAACTTGTTAGCAGCTGGATTTTACTATATGTAGCGCAGATAAGCGCAGCCTTCTTCTCAAGACGTCGAGTCGTTGCTTATTGTCGAAAGCGGTAATTTAGGTTTTGGACGTCGTTTTAACCATAAGCAACTTTTGACTCATCCGGGGATTCCGCCGGGATTTATGAATACATAGTGCAGGTTGGGACTTAGCACTCAAACAGTTTTTGCCCGAATCTAATGAAGACGTCGGTTAACATATCCGCGCTCTGAGGGTCTCTATAGGAAACTCTGCATGGTTAGTAGTTAATATGTACAAGCGCCGAACCCTCAGCAGAAGAGCCGGAGAATGTTGGCGTCTTCATAAAACCAAATTTATGCAAATTCAGGCAGAAAATATGAATTATCGAACTTGCAGTACATGCGGCAAGTGCAATTTCGCTTTTCCCGGTGCAAAATGAATTTATGTGATAACAACATAATGAATCAAATCTCCGTGACTTTAGCTACGAGAAACAAAGTTTGAAATAGCATAAATGATTAATTATTTCTTATATTATAGTAAACGAATAAAAATATGAAATTGGACAATATGTATGTACCTACTTATGTTAGTACATATACATATATTTCAAAAGAAAATGTCTTTATTTTATATCTCATATTTACATAAAAGTTTTTTTTTAATTAATTAAACCAATTCAGAATTAGTAATTTTTATGGGTGTCTTTCATAATTAACGAGTTTGATAGCCTTTCTTTCCCCAAAGAAGTTCTAAGATAGCTTTTAATTCATTAGAACTATTTGACTTAAAAAGCTGGTTCAACTATTTAACTAAACAAAACTTATTTTTCGAAGTATTCGAATAAAAAAAATCATTCTTAGTATTTAAAACAACAAATTATTGAACAGGTTTGGTTAGATTTTTTGAAGCCATATTGTCTGGACTAATGTTATTTTTTCATTCCTTAGAAAGGACTGACTGACTGAAGAGTTGTTTATTTATTTTAGCATTAAAAGTTGGTAAACTTCATTTTATTGTTTAAAAATGATGTAATAAGTCATCAACATGATCTTTGTGCCTGAACATTTTGTAATAACCCCATATTACTACTACAGAAGCTAGAAAATACAATGTAGTATCGAAAATCTCCAACTCAAAAACAAAGAAGTTTAATCTTCAAAATTCAGAAAAAGACAAGTGCAAAAGATGAAAGATATATCGCAAGGTCTGAATATATGTAAGTGATGAAGTAACGCACCTAATGTCCCAATTTTCTAAGTAATTTGTCTATCAAAGGCGAGCACTGGAGTAACTGCATTTTCCGAGGAAGTCCATCATCAATTTGAATTTAAATATTTATGAGATCGAGGGACGGCATTAATAAGCCGTGTATTAACAATGTTAATACGGAGCCCTCTCTTCCTCATGGCGCGTAACGCGAAACCGTTTTAATATGCCTCCATAATTTTAGCTGCCCGGTGAAATACCCTCCGCAGCGCGCGAGTAAAGCGTCCACCCGGAGAAGCGTGAAGTTTCCTACCTGTGCACAGCTGGCCTTCTGCACGGCGGATATTTATTAATAATAATTACGCAATCGTAGCCGGGGCACAATTAAAAAGCGAGAGGAAGTGCACCCACCCAGATGCGTACTCGGGGCTCCGTCCAGCCTCCTTGGGGCCAATGCACCGCGCCGGCGCGGCGGAGCCTATTTACATTTTCTTGAGATGGAGATGAAAACGCGCGAGGTTCACGGCGCAGACCAACACCACCTTAGGAAAGTCAAAATGCCATTGCTTTTCAGTAAGTTGGCGTACCTCGGTGAGACGCTAATTAGCAGGTAAAATTTCATCGCTGAAAGTAATATTTGGACGGCGGCGGCTCGCGCTAAGGAAAGTAATTACGTCAGGAGTTCTATGGGCTCTGCACGCCTTCGCTTTCGTAACGCGCTATAAATCAGCGGTCAGATGCACGCGGCTATTGCCGAGACGAATTGCGTCCGCTTATCGAATTAAGAAGTTGGCGCTGCTTAGATTTATTGCTTAGAATTTGCATAAGATGGGCCCTGGCCACTCGGGAGGTTAAGAAGAACAAATTACTTCAAGTGGTGCGCGCCTGTTCTTTAACCTTTTGCGGCGCGTTAAGAAGTCGAAAACAAACACTAAAGGCTTAATATGGAAATGGGCTTAATGGAGGTAAGCTAAAAGGAATTCATTTCGAGCTCCCTTAAATGTTACATCAACCGTCTGGCACTCGAGAAAGAAAAGCTATATCTTTTAACTTCCGTGCCATTAACTTTCTTTATTTTTACCTGCTAATTCGCTATTGCAATTCTATAATACTAGAACAAAATTAGAAGCAATAAACTTTTTATGTGCCGAAAAACACGTTCCACGAAGTAACGTCTAAGAAAAAGGCGACTACGTTAGATTCCGATAACCAACCTCTTTATGTGATTTTTTTAGGTCTGCACACAATTTTAACATAATACCCTTATTTTTACAAAATTACACTTTAAAATATATTTACAACAATTAAAGATACGTTTAAAAAAAGCTAAGCTGGAGGGTAGTAACACGAAGTAGGTCGGAATCAGTTTGTTAGAAATTACAATGAAATTCCAGTTTCCTTGAAGTTCATACATTTGTCGAAAATTATTTTTTAGGTAGATATTATAATTCTTCAGATACCTACATGGGCATAACTCCTGAAAAATCAGTCAGAGATTAAATGTTATTCTACATGAAACGAAACCACGATAATTCAAATCTTTCTGTACAATATACAGCCTTAGAGCACTAAACTTTTAAAAAGAAAAAAGGGGTTACACTGACCCCAGCAATTTAAACTAACGCCATATAATTTTCCAAATATACGAAAAAATCCTTACATAAAAACGACTATGTACCTACGATTAGTTTTAGTTTTTTGGAACCTGTTTATATTAAATCAAATATTATTTTTGCTTAAGAAAACGCGGTTAATTAACATAAAAGAATGAAAAACATTTTATAATTATTTTATAAAGAAGCAATTTTCATTTATGTCCATTCAATATTCGTAAAAGTAACATTAAACAAGTTTTATGCATTTTTTGTTTGAGAATGATGAAAATACAAAACAATTACCCATTTTATGCAAGAGTGACGTCTTTTCAAAATAAACGATTCAATTAAATAATGCGACTGATATCTAGGTAGATCTCTCTTTTCAAATGTCCTAAAGTCAGGAAAAAATTACCTGAGTACTGAAAAACCCCATATAGTCTCAACCATTTTATTAAATCTTCGTTACAAAAATCAAACATTATACGGTATTCAATTTCATTGGCATAAAAATTAATGACGCCCACCAGACCGCCGCCGTAAACTTCTGTTTGAAACAAATATGGATAAATTGAGACACCCATCGATCGCCTCTGAGTGCTACCAACCCTCTCGCGATATCCGCGAAATAGCCTGCAATTTTCGAATAAATCTCAAACAAAGGAGTGGCAGCTTCTCCGGCGTATTTGTGGGCGAACCCAAGAAATTATGCAAATCTACCGAGATTGCTGCGTCCATGGCTCAACACATGATTTACAACTCGAATTAATTTACATAATTTGCACTAAAACGTGTACATCCAACATGTGAAGAACTCACAGATGTGCGGAAATTCACTTTAACTCAATTTTATTATAGTTCTGATGACGCGCAAAAGAAGACCGACTCCGCGGTATAACGGTCACCTGCCATCAGGTAACCCAAGAGGAAGTGGACAAGTGGCCAACAATTGCCATTAATATTGATTAGAAAGCCGCACACCTCCGATTTGTTATTATGCAAAACGCCGTCGGCCACTCGCACAATGCTTTTAATTAAGACATTCGGCTAAACATGTTGCGGCCATGTCATCGCATAAATTCGTCGCGAGCTCCAGCGTTTCGGATGATAGACCACTTCCTCGTAAATACCGCGGCAGCATGCGATCTACTCATTAAGCGAGCCGCGAGTCGGTACCTGAGAGCACCGTCTCAAGTTTTGTCATTTGGTATCATTTCGCGACGCGGGGCCTCACTAGACGCAGAATAATTACCCCAACGTGAAGGAATTTACGTGGTTACCTGTCGCGCGCGGCAGAAGGATGCTGCGCGCGGCCACAAACGCTGGAGCCCTCCATCACCCAGACGAATCTCTTATAAAATTTAACGGTAGACTGTCCGAAAGTATAAATCAGCGAAAGCCTATGAATGGTGACTAGAGGTCTGATTAATGTGTTCCAATTCCCAGGGACCGAGCACGTGAACATCGGCGAGCTGGTGCACACGGTCGCGGTTACCTAATATCGCGGCCACACTACCGCGATTCGCGATATTCCGCCTATCTCGGGAATATTTTATAATACAATTGACATCGACCACTCTTTGTGGCACATACCATGGAAATATACTCTTCATTTCGCAGCGCGCATCTTGCAGAGTTAGTCAACCGTGCAGACGTAACGTAGTTAATCCCGCGGAACATACAAACATAGGCCGCTCGCTAACATCTAGCGATATCTTTTCAGTACCCTAGCGGCTAGCGCTAGAGGATGAAAGATTGTTAGATGCGATAACGACGACGACACGAACATCGAGGAACACACCGCTTTCATTGTGAAAATTGCTGACATTGAATGCACCCAAGGAAAGCTCGGTAGCCTATTCTTGATGAACTGTTAGATCTAATGACCCACTTTACATACGGAACGATAGGATGGATCGGGAGAACTGGACAATTTCTTGCCCTAATGGAATTTCTTAGAATGCGCTTAAATGGTCAAGGCGATTTTACAAGTGCGGCTGCCGTCGTCGACGTCGTTGTCGTTGTCGTCGTCGCGACATCCGTTGGCTCACGAAATCGCCCGGGCCCCCAAGACAAGAGCTCCCATAGCGGAAAATAGTGTCGCCTTGAGAGGAGCAGCCTCAATTGGATGCTGCAAAGATGTCGTCGCACGGCTGAAAAAGCAACCAGCCGGACGCCTCCTCGCAGGTGAACTCTCAGGTGAGTTAGCAAAGCTAAAACATAATTTGGGCTAAGGAGCAACGAAAATGCCTTGTTCTGCGCAACGAAAGAAAGAGGCTAAGTGGCTTCCGTGTTTCAGAACTTTTTCACTCAAAGAAAACAACTCGAAGAAAGCACGCCTAAAGGGGCACTTCTCAGCATTACTCATATCCAAAAGAATTTAAAGTTGAAACAGGCCTCCAGCTCTAGGGAATTCCGCCTAAATTCAATATTTTTACAGTCAGCCTTTTTTACTGCCATTCAGTTTGTTTGTTTGGCTCATTTTGTTTATAAATCTTTTCATCAAGTCAAAACGAGGTCCAATCACTTTCTTAGAAACCTTCTAGCGCGAAATGGACTCAATTAATGGTCTTTCAGACACAGCCCCCGGCTGAACATAGCTCATATGTTGCCTTCGTGAACTTTTCGACGAAAATAGCTTCTAATTTTCAAATTACTGACCCAGTTTTTCCTGGGAAATAAATAGGGAAAGATGTTTCCTCGAAACAATTATCAGTTTGCCTGTAATTAGATTTCTAACATTTTCAAATAATTATGGGAAACCAATCGTTGTAATTAATCAACGTGTTTCGGTTATTTACTGAATAGCTGTCAAAAACACTTATCCAAAAGATTTACTATAAATTCTTCATTAAAGTTTACTTCAAAACAAATAACAGATTTTCGAGATAAGCTGCAGACATTAATTGACCCATGGTTCGTTTTTAACGTACATTTACCTAAATTAGCCAGTCGAAGCAATTTATAAAAAGAGAGAAATTATATTTTATCTACAGGAAAAATAAAAACAATTTTTATTTGTACTCTTAGCTTAATATACCTACTAAATTAGGGGAAACAACCGAAACTATGATATTTCGGCAATCTCAGGTTTAAGATAAGATTGCATTTAATATTATCATATTATGCTATTACATGAACGTTTAAAAATATTTTAAAATATTTTATCTTGAGATATAATATACAATTTAATGACATCACAGTCGTTATTCAATATTCCAAAGTTCTTATTTATTCTGACAATATATGTACATATGTAGTAAATACATATGTACCTACATATGTAAAGATATTTAGAAAAGTTTTTTATTCTTTATTGCAGGAAGGTTTTAATCGATTTGGGAAAAACTTAGAACAGACCTAATTTGAAGCTTCATATTGACTGTATTGTTAGCAAAATTTACTTCCTCATTAAAAAAGATGCCTTTTAGCCCGCACATTTCACCCCAACTTTATTCATAATCACACATAGGAATTCCAGGAAATGGAGCAGTTGTTTAATGCTTAATCACGACGTGCTATAAATCTTTATGATTCTTGGAAGGGTAATTTCCCGATTATGTCAATGTATAACTTTATGACGAGCATAATGCCTTTTGCGCGGCGCGGAAGTAATGGGCGTTTGGTCTGGCCATTTTTATTAAGTTCGCAAGTAGCCAAGACTTTGTTTGGATTTTACAACATCAATAAATAACTTCCATTGATACCGAAACTGAACAATTCAAATTTATAATTTTAGAAAGTATGAGGTAAAAGGCAAAGTTTTTTTTTCAAAGCATTATAAAATCAAGTGAATGCTTTTATGATATGAAAGGTTCCTGTTGGAACATTCTACTCAGCTTCTGTTTTCGGAATTTATTGAAATTATCGTCTAACTGTTCGCCATATAAACCGTTTTAAATTTTAACGTATCCAATTATACGGTTTGATAAAAGTATACTATAAGTGATCGATTATAATGAATATGAAATTTGTATATTTTTTAGTCAACTAACATATTAAGTTATTTCTTTCAAATATTGTTCAAAATAGTTTTTGATGCACGTATAAATTTACCTAATTTTGTAATATTTGGTAATAGGTTAACAAGATTTATCATTTAAAAATTATATTTATTTTTGGGAAATTTAATTTGCTAATGGTAATTTGTTTTCTTATTAACATATGTGTTACGTGTAATTACTGGTAAATTTGGCGTTATGTTTTGATAATGCAACAGAAAATATAATAAATAGTGAATTCCCCTAAAACAAATCAAATCAAAATATGGAAAGATAAAAAAAAATACAATACAATTCGTAGACCTTGAGCAGATTGAAAATATTTTTAATTGACAATATTAAGTGGAAATCAATCAGCTTGTTGTTGTTGAGACTGGCACACATAATAAAAGTAAAAATAAAAACGAAAATTTAATAGATTCTACTTGCGAGTATTTTTCTTCAACGGTTTTGTGCAAGGTTAAGTGTAGACTCTTGTCTGAGGTGGAAGAGTCCATTCGAGGTCTATTGGGTCGAAATCGAAATAATCTCTGTTCAATTTACATTATCTCCCCGATGATCTTGAAATTCCCAGTCGATCAAGGAGGCGCATTCTCGACGCTGCGATTAATTCGAAATCACCCCGGTAGCAGCTCCGCCGACAACTGATGGAGCACCGATCACGTTGCGTTTGGGCTCCCGCGCCGCCGCCGCCAGCGAGATTTCATCTAAATTAAAATGGCATCGCGGCAAGTCAGAGGGTGCAATAAAACAATGTCAAAAAAGTTTAATTGGATATTTTTCTATCGATCTCGCGAGTCTGATACCTGAATGGAATTTATTGTATTGCACACGCACCGGCAGCTCACGGACAGCCTCCGGCCGGCCGAGGGCCTCAAGGAGCCCGGATGGGGCCCAAGTGCGTGCGGACAGGTGGATTTGTTCCCTTGACATGGCCAAATAAGAATAACTCAACACGCAGCGCTATGAGTGGAGAAGGAGCCGTGCGCGACGCGAGTTTGTTGCCAGTTGCCATCCGCGCGCACAATAAACGCGGACAGGCTCATAAAATACAAATGGCTAAAGAGCACTCATAAACAAGACCGAAAAGGAACCTTAGAGAACATTAGAAGATGCAATGCAATCATAAAGAAAAAGAAAGGTGCTTTCTGCGTGCGGATCGCGGGTCCTGGTGATGCTGCGGAAAGCGCTCCTCCTGCGGCGCAACATGACAGCCCTATAATAACATATTTAAAGTGGACAATTCAATGGAAATGATATCGGAAACACGATACTCTTCCTGCGAGCTGGCGCTAACAATGGGCGCGGCTGGAGGACCCGCGCCGGTAACAAGGCCGCGGAATTTCGATTTGACAACACAAGAGAGGTATGACATGGGGTTAAGAAGGGCCACGCCACTTTGCCGTTCGATTGCACTTGGAAGCAACCACCGAGATGAATGCGAAGACGCTCTCAAGACGATCCACGAGTACCTGCTCGCCTTGTGGGTAACGCTCCGAGAATAATGTGCAAATTATTTTCATTTTGTTGAATTAAAAGCCGCACTGTGCAGAACTTGGTACCGAAGAGATATCTTCGAAGGCGGGAAATTTTGATTTTAAATCAAAAAGGTTGTGAAAAATTAATCTAATCTTTAATCCCTTCTGGTATAAGAAAATTCGGCAAAACTGGGACGAATTAAAATATACTAATAATTAGGAATAAATCTCTTTCTCAGGGTCCTCTTCAGTCGATTTTGTTTAGATTTTAATCGTTATCTCTTCTAAGTCATATGAATAATATATGGCTCGTAATCGAGTCTGACTCGTGATATTAATTTTAACTCCGAAATTGCAACCACAAGCCATTGTAGACGAATGAATTAAGAATTTTGAAAAACATTTTAGTTATTTTTCAAACATATCAGTACATGAATTTCCTTTTTTGTAATACTTATGTGAGCTAGGTACAATTAATAAAGCAAACCTATACCTATTACCTATTACCTATAATAAATGGTAGATAAACTACATAACTGTTTCGACAAACTTCATTAAGTACTTATAAATTTCAAAAAATATAAGGCTTTATATTTATTTAGACAGGACAATCGCTATCGCATTTTTAAATTTAATTATTAATTAATGGATGAATTAGGGATGATGAGGGGTCATCCGAATGTGCCAAACTATGTTACAGGAGAAGGAAGGATCTAAAAATCTCTGAATTTGCGTGACGTCAACAATAGGTTTTCCTCAAATTAGGTACTATTTAAGTTCCAAGTATCAGCACGGATTAAGTTTCTTTTATATACAAAATAATATACATAAGTAGGAAATGATAGATTATAGAATTTTAGTTAAATTGAAAGAACAGAATTTTCGAGACCAAAACTAAAGCAAGCTGCTGCGTTTCTGACGTATGTTGGGGTCTTCTATTCGCGATCCAGCTTATTACCCGCCAACAATGAGCACGCAGCACCGGTGGCGATCGGGCCCGGGAAGCTGCAGGTGACGTATGAAGTGGTTGACGCGGATCAACATAAACAACTTGGAGCACCTCGAGTGACAAATCCATCGCACTCGAGTGGCCGGCTGTGTTAATTTAGCGTCAAAATTAACACCACTTGTTCCCGTCTGGCGATCGTCGCGCAGGACGGAGTTGGCATGATCACCTGAGTCGCTAGAGTTAGACTTTGTGGTCTGGTTTCCCGGCGAATGACAAACGCGGAGTGGCTTAAGACAGCGACAAGTTAATTCAGTAACCGTAGGCCATAAATCAGTTTTCTCCACTGACAGAGTTTCTGGAATCGTTTCCGCAGCCCAGAAGAGTGTCTTCCCGGGGGCCTTGGGACACAAGGAACATTGTGATGTTCCGGGGAGATCCATTGAAAGCAAAAATCTTAACGAAATGTCGGGAATCACCTGGAGCAAAGGAAAACTCGTTTTTTGTCAGATGAATTCTTGAATATTGGAATTCTTGATTCTGCTGGTGATCACAACCTTTTCGCCGAGGTAAGGCGGAGCAAGAGATTTGGTCAGGAAGCGATTATAACGGTAATTGAGCATTCAAATGCTCCTGAGGATCGAAGATATCAAAGGCCATCGAACGGCTAAAGTTGGCTAAATATGATTTTCGTGCGCGCCGTCAGGTTGTCACCCGGTCGACACACCGTCTTCGGTGGCCAACACCTCCTTTAATTGGCTTCGATTTTCGGTCCAGCACCATAGGCCGGCCGCAGCATCCGCAGAGAACGTCTCCTGGCCCAGGTAACGCGAGAAAAGCCGCGAGCCAGGGCGATCGTGGATCGCATAAGACGTCTGAAAAGATGAAAAGTGGCTGCCCGTGCCTCTATGGCCGGTACGCAGGTTAACAGTTAGACGACTGCGAATAATAAAAGTAATAACAGGTGAAGCCAAGGTTTGAACAGGTTATCAGTCTCATTGTTGCGCAGCCCGAGTTCTGAGCGTTGTTTGTTCTGTAAATTGCGCATGGTAACTGTTAGGGGCCAGTGCATTCTGGCCCGATCGCCATAAGATGCATCTCGTAATGATGCCATTATGTAATATTATTGCAGAATTGCTGCAGTTGGCGATTTTATTCAAATCGTATTGGAATGCCCCTCTCTTGTGGTGCTGTTGGCACGCTTCACTGGGCAGTCCACTCATCATGTTTGGATTAATTTGCCAGCCTGAGCCTGCGCTGAGCTAGCCCTAGCCTAGCCCCGCGGAATGTCAAACAAGAGGGAGTGCTTACCTGTGCAGGAATTCGCAAATTAATGTGACACTGCAGACGGATAAATGTTTGCTCGACGCTGGTTCTGGTTATTAAAAGATTGGGGAACAAAGGAGCCATCATCGCCGCGGCCTATCTGCACCTCATAATTGCATTAAATAGAGGTAAACACATGTGGTTCACATCTACCGGCTCCACCATTGCCGAGGAATCCTTTTGTTAGCCAGGTTCTTTGCGGCAGGTAAAGGGTTATAATTAGCGAATCTACAGATGTTACTACGATGAATATAAGTGGAGCAAGTCTGCGCCAACTTGTTTCAAAGTTCAGACATACATACATATGTACTTGTCCAATAGTACTTTTCAACCTATATACATATGAGTCGTTATTTTCGGAGGTGGTATAAGGCCACTATTTGAAAAATTTACATTAAGGCTATCTACGTACACGATAAAATTTAATTAGGGAAATTATGTAAAAACCAATATGCATATGAAAGATGAACCTTGTATTTTTCAAATAAAAAATCGTTTAATGCAATATTGGCATTCTTTTAGAAACTTATTATAAAAATTTATAAAACCTCTTTTGGTTTTTCTTCACTATTGGTTCAAGAAAAATTATGCTTCCTTCCCTTACCTTCAAAAGGTGACCGGTCATCGACCATATAAAATTACCCTTATCTTGGCGCAAAAAAAAAAAGTATTTTAAATTTATAATTGACATTAAGTAATTAAATTGTACTCTGCCTTTACTATTCTTACCAAAGAGCGGTTGTCCATCACTAGTAAACACTGATAAATTAGGTGAAAATTATAAAAATGCTGTCAAATTCAAGAACTAAACTTAGCAGAAAAATCAGTTCAAACAGTTAGACTTTGAGGATAGTTATTAAGGAAATCATGCAAAATTACCTTCAATATTATATAGATTCACATTTTAAATATATTACTTACATACATATTTATGAAAATTAAGGGCTTACAAATACACAAATACCAGTTTCTGTGCAACATAAAACGGCCCAGAGTTCGGTACAGTCTTATTAAAATTACACGAATCAGAAAAATTATCATAGATCACGGTCTAATAAAGACTTGCAGACTCAGACTGTTTTTAACGATTTTTCCTACACCACCTGCTGCTTCCAAGATAATTTCGCTTTAGCCACCCCGCGCCCCATTTCCTTTTGCTGCGGCTAGTGCCACCGTCCACAGGAGTCCTTAATGCCTGCAATTAAAGTTGAGAGCAATCTACTTAAAGCCGCCTGCAGTCAGCCCTGCACTGCTCTGGAGGAGGAATGATTAAATCTAGCTTATGCCCATATCTACGCGACGCGACGCCAACGATGACGTCGAGTAATTTGCGTATCAAAAGCGCCTGCAAACAAACCTGCACACGTAGCGCGACGCTCCTAGGTGTCGTGCCGCGGGCAATTTAGATTCGTCCCAGAACACGTATGTTTCGCCGAGTCAAATAATTTTATTCAATTTGAACATATTTCTGAAAAGAGCTGGCTGCTCGGATTAAATGAGCCTCACTCCCAGGCCAAATATAATTCTTCTATCGCGGCATAGAAACGGTGCGTCGTGCCGCAATTTGACCAATAAAATACCGGAGTCGAGCAAATCCGGGCAAGTGGTCCGCCAATTTGGCGAAATAATAAAATAATCGAACTCTCAAGTGTGAAATTATGAAATGAATTAATGCATGCCTGCACATAAATACCTGCATGGATAGTCGATCAGCGCGCGGCTGTGGCGCGCTGATTTCTCGCGCTGACCGCGTGTGTGAGGTTCGCGCTTGTTACCTAGCGCACGGACCGGACGAGCGGTTCGGCCGCGATGTAATATCGTTTCGCCATTATCGATGCAGCGCATTCAAGTGTCACCCGTGATAATTTCTGCATTGCTATGGGCATAACTGTCAGCGGCGAAAATTCCCTGCTGTTAAATTATTGGCAGATAAATGGATCGACTCATCTCGCCGGATGGCTAAATAGAGAGTGTCCCATTAATTTGTAAAATCGTGAGGACTCCTGCATCTCGTCGACCTGCGCTAGTCGTCGCGTCTCAGACAGGCATCTACCTGCCGTGGCCGACAGCACGCCGGCAACAAAATTTCGCTGCTTTCGATGCGCACCGACGCGCCGACGACGACGAGCGACGGTCAGTTTGAATGGATTTGATCAAGTACTAGCGAACTTGCGCGGTGGCCGCAAGACCATCATTAGAAGATCCGGAAAGGGGCGCTCTCGGGCTCCTCCGGTGATTGACAGTCTCCATATGGACCCCTGGTCAAGCCGGGTACTCCTCCTAGGATGAAAAATGATAATTACGCGCGCTTCAAGTCCGGGCGACGTACCTATAATGCCCATTTAAAGCAATCGAAGAGGGGAGGGGAAAATTGGAGTAGTTAAGATTAGAATCAGCCCTCTTCAAGGCCTTAGGCTGGCTGGCAGCCCTTGCACAGAGCCTCAAGCCCGTTTGATTTATTTTCAATGATCCACTGTGAAACCGAACTCAATGGTCTGGTCAAAAGTTGTCAGCATCTCCCAAGTTGGAAATGCGATCGTCCCAACGAGGATCAAAAGACTGCTCGCTATGAATGTTTGTGTTTGGAAACCCCACTTCTGCCTCTAGATGACCTGATTTTAGCATTAAGATCTCCGTTAGAAGTATCTTTTATTACTAACTATAATTACCTTTCATATTTAAAGAACTATCTTGTAGTTTTTTTTCTAAAACATCAACTCTATTTTCTTTAAAACATATACTTTGAATCCTCAAAATTTATTTGCAACAGGTTTTATTTAGTAATCGTTATAAAATCGCAGTTTGGAAGTACGTCATTCATGTAAATGTCAGTATCTTAATCGCGTTTTTTTCGAGATTATTGTTATTGTTTTTCAAAACGCTGAACTTATGAATTTGTTTAAAATTTGTAACACATATACGGGAAAATATTTAGTTATATTACGTAACGTGGAATATTTTTATTATCATTTTTGGTTGCAAAACTTTCTAAGAGAAAAATTAAAATAAAAAGAAATCGGAAGCTAAGTAAGCTCTTTCAAAATTACTACCTTTTAACTTCTTTAACTTCCGATGTTTTGCGACGTTCCAGGTGAAAGAACAAAATTAAAGGGTTTTCATCAAAAGATAAATGTTTATTTTTTTAAGCTTAATTTTTTTGCTTCAAAAAGAAATATGTATTTTAATTAAATCAATTCATTTGTTGTAAATTATGAAAATTTTGAGTTCATTATGAAAATTTTGAGTTCATAAAGTACTGCATATAAGGTAAACACTTTTTTTATCTAAATGGTTACAAATTGTTTGTGCTCAAGCTTTGAAACGAAATATTTCTGTGCATCTAAGTAGATAGGTGCTCATACCGCAACCAATTTCGCTTTCCTGCCTAACTACTAAGCCAATCATAAAACATCGATAGAATCGCCGATACAAGAAGTGCAGTACGAGTTTTTCAATGTCTAACAAGCATTCCGGGAAATCCTTTACCTAATCCCTCTCAAGAAAATCAATCTTTTCTCAAAATCTTTAAAAAAGTCCCTTCGAGAACGTCGGCAAGGCACCTTGCAAGATTATGCCCAGCCGAGCAGTTCTCCGATGGAATGCGCCAGTAACCGACCGAACTACGCGCAAACGCAACGCACTCAACTTAACAGACATATCACAGCCAGTTATCTGGTTGCATGACGTCCCATCGCTGCATTTTCTGCAGTGCATGCAGCGCGTAATGATTATGTAACCTGGAAAAGCGGCTACCATATGGACAGCAGAAGGTTGCTTTATGGTCAGATCATGACGGCTAATTGTTAATTAATAAATTTATTCCGCTTTTCCGCAGAGGTTCAGAGCAAATACTGCAAAAGCGTCAAATGTTTTTCCCACATCCAAGTTTGGTTAGCCGGCTAACTACCTGTTCGCCGCCGATTCATAGTAAGAAGATGCATTCTTAAATGGTCATCTGGTCATCAGTTAATTGGAGGTTTCCGTTTTTATACTCTAGCCAGGCATGTGGGGCAGTCTAGTCACATTCGTCTGATCATCTTACGTTTAAGGAAACCCAGTCGCAGCATCTTCTGCCGGAAACTTGCACTTGGTCTACTAGCAAAGGGGATGACTCTATTTTAAACTCGCGATCGTGCCAGAACTGGCTCTAGAAAAACGTTGGCAGGTTGCCTAGCACACTTTATCAAGGGGAACGAGCGCAGTCCAGGTGTTAAGTGTCCCATATAAAGGTAGGTTGCCAACAAAGGTTGACGTGACCATCGTGGGGTGTGAGGGTAAGTACAAAAAGCGTGTTTTAATTAATGGAAACAGAACTTCTTCATTAGGAGTAAGAAGCCAACGAGCAGACAACGTCTTCGTCGACTCTATCAAGGCAGGGTGCTAAATTGATCTGCAACATAACACAGCATCTTCATCCCACCCGATCGCGATCGTCTTAATGCACCACGCCGCCGCCCCGATGGTGGCGAAAGCAATTTAATCGGCGCCAGCATCCTTCACCGCAATCAGCCGCGAAATGCAGCCACATACACGACGGTAGCAAATGTTTATATCTAGGTAACTAATGAGCAGCATGCGCTCGCGATAACATGGAAAACCCATGAGCCGACATAATATCCTTCGTCCAATCAAAATGCGGCCGCGGACTCATTTATCCCGGACGGGACCACGGCGATCGTGGGCTGAAGAAGGGTTTCGCGCAACAAACCTCCTGCGTGGTATTTCGAATTATAAGAAAAAGTCTTCTTCGGTGTTTCTTGCTCTTATAAGGCCAGATCAGCAGTGGATTTAGTTTCAATTAAAATTCCCTGTCGTCCGGTGACTGCTGCAAGTCATCACTTAAAATTCGATTGTACTGCAGCGACCGATCGCGCTCTCGATCATGGACATTAGCTCATTCAAATGAGCCATCAGCGATCCTTTCAACGTAATTGCTGAATGCACGCGATTCATCAGTTTTGGCGGCATTCGTAAAAGGATTTAATATTTTGCATACGAAAAGTACGAAAAGTAAACGCAAACGCTTCGTAAAAGCATCAAAAATCGTATATGCGATGAAATAGAAGATATAACAAGATTCATGTATCGAGTTTTAAATTTGTTTGCTATTATTTATTGATTTCTTGGCAGCTATTATTAACTTTAGATAAGTTTCAATATTACTTAATAATTACTTGACGTAATAAGATTACATTTTGAATGTAGGGTAATTTTAGATTTGATTATTATTTAATAATCCTACATAGTCAACAATAAAATAATATGCATACTATTTTTCTTGACCCAAGCATTTTATTTAATAAATAGTTTTATTAAGTAAAAATATATATTGAAGTTTGAGTGTTTGAATCAACTCTATCATGGTTTTTAGATATAGCAGACCAAATCATTCCTTTCTGATAATTCAGATAGTAATACAATAGGAAATTAATTTATCTAAAAAGTTTTACTTGAAATGAATAGTACGAGAGTAGTCTTAGTATATCCAGTAAATTCAGAGACTCTGCAGGGAGTGCTGACAATGCCATCTATATTTATAAGCGAAACGAGTATTATTTTCAATGTTTATTAATGTGTAATAATTTCAATTTCAAAACATTAAAGCTTTACTTTTTTTCAACAAAAACTATTAAATACACCCCAAATTTTTCGAGGGTTTTATTATATGCACTGGTCTCTTAATACATAGGTATATTAAAAATTATACTCGTATATAAAAGAACAGGTTTATTCCTGTAATCACATATTCAGCCTTTTAAGGTTTTTATAATAGCAATAATGTGTTTTATTTTTTAAATAATAAATTATAGTCAAAATCTGTTCTTAAAAACTCAAAGGGACCGAGAGAACAACTGTTTCTTATATCCGAGATCATCACAATCGAGGAGTATCAAAAGGTGTCAATAAAATATATTTATGTAGGGTATATACGAGATTTTTAGAAATAAACGTCTTTTGTGAGTAAAAATCGAGTTCACTTTCCTTTTCGATAACAATTGCATAAAATGATATTGAATAGAACCCACTAGAAATATTTCTGGAATCACAGTCTGTATCCATCCAAATCAAAGAATTTATATACATTCTGAAACCGCTAAAGTCCACGCTCCATTAAATGTTTTCTCAAATCCCAGATAGGATAGAGTTTCCGCGAATTTTATAGTGAAAATTATCCTTAGAGCATTAAGGTGCATATGTATTATGTTGTTATTTTTTATACAAATACCCTATAAAACCGTTAGACGTCAGCAGTCAGCTCAATTCGCAATATTCCAAGGAACTCCGCCTATGCTGTAGGCCTAAAGGGCGCAATTGTTTTTCTTTCTTTTAATTAGCATAGGTGCATTACCCACAAATCATAAAATTAAGGAAGTGATGATATGCATTACCGGTCCAGGTGCCACTATCGTGCATCGGTGGCAATAGATCATTTTTAATAATACGCTACCGGGGGAGTTGGTCAGTGGCCAGCGCTAATCGTTGGTGCTCCTCCAGCATTTTCTCCGGTGAATGGGAATTGCAACAAATTCGCTCCAAGACAAGACAAAAACAAAAAAAAAAGAGCTCAACTTCCTTCGATCATACGCATGAGTGCGCAAAGCATGCAGGGTCCACTTACGCATCCGCCCCAGCCACTTCGTCTCGCAATAATTCGCACGCAATTATACAGTCATGAAGACAATTAGGCGAATGATTGCCCCGGGAAACTTCGTGAACCCCGCCGTATTATACGTGAAGATATGACCGGCAGTTATTGACTTCTCATTCTTAAGAAAGCACGAGTTGAGCAACAACGCCGACTGTAAATATTTGAAGAGATTTTTATAGGTCCTAAGTTGTTTAATGACTCCGAGTAACAAAGGAGCAACATTGTAACTGCGTTGGACCGACGTCCAGTGTCATTACCGCCTGGGGATCAACAAAGAGACGAGGAGCGTGCAGACGCCAGCTGCATCTTACCGCGGATGACAATTAGTTGAAATAAATTATATTGCTGCCCCACTTTAATTATCGCGGTATGGCGCTCTGGAGGCTGCCCAATTAGTTGAAGGGCTTAGCAGGTACGCAATTACCTAGCGATCTGCATAAGGAGCGAGGCCTCGCTAATGCGCCTTAAGTGACCTTTAACAACATTAATCAGATGGGGTCTAATAGCACCCCAGCCGGAACCAATCTTCACTGTCTTATGCGTATGTATGGGGCCAATTCCAGTCCACTTTCTAAATTTTTGCAACATCTATGCCTTATTAATAAGCAAACTAAGCACTAAAATCTAGGATCAGCTCTGGGGAACTAAATTACTGAAAAAAACTTTACAGTTCTGAATATGTAATAAACTTAAGTTATTTTAAGCCCGATAGAATATAGAACTAGGTTCAAAGTCATGTTAAGGTCATATTATCTAAATACGAAATACCGATGGTAGAAACAAAAATTTCCCGAAGATTTAGTCTATTCAATGTTACTTTCTAGACTATGGCTAAACAAAAATATCAGAACAAGACTTCATACCATAAGCTTTGTTATCGCAACGACTTCTAATATTTATCAAAATCTTATACGTTAAATACCTACATAGAAGTAGTAAATTGCTAGTTAGAAGCAACAATATTCTAAAAGTAAAATTGATCGCTGAAGTGGTTTTAATTTAAATGCCGAGAAATAAAGTTTTTAAGCAGTATAATTGTATAATTTAAGTATATATATTAAAAATGAAGCTGTATATATAAGATATATGTATGTTTAACAACATTTTCCAAAATTATTAAAAAGTATTAAAACGACCTAAAAATAAATCTAATTTGTTATATCTTTTAAAATTAATACCTAATACCCATTTAAAATTCTTGTTTAAAATAAAGAATTGGGTTTTTACAATATCGATCAACTGTAGACTGAAATAATTTTTGATCATGACTAAAATTTCTTCACCCTCATTGCTTGAATTCGATAGTAGTAAAACAAATTATTTCTTCTTTCTAGAAATGGCTAGTTGAATTTTTTTCATTGAGTTATGTAATCAAACAATTATGAAAAACAAGAGAAAATAAATTGCTACGATTTTAGACGTACATAGGTTTATTGCCCAGACAACATTATATAGAAATAATATGATTTTGTAGCAAATATCGTGACTTTTCTGGCAATATTCCTGAATTTTGTGATGCATAATGCATACTTTCGGTTAAGACATTTTTAAATTGTCTTCTACAAATTATAATTAAATCCGCGTTTTTTTTTCAACATAAATATGTATGTAAGTGATGTAATTTTTAAGATTATTTAAATGCCATATGAAACATAGAGAGCATTATCAACTTGTTTTGTAGAAGTGCCCGCGAAATATTAAAGCCCCAATTTCGAAATTGATTAGCTAATGTAGCACTTGGGGGAGGTTAAGTAGTAATTAGCATTCTGCCGAGAATTGGACTGAAATACTCCTAAACGTAGTGACGATGGACACTCTAGAGTCTAGAGGCTAGAGTCTAGCTAAAACATAAATGATACCCCAGCCGAAGTGGCTAGTCGCTGTTTTATGCATATGTATGAGGCTCGTGGCCGGCCTTTAACCTTTAACTAGTGCAAATGGTCTTTAAGGAGATTTTTAAGAAATCGACAAGAAACGGTGCTCTGACTAAATCGAACCGATTCCTCCTCAGCGGGCAAGTGGCTAATTGGTTTCCGCGGGTTATCGACCCACGGAGCCGCTGTCGTCGTCTTTTAGCGCCCACGAGCCACCCCTCGAGTGGGGCTCTGAGCTTTCGTCCGTCGCGCGAGTTGGAAACAAGTTCGCGACTTCTGCGAGCCGCGCATGTTCCGTTTCAAGATTCAACCATAAAAGCTCAAATCTCCATGTGTCTCGCTGGGAGTGGGTGATCCAAACAGTACGTGACCAAGTTAGTTTTTTTACCTCTGGCTACCTTTGGTTAGTTTTCCATTTTTAGTCACTTCTCCCACAATAAAACCCTCCAAAAAAGTGAAAGTGCATTCAATAGGTCAGGTGTGACATAGTGCAGTTTATTTTTTGTCAGCGTTCACGTGAGAAAAAAATCGACCATCGCGGGGGGGACCGCGAAAACGCGTTTTTCTTTTTGGCAGCAGCGTGACCAAAATTCTTAGTGGAAAGTGGCTAGAAATTCTGCGATGAACTAGAGGAGCATATGTCGATTGTCGGCACCTAAACCCCATTCGTCCGCGACAGGTGAGTCCCCGGCCGCGGTGCACTGCCGCGTTACATTTCGCTGAAACCTCGCCAGTGTTTGTCTTGCAATTACCACGGCTTCTGTCGCTAGGCACAGCAGGGTCATTATACTTTGACACTCGAGCATAATAACAAGTGCCCGCGGCTGTTTTCTGACGTCTAGCCGCATGCCTACAGCGAAGCCCCCGCCTTTGTTCGGGGCTCTCGGGCTCCGTACTCCGTCTGCTCAACGGGCGAAGCATAAAAATTTTTTGTACTATCATTTTATTTCATTGCGACCGAAAATAATCGCTCGTAGTTTTCACGATTCGGCAGCGCGGCGCGGTGTTGGCAAATGGCAATCGCTCCAATATAATGATTAATCGGATTTCATTTCTCCTCTTGAACCTGACTGCCAGTCGTCTGCTTCGGCTTAAAGCCGATTAACTAGATTACCTTGAAGGTGGAAAAATGCTAATCTCATCGAGCGGTGCACGTTGATAAGTGGCGCTCTTTTCGCTACTTGAGATGATCTATCGGTTCTGCAAAAATTCATTCTGAATTTCCGCTTCGCTATCTTTCTGGTTTTTTGGGAATAACCCGTTCAGTTAACCCCCAGGCATAGGATGTGACAGAGCATCGGCCTTGTTTTTATATCAGAAGTTAGTCTATCTTATTGCAAAGTTTCATTTCGAACTATTTATATTAATATAATAATAGCGCATGCTATAAATATTTTTCAATCTTCCACTTAAGTCTTAAATTTTACAAATAATTAAAAAACCGCCCAAGAACGTGTCGTACCATGCTTAGTGTGGGGTTCCATATAGTAATTTATTTTAAAGTCGTTAATTCCTTATATATGTATAAACATACTAAATTTACTTATATATACTATTATTCTTTAGTACCCTTATAAATTATATTCCCCTTTTTTTGACTTTTTCTTGCCTCTTATACAATTAGTAGTAGAAAAAGTTAATAATATTTCAATATGTCCACTTTTTCGGATACCAGAAATAATTTTACCATAGCCCAGCCCACTTACGCGGATGATTACAAGTTTCTGTGCCAAACAGTTAAGGAATTACAAAAGTAGTGACTTCATATTGTTAACGACTTTGGCAGGATATATGAGTCGAATTTCCATGTGATAGGTAGACTCATATGTTCTTCTATCTAATTTAAAAAATAGACAAACAATTTCAACAAATAAAGGCAAATGTGTTAACACACGTGTGGACTAGCAGAAGCTTTAATTCGCTCAGTTTTGTCTTTACTTTTGTTGTCGTTTGTTGTCACCTTTTACGCAGATCAAAACCAACCTTGTGGCTAAATAAACAACACATAATTTCTTTAGAAGTTTCTTCCCAGGACGAATTCGAAATCAGAAATATTTAATTAGCTTCATTTTCAAAAAAAGAGGGTTAAAAATACATTTAGAAATATCGGATTGAACGTAGCTTAAATAAAAGCTTGAATTTTAAGCTACTTTATAAAAATCCAAAAAATTTTAAAGAGTGCTCGTCAAATTGTGTTGTTTCAAAAAGGGCTAAAAAACAAAATACAAACTGTTGCTCAATTCTTCCACAAAGAACTTAGAATTAGCCATTAATCACAAACAATTAGCTGTATTCCCACAATTGCTGGGTATATTGTGTTGGGGTTCTACTAAGTGATAGTTCTAAACTCTTTCTCCCAAATTCGCTTATTAATACAACGAACACTTAAAAACTTTTAAAACATTTCAATGAATTACTTTGGTGTCTAGACTTGATCTTTAGGGTGAACAGGGCACGTGATTCGTTTTGTCGCGTCTAAAAAGTTACATTGAAGTGTAATAACATCAATTTACATAGAGTCATTTTGTAAGTTTGAATTCAATTATTTAAGAGTACAATTTAAGATATGACTTAAAAAAGCCTTCATTCATTTTTAAACCATTCACATTAAGGTTATAGAAGTTATTTACTTCTATATATTTAGAATTTTAAATGAACAATTAAATAATAATTTTACTAAAAATTATCTTTTTATTTAAAAGTCGATTTTATGATACCTAGAAAAACTATGAATAATTTTTTAAAGGTCAATGCCTTTTATGTTTTGAAACAATCCAGTTAAATCAATTCAAGAAAATAATTATAAGTTTTCCCATCCTAAAATATGCGTCAATTTATTATTATTTATCAATGAAATTGATATGAAATAAGATAAAATATACATATATAAATATAATATAATAACATTTTAATTGATCAAATATCATACTTCTTTTGTTTATTCTCTAAGAGTTTAAATTGAAAAATCTTAGTAGAACGAAACACTGTATGAAATATTAAATATTTATAATTATCTTATTTTTATATAGTTTTATAATGAAAAATCTAATTATATTGACTCCTACCATAATAGCAATATTATAATAATACATCAAAGTCTTATTGTTCTGATTAAAAGAAAAGTGAACTACTTCACTTCAACTTCCTTAATGTTCAAGGTCGTTTAACTTCTCCCTCCATATCTTTTGTAGTCCTGATTACTACTTGCTTCTCAAACAATTTCCTGATGGAATGTACCTGGGGCCTATTGTGTTCCGCCACATTCTTTTCGAGCTTAGCTCCTTCGCCTGAGCCGTAACAAAGGAGGTGTATGTTTGTAACATATGTAGGGCTTTTTTGCATTTTCATTTATCGTAAAGTAGTTGTAGTACGCCACACCTTGAATGTGTATTAGAAATCTTCCAAAAGAACATACTCAGGGGCTTTTGTGGCTCTATTTCGTGCTCAAAGCCTAAAGAAAAATTGCTGGTTGCTTTGTTACCACAAATTTCGCCGTCATGCGAACGAAACATACTTTTCCTCTTATTCCGAGGCCCCTGTTGTATCACCTGGAACGGTTACGATGTATGCATTTGTGCCTCAGAATTTTGTCATGAAGCTAACATTATACAAATTGCAGCTTATTAAATTATTCACTAGGCAGAATTACGAGTGCATGAATATTTAAAGGTCTTGCTCCTTGTAACCAAAAGTGACCAGGACTCTTTTGCCATATCGATTGTCGAAATGCACGAAATGCCGAAATGTTCGACTGACAAAAAGCCCAAATTCAATTTACTTATTTTGCTCTTGGCTACATAATCTATCAAAGCTGAACGCTTCTTTACGCACTTCAAGTCAGCATAATTCCGGAAGAACGTCTTTAATTCATAATCTTGTATCTACTATGCATGGTCCTTGATTAGAATTAAATGCTGCGTTTAAACGCTACCTGTCCCTGACCAAATGACTTAATGATTTTGTAAATTTTTTCCTCTTTAGCCAATTAATCTATGCTGCTGTCGAATTATACTGAGTAATTTTCTTAGCAAAGACTTTTGCTCCAGGGTCACCAATGACTCGACGTCTGATGTTTTACACTTGCACACTTTTAGCCAATTGTTCAATATTTTCATTTTTTATTTGTTAAGCAGTTTGCGAACACTTCTGAAGTTTAGAAACTGCTTTTTTATGCAAAAACCGAAAATACACTTATCGCATGCTGCGAAGGTTACTTCAGTCAAGATTTGTTTAAGGTTGAAACATGATCGCATTTCTGTTTAGACGCTGATAACAGTCATTTTATCGGAAATAGGTACACTGCAAAATGTGAAAGTTTGCCCATGTAGTTTTTAATGTGTGACTAATTTATTAATGATGATTGAATTTCCAAGGTAAGATTATGTGATCTAAGTTCGATGAGTGATTAATTAATCATCGGTAAAGAACATTTACAACTTTACGTTTATTATGCTAAAAAAATAAAATAAGAGCTTAAGTGTAAAATAAGTCAATAATTGACTTTTAAATACTGTGAAATAACTTCAGAAAAATGTCGAGGTGAATTAGTATTTTTAGTTTCATTTAATCATTATAATTAATTAAAATTATCGATTATTTTTTTAGCTTTAAAATTTATTAAATTAAATTAACCCCCGTTTCTCTGAGATTGTTTCTTATATGTATACAACTTTTCTTTTTTTTTTCAGAAAATTTGGGGGAAACAAATACATTGCTGAAATTCAAATCAATTTAGGCTGAATATAATCATCAAATTCATTTGTGATGTTTCTCCCTGTAAAACCTAGTGGGTATGTATGAAAAACATTTTTTAAAAAATTAATTGAAATCAATTTCTTTCCTTTTCATAGCACCGCTGAAGGTAGCAACGAAGATGTTCTCACGACCAACAACTCAACACAGACACCAAGTGACTTAACCCCGCCGAGTTCTTATGAAGAAGTTCTTCCTCAAGCCCACCATCAAAATCCAGGACACTGCATTGCATCGTTTACAGCAATTAATCGGATGAGGAGTAACACACAGGTCAGATTTTTAACATGAGCATATAAAATTAGTTTTGTTTAGAAAGTAGCTGTTGACGCAAAATAGGTCATTCTATAAATAGAAAATGACTTCTCAGGTTGACCTCGATTTCAATGAAATTGATAAGCTTCAAAGGGTCATGCCTATATTAAAATACTTTAGCACAAAAGACTTTTTTTATCTTTATCAAGGCGTTATAGTAATTGATTTTTTAACCTCTTCAGGGATATTGGCACATATCTATGATGATGTTTAGTTTTTTAGAAATTAAAATTATTCTCACCAAGAAAAAATTGGAATCTGTTAAAGAGTAACTCACAAGTTTCTCCTCAATTTTAATAGTCGTAAAAATCAGCGGAAGAAATTGAATAATTAATAAAATAAAGTAAAAGATTTTAATACTTTTCAAAGACAGGGTTTTGCTTATTTGCGGTTTTCGTATTCTTGCTTACATTTAAATAATACTTTGTTTTGCTTAATAAATGTTTTTAATATTTTGAACTCTTAAAAAAGCTATTAACTGGCATTTATAATATCAGAATATAACTTATTATGTTTTAATTTTAATTTACAATTAACAGCAACTTTTACAATAGTATTTTATGCTTTCTACAGCTTTGTGATGTCTGTTTAGAAGTTGGCGGTGAAACTATTCACGCGCACAAAGTTGTTTTAGCTTCAGTGAGCCCATACTTTTATGCGATGTTTAATGGTAAGTACAAGAAGATCAGCTTCTGTTTATTGATCTTTTTGTATTATATAATAAAAATAAAAATTTAAAACTAAACCACGGTCACTGTATTTAAATGAAGCAAACGGATTAAATTCCTGTAGTGACCGTATTACCAGTAAGAGTCCAATAATTAATACTTACTTTTTTATTATAAGTTAAGCAAAAAAACTGAATATAAAAAAATTTATTAGATGACATGCTAGAGCGCAACCAGATGAATGTCACTTTGCACGATATTGACGCCACCGCGCTTCGACAGCTGATCGATTATACGTACACCGGTGAGATAACGATCACCGAGGACAACGTTCAAGTTCTCCTTCCAGCTTCAAGTCTTTTACAAATTCAATCGGTGAGAGAGGCTTGTTGCAAATTTTTATTAAGACAACTTCATCCATCGAATTGTCTTGGGATCCGAAGCTTCGCTGGTAAGTCGTTTTTAGTTACTTTATTTAAACTTTGATAAATCTTTAAATACGAAATGTTAGACTTATTCAACGATTATCGTCCATTTGCCAGGCAACCTTTTGCCCGACAAATGTGCTAAATAAAACTCCCTATTCAAAACAGAATAATTAATCAATTGGCATTTTTCAAAAAGAAAATATTTAGTCAATAGACTTTTTGTAAAAGGAAAATATTTAGTTAATGGTCATTTGCTAAAAGAAATATATATTTTGAATTATATTAGGAATTTTGTAAAAGGAAAGTATTTAGTGATTGTCGAGCTATCGGATCGGGCAAAAGCTTATCAGTAAAATGGTTTGTCGGACAAATAGACGGTTACCTTTTTAACATTTTATATCTCATCCTATTAGATTATTCATTTTTGATATTAAACTATGATACATACAAAAATAAAGCGTTTTCATTTTCATTTTTTTATTACTTGTAAAGAATGGATATGATCATACAACTTTGGTTGAAAATCGTTAGCTAAATTATGAAGATATACCAAACTCACTCTCAAAAATTTTTTTTAGACGCCCATTCTTGTAAAGAGCTCCACACTCGATCCCACAAGTATGCTCTTCAAAATTTTCAACAAGTTGTTAGTACTGAAGAATTTTTGCTGCTTCCCTTTGATGAGGTATTGTGGGATGCATATACAATATATTTAAAAAAAAATCCTATACCTCATTATTACTTAGGTCAGAGACTTAATATCCAACAACCAGCTGAACATATGCTCTGAGGAAAAAGTATTTCTAGCAGTTCTCAATTGGATCAAGCACGACTTGGCAGAACGGCAGAAATACATTGCCGAACTCATGACGCACGTTCGACTGCCACTAGTAAGTCGTGATTTTCTAATGACTTGCGTGGAGTCAGAAGCGCTTATTAGAGAAGACTTCCAATGTAAGGAGCTCTTGCTCGAAGCCATGAAGTACCACCTCCTTCCGGAGCAAAGAAGTTTAATGACCAGCCAAAGAACGAACGAAAGACGGCCGGAAGGAATGAAGCCCTATATTTTTGCAGTGGGTGGTGGGAGCCTATTCGCAATTCACAGTGAGTGCGAATGTTACAATCCGAGGACGAACACATGGGTTCCGATCACTCCAATGCTCTGGAGACGATCGCGTTCTGGAGTTACATCACTTCAAAAACTGCTATATGTCGTCGGTGGGTACGATGGCGTCACGGACCTTTCCTCCGCCGAGTATTACAACCCTTTGACGAACAAGTGGACCAATATCACCCCGATGGGAACGAAAAGATCTTGTCTTGGAATTTGTGCATTTGATGGTCTTATATACGTTTGCGGTGGATACGATGGTGCTTCGTGCTTGAGTAGCATGGAACGATATGATCCTTTAACCGGAGTTTGGACATCTTGTCCAGCGATGAATACTCGGAGGAGGTATTGCCGACTTGCTGTCCTCGGTACATTTTTCAATCATACTTTTAAAATTGTTTCACAAAACTTAATTATTTTAAAGACAACTGCATTTACTCACTTGGCGGTTTTGATTCAACGAACTATCAGTCATCAGTTGAACGATTTGATCCTCGAGTTGGACGATGGAGCTCTGTACCAAATATGACTGCCAGGAGGAGCAGTTGTGGCGTAGCGCCCATGGACGGGTATTTGTACTGTATTGGAGGAAACGATGGGACCATGTGTATGTCTAGTGGGGAAAGATTAAATTTACGTCGAAATGCTTGGGAGCCTATTTCGGCAATGCATTCCAGAAGGTAAAACATTTAAGGCCTAATCAAAAAATTAACATTTTGAACATTTTATTTTTTTTTATTCAACAGGTCAACTCATGAAGTTGTAGAAGTTGATGGATTTTTGTACGCTCTTGGAGGTAATGACGGCTCCTCATCGCTCAATTCGGTAGAAAAATACGATCCGAAACAGAATAAGTGGACTATAGTAAGTTCAATGGTAACAAGACGTAGTTCGGTTGGAGCAGCAGTATTGGAATGTTTCAATTTGGAAAAGAGCTTAGTCCAAACCACGAATTTATGACCTTTATCCACCATTGTTGAGGCATCAGGAAATAGCTCAAGTGGTACTTCTGGTACCACAAGTTGCAGTTCGAATGCACCGAATGCGTCTAATAAGACAGCTTAAGAATTGTTTCATTTGACAATAGATGTGGCCAAGTTGGGGTGTAATATCCTATCTGGATTTAATTTTTTCGATTTTTTGTAGTACACTAATAAGAACGAAAACAATCTGGTAATAATTTTAACAGATAGGGTAGTAGGAGTTTATTACTTTGTATTTATTTGAAATCATACTCTAATGCTGGAGCGAATTCTGGTGCAAATATTTCTGAATGCCTCCAAAGAGAACCAAAAGATAAAGAAATGATTAAAGTACATAAATAAATTTATTAGAGTTATGTAACTGCTTTTCGGTTAAAGCAGTTATACATTATTTTGGCGTTAATTTCATACCTACCTACTTTGCCTTACTACTACTGTTCTAAAACAGTAGCTGAATGCCTTTTCGTTTTGTCTTCGCAATTAAATTTCAAGTAGACAACAACTAAAAGTATTTTTTCTCAAGGAAATTTAAAAATAACAACAATTTTAAATTTAAAAGAAAGCTATACAACATAAATTTATTTTTAGCCGAAGGCTTCTTACAAACAGTCGTTACCTAATTCTAAAAAAAGGCAGCAAAAAGAACATATGTACTGCATATGAAGTCATCGGACTTCCTTGAATAGTTTTATTATCTGAGTGGCGGCTGGACACATAAAATGCTATGATAGTTGTTTACGCACTATGCATCCCACCTTTACTTATCCTTTGTAAAACCCGGCTGGCGAGACGAAAATTTTCGACATCAAAACAAAATAAATTCAAAAAAGTCGTTTAAAACAGTTTGTATATATGCTAGAGAGAAATTCGAGGGCAGCAATTGACTTCTTCCATTCAGTTTCTAGCTATTAGACTTGGTATTAAATTTTCTACAAAACATCGTGAATTTCATATTTTGCCCATCAAATAAATAATAATACATATATCAGTAAAAACGCTTTATCAGCACGTTTTAAGACTTACAATTAATGTATTAATAAATTGAATTTTTGGATCTCTGCTTTTAAAAACTAAGAGTTTACTAAAACAATTTTTATGAAAAGCCGTTTTTTAAACTCCTCCTCTTTTGGGAATAATTTTGAAATTAAACTATTAAAAAGACGTTTTTCAAAATATAAAGGAGGAGGGTCAATAAGGCCGGTTTTCGGCCCCCCTCAAATTTGGCAAAATGAAAAAAGAAAATGTTTTTTAACAGTCTAGGGTCAATTTAGAGTCGATTTGACCACAAACGGAATCAACCCCACCCCCCTCTTAGCGTCATTTCAAGGTCAAATTATGAAAAACCCGTGAAATAAACTCGCTTTTTCGGAATGAGTAGGCTTATTCTGAATGGTCTTATGACTGAATAGACAGTAATACATGCAAACGTCCTTATCAGGGCCAATGATGTGCAGTCTGATCGCGCGCTCGTAGTGCACATTGGATAACACTAATGCAGACGGTGATGATTTTCTAACGAATTGACTGCATGATTTGTGTCAAAAAGCCCATTCCAACTGATCCCGGATTCGGAATCAGCGACCCAAAAGACCTATTTTTCAGGAAATTGGACATCGTATCTCTGTTTTTTTTTTCATTGTTACATTGGGATGACCTTGAAATGACCTTAATATAGACAAACTGACGGGTTTTTCATAATTTAACCTTGAAATGACCCTAAGAGGGGGGTAGGGTTGATTCCGTTTATGGTCAAATCGATTCTAAATTGACCCTAGACTGTTAAAAAACATTTTCTTTTTTCTTTTTGCCAAATTTGAGGGGGGC
Source organism: Machimus rusticus (assembly GCA_951509405.1). NCBI lineage: Eukaryota > Metazoa > Arthropoda > Insecta > Diptera > Asilidae > Machimus > Machimus rusticus. The sequence continues at coordinate 32,532,167 of OX608053.1, read as the reverse complement.
CGAAAACCGGCCTTATTGACCCTCCTCCTTTGTCATAAAGTATCACTCATCTGGAGTCAACAAAACAAACTTACTCTTCCAAAATATCCTCAGTGATTAGATTTTTTATTATCGTAACAATACGTGTCCAGTTTATGTCCAAGCAGTCATTTTTGAGGGATTTTGGTCATTGATTTAAAGAATATAAATTCTAGAACGAAAGAGCCAGTTGTGAAACTCATTCTCATTTGGATTTTAAGTTATTTGAAGAAATGTTGTGAAAAGAAGGTCCAAACTGCAATATTCAATGGTTCATTTTAATACCGTGAGAAAATGAGATTGGAAATAACATTTTTCTTTTAATTAGAAAAAATTGCGAATATGCACTCAGCTGCGGATATAAACATAAAGCTTTTATAAAGTACCTTCATATTTTAATAGTATTAAAAGTAATACTTTTATAAACAAATAAAACTATTAAAAAATCGCGTTACCTCTAATCTAAAGAGGAAAGAGAGATTTAGGAGAAGAAAAAATGTTTTTATTACCGTCATAAAATATAATTGCACGACAGCAAAAACAAATATTACATATTTTGTTCTTAATGCAGTCTAACTATGTTAAACATGCCAATTTATTTAGAAAACGAACATTCCGATTAATAGATCTTCACAAAATAATGTTAGTCATGTACTTAACAGTATTATTAATATAAGTTCAGAGTTAGAAAATAACCAACCGACCAACCAAGCCCCAGATAAAGGAGTTAACAAAATACCAGTCTTGGCCCCGATTGTCATGTTGCTGAAAATATTCTAGCCATATACGCATGTTATTCGCATTAAACCGTTTATGCTCACACCTTACAATAATTAACATAAAACATGAAATACAAATTTATCCCACACAACGTATGATATAGTACAGAAATACCACTGCCGAAAACACTCATAAGTTTTTCTTTTGCAAAAATATCCGATTTCTTACAAATTAAAGTTGAAAGGAATTCCGGATAGATTACTCGAAACAAAATATATTTATTGTAGATGTACCCTCTTCGATCATCTCCTTAGGTTAATAATTTACTGCCAAAGGATAATCTTAGAAAAATCTCACAGTTTTATCTAAGTTTTTGTGTGACAAATTTTCAAATTTTAGTCAAAATCTTGTGCATTTTTAGATGAATAAGAAAGATTAAGTTTTCCTACATTGTCGTCTCTTTTACACTGTTTTTGACAAGAAAAAAAATGTTGTTTGTTCGTTTGTTTGATGTTTTTTGCTATTTGGAAATGAAAATTAAAAAAAACG